>OV884004.1:37933931-39177681 GCA_930367185.1 Myathropa florea | reverse complement strand
TACATGTGGGCAAAATTTCATAATTCTCCATCGAATGTTTGCTGAGAGATGCGAATTTCAGTTTTTCCTATAACCTACGACCGATTCCTGATCGATCGGTGCTAATAGTGTCAAAAATTGCATAAGAATCGGTGCAATTGTTTAGAAGTGTATCCCATACATATAAGCGAACCTTCAATGTTATATTTATAGATACAAATAGTGAAATAATAAATAAAAATTGAGGTTGGCTCACGTCGCGTCGTCTCTTAGAACTTGCACATTCGTGACTTCAGGTGACATTGTGTCTTCTACTTTCGCTTATGTATGATGAATATGAAGCTCTGAATAATGAGATAGGTTGCATAGCTCAAATTCTTATAAACCAAAAACGCATAGAAAAGCCCAAGCCACTCTTCACAAAATCCTCTTCATGCTTGCAAAGTTTCATTAAAATCGGTCCAGCCATTTCGGAGATTAGCCTGAACAATCAGACAGACACAACGATTTCATACACACTATATTAAACATCATTGCCTCAATCAATCAATTATTCGCATACCAAAAACAGCAAAACAACAACACTTGCCGGCAAGCGCGAATAAAATGAGCACAAAACTGCACTATTTTCATAGCATAAAGTCACTCTCGAAGCTCAAAAATGCAATGATAATATTAACTAATTGCTAAAATAAACGTAAAATTAAGGTTAATAAAGAGAAGTTGCAAGCAATTTCTTTCACTCAAAATAATAACCTTGTTGCCTTCCCAGTTGCATCTTTTGGATAACGTTTTGCGATCACCAACTCAGTAGGCTAAATTAATAATAATAATAATAATAATAATGGCGGCGCTACAGTCCGAGGTGGACCTGGGCCTAGCTTCTCGGCAACCTAAATTAATATTGTTACTAAATTGCTATACCCTGCCACCAATCGAACTTTTTCGCTGTCAATAGAAAACAAAACACAATTATAAACCTTACGACAATTTTTCAAGCCATTTTGCTATACGGTGGTTTAGTATGGGTGAACTCAGCCAACCAACATTTTTATTTTACTTAACCTGATGCTAAATTTGCCCTGACATCATTCAATATCAAGTCTTCGCCCAAGAGCGAATCTTGAATTGATTAGATAGAATACTGCATTTACAGTAGACGCTCGATATAATGAACATCGATATAGTGAACAATCCAATATAGTGAACACACAACTTTTTATACAGGCTATTCTAAACAGTGAACAAAAGAAATCTCGCTATAGTGAACCTACGAGTATGTTTTTTTCTCTCTTTGAACCTTTCAGACTTCACAAACACGTCTAAAACTCATTAGTGCTATGTTTAGTGCTACTATTAGTCGGCAGAATGTGTACATGGCAGTTTGGGGTTGTTTGAAGCAATTACAAAGTGCGCGTTGCTTGTACATGGAATGTATTATTTTGTTGCGTTTTACGTCTTTTTACGGATGAGTTGTTTTTGTTAAAAATAAAATATTCTTTTTTATAAATATTGGATTGTTTTTAGTAATTGCGAAGAAAAATTTTAATTATATTCTATTTTTGATGAATTGTACTTCAAAACATACGCATTTTGATGAAATTTGCTCCAAGCAGGCCACACTCGTTACAATGAACAATCTCGATGCAGTGAACAGGCCCGGTTTTTATTAGTTCACTACATCGAGCATCAACTGTATTTATTTATTTAAATGTTCTTTTATTTTTTATTTTTATTTTATTTATATTTTTATTTTTTATTTAAGCCACAAATGGATGACCCTGTTGAGTCATCTTCATTCTACGAACATACTAAATTCGAAAAAAAAATACTAGGCGATAGCGAAGAATTATCTTAAATGAAACGCATAAGATTTGCTTTTGAAACACATCAGTTTAAAAGTGGACAGGAAAGTAGACTGGTTCCGTGAATGGATGACGAGATAAGCGACGTTAAATTAATGCAATGTGGGTGGCGCAAAAGTTACTTCTGGTAAACGTTAACATGTTTCATTTTTTATAACGTTCATATACTGCAAACTTGACATACATGTAAGTGCTTAGCAAAAGTGTATTTTTTGTCCTCACTTTCGAATCATTAACTTAAACTTTCAGTACCTTGTTTTTAGTGCTTAGTTTTTTAATTAATCTTGTTAAGACTTTTTTAGGAAGCCACCAAAGCCTGAAGTAAAGAAACTGCTGGTGTAACATTCCAGAAATTAGCAGAAAAATATGCGGTCCCCCTGAATGATGTGCTAAAATGTTAATAAAAATAGATTATCTTGATTTTTTTTTATTTTTCTTTGCTTTATACATTAAACCATGACATGTTGTAACTTTACATACATTCCGTTAAAATATTATTTCCATGTGAGGATGCTCTCTCAAAGAATTTTTAGAGAGCAATCCATTTTTCACCATTCAAGATGTTTTCCATTGTTAATGGTAACTTTCCGCAGTGAATAAGTCTTATATTTTTGTTAATTGGACATATTGCCAGGAAGTGGAATGTGTCTTCTTTCGTTTGTAGGTTAATATAAAGGTTTGTTGATGATTTTTTAAACGATGAACCATTTAAATTCAACGTATCACATCTTGCTCTACAAATTAAAGCTACCGACCTTTATAGCATTCATAAAATAGTTCGGAATTTATTAGCCTGTCCATTGAAAATGTTGCTTGGACTTTTGCTTACATTTCTAGAACGTCTGTCACTTCCAAAACCTTATTATTATTATTATGGTTGAGAGTATATTGCACCGCAACATTTAAGATATATTGTGCCCCCTTTCAATACCTTAGCACAATTACGAGTTCCCCTCAAATACAGTTATTTTCAGAGTTGTATTGAGGGTAATGGACTCCTATTGCACATAGGTGAAGAAATCTGTTCTAGAGTATTCTCTCTAAGCCAGTTTCCTTTAGGAACCTGAGAATGAGAGATGGTTCTAGTGATTGCGTTTCTTCTTCTGATAGTAGGTACTTGCCCAGACTTATTTTTCTTTTGTGGGCTAGTGCCTAACAAAATCTCAGTATATGTTCTGGAATTTCATTAAATTACCCACAATATCTGCAGAGACTTTCTTCTATACCCCTAGTTTCCTTAGATGCTCCCTAAGTCTAAAGTGCCCCGTTGGGAAGCCTGTGAGGATACGGAGGTTATTCTTGCTCATTTTGATGCATGCCTCGAATCTCTTTCAATTATATTGCCCTAGGAGTTCCTTGGCCTGCTGCATTCCACGTGCGTTATTCCAGGTTTCTATCCGATTCCTTATTTCCAGTTCCCTCAATTCTTTTCTGAGAAGATGGTCTCCTACAACGCAGAATGGTTCAAAGCATATGAAGGGTTCTTATGCTCCTTTCCTTTCCAGGGAGTCGGAAATATCATTGCCTAAACCTTAGATACCTGTTGTTTTAAAGCTATAATATCATTTAATTATGTACAGAGGTTCTTATTACATTTTTTTTTGCTTAAGCTATCCAATCTTCAACCCTATTCTATTATTGAAAGTGTATTTCGTGAGTATGCCGGTTATTTGAGCACTTTAAGCACATAAAAAGTTGGGCGCCGTGGCGTTGTGGGTATGCGCGTGATCCCTGTGCACTTGGCTTTCACAGTCTAGTTTCAAATCCCGGCACAAGCAAACATTTTTTCACAAATAAAAATTGTTCGCGGCTCCACCTCTTTCGAGTCACTGACAGTACCCACAGAGTATAACTGTCTAGAAAAGGGGTCTCAATCTCCCCGTTCGGTGTCGACATTAAACTGTAGGTCCCCTCTACTCGTGAGAGAACAATAGCACGCACAACACGAGTAGCTGCTGAGAAGCTAGGCCCAGGTCCACCTCCGACTGTAGTGCCGCCATTTTTATTACATCATTATTTTGCGACGAATATATAGTCCTTGTCTGCGACGAAGGCGAATGGAGGAGGCGACACAACCGCGAACTCTATAAGTTGTACCAAGATGCAGATGTAGTCCGGAAGGCAAGAAACCGTCGACTACACTGGCTCGGCCACATCGAGCGTATGGACAACAATGCTTCAGCTATGAGCGTCTTCGAATACCAGCCTGCAGGTTCGAGAAGGAGAGCCAGAGCGAACCTTCGGATGCAATCCAGTCTTAAAGGCTGGAAGCAGCGTGTCCGAGATCGTAAAGGATGGAAGGCAGTTATAGCTCAGGCTCAGAACCTTCAAAGATCGCTGGCCTTATAAGTAAGTAAGTTCCATTTAGCTTGAAAATATCGCAAGCAATTATAAAATATCTCATCATTTTGATCCTAAGTTTTGGAAACTCTTTGAAGTAAATATGTTTAAGCCGTCACAGTTCTAGTCCTTGGATTTTTATAAAGAACACAATATCATCTTCTTCGGTGTATACACAGACACGGTAACCTTCCATGCCCTGCGGTCCCGGGTATGCTGCTTCCAGTTATCCAGACCAAGCGCTCTGGCATCCGCGATAGCTTGGTCCTTGAAACGGAGGTTCGGTCTTCCTTTTCTTCTCGAATCTGTGGGCTGTTATTCGAAGATCCTTTATGCTGGAGCGTTATTGTCCATTCGCTCAATGTGGCCGAGCCAGTGTAGTCGTCGTTTTTTGGCTTTTTGAACTACATCCACATCTTGCTACAGCTCGTACAATTCGCGGTTGTATCGTCTTCTCCATTCGCCCTCCTCGTAGACGGGACCGCAAAATATAAATCCACTACTTAATTAATAATAAGCGTAACAATATTGCAAGTCAATAGATCCAATTCACGTTTGGTCGTATAGGACCATCAACCCTAACACCTGGGTGTTTAACTACTGCATGCGACTTCCAGTCAATCATTTGCATCTTAATGTTTTGAGGCTACTATTCATTCAAGTGGGGAAATCAAATAGAAGTTATTTTCTATAATTCAGTGTATTCTGCTTTTCTGCTTGATTCGCAATACCCCTAAATCGCCATTAAATTTTTTTATAAAATGTCTGTTTAAAATAATATTTAAATTCGTTTGATATATTCCACTATTAACGAGCACTTTTAACCAGTTCTATTCGTTTCCTTTGACGATGTGCGCTCCCTGATTAGTTGCTACACATGCCTTTATCGTATAAACTGATGAGTGGCTGAGATACAGGCACATAAAGGTGGAAACTATGGTGATGATGTTATTTTTAGGAATTTATGCTGCGGAATTTTTAATGCAAAATATATTTATAGACATCCAGGCGGTCAAAGAATTTAATTGATTTCTATGAAGTATTAAATTATTTTTGTAAATCTTTTTTATTCAAAAAAAGTGTGTTGCATAAGACTTCACAGGGCTACTGAGGACGACGGTACGCTTGCGGCTGCATGGTATAGCTTGTCGGACAACCAAAAATAAATATCGTGCACTTATCTAGCGAACAGAGTACAGTGGCGGCTGGTAGTGAGAAAAGAACTGCGTGGTTTAAAACACCCGGCGTTCAAGAAGCCATCAGAGAGAAGAAGAAGACCTACAGTGACTGGATTCTCTTAGGGAACTGTGCTTCTCATGTCCGGTACACTGAGGCGCGAAGAACTTGCAAATTGGCTGTGCCAGCAGCTAAAGAGCAGACTTGGAAAGAGTTCGGCGAGAAGGGCGTCTATAATAATAATAATAATAATAATGGCGGCGCGACAGTCCGATGGACCTGGGCCTAACTTCTCAACAACCACTCGTTTTGTGTGTGCTATTATTCTCTCACGAGTGAAAGGGACCTGCAGTTTAATGCCGATCTTGAGAAAAAGGTGAAGCCGTGAAAAAATGTTACGTTTTTTTCGAGATTCGAACCTTAGATCTCGAGTGTAGGAATCGACGCATTTACCCACTACGCCACGGCGCCATAGCACCCTGATCAAAAAAATTGATACACCCTCATTTACCTTACATTTTTCGTTCTTAGTGTTGCACAATGAAAGAAATAGTTAAAGTTCGCAAAAAAGACTAATATATTTATATTCTATATACTTATTAAAATCGTAAAACTTAAAAATATTTTCAACATTAACGTAAATAATTTTTTTATGAAGATTAAATTGTGTTAGCTCATAAAGATCGTATGATCAAAAAAATAGATACAATTCAAATTGTGATCAATATTCAATTATATCATTATTTTCTTTGCGAGTTTTTTGTCTAAAAAGGTTTAGTATACTTAATTTTAATTGCTTGGTATCAATTAAGAAGAAGAAAATAAACACTTTAGGTTTACCATTTCCCGAAATAATCGTTGCATTACAGAAGAGAAAGTTTTGGCTCTGTCGCACAGAAAAGAAGGAAAATCTCTGCGTAAAATCGCGAAATGTGTGTGACGATTAGGGATGCAAACGTTTGCAAAACATCGATGTTTCGCTCATAAACATCGATGTTGGATAACCGATACATCGCCGATACATCGACGGCAAAATTGTCAAACATCGACATCGTACATTCATTTCGTTAAACATTCCCAAGATGTTTTATATAAAATGTGCTTGTATTTATGTAATAATAATGGGTTGCGCTAGAGATGCGCAATAGAATGTAACTATTTTATGTCTTAGCCTCTTGTCACTCCGTCCACGGGCAAGGGACGGTGGAATCAAAACAATGTTGCTTTAGTAGATTTAACTGCAAAATTGCGTGCGTTTATTCTCTAACTAAATGACAGGAATAGTACTAGGAATAGTTACATAGGATAGAAAACTTACTCTTTTTAGCAACGTTCGTGCTCGGGTTTCGACTCCAAAGACAAACGAAGAATGATGTCCTTTTGACGCGTAATTGAGATTTTTCGGCGGGATATTTGACACACTATATTTTATGGGCGTGTTCAGACAATTTAAAACGTCAGATTGACAACTAGCGCTGTTTGTCTTTGGAATCGGAACCCGAGTTACACTTTTGTATTTATAAATTCTATGACACCTCTCCTATTCTAACATCCTACTCCGAACCTCCAAGTGCGGCTGGGAACGGGTGTCAGTCTTGAAGCAAGCGACTCGCTATGTAAACATGCATGAAGGGCCCGCTCCGGAACCCCAACCCCGAACCGTATGATCCTCCAACGTCACTTTGAGTTTTTCGTTGTCCCGATAAGCCACAAAATAAAAATTCAATCATCAACGAAACGAAAAGACAGGGAAGGTTTCAAACATCGATGCTTTTCAAAACGATGTTGCATCACTTCAATTTGTTTAAACACTTTTTAAAATCTGCACACCAAAAGGAATTTCGGGGCAGATCGAAAAAAACGACCTCAGCGGATGATCGCCATATAATAATGTTATCAAAAAGTGACCCTTTTAAGTCATCAAAGGCGATTTCCGCAGAAATTGACAACATCGTTAGTGCTTCACCAGTTCGTGGTAGCTTACAAAAAGCCAAACTTCTCGGACAAATAGCTAGGAAAGTTCGCTAGTGAAAAAATAAATATTGGGCATGATGCTACAGTTTACCATGACACATGCAAATTGGACGAGCGATATGGGTGAATAAAAATGGCGTAATATTTTGCTGAGCGACGAAACAAAGATTAGTCTCTTTGGGAATGACTGTGAAAAGAATGAAGGGCTTCTCAAACCAAGGAATATCATAACCGTTGCACAAAAAATACAGTGAAACGTAATGGCTGGGGATGTTTTTCTTAGAATGATGTTCGTCCAATATTCCAGACTACAAACAATATGAGTACAGAGACATTTTGCAAATGGTAATGCTATCATACGCTAAGGAAAACATGCCTCTGCGTTGGCTCTTTCAGCAGGATAACGACCCAAAACTGTACTTCCACAATAGTAAAAAAATGCTTTGTTCACAACAAAATCAACCTGCCAGCTTGGCCAAGTCAATTTCTAGGCCTAAACTCTATTGAAAGCTTGTGGGCGCAGCTAAAGAAGAAATTGTTTGAGCAAATATTTCCCAATACAGACGAACAGTGATAATTTGTTAAAAAAATTTTTTTTGAAATGCCAGTAGAGACATGTCAAGCATTCATACAAGCAGTATGCCGCAAAGGATGGCAAAAAATATAATGCAAAAGGGTAACTTCACAGTGTATTAGTGGTAATTGGTTTTGCAACTGAAATAAGTAAGCATTTTAGCTCTTTATTCAAATATTTTGGAAAAAATTACAATGTATGTACCTATTTATTTTATTGACCACACGATTTTTATGAGCTAACACAATTTAATCTTCATAAAAAAATATTTACGTTAGTATTGGAAATATTTTTATGATTTAAGTTTTAAATAAGTATATAGTCCTTTTTGTGAACTTTAACCATTTCCTTCATTGTGCAACACTCAAGACGAAAAATGTAAGGCGAATGAGGGTGTATCTATTTTTTGATCAGGTGTATATGTATATAAGCATAAATATTAGAGGTAAACATGAAATTATTATAGGAAGTCTCATGCCATAGAAATAACTTGGAACTGGTGCGAGGAAGCCGGACTCTCCATCTATCCCAGCCAAACAAACATAATACGTTCCACAAAGAGAAGAACAAACAAACTTCAAATCCTAAAAATTAAAGAAACTTGCATTTCATTAAAGGATGAGGTAAAATTTCTAGGCATAACAATGGATCAAAAACTCACTTGGAATGCACACAGAAACAAAACATACTCTAAGGCCATTAAAGCTCTCTGGTCCTTAAAACAACTCGTAGGCAAAATATGGGGACTAAACCCAAAAATGTGTCTGTGGATCTACAATCAAATGATTGAACCAACCATACTTTATGGCGCTGCTGTATGGTGGAAAAAATGTGGACAAAATGTGCCATGAAAAAACTTAATAATAATAATAATAATGGCGGCGGTACAGTCCGAGGTGGACCTGGGCCTAGCTTCTCAGCAACCACTCGTATTGTGCGTGATATTGTTCTCGCACGAGTGGAGTTTGATGCCGACTCCGAACGGCAAGATTGAGAAGCTTTTTCTGGACAGTTATACTCTTTGAGCATTGTCAGTGACTCGAAAGTGGTGGAGCCACTTTTCTTAAAAATTGTTTTTCTGAACTGGGATATGAACTTAGACTGCGAAAGTCTAGTACGCATCGGTCGACGTACAAACCTACACGACCACGGCGTCCTAAAAATTGATCTATATTATCGCGTATAAACAGAGATGATAATAAAAATAGCCTCACTTTTTTTCTATTGAAATTAGCAGTGTGACGGATATCCGGCGAGTATTCGGTATCCGGCCTATCCGGCTTCTTTTATAATATCCGACCGGAGCAGAATAGTCTTTTGATATCCGGCCGAATTTTCGTCTACGATGCATGCTTCGGAAAAGAGTCTCTCACTGTATACACTGCTGCATGGAGATGAAAAATAAGTTTTGGCAAATTTAAACAAAATTGGGTACTGTCTTCCATTTACTGACCACCAAGCCCAAGGGTCACTATTGCAGTTCAAAATAAACTGTTTTGAGATATAAGTCAATAAGTCATTGTTTTTGGTAGAAGACTCAATCTGTTTTGTCTTCCGCAACCTCTTCAAAAATGTCCCAAAAACTTTGCTGCATAGAAAGTAAGAATATCTTGTGGAGGAAAAGGAAAAAAACATGTTTAATTTGGTTTTACTTGTACCGGTCTGATTTCAGTATCAGACCACCAAACTATTATACTTTTAATTTGGGAGATATCCGGCCGCCGAATATTCGGCTATCCGGCCTAGCTGCATGCCGAATATTCGGTATCGGGTATCCGGCCAAATCACTATTCGGTACAACTCTAGTAATATACCTACGGTGATCATTTTTGCAGATGCAAAAAAGAGGACAATCTTATTATTACCAAGAAACAAACAAACAGCGAAAGAATGTCATACAAATGTATCGAATGGACTTGGATGACAGTTTGCGATTCATTCACAATAGCAAAAACCAGATGACAGAAGTGAATTATTCAAATCAGTGCTGTCGACTTTTTGTGTTTAACTAATTTGGTACTAAAGAAAGTACTTTACTGTGTAGATCATAGAAAAAAGTTTTCAAAGAAAAAAAGACATTAAGAGGACAATTTAATAAAAAGAGGACAAATTAATGTCCTCTTAAAAAAAAAACAAAAAAAAGGACACGATATCGAAAAGGAGGACTCTCCTATAAAAAAGAGGACGGATGGTCACCGTAAATATACCTCAAAATTTGTCGAATATTCCCTTACAGTGTCAGAAAACTACCAGAGAGATTTGGCAATGTTCTACTCGATGTGCTTTTTTCCAGAGAATTTTTATATCTCGGATAACACCCAGATATTTAGATTCATCGCAAAAGCGTATAGTGACACCTTTTAGTACTAGTCGAGTCTGACCAGTCAATGAAAGGGTTAACTGAAAGCCCATTCCATTTACACCAGTCGTCGATACAGTGCAGCTACATCATCCGCATAGACCTGGGCGGTAATGAACAAGTGTAAGCAATCATCTCCGCCATCTTATTACTAGTAACAGACTGACCGACAAATGCATTTCAAAAAATCATATTCGAATTACAGTCTGCAGAAAGGACAAATGGATCACGAAAAATAAGAAAGCTGCAGAAGCTGTTGGTTGCAGTTGACATTTGCTGCAAACAAAATTAGTAGACCATTAAGTGCATTCAGCTACTTTATTCAAAATCAGAAACTGATTTCCATTTCACAGTGTAAACACTTACACTATCAGCCGGCAGAAAACCTCAAGGCAATGTGCCAACATTCGCCAACAGCACCCTACACAAACGAAACATATCTCTCACGGCCGCCGCCGGCAGCCGCAGTCCTCCTCACACTCTCTTAGTGGGCTGTGCTCTACGTCAGAGTGTGTTAATTGAAAAGAAATTAAAAAAAAGAAGAAAAACAGAAACACAAGACAAAACGAAAAACCGAAGAAAACAAACAACGAAAAGAAAAACCGCGCAACGCGCGGCATTAAAACAAGAATTCCATTGCGACAGCAGGTCCCTCCCATAAACGGCAACTTACCACTTCTGGTTGGACGAACCGGAAGATAGTCCCCATAGATACCCACACACAAGCACCGCACAGACGCTTGTGTGCGCGGATATAGCGAACAAGAATCGAACAAAGAGCAAACCAAACCAGACCAAGGCAAGAGCAGAGCAGATATGCACAACAACAACCACAATGAGTCGCAAGCCGTATCCAGAAGTCAAGTTTAGACCGTGTAAACAGTGGTGACCAGTTTGAGTTTGCTGTTGGAATGCTAAGGAACGGTGCGCGAACAGAGTTTTTCATCTCGTTTCCGTGGTGCTAGTGGTTTTTGTGATCCTCTCACGCTGGTTGGTGATGGCAGTGATCTGCTGTGCGCGGCGTCTCCTTCTCTGCTTCCTCGTGTCTGTCGTTGTCTCGTAGTTCATAGTCATCGTCATCATCATCGTTGTATCTCAGTATCTCTAGTTGTGATCTTTCAATCTCCGATAGATGCGTTGATACTGTGAACATACATGTGTACATTATCATCTTGAGATACATAGATACCTGCCATTTTTTTCCATTTTTTTTGTCTTGTTGTTTTGTTTATTTGTGTGTTCATTCCTATTCGTCCCGTTCGTTCGATTCTAGATACTGAAGATAATTGTGTGCAGACGGTCGGGCACGGGCACTAATCGGTTGACGTGTGTTCTTCAGATCCGATAGATACACATGTAAACGATGAATTAGTGAAAGATACGAATATAATTGGCGATAGATTGATTTGTATCTACTTCGCCTGTGAAGTGAATTTCTCATTCCGGGGGGAATCAAGGTGAAACCGGTGAAGAAATGATTGAGATCGAGAGAAATCTTTTCGAAAAAATATCCGAATTGATGTGCAAATTGATGATGAAAAAGTGATTAGAAATACAATTAGATACAGTTTTGGTGACGAAGAGATATCAAGTGACTTGCCGTGAGAAGCTGCATCTTATCTTGGGAATAACAGCAGTGCACATCGAATAAGGTTTGTATTCAAACAATTTCTGGTTTTCTCATTTGAAGTGATAACGTGCAGTGAATTATGTGAACTTCATGAACTTTAGGCGTGACTAATTGAGCGTTTTGATCCGACAAATCTTTTGTTTACAAGAGTGAAGCTTGTGAATCCGATAAGCGACCTCAAGGGATTTGTAATGTTTCTCGCCCACAGAATATAAATGTCGATGAATTCTTGGGGAAAAAATTTAGGTTTTGAAGCAACGAAAGTGAGACTACTTTCTACAGAAACTTATTCCGTCGGTGATTGTCTGAAAAAAGGCGTTGTTATGCTTGAAATAGATGTGCATCAAAATGCGTGCAGTGAAATTAAAGTAAGTGGACACAAGTGTTAACTGCACGGCCACGCATTGATGCAAGTTGTCGCTATTTCTAATTTTAATGCAAGCCACTTGTAGTAGATCAACAAAATAGTAGAATTTGGTACAATCTTGGGACTTGGCATTTCATGCAAGTGAATGTTTACAATTTGAAGTAGACTGCGAAAACAAAAATGGAGAAGAAATAATTTCTGTTCAAAAGGAATAATAAAATACGCTTTTCTTCATCCATTGCAAAAATAACTTTTCCCCAGACATCAATTGTAACTTTGAAATCAGAAATCAATTGTCACAATGACAACAAACCAGATGAAATCTTAAAATTTGCTGCACATCATTTCTGTTGTACATTTTTTTTCGGAGGATTTTTGAAACACTTCTAGAGCACTCAGACTCAAAACTGGTCCATTGTACTGCCAGGTATCAACCTACTCGAGTGCCATTAATTTGACCGCAACGGCAAATGGGGACTGGACCAGGTTCGATTTCACTGGGATTCGAACCTGGGACATCTCTAGCTTGGGGCAGGCACCTAACCAACTGCGCCATCCAGTCGCTCCTGTTGTACATTACTGCACGCATCAATGCATCATGCAGTATTGCTTGCTGCTCATCTGTTTCAGAGTCCGTTCTTGAGTTTTGGCCGACATGGAAAAGAATTTTCAAAGCTCTATCCATCTAGGGAATCTACACAGAACACAAGTCAACTGAAAAACCTTCATTGCATTGCAAAGTAAAGCCTGCAGATCGAAAGGAGGAGTATCGAATTTCGTGGATCAAAATGGAGACGTAAAATATAGTTAAATGAAATGAGGCCAAATTTAAATTCAATTCAAAAGCCCGTTTCATCTGTGCGAAAATATAAGAGCCCCGGTGGCAAGAAAAAAAGTTGGATTTTTTTATAATTCTATCGTTTTGGTCGTTCTATTTACTAGAATTGTACCGAATAGTGATTTGGCCGGATACCGGATACCGAATATTCGGTATGCAGCTAGGCCGGATTACCAAATATTCGGCGGCCGGATATCTGCCCAAATTAAAAGTATAATAGTTTGATGGACTGATACTCAAATCAGACCCGTACAAGTAAAACCAACTTAAACATGTTTTTCTTCTTCGTCTCCACAAGATATTCTTACTTTCTACACAGCAAAGTTTTTGTGCCATTTTCGAAGAGGTTGCGGAAGGCAAGTCAGACTGAGTTTTCTGCAAAAAAAAAATACCGCCAACGAGTTGGACTTATATCTCAAAACAGTTTATTTTGAACGGAATAGTGACCCTTGGGTTTGGTGGTCAGTAAATGGAAGACAGTACCCAATTTCGCTCAAATTTGCCAAAACTTATTTTTCATCTCCATGTAGCCGTGTATACAGTGAGAGACTCTTTTCTGAAGTCACCATAATTCGGCTTTAGTAAACTTCCAATATTAAACATTTTTTTTATTTTGTTGTTTTTTACTGTAAAAAGTGACTATCCGGTATTCGGCCGGATATTAAGAGACTATTCGGCTCCGGTCGAATATTATAAAAGAAGCCGGATGGGCCGGATAACGTCATCATATCCATCATATCTCTAGTTTAAACGTTAATTAGAGCCCCGAAGGCAGGGAAAAAAGCTGAATTTTTTTCATAATTCGACCCTTGTGGTCTTTCTATTTACTGCAAAAGAAAAAAGAAATGAATGACATTTTTACTTCAATATTTTTTGACATTTCGAACGGATAATCCGTATGAATAAACTATAAGCCGCTAGCCATAGTCAAGAGGCTAGTAGTACGTGGTGCCACTTCTTCTAACATCGACTAAATTTTAATTTGGTTTTATTTCCCTTTTCCCTTTTATTTCCCTTTTAATATGGAAATAATAGCAAATTTAGTTGGGCGTTGCTTTACGACTTCAATCGAAATAACTCCAAATGGCTTGAAAACGAAATAATACCAAATTTTTAAATTTGGCGATATTTCATTTCGCCTTATTTCTAGAGTGCGACCGAAGGCCAGTTTTTCGGCCCATCACCTTCGGCCGAAGCCGAATGTTTGGTCGGACTCTATTTAGACCATATTTTGCAAGCTGCATTCGCATCATTTTTACGAAATGACCCCAAATTGGATTTTTAGCCGTCATTTTTGATGTTCTTTCTACCTGAAGCCAGTACAAATAAATTGCATGCTTTTATACAGACCACTTAATAGTTTACCAATTTGCAAATGCAAAATCTTTTGATTTTAAACCTGTAAACAAGCGCACTTTTAAAATACAAAATATCCGACAATAACAAAACAAAAAACACACCGTTCCTTGCAACTTCTATTTTTACAGAAAACAGAAATCGCAACATTCGGCTTCGGAAGCCGAATGTTTTGCCGAAGGTGATATTTATAGCCAAAGGTGACCGAAGCCGAATGTTCGGTCGGACTCTACTTATTTCATATCAGCGATCCAAATTAAGACAGAAATTGTTAGAGCTGACTTTCTGGAGCATCAATCATTTCGAAGTTTCAACGACTCATTGGAGACCACTTTAATAGAGGTTCTGTTCTTCTGAAGAAAATACACGGAAAAATTAAGGATAAGACTGGACAGTGATTGAACCTTGATTTCTGTTCACTTAAAGTACGCAAACTGACAACATTTTTGCATTTAATGTGTGCTAATTTCCCGTCGCAATTTCGACTGCTGTTTGTTTGGTTTCTTCTCCTGTCCGTTGCAACAATGATCGAAATTGGATGTGATGTGAATGTGGAAAATGTGTGATGTGGATGAGTCTTTCTTTTTTTATTTTCAAGAGATGTCCTCATAAGACCCTAAGGCGATCATTAATGAGCGGAAAAAGCCATAAATCTCGGAGAGAGATCGTATGATTTTACAAACACTGTCAAAATCGCTTACAACGACATCGGTTATAATGACCAAATTCTTAGGTCCCGCCTGAGCATTATAAATCGTTTATAACAACATATCGCTTACAACGACCAAATTCATCACTCTTTTGAAGGCCGTTATAACCGATTTTGACTGTTGGAAAAAAACTGGGTTGAACCGCCAAAAACACATCCCTTTCCAACTGCTTGCAATATCATACGCTCTCTCTCCGACGTTTTATGGCTTCTTCCACTAATATAAACGCCATCCGCTCATAGGAGTGTTGCTAGTTACTCAAACCGAAGTCTGCACTAGACATGATCTTGGTACAGGTATCAAGGGCGCAATTATACAAATCTTTTCAGATAACCAGGCAGCACTTAAGGCTGTTTCTTCCATTCAAATAGACTCCAAAGCCGTCAAATGTTGCTACGATGCTCTGCTTGGGTCCCTGGACACAAGGGGATTTCAGGTTACGAATCCGCAGACGAACTCGCTAGAGCGGGTCCGGTACTGCGTTTATAAGTCCTGAACCGTACTGTAGTATCAATTGGACAACGGCTGCAGCGCTGATTAACGAATGGAAAAATAAACTTCGCCTAGATCATTGGACGAATGGGTTAGGTCTCACGAAATCAGACCCTATTCCTAAAAGGAAATTCTTAGCTTAGATAAGGAGAGCATAAGAAAGTTAACTGACCACTGCGGCTTGAAATACCAACATAACAATGTTGAAGTAACACACTGATTTTTAGTAATTTGATTTTTGTTGGTTTGAGGGAATGAACTTGTGTCAGAACAAGGAATGTAGGTTTTGTCTTGAAGAAGACGAAACATCCGAGCACATTTTATGTGAATGTCCGGCACTACACTGGTTAAGGTAACATATTCTCCATAGGGAAATACTCACTTCAGTGGAATTGAAAAACTTCGCTACAAAAGATCTATCTTTCATAAGGGAAGTGATAAGTCTTTTGGATTAACTCCAACCTGTCAATACAATAGATCTTGTTAGGTCGCAGTATCGCTGCCTTTACGGCAGGGCTGTACCAGAGGAAAAAAAAAATACTCAAACCGAAATTCCCCATTACCAAGCTAAAAATGCCCCTTTCTTTCTGATGAAATATGCCATGAATTCCCCACAGCAATTTTTTGATTAACAATGTCGATTGCATGCAAGTTTTTTAAATTATTTTAAACTAAGTCTCCTTGAGCTCGATACACTTTTTTGTCGCCTTCTTGTCGAGTGATCTCACAACTTTCGCATTCAAAGGTTCTTCCTTTTTCGGCGGCTTGTTTCTCAATCCATGAAACAACACAATAGACCTACTCTGGACTAAGTACACTCTAAGCCAATTTAACTTACATTAGTGCCTGAAACTTAGTTATCAACTCTGTAGCGATGCAAAACCTTTCGAGGATTGCGACGGAAAATCACGGAACCAGCTTTTGAATAAACGACACGATGTTTCTTAGTAAAAGACGGAACACAATTTTTTGTTCAAGATCCCGCAAGGTCAGTGAAACGAAGATTCAATCTTCTTCTTCAACCGAGGGAGCTAATGACCTAATGCCCTATTCTCTAAAGCGATCTGGCCGGCTCTGCTCTTCTTTTTGCTTAGTTTGTTGTGCTTTCTTGCATTTAAATATCTTTTGCGATATTAGAAATCTTTTCAAGAACATTTTGATGCATGCCTCGAACAACTTTCAGTTAAATTGCCCAAGGAGTCCTGGCCTGTTTCATTCCACACGCATTATTCCAGGTTCGTAGAAGAAAGCGCATTATTCGCCATAATTTTGTATTTAAACCCATAAGCTGGAGTACCTCAAGGGAATGTTCTTTGCCCAAATCCCAATCTTGCTTTGTACTTGTAGTATATCCCAAT
Organism: Myathropa florea; assembly: GCA_930367185.1. Classification (NCBI taxonomy): domain Eukaryota; kingdom Metazoa; phylum Arthropoda; class Insecta; order Diptera; family Syrphidae; genus Myathropa; species Myathropa florea. The sequence goes on along the minus strand of OV884004.1, from coordinate 39,160,663 downwards.
TTGAAGACACCGTATTAGGAGCAGTTACGACACCGTGATTTTGATTAATTTAAAGAGTCAACAATAAATTCAAAACGTCCATTAGATCGGATACACGAATAGGGGTTTTACCAAAACAAGAAACAGAAACATACCTATTAAAAAAAGGCTAAGGATGATCGTCAAGACACATTGATATATGAGAGACGACGACATCCACAGAGATTTTAAAAATTTTAAAATAATAGCAGTCCTAGATAAAATTAAAACAAATTTTGATTTGAAATATGGAAGATTGTAGAAAAACACAAGGATTCAAAATATTTGTTGCACCGGACATTTGCAATTGTTTTCCTACAAGAACTGCTTTCTATTTTTCTAGTACGTATTTTGCATTAACTTTCGTATTCCCACAAAAAAATTTCTTCTTCATACGTAAATGTTCTTAGCTCTGTCCGCCCTTCTTCCTTTTCTGTTTCTGTTTTGGCTGTCGTTACACTATGGATGGCACTACGGACACTTCTAGAACACAGAAATGTTATTCAAGGTCTTGTTGTGACATTTACCCAAGATCATTTAAAAACAGCATGAGGATCAGAAATGGCGGTTTTTGATATTTAACGGTAAAGAAGTACCAGCCAAGTCTGCGGATTGATTTTACTTATTAGAATTGTACTCCATTTTGTAGTGATTGCCTTAAGGAATGGTACAACCCTTTCGATCATGTTATAAGCAGTACACAGCAGTACGTTTTTATTCTACCGGTTAGTGATAGTTTTCTTAAGCGTAAAGAAATGCATACACAAAATTACTTGAAATTCGACTTTTTTGTAAAGGAAAGATATCAATTTTTCTCCAAAATACATGGCATTTTAATTTGAAAGCCGTTTAAAAGGCACAGGTCCACATTTGAAATGTTTTAAAGTTCTTTGATATCGAGATTTTCTCTGGTTTTGTATGTTTTAGCCAAAAGGAGAGTGCTTTGTTTAAGAATTCATCAGTTAGCAATATATGGTGTGTTTTATTCTGCATTGGGGGGCCCCATGGCCGCGTAGGATTGTGCGTCGACACATGCGAACTAGACTTTCAGGGTTCAGATCCAAATTTTGACAAAAAATTTAAAAAAAAATGTTCGCGACTCTCCCTCTTTTGAGTCACTGACAATTCTCAAAGAGTTTAGCTGTCTTAAAAAAGCTTCTCAATCTCACCTTTCGGAGTCGGCATTAAACGGCACCGTGAAAGAAAAATTATATTTTTTAGTAAAGGAAATTATTTCTAATAACCAGCATGGCTTTATGCGTGGTAGGTCATGTTCTACTAACTTATCATTATTACATGTATAAATATTTTGAAAATTGTTTACAAGTCGTTGTACTTTACACCGATTTCTCGAAAGCCTTTGATCAAGTACATCATACATTGCTTTTAAACAAGCTTCGGTCGCTTGGAATTCACTCAACAAGGTTAGAGTGGTTTTCCAATTACTTAACAGGCAGGAAGCAATTGGTAAAGATCGATAGTTCTAAATCTCGGGTAATAAAAGTAAAATCGGAGGTACCGCAAGGTAGCCATTTGGGTCCTTTACTGTTTATGTTCTTCATAAATGATGTTCATGAAATACTTAATTACTGCGAAATCCTAACTTTCGCGGACGAATTTAAGTTATATTTATCGATAAATAGTATAACCGACTGCATTAAGTTTCAATCGGATATACAAAATCTAATGGGATGGTGTAAACATAATGCCTTAGATCTAAATATCTCAAAATGTAAAATTTTTACGGCATACAGAATAACATCTCCGATTGTTTATGGTTATCTCATCGACAATCATAGACTAAACCGCCAAGGAGAAATAAAAAGATCTCGGTGTGTGTAATTTTTGACCCTAAGTTGAATTTTTCGTTACATTATGATTACACGATTGCGAAGTCTAACGCTTTTTGAAAAGAAATAGTAAGGATTTTCGGGATATATCTAGTCTTAAGTCCATATATAGGTCGTTAGTTAGACCATATTTTGAATATTCTTCCATCATTTGGGATTCACCATATGATACACAAGAACTCAGACTCGAAAGAGTTCAAAAGAATTTCACGAGATATGCTTTCCGAAAATTATATTCCTTTGAAGAACTTCATATTCATGAAGAAAGATGCAAAGCAATTGGCTTGCAAACCTTAAGTTTCAGGCGTAAGGCAAGCCATGTTTATTCGCGATATTATTAATTATCATATAAATTCACCAGAATTACTTTTTCTCATGAATATACATATATTCTCTCCAAAGATCTCTTCGGGTGAGAAGTCTACTCTCTGATAAAAGGCATAGAACCAACTATGATTGCAATGAACTCATTACAAGGTGCATAAACACATTCATTGAACTTTGCAACGATTTTAACTTGTCACGATTAAAGTTTAAAAAAAATTGTTTATACATTGTACTTTAATTAATATTGTTTATTTGACGTAGGAGATGAAAAATCGGTAGATGATCCTTAGTCGCGCAGTAAACATCTGCTGTGTAAAGCGATACTGAGAGTTAACACTAAGAGAACGTAGTCTTCTGTGTGCTCAGTGATGGATAAAAAAAATCTGCTGTCCCCTCCACTCTTGAGAGAACAATAGCATGCACAACACGAGTGGTTACTGAGAAGCTAGGCCCAGGTTCACCTCAGACTGTAGCGCCGCCATTATCATTATTATTATTATATTTATTCTGAATTATTGAAGTTTTGACATGCTGGATAAAAACTTCAATAATGTGCAACACACTTTTCTCAAAGGTTATAGTCCTTGCTAAATTGAATGGTATTTAATGTCAAACCTATTTTCTCCACTGTCACTTAGTCAAATGAAAACAAATAATTCCAACACTTTTTTAATCAACACATTTGGTGGTGTTTGTTATTTCGCGTGTAAAAGTTAACTACGCTGGTTACACAATTGTGAATAAAGCTCGTCTATAGCGCCGTGTCAGCAAAGCAAAGCGACTCTCTCTCTAATTCTTGTATTATACGAAGAGGGCAGCAACAAGATTCTCAGTCTTAACACAGAATCCGTAGACTTATACTATCGACTGTTCACCCGGTTCATAGTTGCATCTTTTTCTCCAATCGTCATCATCACAAACAAAAACATCATGCAATCCTTTCCTTTTCAAGTCGATCAATGGCTTCTTCTCCAAATTTGATAGTGTCATGAAATATTGAGAATTTATAAAGGCTGGCCCAAAATTCACGCGAAATTTGATTTCGGCGGTAAAGTGTTGCCAACAAAAGACAACGTGACTGCTAACAGTCTTATTGAAAATGGAGCGCAATGCGAAAGAACAAAGCGTTGTCGTTGCTGAGCAACTTTTTACAAATAGTTACAGTTTGATTACATTTTTGATTACATTTATAAAGTCAATGCGATGAGGCAAGACAAAATTCCGAAGTTAGTACTCGCACAAATGCAAAGATATAAGGTGAAGTGTGTTCAAGAACGGGAATTACTAGGATCAGAATGCGGTTATAATTTTTACACCAAGCGAACAATAAGAATATTTAAGACAAAAACTAAATATCTTGCTTCAGAATTGGTCACAGAATTTTTAACAAATTTATGAATGAAGCTCAGTGTTCCCAATACAGAGTGTACTACAGCAAAATGAATCACAATCTACAAGAAAGGACGTATTTTTTGAACAGCTACTCAGTAGAAAAAATATATAGTACGATTTTTAAAATAAGAGGTGAACTTTTTACGCTAAATTTCATACAACATCGCCCCGAGCTTCGAATTTTATGCTACCTGTGTAATCTCAGAGAGCGTGAGGATGTGTTACACTTCATCGCGAAATGCTTAAGGAGTTCCGCAGTAATTTCTTCGGCGCCCAAGCACTTGATTTGGAGGAAGCAATAAATATTTTGAATGGCGGCAGAGGTTGGGACTTACTCTACAACTACTTAGTAAACGAATTACGCTACAGGAACTACATAATTGAAGGAAGTTTTTAAACAATTAGTACATTATATAAAAGTTCAAACAGTATCTATTTTTAATTTATATATGTATTTAACGTAATTTTTCGTTTAAATGTCAATATGGTAGACGGCATCTAGGCCAAACTATATAGACTAAGTTATAATAATAAATATTGTAAGCATTCACTTTTTTAAATAAAATAGTCTAATTAACTAAACTAAACTAGTTACAGTTTGACAGCTACAGTTGACAATTATGAACAAAATATGGTCAGAATAGTGATTTAACTTTTAACTGTGAAGAAATTACGAAATTCGGGGGCATTAGATCCATTAGATAGTAGGTACTAGAGGTCTGCAATGAATGTCTTGAAACCAGTTGTAAGACATTCATTTTATTTCAAACACACTTCACTAATCTATTCAAAGATTAAACAGTAAAATGAAATCGAGTAATATTTGAGTAAAATGAGTATTGCACCCATTTTAAATCAGTGTATTCGTATGGGTACTCATAAAGCAGTGTACTACACTGAGTACACTAAGTAGTCTGAGTTTCTTGTCGTGTGTACTCAGTGTATTTTCTGCAGTAAACATTGCACTCATATGAAATCGCTCAAAACATTCATATGTTTCAGAGAGAGCGAATAGTGCACTCGTCTTGCTGTCAGGTGATCAAGCAGTGTACAGTATTTGTCTCTCATGGTGTGATATTCGATTTCAGTGTACAGCTTATTGCAAAATGACAATGAATAGTGTACACTGAAGTATTGCAAAAGTTTAGAAAGAGCAAATGAATGCATTCATGCAGCTCTCTAGTAGGTACTCCGACAGTCCTCACACAAGACATTCTAGCCAAAATTGTATGAAACCGTTGTTTAGAGTCCAGAAATATCAATTCATGTGACACTGTGGTCATTTCGAGAAGCTCTCTATTAAGGCTTTTCGACTTTTTTCTTTGGGGTTTTTTGACGTCAATGTCTCAGACCATAGATCGCTTTAACTTAACAAATATTCAATGATCTATTCGAAAAATCATATCGATATATAGGGTGTTCCTTTAATCTAGTACTAACTTCAAGCCTTTCATCTGTCAAATTTCAAACTTTAATTTTTATTCAGTATTCTTTGCAGTCGTGATGACCAGAGTCCGACCGAACATTCGGCTTCGGCTTCGGCCGAAGGTGATGAAAAAGCCGAAGTTCGGCCGAAAAACTGGCCTTCGGTCGGACTCTAGTGATGACATACATGTTTCAACAAAGTCACCAAATTTTGAAAAATGAATTCCAAGATCATGGTTCCATACCCAAAATCAGTTGATTGAATTCGAAAATTTGTGTCTTCAACGATGGGAAAAATTTGTTGTTTCAATGAGTATGTCAATAGGCGAAGATAATCCACATGCGATGAATTTTAGTGCGGCCTATGAGCTGGTTGAGTCGTCCGACCGTATTTTTTCAAGAAACAGAAAACTTGTATATACAAAGATTGCCAAACGCATACGCCTCAGTTTCTTTATTTTATTGTAATCATCTTCAATAAGATAGTTGCGTTGTCACTGCTCCCACTAGATACTTTCATTCACGGTGGCAACCTTGCGACCAACTCGTGATGAAAATGTAGATTCCTCTTCATAAAATATTTGAATTAAATCTTTTGAAACGCACAATGAGTTTCACTCTGACATGCATTTTCAAGGGGAGCCTCATTAATAGTTTCTTTCGTGTTTTGCGTGCAATCAAAATTGAATTCCTGCGTTCCAAGATAAGGGAGAGAAAATAAACAACGCATTGGCAACCCAGACTTATCATTCTGAGAAGATTATTTCCTTTTTATCTTGGGAACTAACAGCAGTGTCGAATTCAACTCGATGCCAAAGTTACATTAAGCAATCTGTCACCATGTTGATTCCTTAAATCATTCCCACTGAACGATCTTCTTTTGAACATCTCCTTTCTTTTTTAAGCAGATTTCAACCAAATCTGATCGTAAAGTTTGACGTTCAGTGACAGTTGCACCGAAAATTTCTTGACATCTCTACATGTCAAAATTTTGCTTGAAGAAAAAATATGCATACATATCAGAAACAGAATAAGAGAGCCTCTGGTAAAAGCCCCAAACAGATGCCCCCTTCCAACTGACAACTTCGTTATGAGCTTCATTAAGTCATTCCTTTTCAAGTTCGCATGCATTACCACCACAATTTTCTTAAACATCACGTGACAGCTGTCATTTAAAATATCATCTCAAAGTATGACACATCTCCGTTTCAGAAAATAAACGTCACAAACCCATTGGCCGGTGACACTCCTATCCACTCTCCATCGCACTGACAAAGAACACCGTTCACCACTCAACCCAACACAACAGATGTCATCGTATACACCATCACTGTCATCGCTGACAACTGTCATCCACAAATTGAAGGATATAATGGTATCAATAAATATCCCCTCGCTCCCACCCCAAAATGGCAGCACTCAATTATCTCACTGCACTGCGGCCATATGCACACTCACCTCGATCGCTGCCCTGCGTTTCTCCATCACCCAGTGCTGGCGGATTATCGAAATAAATTTTCAGCGCGAAATCAATGTGCCCACGGGAAAATTGATTTCAATTTTCAACATTTCTAACGTCATCCGCGAGTTGGCAAGCACACACATGGTCGTTCGCGTCGTCTGACAGCGCGAAATATCCACTTGAGGTTGAGGAAATTTTATTGCCATTCCAGGCATTTGGCATCACTTCACTCGGTTGCTGCGAATGCAGCGGCATTTGTGTGGGGAATGCTCGTGAAAATTGCTCTCGAGCGTCTACGCCTTGCGAACAGGATCCTATCGCCATCTATCGTGCGCAGTCTTGTCGGTTGTTTGCCATCCACCATTTTATTGGCTAATATTTTGTGGTAAATGCATCATAAACTCGGAAATCAGGAGTCACATGCGACTACTTGAGTTACTGACTGCCGGAGTTGCCGCAATGATATGACGTCGTAGTTGCCGTTGTTTTAGTGGCTGCCGTGGGGTCACTGACTGCAGAAGGACTCCGGCTGCGGTCGGAATTGGGTGATGATGGATTTTCCATGATCTTTTACGATTGCAGTAATCTGAAGGCTTTAATGCCTTTATTGAGCCGTAAAATATTTATTTCGATCGCGCGGGCGATGCTGGACTCGGAACACTTACGGGGTGACGCTGATTAATGAGGAGCACGGCTTCGATGGACGAAGCGATGAGGATCCGAGTGTGGGAGATGAGTCACAGAAGCCGATTGCTTGGTATTGTTTTGGGCAGTTAACGAGACGGGTTTTTTAATTTCTTACTACTCAGTGGTTTGACGCTAAATGTGGTTTGGCTAGTGAATGAGGTTTGCTTGTAAAAAGATGCTAAGGCGCTAAGTAGATTGAATGGCTTTATGGCGCTTAACACCATGTTGAGCTGGTTACGATGTGGTGCTAAAAAATTAGACCAAGTGGACGTGAATTCTTCGACTCTGAGCCTGTGGGACAACACAACAGAGGACGTCCACGTACATGGTGGCGCACGCAAGTCGAGGGCGACCTCGGCCGGCTTTGTGTGGGAAACTAGAGACAGCTGGCGAAAGATCGTGCTGGCTCGAGAGGCATGTTGAGTGAGGCCCAGATCCACCTCGGACTGTAGCGGCCTAAGAAGAAGAAGAAGGACGTGAATTGTAGGGTTTAGAGAAGAAGAACCCCAGCAGTAGACATTAAACGACTCGTGCTTCTGTTTACAGCTCCTCGGGGTATTCGAAAGACTTTTAGTGTGATTGTACTGACTCCGAACTCTGTGAGCTGTACAGAGATATGAACATAGTCCGAAAGGCAAAAATCCGTAGACTAAATTGTCTTGGCCACATCGATCGGATGAACACCAAGGCTCCAGCCAAGAGTGTCTTCGAATCCGAGCATCCTGGTTCGAGAAGGAGAGGAGGGCAGAACCTTCGGTATAAAGACTAAATAATAGCGGATGTAAAACAACTTGGTCTAGATGACTGGAAGCAGGGTTTCCAGGACCGTCAGAAGACGTCATGGAAGACGGCAATTGCTCAGGCTTAGACACTCCATGGGTCGCATAAGTTAAGTAAAGTACTGATTTCTTTGTACTTTGTTGTAAAATGATAGCTGACGAATAACCACGAATTCGTGTCCTTTTTCTTTCTCAAACCCACTACGGCCTAAGGAAGCTCCTGCCTAGCTCGCTACATCATGCTTAGAATAACCCAGAATATTCAGACATTCCCTCTGGTAGAAACTGTGGGAAAAGTGAATAATGAATGTACCTCTGTCAGACAAAAAGCCAATTTTTTCCATCTTTTTTCAGTTTTTTACTTCAAAACGATCAATTTGTGTACGTCACCGTATTTGTGGTTGTTGTCCCACTCTCTAAGAGCCGAAGATTCTTTGGGCTTGGTCAATTTTCCGTACATTTTACTGAACTAAACAAAAGAGATGAGTCTGTAGACGTCTGACCAGACACCATTCAAATTGCGACTGATCATTCTGTTGAGGTATTCTATAAAAATACAAAGAAGGAAACCTTGTGGGACATCTAGAGATTCTCAAAAGAGTTGACAACATTGTCCCCAAAGTTGAATTTCAAAATATACTACAAAGTACTCACACCAATGGAATAACAACTCCCCTTGGATAAATGATGGTGCCCAAAAATGGTACACAGATGGGTCGAAATTTGAAAACTAGGTAGGGGCTGGAGTGACCAAGATGCCACCTACACGATCATTTATTTAATGAGGCAAAAATATTTTAAGCTGAGCTGCAATCAATGAAGCAACACACCGAATTAGCGACAGAAAGCCCACCAATACCAAAATATACATATTCTCAGATAGCCAAGTGGTTCTTAAAGCGCTAAGGAGCTACACATTTAACTCTAAGGCTATCTGGAAATGTCACAAAATACTAAACAAAGTGGCAGAAAACAACAGGCTAAAGTTGATTTGGGTGGCAGGCCATAAAAACCATGAAACTATGGAACATATACTGACCGTCTGTCCAAGTCTTGCCTGAGAAAGATTTAAATCCAAACAAACGTAACAGGGAAAGACTTTCAAGAAATACCATCTAGAGAATTTGTCAAATTTTTGAAGGCAGCACTAAAATCCTATATCAAAAGGAGGAGGTACAATAGATTTTTACGGTTGTAGTACTAGTGTTACAAACATGACACACCCCGAGTTCTTCTATTCAATTCAATAAGGTATTCCACAGCGCAAGCTTCTATAAACAACTGATAGCTCTTTATCAGTGTCGTTCCAGGCCGGGGAAGTCCACCATAGACTAAATCTTCACACTGCGGCAGACCCTGGAGAAGACCCAAGAAATGCAAATCGACACACACCACCTATTTGTCGATTTCAAGGCCGCATATGACAGCGTGCATAGAGACGAGCTAAATAAAACCATGTTTAATTTTGACATTCCTGCCAAACTCATCAGGATGGCGATGGAGAACTCTCGCTGCTCCATTAATGTAGGTAACCAACTCAACGAGACCTTCAATGTCAAAAAATTTGTGATTTCTTTAACATCTTTCTTGAAAAGATCGTACAAAACTCACTGGCCAACACAAGAGGCACGATCTTCCAAAAGTCCGTTCAACTGCTAGCTTATGCGGATGACATTGACGTGATTGGGAGAGCACAGCGAGCCGTCAATGATGAGTTTGCTGGCATTGAAACGAAAGCGGCTAAAATGTGTCTGGCGGTAAACGAGGGGAAAACCAAGTATATGCTGTCATCGAGAAAGGACGCTCAACATCGACGACTTGGCTAGAACGTCACCATAGGCAGCTATAACTTTGAGGTAGTTAAGGACTTCGTCTACCTTGGCTCTGCAGTAAACAGTACAAAATCTGGTCAACCGTTGTTTTTTTGGGCTCAAAAGGCAATTGAGTAGTAGAGCCCTCTCTCGGAAGACCAAGCTGACTCCATACAAGACCTTGATCATCCCAGTCCTGCCTTACGACGCAAAGGGATGGACATTATCCCAAGCGGATGAACAATCTCTTGGTCTTTTCGAGAGAAAAGTTCTGCGCGTGATCTTTAGTCCTGTTTGCGTTGATGGCATTTGGAGGAGAAGATTCAACCACTAACTGTATGGGCTGTACAGCGGCATGAGCCTGGGCATAGCAGGAATAGCTGGAATGGCAAAGAGTATGATCGTCACACAAAATTAACACAATTGGATGGAATTTCTTTCTTTTTTGGGCTGTGCACCAGTCCGTGGATTTGGCCTAGCTTCTGCAACCACTCGTATTGTGTTTGTTATTGTTCTCTCACGAGTACAAGGAACCTACGATTTTATACTAACTCCGAGAAGATTAAGAAGATTGAGAAGATTTTTCTTGGCAATTATTCTATCTACGAGTCTGGGCATTGTCAGTGACTCGAAAGAGGTTGTGTCTACAAACTACCTACTGCGCCACAGCAGCCACAGAGCAATTTAATTCTTCCCAAATCCAATGATATCTTCCGTTTATGAATGATGCTTGTATTGATGAGACCGGAGGATATTAAATTTTTTAATGTGTGACAATAAGACACTCAGTTGGACTGACCACATTTTTAAGGTCACCAAGGAAAATATATACGTTTCTTCATTCGAAACATTCGTCTTTACGATTCGCCTTCGATTTAAGAAGCCTATATCCTTCAAGACTTAAGCACAACCCAATCCACAATTTCAAGGAATCCACAAGCAGGGGATAGAACTTAACTTAACGCTTTACTCTCTGGAAGATCCCCATAATGTTATATTCCACTTGCTATTTCATTGTCGTTTCATCAAACAATGCTCAAGCTTCCAATTGCTTTCTCCAGCTTCAACAATGTGACCTAACACCCATCTTGATAAGAATGTTCATCAGTTAACCCTTAAACCCGCTTCAAGACGCACAGTGAAGTCAAGAAATTCGTTCGCTATGCCTACCTCACGAATATGGAGTAACATTACCCACGCAATCAAAGGATTTAAAATCAATAGTTCTTCTAATGGCGCTAAAGTCCGGATTGGACCTGGGCCTCAAACAACAAACCTCCTACTCCTACTAGCACGATCTTTAGTCGGCTGTCTTCAAATACGCACGCCAAGTCGACTTAGATCCTTCCCACTTTTCTGCGAAATCGGCTTCTTGAGCGTCGCTTATTGCGTTGTCCCATGAGCGCGAGGTCGAAGATCCCTCAGTCCCCTTAATTATTACCAATTTCGTGAAACTAAAGGAAAGAATGTTGCATTTGATATGTCAGAGAAACTCACCGGTATTTGGCATCAACGCGTGCTTATGACATCGACGAGTATTTTCTACAAAGCACTCAAAATAACCTTTATGCTTGCTGAGTACAAGTGGCGTTGGATGACTCCAAGCCTAAGATTCACCAAATAATATTTTGATATTCCGCAGGTGACTGTTCTTTGTCCGACTCTTTATAATTTATTTTTAATTCAAACATATATTCCTGTGGTCGCGGCGTATAGTCCAATAACCACAAGAATTTGTGTGACAATTTGCAATCCTCACTTGATAACCTTGATAACCCAGTACATACAGTAGCCACTTAGTAAAAGGTAATTTCAAAGAACCAGAATCAGAATCAGAATCAGAATGAAACGATGGTTTATCTAACTTGAAGCTCTCATCTGTATAATCTCTTATTGCTCACCCAGTAGCCAGTTCCTGACAATCATCATCACACACATGGTCACCTTGGAAAGTGTTGTTTTCATTGCTCACTCAATGCACCCCGGAGCGTCGCGAATTCAAGCCCTCAACAGTTAGAGATGTCACGCAACAGAACAGAGTCGTCCGCAATAACAAACGAATTCATATAAACATCCGCCAACACTTTTCTTTGAGGCGAACCTTCACGCATGTGGGTTACACTAGGTCATCCTCGATTTTCATTAATGCTCCCCCAATCTGATCTGGAGTGAACTAAGCCTATTAGTGTCACTCTTCTACCAACACACAGCCCAGTTCCAATTGAATAACCATTCCGAGTCGAGTTAACACGCAATTAGTCGGTTCCCCAACGCAAACGAACCGACTCTGTCTTGTGGATAATATGTTAATCAATTCATTTCATATGCCAATTCATGATAGGGTAAGTTATATCCCAAGACACAAGCCAAGAGCACCACCACCACCACCACCAGCAGAGCGGCGGCGTTCAAGTGAAAAACAAGGAAACCGACGTTGAATGTGGTGCGCCCCACTTCAGCAAACTCCTCGTCAAATATCGTTCGGCAGAGCGTCAGTTTACATACCAGACGTGTACACTCTCGATGACTAAATTATTCCTGCCGTCGGGTATCTAGAACACTCGTCTCCCATGCGAGACGCGTGCACGCAATGAATGTTGAGAGCGTCAAGACTGCACGTGCAGACAAAAGAGTTGGCTAGCGAACTTCCACAAATCAAAGAGCTATCATACTTCGGTTCTCTGGCGCAGAATTCATGTCTCGCCAGACTATCTCGATAGGAAATCTGTAGAACGATTAAGAAATGAAGGATCGAACCAGAATACCGTCTAATAGTGGCCTAGTTCGATGAGTTATGTCGCATTGAAGGCAACAATGTTGCGAAACTCACGGGTGATAGGTTTACGATTTGATTATGGCAATTAAGAGTCAGCGCGTAAGTTGTGGGCTCAGTGGACCGCACTGATTAATAACTAATAAAAATTGCACTTTATATCGATGGCAATGGCTTTGGAAATATCTCACAGGTGCTGGTGCGCCGCGCCGTCTCTTGTGCAGCAGACACATGTAAAATATTCGACCTCAAAGCTGTTGATGTGGCTTGAGACCTTGTCAAAATGAATAAAATGTGAAAGTATGATGGGTTTCAGTTGGAAATCAACTAGAACTGATGACGATGTGGTGCTGGATTTGCATTTGCGGGAGAAACTTGATGAAGAGTCTGTGAACTGGGAGGAATGTGTACTTTACGTCGATGATTTTGGTATGAACTTATGTAACGACCTTTTTTGAGAGCACTGAGCTGGTTTGTTCACCAGGAAAAGGAAAGTCCCCATATTTGCTTCCCCAAGTTAGATCGAACTCCACTCAAACACACAACGGAGGCTAAGTTTATAGGCATCATTCTTGATTCCAAACTTTCCTGGAAGAGGAACTTGGAGGAAAGGATGAAGAAAGGATTGTTTCGTTAGCTGTGTGGCAAGTGGCACCACCCTGTTGGAAGCACATGTCGTCCAGGTCCATATCCCCAATTTCTGGCCTCAAGAAGTCCGTTATCATCTCGCGATAGCGAACACCAATCACGGCTTGGCCGACCTCATTTTCGAAGAAGTACGACCCGATGACACCGCAAGCCCATAAACCGCACCAAACAGTCACTCTTTGTGGATGCATCGGCTTTTCAACAATCACTCGTGGATTCTCATTGCCCAAATGAGGCAATTCTGCTTGTTAACGAGTCCACTGAGGTGAAAGTGTGCCTCGTCGCTGAAGATGATTTTCTTTGTAAAGTCACCATTCACTTCTTTCTGTTCAACCAACCATTCAGCGTATTGACGACGCTTGAAATGTTCAGTAGGCTTCAGCTCTTGAGTCAATTGAACCTTGTAAGCGTGTAAATTAAAATCTTTATTCAAAATTCGCATCAGTGGTGTTCTTGATATGTTCAATTGTTGGGCACGACGACGAATCGAGGTTGACGGCTCTTCTGCCATACTATCGCGAACAACAGCAATGAATTTGTCAAACACTGAAACAAAGAAATGTCAAAGTTGGGCAAAAAAAACTTGACGTTAAGGTGTGACTCACAATTAACATCGTACATTATGGTTGGACCACCCTTTACAACGTCGTTCAAGTGGCTGCCTCGGCTGACGTCGTAGTATCGCATTCTGTCTAGTAATTTTCCAAGACCTTGTTGATGGTTTTGAGCTATAGCTCACGGATTGCTTGGGTGATATTAGGCTTAAGTGCTTGAATCGTTTCCGGATTGTTGGCATAATATCTCTTCTTCATGGTTCCCCACAAAAAAAAAGTCGAAAGGGGTCAAGTCGCAGCTCTGAGCCGGCCAATTGACATCACCAAGACGGCTGATAACACGATTTGGGAATTTGGTGCGCAAAAGATCGATTGTGGCATGGTCTGTATGGCATGGCCCGCCATCCTGCATGAACCAGAGGTCGTCCAAATCCATGTCTTCAATGTCAGTAAAAAAAAGTCGGTTAACATGGCTCTGTAACGCCCACCGTTGACCGAAACGTTCTTCCCAGCGTCATTTTCGAAGGAAAATGATTCAATGATGCCAACACTCCACAATCCGCACCAAACTGTTACTCTCTGTCCTGTGGATGCATTGGCTTTTCGATAATAACGTGCAGGTTTTCCGTACCCCAGATGCGGCAATTTTGTTTGTTAACGGTTAACGTAGCCGCCGAAATGAAAATGCGCCTTGCCTTGGTAGAAAAGATGATTTTTCGCCCAAAATAGTTGTCCAATTCAAGCTGCTCTAATGCCCAAACTGGGAAGCGGATGGTAGCGCGCCTTCAATTGCTGTGTCAATTGGACCTTGTAAGCGAATAATCCGAGATCCTTGTGCAGAAGTCTCCTCAGACTAGTCTGTGAAATGTTATGCTGTTGATGGCGAGTTGAATTGATGTTCGTGAATTGAGTCTCACACTCTCAGTCACAGCCGCCACATTCTCATCAGTCGGGGACCATGAGTGTTGTCCACTAGCATACCAATCTCATGAATGGGGTGCAAAATGGGTGCTTCATTTCGGCCAAAACTTATTTTCAAAAAACCCACTGTTTGGGCTATACAGCACTCACTTCGGAAATACAGCCCCAGCCAAATTTATTAGGCATCCTTTAAGATTCATTATATCTTCAAAAAGCAAAATAACTTAATGAAAGGAAATGAAACAGATAAAATCGTTTACAACCTCAGATAGTGTGGCCGAAAACCATAAAATTCCTACTAATACTTCCGATAAGTGATTTGATAGCCAAGACAAGAAGATAAAGGTGCCTAATACATTTGGCCAAGGTTATAAGGTTTCTATATTCCCCAACGTTGTTCAAGCGTAGAGCGACTCATTTCGTTCCGTAGAGGTATGATACTGACTTTCTGTCAAGATTTCGAGCGGTAAACAGCTGACAGTGTCAAAATAAGCTATGATTTAAGAAAAACACTAGATGGCCCACTCACCCAAACTCATTAAAACAAACAGGAAGAAAATTAGCAGTATAGTCGGGTTGATTACCGGTCACTGTCTGATAGGTGTACACTCAAGAAGGATAAGAGCCCTCAACAATGGCTTCTGTAGAAGCTGTAGAGATGAGGAAGAAGTAGAAACAAGACTTCACTACCTCGACAACTGTCCAGCCTTTGCAAGAGCATGAAAAAAACACTAGTCCAATATTCGTTTAGCGGTCTAGAAGAGATGTCAGACATCAAAATTTAAGATTCTATGAAGTTAATTTGCTATGATCTGCCAAGAGAGTGGATGATCTCAGGATGGACCATTACGACACCAGCTGGTAACTTCAGGTGTTGTCTTCTGGCTAGCGAGGATCTGTTGGATCACTTACCGGACAATGACAGCACAATGAATCAGTTCAGAATTTAAGTGTGCCACGGCTGATTCAGCGGTAACAGTCATTTTTATCTAACCTAACCTAACCTAACCTAACAACAGAACAGTGTTCAGACGGCTATGGAGTTATCGGAATACTGGTATTTTCCTAAAAAATATGAATCCATCGGTTGGTTAGGTTTGTCTGTTTGAAAGAACACTTTTTGAAATTTTGACTTCGATTCGAAAGCGTTTGATAACTGTGATGAGAGCCATGAGACCTTGTAGTGTTGTAATCCCCTTATGTCCATGCACATTTTAATTTCCTCAGTTGAGCTCATTTCTTAAAAGTTATATAACGAGTGGACTGGAAACATCTAAGTCATTTTGTTCAAAAATCTACCGAAACGAGCTAGAAGGACTTCTGTGTGTTAGATGGCGGTTCGGCAAGGACCTATTAGCACTAGGTTAGGTATAGGTGGCCGACAGGTTGGCAGACTCCTCCTCTTCATCAAACCATTTGGTGCTCGTTACGAAGTGTTTTAGTTGACTGATGCCGACGTTGTCCAGCTCACTTAGGTCGTTGAAGAAGAAGGCTCCAAGGTATTTTTTTTTCCTATAGGAGGATAAAGCGCTACAAGTCCAGAGGAGATGCATTATGCTTTCATCTTCTTCATCTCTGCATAAGGCGTTACGCGACAATCCTATTCTTGAAGCGTGTGTGCCAATGACACAGTGACATGGGCGGTGGTGCTCCACCAGGTAAAATTATGAACACCGTGCAACGTCTGGCGAGTTCGTCAGCTTCACAATTCCCTGGAATGTCACTGTGCCCCGGCACCCATATAAGGTGAGTGTTAAAATGCTCATTCATACCGTCAAGAGATAGGCAGCAGTTCAGGGAGGTCTTAAAGTAAAAAGTGACCAAGCTCAGGAATTTGATTGGTGCTTGTCCGGATGGCGATGACCTTCTTGGATATCACGTAGTTCTTGGGCTAAGACATGGCTTCTTTTATAGCCACCATCTCAGCCTGGAATAAGCTACAATGTTCCGGAAGATTGAGGGATATGATAAAGTTGAGATCCTTATAGTAAACACCTAACCCTTCTCCTTCATCCATTATCTTGGGTCCATCTGTGAAGATGCGCAGAAGACCATCCTGCGTGTGATGGTCAGACTTCCAGTTAGATCTGGAGAGTATGCTGGTAGAAAAATCGTTCCATAATATTGGGCTTAGTTTACTAGTTTACTATCAATGAGACCCAAGAATTTGGCCTTGTCTGTGAGTGGTTTTATGACACTCGTGAAGAGTACTAGTTCTGGTTTTTGCGGATTGATTCCAACACCCCATGTATTCTTCCATGAATTTAGTCTGTTGAGATAAATGTTCCGGAAACTGCTATAACAACATCTTCCCATAAGCACTAGGTGCCGTTCTGATATTCCAGCGCTGGCATGTAAAAGATCAAAGAGATTTTATCAAAAGATTTGCGAAAGAGGTCCCAGGTTTGAGTCCCAGTAAAAACAAAGTTAATACGCCTTTATCCGGATTTTCAAATCTGGTCCACCATTTGCAGTTGGGATCAAATTAACGGCTCTATCACTGGAGCGGTCGATCAGTGATAGTAGTCTGACTATGGGTATCACAATGGACCAACATAAGTGTGCTAATGAATTCACTAGCAGCCCCCTAACCTAACCTAACCTTGTCTAGCTCCAGTTGTTTGGCTCTAGCAAGTGCCAGACATATAAAACTGAAGTGGTTCAGGGCCGCCTTTTGTGCTGCATCGATGCAACTGATGCAGAGATCGAGAGGTACATTATTTAGCTGTGTGATCTCCTACTGACTAGTTTCCTGTACCGGGCGCCATTATTTTTGCGATGACTATACGGGCTCTCTTTAGAATATCTCTAATTTTCTCTATGGGTACGTCTGGACATGCCCTTCTGGATGTTGAACAGCTTGTTAGCACATTGAAGGTGATACTCAGAAATTTCAAATATACACTCGCGTCGACTCCCCAGGTCATATTTGAGCCATTTCGAGCCATATTCGTTCGCTTTTGAAACGAAACTCAAAAGGCTGCTTTACCAATTTGCTCCGCTTTTTTTTTTTTGAGAAGAGTATGTCAAGGAAATGTGAAAAATGATTTTCAAGGAACTACTTTCTGCACCACTGATGGATACATCAACGGAGTTTGGGACCAAAGAATGAGCCCTTAGAGCGAGAAAGTCTAATCTAATCTAAATTTAAGTAGGAAATTGAATTCAGTTTCATTATTCAATATGGAAGGCAAAGTCAAAACTTCTAATGCCTTCAGCAAATATCCTGAAAGTAACATCCGACCAACTCCACTCGCATACGTCTTCATTCGGTCTGTCGGCCAACATCAAAGAACTCCCTGCTCATTCTCATATCCAGATCGATGACAAACACTCTGTTGTCCCCCAAAAAAAAACGAGGAACAAAAAAAGCTTTCAAAGCCGCGTGCAGCGAAAAACCAAAAAAAAAAAAAGAACCGAAAATTGATCCTGCTCCAGATCCAACAACCAGCTCCGTCACAAGCACATACCTGCCAGAGATCGGCAACGCCACGAGCGGCACAAACAAAAACCAGAGAACAAAAAACCAAGAAAAAAACCCCACAAACGACAACAACATCAACGATGACGATGGCTACGGCCAAAAAACCATTTAGCCACACGTCTTTGTGCATTCATCCAGAACCAGCGCACCGGTCCTGATTCAGAGACTCTGCCGACGGACTAATTGATTTTTTATTAGCCACTCGACCTTTTTTCAACCTTCGCTATGGACACCGATGCAGATACAGATACAGGTTCGGCGCATTTTTTATCGCGACACTCTTCGATCGCATTTACCATGGAATGCCTGTTTGACGCTTGAGTCGCCCCGTCTCTCTCCCTCTGTCTGTCTCAGTTTTCTGGTGGTGGGTGACAACGCCGGACGAGAATGAGGAATGTGCGATTGGAATGTTGGCGCACAAGCAGCGCACTCGCACACATCGACGAATGCATCTGACCGGAAACTTGTCGCCAATTGTACTCGCCACGGGGCATATTCACTGGTAATTGAGTGCTCTCTAGGCCTAAGGGGGTAGTTCCAGCGACACCACCAATTGACACCCTTGAGCAAAAGGGAAAAACCACTTAACGCACAGCACGTCCCTCGCTCACTACCTGAAGGCCTCCGGGCACAGGTAGGCCGTGTTGCATCACCTTCACGCAGAGGTACGACATGTACTTGTTCGGCCCATTGTTCGCACGTTTGGAGATTTATGACGCAATTGACGCTGAATGGCTTAAATGACTGCAATGCCATAAATTAACGGCGCTTAGAGTGCACGCTGAAGGTCATCGCAGCGGCGTTGCGCCTATTGGCGTGATGGTTATGATTTTATGGCGTAAACACGACGGACGCAAGGTTAACCTGTCTGGGAGGACCTATTCATTCATTGTTCGTCGCAGACGCAAACAGGCGCCAGGGATATAAAATCGCAACTCTCCGCCATTGAGACACGTCGCGCAGATTCATTTCCAACTTGTCACTCCCGGAGCGAGTCGGTTTCTAATTTCGCATCGAGGCCGGGCGATAAGGAACCTCTGCCGATAAGGCCGCCTATCGCAATCTGGGGTGAGAAATTGCTTTCGCTTCTGATTATCGACAGCGGAAGCTGCATGCCATCAGAACCAGCGACTGCGGGTGGTGTTAATCTTAACTGATTTGAGATTTTTTGTTTGTTTGTTTGTTTACTTGTTTTTTTGTTGGATTTACAGCTTTGGTGGCGTTGGTGGGTGGGAACTCTTCGGTTTTATCGCGGGATTTGTGATAAATTTTGGTTTTGCGGTGGTGCGGTCAAGCGATAAGCTTGGAATGTGGGGTCGATTGTGATTGCGGAATAGAAACGAGCTGCTCGGTGCGGTTTGTGGTGAGGATTGCTACAGCTGATTAACAAGATTGACGAGATTGCTGGATGGAGAATGAACGATAGTGAACGTGGTTAACATGACTACAGCAGCGGCAAGTTTGAAGAAACAGTCATTTACTCTCTTAGGGGTGAGATTGAAAAAAACCGTCAAGAAATTAATCTTTTAGCTTCTCTGAATATTGAACATTGAGGCTTAGGCAATCCCGCTTAGGCTTACTAAATTTAGAATCGAAGCGCCTCTTGCAGCTTTTAAGTACACTCTAGCAACTTAGTTACACACTCCAAACATAGTGACGCTACGATTCGCAGATTGGTTAATAAAGGCGCCCACAAAGGGACGTGCTCTCACCCCTTCTATGGACCATTGTGGTCTACAAACAGAAGCAAAGATCGGCATGTATTTGTAGCAGTGGATCTTTGAAAACCACACCATCTGCTGCACTGAACTTATGTACATATTTCTCCTCCTTTCCCCATTGGATATACGAGTATGTATATAAGTTTATGGTAGCCAAGCAGCCGCCTGCACAGCAGTCCGACGAAAGTCAATTCTTTTGTTAAGCACTACGCCTACTTAAATATAGTGGCGTCTTCCAAGCAGAGACTTCTTGTTTCTTCTCCCCTTCAGTTTTAATTTATAGTGGGTTCCTTATTTATATTGGTTCTATTTATCCGATTTAATGGGTAGACAGTCGCTTCATGCCAAATTCGCTCACTTGCTCAACATCGCCAAGTTGGATAATTGTAGTTAAGAACAAAGGACTTGTTTAGGAATATTTTTGCTATTTGCGTTAAAAAAGAAATTGAATTTCACTCAGCACTTTTTTTTTAGAAATCTTTAGTATCAAATTTTTATTTTTTAAATGAGCTTGACGCTACAGTCCGAGGCCGACTAGTCCAACTTCAGCGGCAACCATTCGTGTTATGCGTGCTATTTTTCTCTCACGAGTGGAGGTGATTTATAGTGTAATGTCGACTCCGAACGGCGAAGTTTAAGAAGCTTTTTCTACACATTTTTAAGCTTTGAGCAAAGTCCTTCATTCAAAAAAGGGGGAAATTAAATTAAACCAAGACTTTGAGCGTAGATTTCGACAAACTTACACGTTTTGCTTACAGATGGACAAAAACAACATCGTTGAAGAGACAGACTTCAGAAGCAGTTTGGAAGAAAATTGCCAAAAAGTTGGAAATAAGGAAAATATTACCATCGACAGTTACAACTAATGTGGGCGCCGTGGCGTAGTGGGTAGGTGCGTCGACTCCTACGCTCGAGGTCGTCATTTCGAATCTCGAAAAAAACATCAAATATTTTTTCACGGCTCCACCTCTTTCGAGTCACTGACAATGCTCAAAGAGTATAACTGTCTAGAAAAAGCTTCTCAATCTCGCCGTTCGGAGTCGGCATTAAACTGTAGGTCCCCTCCGCTCGTGAGAGAACAATAGCACGCACAACACGAGTGGTTGCTGAGAAGCTAGGCCCAGGTCCACCTCTGACTGTAGCGCCGCCATTATTATTATTATTATTATTATTAGTTACAACTAATAGTTTTCGGCTGTTTTCTTTGTAGAGGTACAGGTAAATATATAACTCCGCTCTAACACGCTATGGTTTATTTAAACAATTGAGGTCGCCTGTTTTGCTACTAGAGATGACTTCTGTCGTTACTCTTGGAACTAGATTGATTTTCTGGATCAATTTCCAGATTTTTCTAATATCCGCATAGGATATATCTGCCAATTATTTCTCCCTCAGAATTCGTTTTAAGATTCCGTCTACAAAAAGGAAACCTATATAATTTCGGTGTGTCCGTCCGTCTGTCTGTCTGTCACACTTTTCTATCTCCGACGTTTATAAAGATATCCGCATGAAATTTTGGATTTAAGTAGATTTAAGTAGATATCATTTCCTATGCACTGAAAATAGTCCCGTATAGTTGAAGTTACCATTGATTTTGAAACATTGAAGCACCCCCTCAAGTGATACATCAATCGACAAATCTTTTGAAATTATTCTTCGTTTTGATTCTGATAGTTTTTGATTCAAAATTTCATTTGAAAAATATGCTCCGAATTTTTTTAATGCGTTCCCTCCTGCCTTTTCTAAACCGAAGTGTTTAAAAATCTGAAAAAATCACAAAAATTTAGCTTCATTGAGTACTTTCATTTAAAATAATTTCAACGATTCTGGTCCTAATAGTTTTCGAGACATTGGCCAAAAACGGTCAATCATCGACATGCAAATTATGAAGATCTGAATACGCATTTATGTAAACCTCAGCGTAGTCATTAAGAAATGATAAGTACCAAAATATTGATTTATGTGTAAATTTCGAGATATCAAAGATTTAAAATAATTTTTTTTTCATTTTCCCACATAAATTCCATGCTGCGATCGACGATTCGAAACAATGATGTGTTTTACCTCTCAGACTCATTTCAACCCCTAAATGGCCAACAGAAATTTGCGCATAGCGAGCATGAGCTGTGATTGGGTATGATAGAAGGGATTTTCTGTGTTAGATAAATTTGGATAGAGATATACTTATATCTTGATATACTTATACAGTCGCGTGCAAAAGAATCGGGCCAAACAAATCGGCGTGACATTTACCCATTTGACTAAAGCAAATGGGACTAATTTTTTGTCATAAAAATATTTTTTTCTTATAATTATTATTATTAGTGTTAGCATTATAATAATAATAATAATAATAATAATGGCGGCGCTACAGTCTGAGGTGGACCTGGGCCTAGCTTCTCAGAAACCACTCGTGTTTTGCGTGCTATTGTTCTCTCACGAGCGGAGGGGACCTACAGTTTAATGCCGACTCCGAACGGAGAGATTGAGAAGCTTTTTCTAGACAGTTATACTCTTTGAGCATTATCAGTGACTCGAAAGAGGCTAAGCCGTGAAAAAATTATTTGATGTTTTTTTTCGAGATTATTATTATTATGCATCTGCTTTTTTTGCAAACATAAATGGAGGCGATTGTGCCTCCCAATATCCGCATAAATTTTGTGTGTAAAAGTATCGGACTAAACTATTTTTCAAAAAAATTCAGTAACTATTCTCATTCGTTTCTGATCAGCTCACTTTAAGTTGATATTAGTTAATTCACTACTGAATATGACACCTCACACTAATATCCAATTAAGATAACGAAAACGAAAACGACCGAGGTTGCTACGAAAAACATAAGAGCTTTGCCTTGACCAGCACAATCCCCGGGCCTAAACCCCATCGAACATTTATGGGAAGAGTTGGAAAATAAGGGGTGCGCAAAAAAACATTCAAATAAGATTGATCTTTTTGCATCTCTATGCGAAGAATGCGGCGCCGTGGCGTAGTGGGTAGGTGCGTCGACTGCTACGCTCGAGGTCGTCAGTTCGAATCTCGAAAGAAACATCAAACATCTTTTCAGGGCGCCACCTCTTTTGAGTCACTGACAATGCTCAAAGAGTATAACTGCCTAGAAAAAGCTTCTCAATCTCGCCGTTCAGAGTCGGCATTAAACTGTAGGTCCCCTCCGCTCGTGAGAGAACAATGGCACGCACAACACGAGTGGTTGCTGAGAAGCTAGGCCCAGGTCCACCTCGGACTGTAGCGCCGCCATTATTATTATTATTATTATTATTATGCGAAAAATGGAGAAAAACTAATATTGAGTACCTGACTCGCTTAGTAGAATCAATGCCCCGTTGGATGTGCTGCTGTACTTGCTGCAAAGGAAATAACAACAAAGTACCTACTAAATCTCTAAGTTATACAGCTTTAATTCTATTAATTTTATTTTATCAAAATATTTCTTTTCGTAGCAAGTTTCAAATACGATTCAAATGGCCAGATGCTTTTGCACAAATAAATATGGAATTTTTTGAATAAAACTAAATTACAGTGAACTCTCTCATAAGCGGACACTGACGGTACCAATAAATTTGTCCGCTTATGAGAGGTGTCCGTTTATAAGAAAAATACGAACATTGACAACATTGAAAAAAGAAACACATTCGACATGCATTTATAGTATAACATTTTATTTTAAAATGGAATTAATTTGTTGTGATATACATTAATTGTCAACTTTTTCTTTCAATGTTAAAGCTTTACTTTTCCCATGATGATGCTATTCGAGCATATTACAAAAAAATATTTGTATCTATAGTATTCAAGCTTCACGTGCGACGACGAGAATTATACATATTCGGATAGTCGACAGATGTCCGCCGACGCCGCAGCCTGCTATGTTTACATTCTTAATTTGTTTTTTAAATTTTTAGCTGGGTAACAAGAACAAAGCGCAAAGAAAATGGAAACAAAGCAATGCGTTTGTCCGTTTAAGAGAGAGTGAAGTTCTATTGAGGTTATGAAAATTGGTTTCCCCGTCCGGTTATAAGAGAGTCCGTTTATAATTATTTACATGAAAAATCGTGTAGACAATTCCGTTCTTTGAAATTCGTCCGGTTATGAAAGATGTCCGTTAGGAGAGAGTAAACTGTATTATTTGATCCCAACGGCAAATGGTAAACGGACCAGATTTGAAATACCTGATAAAAGCGTATTAACTTTGCTTTCACTGGGATTCGAACCTGGGAACCCTCTAACTTGGGGAGACACTTAACCAACTGCGCCATTCAGTCGTAGAATCCATAAAAATAAGAAAAAATCCAGAATGGATTGCCATAATCTCTGCCTGAAACGCGCAACAGTGGTCATGAAAGCGAAGGGAGAGATTGATGTACAGTTCCCTGGAGTAGACACTACTGCCCACTCCCTCCTCCGTTTTCGATCCATCCGTACATACATATGTGTACAGAGTCTGCGAAGGGTATACAAATGCCTTTCCATAACTCCATGGCCTGGATTAAAGCTTCAAAAGGTCTGTCACGAAAACATTGTGGTGCAGTGTAGTACATTTTTTGGTAAAAAGTTTATTTTCTGTAGTATTGTAGAGTGTCCGAAAGGTATGCTGGACCTCTGAGATAACAGGTTATTTTCTTGACCAACACGAAGGAGTCAGATCAAAGACGACACCGAGTGCATTAGAGGGGGTGATCCACTAATAAATTACTTATTTGAAATAAAGTACTTTATTGAAAAACATAGTTTGCGCTGCAAGACTTGAGCTTCTTTAAGCCGCAATAGACCCATTTGTGAATAGCGTGTTGGCGACAGTAGTACCGAACTTCAAACAATCTCAGTATAAGGTTCAGCTCTCCACCAGTCTAAATCAACGTACAAGAAACTGGAATGCATTTCTTTCAGCAGTCATTGCTTCGCAGAGCTACATCTCGGTTCTTCGTCCATTAGTGTGTCATAATTTTTATGCTCCAATCTTGCATTTCTCTCAATCTTAATTGAGTCATATCTCAAATTGCATGCGGTTCGTAGAATTCTTGATTCTTGAAGTTCCACATTCCCCCATTCAACTCGTAATCGAATCTGCACGTATCTTCATGGGACAGTTAAACCCTGTTTCGCATGGAATCTGCTAAATCATCGAGTTATCGATGCGTCCCGACAGAAATTGCTGCAAATTATAGTTTTATCTTCTTGAAATAATTGAAGCAAAATGATGTCCATCCAGCATCTTCCCTGTGTCAACTTTTGTTGCAATTTCAATGACTTTGTTTGTTGCAAAGAAATATTCAGTGTCGTCCCTTTCTTTAATTTTCGGTTTATTTGAGTTCAGTTCGATCATCGATCTTTCGAAAATCTGGTGACCTCCACAAATGGCACAATTCAACTCTCGGCCTTTGCCAAGATAAATACATGCATAAATAGACTATAATTGATGAGTGTCATTAGAGCCGCAAGAGCTCTTGTAGACGGTAGAATAGAATAAACAGGAATTTGTACCCCTCAGGGACGATGTACTTACTTACTGACTTATCAGGCCAACGACCTTTGGATCATCGAAGCTTGACATATTGCCGCCTTCCGTCGTACCCGTCCGACGGACCCGGGTACGCTGCTGCTAATCATCAAGACCAAGTTGATTTGCATCCGCGATCACTTGGTCTTTGTACCGGGGGTTCGGTCTTCCCTTAATTCATGAACCATCGGATATGAAGAGTTTCTTAACTGGAGCATTGATGTTCTTTCGCTCTGTATAGCCGAGCCAGTTTAGTCGACGGATTTTTTCCTTCCAGACAACTTTATACAACTCATAAAATTGTCAGTTATGTCTTCTCCACCGTTCGCCTTCTTCGCAGAAAGGGCCAATGAAATGGGCTCTACAAATAATCGGGAGATGATACGATGATGGAGGTCTATCTATAAACACAAACAAAACAAACATCAGACTCTGTAAATCAAAGCTCTTGAGTGTTGCACTAGATCACAAACTATCCTGGGTATGTGCGTTTACATTACAGTGGGCGCTCTATATAATGAACATCGATATAATGAACAATCCAATATAGTGAACATCGCGTTGTGCGAAGATCTTGCACGATTAGTTATGTTATGTACACTGCTGTGCAAAATAATAAGCACACATGGTACCTTATCTCTCTCGCTCTCTCTAACGCTTTGAGTGATAATGCAGAAGGCTCATTTTGCATTATTTGGGTTGGGTTTTAATAAAGGTTAAAATAAGAGTAAGCAGACAGCATCTAGTTTGTTTACTTTAGTAGTTCTGAGCAGTTTGTGCAAGAAAGTTTATTTTCACGTGTGCAAGATACTCGTAATAAGCACGTAAGACTTTTCTAGCTACTATTTTCTGCCGTATTCTTTTTTTTCATTTTTCCATTGTAAGTAATAAAAATGTAATTATAAGAGTTAATTTGACAATTGAAAATGTTAGGGATTTTAAAGAAAAATGGGTGGAAAGAAGCATTGCTCACCAGAACTAAGAAACATAATAAATCAGCTCAGAAACGAAGGGCAATCACTGAGAGTTGTTGCCAAAAATGTTCTTGTTCTGTAGGTAGGTTCTGTAGGAATGGTAAGAAATGCTTTAAAATTTAAATATTCGGAAGAAAATCAGGGTCGAAAGTGGAAAACATCTTCTAAAACTGACATTCGAATAGTTCGATGCGTCAAAAAAGATCCGTTTATAACATCGAAACAAATCAAAACGGATATGAACTTAAACATCGATGCGTCAATAATAAGAAGAGGATTAATAGAACATAATCTAAAAGCTTCCCATCCAAAAAAATGTCCCCTTATATCAAAAAAAATATCAAGGACCGTATCGAATTTTCTGAAACAAATTGCAAGAGGGTACCTGAAAAATGGTAAAACATACTTTGGTCTTATGAGACAAAAATTAATTTATTTGGACCAGATACTGTTTGTACTGTTGTACTTCATACTTTTGCTTTTAGTTTTAAAGTAAAATTAATAGAGAATAAGAAAAAATAACTACCTACAATTACTTACGAGTACATAATTATTGGGCCAAAACTTAATTTTTATTAAAATGATTGAAAAACCTATGAAAATATGAGCTAAAAAGGTTAAAATAAATAAGAATTTAGTCAACAGCTCATTAGTAAGAAAGCAAAATAAACAAAAGCAATTCAATGCCAACACAACAAAAATAAATTAAAATAATGCATTCTGCCTAGTAAAAGTACATCACATAATTATTGGGCCAAACTTAAAAGTGTTAAGATATTTGCATATTTTTTTGGCTTTAATAATTTATTAATTACACTTTCGAGTCGTCTTCCCATTAATTCCATCAAATTTTGTGTTGTTGCAGTACTTATTTTTTCCCATTCTTCTAAGAGATTCTTTTTGGATCATTTTCGTTAGAGATTCTATGTTTCCTTATTCCACGTTCTAAGTACTCCCATAAATGCTCAACGGAGTTCAAGTCTGGACTCTGGGGGAGGGGGTTTTGAATTTCGGGCAATTGTATGGATACCATTCTTGTTTAATTCGAACTTTGTGTTTGGGATCGCTGTCCTGGTAGTACTTAAAAGTTCTTTAAATTCTCATTTTTTCAGAACTTTGTCGCAAATTCTGCTTTAAAATGTTTAAGTATAATATTTTATCCATTATACCGTCTATAAAATCCAAATCGCCAACCCCGAATACGACATACAGCCCCATACCATCACCAAACCTTCACCATGTTCTACGGACGGCAATAGATTCTCTCTGTTGAGCACAGTATTTACCGTGCGCCATTTTTTGCCACGACCATCTGAGCCAAATACATTATATTTGTTCTCGTCTGCAAAAATAGCTGACTTCCAGTAATTTAAACCCTCGTTCTTAAAGTTTGTAGCAAAGCTCAATCTCTTTTTTCTATTTATTTCATTTATAAACGGCTTTCTCCTAGCAACTCCACCGTTGTAGCCATTCTATCTAAAAACTCGACGAACAGTTCCTGGATTTACCTTCTTTTTACAATAATTTAGGACATCCGTAGCTATTTTTGAAGCACTAATGTGGGTATTTTTCTTTAAATTTCTAATGAAATGAAACGTCGTTTCCAAACTATTTCAATTGAATTTACTTTTACCTAGAGTCTGACCGAAGGGCAGTTTTTCGGCCGAAGCCGAAGCTTAGTCGGATTCTATTTCGGAACATATTTTGCAAGTTGGTTTCGCATTACTTTTGCGAAATAACAAATTGGATTTTAAGCTCATATTCATATTTTGAAATTAATCATTTCTTAATGCTTAGACCGAGATCTGAAATTGCGGTTTCAGATCTTCAAAATTCGCATGTCGATGGGTGACCGTTTTTGGCCAATATCTTCGAAACTATTAAGGCCAGAATGCTTGAAATTATTTTAAATAAAAGTACTCAATGCAGCCAAGTTTGTAATTTTTTCAGATTTTTAAACACTTTGGTAAGGGGGCATTAAAAAAAATGTTGGAGCTCCATATTTTTCAAATGGAACTTAGGATCAAAAATTGTTGCAAACCTCTACCTCATTTCAAAAGATCTGTCGATTGATATATCACTATAGGGGGTGCGACAATGTTTCGAAATTAATGGCAACTTCACCTGTACTGGCCCCACTTTTTAAATTTGGGTGCATGGGCATTGACATCTAGGCCTGAAGTACCTAATTCCAAAATTTCATGCCGATATCTTCATAGACTTCGGAGATAAAAAAGTGTGACAGACAAGATGTTGTACCTGTTATTGCACTCTTACGAGTGGAGGTGACATACAGTGCTCTTTGTCGACTCCAAATGGCTAAGTTTAAGAAGCTTAAGATGACAGAGAGTATCTCTGGGCATTGTCAGTGACTCGAGAGTGGTGATGCCGAAAAAATGAAACCTGCTGTGTTGATCGAGACTTGATTTACGGAACTTTGGTGTAGTAGACGACGCACTTCATCTTCTTCTTCTTCTTCTTAGGGCGGTACAGTCCGAGGTGGACCTGGGCCTCACTCAATATGCCTCTCCAGCCAGCACTATCTTTCGCCAGCTCCAGTTTCGCACACCAAGCCGGAGGAGGTCCCCCTCGTCTTGTGTGCGCCACCTTGTACGTGGACGCCCTCTGTTGCGTTGTCCCACTGGCTCAGAGTCGAATACGACGCACTTGCCTAGCCAAAATATGAAACAACTACAGTTAACACCTCGCACGATATCTTATTAGTCAGCTTCTGTTCCTTTAGTCTAAGTGAGTTAACGTCTCAATTTAGCAGTCTTCTAGTGCTTTGTTATACCGGCTGGGATTCGAAGATTCAAACAATATATAAATCACGTACGGCATTTAAACTCGATAGCCTGTGCAGCCAATTCGTCTTGACATTAAATCTAGTGGAAAATGAAGTATTTTTTGAACCGATTTAAAAGGCAACTGTGTCATAAGGTTGATCGAATTTCGAAACAAAGGCCGGATTGCTGACAGGTATATAGACTGCTATAGTCTACTGAGGGTAGAGAAACTGTGATTAGCGGAACCTTGCGGATATTGAAATCAAGTCCGTCACTACTTTGAAGTTACAAATGCCCTTATTGACGTTCTGGCTTGATGTTAGCGTAAGCCTCTCTGTAAGAAAAGAACATTCACTGTTTATCCCTTCCCGTCTTACTAGACCCTATTAGTCTTCTAGTCAACTTTAAAATTTGTAAATCTTGAGCCTAATACACCACGAGTAGATAAAATAATAATAAGATAAAATGGAAATCAAATTTTGTAATGCAGTAGAGGAGAAGACTTGATAGTTACGCAAATAATATCTCAAATGTAGCCACTCTTTCTTGTGAACAAATCACAGTATCACTTTCACAAGCAATCACGAGTTCCGCTTGTCCAAAACCTTTCTCACCTGGCGGAGCTAGCTCAGCGGTGTGGTTTGATGGTTTGTGTAGAAATTTGCGCTCCTCAACTTATTTAGAAAAACCAACGCTGATGTCTTTAGTCTTTATTGTACGTAGAAGCAAATAAAACGTACAAGGAGGTGTGTAAGATCAAACAGGCAGATTATTATAAGAAATTAGCTTATAAAATGGAGGACTGCAAGGACTCAAAATCTTTTTGGAAAACTGTTGGTCTGTTAAGTGGAACTAATTCACGGGCAAATTGTGCTATAGACCCAGAAATATTGGCAAATCATTTTAGACAATTGCTAAGCCCAGCAGTGGACCAACTAAACTTCAAGTATGCCCTTCCTAATACCACAGTCTTGATGGTTGAGCTAATAATAGCACTGGGAAAAATGAAAAACAATAAGGCTCCGGGGGTGGACGGCATTCCGGCTGAGTTCCTACAAAAACTTTTCCTCCGCGTGTCTCGACGTATTGCTGATTTCTTATAACAAAATATTGAACTCAGTACCGGAAGTATTTCTAAAATCTGTGATTTATGCTGTATTCAAAAAAGGCGATAATAGTCTCCCAGAAAACTATAGAGGCATCTCCCTTCTCTCAGCTTTTAGAAAGGTCTTCATACATATACAAATCATATACATTGTACACAAATCGTATACCATAGGTTGACAGTTTGGGTGGAGACCAACAATCGTCTTAGTGTTTTCCAAGCAGATTTTCGTGCAGGGTTCTCGACTATAGACCAAATTTTTGCATTAACAATGATAGCTAGAAGATTTACTCGTAGAGAGGGGGGAAGAAACTACCCGCTCATTGTCGATTTTAAAACGACTTTCGACACAGTGAATAGAAATTCTTTGCTGTACAAGTCATCTAGCCTGGGACTCTCGTCCAAATTTATTAGAGTCTACAAGGAACTTACCGCACAAACTTCGGCTACGGTATGGAATGGTAGTGTTTTGCCAGACTATTTTGCGACAGACAGGTGTTCCACAAGGCTGTGTGCTAAGTCCACTTTTATTTGCTCTCTACATAGATGACATAGCAAATTATCTACCAAGAGGAGTCAGAGTTGGTGAAGTTGAGGTTAAAATCCTCTTGTATGTTGACGATTTAGTTATTTTAACTGAAAGCCCACATACTCTTCAGTTGCATATAAATAGACTGAAGAGCTACTGCGACATATGGGATTTAAAGATTAACATTTCAAAGTCAAAGATTATGGCCTTCGGCACAGGTAAGGGTAGCAGAACTGTCCAAGTAAACTGGACTTTGGAGGGCGAGCCAATCGAAATTGTCAAGGAGTTTAACTACCTGGGTTTTCTTAAACAGGCGAATGAAATCTCATACGTATACATGGAAAAGCAGAAGCTGCCATTAACCTAATGTGGTGAAGCTTCTTTGGCAACCAACGTATCGGCTGTGCTTCAAAATTCAAAGTGTTCAATGAGACTGTTAATGCACGCTAACCAAGTGATACTTTGAAGAGTGTGAATCGATCCACCAGTTTTTCTTTAAATGGATCTTCAAACTCCCGCCAACTACTCCCTTATATGTCATTTACGTCGAATCTGGTCTTCCTCAAATCTACCTCAGAAACTTGAAAGCAAATCCTGATTAAAGTAAATTAAAGTGATTCGCAGGCCAAACAACAGTCTTCAGAAGAGGCTTCTCAAGATGGCGCTTCAATATAACCTACCACCTTTCAAAGAATGGAATGAGCTCGCATGTTCACATAACATTGAGTTGGGTCTCACAGAGACAAATGTCAATGAATGGGAAGATAAGCTCTTTGAATGCATTAAAAAATACGATGATTATGTCTATAACAAGTGTATAAATAGAGCTCAATCTTCCTCCTCGCTGCATGTCTATAAACTTTTGAACCATACATTAGGGCCCCTTAACTATTTTAGCACAGAATATTCAACTAACCAAATAAGTTTAATATTTAGGGCTAGAACCGATTTCCTGAGACTTAATTACATGCCACATCGATATGATGTTAATGCTATCTACAGGCTTTGCAATCGTAACGAGGACGAGAACATTTACCACTTTATCGCGACCTGTCCTATACTATTAGGATTGCGTTTAATTGTCTTGTAATCGAATTTTGATCGAAAGATTTTTCAATCATTTTTTTGTGGTAAAGTTTATAGCTTCTTTCCGAATTTTAACTGATTGGACGATAGCCTTCTTTACTACTCTACCTTTTCTTTTCCCTCTGGATTGTGATTTAGAGTTTCCACAGACAAAGGATCCCGCTAAATGGGGACTTTCTTCTTAAAACTCCAAAGCACGCTTCAACAATTCAGTTTACGATCGAAATCCGTAGCCACACTCTGTACCCTATGCCTAACCCCGTACTGATCGTAATGTCCTCCGTACCAATTAATCTTTAACTCATTCCCTTTCAAAAAAAAAAATTCCTTTCAATTAGAAAGACAATCATCTAATGACACGAAATCAACAATCACCCGGCGATGACTCACAAAAGTCAATTATCCCTCGGTCAGGCTGTCAAACGACCACAAGATCCACCCCGCCACTGACCTCGAGTGTCGCTCATTGTTCTCCTTTTGTCCCGGCATCCTTTCAACGCCACTTTGTAATCCACTCCACTCAAGCAGCCCTAAGTCCATTCATTAAGTCGATATGTTGACAGAATCTATCACCGCATAATCGAAACAAACACACCCACCACCGGACTGACCATCGGCATCATCACTCCTCCAGCCATTAGCCGTGTGAGTAATCGATGCCTCGGCCTTTGCCTCTGCCTCGGCATCCTCTACCTGCCGCTCGGCATCGATCACCCGATACCCGATCCCTATCTCTGAGTGCACGTCCCGCTGGCCCGGGCCAAAGGATGAATCAAAACACAACCGAACCGTAAAACAGGTAGTCCCGGCGAGGTGTTGTTTGCTCTCTTAATTGAGCTCCTGAACGCCATGGGACACAGGGGGTGTCCTCGTCGCGCTGCATTCGCCCTCATCGGGACTCAAAAATAAATCCCTAAAAGCAGCCACAAATTCCCGCTTGATTTACGATCGCCTTAGGGCGGTTTTTGGCTTGTGTTTTTTTGCGCGACCGGTCTCTCTCGAAAACCCATCAATTCCGCTCCTTTGTCTCGGGGATATATCACACATTAGGCCAGCGATACGCTTTTAGAGGCAATTAACGCCAGCGTCAACTCATTTGCATACTCGGCGCTTGCGCGGCGGTCGCGGCGGCAGCGACGGAGAAAGAGCTCGTGAGTGGTTGACAATTAAATTGTTCCGTGCGATACGATGTGGGCTTAGGCCCACATTCCGCTCGAGTCGGCTGGTTCCGTTTCAAGAATTCCTGTGGTCTATCGACGGATGATGTTCTGCCGGAAGTGTTAGCCTCGTCAAGGGAGCGCACACACAGGTGTTTGCAGCCTCGAATGTGTCGAGCAGTCCGCATATCGCATGGCACACATGTGAAATGAGAAATTTTGCGGCAATAACTCGAAGGCGGCTTGACATGCGGGCGGGTCTTATCGGATGAACGGTCGGCAATTGTATCTCGAAGGCCCACGGGAATGGGCTCCAACCGGGACTGGGGTGAAAAGTAATTTCTTTCGAAATGAATAATTCCGTTGGTGATAAAATGTTGTTGTTGTGCGGTCTTATCGGCCTTGTGTGTGGCAGTTTGGTCGACAGCGTATCCATTTATAGATTGGATGGGTTTTATTTTCGATTCTTTGTGCGCGTTTAAAGGGGGTTATGAAAGTGCTTATCAGAGAGACACACATAGGCGTGGATATAAGTGTTCATTGCAGTAAAGTTGATGGCGGGGAAATGGGTGGGAAAAACTGTTAACGGATAACCCAGATCCTCTTCTTTCCGTTAGATATTTTCGACTCAGTGCGCCACTGTCTTGGGGGAATAAAATGTCATCAAGGACTGATAAATGCGAGAGTCGCAACGAACGTTACTGTTTCGCTTTCATGTGAACCTGATGGGTATGGAAATGGAAAGTTTGCGGCAAGAAGTTAATTCTTCTTAAAATTGGACTGACGACGAACAAAAAATTATACAGGGCAGGCCAAACACAAGTTTCTTGTCAAAAATGCAATAAAATGAACAAAATTAACAAAAAAAAAATGTTTTTCCCATGTATTGTGGGTTTATTAGTAAGAATAAACATTCCCATTACTTATGAAATACAATGTCGTTCAGTTGAGAAGGCTTGGGAGTACGCCAAACCGATCTACAGTTGCTTTGTAGAATTGGAAAAGGCATACGACTGAGTTCCTCGAGGTAAACCATCGCAGGGAAACACATCTGGAAAAATTTGCGGCAAATAGGAGTCGGTAAGCAAGAACATCAGCTTCCAGATGACAAGATTCGTAATGGTTTTGGCAAGAAAGAACTTACCCTACTAACACTTCTCGATTTCTCAAAAGCTTTCGATACTGTCAACCACACACGAATCGACGAAACTGGTATATTCATACCTAACTGATAGACAGCAATCTGTAGTCGTTGGAGATTGGATTTCTCAGATGCTGCTTATGACCACTGGTGTACCGCAAGGGTCTATACTTGGGCCCGTTTTTTTTTTTTCAATATATGTGAACGGGCTTCCTAATATAGTGCAACACTTCAAGGTTCATATGTACGCTGAAGATGTGCAACTATTTATTCAATGCCCTACTAGTTCGATTGAATCAGCTACTTTTAAAATGAATGAAGACCTCTGAAATATTCTTAGCTGGGCACTGGCTAATAACCTATTTCTAAACCCGAGCAAATCAAAATCCATTGTTATCTCTCGGAATAGCAGAGATTTGTCTTCTTTTCCTCAACTGCAGCTATGAGAATCAAACATCGAATTTGTCACGTCCGTCTCAAACCTGGGTATCACCTTCAATAGTACCTTATCATGGGATACCCATATTACTGCAAAAACTGGAAAAGTCTATGGTTTGCTCCGTATTCTCTGGGCCTCACGTACATTTAGGGCGATTTTATTCACTAAAAGTTGACCAAATTTTATGATTTCAACTTTAAATTTTCAACTCAAGAGTTTATCAACTCTCGATTTTTTCAACTTACGGAAAAGCGGAAGTTAAGGGAGAAAATCAGTGGTTTCGTTCTATCTCTTTTCTTTTATTATCGTAGTTGCCTGTTCGTTTTGCACACATGTTCGCATACAATCTCCAGGTGAAAGTGATGCAGATAATTTTAGAAATCGCAAGGGATGGTTTTCGCTCTCTGCAGCAAATTTGAAAATTAACGATATCGTAGTTCGTTGGCAGGTAGATGAAACTTCAATATCTTAGGCTTAAAAACGATTCGACGAAGGAGAATTTCTCTAATATGGTAGCTGCCGCAGGTATTCCTTCTGAAACGCTTTTAGGGACATCATCGGTAGCAACTGACAACGTTCGCTCTCAATTAGTGCGTACATACATATATAAATAACATAAATTCAAATCACCCATACATAAATTAAAATGACATTTCATGTGACAATTATCAAAAATATCCCAAGGGAAATTTAAAAACTGAAAGTTGGAGAACTTCAGGAATTATAATAGTGAACAAAATCAATTTTCATTTCTCCGGTTAAATCTCGAGTTGAGACCAACTCCGAAGTTGATCGACTCTCAAGTTTCCTCCAAGTTGAGCAATAGTGAACAAAATTACCATTACTCCCACAAAAACCAAAATGATCTTGGCAAAATCCCTGCTACTGCCAATCTTACTAAACTGTTGCGAATTATTCTGTAAATTAGATTACAGGTCTTAAAGGAAACTATCTGTGGTCTACAATGACATTGCACGATACGTATATAACTTGGGTAGATACGACAATATTTCCTCCTATGCTAAATAAATCTTCGGGTGTTCCTTCGAAAATCAACTAAAATACTACTCACTGACGTGCAGCCACGACATTATTAAGACACAACAGCCAGACTACCTTTACAATAAGCCATTGTCACATCGAACTTTTATTTTAATTCAACCTACGAACTCCTGCATAGCATCAGAAAGCTAGTTATCAGTTCATACCACTCGCCTATGGAACTCCCTCCCCGTGAAACTGAGAAGGATAAGGAACGCAAAGCACTTTAAAAACAGCTCCTAACAATTAATTTTCCTGTTTAATTTTTTCATTTTTCATTTTTCATTTTTCTTTTTTCTTATTACTTTTCATTTTTTTAATTCCTTTTCTTTTTCTTACTCTTCTTTTTCTTATTTATCATTTATACCTACTTTTTAATTTGTTCATATATAACCTCATTAAACCTTTTGTTCCATTGTACAAACTTATAAGATTTATTTTGTAATCTTAATGTACAACTGTATTCTCAATAAACTAAACTAAACTAAGCACTGGAGTGTTCTGCAGGAGTATGGGATTGATGGTTCTTTGTTGAGTGACATTCAGTCTCTACACACAAACTATAGCAGCTGTGTTCGGGTTAACGGTAGTAAATCAACACATTTAACCGCGGGCGTTGAACTTCACCAAGGGTGCGTCTTGTCACCTCTCCTTTTCATTATGTATATGGACTGGATGTTGCAGCTTAATCGAGGCGATGAATGTTTCACATTGGGAGAGTTGAGGGTAAGCCATCTTCTTTTTGCAGATGACTTAGTCATCCTCACATCCTTCCAGATGTAACTCCAGCTCGCGCTAGATAGGTTTGTGGCCTAAAGTGCTGATGCTGGGATGAAGTTTGACGTGGACAAACCCGAGGTTATGGTTATTTCCAGAACCCCTGTTCAATGAACTCTACATGTTAGTGGAGTCCCACTGAAACAGGTGGAGAAGTTTAAGTATCTCGGGGTCTTCTTCACGAGTGATGGATGTAGGGTTGGCCAAGCTGGGTCGATCTGTGATCAAGAAGGCCGGGCTTGGTGTCAAAGCCAAGTTAACGGTTTTTAACGCAGTATTTGTTCCAATCTCACCTAAGGTCATTAAATTTGGATAATGAACGAAAGAATAAGATCGCAAATACAAGCTGCCGAGATGAGATTTCTTCGAGCTGTTGTGGGAGTTACTCTCCGGGATATGGTGAGAAACACGGCAGTGCGCAAGGAACTCAAAGTTGGGCAGCTGCTTCTTCGAACGGAAAGGGCTGTACTTCGATGGTTTGGTGACGTGGCACGAATGTCCCCATCATCACGACTTCCAAGACGTGTCTTGAATGCGATTCCATCAGGTAGGCGACCGCTTGGCAGACCCAGGACGAGATGGTTGGATCAAGTCCAAAAACTCGCCTGGTTGAGTGAAGGAGGATCGAGTGGTGGATGATCGAGTGACCTGGAGATTTCTCATGCATGCACTGGCACTGCGACCCCTTTACCCCCAACCAAACAAAGTTTGTAACGAAATGAAGAAAATAAAGGCGCCGTAGCTCTCATTATCGGAAAAAGCCTGCTTTTTCGACAAAGTTAACAAAGTTTGAGTAAATAATTAATTTTGGACCTTGCTTTTTAAACTATACCGGCTACGTATTCCTTATGCAATAAAAAATTTTGTTCTGTTTCTTGACTAAGATCTAAAAATAGTTGCATTAATTTTTTCACTTCACGTCGTAAGGTTGGTTGTGGCTGTTCTTCGAACCAGTTTTTGCTCTTCCTTAAGTGATGCTGCAATCCGGGATATTCATTGGCTTCGATAAACAATTCACTCAAGCGAGTTTGAGTTTTTTTTTAGCTCAAAAGACACTTGGCCTATTGGGACGTGGACGTCATCTGCTGCAGATGAAAGTCCTTCATACCGGAACCGTGCTATTTATTTGCTCTAAATTATTCAGTCAGCTTAGGAGTAGATGTTTCATTGGGCTTATTTGGTTGTACATACCGTACAATCCTTCTCTGGTCCCAATAAGGACAATCGGCAACAAAGATGGAACCACATGTTCAAGAGTGTCTCACTCTTGATTACCATCAGAGCTCTTTAAGGCTGGCGAATATGTTCCGGTATGGGGCATGCTTCAATCTGTAGAATTTGGGAAGACAGAAGCATGCCAGACGACTGGAATATCAGCTTCATATATCCCATCTACAGAACGGACAATCCTACCCCATGCAACGACTGGAAGGCGCATTTGGTTAAGTGCCTGCCTTGAAAGCAAAGTTAATACGATTTTATCCGATTTTTCAATCTGGTCCAGTCAACATTTGACGTTGAAATCAAATTAACAACACTACCACCGGAGTGGTCGATCAATGGTAGTAGTCGGACGGTGGGTATCAGTCCTTCCAGGGATCGCATGCAGTGTGAATTAGTTAGTAGCAGACAGTCCGTTTTATTATAATAATAATAATAATAATGGCGGCGCTACAGTCCGAGGTGGACCTGGGCCTAGCTTCTCAGCAACCACTCGTGTTATGCGTGCTATTGTTCTCTCACGAGTGGAGGGGACCTACAGTTTAATGCTGGCTCCGAACGGCGAGGTTGAGAAGCTCTTAGGTAGAAGTAGGAGACCATCTCCTCAGAGAAGAATTCAGGGAACTGGAAAGAAGGAATCGGACGGAAACCTGGAACAATGCTTGTGGAATGAAGCAGGCAAAGAAACTCCTAGGGCAATGTAACCGAAAAAGATTCGAGGCATGCATCAAAATGAGCAAGAATAACCTCGGTACAGGCTTCCTAACAAGGCACTGTAAATTCAGGACCCTTCTGGCTAAGTCGATGTCGCTGAACAGATCGTTGTTATATCTTTTCCTCCACTCACCGTCTATGCAGACGGGGCTGAAAATCGCACGAAGAATTTTCCTCTCAAAGCAGCCAAGAGTAACCTCATCCGCTTTTGACAAAGTCCATGCTCCTGCGCCTTATAGCAGAACTGGGATGATTAAGGTCTTATATAGGGTTACCTTGGTTGTTCGAGAGAGTGAATTGATAAACATTAATTGCTTTCTTATTCCAAAGAAGCAGCGATTGGCAAAAGTTGTTCTTCGTTTGGTTTCAGCGCTGGTGTCAGACAATGAGTTAATAGGGATTCCTAGATAGACAAAGTCTTTGACTATTTCAAAGTCATATCTGTCTGCTTTGACGTTCTGTCCGAGACGTCGGTGTTGGGTGTCCTTGACAGCATATGTATATTTGGTCTTGCCTTCATTTATCGTTAAACCCATTCTCGCGGCCTCCACCGTTCTTCCGATTATGTCAATATCGTATGCAAGTAGTTGGACGGACCTCTGAAAGATTGTGCCTCTCCTGTTGGCGTGCGAGGTTTGGACAATTCTTTCAAAAAATGATGTTGAAGAAGTCGCATGACAGCGCGTCGCCTTGTCTGAATCCTTTTTTTGACATCAAAGGTCTCGGTTAGGTATTTGCCGACTTTGATGGAGTAGCGTGCATTCTCCATCGTCATCCTACACAAACGAACGAGTTCTGTAGGGATGCCCAAACTAGACATTGCTCTGTATAGCTCGTCTCTATGAATGCTGTCATACGCGGCCTTAAAATCGATGAAAAGGTGGTGGGTATCGATTTATTGTTCCTGGGTATTTTCCAAGATTTGCCGCAGACTGAATATTTGGTCGATGGTGGCCTAAAGCCACACTGGTATGGACCGACCAGGTTGTTAACGAATGGCTTTAGGCGTTCACACAAGACGGCAGATAAAATATTATAGGCAGTGTTCGGAAGACTGATGCCTCTATAGATGGCCCATTTCAGAGGGTCTCCTTTTTCGAGGATCGTGCAACATACCTTCAATAATAATAATAATTCTCCTAAGCTTACTTACTTACTTAGCAGGCCTACGACCCATGCAGGGTCTGAGCCTGATATATCGCTGCCTTCCATCGTTGACGGTCCTGGGCACGCTGCTTCCAGTCATCAAGACCAAGCTGAGGTTCGGTCTTCCTCTCCTTCTCGAACCAGGAGGATCGGATTCGAAGATCCTCTTAGCTGGAGCGTTGTTGTCCATGCGCTCGATGTGGCCGAGCCAGTGCAGTCGACGGATTTTTGCCTTCCGGACTACATCCACATCCTAGTACAGCTTATAGAGTTCGCGGTTGTGTCTTCTCCTCCATTCGCCTTCCTCGCAGACGGGACAATATATCCGACGTAGAATTTTTATTTCGAAGGCACCAAGAATCAGCTCCGCAGTTCTGCTTAGTGTCCAGCTTTCGGCTCCATATAGCAGGATTGGCTGAATAAGAGTTTTTTTTCCTTCTCCTAAGCAGGCTGACGATTACTGTTGAAAAAGTACCTTTTCTTTTTCCTCGGCACTCACCAGAGAAACTTATCCTTAGTGTCTTACTTTCACATGACGAAAGCTTAAATTTTCGAACAGATCTTCAACAGCCGGATTGCAAAATGCATGAATTAAGGATTAGATGCTTCGTAACAACGAACAATCCGGCTTCAGACTCGGTAAGCACAAAGTCAAAAAAGTACAAAGTAAGATTTGTAAAGAACTTATCCACAAATCTTAGGCAGCAAACGGTTTTTTTGATCTGAGATATTAGTGCTGGAAAGGCTCGGAATGCTTGTGAATCAAAACCAAAAAAACAATAAAAAAGGTCTGTCACTGGGTGATCACCTCGATTGAAGATTCAGCCGAACAAATAATGTGTCAGCTGTCACCAAATGTGTTCTGCTTGTCAAACCTGAACCGTCGTCTGTGATTATTTGACTACAAAAGTGAAAATTATCTCTCAGGAAATTCGTTGATCCAAATAAGTTGACCATTGCAAATGCAAGCATTCATCTCCCATCACTCGACTTCCGTCAAAATCTTATCCTCCTTGACAGGTCCCCTGACACATGACAGCCAACAAATTTTGCATCAGCAAAATTCAGAAATACAATATCGTTTTTCGAACTCAAATAAATTACAAAATTACCATTCAACCAGAATACATACTCGAACTCTGTGCCAGCAGCAATAATAAATCATGACATCACTTGAGCTATAATCGTCCAGCAAACCAGTTTAATGGCCGTCAGACAGCGCTCAGAACGCAACAAACGGAAATACATTTCCATCAAGCGCTCACGAATAAACCAATCGATCAGATCGTATCGGTTCCCCTGCAGATGGTCTTATCGAAAGTTCACGGCTGTGAAACCATTAATCTAATCCCCTGCGGCCAGGGTGGTGCCGGCTGGATGTCAAAGGGAAACCATTTTTTCCCAAGCGGATGTTGGGCCGATCGCCCGATGGTAGCTTTTATTGGGCCCTTCATCTCTCAATCAACCTAATTTCACCGTCAATTCAGACAGATTGGGCCGATCACTGTAGGAATTCGATGACATCCGCAAATTGCTGCCTCGCTGACACTGATGACACTGACTGACTCGATTGAAATGAGCTTGCGGTTCGCGGGCTATGTTTTTATGTTAAATCATCCAAATTGTTGTCATTTTGTTGTTGCTCGTGTCTTGTCATGTGGTTTTGTTTTGTTTTTTTTTGCAAATTAATTTGATAAACGCTGCGAACATTGTGACAGCCACACCGAATGTCAATTAATTTTGAAATGAATGAAAGCGGGAGGCAGGAATGAGGAAAAATGTAAATCGATGACTTAGGTTTCGATTAATCAATCAGAGTGTGAGATGTTGCCCTGGCAGCGCCTGGATAATTTATTCTGTCACTAATGAGGGATTCGGCGGTGGGGAGTGATTAACAGGAATAAATTAATTCAATAATAAATCTCGTAAAACTCACAGAAAGCGGTGCGCTTGAGTTGTATTCATTTTATTCATTCGCCGACAAATTGGAGAAATTTGAAATGTCATAAAACCACTGGAAATCGATGTCACTCAGTGACAGATGTCGTAGATTTGGACGCTGCAGTTAACTAGGAAGGAAACCTTGTAAACTCTTAATTTATGCAACAATTCTGTTTGATTGGAGATGTTTTAGTGAGATGTCAGATCATGTTGGAAAAGTGAATATTTGAAAGTTTTTTTGTGACCAGCCGAAGTTTTATTGTGACAGTCGTCATCAAAAAATCACACGATGATGTACAATTCGGAGGCAAATGAAAGAGAGCTCATGGGCAAATTCATACTCGTATTTTATTTGAACTTTGTTACGAAATTTGGACCAACTCAATGGTTTTAGCGAATGGTCTCTTTGATTCCCCGACGAACCCGAGTACCCAGCTTATGCGGAGAATGACCAAGTTGACGGATACCGGGTAAATGTGTGTTTTTTTCGGACTCAAAAATTGGTCCATTGTACTACCAGGCAACAACCTACTTTTGCTGGAATTTTTTCCTCCGGAAGACCAGCAACCGCTTCTGTGATGAGGGGCCCACATCATCAGCTCTCATCGCCTCACCAGCACCAAATAACTGCCACCTGATCCGAGCAAAGACGGGACAATGGCAGAGGAAGTACTCTGCAGTGTCATCGTCTTCTCCACAGGCGTCGCAGAGGGTTTCATCGCTTGGATTAAGCACACTTAGGTGTTTGGCGAAGGTGTAGTGCCCCGTTAGTACGCCGGTAAGTTGTCTGCAATCTTTTCTGTTAAGAGATAACAAGAAAGCCACGGATTTCTTACAGACGTTGGGCAGCATGCGATTGGTCTGTCTACATCCTGGGGAGACTTGCCACCTGCGGTTGTGCCCTCGAGAAGCCTAACCATCGATGGAAGCCCTAACCAAGGACGCGGGCAGTCCCAGCGTAGGTTCAGGTCCTGAGAATGCCTCATCTGATCCCCGCCTAGCAAGTTCATCAGCGATCTCATTTCCCGAGATGCTGTGGTGCCCCGGGACCCAGACAAG
This sequence comes from Myathropa florea, assembly GCA_930367185.1. Lineage (NCBI taxonomy): Eukaryota > Metazoa > Arthropoda > Insecta > Diptera > Syrphidae > Myathropa > Myathropa florea. The sequence continues at coordinate 39,118,180 of OV884004.1, read as the reverse complement.
TCTTAGCGAATTTAAGCTACCGGTCAAATTCAGAGAAGACTTGCATTCCTGAACTATCCTGGAAGTGGTTTAAAGGGTTGAGCAAGGCCTTAAGCACAGCTTGGCTGTCACTACAGACACAAATACTTCGTCCCTTCCACCTATTCTTCACAATATAGCTCGTAGCCATTAGGATCGCATAGGTTTCCGCTTGGAAAACCGACGCAAATTTACCTAACGAGGTGTGCAGTCTAAAGTTGTCGCTCTCTACGAAGGCACCAGCACCAGAACCTTCTTTGGTCTTGGAGCCGTCCGTAAAAAGTCGACTACATTCCTTTCCTGGCTCAGATTCTGGCCAAATCCAGTCCTGAGTGCAGGAAAAGTCAATTTTGTGTGTTCGTTGCAGCTGGAGTACAGGTGTCCGTGCGTCAGCCGGCATGTTCATAAGACTGGTGTCAAAGAAAATGCGGTGCGCAAGGTCATCGAAACTCCAGTGCGAGTTGTACCAAAAACCACTTCTTTTTAAACGGAAGATGGCTTTGAGAGTACACACCATGATGTGGACATCTAGGGGAGGGCTTAGCTCTGTTTCGATAGTCTTTACAATTTACTATTTATAATTTTACATTTTTTTCTGCTAATTGGAAAAGATGATATCCGCCAAGTGCCTGCCGCCAGTGTTGATATACATTTGTGTCCGTTTTATCGCATTTTCCATGACTTTCCACAAGATTTCCGGTGAAAACTAATCGCATTCCTGTCGAATATTCTCCTTAAGGGCTGCGATTGTCTAAGGCTTGTTGTCATAAACCGGCGACTTCAAGTAGCTCCAAAGAAAGAAGTCTGGGATGGTTAAATCAGGCGATCTTGCTGGCCATGTCAAATCGCCAAAAAGGGAGATTACGCGACCAGCAAACGCTTCCTTAACAATATCACTGTCATGTGATTTCTTTAACATAGTTCTTGAGAAGATCGTGCAAAACACACTGGCCAAGACAGAAGGCACGATCTTCCAAAAGTCTGTTCAACTGCTAGCTTACGCAGATGACATTGACGTGATTGGGCGAACACAGCAAACCGTTAATGATGCGTTTGATGGCATTGAAACGGAAGCGGCTAAAATGGGTCTGGCGGTAAACGAGGGCAAAACAAAATATATACTGTCATCGAGAAAGGACGCACAACATCGACGACTTGGCCAAAACGTCACCATAGGCAGCTATAACTTTCAGGTAGTAAAGGACTTCGTCTACCTTGGCTCCGCAGTAAACAGTACAAACAACATCAGCACCGAGACCACACGCAGAATAACTCTTGCCAACCGCTGTTTTTATGGGCTCAAAAGGTAATTGAGTAGTAGAGCCCTCTCGCGGAAGACCAAGCTGACTCTATACAAGACCTTGATCATCCCAGTCCTGCTTTACGGCGCAGAGGCATGGACAATATTCCAAGCGGATGAGGAATCTCTTGGCCTTTTCGAGAGAAAAGTTCTGCGCGTGATCTTTGGTCCTGTTTGCGTTGATGGCATTTGGAGGAGAAGGTTCAACCACTAACTATATGGGCTGTACAGCGACATGAGTCTAGCCAGGCGTCTACGGATCCAACGCCTAAGATGGCTAGGCCATGTATAGCGTATGGACAACTTCGCACACAAGTCGAGGGGGACCTCAGCCGGCTTGGTGTGCGAAACTGGAGACAGCTGGCGAAAGATCGTGCTGGCTGGCGAGGCATGTTGAGTGAGACCCAGGTCAGTAACAGTGACCGTATTACCGACATCTGCAGCCACAGCCGCGATATTCTCGGCCGAACGACCAGTCCGGTGGCGACCGCGACCTTCATTGTCTCCTGTGGTTACAGTCTGTTCGAATCGAGTAGCTAAGCGCCGGAATGTTTGCCTAGCTGTCGCAACATTATTAGGAAATCGACGTCGAAGTTCACGCTGCGTTAAAGGTAGCCCTACACGACGGACATGCTCGCCGATCTTGCTCGTTTGCGTTATCCCCTACACGGCGAACACATTTGGCGAACATTAATTTCGTATTGTTTCTTCAAACCGTCAACATGTGTGATAGGGAAGCGCAAGTGGTGGATTCCTCGATAAAATCGTGGCTGACTGTTGACACTGTGCTTAATCCGCGATATGCACTCGGCGACGTTCACAGCAAAAATGAGGTTTGCTCGCGAACATGGCGAACATCAAAGCCAACGAACACGACAAAATCGAAATTTTTCGCCAACAGCGAGCGGCTCCTCGCAAACCAGCCCATACACGACGAAATTGCACGAGCAAGTTCAGCGAGCATGTTCGTCGTTTAGGGCTACCTTTAACAATACCGACGGATTATTGTCAAAAAAATCGACACAATTATTCCACGCTTTTACGGTGTATAACGCTCCATTGCTTCTCTGTTTGTGTACTGCAGCTGTCTAGTTCACAAATGTCAAATAAGATTGACGTTCGACGCCATTTGCAAAATTTATAACATCTTCCAATAGGATGGTCAATTTTGCGCCATTTCGATGAAAACCAAAGCGACTCAATCACAAATTGTGTTGATAAATTGTAATTGATTAACAGTCGTTGTTCAGTTAGGTAAGAAGGCGGTCAAAAACAGACAGCAAAAAGAAGCAACAAAATGCAGGATTAAGGTAATCCAAACTCCTTTTTAATCCAAACCGTAACTAGTCTTAACAGCTGCTTGCTGCTAACATGCTTTTTCACTTGCGAATGACGTTTCAAATACTATCTATAGAAACTGGGTCATTCTGAAGATGATTGCAGTGGGTTTTGCTATGAGGAGGAGAAAATATCTGAGCACATGCTTATCCGGTTTGGATAGTGTCCATGCCTCGGCGCCGAAGAACAGGATTCCACTGATCAATGTCTTGGACAAAGTCTGCTACCTCGAAGTTATAGATGTTCACTGTGGAGTTCTGGACAAACCATCGCATCCCTTTTCCAAAAAAAAAAAAAAAAAGACATAGGGATGACTGAGTTGGTGAACCGAACTCAATATAACCCAAAAGTCAACAAAACAAAAGTATTGTCAAGTTCAAATAAACTCCAAAACCTCCCAATTATCCAACTACCACTCCGAAAGGTATCCTCAAACTGGATAGAATCCAAACACATTCACTGCCATTCAAAGCCCTGACATTTTCCTAGACTGAAAACTAGACTTGAAACTCGTCAGTGTGACCACAGGAATGTGATCACGCCGTGATAACCGCGTGAAGCTTACCCAGCGATCAAACCGTACGAGCAGACCAGCACCAGACGTCGGATTTAAATCGTGCATATGGCTTATCTATCCAGTTTCCCAAGCTGAGCGATTGATCGGATCCCTTTCGAATATGTGTGATTGAACATCTGTTGAACGTGCATTGCGCCACCTTCAGGTGTTACATTCCCCCCCGTGGAATGCGACGTAAGCCAGCACCACTCGTATGATTGACACGCAAACACACCGTTTCACATGATTCAGTGCCAATGGATCTGTTTAGCAGCCTTCACATCTCAGCAGCCATTCGATGGCAGTCAGGATCCGTCTTATCTCGCGTCCATTTGCGGAGACCTTGAACGGAAGTAGCATCTCGATTATGAGCTTCCAATCGGACGAGCACGCAACTCATCATACCGCCGCTTGACACAGTTAATTGCACACCTCATTCTTTGTTCGGCGGATGCGAAGTGGGAGGACGATGGCAATGACGCTCAGATGAGGAGATGGAGGAGAGCCACAGATAAGTACGACAACCATTAACGAACCGATTCGGATCACATTTAGCTGGTCGCCAACTGATTCGGCCCAAAGTGGACGCGACCACTCATAAATCACCGCGCGGATTATTGCGTTGCGACAGGTTAACAACTGCTTGCACTTAAACCACTCAAGGAAATATTTTTTTATTGAAAATATCCGACTCATAATGTAGATAGCTGGTGGTCAGCGCTGCCAGCTCAACGGTGGAGCAATGCGCTGAGAGCGCGGGCGAGCATAGTTGCTTTTGTCTAGAATTATTACCGCAGCATTACTGACTGCAGTTAGTAATGTAATGACAGCTATAAAGTCATCCGCATGATCGAGCGGGGAACGGCAGTTGAGTGGTGCTTGTGGATTGGCGAACTCACGCCAAGGGTGTGTTAAATGAAGAGCCATCAGACTAAACGTTTACACCGCATACTGAGGTGGGGCTTTCTTGAATTGGATGCTTGAGAGCATAACGCCAAAACTGGTGGGGATTTTGATGTCACATGTGTCGGAGAGGATTGCAGCAATGGCGAGAACGTCATGAAATTATTTTATTCATTATTATGTGCACAAGTAAGTCGCCATTTTGTTAGAGCTACATATGAACGGTTTTTTTCGAATCAATTAAAGAAAGTACAGACTGACCAGATAAGAACGATAGGAAAAGAAATTTAAATAAAACAACAACCGTGTGGAATATAAAATTGATTCTGATTTATTTTGAAGCTACATTCGTGTTATTATTTATGAAATGGCATATCATTTAAATGGCCGCCTCGGTAAAACGATCCATAGCAAATATTTTGACAGTCATTGGTGAATGACAGCTGCTGAGACATAACAATTACGAGAATTATGGGCTTTCTGGTCAACCTTTAGCCGTTTGTTTTCTTTTACCGTATTAATTTTGAGTGATATGTTATTGACAAATATTTTTATTATGGCGCTGCAGGCAAGCAACACACTGTGCTGAGACTGCATTCCATCGCTAAAGGTCCCGGTCGCATTGCCTCCAGTCGTCAAGACCAATTTGTCTTACATCCGCGAACATGGTCTTTGTACCCTAGGTTCGGTCTCTCCCTCCTTCTAGAACCTGGAGGCTCGGATTGGAAGACTCTCTTAGGTGGAGCCTTGGTATTCGTTCGCTCGATGTGACTGAGTTAGTTTTGTTTAGAGATCTTTGCCTTCTGGACTGTATTCACATCTTTATACAGCTCATAGAGTTCGCATGTATGAACGCACTTTTTTAAATATAATCGAGATGAGCTGAAATCAATTTCGTTGCAAAGATCATTAAAAGTACACATAAACCTGGCAAGTGGCTCACTCCAACCATAATTGGTTAAAGTTCGCAAAAATGAGTAATATTAAGTTAATTAATTAATTAAGTTACTTAATTTAATTAATTTAATTAATTTAATTAATTTAATTAATTTAATTATTTTAATTAATTTAATTAATTTAATTAAAAATGGTTACTTATTTCAGTTGCGAAACCAATTATCACTAATACCCTTTTGCTTTATATTTTTTGCCATCCTTTTCGGCATACTGCTGATGAATGCTTGACATGTCTCTAGCGGTATTTCATAACAAGTTTTTTGAACAAATTATCACTGTTAGTCTGTATTGGTAAATATTTGCTCAAACAATTTCTTCTTTTGATGCGCCCACAAAATTTCAATAGAGTTGGCCTAGAGATTGACTTGGGCAAAGTGGCAGGTTGATTTTGTTGTGAACAAAGCATTTTTTACTAGTGTGGAAGTATGCTTTGGGTCGTTATCCTGCTGAAAGACCCAACGCAGAGGCACGTTTTTCTTGGCGTATGATAGCATAATAATAATAATAATAATGGCGGCGCTACAGTCCGAGGTGGACCTGGGCCTAGCTTCTCAGCAACCACTCGTGTTGTGCGTGCTATTGTTCTCTCACGAGTGGAGGGGACCTACAGTTTAATGCCGACTCCGAACGGCGAGATTGAAAAGCTTTTTTCTAGACAGTTATACTCTTTGAGCATTGTCAGTGACTCAAAAGAGGTGGAGCCGTGAAAAAATGTTTGATGTTTTTTCGAGATTCGAACCGACGACCTCGAGCGTAGGAGTCGACGCACCTACCCACTACGCCACGGCGAAATGGCATTACCATTTCCAAAATTTCTTTGTACTCGGCTGCTGTAATTTTGTTTGTGGTTTGAAATATTGGACGAACACTATTCTAAGAAAAACATTCCCAGACCTTTATATTGCCACCTCCAGGTTCCAATATTAATCTTTGTTTCGTCGCTCAGCAAAATATTTTGCCATTTTTCCTCACCGATATCGCTCGTCCAATTTGGATGTGTCATGGCTAACTGAAGCATCATGCCCAATATTTTTTCTTCTCATCAGGGGAACTTTCCTAGCTATTCGTCCGAAAGTTTGGCTTTTTGTAAGCGACCACGAACTGTTGGAGCACTAACGATGTTGTCAATTTCCGCGGAAAACGTCTTTGATGACTTAAAAGGATCACTTTTTGATAACCTTATTTATAGCGGCCATGCGATGGGGTCGTTTTTTTCGATCTGCCTTGAAATTCCTTTTGGGGTGCAGATTTAAAACAAAAATGTAAACAAAACAAAGTGACCGTCCTACACATATCGCGATTTCACGCAGAGATTTTCCTTCCTTTCTGTGCGACAGAACCAAAACTTTTTCTTCAGTAGTGCAATGACTATTTCGGGCCATGGTAAACCTAAAATGTGAGCTCCATCTTCGAAATGAACGGGGGGTGAACTCTTTCATCGGCAAATGACATTATCTGCCACATTATTATTTTTGAGCACTACAAAGCCTGGGCTCTCAGATTGCAAAAGTTGCAGTTCATTTCGAATTTGGGCGTGACTTACTTGGATGTGGCATTCTAATTCGTGGTTCGACCGAATACTATTATTTACCTAATACACTTCTTGGAATGTCGCTCCCAGCGGTTCGTAAGTGCACCGACTCCCTAAGCGAAGTTCCGTGGATCAAAATCCCGGTCACACCGAAACTTTCATCCTTACGGAGGATGCCATTGACAAACAATGCGAGTAAAACCGTCATAAAATGCTTCTTAAAATTAGACGTCAAAAGCCGGCAGAAAAATGAAGATACCCTTCAATCGTGAAATCGGTAAGTAGCAACCACAACAAGAGTGGTTGCTGTAAAAACTAGGCCTAAATCTACATCCAACCAGTGCTGCCAGTATTTTTAAGCAAAACCACACTGAAGAAGAAAACAATTCACTCAAAATTTGCCACTTCCAAAAAATGTTAGCCATATTGAGATGCCATTTTTTCCGCAAATTCGGGTATTGGATTGGATTTGTATTCTTCTAATGTTTCCTTCTTATTATTTCTGCTACTTAGCTCTGCTGCTCGCTTTTTTGCACAGGTTTCAGCCATCCCTTAAAGCCAGAATATTTCAACCATAGATTTGTTAGAGAATACAAACAAACCCATGGATATTTGTTTCAAAAGAAATTTACCCTTTTTGTAAGAAAATATTTTTTTACCAAATGTGTGAAAAGGGATTTAAAATTTTCCCCGGAAAGGTAAATTTACCACAAATTGGCAGCACGGCATCGAAATGTGGTGTCGGAGAAAGAAGTAGAATTGACAGCTCTCTGTAATCAAACAATCAGGTCAGTGTCATCTGCATACGCTAGTGACTAAGCGAACATTTGGAAGATTTTATCCAAAAAATTCGAAAATTAATGAGATTTGCACGAACTTCTTGATCAAAATGACTTAAGTGCCTGGCCTAAGTTAGAGGGATCCGAGGTTCGAATCCCAGTGAAAGCAAAGTTAATACGCTTCTTTTAGGTTTCCTAATCTGATCCAGTCACCATTTGTCGTCGAGATCACTGGAGCGGGCGATCAGTGGTATTATTCTGATTGTGGGTATCACATTGGACCAACATAGTCTAAGTGTGCTGGACTACCAACCCCCTAACCTAACCTAACCAAATAATAATAATAATAATGGCGGCGCTACAGTCCGAGGTGGACTTGGGTCAAATTTCTCAGCAACCACTCGTATTGTTCTTTCAGGAATGAAGGGGACCTACAGTTTAATGCCGACGCCGAACGGCGAGATTGAGAAGCCTTTTCTAGACAGTTATACTCTTTGAGCATTGTCAGTGACTCGAAAGAGGTGGAGCCGTGAAAAAATGTTTGATGTTTTTTCGAGATTCGAACCGACGACCTCGAGCGTAGGAGTCGACGCAATTACCCACTACGCCACGGCGCCCACCTATCCTTACCTAACGAGTTAAAAAAAATGACATATTGACCGATAATTGCAAGCTCACATTTTTCTTCCTAAACTTCTAATGTCGCGATCGTTCAAAAATCTGACACTGGTCGTTGCAAATACAGTCAAAATGGCTTATAACGACAGCGGTTATAACGACAAAATTCTTAGGTAATCCAATAGCATTACAAACCGTTTGCAACAACATATCGCTTATAACGACCAAATTCTTCAGTCCCTTGAAGGTCGTTATAACCGATTTTGACTGTACCAGCAATATTTCTCTGAACAAAATTTACAATAAAATTAAATGACAGATGTCAAAAAAATGTCAAAAAATGTCAATAAATTATGACTGATTATCCGTCAAATTATTAAAACTTCGTGTAGTGCATACTCAAAATGTCGGTATAAACTTATGCTTCGAGGTAAAAAAATTGTTTTCTTGACACTAATGACAGCTCCGAAAAAAAATATTCAATCAAAAATGTCTACAACTCGTTTTCCACAATTTAATCGAACGATGGAAATGGCACACAAAAATTCCAAAATCGACGCCAATGTTCCACTTGACACATTGACAGCTTCCCTACACCACTTATACGTTCGTTGTATTTTCCACAAATTGCCCACCAACCGAATTCTGCAAGAAAATTCTAACAATTTCCCACTCATTTGTCACTTCAAATTACACACATTTTGTGCGACCAGTTCTGACAGCCGTCACTTCATTTTCACAAAGCCAAACAAAACCGTATGACAGAACTAAACATAGCATTTCGCCATAAATCTCCGAAAAAAAAATAACTGTTCATTTGGAAAACCAAAAAAAAGCAGAACCTAAACCAACCAACTGTCAAGCGAACGACACTGCTTAATCAAATAGACATTCATAAAAACAATTTAAAATGCGAACAAAATCACTGTCACCGATTACAACCGATAAACGTTTAGTTTTTGCCTTGGCGTGATAAATTTTGTGCTCAGTGAATTATGCGTTTCAGCAGCAACTGTCATTCTCCGCTTGCTACCGCTGTGCCGCCATTGCTGTCGTGCGATTGAATAAATTCAGATTAATTACTAAAATAGTACTGCGTCATTATGCAACTCACTCATTTGACAAACGCTCACCGTCACCGTCGCCGGCAAACAATTGTGATAAGAGTTTCGCCAAAATTTGCATAAAACTGACATTAATCAGTGCCACCTTGACAGGTGTCCTAGCTTTGGTTCGAGTGATTTTGATGGAAACCTGTGCGAACGTAATGACATTTTAGGCACTGCAAGACTGTATGTGCGGTTATCTGTCACATTGGATTGCAAATGAATCTAATTTCCGTCCCTGTCAGACGGCTGTGACAGTTATCACTTGTTGATATCATCATTTGAATCAGCCGGCAGACGGAAGGTAATTGATTTGGCTCCAAAGAGTTTGTCTTTTCCCCGTTCTTCATTTTCGTCTTCGTCTCTGCGTGGTCCTTAGCCGCGATGACAATGATGACGGCGTCAGCAGCGGTGGCAACAATGACTGCGGCGGCGGCGCTAGCCGAAGATGGGACAATCCTCAAGCGGCACATCTGGCATTTGGGCAGAGCTCCACTTTGGCTCGCTCAAGCGGTTTACATGTGTGTGCATATCTCTAAGAGATATGCGCTTGCATCGCAGATGAGAGTCTGTAGACGACTCTCTGATGGCCATGATTCAACCCGAAAAAAAAGGGAAAAACCTAAGCCCGTCTGCCTGGTCGCGTTTTTAACTCTCACTGAATGGCTGAATGGCGGTGACATCAAGAGGCGATTATTGAGTTTTAAGTGGATTCCACCATAAAAAGAGATCACCTAACCTCTTGATGGACACAGTCGATGCGGTCGGTGGTTGTGTGGTGGTGTTTGCTTGTAGTGTGGTTGTAGTTGTCGTTTTAATTTCCGATTTATTATCATTTTTTATAGCGTTTGTGTATCCGTATCTTTTGCGGTTTAGCTTTCGATATTAGAATAATCAATTAATGGTTAGCCGTCCACTATCCAGTACCGCCACCGCCACCGACGATCGCGACAACCACAGCGACAGCAGACGACACTCCTAATAGGCGTTTCGAATTCGAATAAAACGAAACGTAAGAACTAAATAAAATATCTTGGGCGGTTAAGTGCTAAATTGATTGAATATGGGGACAGAGAACCGCTTGGAATGGTTGAAATGCCGTCGGCACTTTACCGAGCGGGAGAGAGTATGGCTTTAATTTAATTGTTTCGCTGATGATTGTAGTTTCGGTTCGATTTTATGTTTATGATTGTCTCTGGATTGTTTCATTTCGTTGCGGAGTGACATTTCTTTCAGTTTGCGATGGCTGCTGCGGTTGGGCTGCATTCAGCGCGGTGAGAACTTGACATTTTGTGTGGGGAAATGTCAGGCAATATGGATGCTAATCGGTGCATCAGTGGCGCCAGTGAGTAATTAGTATGCAGCACGGTATAAAATGCATTTTTATGATGATGACAATAATGATGATGGAGTTGCTTTTTAGGATTTATATCTGCATTATCTGTTAGCTTGTGGTTGGAGAATGATTTTTTCAATTTTCAGAAGTAACTGGACACAAATGGAATGTGCTTTAAAGTGCTGGCTTCTGCTCATTTTTGGTGAGATACTGGATGGGGGATTTAATGGCGAAAGCCTACTGTTAATGGCTCTTTAGCCATTAAGCTTTGGCCGTAAGATATGGAATCTGGAATTGATTTGGAGAAATTGCGGTTAAGCGAATGAATGCACAGCAACTTTGTGACGGTATTTGGAAAATAAATTGTCTTTGTCTTCATCGTTGGTGGTCTGAGTTCATGTCTTGATATCAAGATATCGGAAGCAATTCTCGTAACTTAGTAATTTCCATTGCAAGCGATGTACACAAAGGACTCACTAATTGAAGTTCTGTAAGTCAAAGGCACTGAATGATTTCAAAGAACGAAACAAACTTGATTCTTAGTTTCAATATTTAACTAAAAGTTAAAACAAGAAGTAGGACGAATCTGACTGCAGTCGTAAGTGCTGAACAGCGAAATAACCACTTTTCAACAAATACCAACAATAATCTTTTTTGTATTTTATGGTATGGGAAAAGTTGTGCTTTTGGCTAACATAATTTAATAACTCTAGACAATTTTTTTTCCCTATTGCGACAAATCCAACGCAATTTGTTAAACAAAAATCGCAATCCACAAATTTGCTATAAAAAAATTACATATTGTCAATTTTCTGCTGAGGAAAAAAGATCGAGACCAAAAAAACGGTTTATTTGAATGAAATGTCAAAATTTGCGATTTTGCCAGAACACAGGTTGCAGATGGCGGTCCATGTGTACAGCACTTTAAACGGGTGACTAACATATACGATATTCACAAGCGAGAGGGAGATGGGTTGGTTGCGCCGAAAATCGCCCTTCTTCATCCGAAAATCCTCTTTCAAATTGCTTCAAAAGCTTTACTTATTTCGTGGTAGTACATTACTGAGTGAAAACGTGATGCAATTGAGCCGATTCGCGCGTTCCACACGCAGAAAATCTTGCATACCCAGGCGGACTTCGCAGTCCTTTGTAAACACCCACTAAGGCTGCAATGGAACTTTCTAATGATACAGTAAAACCTGTCAAGTGTACCACATGTGATAGGGCGCTTGCACCAGCTCATCTGTAAGATTCGGTCGGAGGAAAGCATGCCCGATGATTGGAATTTCAGTATCGTTCGCCCGATTCATAAGAAAAGAGACCCCTTTGACTGCGCCAACTATCGAGGGACACGTCTCCTTAACATCGCCTATAAGATCTTTTCTGCAATTCTGTGTGAACGCCGGAAACATTTCGTCACCAAACTGATAGATCTCTATCAGGCCGGCGAAGTCCACCATAGATCAAATCTTCACACTGCGTTAGATCCTGGGGAAGACCCAAGAAGTGCGGATCGACACACACCACCTATTTATCGATTTCAATGCCGCATATGACAGCGTGTATAAAGACGAGCTACACGAGCGCCATGTCTAGTTTTGACATTCCTGCTAAACTCGTCAGACTGAGCAGGATGACGATGGAGAACTCTCGCTGCTCCATTAAGGTCGGTAACGAACTCACCGAGACCTTCAATGTCAAAAAAGGTTTTAGACAGGGCGAAGCGCTTTCATGTGATTTCTTTAACATCGTTCTTGAGAAGATCGTGCAAAACTCACTGGTCAACACAAGAGGCACGATCTTCCAACATACGCGGATAACATTGACGTGATTGGGCGAACACAGAACACAGCGAGCCGTCAATGATGCGTTTGCTGGCATTGAAAAGGAAGCCGCTAAAATGGGTTTGGCGGTAAACGAGGGCAAAACCAAGTATATGTTGTCATCGAGAAAGGACGCACAAAATCGACGACTTGGCCAGAACGTCACCATAGGCAGCTATAACTTTGAGGTAGTTATGGATTCGTCTACCTTGGCTCTGCGGTAAATAGTACAAACAACATCAGTACCGAGATCAAACGCAGAATAACTGAATAATAGATCCCTCTCTCGGAAGACCAAGTTGACCCTACGAAGATCGTACTGGCTGGAGAGACATGTTGGGTGAGGCGCAGGTCCACCTCGAAGTTTAACACCCTAAGAAGAAGAAGTATCGCATGTGAAATTGGGTTGAATATTTCCGAAAATGTCATGCAAAATGTTCTAAAATGCCTCTATATACTTGGAACATGTCTATCTTGAAATTTAGATTGAAATTTCGCTATTTTTATCACATGGCCAAAACTGCGAAAGTTGTTCGCAAGCAATGCTATCCAGCAGATTTGCTCAGATAAATCATCCATACTTGCAGTACAGCAATTACAGGAAGCAGTGGGGGCAATAACGAAAGCGTGATTTGCAACAATAGCAGTATTTTTACGCATTGGCTACAATCGTTTTTTTTTGTCAAAAGTTTTTTTAAATATTAATGATGTCTTTCACGGTTGCCTAATGTAAGATAAATGTAAGAAATATTACATTTTTTAACTCACTACAGCCTTACATGTTGGCCACATGTCGAACTTGGTCAAAATGCATAAGGGCCCAAGTTCGATTATAGTACGATTTGGTCGAGTTTTGTGCATTGGATAGTAGTTTTAACAGGATTTTTTTTCTGCGTATGCACCAAATGTGGTATCCTGGCGTAGTGGGTTAGTCCATCGTCTCATAGGCACTAGACTTTCAGTGTAGGTTCAAATCGCACAATTGAAACAAAATTTCAAGGCTCCAACTCTTTTGAGTCACTGACATTGTTTATGATACTATGTTTTTTCACTGTAGGTCTGTCCTTTCTGTCCATCAACACGGATTTCTTAAGGGAAGATCAACACGACAAACCTGACAGAATTCGTGTCCAGCACCTTGTGCGCATTGGAAGATGACAAAGATGTCGATGTTGTCGTTACCGATTTTAGCAAAGCTTTTGATAAAATCTCACACGCGATTTACTTCTGAAACTTAAAGCTCTTGGCTTCCAAACGGAGTTTATTGCGTGGATCAAGTCATACCTTGAAGAGCGACAATATAAAGTAATTTTTAGATCCTCTGTTTCCAATTCTTTTGTAGCCACATCTGGGGTCTCCCAGAGCAGCCATCTTGGTCCGCTGATTTTCATCCTAACAATTAACGTCATTAACTATTCTCGTCTTTCAGTTTATGCGGACAACATAAACATTTTTAAGGAAATTTCTATCTCCGCCGACTCGTATGAATGGATTTGAACACTTTTTCGACTTGGTGTACAAACAATTTTCTTGTTCTAAATGTTGTAAAATGCCAAGCTATCACATATTCTCGTAAGCGCCTTTCGGCTACCCCTCGAACTTATTTTATTGGCGACGAACCCGTTCCCGCAGTTACTTTACTGCGTGACTTAGGCTTGCGATAGAGAACTTAACTTTCGTCCCCATATCGAAAATATTATTAGTAGGGCTAATTCTGCCCTCGGTTTCGTTAAACGCTTGTCGAAAGAATTCTCGAACCCTTACGTAACGAAGTCCCTCTACTGCACTTTTCTTAGACCGATTTTGGAATATGCTAGTCAAGTTTGGTCTCCCTATCAGGTTACGCAAAAATATCGAATCGAGTGTGTCCAACGGAGATTTCTTCGCTTTGCTCTTCGTGGACTACCTCGGTCCGACAGATATAATCTACACGTTATGAGCATCGGTTGTATCTGTTGAGCATGCAATCACTCGAAAAACGTAGAAAAGTTGCTGATGTATTATTTGTACACCAGTTATTATCGGGCATCATTGATTGTCCTGCACTGCTTCAAAAAATATTTTTCAACACCAATCCTCATTCCCTTAGGGTAGTACCTCTCTTCCATCTCAAGTACCATCGTACTGATTATGGGCGAAACGAACCTATGTCGCGAAGGTTGCGTATAACCAACGAGGCCCTAAACACGTTTGATTTTAATACAAACAAGAGCTCACTAAGTCATGCCATTTCCTCCTTTGCCTAGAAAATTGTACATTTCAAGTAGGTTTAAGAAGTCTTAAGCAAAATATTGTAAATAATTTAGTCATATTTGCCTACGGCTTGTATTAAGTTTGTGAATAAATAAATAAATAAATAAAAAAGTCAATTCCCAAAAAACTGTCTATAAAAAGCTACTCAATCTTAACGTTTGGAGTCCGCATTAAACTGTAGGTCCCCTCCACTCGTGAGAGATCAACAACACGCACAATATGAACGGTTGCTGCAGAAGCTGGGCCCAAATCCCCCTTGGACTGTAGCGCAACAATGCACCAAGTGTTACTTATTACTTTAAGAACTTCCATTATCCAAGGAAAAATTGCGTAAAATTTGCAACAGAAATTACATGTGTAATTTAGCTGTTCTACCACATACTGCCGTAGCAAAAACATTTGTTTCTTCGATGGATGAAATTAAAAATAAAAAAAGAAACAAGAAATTGCAGACTTATTAATTCTTGCCAAAGAAATGGCAAATAAATCCGAAATATTTGTTCCATCGCCCGAAATTGTGCGCTTTTATTTAAAATTGAATTTTTTGATGCTAAATTTGAAAAAAATAAATAATGAAATTTGAAAAAAAAAATTGTTCAATAGTCTTCTGTTTTTATGATATATTGTTGAAGGTTGTTTTTATGTTGGTTTTTTTTGCATTCTTTTTCTTATTACTTAGTTTTGAGTCAATAATTGCCTTTATTTTGTCTCATTACACTTGATTAAATTCTACCACGGAAAATCTGAATCTACCACTTTTTTTGACTTGATCTACCACTTTTTGTAAACGGGAAGTGACAACACTGCTGACAATGCTCAAAGGGTATAACTGTCTAGAAAAAACTCTCAATCTCGCCGTTCGGAGTCGGCATTAAACTGCAGGCCCCCCCCACCCCCACTCGTGAGAGAACAATAGCACGCACAACACGAGTGGTTGCTGAGAAGGTAGGCCCAGGTTCACCTAGGACTGTTTTACTATTATTAACTATTTTGTTATTATTTTGTGTGGAATTTCTTAATAATCTGTATCCTAAAACAATCCTAAAATTCTACCGAGTTACTGATCTATTACACATGGATTGCATAACAATTTACATCGCTGCGTGGCCGTGCACTAAATTCATGTATTACATATAAAGTGTAAAAAAAAAGCTTCTCAATCTCGCCGTTCGGAGTCGGCATTAAACTGTAGGTCCCCTCCACTCGTGAGAGAACAATAGCACGCACAACACGAGTGGTTGCTGAGAAACTAGGCCCAGGTCCACCTCGGACTGTAGCGCCACTATTATTATTATTATATTACATATAAAGTCACATTAATTAATTTTAATGCATGCATGTTAATCCAATACATGACAATATTTGGGTTAAGTCTAAAAGCAATTTAACAAAATGCTTCAAAAAATCTGCCAATATGCAGTGTGGCAGTAATCGCCACATCTCGGAAAAACTTCAACTCCGAGGGACAACCCGGCAAAGGAAGTCCATGTCTCCGGTGGAGTACACAGCTGGAATCAGCTGGTGGTGTATGGAGACGAATGTTGGCTGAAGCCCAGTTCCACTCCAGATTGTTGTGCGACTGACGAAGAAAAAGTGTTGCAATAATTGGGTACATGTTGCATGTCCGAGAGGACCATATTGAGGGATGTTATCCTTTCCTCCCGGTGGTCGCCGTGGCATAGTGGGTAGGTGCGTCGACCCCTACGCTCGAGGTCGTCGGTTCGAATCTCGAAAAAAAAACATCAAACATTTTTTCACGGCTCCACCTCTTTCGAGTCACTGACAATGCTCAAAGAGTATAACTGTCTAGGAAAAGCTTCTCAAAATTGCCGTTCGGAGTCGGCATTAAACTGTAGGGTCCCCTCCACTCGTGAGAGAACAAAAGCACGCACAACACGAGTGGTTGCTGAGAAGCTAGGCTCAGGTCCACCTCTGACTATAGCGCAGCCATTATTATTATTATTATTATTATCCTTTTTTTCACGAACCGCAACTTTTTGTCACAAACCATCCCGATGATCTTATAAAAATGGAAATAGAGGAGGCTTATTTAAAATTTCTTAAAGGTCATGGAAGAAGTATTCTCCCATTGTTCTGTTTCTCAAATGACACAGACTAGACCAGTGACAGACGTGGTAAAGAGTATGCTCTTGTTCCTCTTCACTCCCACAATCCCTAAATATGTACGTTGTTCTTGGTGAGTTACATCTTCATGCCGTAGTTCTTTATCATCAACAACCTTTTGTCGCACTGGAGAAATTTGTCGATTTTCCATCATGTCGATCATATCCAAGTCTTAGTGTCCGAGTGACTTCGCAGCTGGTTAGGGGACACCACTCTAAGATCCTGTTGTTTACTTTTTTGTTCACTTTCATTCTGTGCAGTTACAGTGTGTAGTTACTTTCTTCTTCATCCACTTGTTCAAAATGTTTGCATGACCTGTGATACTTGAGTTCCACTCACTCCCATACATGATTTTCATTAACCTAGCTGTTTTGTGGTATTCATTATCTTGCTACAGAGCCAAAAAAGGAGAAAAAGATTAAAATTCAAAAAAAAAACTTAAAAACCGGCGCCGTTCGCAATACCTCTAGTTGGCATTTATTTACAATTTATGTTAGAAATATGTCAAAGAAAGAATTTATCGAAGGGGTTTTGCTGCCCAATATGTACATATACAATATTATAACTTTACCAGAACTTCAAATGTAACCTCAAATTGAATTGCCTCTTTGTTCTTTCGCAAAATCTTTGCGTAATTCGTCACGAAAATTCGTATCAAATACAGACTCATCTACCCTACAATAATCTACCCTCTCTCTTATTGTCTTACGTCATTCGATTTTCATTGAAGAAATTCAATCCAAAAAGATTGCGCAGGTCAAATTAGGTTCTATCAAACAAAGAACCCGATACCTGTAGGCCCCCTGCGGTGGCACTCGTGGAGTTATCTTTTTGTCCGGAAGTTAAACCTTGGCGACAGATAACTTTCACTTAATGTGTTCATTTCATCGGTAGACGTATCCAGCTGCTTTAATTTAATTTTCACGGTTTTCAAGATAAAGTGGCAGATTGAGCGGAAAAGTGGTTGCGTCTTTATGTAGCCGCCTAGAGCAGGATTCCCTAGCAATGACTGTGTCCGGGTTTAAAATATTTTTTACAGCTTGCTGACATGGTTGGGCTCTGCTTGAAGTCATTGGCAAGGGCAAATACAGTGGGGGTTGTTGTGAATGAACAAGGAGACATTTCTTAAGACAAGCGCAGACAAATTTAAGGAATAACAATTGACAAGTAAAAGCGCATTTTCTGCAAACCCGAAACATGTACTATTAGATGAGGAGACCTTGGCGATCATAGTCTCTCGAATTGATGGAACATCATGCAAAAAGAACAAGGAGTGCTAATCTGTTGATTTGAGAAGCAATTTTTGCTTTGCAAAATTGTTGTTACACTTTTTTGGAGATTATTTTGGAATATTTCCACAATCTGTTAAAGCAGCAGCGACACTAATGAAAATATGCCGGAAATTGGTGTCACTCTGTTGGTACATTTCTTCTTCTTCTTCTTCTTGTGCCGCTACAATCCGGTTTGAACCTGGGCTTGTCTCAATGAACAAGCACCTCCAGCTAACACGATCTTTTCCTAGCTGGTTGTTGGTGGAAGCTAAGACCGGAGCCAGGATGAACGAGAGCGAATAAAATGACATTAAGAGATCATAACTATACCTAAAATGCTTTCGATCCATCGTACGTCTGATCATCTTGCCCCCTTTGCTCGTTCAAAACTGCCGCTTTTGGGCTTTCACCATTCGGGTATTCTCTTAACACAAGGACTTCGTTAGATATTCCACCTTCTTTAAGAAAAGCCTGAACAGACGAAGAGTTCTGTTCTATCGCTGATTTCATAGAGTCTGGGCGGCAATTCAGCTCAAGCTTGACTTATTAAGAAGTCTAACTAGAATAAATCAAGCATGGGTCCGAAGAGGGAATTTAGTTTAAATTTGCTCGGACAAGCTTTGGCGGAAGCTATGGACTTGCTTGGTCTTAAAAGAGATCAATTCTGACCTGATATCCTAGACATGAAATAATTTTCTAGCCGGAAGTCTAAGAAGTATATGAATATTGACTAGGAAGAGATTTCTAGACTCTAGATGGCAGAACCGGGACAACCTCAATCAGTGGGCCAAATACAAGTTCTTTTTTTAAAATTCCATAAAATGAATGAAATGAAAAATACATGTTTTGCAAGTATCATGGCTTTATTAGAAAGAACACATTCACACAATTCACATTAATTATGAAATACAACGTCGTTAAAGTGGCTGCCTTGGCTGGCTTCGCATTAGCGCATTCTGTCACCCCAATTTTCCAAGACCTTGCTGATGGTTTCGGGCAGTAGCTCACGAATTGCTTGGATGTTATTGGCCTTAAGTGCTTGAATCGTTTTCCGGATCATTGGCATAACATCGGTTCTTCACTGTTGCCCACAAAAAAAGTCCAAAGCGGTCAAATCGCAGCACCAAGACGGCCAATTGACATCGCCAAGACGGCTGAGAACACGATATGGCAATTTGGGGAGCAAAAGATCGATTGTGGCATAGGCTGTTAGGCATGGGCTGTGTGGCATGGCGCGGATGGATCCTGCATGAACCAGAGATCGTCCAAATTCATGTCTTCAATTTCAGTAAAAAAAAGTCGGTTAACATGGCTCCGTAACGCCCACCGTTGACCGAAAAGTTTTTCTCAGCCTCATTTTCGAAGAAAAATGGTCCAATGATGCCACCACTCCACAATCCGCACCAAACTGTAAATCTCTGTCGATGCATTGACTCCTCGATAATATCATGCGGGTTTTCCGAGCCACATATGCGGCAATTTTGTTTGCTGCCGGTTAACCTAGCCGCCTCGTCAGAAAAGATGATTTTTCGTCCAAAATCGTTGTCCAATTCAAGCTGCTCTAAGGCCCAAACTGCGAAGCAATATCGAAGCAGATGGCTGGGTCGCGCGCCTCCAATTGCTGAGTCAGTTGGACCTTGTAAGCGAATAATCCGAGATCTTTGTGCAGAATTCTCCTCAGGCTAGTGCGTGAAATGTTGAGTTGTTGAAATCGATGGTGAGTTGATGTTCGTGAATTGAGTCTCATACTCTCTGCCACAGCAGCCACATTCTCATCTGTGCGCACCGTACGACGACGGGGACCATGAGTGTTGTCAACTTGCATACCAGTCTCACGAACTCATTGGACAAACTTGGGTACAGCAGTCGTGGGTGGGTGCTTCATTTTGGCGTTCTTCTTTTCACTTCTTTCAAAAAAACGCACTTTTTGGGCTAAACAGTACTTAGTTTGGAAATAAGTTTTCAATATTTCCCAACGTTGTTCAAGCGTGAAGAGACTCATTTCGTTCCGCGGAGATATTATACTGACTTCCTGTGAAGATTTCGGGGGGAAAACAGCTGCCACTGTCAAAATAACCTATGATTAAAAAAAAAAAAATCACTAGATGGCCCACCCTGTACATGTACACAAAAACGGTGAAAATATAGCGGAAATGTTTTTTAAAGTTCGTACTGCTGCCAGTCATCACATTTTCGGACATGTGCGGGGTTTTTCATGTAATAGCGTCTCAAATGTTGGCCATGAGCTCGTCCAGAGTAGCTGGATTGTCAACCTAGACTAAGGACTTTACGTACAACGACTGGATGGCGCAGTTGGTTAACGCTTTCCTCGCCACTACAAGAAAATAAATAAAATTGCACGTTTTTTTTTGCATAAAGAGAGTCATCTCAAATTACCCAATTTTTTCAGATATACGTCTCACTCTTACATTGGATGTATTTTTTTTTTTTTTTCAAAATATGAGCTTCAATTTTGTATAGAAATGTGGTATAGAAAACATTTCATTGCATATTAAAGTACAGACAAATGCTTAGATATGTGGTACGTTGTTCATACCACCGGCCCTGAAAGAGTTAAGTGCCTGCCCCAAGTTAGAGGGGTCATAGGTTCGAATCCCAGTGAAATCAAATCTGGTCCAGTCACCATTTGTCCGTGGGGTCAAATTAAGGGCACTGGAGTAGGTTGCTACCTGGCAGTACAATGGACCAGTTTTGAGTCTGAGTGCTCCAGTAGAGTTTCAAAAACCCTCCGAAGGACTTTACGTAGCTGCACTGAAATTAATCGAGTAGTGTTGAGTCACATGATCGTAAGATTACCCAAAATTGAACGCAACGTAATAGAATGAACGTAAGATTATCCAAATCTTTGAGCGTTGTGTCGTTTGTATGGCATTTATCGTTGCGTCGTCTTGTAGGAACCACAGCTCGGATATTTGGATGCTGTCGAGCTGTGGCCACAGAAGACGGTTAACATTACTAACATTACTCTTTACCTCATTTCGAAAGAATTTCGAAAGAAATAAAGTCCGATGATGCCACCATGCGAAAAATAGCACCAATTAGTCAATCCTTTTGGCCTCGTCCGAGAATCTGATTTTTTGATCAAAATTCGGATCTCCGGCCAACATTTCCAGCGCTCATTTAGCAAAACCACGGCGTTGCTTATGGCTGACACAACAGTGCGTTGCGCTAGCCGACTTCATGTTACGGAGGGTGTGCGTTGACGCAATGTGTTAATCAACTGTTCCCTCTCTCTCTCAAATACCAAATAAAAAGTATTCCGTCAGCTGTTTTAATTTTCGAAATGTCGAAATGTAAATTGAACGAAAACAATTGAACTTTAAAGAAATTAATTGCGGAAAATGAATGCCAAGAAAGTTTAAAAAATTAAAAAAGTGCTTCTTGTTGCCAATTTGGCGTATTCATGGTTCCAATCATACACGGATTTCAAATTAGTTTTGTCGTTAAAATAATTTTAGTCAGCTGTTTTCATGTCTCAAATGTCAGTTGCCACAAAATGTTCTCAATTTGGGAAAATAAACTCTCAATTTGGGAAGCATTTCTCAATTTCGATCTCACAGCGCATCCCTCTTTCAAAAAAGTATCCAACATGTTGAATATTGACGTGCGTTGAGATTACGTTTTACGTTTTATGACGATCCTCTCATCTCTCTCATTTTTCACTTACGTAGGTCGTCGACGCAGTATTTCGTGCATGTCCATTGAATTGTGTGCGTTGAAAGACAACGCTGACGCTGACGCACTGTTGTGTTTCAGCCATTACGATCATCCGTCTTCAATTCTTACAGCAGCACATCTTATACGGATTCAATTTCAACAGAAAATTTTGCGGTTGGTGACTTGAGGTCCAAAAGAGAGTACTCACGCTCATAACTTTCCACGGTACGGCGAATTGCATGCCTGGTAGTATAATTAGCAAAAAAAGGTTTTATTTGACTTAACCCTTTGCGTAACAAATCGGTCAGAAGCAAAGTCTCAACTGTTTGTAAATGTGAAACTTTGACGAAAAAGTGTTAAGCAAGGACTTGATCCTGTTGGCCGGCGTACAAAACCAAAATTCTGAACACAAAAGCGTACTTAACTTTTCAAAATCAATGGCAAACTGGTGGACGCCGTGGCGTAGTCGCTGGGCTGGCCCTATAGGGTATGCAAATGCACAGGACGCCTAGCGCTTGCAGGCGCATTGTAAGCCTAAGCAAACAAAATAAAATGTATCGATATACTCTACCCAGGGCTTGTACAGGGCGCTCATCTTGCTACTACCTACGGGCCTACGTAGTGGGTATGTCCGTCGACACTAGACTCTTAGTCTAGATTGAAATTGCAGAACAGAAAAAAATTAATAATTTAAAAATCCCATGACTCCACCTCTTTAGAGTCTCTGACAATGCTCAAAATGTCTGGAAAAAGTTTCTCAATCTTGCCGTTCGTAGTCGTTATTAAAACTATAGGTCCCCTCTACTCATGACAAAACAATATCACGCACAACACCAGTTATTTCTACATCTAGGCCCAAGTTCACCTTGAACTGTAACGCAACCATTACCATTAAACTTACAACTGTCTTTCGAATTCCTTGGTGACACCTGTCACAGATGACATTTCTGACATATCGATCAGTAAGAATAGCAGAATTCCACTTTCAAAGCACACTCATCTGAATGACTTGGTCTCACATCAATAAATTTGTAGATACAAATGTGTATCATCCTCCAGGACATAACCCACTTATGCATCAAGTGGCCCATACTCCACTGGAACGAACAAAGAGAACGACACGACGAACAAAAAAAAATTGTCCTTAGTTTTCCAGACACCTTTCTGATTATGTGGCGACTGAATGCTTAATGCACATTATAGATACTTTTGTCCACTTGGGTTGCCTCTCCTCGTTCTCCTTTTTATTTCCTTCTTTTTTTTTCGTGTGTGTCTGATCATCTGCCTGTGACTGTCATCTACTTCCATTTGAAAGGAGATGGAGAGAAGGAGGAGGAGGAGTCAGAAAGGTTTTCGAAATCTTTACCGAATTCACCTTCTTAATCAGTTCGACAGTCCGATTGTCATCGTCAAAGTGAGAGCACACACTCCATTCGATTTGATTTAAACAAAAAAGCGGAAAAAATAAGAAATCCGTCGACGTGACGTGAGCATAGGCCTGCAGTGAGTGTGTTCGTTGGGTCAAGTGACAAGTGTTTTTCAGATCATTTTTGACGTTTTCCAAGTGCATTGAGTTTTACAGTTTAAAACATGGGAATCTGCATCAAGGTAGAATATTTTAATTATAAATTCAATTGATTTGTCATTTAAGCCAGTTGCTGAGAGGCAATGACAACGCAGGGCTGGGTTAGTTTAAAGTGCGCGTTAATGACAGCGGGAAGTCGGCCTAGGAGTTGCCAAGCTTAAGGATAATTTATTGGATACTTTATCTTTGAGATCGTTTAAATGCTAATTGATGGCAATGAATGGGAAGTGCTTTGTGAACTGATATGATTCTGAGATTTGTGCATGGATAAGGATGCCAGGAAATTTACATCATCTTTGTGGGCTTCTAACTGCTCTTTTGAGCAGTTTCAAATGTCACATAAATCGTGAGGCAACTCAAGCTTGCCTTTGCGTTGGTTGAGACCGAGAGAGACCGCTGGCATTCGATTTTAAAACTCAAATTCGAATAGATCACATGTATCAGAATTGGCAGCTCATTTCTTGTGTATTCACTGATTGCAACTAAGTAACAATTCAGCAGAGCATTGTTTGCTTCTCCTCTCCCCAACAAATACAATTCATTGCGTGCGTTGCGTTTTGATTTCACAACGCAGCAGTTTCTGCCACGCAAAGGGGTTATTCAATGAATACATTGCCTCTGCAATCCACATTCGTATGCAATTAAAAAATCGAAAATTTAAATTTCAGAAATTATTAAAGGGTGGATATAATAAATCTAGTCGCACTGTAGTTTGAGGTGGACTTCCGCTATTTTTTCCCACGATTGGAGGGAACCTGCAATTCTATGCCGATTTCGAACAGCGAAGTTTGAGAAGCTTTCACTGAAAGGTATGCTCTCGAGAGAGGTGGTGCCATAAATGTGACAGTTGTTGTGTACGGAATTGAACAAAGATCTTCAATATAGCGATCGACGCACTTACACTGCTGTACAAATTTGGAAAATATACCCCTTACCACTGGTGAAGGGAAGTCTAATAAAAGGAACAACACCGGCTGCAGTTGCTGAATAAAAAGCACGAGGCAACATAAACGAATTTACCCTTTTTGAAAATACCAAAACAACAAACCAATAAACAGCAACCAAGTCTAGTCCAGGACGACTGGTTGGTTAAGTGCCTGCCCCAAGTTAGAGAGGTCCCAGGTTCGAATCCCAGTGAAATCGAATTTGGTTCAGTCACCAATTGCCGTTGGGATCAAATTAATCGCACTGGAATAGGTTGCTTCCTGGCAGTACAATGGACGAGTTTTGAGTCTGAGTGCTCCAGTAGTGTCTCAAAAAATCCTCCGAAAAAAAAGTCTAGTCTAAGTCAAAAGCAGCCAATTAAAAAAAAAAGACAATTTCAAAGTTCTGCTACACTGTGCCTTTCAATGCATTATAATCGTGGAACCTGTTTCCTAAATCCTGGAAAAGATATGCAGCAATACTCCATGCATTGATGTGTGCAGACAACAAAATATATGTGTGGTAAATTTTGACATCTCGTCGCATTCGTTTGCTGTCATTGTAAAAAGTGACAATTGATTTCCAGAAATAAATTCGTTTTCTCATGAATGGGGACTAGCGTGGTAAATTGAAGAAAATAACTAATTGCTTATTGCATCTAAACACAATTAATTTCACTCCCAATTTAGTTTTCGCTGTCGTCTTCAAATAGTAGACAGCCACTCATAAGAAAACTCTCATTCCAAAATTGTACCAAATCGTGCTATCTTGCTAATCTAGTACCTGTGGATTGCATCAAAATTAGAAATAGAAACAGCTTGTATTGATGCATGACCGTGCAGCAAAAACATGCGTCCACTTACATATAAAGCTATGTTCTTTAATTTTACTGTACGCATTTTAACGCACGTCCGTTTCAAGCATAAGGGAACCCCCTTATAAGAACTGTAGTATTCTATCGAGCTTTCCCCTTTTCGACTGATCGCAGTGCAAGCAACGGATCGTATGAGTCGGGGTCTTTAATCATAATTATGTCGGAAATTGCAGTTTTCATTAATCCAAATTGAAAATAGATTATTATTTGCAAATCGGGATTAAATGTGTTCGAAAATAAAAAAAATGGCAAAAAGATGGCAAATAAGCTCTAAAATGAAGTTGTGCTAGACTTAAGACGTTAATACCAACCGAAAGAGAAAAAAAATTAATTAAACCAAATTAAAAACCCAAAATGTTTTTTGACTTAAGACCTTTTTGTCTAACGTCAAAGATATGTACCTACATACAGTCGGCGGTAACGACGGTATTAGGCAAGTGAGCGAATTTGGCTTGAAACGACTGTATGTCTAAGCTTCAATGTGTTTCTATGTGACTGCAAGAGTGCAACCGTTATTCTCAGACTACTTGCATTCTTGTAATGTTCTGATTCTCTGTTTGTGCTTACGAATCGTTCCGCTATTGTTCAACTTTCAAAAAGATAAGTGTTGAAATCAATTTTCAGACAGTTCTGCTGTAACACATGGCATCACTAACGATTAAAGAAGCTATACTTTATTTAGAAATTATGATTTTTTGTGTTCACTAGAAGTGTTGAGGAAGGAAGTAAAACTTACACTGGCGGACGAAAGTTTTCACACAAAGTAATTTTCTAAGAAAACCCAAGTTAAAAGTCGGTAAAAGTTAAGTGTCAACCCTAAGTTAGAGGGGTCCAATGTTCGAATTCCAGTGAAACAAAAGATAGTACGCTTTAATCTAGTTTTCCAAATCTGGTCCAGTCGCCATTTGCCGTTGGGATTAAATTAACGGCTCTATCACTGGAGTGGTCGATCAGTGGTAGTTGTCTGACTGTAAGGACCAACATGGTGTAAGTGTGCTGATGAATTCACAAGCAGCCCCCTAACCTAACCTAACCTTTAAAAATATAAATTTTCTTTTCAAATGGCTTTGTGCGAAAATATTTGTTCACCACTGTATGATTTCATTTCGGTAATACCAATCAGATTCTGAATGAGATGAAAATTAGGCAAAAAGGACATACTAATGAATACTTAACGATAAAGGGCTTGTTTAACCCTTTCCTGGCCACTACAAGAAAATAAATAAAATTGCGCCATTTTTTTGCATAAAAAGAGTCATCTAAAATCACCCAATTTTTCCATATATATTTTTCACTTTTAGATTGGATGCATTTTTTTCAAGTGAGCTTCTATTTGTATAGAAATGTGGTATAGAAAACATTCCATTACATATTAAAGTATAGACAAATGTTTGGATATGTGGTACGTTTTTCATACCACCGGCCCTGAAAGAGTTAATATCATTTCTTGTTTTTTGGATCCAAACATCACCATTCGCTCATACTAACCATTTAATTGGGACCATTTTCGGAGCTAAATTTGCCATCTCCTTTCAACCATTCTGACGGATAACGGTCAGATATCACACCAGAAATCTACATATGTACGTGCTTGAGGAACTTGATGTTTTATTAGTTTCAATCCAGAGTAGAAATGTGATCAACATTTTGAACTTTGCATTTTTAAAAATGCAATAAAATAAACAAAATTAAATTCTTCCATGTATTATGGCTTCATTAATAAGATCAAGTTTCCCAATACAATATCGTTCAAGTGGCAGCCCCGGGTGGCTTCCCAGTAGCGCATTCTATCACCCCAAATTTCCAAGACCTTGTTGATGGTTTCGGGCTGTAGCTCACGGATTGCTTGGATAATATTGACCTTAAGTGCTTGAATCGTTTCCGGATTGTTACCATAACATCCCTCCTTCAAGATACCTCACAAAAAAAAAAGTCCAAATGGGTCAAATCGCAGCTCCGAGGCGGCCATTTGACATCGCCAAGACGGCTGATAACACGATTTGGAAATTTGGTGCGCAAAAGATCGATTGTGCCATAGACTGTGTGGCATGGCGCGCCATCCTGCATGAACCAATGGTCGTCCAAATCCATATATTCAAATTCAGTAAAAAAAAAGTCGGTTAACATGGCTCTGTAACGCTGACCGTTGACCAAAACGTTGTTCGCAGCCTCATTCTTGAAGAAAAATGGTCCAATGATGACACCACTCCACAATCCGCACCAAACTGTCACTCTCTGTGGATGCATTGGCTTCTCGGCACTAGCGTGCGGGTTTTCCGAGCTGTGGCAAATTTTGTTTGTTAACGTACCCGCCGAGATGAAAATGCGTCTCGTCAGAGGAGATGATTTGTCGCCCAAAACCGTTCTCCAATTTAAGCTACTCTAAGGCCCAAACTGCAAAGTGATAACGAATCGGATGGTCGCGCGCCTTTAATTGCTGAGTTAATTAGACCTTGTAATCGAATATTCCGAGATCTTTGTGCAGAATTCTCCTAAGGCTAGTGAAATGTTGAGCTGTTGAGATCGATTGCGAGCTGATGTTCGTGAATTGAGTCTCACACTCTCAGCCACAGTACAACAGCCACACTCTCATCTGTGCGCACCGAACGAGGACGGCGACCATGAGTGTTGTCCACTAGCATACCAGTCTCACGAACTTTTTGCACAAACTTGCGTACACCAGTCGCGGTGGGTGCTTCATTTCGGCTAAAACTTCTTTTCAAAAAGCGCACTGTTTGGGCTACACAGCACTCACTTCGGAAATAAGTTTTCAATCTTTTCCAACATTGTTCAAGTGCAAGGCGACTCATTTCGTTCCGCGGAGGTATGATAGTGACTTTTTGTGAAAATTTCGGGCGGGAAACAGCTGTCAGTGTCAAAATAACCGATGATTTGAAAAAAACACTAGATGGCCCATCCTGCATAATTTACTTCCAAATTTGTGCCTCGTACCGTGAAGACATCAAAGGTTTAAGTTCCTTTCCTGCAAGTATTCGCCTATCAAAATTTGACGTGATTCTGACTTGGATCAAAATGGAAACAAAATTTCGGAGACTTAATTTTAATTAAAAGGATAGCAGTCTAAAAATCGTCAACAATTTTTGCTTCAAGAATCTGTGAGCTAAATTAATTTATCTATTATGACTTATGCAACAATTAAACAAAATATCAACGCCGATGACTTCTTTTTGATTTATTCTCTTTTTTAAAGATCAACAAAATATTTGCTACTGTTTTTTTATCTCCAATTTACACAAGTTTTTGGAAAATTAAAAAAAGCACAAAAAAATGTTTATAAATCAACAGTGGCTCAACAAAAAATGCATTACCGGCAACACTGTATTGCCGACATTCCAACTGCTGCCTGGCCCAAGCTACCATGTAGTGGTTTTGTCCGTTTCTCTACTCCTATAAATCTATCTAAATCTCGAAAGCCAAATGTTTGCTTCTTCTGTTTGACAAGTCCAACAACGTTTCGACAGAATTCTCCCAATTTATCCCATAGCAATCCGCACATTATCCTACTTTCCCACTGATCTCTGACCACAGTCTCCATTTTGGGATTCACAATTTATTTCAAAACATTCTTAACTCCTTAATTAGTGTCCCACTTCCATAAGTCATTCAAGGCAGAGTCAGGTGTCCGTAGAACACTTCATAACTCCGACCGGTTTTCAGCCATCAGGCCGAACGAAAGTGCTGTCCGTCTCACCGAGCCGTGTGTACTGAGTGTAGTTTCGTCAATAATTAACTGCCCGTAGCCTTGTCACATCCAAAGCCTCTCACAACGCAGCACTCACATCTCCTCGTCGCATGTGCGTAGTCAGTGAAAGCCAACCAACCAACAACGTCCCCTTCATAAATGTGAGCCATCGAGTACCATGCCAGATCTATTCCTCAATTAAAATTACTCAGCAGCTAATCATTTATCTTCATAATCCCCTCCTAAGTATCTACACACGCTGTCCACGTCCTGGAGCCCGCACCACCATCTAACTGGCATGCCATGTCGCAAGCATGATAAAATCTACGCGCACACGCACCTCAGCCGCACAATGTGCCCATAGAGCAGTTGCCCTTAATTTAATGTTTCATCATTAAACGTATCATTCACCGGAGACATCAACCCGCCGTATCCATGAGATATTACACGACGGAACGACTATAAAGACACAGAATGAGAGGAAATAAGTGCGAGAAATGGGGTGCCAGCGCAGTCCCACTTAGGACCACCACTCTCTGTCGATAGTCGCGAGATCGGCATCCATCGGCATATGCACCAGCCTCCCGATGACTATCAGTGTGTGTGTGTGATCAGTGAATGATCGGCCGACGACTTTGGTGGTGGCGGCGGCGGCAGCGGCGGCGCCAAAACACTTTCGGCCACGACGACCATTTACATGGGTTTTGTATTAAAAACCGACGTGGAAATGATGTCCACATTTCTCTTCATCTTATCCGCCGGCCGCGGGCTTTTAGTGTGATATGATCCACATAGAAGTACGTTTGGGACCCTCTCTTTGGTGGCTCTGGTGTGCAGAGGAGCGAGAGAAGAACGATCATTGGCTGGAGAATCTCTCAGATATGGATGCATGCACGATTGAGTGGAGGAAGTGCTCTCCGATCGAGGGAAATGATTCTCCAGAAGATGGATCGGATGCTGATTCGATTTAGTTGTTGGTATCCTTGTTGTTATTCCCTTGGCAGTTCACTGCGTGGTCGAACTTGTACGCATAGCTTAGGGCCCACGACAATGTGCGGTGTTGCCATATGCGATGTGCACTGTGGCTATATGGTGCTGTGGTGTGTTTTTGCCGACGGTACATTGAAATGTCCATTTTAGACGTGTGAAGTCAACTATAAAGACTCAGAAGTAGAATTTTGAGTCAATCACGTGGATGAAAAAAAAATCTGATGACTGCTTCTGGGTTTGTAAAGTCTGTGCGCTAGTTATTAAGTGCAAATTGTGGGCTGGTTTCATCCAGCAACTCTAGGCTCCGGGTGATCATCCTTTCAGCGAGTACAAAGTGTGCGCGATGTCTTCCAACGCCAATGATGCCACAAAGTTATTTTCCGAGTCGACTAAATGTTCGAAAATTCGGAGTCAACATTTGCTTGTGGTAAAATTTAAAGTTCTGGTCTCATAACTATCCTCGCACCGACGACAAAACGTTGTGTGGGACAGAACAGGTTTCACCGATCGCGGAAAAGATCACTTTTTATTGTAATTAGGCCAAATCCTTCTTCATATGGGATAGTTCGGTAGTTAACATCTGGCTAGTTGTACAAAATTTGTGAGTACTGATCCCAACCATACCCAGCTCAATGGTCATGTTCGTGTATCCAGACAAGGGCTTGAACTGGGAGCAAGGTTAGGTTAAGGGGCTGCTAATGAATTCACCAGCATACTTAGACTATGTTGGTCCATTGTGATACCCTCAGTCAGACTACTACCACTGATCGACCGCTCCAGTGATAGTGCCGTTAATTTGATCCCAACGCCAAATGGTGACTGGATCAGATTTGAAAACCGGATAAAACCGGATTAACTTTGCTTTCACTGGGATTCGGACCTGGGACCCCTCTAACTTAGGTCAGGCACTTAACCAACTGCGCCATTCTCGGCGCAAAGATGATCCGGAGCTGATTTGCTTCACCATTATAGCGGACTTCGCAGAAATATTAGTAGTTTATTTGGTCGTTCGTTAAAAAGGAGACAGTTTTCGTGTATAACGAAGAAATTTGACACATTCTCTGGATTTAAGCCTTCATCCGTATAAGATTGTGTTGATTCAAGAATTAATGCCGGACGACCGTAGACAACGCGCCGTGAGTTCACTAATTGGGCGCTGAAAATGTTGGTCGGAGAACCGGATTTTAACCAAAAAAATCATCTTCTCCAGTAACACTTCTAGCTTTTCTAAGAAGATGATATTGAAATGAACTTATCTTCGTGCCATTTGTACAGATTGTCGCGTCATTGTTGATGACGGTGCTGGGTACAAAAACACAATAAAATCTCTTGCTATCGACATTACGACCCCATCCTAGCCGTAAGGTCTACTTATACAAGCAACCGGGTACTCGGAGCGAGAAAGCGGTCAAAAAGAAGGTCAAGCAAGTGCAGAATGACCGTCAGTCTGGCAGAATCGGAGAGTCCTAGTAGTCTCCATACATGCTGCAAAATAACAAAAAAACGGGGAAATTTGTCCGTTTAAGGAATCTGCCCAACTAAGGGAGCTGTTGACAAAGGAGAGTTTGTCTGTATTTATTTTTCTAAGAGAGTCCATCATATGAAAGCTTTGTTGATAAGAAAAGCACGCACAATGTCAATGCGCATTCATTGATCACATTTCTGTCGAATATTTTGTAACATGCATAGAAAGAAATTTCCATTCTAGTCCGCCGTTTGATAAAAGATCCAGGACAGTTCCTACATACGAGTACTACGGAAGGTTCGTAGGCAGGTAAAACTGGCGGTGGACATACAGATCCTGTTTTCGCACCCAATTAGCGCCATGAAAGCGCCGTTTTGATACCATATCCTATGGGATACCTAATTTGTGAGATGGGGGTGAATAAGAGTGTGTATTCACTCAGAATTAGCCTAATTTTGAAACCACTTCGTGGAATTTATGAAGGCTAGCAGACTATGGATGTTTGCTTCTGAGAGATTATTAGGGGTGTTGAAGAAGGCTTTGCCCAGAGTGCGTTGTCTGATTCTAGCTAGAGCCGGACATTTGCACAGAAAATGCTCGGGTGTTTCTGGCTCAGTTTCCACCCGGCAGCAGTTAAATGGTATGCCTAGTCTTTCAGCATGCCTGCCAACAGCCCAGTGTCCAGTGCAGACCGCTGTGATTCTGGATATATTTCTTCTACTGTTGTTAAGCAGGTCTTTTGTTTTCTTTTGGTTGTAGTTGGGCCATAAGCTTCTGGATAGGACACATGTTTCCAGCTTGGCTTCCTATTATACCCGTGTGCCCGGGAACCCAGATCAAAGAGACCGGGCTCCGTTCACCTATAAGCAACAATCCACTAGTTTTGACGTTGTGGTTATGGATGTTAGAGCCTTGATAGCAGCTTGACTATCTGAAAAGATTGCTATCCGCTGTGCTGGTTCTGTTTTGTTTTTAATTTCAAGACACGCATCATATATTGCAAGCACTTCTGCCTGAAAAATGCTAGCAAAGCTTGGTAGTTTGAGTGACTTTGATATCTTGAGGGCTTCGGAGAAGATTCCAGCGCCCACACCAGAGTCCATCTTCGAACCGTCTGTGAAGATAGTCAAGATAAATCTTGACAGAAAGTCAGTATCATACCTCCGCGCAACGAAATGAGTTGCTTCACGCTTGAACAATGTTGGAAAACATTGAAAACTCATTTCCAAAGTGAGTGCTGTGTAGCCCAAACAGTGCGTTTTTTAAAAATAAGTTTTGCCCAAAATGAAGCACCCACCGCGACTGCTTTACGCAAACTTGTGCAAAAAGTTCGTGAGACTGGTATGCTAGTGACAATACTCATGGTCGCCGTCGTCGTACGGTGCGCACAGATGAGAATGTGGCTGATGTGACCGAGAGTGTGAGACTCAATTCACGAACATCAACTCAACTCGCCATCGATCTTAACAGCTCAACATTGCACAGACTAGCCTGAGGAGACTTCTGTACAAGGATCTCGGATCTCTCTCGACTCAACAATTGAAGGCGCGCGATCATCCGCTTCGTTATCGCTACGCAGATTGGGCCCTAGAGCAGGATTACAGAATTGGACAACGATTTTGGGCGAAAAAGTAACACCTCCTAGGGACACCATAAGATTGATTGCAAATTACACAAAAAGATCTTTCTGCGAAGACTTCATTATGAATGCACATTTGTGAATCAAAAATCTTTTTCAAGATCGTCTTCGACTTCAAGATCTAGAGCTAGATCATCATCATTACAACTCAGACTTGAGCTTTCCTTCACATCGCTTGTCCTTTCATCTGACAGAAGTAAGTGTCTCGTAAGATCAGTACAATCCTGACTTAGTTTCCCACCAATGCTCCTCAAACCTTTGACCTTCCTTCCATATTTTGCTTGCATATGAGTCAAATTAACCTTCACCTTCGTAGCTCAAAACCAGGATGCCTTAACCAGGCACGACAGACGTAACAAAAACATCCATCTGACGCACTCTTCTCCCCCAAAAAAAAAGACCAAGTCAAGTGTATCGCCCAAAAATCCAACACCAAAACCACTTCTGCGACTAACCGGATGACTTCAATCGAATATCGCCCATCTGTATACGCCGCCGCAGACAAATTGATCCACTCGAAAACGCATTACAACCCATCCTCATGCTAATGGCAATCGTCGTCCTCACTCACTCCGTTCACCTTGTCCTCGCCGAGCTGCATACAGACACGAAATAAATAAAAACCAATTCCATCCTCATCTTCATCATGATCACCGTCACTCCCTTTGCGCCGACCAACTCCTTTATTGAATCTCATCAACATCCTCTTACCCACGAGACACAATCCGAGCTGCATTTGCATACGGCATATCAATGGATGCGGTCATTAATAGCTCATTGAGTGTTACGCATCCTTTGATCCTGCAATAAAGTTCCAAGTGACAAATTATTATCGATTCTGTTTGCTTTTGACGTTGCGCCTGCGCTCTCTCTGCCTTCGTCGTGTTTTTTTGGTCGAGGCTTGCTTTTACTTTGTCTTTGATCTCTACGGGTTTTGAGACGTTCTTTTTCAATTTTGTGGTTTGTCTCGAATTTGTTGGTTTTTATTTTTGATTCCTAGTGATTCATTGGGTGATACGGGTGGGAGAATGAGAGGCTTCCAGGCGGTGAGTTCAGAGTCTAATAATTTGACAGAGACATTTATATTCGATTCGTCGAGGTGGCGCATGCATCTGGGGCCAGGTTTAAGGCTTTGTTGAACGTGTGGCTGAATGTGTTCAGTGAGTTTGCAGCTTAGTTGCGTGGCGTCAACTATTTCATTTTTAATGTGGTGCCTCGGAAAGGTATTTAGTTCCTTATGGCGTCAAGTTGGAATGACAAGAGCTTCTTCCCTCATTAGTGAACTTTGTGAAATAAACTCTACTTTTCAACCGTAAGCTAACAGAGCAAAGCAATAAATTGTGTATGCTTTATTTATGGCATGAAAGATTCAATATTTCATTAGGAGAAACAGGAAGAATCTTGTAAAGTATTCGACAGATTTACCAGTTTTAACTGTTTGCCTCCGTTCGTCGTCCATGTTACAACTTATCGACTTTCTTAAGTATTCCTGGTTAACTTACTTGGTTCGACGGCAGAGTTTGATAGTACGGATATTTATGGAACTCTGTGCACTTCCACAAAACATTCTTAGGTTATGTTAGGTTAGGGGGCTGCTAGTGAATTCACCAGTACACTTAGACCATGTTGGTCCATTGTGATACCCACAGTCAGACTACTACCACTGATCGACCGCTCCAGTGATGGTGCTCTACATTTGATCCCAACTGCAAATGGTGACGGGACCAGATTTGAAAAACCGGATAAAAGCGTATTAACTTCGTTTTCACTGGGATTCGAACCTGGGACCTCTCTAACTTGAGTCAGGCACTTAAACAACTGCGCTGTCCAGAGTCAACTTTAACTTGACTAAATTAAGTCAAAAATTATTTTAAGCATCAGTTTCGTTAAATATTTCTTTACTTCTCGAAAGCAGTTTAATTAATTAATTTTGTATTTTCGTACGCCGGCACGTTTTTAATTTTGTTTAATGGACATCCGTTTGATCGTTCTGTTGTATGATCAAGTTGTCACAACTTTAGGGTGACCGGAAAAGACCAGCAACGGTGTGAGATATAAAATTGATTTTGGCTTTATTTTGAAGCTACATTCATGCACTTATGTATGGAATAGCACATAATCCAAATGCCCGCCTCGGATTCGTAAGCTGTCGGTTTCACGTTTTATGACTCGGATAAATACAGGGTGGGTTAAATACGAGTTTCTTTTTAAAAACGCAATGAACAGAATTAATTTTTTTCTATTTATTATGGCTTTATTAGTAAGAACATTTCCATTAATTGTGAAATACAACGTCATTCAAGTGGCTACCTCGGCTGGCGTCGCAGTAGTGCATTCTGTCACCCCAATTTTCCAAGACATTGTTGATGGTTTCGGGCTGTAGCTCACGAACTGCTTGGATGGTATTGCCCTCAAGTGTTTCAGTCGTTTCCGGATTGTTGGTATAACATCGGTCCTTCACGGTTCTCCACAAAAAAAAGTCCAAAGGGGTCAGTCAGTCAGCTCCGAGGCGGCCAATTCACATCGCCAAGACGGCTGATAACACAATTTGGGAATTTAAAACCAGAGGTCATCCAAATCCATGTCTTCAATTTCAATAAAAAAAACATTCGGCTAACATGGCTCTGTAACGCCCACCGTTGACCTAAACGTTGTTCCCAGCCTCATTATCGAAAAAATATTGTTCAATGATGCCACCACTCCACAATCCGCACCAAACTGTTACTCTCTGTGGATGTATTAGCTTTTCGAAAAGCACGTACGGCTTTTCCGTGGTCCAGGAGGGGCAATTTTGTTTGTTAACGTAGCCGTCGATATGAAAATGCGTCTCGTCAGAAAAGATGATTTTTGGCCCAAAATCTTTGTCCAATTCAAGCTGCTCTAAGGCCGAAACTGCAAAGCGATAACGAAGCGGATTGTTGCGCGCCTTCAATTGCTGAGTTAATTGGACCTTGTAAGCGAATAATCCGAGATCTTTGTGCAGAATTCTGTTCAGGCTAGTGCGTGAGATGTTGAGCTGTTGAGATGGATGGCGAGTTGATGTTCGTGAATTGAGTCTCACACACTAAACCACAGCAGCCACATTTTCATCTTTGCGCACTGTACAACGACGGAGACCATGAGTGTTGTCTTTTCGAACTTTTTACAAAAACTTGCGTACAACAGTCGCGGTGGGTGCTTCATTTCGACCAAAACTTCTTTTTCAAAAAACGCACTGTTTGAAAATAAGTTTTCAATATTTCCCAACGTTGTTCAAGCGTAAAGCGACTCATTTTGTTCCGTGGATGATACGGTATGATATCGACTTTCTGTCAAGATTTTGAGCGCGAAACAGCAGTCAGTGTCAAAATAACCTATGATTTAAAAAAAAACACTAGATGGCCCACCCTGTACTAATTACTTAGTGCTATAGTCAATCTGGCAGATGGCAAAGCTATGCTGATTTTGATTTTGTCATACTTTTTGTAAAAGAAATATTATTTTAAACAATAAAATCCTACTCTAATTTAATCTAATCTAATAATCGCACGAAATTCTTCACCATTACTTTTTTTGCCTGAGATAATTTTTCAAGTCTCTGTAAAAAATGCAAACAGAATTTGTATGACTAAATCTAATATGGGCGTATACCATTCGCAACATCGAACGTCACACTGGTGTTGACAGATTTGACTGGTAGATTCGACCGGTATTTTTATATTATAACAATGTGCGGGATCGATTATATCCTGATTTCAGAAATGAATCGTTAATAAAAGACGTTAATTCGTAAAAATGATCTCGAGTTTTCAATTTACTACATAATTTCTGAGACTTTATATCCACAGCTGGCAAATATAGTTCGAAGTTTTAATAAAGTACAATATACGATTTACCGAAATGTGGGCGCCGTGGCGTAGTGGGTAGGTGCGTCGACTCCTACGCTCGAGGCCGTCGGTTCGAATCTCGAAAAAAACATCAAACATTTTTTCACAGCTCTACCTCTTTCGAGTCACTGACACGACCACCGGAAGTGCGGACAATCTGCCTCCTGTTGGATTTTGTGTTGCACGACAAACGTGCAAGGTAGGACCAAGTCCACCTCGGACTGTAGCGCCACCATTATTGTTATTTTTATTATTTACCGAAGTAAGACTAAGTGAAGATTAACTTCCCACATAACTAAATCAAATTCCTTGTTAGGCTTTCTGAAACGGAATACGGTAGCATTTAATGATGTTTATACTCTAAGAACCCTTTATTTTTCATTAGTAATCACCATACTGGAATACTGCAGCGTTATTTGGTTTCCGTTTTATCATAATCCTTCTAACAGGATTGAAAACATTTAAAAAAGATTTACACGCTTTGCATTAAGGAAACTGAGATGGTCCGAAGATTTACCTAATTATAGATTTAGATATGCATTAATTGATCTAAAAACTTTAGAAAGTCGAAGACAAGCTCATAGCGTTCTTTTTATTAAGGACTTACTCAATGGTAGGATTAAGTCCCCAGATTTACTAGCTCTTATGCCTCTTTATGTCCCAGAGAGATGCCTACGAAATAGAAATGTTCTCTTATTTTTTCCATTTCATAGAACGAATTATGGTTTAAACGAACCCATAACCCGTTGTTCATTACCTATTTAACTCAATTTATCATGAAGTCGACCTTCAAATGAATAGAAATATGTTTAAAGAAATTGTATTGAATATTTTCAACAATATCAATAATAATTAATTGTAGTCAAAAGATTATGTATCCATTGATGAATAAATAAATAAATAAATAAATAAATAGTTTAAGGGCCAACTATAATATCTGCACGATAACTTAAGCTTATGTCAAAAGCAAAGTAACCAGAAGCATCGTCAAATTTCAAAGTGTCCATAACTGCTTATAAAAACCTAAGGAGAATTCAACAGTCAACTGACATTAGCATACGTAGAGAGTGATTTATTTCGCTCCAGCATAAAGTGCCAACTATAAATCGGCATGAGCGCGTATGAGCCAATGTCAAACGCGCATGAGTGAGTGAGCGAATACACGCATTCCCATAAGAGCGACTATAATGGAGCTCACAAACAATTCGAAAAATGTCGTTAGGCATATGCGAATTTAATAAATGACACAAAAGCCAACAAATGTTTCGTTAAGCATGAGCTAGTGCACTCTGAACCAC
Source organism: Myathropa florea (assembly GCA_930367185.1). Lineage (NCBI taxonomy): Eukaryota > Metazoa > Arthropoda > Insecta > Diptera > Syrphidae > Myathropa > Myathropa florea. The sequence continues at coordinate 39,080,245 of OV884004.1, read as the reverse complement.
ACCGCGCATGTGTGAATTTGACAGATAACACACAAGCACACAGAAATCCTTATATGGCAAGTGCGCAAATGCAAATCATTCACTATTTGATAGGAAATAAAAAGAAGAACCCTTGTCTATATAATAAGAGGCATGCCTTAGACTATAGTAAACATAAGATTAATTTGTTTTAATCATCGAATTGACATTAAGTTACGACATTTTACAATTAAATGAAACAAAACACGGGAAGAAGTTCTGACAGATGGCCATGCGCGCATGTGTTTATTATGGCTTGCTTATGTTTTGTGCAAGCATGACGTGACTTTAGGTCATGCGCGCTCATGTCTATTATAGTTGGGCCTTAAGTCGGCAAAAGTGAACGAACTTACCGAAACTGACCGAAGCGTTTACTATAGTTAACGTGTATCAATTTTGTGAACTCCATTGGCTTCTTCAGTTCCCTTAAGTTTCCGCACGGAAATTATAATATAATCCTTTAGAATTTATGGCACGAAATTAATAGTTCTTCGCTTGAAACGTTAAATATTTCTACCATCGAGTGTAGGAAGTACCTTAACTACGCTGATAAGGACTTAGAGAAACTTAAGGTTTTGCTAAAAGTCGATAACCGAAATTTCATTAGATCTTTCAACTGCTATCATGCGCTAATTATGGATCGTTACTAACTACAGTAGACGCTCGATATAGTGAACACACAAAATTTTATACAGGTTATAGTGAACCCATGTTTTTTTTTCCTTTCTTTGAACCTTTTAGCATGCACACATTTTTTGTGCTTCAAAACGTACGCATTTTGATGAAATATGCTCCAAGCAGCCCATGTTCGTTACAATCTCGATGCAGTGAACAGGCCCGGTTTTCATTAGTTCACTATATCGAATGTCTACTGTATTCAAACGTCCAGTAAGACTCTGAATGTTCATCTCGCGAAACCGCACACGCACGCGTGTGTACATCAATCTAACTGACATTTGGTCTCAGCTACTCGTAATGGGAAACCAATTAGTGCCACCATACGAGTGTAGGTTATCTCGATAAACTGATTATTTTTGTTAATTTGAATAATCGAAACTGATTTCTCTATAAATCAGGCCAGAGATACGAATTAACAAAATAAACATACTTATGTCGGCAGAGAACAAAGCGAATTAATTATTCTTCGATTTATTCGACCAAAAGAAATGAACGCAAACAAAAAAAAACGTAAAACAACAAAAAACCCCCATCCGACAAAGGCGCAAAAGAAATCAAAAATCGACGAAGAATGTCAAAACAGCAAAAGAAAAGAAAACACACAGTCCCCATGCATGCGAAAAAATCAATTAATTACGTCATTAGTGGAGGCCATGGAATTTCCAAAAAAAAAAAGCATAAAGAGAGCACACGCAAAAAATGAGTTTCAACGAACATATCCTTCACAACGGAAAAGTGCACGAATTCGGGTAACACACACGTCAAAATCGCCATGAGAGATGGGGACGCATACACATGCCACCACGTCGTCGTCGCTCGGTAGGGGTATCCCCCTCCCATTCGCACTTCGAATGAGTGCTTCGAGCCTCGATGGCCGTCGCTGCCCGCGTGCGTCGTCGTCTGTTGATCGATTTGATTGCGATGATGGTGGCAATGGCCGGAGGGTGAGTTCCGTCATCATTGAAATGAATGTGGATGAATTCAGGGGAACCAACACAAAAATGGAAACAAAAATTTCTTTCGCATAAGAGTTATGGGCGCACTCTCTCAATTAGCCAAATGGAATGCAATTAGTTTGGCAGCCATTAAGATTTCTTGCCTTGTTCCTCCCTTCGTTGCGTCGTTTCGTGTGAGCAAGATGTCATGGGCGGGTAGTGTACGATATGGTGGTGATGGTGGTGGTTGTTTCCTTTTGTCTTGCTGGGTAACCAATAAAATTTGGTATTTTATATCGATTCGTTATTTTCGTATGACCGTTATTCAAACCTACCCTATTTGTTGGCCCCTCTGGGTGAGCCAAGTAAAGTAAAGTCTTCCGCCATTTGAAAGAGGCTCATTAATTTTCTTCCCCTTGGACAGGACAGAAAATTTATGAGTCTCTTTATGTTTTAACGCTCTTTTCGTGTCGAGTTTAGGTTTTTATTGTATATGCCCCCTCCAGAGAAGCGTGCACAAGCATGCAATGAAGGAAACACACGAAAAAAAATGAAGAAAATTTCGACGAGGGGGAACTCTTCTTATTTGATGCCGGAATTTGTTGTTGTCGTTTATTTTTGTTTGAACCAGCGAAGGAGGACTGTAACGAGGGAGTGGCTTAAGCAAAATGATATAAGTTCATGACCTAATTTATGGGCTCTCTACCATTCCAGATGGAGTGACTGGAAAACAAACAAACGAAAAAAAGAAAATCTCAAATAGAGCAATTTAAATGAACATAGTTAAATGCCTTGTAATGTCTTGACAAATGAAAACGTTGAATGTCGACGGATTGCGGGAGGAGACCAGCAAAGGAAAATCTCTGAGGTGGAAAGCGCTTGGAAAAGAGCTATTAAATTTTCTATTATACATATTTTGTTGGCTGGTGTTGTTGGGTTTTTGATGATGGATGACGGTTGATATATTTTAATTAATTAACCGCAAACCGATAGTTAATTCAAAGCTGTTGGGTAAACATAGACGTTTGGTTTTTATTGCATTTTAATTAATTATTTTCTTTTTCATTGTTGTTTTTGTTTTCTTTGTCGTTTTTCATTTTCATTTTAATTTTCTTTTCGGTTGAACACGTCGTTTAGAAGGCAGTGTTCAGGGACTCGGTTTTTCAGTTTATTACCAAAAGGAATTTCAAATAAAACAAAAACGATGAGTTCTTTGTTTTGTTTTCGAGGTTCTTTAGTTTATTTTTTATTGTTTTCAACTTCAACTTGGGGGTTATAATAATTTTTATGCACTTTTTGATGAATTTCTGAACAGAGGGAGAGTGACATAATTGGTATTTGCGTGATGGGAGCTTGGACTTGAGCTGATATTGGATCGTACGCATACGTTATTTAGTGACCGTTAGTTATGACATGACATGGGATTAGGTATGTCTAACGAGACCTATTCTATTTGGTTTAATGAGCTATCATCGTGGGACTTTATCAACGTAAAATGGGCTCTTTATGTTTATGGTTTATGTTTATCGACCGTTTTGAAGCTTCAATATGGAAGACCTTCCTCAGGGTGGAGCTCTTTTCCCTCGATGAATTGTTTCTTGTAAAATTTTTTTTTTTGACTTTAAGAAGATATAAGTGAAATTGGTTTTAGTTACCAATTTGAATTAAATTGGAGTGTGTCATGTGTGTCATGTTTGTAACACTAGTACTGCAACCACAAAGATCTATTGGTATCCCTTCTTTTGATCTAGTATTTTAGTGCCTCCTTCAAAAATTGTACGATTTCTCTAGATGGGATTTCTTGAAAGTCTTTCCCGTAGCACGTTTGTTTGGTTTAACATTTTAAATCTTTCTCGGACAAGACTTGGAAAGTATATGTTTTATAGTTTCTTTGGCCTGTTTACATCACCTACAGATTTCTGTGCTACTGAGACCCAATTGGTGAATTTAATAGTTACATGCCCCATGTTCTACGGTTAGTTTAATCATTTGATTGTAGATCCCTGTGGATCTCACACTCATTCATTTCACTCATTTTTGGGTTTATGCCCCATATTTTGCCTACAAGTTGTTTAAAGGACCAGAGAGTTTTAATGGCCTTAGAATATATTTCGTTTAAGTATGCATTCCAAGTGAGTGAATACCCAGAAATTTCACCTCATTCTTTAATGAAATGCAGGTTTCTTTGATTTTTAGGGTTTGAAGTTTGTTCTTTTCTTTGTGAAGCGGATTATGTTTGTTTTGCTGGGATTGATGGAGAGTCCCTCTTCATCGCACCAGTTCCAAGTTATTTCTGGGGCTTTTTGCAGAAGACTTCCTATAATGTCTTCATGTTTACTTCTAGTAATTATGGTTATGTCTTCAGCATATTCGATGGCTGTGAAGTGATTATTATTAAGTACATAGAGAAGTTCATCTACTCGAATTGACCATAAAAGTGTGGATAAGACTCCCCACTGAGGACAACCTCTAATAGTTTTGATAACTACCTCTGCCTAATTTGGCCTAATTTATTTACCAAAGGTTCTGTAATTTCTTCCTCATGGTATATTCTTTTGGATCTCTCCGGCGCGCATAACATGGGAAGAATGATCACTGTCTTGATAATGGCCCGCTCTAGAGACTCAAATCGCTGTCGGATATTTGCTTTTTGAACATATCATACCTCGAAAAACAACGAGTTGAGTCCTGAAGAGTCAAGCTATCAATTATCTGGTGATATAAAGTGTAAAATCCAATAATCAGTGGTTTGCTCTATGAAGAGATTCTTGTGGCAGTTACAGTGGATAATGAATATTAACAACATTTTCAAACAAATTCTTGGGTAAAACAATTTAAACAGTGATGTTAGGACTCGTTTTATTTTACAAAAGTGAAGCTTGGAAAGCCTTTCTAGCCCACTCCACAACATGGCTGTACACATTCCACCTTTCAACCGAGCTCTGGTGCTTCTTTTGTTGAATTTTAAGCAGAAAGTTGGCATTTCCAATTCGCCGGCGGTTCCATGATGAAGTTGTGAACAATGCCCTGACTGTGATGAATTCAGTTCAGTTCAGTTCAGTGGATTGTAAGCAATGAAGTTCCAAAAACTGAGTAACATTTGTCGTAGGAGAGCTAACAGAAAAATTTTATTTGCAATATTGCATCAATGAATTAAGACATGTTTCATTACCTAAAGTGGATCAATAAAGAACTCGGACACTAACCTTGGTACAGATCCACCACCGTGTTACACCGTGGCTCTAAATTGTTCAACTCTTCATTCAGTTTTCGCCACACCCAAGATTGACTATAGGAGCATAAGCATAATATTACAAAAGCAAAATTTACTCTCATCCGAGAATTAGAAAAAAATCGTAGCTTTTATAGGTTCTTGCGAGTTGAACAAATGTATTATTATCAAAAAGTAAGAAGGTAAGTGTTTGAGTTCTCTTTTCTCTTTTGGTCCACTGTATGACTGAAGTAAGATCTTAAATGTAGACCGTTATATGAGAATAATAATGGAAGACGTCAATGTCATACAAGCTTTTGATAGCACTTTTTTTACTATTTGTAATGGCAGCCAACTCGACAAGTGAGAGTTGTCAGTAAGCTTTGCCATTTCACTGATACTAATACATTTGGCCAAAGCTGTATTGCAATATTGCAAATTGTGCGAGCTTACTTCAAAGATAGCTTCGCGAAATTTACTGTACGGTTACAACAATCAAGAATTAATCTGTATAAACTTTTTCGAATTTATTTCGAATATTATGGTTCAGTTTGTGAAACCTGCTGTGCGCTACTAGTTCAGCGACGATGCCCACTTCTGGTTAAAAGTCCATAATCAAAATTGTCGCACCTGAAGTGAAGAAAAAATTCTTCTTGTCTTTTATAGAGACGTGGTACTAGGTACTTCGTAGACCTTCTTCCAACCCTAGTGGCCGATTGAAAGGTCGCTATGACAAAAATTCAATGTTTGGTGTGCTTTATGATCTGATGGAATTGTTGGCCCATATTTCATCAAAGACGTGCCCGACCAGAACGTTACGGCCAATGAATGGCGCTATGCATCAATAATCACTGCTTTTCTGTTGCCCGATTAAATGGCCTTAACGGGGAAGAGCTCCGGTTTCAGCCAAACGCCCGGTGCTGCATGCCAAGCAAGGCGTGAAACAATCAATTTATTGAAGGAGGTTTTTCATGAGCGCTGAGAAGCTGTTGCTGAGAAGCTAGGCCCAAGTCCACCTCGGACTGTAGCGCCGCCATTATTATTAATATTATTTTCATGAGTACATTATCTCGTGAAATTGGCGAGTTACCTCCAAGGTCATGTGATATAACGCCTCTGGACTGTTTACTTTGGAAACAGGTAAAATTACTAGCCTGTGCTGATTAACCGGACACCTTGGAACATTTGGAAGCCAAGCTATGGCCTCAGTAATTGGAAAGAGTTTAACCATTATGTTCAAGTTACCTTCAGGTATTTTCCTCTAATCGCTAGCAATCAACTGAGTTGAATTTATTAAGACTTGAGGTAGTTCGCATTGCATTTTCACTCAACTATCCTTAACAAAACTGAAAATCTTGCTGCACCCTTCTCTCAAACACAGCCACCATTAACATCTTCTTCTTCTTGTGGCACCAAGAAATCTTGCCAGCAGCACGATCTTTGGATAGCTGTCGGCAATTGAACACACCAAGTTGGTTGAGGTTCCTCTCCACTTGGGTGCGCCACCTTAGGCTTAAACGTCCCCTGTTGCTTTGACCCAAGAGAGTCGAAGATTCTCCGGGTCGAACCCAAGTTCTACATGCGCTCTACATGGCCTATTTTAGGCGTTGGATCCATAGACGCTCGGCTAGACTCATGTAGCTGTACAGCCCATATAGTTCGTGGTTGAATCTTCTTCTCCAAATGCCATCAACGCAAACTGGAACAAAGATCGCGCGACTTAAATTATTTGCTGGAAAATTTTGTGAAATAAAAGACACAAGTGCCGAGTGCCGCTGTCTTCAGCTTGGCTGCACACTCTTTGATGGCCAACAAATAATCCAAACGATTTGATGACATTCGGTTGGTATTATTCAATTCGTAGGTAGCCGATTTTTTTCACATTCTGCTAAAGCGAAAGTGCCATCTTGCATTTTCATTCTTTCTTTTGGTAGGTGGTATGTAACTCGCGCAGAACTTTTCTCTTGAAAAGACCAAGAGACTGTTCATCCGCTTGGGATATTGTCCATGCCTCTGCACCGTAAAGCAGAACTGGGATGATCAATGTCTTATACAAAGTTAGCCTGAGCTATTACATTTTTCGAATGACAATGACAACACCAGACCAAATTACACACCCCATAGTGACTTTTTGTGGATGAAATGGTTTTCAACAGTCTAAAAGTGGATTCCCAATTTTAATTGAGTTTTGTTTGTTAACGATAACTAGCCTCATCGCTAAAGAAAATTTCGTGTGAAAATTGGTCACCCAAACTCTGATATTAAAGCAGTCAGTCGGTGTATTTTCTATGCATTCCCTGGTCAGCTGTCTTAAATTTTGAGGTAAGTAGAATTTTATAAGCGTGTGGATGCAAATCCAAATGCAAAATACACCCAGAAGTTTTCCATGAAATCAATGGATATGCATCTTATTCAGAACTTTTACTAACAGCAGCCATATTTTCTGTAAAGCGTGCATTTCCATGATGGAAAGGCCTTAAGATTTCTGTCGGCACCAGTTTCTTTGAATTTTTTCACAGTTTTGCTTATAGTTTTCTCAGATGGACGAGTATGTCGACCATAATCTGCTGTTGCAAAACATGTCTACTGCAGAATCACTATATTTACAGTAAGTTTTCACAATCGTTCAGCGATTATTAAGCGATTCATGTTGTAAAATGGCAAACCTTAAACATATACACTCTCGGAGTTCGATTTTACTTTTGTCATTGAAACAGGGATGTCAAATTCAGGCCACAAATTGCATGACCCCATACTTTAACTTTTCTCAAGGCTATATCGACCGGATGGCGCAGTTGGTTAAGTGCCTGCCCCAAGTTCGAAGGGTCACAGGTTCGAATCCCAGTGAAATCGAATCTGGTCCAGTCACCATTTGGCGTTGGGATCAAATTAACGGCACTGGAGTAGGTTGCTACCTGGCAGTACAATGGACCAGTTTTGAGTCTGAGTGCTCCAGTAGAGTTTCAAAAATCCTCGAAAAAAAGGCTATATCGACCAAAAAAGATTACGAAAAACAGGTGATTTCTTGTCATTGTGGTTAACTTTTCCCTTTTTTCAAATTCAATTGAAATCGAAATGAGATGGCGCCTAGTGAAAAACACAAAAAAAGGAAAGAAAAGGTTCAATGGGTCAATAAATTGTTTTACGATTTTCGATACCATAAAACACTTGTCGTGAGCCATGAGCACTGAGGTATGTATAATTTCGGAAAAGGGGTGCAGCAGTTCGAAGAAAGATGTCAAAAGATCGTGAGGTGCACTTCAAGAAACGAGAAAAAAACAAAAACTACATTTATTCATATACCGATGCTTAACTGCGTACGTTTTTTAAAAGTCGGATAGCATGCAGAAATACAGGTTATTTTGTACATTTGTATATACATTTTGTTTTGAATTTAGAGTTTAGTAATGAGACAATTTTCGTGGGCGCCGTGGCGTAGGGGGTAGGTGCGTCGACTCATACGCTCGATGTTGTCAGTTCGACTCCCGAAAAAACACCAAACATTTTTTCACGGCTTCACCTCTTTCGAGTCACTGACAATGCTCAAAGAGTATAACTGTCTAGGAAAAGCTTCTCAAAATCGCCGTTCGGAGTTGTCTTAAAGTATGCAAACATTAAGCGAGCACACCAGTTTCATTGGAAAAGTCTTTGCTCTACCAACAGAATAAATCATAACCAACATTTATAGACATCTGGCCGTCCTTGAATTTGGCACTAACTCAGATTAAGACTTTAAAGCTAGAATGTCCCAATTGGTAACTCCTGCCTCATTCCCGTCGCATTCTTACGTCACTTCAACTGCCACTACCACTCACTAACGTAATTTTTCCTCTCTCTCTCTCTCTTTCCAGCAAATCGACGTCGACATTAGCCCAAAAATGTTTCACTCCAGTTCGGGTTACCCGGACATAACCGGCGGCTCAGGCAATGCCGTCTCCTATCATCAGCAAGCAGCGGCCGCAGCAGCAGCCAGTACCCCAGTATATGTTCCTTCCAATCGTGCCCTGTCGCACAGTCAGTACGGACATGCCGCAGCCCATTTTGGTACGGCGGCCGCCCAAAATGCCTGGACAGCGGCCGATAGCTTCGGAGCATCACACTCACAGATACCCGCCCAATTTTATGCGCAGAATGTGATGATGGGCACATGGCGGGCATACGATCCCACGGGATTCCAGCGCACCTCGCCGTATGAGAGTGCAATGGAATTGCAGTTCGGCGAAGGACGGGAATGCGTCAATTGTGGCGCAATAAGCACGCCACTCTGGCGGCGCGACGGAACCGGACACTACCTATGCAATGCATGCGGACTGTACCACAAGATGAACGGCATGAATCGGCCGTTAATAAAGCCCAGCAAGAGATTGGTGAGTTGGGTCCCAGCGACCGCACCAACCAACCAGATTTGTGGATAAAAATACCTTCAATTGTGTGTGTGTTTGTTTTTTTTTGTTTTCTTCTCTGCAGACTGCCACCCGACGACTGGGATTGTGCTGTACGAACTGCGGGACACGGACGACGACACTGTGGCGACGCAACAACGAGGGCGAACCAGTTTGCAACGCATGCGGACTTTACTTCAAGCTGCATGGCGTGAATCGCCCATTGGCGATGCGCAAAGATGGCATCCAGACGAGAAAACGAAAACCCAAAAAGTCTGGCGGCGACTCGAAGGATTCCAAGGAGGAAGGTAAGTGCCATTTGATGAGATTTCTTTTGATTCCTCCTTCTTCACACACACTCTCTCTCTTTTTCTCCCGTCTTTAGCCGATTTGAAGCCATCTCTGTCCAGTGCATCATCCCTCTCACTGGAGAGGAGCCTCGCCTCGTCCAAGCTGAGTGCCGATCTCAGCCCAAAGCAGTCCTCTAATTCGCTCTCACACAGTCACATGCACTTGCCATCGTCGTCGGCGTCGTCGCGGACACACAGCAACTCGAATCACGTGTACTCGTCGAACATGCACGGAGTGACCAGCTCCCACAGCAACACCGGCAACGGTGGTCTCTCATTCGGCACGGCCGCCTCGAAGTACGAACACTTGTTGGCCTCATCCACCGGCGGCAGTAGCAACACAAGCCTCACCAATGGCATCAGCACTGGGACACCGAGTCCGAACTACCACCATGCCCACCACCATCCGCATCATCATCACGCTCATCACCATCATCACGCGGGCCTGGGCCAGCACACCTACGGAGTGAAGTCTGAAGCTAACACCACCAACTACGACTACGTGAACAACTGCTACTTTGGCGGAACCTTTGGGGCGCTGAGTGCCTCCTCGGCTGGGGCGGCAGTCCATGGAGCATCGGAACTGGCTGGCTACCATCATCAACACAACGTCATTCAGGCGGCAAAACTTATGGCGTCCTCCTAAGCCGACATCCGTTGCTGTGTGGATAAGCATTGAGAAATTCTTGCCTCTATGGTTCTGATCTCAGATACATCAACTTCAAAGCTGACACACTCGTTTCCGTTCATGTCAACAGCAGCGCCACAAAAGTGCTGCCAAATCAATAGACTCATTTTCAACTCTTGTATACGAACAACAAAGACTTCTCTTCGGTCACACCCGTTTTTCTGTATCACCGTTAAATTCTTTTTCAACCACACCACCAAGCCTTTTCAACTCAATTTTCCTGTAAATAAACACTCGAAACATTTTGAAAGCATTTAAGCCCACGATTAGAGAGACAAAAAAAGAAACAGATGAATATCATGTAAATATTTAAACAAAACTTAAGTTAAGGTTATGTTTCATTTAGCGAGTACTGTTATCCATGATTAGCTTAGTGAATTACCGTAGTATTATTCATTTCTTTGTCATAAAGATTGTCGCATTGTTTGCTAGATTAAATGAAATTCTTTTTAGATTTTAAAATTAAATTAAAAACTAAAGTAAACAAAATATTTTTAAACATCATTCCCTGAGTTAGATGTAACATGCACTTAATATGAACTTTCTTAATGTACCGCTGGATGTACCATGTGTAGATGTCTAAATTTAATTTAACTACAAAGAAACAATTATTGTAAAGAAAACGAAATATTAAACAAATTTATATTTAAATGAAATAAATTTAAAATTCAAATAAAATTAAAATGATTCGTTATTGTTTTGGGCGGTCTGATGATAGACGAGAATTTCTTCCCCCGTTAAAGTGAATTGAAGTCAAACAAAGCTGCCGCTGTGGACTGTCTAATAAACTTTTTAAAGCAGTTGGAGATGCTAAAACGAAGCCATCTCATCTCAAAATACAGCCGGACAGCCAGGAAGGTATCAGCCCGTATTTATCCTAAAGGAGGTTAAGGCATTTAATCATCCTGAGGCAAACATTTGGGATAAAGGTTTCTGGTGTGGAGTGACCTGCTTTTGCAGAACAAAGCAATGAGAAGTATTCTATTTTGTAATAGATATACGGAAGTGAACTGGATGCTTCGTACATTAATGTGGTTGAACATAAAACAAAGATGGAAATACAATACACTGAAGATGGTCTTCATGATGAAGCACGGGCTTGCTCCAAGTTTTCTTACAGGTGAACTGAAGAGTGTTGGTGAATCGCAACCGTACACACTGCGTAACGCTAAAGACTTCAGGCTTGTCCTCAGAAATACAACAGCTGCTCAAGGTATTATTCAACATAAAGGACTTCAAACATTCAATTCATTGCCAAATGAAATAAAATTCGAAAGAAATTTCAATATTTTTAAGAGAAAGTGTTTAAATTATTTGAAATCAAATGTAAACTAATGTAATGCACACGCATATTTCTATTTGTTTTTGTTCTCTATGTTAAATTAATATGTTAAATTTTTAAATTATTATGTCTATAAAAAAAGGAATTGTAAATTATTTTAAATTGTATGAATTTTTAAATGGTATATAATACTACTACTACTTTTGGCCATGGCGGGACAATAGCAGAGTACGTTTTCAGATAGGTAGATTAGAGTCAGCAGGAGCTACCTGGTTTCCATGGTAAGATCGGGACCCTGGAATAGAGATGGCGGATGAGTCCTTCTCTTAGGGCCAACGGCGGCGCTCACAGCCTGCAAGAGGCAACCGACACCGGATCCTTCCGTATCCCTTTGTCCGGGGGCTAAACAAATGGGACAGGTCCTATTTGTAAGTTGTGCGTGGGGTTAACTTCCTCTCCACTTTAAAAAAAATACGAGTTCAGAGAACACAAAATGCCTCGGATATGGACGGATTTACTGTTGACGACTCCAGCAACCGGAATAAGGACAACGACTTTCGGTTATGCGCGTGGAATGTGAGGTCTCTGAACAGATCACGTGCAGCCGATGAACTCGCGGGGGCCCTAGACTGCTATAAAGCAGACGTTACCGCAATCCATTAAGTGCGATGGGATGTGCCGGGCAAAAAGAGGATGAAAAACAGCGATATCTATTACGGCGATTGTTACAGAGAGCGAAGGCAGCGATTATTTGGATGTGAGCTGAGGCAGGATGTTCGAGGCAGACTTAGGTTCGACGTCAGACGCTCCTCCAGTATTTTTGATGTCCGAACGTTTCGAGGCGCCAACATCGACTCGGACCATTTCATTGTTGTAGCCAAGGTAAGGACACGGATATCGAGAGAACAACGGAGTCGAGGAAGACAACCACGGTTTGACGTCGGAAAGCTACAATCGCAACAGACTGCCAGGAACTTTGCCGATCGAGTCTCCCTGAAGCTCTCCGAAAGTTCGACGTCGCCTGCGCTAACAACAGGCGAAGAATGGAAACGTTGTCAAAGAGCCATCAGAGAAGCCGCTACTGATGTGCTGGGTTTTAAAACACCATCTAGAAAAAACCCCTGGTTTGACAACGAGTGCAGGCAGGCACATGCAGCAAAGCAAGAAGCCTACCGGGCAACGCTGCATCGAACCACGAGAGCTGTTCGTGAGCTCTACGAACAGAAACGAAGGGAAGAGAACCGGCTTCTCAGGAAGAAAAAGAAAGAGCACGAGAAGCGCGCAATCGAGGAGATGGAGAGGTGTTATGGCAGGAATGATGTCCGAAAAATCATTTCTGCAGACTGTTAAACGGCGATGAGGACACAAATACCGCTGTCAGGCAGAATGTTCCACTCAACACACCCCCGACCTAGACGAAGTCAAGATAGCGATATCGAGACTGCAGATAGTCTGCCCGGTGAAATGTTTAAAGCAGCTAGAGATGATCTGCTTGGGAACATGCACCAGCTCATCTGTAAGATATGGTCGGAGGAAAGCATGCCCGATTAGTGGAATCTCAGTATCGTTTGCCCGATCAACAAGAAAGGAGACCCCTTTGACTGCGTCAACTATGTAGGGATGTCTCCTTAACATCGGGTATAAAATCTCTTCTGCCATTCTGTGTGAACGCCTGAAACCATTCGTGAACAAACTGATAGGTCCTTATCAGTGTGGTTTCAGACCAGGGAAGTCCACCATCGGTCAAATCTTTACACTGCGGCAGATCCTGGAGAAGACCCAAGAAATGCAGATCGACACACACTATCTACGAGTATTTATCGATTTCAAGGCTCAAAAGGCAATTGAGTAGAGCCCTCTCTCGGAAGACCAAGTTGACTCTATACAAGACCTTGATCATCCCACTCCTGCTATATGGCGCAGAGGCATGGACAATATCCCAAGCAGATGGACAGTCTCTTGGTCTTTTCTAGAGAAAATTTCTGCGCGCGATCTTTGGTCCTGATCTGTCCTGTATGGGCTGTACAGCGACATGAGTCTAGCCAGGTGTCTACGGATCCAACGCCTAAGATGGCTAGGCCATGTAGAGCGTATGGACAACAACAACAAGCTTCGGCGCGAAGAGTCTTCGACTCTGAGCCTGTGGGACAACGCAACAGAAGACGTCCACGAACAAGATGGCGCACACAAGTCGAGGGGGACCTCAGCCGGCTTGGTGTGCGAAACTGGAGCCAGCTTGCGAAAGATCGTGCTGGCTGGAGAGGCATGTTGAGTGAGGCCCAGGTCCACCTCGGACTGTAGCGACCTAAGAAGAAGAAGAAGCAATAAATTTTATAATTCTCACAACGATACATAATTTAGTCTAAAAAACAGTTTTGGAGCAATTACAAAATGATGGTACTGGAACTGAATAAGGGAACATTTAAGATCTAATACTTCCACTAAGAGAGGTGCATATCTGGTGTGAGTCTAAGGTAAGTAACTCACCAAGGAAAATGTTATTCACCTCTTACGCTTGGATATTTTATACACACACCACGTTGTGTCTACACTGTCGGCAAGGTAGTTTGTTACATTGAACCACTTGATCTAACTGATGCCAACGTTGCTTACTTTTTGAAAAAATACATATATCTGCTAATCTGAATGGCACTGGCCTGGCAGTGCTTTTTTAGTGGAGTTGAAAATCTCCATCTTCCGCAACATCGTAAATTTATCCAATTTATTTTACTAGCTCTGCACTGCTGGGAATCTCACCAACAACCAAAACCAAATAACATTTCTTGACGTCAATGCTCAAAGTTTAAGCTACAGAACTAATTGTATAAATATCACACACGACAGTACATTTTGAGGCATCTTTTACAAATTGGAAACAAGAAATATTTTAGATCGTATTTTCTGCACTTCTTTTGGAAACTTGAAAGGCTAACATTTTTTTAAATCTTATTCAAAACTTGTTGAAAATCAGATATAATAAATCAATCCAAACTGATGGTCCAAACAGTGATTTCAGATCTAACAAACCCGGTTCTTCAACATGAACTGATATTTATTTCTTTATGTACATCTCTACTAGTAGCGCTCTTCCTTCTTTGCAATGCCCTACAATACGGCGTGGACCTTGGCCTCGTCATAAATTGAAAATCGTCTATCATCGTCATCGTCGTCATTGAGTGAAAGAGAGAGAAATATCCACTTGGTTCTAATAAGACTTTTATTTGCAGTTTTGTGTGAAAGCCAGAAACCAATCCCCAAATATTCTCTTATGGTCTTACTTACTTAACAGTCCTACGACCCATGGAGGGTTCGAGCCTGAGTAATCGCTGCCTTCCTGGCGGTCCTGGGCACGCTGCTTCCAGTCATCAAGACCAAGTTGTCTTGCGTAAGCGATTTCTTGGTTTTTGTACTAGAGGTTCGGTTCTCCTCTCCTTCTCCAACCAGGAAGCTCGGATTCGAAGACCCTCTTAGCTGGAGCGTTGTTGTACATGCGCTCGATGTAGCCGAGCCAGTGCAGGGACCATATATCCGACGTAGAATTTTTCTTTCGAAAGCACCAAGAATCAGCTCTGCAGTCTTGCTTAGTGTCTAGCTTTCGGCTCCATATAGCAGGACTGGCAGAATAAAAGTTTTGAAGAACATGATTTTGGTCCTTTGAGTCAGGAGTTTTGAGCCCAGTTGTTTTGACAAACCGAAGTAGCATCAGTTGCCATGGGCGATCTCCACTGTGATGATTACCCCTCCTTGCAGCGTGCCTCTAGAGGCAATATTTGCATTGATGATTCTTTTATTGAGCAGGCTAACAATTGTTGATGTTATTGACTGCTCAATGTTGGCCTTCTCGAGGGCACACTTAATCGCCCTCGTTTCCACATTATTGAAAGCGCCTTCAATGTCCAAAAAAAGCTGCGAGTGCATACTCTTTGGCTTTGAGAGTACTTTCAATCACATTAACCACGCTGTGAAGCGCAGTTTTCACACCTCTGCCTTTAATATAGGCATGTTGCGCTGTGGAGATTGTGTTGGTTGGAAGTTTACTGCGAATATAAGCATTGATTACCTTCTCAAAGGTTTTGAAAACAAAGGAGGTCAAGCTTATAGGTAGGAAATCTTTTGCAGTTGTGTGGCTAGCTTTGCCGGCTTTTGGAATGAAGACAACCTTAACTTCCCTCCAAGCCGACGGTATGAAGCCGTGTACTAAGCTGCATCTATACATCTTCCTTGGGACAGGAATTATCATATTTTTGGTCCTTTGTAGCATAATTGGGTATATGCCATCTAACCCTGGCGATTTATGTGGGGCAAAGGAGTCTATGGCCCATCCAATTCTGGTTCATCAACAACGGTTTCAGGAACATAAAGTTCATTCACCGTGTTGTCAGCTACCGCCGAAGTATCGTTACCGAAAGTGCAACCCGGGAGTAAGTGAGTGAGTGGACACTAGAAGATTAAGTGTTTCCTCTGAAGACTGTGTCGATTTACCGCCGTTATCTTTGAGATACCCTGGGACGGCAGGCTCCTTGGAGAGATTTTTCCTTAGCTTGGCTGTTTCGGTGGTAATCATTATTTCACTGCAGTAGGTGCGCCATGTGCATCGCTTGGCAATAGCTACTGCTTTTTTGAAGTCCCTTTGACTAGCCTTGAAACCCTGCCAGTCTTCGGGCGACCTTGACGCCTTGGCCGGATTAAAAAGGGTCCTGGTTCTTTTCCTGATATCCCCAAGGTATTTGTTCCACCATGAGGGGGATTTTTTATTTCTAAAAATCTGTAGAGGACACGCTTTTGTAAAGGCTTTTTCATAGATGTTCTTGGTATCTATGGCAGTTTGCTCAATATCGGTTGTGGAGACCATTGGTCTAACCATAAGATGCCTAGACCAACTGCAGACCTCTTTATAAAAACGTTCCTGAACTTGTCCTCCCTTACCATCTTACTGTTAATTGTGAAGGTTATTAGCCTATGGTCTGAGAAGGACGGTGTATCTGCCTCAAGGGGACCCAGCACAGTTTGATCGAGTGCTGTGAGCCAAGAGCCAAGATTTTCGCGACAGCATGCGACTAGCTTGGACTTGATTTCTGTTGTGGATATAGCTTTCATGGCCGCCTGACTGTCAATAAAAATGGGAATATCAGCTGGTAGTATTGCCATCATTGATATCGTTTTGGCCGCTTCTTTGAGCGCCAGGACTTCCGCTTGAAACACACTGCCATAATCAGGGAGTCTGATTGAGCAGTCCAAGTTTACGAGCTTATCGGAGAAAATGCTCGCGCCTGTGCCTTCTTCCATCTTTGAGCTATCGGTGTATACCTTTATGGTCGTATTGTTGATGGGTTGATTGGTCACCCACTCTTCTCTGGTGGGGTATTGGCAATTTAAGGGCCTCTCAAAGTCAAGGAATGTGAGCCTATAGTCGCTCTCGACTTTTGATACTGCAAGTCTGTTAAGAATACTTGGTCCCTGAGCGCCAGTCGCGAGATTGACTGATTTTCAGACCACTTTTAGCGGCGGTTGCCTGCATATATATGTAGGTCAAGTGGTAGCATTTGTAGGATCGTTTCCAGTCCAGCTGTTGGGGTGGAGCTGACTGAAAACACCCAGAAAATGCTACGGGTTACAGTTAGAAATGAAATATCAATCGGAAAACATTTCAATTAATACGATTTATATTTCCTTTTCAATTGTACAATGAAAAATATTCAAGTGATTGTTCTAAGGTACAGTTCAAAACGTGCAACATATTCAGTAAAATTTTTCCTGTTTTCGTTTTCTCTGCAGCAGTTGCATACATATACGCTCTTTCTCTCTCTCTATCGCTCTATCGCTCTCTCTTTCAATCAAATATTTAACTTCATTTATTGTTTTACTATAAATTTAAGTCTCTACACATATACATTTCAGTTAATGCTCTCATTTGTTTATAAATAAAATAATGATTGTGCGTAAATGCAAAGTTTAAAGTTCACACATCAGAATACAACAACTGTATACGTATGCATATAAGGTAGACACTTTGGGGAAGAACTACTAAAAAATATCGCTTCTCTTTCGAATCACTTCGATTTGAGACTTAAGTACAAAAGAATTCTGAATAAGATTTGAAAAAAAAAAAAAAAAAAACACTGCACAGCTTAAAAACTAATCTTTAAGAATTCAATAGAAATAGAGTAGAAAAAAATACGAGTAATACAAAACATTTTGCTAGCGTTAGCGTTTCCCGGAGGTCTTCGTTCTAAACGAAGTTGTGTGTCTTGTAGAAGTAAAAAATAGGGTTTGTCACTGTATAAAATATTCGAATTCATGTTTGTTTTCTTGGAGTTATGAGTATATTCGAGTTCAGATCTGTGTTCTGTGTTTCTGTGGATGTGTGGGGGTGTGTTGTTTTTCTCTAAATGCTTTCATTGTTAAGTCTTCATAAAATTTTCTTCATTTATATATATTTTGTTGTTGTTTGTTGTGAGTGTAACTTATATATAAAAATAATTCTAATTCTAACAATTAACTACAGACAATACGTGTTTTACTTTTTTGTTTATTATGTATTTACAATCTAGTACGTTATATGTTCTTTATGTTTTATGCAGTTTGCGGGGTGTGTGTGCGCGCGTGCGCATATTGTGCAGGCACGTACTGTACACACCTCTTTCTTATGATCTCTCTTCTTTTTTTGCTTTTTTTTCTCTTTTTTTTGTTTCACAATAAATTACAAAAAAATAGTCAATATTTATGTTAATGCATCTTCTGTGTAAGATTACGATAAAATGGGCGTGTCATATCAGTTCTGCAGATGAGTTGTGTAGCTGCAAAAGTGTGTTGACAAACGCGTCTCTTTGTCCGAAGGCAGTAGTATCCTAGTGGTTAAACTAAATCCATATTACTCAGCACACGCGTTACGATCTTCAGTTCTTGTTGTTATGTGATTATGACTGATTGCACTAATTGTTGGAAGCCTTAAAGGTTTTTTCTTTTCTTTTTCTTTTTTTTTACATATTTTTCTCCTTGTGTGTTGTAATTGTTGTTGTTTTTGCACGTTGCGTTCGAAGGTATGCCAATTTAATTGAATGTGTAGTCGTATAGCTATATAATGAAGTTTAGTGCTAAATTTTATGCGTGCGGTTGAGATTTATCAGCATGCCTGGAAGTAAAAAAAGACAGAGAAAATGTTAGTTGCAAGTTGTTGAAAAAAAAATTGTACACCAAAAAATATCATTGACTTAAATTAATGTAGAGTCGCGGAGATGGATAAGGAGTTTCTCTAACTCGGAGCAAACGCAAGCTCCACAAAAGACATCTACATGGAGATTCAACGTAGAATCACCTTTGACAACCATTGCTACTTTATTCTTCTTCTTCTTCTTCTTAGGTCGCTACAGTCCGAGGTGGACCTGGGCCTCACTCAACATGCCTCTCCAGCCAGCACGATCTTTCGCCAGCTGTCTCCAGTTTCGCATATCAAGCCGGCCGAAGTCCCCCTCGACTTGTGTGCGCCACCTTGTACGTGGACGTCCTCTGTTGCGTTGTCCCACAGGCTCAGAGTCGAAGAACTACTTTAGTTTGACCAAAAACAATGTCGATTGCTGAATCTGGGTCAACGACAAGAGCCCTATGGCCGGTGTTAAACAGGAAGAAATCATTATCAATGACTAGAATAAGTCGCAAGGATATGCGGACGGTGATGGGAGTTCTCACCGGACAATGTCCGATAGGCACCCATGCCAGAATGTTAGCAACTATTGTAGAAGTTGCAGGGACAAGGAGGAAATAGAGTCAGTCCACCACATGCTATGCGATTGTCCAGCCCTACGGAGAAGGAGACTGCTAACACTAGGCAGTAACTTCTTCGACGTACTTCTTTCATGTAACTACTGCTTTCACCAAGCTTCAAAGAATGGTCTAGATATCCACATCAACCTAGATATTCACATCATGGGGTGTACTCTCAAAGCCATCTTTCATTTAAAAAGAAGTGGTTTTTGGTACAACTCGCACTGGAGTTTCGATGACCTTGCGCATCGCATTTCCTTTGACCCCAATCTTATGGATATGCCGTCTGACGCATGGACACCTGTACTCCAGCTGCGACGAACATACAAAGTCGACTTTCCCTGCACTCAGGACTGGCTCTGGCCAGAATCTGAGCCAGGAAAGGAATGTAGTCGAATCTTCACAGACGGCTCCAAGACCAATAAAAGATCTGGTGCTCGTGGAAGGGGACAACTTTAGGATGTAGACAGACCAAGCGCGGCTTTCTTGTTATCTCTTAACAGAAAAGACTGTAGACAACTTATTGGCGTACTAACGGGGCACTACACCTTCGCCAAACACCTAAGTGTGCTTGGCCTTAGTGATGAAAACCTCTGCGACGCCTGTGGAGAAGACGATGACACTGCAGAGCACTTCCTTTGCCATTGTCCCGCCTTTGCTCGGATCAGGTGGCAGTTATTCGGTGTTAATGAGGTGAGAGCTGATGATGTGGGCCCCTCATCAGAGAAGAGCCTACTGGTCTTCCTTTGGAAGACCATGAAATTTCAGCAAAAGTGGGTTGCTGTCTGGTAGTACATGGACCATTTTTTGAGTCTGGGGGCTCCAGTGTAGTGTTACAAAAGCCTACGACAAAAAAAAAGCTTCTTCGACGAGCTGGTGGATCTGAATAAAATAGACAAAATAAAAATAACACAACAATCTGGGTGATTCTAACCAGCAGTAAAAATGTAGGCCTCACGGGGTACACCCACACACCCAGGGCACAATTGACCCAATTGTTGGTCTCAGTGAGCTGCGACCCAGTCGCAAGGGCACCCTTGCCTACCTACTTACCTTGTCCAAAACCAACAATTCTTCTGACTCGAAGGGCCAAAATCATGCTCCTTAAAATTAGTACACTGTCAGTCTTGCTCTAACTACTGGAGGACAGCAGTACGACAAAATTTATTCTTGGTGCCTTCAAAATCGAGTATTTGAGTCGGGTATTTGGTCTTCTCCTCCTAGGAGTATAAACAACATCAGTAACGCTGTTTTTCGGCTCAAAAGGTAGTTGATTAATAGAGCCCTCTCCCGAAAGACCAAGTGGACTTTGTACAAAAGATTGATCATCCCAGTTCTGCTTTATGGCGCAGAGCCATGGACAATATCGAAAGCGGATAAAGAAAAAAATTGTTCACAGCTCCACCTCTTTCGAATCACTGACAATGCTCAAAGAATATAACTGTCTAGAAAAAGCTTCTCAATCCCGCCGTTCGGAGTCGGCATTAAACTGTAGGTCCCCTCCACTCGTGAGAGAACAATAGCACGCACAACACGAGTGGTTGCTGAGAAGCTAGGCCCAGGTCCACCTCGGACTGTAGCGCCGCCTTTATTATTATTATATCAAAGACACATTTGAAAGCCCGTGTAATCTATCAACCAAAAGCATGGAAGATATAAAAGATGCTTAGAGAAAAACTTGCTATATCTGTACTTCAAAATTCCCAGTGAGCAGCAAAACACAAATCTCCATTGCATTTTTATTAATTTCCTCGTTCACTTCTGACAGAAGAAAGTGATTAAGTCACTGGTTACGGTTAGCAGATCTTCAGGTGGTCTTGCCATTGCCTTTCCAAAGTCAGTGTGAAGGTTATTTAAACGATTAAAACCAAACACACTTGTTCAATGTTTAACTGCACCAAGAAAAGTATATCCGATGAGGGAGAGCAAGTTGAAGCAAACGTATCGGTTACATGACTAACAGCTTGTAGCTGCATTACAACTCTCGTACTCAAAATCAATGAGAGATGAAGTCATAGGGAAAATCTGGTTGCACAACCGGCTTCTGAAATGTATACATATTTCCAAATTCGCAAAGTTGTTAATATTCTAAACAACTTCAGTATTATTTATATCCATAGTTTCAGGATGAACATAATGAATAAATTGTATATGAAAAATGAAATGAAAACCCGCTACCCACTGGGACAAAATGTCACAATCGACTGCTACAATTTTAAGGTAGTTGACCACATAAATGACATCTTAGTGGAAATCAGATGCAGGAACTTGACCATGTTATGGACCTTAGTGCTTGAAAATGTTTCTTGGCTGCTGAATGAGTATTTAATAATAATAATAATAATAATAATGGCGGCACTACAGTCCGAGGTGGACTTGAGCCTAGCTTCTCAGCAACCACTCGTGTTATGCGTGCTATTGTTCCCTCACTAGTGGATGAGACCTACAGTTTAATGCCGACTCCGAACGGGGGGATTGAGAACCTTTTTCTAGACAGTTATACTCTTTAAGCATTGTCAGTAGGGATGCAAACGATACAATGTTTCGTTTATAAACATCGATGTTAACATCAAAAAATTGTCAAACATCGACATCGTTCATTCATTTCGTTAAACATTCCCAAGATGTGTTATATATAAAATGTGCTTGTATTTATGTAATAATAATGGGGTGCGCTAGAGATGCGCAAAAGATTGTAACTATTTTATATCTTAGCCTCTCCTATTCTAACATCCTACTCCGAACCTCCAAGTGGTTCACTTTGAGCATCGAGCAACCCTCGTGGAAATCGGGTATCCAACTCCTATGGAATTGTGCGTCGGAGGCTAATCGGAGAGGGTTCATGTTTCGGCATGTATTTCCTGGATACGTAAACATAGCAGACCTCGTGTCAACAGCCAAACTAGCGAAAGGAGTGCGGGTGGGAACGGGTGTCGGTCTTGAAGCAAGCGACTCGCTATGTAAACTTGCATGAATGGCCCGCTCGGGAACCCTAATCCCGAACAGTAGGATCCTCCAACGTCACTTTGGCTTTTTCGTTGACCCGATAAAAAAAATCCAATCACTAACGAAACGGAAGACAGTTAAGTTTTTTGGGTTGAAACTGGTAAGACTAGTATATTTAGGTACAGTACATCGTAAATATAGCCAACAATTTGTGTGATGGAGAAGATAAAACATCGGAAAACATCGGAAAAACATCGATGTATTGTTGTTAATACCGATGTTTTTTAACATCGATTTTTGTTGTGGAGCCATCGATGTTTTCAAACATCTATGTTTTTCAAAACGATGTTGCATCCCTAATTGTCAGTGACCCGAAAGAGTTGGAGCCGTGAAAAAATTTTAGATGATTTTTTCGGGATTCGAACCGAGAACATCGAGCGTAGGAGTCGACGCACCTATCCACTACGGCACGTCGCCCACTGTATGAGTATTTGCCTGTCGTAATTTTTCTAGTTACTGCAGGAAATGGATGTCTGGATGTTGGAGGAATCGGGTAGGCACTGATTGGCGTCAACCTGGCGATGCCTAGTGTTGTAACTTTTCCTTTACCTTCAAGTGGTAGCCATCGGGTACTGGTTGTAGTTCACCCGAACTCAACCTGCTAAACTTATAGGTGCGACCTCTTTTCCCAGGGGCTACAAAAGAGGAACTGGTCCTCCAGGTTGGGGGTTGTGCCGTCAGGGTAACTGCCCGGCCACACTAAAAAAAATGAAGTTACGAAGCAACATCATGCCTCGGAAATGATGACGAACCCTGCAAACGATATAAGGACAACGATCTTCGGATCTATACGTGGAATGTAAGGTCCCTTTATAGGCCACGTGCAGCCGAATTAGCGGAAGCCCTAGACTGCTACAAAGCAGATATCACCGCCATCCAAGAAGTGCGATGGGATGGGTCGGGCAAGAAGAGGACGAGAAACTGTGATATATACTACGGCGATTGCTACAGGCAACAAAAGCAGCGCTTGTTTGGATGTGGAGTTGTCGTTAGAGGCAGACTTAGGCAAGAAGTCTTATCGGTCAGGGGTGTGAACGAACACCTTACGACAATTCGCATTAAGGCTAAATTCGCCAACATAAGCTTAATATGCGCACATGCCCCCACAGAGGAGAAAGACGACGACAGTCAAAGACTTTGTCTACCTAGGAACCGCTATCAACTCAGACAATGACACAAGCGCTGAAATCAAACGAAGAATAACTCTTGCTAATCGCTGCTTCTTTGGGCTAAGAAAGCAGTTGATAAACAAAGCCCTCTCTCGAACAGCCAAGGTAACCCTGTATAAGGCCTTAATCGTCTCAGTCCTGCTATATGGCGCAGAAGCATGGACTTCTTCAAAAGTGGATGAGGATGCTCTTGGCTGCTTTGAGACAAAAATACTTCGGGTGATTTTCGGTCCCGTCTGCATAGAGGGTAAGTGGAGGAGAAGATATAACAACGAACTGTACGAGCTGTTCAGCGACATTGACTTAGCCAGAAGGGTGAAGATCTAACGATTGAGATGGCTAGGTCATGTAGAGCGAATGGAAACCAATGCCCCGGCCCGGAAAGTCTTCGAATCCACCCCCGAGGGACGGCGCAGTAGAGGAAGACCGCGACTCAGGTGGCGCACGCAAGTGGAAAGAGACCTCAACCAACTATGCGTGCGAAACTGGAGGCAGCTAGCGAAAGATCGAGGTGGCTGGAGACGCTTGTTGGTTGAGGCCCAGGTCCACTACGGACTGTAGCGCCATCTTAAGTAAGTAAGGATGCAATACATCATGGTGTCGATGACTGGAAGTAGCAACCCCCAGCGATAGAAGGCGGCAAATGCTCAGGCTCAAACTTTCCGGGGTCGTTGGCCTGATAAGTAAGTAAGTAAGTAAGATCCAGATAACAAAAACACTGATATTTCCTTGTTGTTTCCACTCATTGTATTCACCGCATTCAAACAGGCAAAGAAAGTACAACACAGTGAGAGATGGATACGGACAAAACAAACGGTTGCGGAAGCTAGGCCAAAGTTTATCCCGGACTGTAACTCCACCCAAAGGAAAAACATTGACTAGCCTCTTTGGCTTTATACGTATACTTATCAAAAACAGCAGCAATTGCCAACTCGGTTTGTGCTTCAGTTAGTCCTCTGCCAAAATGCCTCACATTAGGGCCAAGGCAATCCAAAATGTTTTTTTTAATCTCATGCAGAGTCGAATAAACCACAAAACTCTGCTAACCGATTTTACTGCATTTAAATTAGACTCTAAACTTTCCATAAATGTTTGGTATCAGAGAATAATCATGACCAAATGGGGGAGAGGCTGTGTCAGTCAAAAAGCAAAAACCGGCCTTTACTCAACATTTACGATCATTCACACTTCGTGCTGATACGCGATCGTTCCAGTTTTCTATGCATGACCCGCAGTAAATTACTCAATCATCACGACAACTTTTAATTTTCGCATCGACACGATAATTACACCAGATAGCGAACTGGTTGCCTAGAAGCACCCTGACCCTGGATGAGATTGAATAAATAGCAAATAGATTAACTCGACTGTATGATACGAATTATATCATCTTACCTGCACTCGAATGGAACTCATCTCGTAGCCCCCTTTGCTTTGCATCTGCGTCTGTATGGCATTCAGGTGATTCGTTGAGAGTTCCACATCAGCGGAACCAATGTGACCGGTATGCTGGAAATTCGTTGGATTACCGATCATTGATCTATCGATGCGTAATCGCTGATGCCGCCGCCTCGACGGTGATTGTGGCTGATGGAAACAACAAGAAAACCATTGCAGCCAAATGTCACCTGTGCTAGCCATTTTATTAGAAAGCCTATTGGTTTGTTGGTGCGCCACGGTTTCGGCCGTTTCTTTTTTGTTTTTGTCAACGTTAATATATAAACGACAGTGACAACGTCAAGTGAAGTGCAGATTAATAATAATTTATTTTTTGATTTGAGATCGTAGAATGTGACTGGCGGCTGGTGCTCGTGCTGGTGATAGTGGTCTGTCAACTTCCGAAGCGATTACTTTCTAAGGAGATTGTGTTCACGGTCAACGACGGAATTGATCAGCGAGTGTATATCTGAAAAGAGAGAAAATTGATTAAAAATTTGCGCTCAACTATTTTCTTGATAAATAAATCGGCAAAAAAAGATTTGACAGACAGTGAGACAGACCTCTGTGCAACAGACGACACTAATTGATGTGCCACAGGCGTACGAATTGTATTGCCACTGTGTCACTCACTCAGATGATTGCAGAATAACAAGTGAGAAATTCAATATGACTCAGCGAGGATACAGAAAAACAAAAGAACCAAGAAAAATGCATAAATCCACTTGCTGCTGCTGCTGGTGCTGCTGTTGTGTTTTTTTCTTTCTGTAAGAGTCGGCATTATTCCTCCACTGAACTTATTAAAGTGGTGTGCGGTTATTAACCGCAGAATGGCATTAGCGATATTTATAGCGAAAGAGAATACGTATTCATAGTGCTTAACGATTTACGCAAAATTCCCTTCTTCTGCTGTTGCCTTCGCTGATGTTGTTTCTGTTTCTCCCGGTGGTGTCTGTCTGATGCAAGCGTGTTTTTTAAAACAAATAAAAAAGTATAATGAAACGATTGAGGAGCACACCATCTGAGTCATCTCATCCACGTTCTTGTTATCAAATATTCGAATTCGAAGCGCCTTTGTGTGTTCGCTCTCATGGAGTTGACGGACGATAGAGGCAGGGGAGCCAGCAGACACACTGTGTCTGAGATTCTTTTAAAATGCAAAGCAAGTTGCATGCGAAACAAAAATTGAATTTGATATATATATTTTTATGGTTGAACGCCGGAAACAGCTGGACGCAGATCGCTCACTCGTCGCTCTCTCCTTTTGGTATGCCCATAGAGTCGGTCAATTTCAAATCGGAAACGCTTAACATTGAATAATGGATTCTGTTGAAGATCAAATGAGTGTGCACAGTTGTAGGGCTTTATCAGATAATAAACTTGTTTTCGTGTACATTGGCCAAGCTTTAGTTGTATTGAGAGATAAATGAATCAACGGCAAAATGCCTGCAACATGGTCTTTGCCCTTCCGTTTAATTTTTGACTGCAAAGACGTGCTCATAAAATGATCAACGTACGCGACGAACTTACCGCAAAACGGACGAAGTTCATCGCGTGGATCCACAAAAGAGGTGAGAGATTGTTGATGCTTCACGTAATTTAAATTGCTTGACGGATTTGCAAATGCTTTATTAGAGAGGTTAATTTTGGGAAAGCGAAAACCGACACGTTCTGAATCATATAAACTTTCATATGTCGGTGGACAGCGAGAGGTATCGCCATTTCATACACAAATCATGCGAACAATAGGAGACGAAAAATGCCATTCACTGTCGTTTTTTGTTTGAGTGCTTGCGTTCGATTTGTGCTTATAATTCCAACTGGAATTTTGTTTAATAATGAATTCCTAATAATGTCTGTCACCCGGGCAATCGCATTAAAAAAAATTGCACCGGCATAAGCGAAAGTAGCGAGCAGTGCAATTAAACTTCTGATACGGCATTTTTATGTTTGCATCCAGCGGGTATTATTCACTGAAAGCAATCTGAGGGCTTATAAGGCTTATTTGTGCTGATTATCTGCTTTTAAATGGTAACTGCAACATAATTGGGTAGACTTCAGTCGGGTATTGAATCGCTAAGCTCATTCAGAAAGTAATTAATTAGAAGCGAAGATGAGTCTGTTGCGTTCACCTTTAATTTGGAATTAAATAGACTTAACCAGTTCAAATCACAAATGAAAAGAAGATCTATTTGCGAAACGCTAAGATAATAATATCATTGAATCTGGTTTCCTTAATCTACTGGTTTATCTTCTTCAGACATTTTTGATTCTTTTTTTCAAACAGGAATCTACAGATTCAAATAAGATGATGGCATTGTACGTGACGGTTGAATCAGTTCAATCAGTAGGACAATCGACATCCATTTGAGAGACTTAAAGGGGATCGAAAACAGCGAAAAGGTTGAATCTCTGGCAGCCGAGGCCAGCCTCGGAGCTGGTTTTTTGATAACCTGATCAGCAATTGAAAATTGGCGGGGCACCGAAAAAGGTGGTCAGTTATGGAACTCATGAAACTATCTCTTCGGTCGACAACTGGCATCTAATACTGGGAGCAACCTACTTCAGTGCCGTTAATTTGATCCCAATGGCAAATGGTGACCGGACCAGATTCGATTTCACTGGGACTCGAACCTGGAACCCCTCTAACTTGGGGCAGGCACTTAACCAGCTGCGCTATCCAGTCGTATTGGGAGCAACTTACTTTTGCTAGAATTTCTTGGTCTTCCGGAGAAATACCAGCAGGCGCTTATGTGATGAGGAGCCTAAATCATCGGCTCTCACCTCATCAGCACCGAATAACTGATTCACCTGATCCGAGCAAAGACGGAAAAGTGGCAGAGGAAGTGCACCACAGTGTCGTCGTCTTCTCCAGAGGCGTCGAAGACGGTTTCATCGCTTAGTCCAAGCACATTAAGGCGTTTGGAGAAGGTGTACTGGGCCGCTAGTACGCCAGTAATCTTACTGCAGTCTTTTCTGTTAAGAGGTAACAAGAATGTCGCGGATTTCTTACAGACGTTAGAGAGCATGCACTTTTCCTGTCTACATCCTGGAGAGTCATGCTACCTCCATCGATGGAAGTCCTAATCAAGGACGCAGGCAGTCCCAGCACAGGTTCAGGTCCTGAGAGTACCCCCTCTGATCCTTGCCAAGCCAGTTCATCGGCGATCTCATCATTCGTGACCCGGAACCCAGAAAAGTTTTAGCGAATTTAGACTGCTGATCATTCAGAGAAGGCTTGCATTCCTGAACTATCACTATATCACGATATAGTTCGCGGCCATTAGAGTCCCATAGGTCTTCACTTGGAAAACCGACGCAAATTTACATAACAAGGTTTGTAATAAAGCCAAATAGTAATAAAAATAATTTTGTCGCTCTTCACGAAGGTGCCAGCGCCTGATCCTTCATTGGTCTTGGAGCCGGCCGTAAAGATTCCTTTCCTGGCACAGATTCTGGACAGAGACAGTTCTAAGTGTAGAGAAAGTTGACTTTGTATGTTCGTCGCAACACTGGTGTCTGCGCGTCAGATTGCATATCCATTAAACTGGGGTAAAAAAAAAATGCGGTGCGCAAAGTCATAGAAACTGCAGTGCGAGTTGTACCAAGGACCATTTCCTTTTTCATCTTGTTACTTGCAAATTGTTGCTGCGAGTAGAGGCAACTCTAAAAACGAATAACAAATCGGCCATAAGCAGCACTACGTGCCACATCTTCAGAATGCTCTGCCACAAGGTAGACTTGAGCTACATCGATAGCTCCAAATGGTTTTTTTGGGCCCAAAGGCAATTGAGTAGTAGAACCCTCTCTCGGAAGACCAAGCTGACTCTATACAAGACCTTAATCATCCCAGTTCTGCTGTACGGCGTAGAGGCAGATAAAGAGTCTCTTAGTCTTTTCGAGAGAAACGTTCTGCGCGCAATCTTTGGTCCTGTTTGCGTTGATAGCATTTGGAGGAGAAGGTTTAACCACAAACTGTATGGGCTGTACAGCGAAATGAATCTAGCCAGGCATCTACGGATCCAACGCCTAAGATGGCTGGGCCATGTAGAGCGTATGGACAACTTAGCTCCGGCCCGAAGAGTCTTCGACTCTGAGCCTGTGGGACAACGCAACAGAGGGCGTCCACGTACAAGGTGGCGCACACAAGTGGCCGGCTTGGTGTGCGAAACTGGAAACAGCTGGCAAAAGATCGTGCCATTCATATCCCATTAGTGGCTTTCATGGGATCTGTAAGTAGAATGGACTTTATTACATTAAGTGAGGATTGGGGTGTATTGTGATTGCATGCCCGACCCCATTCTAACTAGAATGTCGGCTCATTCGTTGCCTGGAATGACACTATGCTCAGGGTCCCAGCATAGGGTAACGTTGTATCTATTGAATTGAAGATAATGTGAAGTGAATATAGAAAGTTCCTTCTAATAAATATCTCCTTTAGGGATAGGTGCCAACTTTTTACCATCTCGAATTTAATTGATGGCCCAAAGGCCATGACCGTTTGACTGTCTACGTATATTGCAATAAATCTATCGAATTCATTGACAGTAAGCGAGCAGGCTCCTGTCTGAAATACATTTCAATCCACAGGGACAGAGAAATATCCGGCAAAGCTGCGAAGAGGCCTGTGCCCTCATCCGTCTTGCAACCATCCGTGTAGTCTCCAGAGTGGCAGATCTTATGTCTAAATCATTTGCCTGGTGTTCTCTTTCTGGGATTAAGATTTTCTAACTTAATTCGAGGTGTTCGAAGGAATCTTCGCGCTCTGAATTGTTTTCATATGTCCAGTTTGACTCTCCTAGTCTGACAGTGGGCTACCAGTTTCCCCTGGGAAGCAGATACATCGCATGCAACAGCCATGACGGCTGACGGTATGGATCGAACTGCCCCGTAATGCTGCCTTTTTTGAATTCTGCCTATATATTTAAGACTATGCTTATTTTTTAATGCTGGCCACTAAACAAGAATACCGTATGTTAGTATACCCTTCTCGGTTGGAGTCTCCATTTGGGACCGTGGGTCTTCCTGCATGTATAAATTGCAACCGCCGCCTTCCCTACGCGGTCTTGAGTGATTGGTTTCCATTCAAGAAGTACATAGATCTAGGTAAAAATTCTCGTATGATCTCCACATTCTGTTCTTCTCATTAAGATGAACAGCTGTTGCTTTTGTATGTGACTTGCAAAACAAAAACCAAATAAAAAACACATATTATACCTGTGAGGAATACGAACAGAGGAAACAAATATCCGTAAGGTCAAAACGTTGAATACGAGAGTATGGTAAAAAATCCATCGACTAAACTGACTTGACTACTTCGAACGCGGAAAAAATATTTTTCCTGACCAAAAATGTCTTCGAGTTCCTTCAAAAATTTGGTCGTTTTAACTGAGCTGATAAAAAGTCATAATTCAGACTTGGACCCTCAGAAATACGGAAAATAAAACATTAACTTAGTAAATCTTTTTCAAACTTCTTCTACACGATATATCGTGGACTGAAAATAGGGATTCCATATAAAAGAGAAAATATTTCAATATAGTTCTAACGAGACTTGAGTATAGGCTTTTAAGTGAATAAAAAAATCAAAAAAAAAGATATTGACCAGGAGAAGAAAAGATAACTTTGGAGAATCCAAAGAGTTTTCCTGGCCAATAGGAGTTTTCCTGACAAAGGAACGAAAGGGGGACCCAATATGATAATCCGACTTGGTATCCTTCGAAACCTTTATATTAATTATATCTTCAATTTCAGATTCATGTACAGTTTAACTGGTCGGTTTATTATTATAAGTAGCTCACCAACAGATAGATTAAGAGTTTGACTGCTGAGGGTAATTTATGACATTTATGTTGAAACTTAATTGTCTCTAGGTTAATTTAAAACTAAAAACCTTTGATTAAGTTGAGCGTGACAAAGATAATGCAAACGTGTTTTTATTCGTAAAGTAAGTCACATAGAATCACGTACTAATCTGTTCTGGTTGAAGAACAAATAATAGGTCAGCTTTATTTAAATTAAATAAATTATCGTACATACATACATACATGCATGCATATGTATGCACAGAATAATGCAAGGTTCATTAACTGGCGCTATAACATTAAGATAGCAGCAAACACACATTGCGATGCATTTTAAAACCATTAAATCAGTCTATTTGACATAAAATTTGTACATGCGTGAGCTTGCTGAAGCAGTGCGATTTACTAGTCTAAGTGAATGGCTTTCGAAGTTCATGGAAACTCTGCATACCCTTACTTGACCTCTTACTTTTACGCTGATTTATGTTTCACTAGCTGTCAAAGTTATCAATGACATCCAGCTGTCAAATTATTCAGTAAGGTTTACCATTTCATCATACATCAACAAGGAAAATTGTCGTTTTTGAAGCGAACATAATCCACAAGTGTCCGACCAAACATCACAAATGCGATTTGTAAAATGGCGGCATCATCAGACCTTATTTCCTTTAAAATGAGGAGGGAGACACCGTTACCCTTAATTGTCTCAGGTAAAGAGAGATGTAAACCGACTTTCAAAGCTCGACAACATCGATATATCCGAGCAGTGTTTCCAACAAGATGGCGTTACATGCCATACAAACAATACAACGCTCGAAGTTCAGAATGAGAAATTTAGCGACTGGGTCACATCACGGCGAGCTTTCATTAACTGGTCGCCGTGATCATATGACTTGTTATTACTCAATTATTTTCTCTTGGCCTTGGAAGAAGGAAGAAGGTAATAGTCGTTTCAAAAGTTTTAAACTCTTAAAAAGTGACTACGAGAAGATTGAGCGATTCTGCGGTGACTGGAAGTTGATTATCAATCTCGAGAGGTCCGAAGCCGTTTTATTCAGAACGTCGTTGAGAAAGCCTCGGCGAATAAATAAAGTTTCGCGTTTATTAATTCCCAAAACCCTCAAAAGCTGCAATACAAGTTGTACCAAGATAATGACTCAAAGCATAAATCACTCTTCTGCAGGACTTGGTTGCTGTACAATTGTAGCAAAGTGCTGAACACGCCAGCGCAAAGTCCCGATATCAACGCAATCGAAAATTTGTGGTCATTTTTAAAAAAGAAGGTGGCAAAACGGACTCCTACATCAAAAAACGCACTAATTAAAGCAATCCAAGAAGAGTGGAAAAAGATACCGGACTACTACGATTTAGAACACCTAATTGGATCAATGCCAAGATGGGCACAAGCTGTTATTGATGCCAACAGTGACCACACTAAATATTAAGACAATTTTTATATTTTTTTCTTTTTTGTCCTTCCATAGCATATGGAATATGTTTGTATTTTGCAAACAATTAATTGACAGACAAATAAAAAAGCAAATGCGTTTTCATTAATTATCACATTACAGGTGAAATTGCAAACATTTTTTTTTGCAAACAATTATTTGACGTACTGTATAATGCCATAAAAACTCTTCAAAATTCAGGATGACCTACTGAGATTCATAACAAATCTAATCTAGATCTGAGTGATAAAAAATGCATAAGAAAAACAATTATAAGCGACGACGATGATAATCAAAAGTGACTCTTTCAAAGTGACCTTGCAGTTTTTTTTTATTCACAGCTCATCTAAGTCCGTCGTGATGCAAGTCACAAGGGCATCCACTCACTTACTTTCCTACCTAAATTGGAGCACGATCACTCAAATTTAATTTCATTTGTAAAATGATTGATGGAAGGATAGTATTCCATAACTATTCCACTTTACGGGGAGCCCTTAACCAATACCTCTTATGATTGCAGATAACACCAACACCAAATCTGCAATTATATACCAAACAGACACCAATCATCAACCTAAAAGTGATTTTTTACGATAAATCAATCACCAATTAATGAAACATAAAAACTCTAGACCAGACCCGACCACATGGTGCACCAAAACCCGTACACAGTTTACGAGCGACATATCAAAAATGGTCGATGAGGAAATTACTTCCTCTGGAATAAATGATGTGGTTACACAATCATTGTGGCCCCAAAATTGAAGTTTATCTTCAAGCGTTGCGACATCAATTGCACGCAAATTGATGAACCTCTGAATCAGAGCCAACAACTGGGTTTATCGATAAGCTATGAAGGTAATAATTTTTCGTACTTCCTTATAATTCAGTACTGCGGACAATATTTTGAATTAATTCATCGCACGTGGGTGTATTATACAATATTAAGCTCAAAATTACTATCTGATGCTATAGGCAGAACGAACTCTGCATAGAAATCAATGGCATGCCATAATAGATTGAAAATAACACGATGATTTATACCTTATTAGTAATGCTTAGAAGCCATAAGTGAATTTCTTCGATTTGAGACTTCGAAGAGGAAATTCTGTATTTGTATGTGAAGTCTTATAGATTGGGAAGCATGCACTTCTTTTCAGAAGGCAAACCAAGCATTCTGCTGTTGTCGCGGTTAGTAATTGTCGCGATTTTCTAAAAGTGTTCATCGAGCTAATAAGAACGGAAATATATTTTAAGGGAGACGTTAGCTTCTCTTTTCAAACCTTAAAGCCAAATCGCAAGGGCGTGTTCGCACGATCAAACTTTGACAGGGATTGGTATACGTAAGGTCAAGTTTGCGAGAAATTTATGTCAAAACAAGTCAATCTCAATTTTTCAAATCGAAATAGTGCGTTTATTATTTTTTTGAGCTTAAATTCTTAGTTTTTACTAACTAACCGTTTCAGCGTCTAACTCTATTCATTTAACATGGATACATGTGATTATGAAACGCTAAATGAAGGATCCATCATTAAGAGCTTCTTATCTTTAAATTTAAATAAAAGACAGTTTGTGTGATATATCATCGACATTTTTTGATTGAAAATTCGTTTCAGTTGCCCATCGATGCCATTATGTATGGAATATAACATCGTTCAGATGTCCGCCGCTGCTTCTCTGGGGGGCGCGAATCCAAAATGTATAATTTTCCATTTCTCTGGTGCATAAATTAAGCTTTTTCCTTTTTCTTTTGTGCGTGGGGATGTGGCAACATTGCATATGCACCAAAGGTCTGACGTCCTTTGGTAGTGCTGGATTCTTACCGGCTAAGACCACCCCCCATTAATCTTCACGTTTGTTTACTCCCTCGCGGAACTACCGCTACTTACATACTTCACGAGGGACGGGTTCGAACTATTTGCTTCGTCAATGGGTGTTTACCGAATTTGCGTTCCGCAGTCGTTCTACGTTTCTAAGATCGCACATTATTCGTACTACTGCATCGTTTACTGTAGCCCAATAATCTTCACATTTTAACATATACTCAACTATGTATGTTATCTGGTGTCGGCTGTTCAGCAAATTTTTCCTGCAAAATATCTCTTTCGTCCTCATAACGTGGACATTCAAAGAAAACATGCTCCACATTTTCTTCCGCGTGTAGGCATCGAGGACAGAACGGACTTGAATCACTGTTCCGCTTGAATTCAGAGAAGCCACCGTGACCAGTCAAGAACTGTGTAACAAAATAATTAGGTAGGTAGGTAGGTAAAAGTGGCGGTGGACATACAGATTCTGTTTCCACCTAATTAGCGCCATGAAAGCGCCGTTTTGATACCACATCGTATGGGATACCTAATTTGTGAGAAGGAAGTCCATCTCCCTTTTTGGGACACATTCCATCGTTGTTGCCACATTTCTATACTGCGACTTCATTCAATTTGCTTGGCGTGGTTTACAGTGGGCCCGATTTGCACGCGATTGCCATAAAGTCAGCTAGCTTAAAGAGCTACGATATCGATGGGTACCATGGAGGATAGTACCAATATCGCGTCGTGGGATACCGCATAAATCAGGCTGACTTTGACCTATGGCATGGGTTATGTTGGCTTTGAGGGCCGCTGTAGTTTGTGGTTTATTCGCATAGACCTGCGACTTCAGAAAACCCCACGAGAAAAAGTCTAACGGGGTCAAATCTAGGTGGCCTATTCACTTCACCTCCACGTGAGATGACCATGCCCTCGAATCACTCGTGCAAAATTTCCAATATAGCGTGAGCTGTGTGTTACGAAGATTGACATGTTACAGTCAGTCATTTTCAACAACGAAAAAAAAACGGCCCAATTTCACCACCGGCATGATAACCACAAAGTTATTTTTTGTGGAAGAAGTGGTGTTTCTTGGAGCAGATGACAGTTTTCACCTGACCAGCTTGTTAACGAAGTCGTTTAGCCAAAAATGCGTTTCATCACTGAAGATAATTTTTCGATGAAATTGGTCACCTTCTGAAATTTCTAGAACCCAATCCGAGAAAGCACTTCGCTTCATATGAGCGAGTGGTCTTAGTTCTTGAGTTAACTTCATCTTATGAGAGAGAGGCCGATGTCCTTTCTTAAAATTCACCATAGTGTGGTCTTATTGATGTCCAATTTTTTAGAACCCCGTTGAATCGACTGTTTTGATTCGACAAAGGCTTGAACGGCAGCAATATTCTCGGTACTTCGACCACCCCGTTGTCTCACTGGCACGGGAACATCCAGATGCATTTAGGTTCAACTTTATTCACTTGACTATAAATTGCTTGTCTACTGGGATGAAAATTATGACCAAAAATTGTCATTAACGCTATCAATATACCAATATATATCACCATCAATATACCACCATGACGAAAATTTTAATTTTACTGAATTTTTCGATATTGACAGTTCAGTCATTGCTTTAAGGTTGCGTTTCCAATAAAAGTCCAAAAATGTTGATTCCCAATTGGAAAACATTTTATATACAAATAAAGTCACGACAGCCGAATTAAAACATGACTGGAGCATTCACCACCATCTTTACACAAAAAGCTAATCCTTAAAGACTGATACCCGTCTACTACACAGGATTCTCCAAGCAAAAAATATACAATCAACATTCGCTTACGACTTGGACACTCTGCTGCTTTTCGCCAACCTCCAGTATGTGTCTGTGGGCGCCGTGTCGTAGTGGGTAGGTGCGTCGACTCCTACGCTCGAGGTCGTCGGTTCGAATCTCGAAAAAACACCTAACATTATTTTCACGGCTCCACCTCTTTCGAGTCACTGACAATACTCAAAGAGTATAACAGTCTAGAAATAGATTCTCAATTTCGCCGTCCGGGGTCGGCATTAAACTGTAGGTCACCTCTACTCGTGAGAGAACAATAGCACGCACAACACGTGTGGTTGCTGAGAAGCTAGGCCCGAGGCCACTTCGGACTGTAGCACCGCCATTATTATAGTACTATTATTATTATTACAGTATGTCTTCTGCGACGCCTTTATGGGCTTGGGCATATATTAGAAAATTTCACTGCACTTACCCCTATTAGAAAACGTATTTAAAAACAAAACTACAAAACGGATACACCATTGGTACTGATCAACAAGTGCGTACCATATTCTGTCACTGCTACAAGTGAAATGCGCTTATTGAAACCAGACAGAGGGTCACTTAAACCGGTCAAACATATTTGACTTTTAACAAAACACAAAATACAACTTTCGAAGAACTTGCTTGGTACATTGTTCACGTCATAACGTTCAAGAAAAATACAATAAATGAATACCTTTCAGCTACAAGCGAAGCTGACTTCAAGTTTCAAAACGTTTTCGGTGAAATCCAATGGCGCATCAACAATCAGTTGCTCGATGGATAAATATAGAAACTAATAATGACCTATGCAGAATTTTAATGCAAACAATACGGCTCCACCACTTAAAAGCTTAACCAAATAAATGTCCGCACCGAAATTTATGTCATATTTTGTCTCTTAAAACTAAAACCACTGTCATATTTTCTAAAATATTAATATTATTCAAGTGAACTGCGCAAAAGCGTTCCACATATATTTGCTAAATTTTGTCAAAACCAGAATCAGAAACAGGTAAACGTGACTTATTATCCGGAAGTCGAAATTGTTTCAAAAGTTGTCTAACGTGACTGATTCTGCTCCATATTGTCAGGCATTCGGTGTCAAAAAGTTGCTTGATTCGAAACACAATTTAACAACACTCCTTCGAATCAGATAAAAAATAACATTTCCATTTTTTTTCTCAAAAAACACTCGCGCACTCACCACAAATTCAAGCTCGGTTACAGACAATTTTCTCCGTCAAATCACAAAACATCATTTAATCAACACGCGATAGATTGAATTTAATTTCCGCTGCAGCAACACACTTCACAGCGTTTCACACATAAGCCGACAATCGACTGAAAGCACTTCTTCACACCAACTCTGCGCCGGGCTTCAGTCTCACTCACTGCTGCTGCTTCTACTGCAGTCCCATGTGAGAGAATCGTTTGCCAATTCATTTGAATACATCCAAATTCATTTTGCTTTGTGTCTCTCCAGAGATTATTCAATAAACAAACTGTTATCGGTTGAAAATTTATGAAGAAAAAAAAAAATAAAAAAAAAAATTCAAATCTGTAACGGCAACCGAACCAATGAGATTATCAAACACAGTAACTTGGCCAAAATGACTTCTCAATGCGAAAGTCCGTTAGTCTGTATGAATGATTATACGATGACCTCATCCCGCACATAATCCTCCTGGAAATTGCAGACACAAGCCTGTTTCGTCGTTCTTAGCATTTGAGTTATCTAATTTTTGGTGAATTTCTAGCTGGAGTCCATTAAATTCCGTTCTGGCTGTGGCCTTGTTTTGTAATACTCTTCTTCGTTTATCTTTCATGTTTCCCCCTATTTTATGTCTGGGTGGCTTTATGCCAATCGATTCTGTTTGTGTCAATGACACTGTCTTTTATTCTCGTCGTATCAACGAACATGGTGTTAACTTTTTGATTGATCGCAGTGTTATGCGGAATCGATTTTATTGTCGATCAAAGACGAATGGTGTAAACAGATTGCTATTGTTGCGCAATATGATTCCAATTTGTACGTCATGCCAAGCCATTGTCATAGAAAGCTGAGATATATTCGCCCCTTATTGCCACAATGTAACGACGACAATAGGAGAGCGAAAAAATAAACTACTCTTGAACGTGTTTTCGGTTTCTGTCACACTGACTTTGTTTTCGTTTCTTGTTTCTTTGTTTTGCTATGCTCTTCTTCTTGTCTAGTGCTGGCTGGAGGATCTTGGTTGTTGAACCTGCAGAGACCTGGGCATAGACAAGAAACTGGGTTAGTAGGATACTTCTTCTGATAGTCAAATCGAATACGTGTATTCCTTTCTGATTCAGTGTGACTTTCTTTGCAGAGGACTGGCGGTTGGAATTATTTAAATTAACCTCGTCTGCAACATGGCGTCTGGAGTCCGGTTTGAATTACATACAACAATGAAAACAGATTCTCAATTAGCTGCCAACACGTGCTTATGAATTTTAACAGTCGGTCGCTTTTTGATTGACAACGGGTGGTCGAAGAAGAAGTCTCCTGTGTTCAAGAAGAAGCGTCATGGCGTTATACTTCATTACTCATTCTGTCTCTGCATGCGTCGTTGTCTTTACGAGTGTTTAAAGGGCAGTCTTTCAGTGGACTTATGACTCGTGGGTATGACCAACTATCACATAATCCGTTCATCAAACTGTAACGTGAGGAAAGTGATTAAAAAGAATACATTTTGATGTGGCACTTGCGTTTAAGAGCAAATACTTATCGAATCAGCTTTCATCATAATATTTAAATCTTCTTTCACTCCAAGGTTTGTTGATCTAGAGTCGCCCGTGGTATTGCACGGTTCGATAAGAGATGAGTCAATATGAGTCAACTTTTTGTACTTGAGAAAGTGATCGTCACTTCCAACTCTGCAAATTACATGTGTCTGTACATCTGTTCCCAAACAAGTTGGTGAGTAATAACCGCAGTTGCACTTAAGAGGAAAGAGCGTAACAAGTTTTTTGAAATGACGTCGCTGTGGTTAGCTTACTTCCAACTAATCGAATCTTATCGCTAATTGAAGTCAAAGCTCTAATTCCCTGTTAGGTTATACATCGTGTTGTGTTCTTTAAACAAACTTTGTCTGCTGTAATTTGAATTCAAAGCAACTGATGAATAAGCTTTCGGAGGGAGGTCTAATACTGAATTCCTTGAGTAACTGCAGAGACCAGCTCAACCTGTTTAACTTATACATTTTAATGCAGTACTTGTTAGTTGTTTTATTGTCGCAGAATATCGATTCCTACAAACTGATTAATTAAACAGATAATCAAGAAAATTTAAAATTAAAGAAAATCTGTTCTTAAGGTATTAAAACAAACCCGACAACTGATTCTTTTGAACATATTTTGAAGAAAGGACACACACATATTGTGAATGCCCACAGTTGTCACACGTGGATACTTTAATTTCATTTGGCGACACAAAAATCGGTTTCTGACGTAAACCAAAATAGGCGATTTAAATTTTTCTATTTTTATTGTATATTCGTATCGAAATCTTAAAACTATCTTCACAAAAACTTTACATTTTTAATTGCTAAATGGAGTCATCGAATTTATTTGCTGTATTCAATCTGAATACACCCCAATTTTCAAATTGAAAATTGATTTCTTGACTACCAATAAAATTAATGACAAACGTCAAGCCAAATAAATAATAAGAATTCTTGCCAGAACAGAAATTGTGAAAATTCCATGAGATAAATGAAAAGAATAACCAAATTAATAAGAAATTTGTAAATTTGGCGATTTTTATTTTAGGTTTCGATGTTTCGCTATTTGAAACCTGGCAAGTTTGTCGGGGAATATCAAAAAAAGCAGCCAAAATAAACGCAAAATGCACCAGCCATTCACATTACGGGGAATTCTGGAAAAAATCTAATGTAGATCGACACCCACCACCTATCGTCAACGCCGCATATGGCAGCGTCTAATTTAAACAATGGTGCGAGATGAGAATGGAGAACTCTCGGTGCTTCTTCAAAGTCGATAACGAACTTAGCGAGATCTTTAATGTCAAAAAAGAT
The DNA here is from genome assembly GCA_930367185.1 of Myathropa florea. NCBI lineage: Eukaryota > Metazoa > Arthropoda > Insecta > Diptera > Syrphidae > Myathropa > Myathropa florea. The sequence continues at coordinate 39,040,400 of OV884004.1, read as the reverse complement.
GGCGATGCGCTGTAATGTTCTTGAGAAGATCATTTAAAACTGACTAGTCCACACTAAACGATCTTCCATAAATCCGTACAATTGTTGGCATATACGGATGACATTTCTGTTTCTTTGTGCAATTGTGTAAGAGAGTCTGCACAAAAAACCAAGCTGACTTTACAAGAAATATCCCAGTCTATTTAGTTTTGTCAGGAGTCGAGGCATGGTCAATGTCCAAGGTGGATGAAGAAGCTCTGGTTTTTTCGAGATCAACATTTTGTGTGCGATCCTTGGTCCTGTTTGCGGTGGTGACGATTGGAAGAAATGCCGAGGCCGTGAAGAGCATAAACAAATTAGTTTAAGTTCATTGTTATTGGTTTGAGACGGCTGCATCTTTTCCAAAATGCCTAAAAAATTCATAGAAATTTCTCTAGATATACGAGAACAAATAGTTAGATTAAAGAAACAAGGTACATCTTGTTTACGCCAAGTAGCGGAAATTGTGAACAAATCCAAATCAACCGGTCAAACAATTTTAAGAAATGCACAGAAAAGATCAAGAAGTGGTTGACCACCTAAAATAAATACACGCATAAAAAAGCGAATACTAAATTTTGTACAAGAAAACCCGAAAATAACTGCAAAACGAAAATATTGTTCATCCTGAAGCAGAAGAATTAATGGATACCACAGTCGTGTTCCCAGAAAAGCAGCCTTTTATAAGTGAAATAAATTAAAAAACCACTTGATTTTGCGAAAACAATTATTGAAAAATATGAACATTTTTGGCTAAATGTGATGTTTAGTGATGAAAGCAGGTTTAATTTGTTCGGTGGTCACGGCAAAGTTAAAGTTTTGAGGGAAAAAAAAATGAATATCTTGCCTCAAAGAATTTTCGGCCAACTGTAAAGAACGGCGGAGGATCGGTAATGTGGTGGGAATGCATGTCGGGGGCTGAGGTGGGAAATTTACATTTTGTTGATGGAAATATAGACCGCTTTACGTATCTACAGATACTAAAAGATAATTTGGAAGATTCTGCAACTAAATTGTGGTTGTCTCCAGGTTGGTATTTCGAACAAGACAACGGTCGGAAGCGTAGCGCAGAGGTTTTTAAGCCTTGGCCTATCTATAATGTGCCTAAACAACTCCTTTAACCTCCCCAGTCACCCGATTTAAATTCCATTGAACATCTTTGAGAATAATTAGACCGACGAATTAGAAAAAGGAGAATAAATTCTAAAGCAGATCTTAAAAATGTTCTTTAGGAAGAATGGTCCAAAATCTCAGCGGAAAATACAAGAAACCTTGTCATATCATTGAGAAATCGCCTACAGGCTGTCCTTAAAATTAGAGGAGTTCCCACAAAATATTAATCAACAAATTTAAACAAAATAACTTAATTGGTGTGAATTGTATGTACAGTTAGTATACTTTTTTGTGTTACTTAATTAATTTTGTTCGTTTTTTTTCTAACGTAAGTCATTTTTCTTAAAGTGGATAATGAAAATTGGAAATTGTTTGTTCAATTCTTTTCAACTGTATATTTTGTTTTTCTTTTAAAGTTTTTAAAGGCGAAAATTTCAAATTTTGAGGGGGGTATGGTATATTTATTTGGGCGACTGGATGTATATTGTGTAGAAAACGACTTACCTAACCTCGCCAATACGCTAGTTTCACATCGCTAGTTCACAGGCCATTAAAAATTACATGTATCAAACCACGCCAAAGAAATGTTACTCAAGTGACAACTTTCTACATAAAAACATATATTAGAATTCGATTATTTCTTTAACAATGTACTTAATAGTACTCGAAGTAAATTATTTGCTTGTACTTGTAGCGTGGCACATTCTAGCATGTTGAATAGAATTTCTGCTTCAAAGAATTAAAACATTGAATAATCTTGAAGAAAACTCTGCTGCTACAACAACAGAGAAAGCAGTCTCTTTTATGACACATGAGATTGTCATATAATTTCTACAATCTATCCAGAACGAGAATGTGTGCTGAACTGAGACCTTCACGCAAAAGACACGATATTTCATAAATCATCCAAACTACATGCTTAGTCCAGTTAATTCGACATGGTGGAAAACTGCACCAGTCAGTGGATCGCTAGGGGGAACACAACATCCCTTTTGCGCCTGCATTAAGACAATGTTTGACTTCTAAATCATGTTCAATTTTATGTATATCCTTTATTTTGTAAGCAACTGTAGCCACTAAAGCTCAAAGAGAGCGCTTACCCAGCATTTGCAGCAACAACTGGTGTCGTGCGTGCTGTTGTCCTATCAGAAGCGAAGCGAAGTATAATTTTATGTGAATCTCTTCTAGACGGTTTCTCGTTTCTGGGCATGAAAATAAAAGTAAATGTTTGCTCAGGAATTAAGAATCCACACACTTATCCACTACGGGACGGAGATCACAGTTGTATTGTAAATATAAATAATTCAAACTTTTGTAAATTGTAAATAATAATAATTTCTCTTAAAATCCTTGGAGCAAACAAATATAACTTCGTAAGCTAACTGTTTCTTCTCGAATTTAAAAGCTTCTCAATTTAAAAAAAAGTTTCTTGTCTTCACAACGATTACTGATTTCCGGGCTACCGAAAAGCTAAAAAACTCATCGTACATGCAACGGAAAATATAACCTTAATTGGGCGTATATGTTACTTCGTAAGGGGTTCCGAATTAAAAAAAAAATGGAAAGCTGTGTAATGTATTCAAATTTTGTGATGAAGTAAACTATAGTTTCTTTTGTTGTTATTTTTTAAAACTATTGCAACTTTTGCTTCGTATTTATGAAAAATTCACTCCATATGTACAGTGTAGGCCATCTAGTGTCTTTTTTTGAATCATAGGTTATTTTGACACTGACAGCTGTTTCCGTCTCGAAATCTTGACTGAAAGTCAATATCATACCTCCGCGGAAAGAAATGAGTCGCTTTACGCTTGAACAACGTTGGGAAATATTAAAAACTTATTCCCGAAGTGAGTGCTGTGTAGCCCAAACAGTGCGTTTTTTAAAAAGAAGTTTTGATCAAAATGAAGCACCCTGCGCGACTCCTTTTTTTGCTTTTTATTACTCTTACTTGCTAGACAAGTACCGCGACTGCTGTACGCAAGTTTGTACAAAAAGTTCGTGAGACTGGTATGCTAATGGACAACATTCATGGTCCCCGTCGACGTACGGTGCACATAGATGAGTATGTGGCTGATGTGACCAAGAGTATGAGACTCAATTCACGAACAACAACTCAACTCGCCATCGATCTCAACGGCTCAACATTTCACGCTCACAGCTAGTCTGAAGAGAATTATGCACAAAGATCTCTAATTATTCGCTTACAAGATCCAATTGACTCTGCAATTGAAGGCGTGCGACCATCCGATTCGTTATCTTTTCGCAGTTTGGGCCTTGGAGTAGCTTAAATTGGACAACGATTTTGAGAAAAAAATCATCTTTTCTGACGGGGCGCATTTTCATCTCGCCGGCTACGTTAAGCTCGGAAAACCCGCACGTTATTGTCGAGAAGCCAATGCATCCACACAAAGTGACTGTTTGGTGCGAATTGTGGAGTGGTGGCATCATTGGACCATTTTCTTCGAAGATGAGTCTGGGAACAACGTTTCGGCCAACGGTGGGTGTTACAGAGCCATGTTTACCGACTTTAGTTTTTGCTGAAATTTGAAGATATGGGTTTGGACGACCTCTGGTTCATGCAGGATGGCGCGCCATGCCACACAGCCAATGCCACAATCGATCCTTTGCGCACCAAATTTCAAAATCGTCCTATCATCCGTCTTGGGGATGTCAATGATCCCCAATGATCAATTATCGTCTCGGAGCTGCGATTTTACCCCTTTGGACTTGTTTTTGTTAGGAACTGTGAAGGAGCGATGTTATGCCAATAATCCGGAAACGATTCAAGCACTTAAAGCCAATATCATCCAAGCAAACCGTGAGCTACAGCCCAAAACCATCAACAAGGTCTTGGAAAATTGGGATGACAGAATGCACTACTGCGAGGCCAGCCGGGGCAGCTACTTGTACGACGTTATAAAGTGTGGTCCAACCATAACGCACGATATTAATTGTGAGTCACACCTTAACGTCAATTTTTTTTGCCCAACTTAATTTGACATTTCTTCTTTTTTTTTTCAATGTTTGACAAATTCAACCATGGAGAGGTACACAATTGAGCCGCGCGTTAAGATTGTTGAAGCCGTTTACGAAAATGAGCGTTCACATCAAAATGTATTTCGTGCACTTCGTGATTTTTTTGGTCGACATTATCGACCAAATATGTCCTCAATCGGTACAATTGTGCGCATATTTCAGCAAACCGGGTCTGTAGGAAATGTTAAAACACCTGTGCATGCTCGGCCAGTTCGTTCGGCGGTTTATGGGCTGGCGGCGTCATCGGGCCGTACTTCTTCGAAAATGAGTGTTCGCTATCGCGAGATGATAACGGACTTCTTGTGGCCAGAAATTGAGGATATGGATCTAGACGACATGTGCTTCCAAGAGGATGGTGCCGTTTGCCACACAGCCAACGAAACAATAGCTCTTTTCCGCGAGAAATTCAATGGCCGTGTTATCTCACGTCGCGTCGTGGCGATGTTAATTGGCCGCCACGATCATGTGATTTGACACCGTTGGACTTATTTCTTTGGGGATATTTAAAAGAAAAAGTGTACGTCAATAAGCCAAGAACAATTCAAGAGCTAAAGGATGAGATAATTCGGCACATTAAAGACACTGAACCTCAATTATGTCTCAGAGTCATTGAAAATATGGACCATCGGATAGAGGTATGCCACCGAAGCCGTGACGAGAATTTGGCTGATATTTTGTTTCACACATAATTGTCATAGATCCTTATATTATAATAAAAAAAATTAAGATAATTCTCTGAAAACTTTTTGTTTTATTTACAAATATAAATTGAGAGGATTTTGTGTATGTGTTTTTATTTTGACATTTAATTGCAAAATGTGAGCAATGACAAAATGTAATAAATGTAAAGCTTCAAGGACTGCCCACTTAACGCAAAAACGGTAGCACCACAGCAGTATTGTGTTTCAAGCATAAAGACTCTCCTCTTGTATGCTTTCCTCAACATTCTCGAACACGAATAAAACAGCAGGATGCCTCTCCGCCATATGAGTGCTTGTAATTTGTCTCAGATCGTTGACCAGTCGAAAACGAACGCATCAATCTTCTAGAGTGTGAAGTGTGTTCGACGAACTCACATGCCCTTCATCGCATTACCCAAAAGTGTTTGGTTATCTTAGTAGCCCATCACTCTTTGTGGACGCAGCCGCCTCTGCGACAAAATGTTAAATTTATCTCTTCAGGGTCAAGCGAGTAACTTCATTAAAACTTTCTTAAATCAATCTCTGTCCGCTCAACAGCTTCATACTTCAAACTCAAACGTCCCCCAAAGGATAGAAACACAAGCGGAATTGAGAAGGAGAAGCAACACGAACGAGAAGAGAAGCAATCTCGAATGCGGTCAGTTTCGTGGAACCAGCAATACAGCAGATATTGCGATCGAATCAAAACAAAACACAGAAAACTGGTTTCACCGCCTGGTCGCCTGACTTGACTGGCACAGAGATGAGTTGCACGGCGACTGAAAATACGTTACACGCTCCAACTATATGCAAGACATGAATTATCTGCGGTATCTGCCTCCACGTACAGTTTAACGTTTCTTTTCTCGTTTTATCCGCAGCAGCCTGACATGACACAACGACAATCCACGGTGGATTTCACAAAGGTCGTTCAATAACTCCTCTCTCCTCATGCGGGGTTTTGTTTTCATCCTTTTTTCTGCAATGAGCGCACAACAATTGCAGCAGCCTGCGGACACAACAGGAGGTGGATTTGTTTACATTGCATCTGCCCTGGAAGAATGGACATACATACATTTTTTTTCTGAACTTATTTTCTTGTGATAACAGTAACGAGAAATGTAGAGTACGCCTGACTGGGGCAGGAGAACCGGATACACAACGAGAGTACGGGAGCCGAGCGTAGGTAGGTACCGCATACAATTTTTATTGCATCGTTAATTGGGTTAAAACCAGAAAGTACCAAAAAAGAAGAAGTAGGTCTACACGAGATTCACCTTCGCCTAAACACATAAAAGAACAACTTCAAGTTATTCACGATGTGGTTTCATTGTTTCGCTGCTTCCAGCGTGAAATGGAGAAAACAATTGACAAGCATTTACAACTAGTGTAATGTGCTACAGAGGAAAGTAAGTGGAACTCTTGGTTGAGAATCACAAATGAACTTGGAGGTGATGCTTACATTACGAAAAAAAAAAAGATCTTTGAATACGTAATGCGATACCGACAGACCGAGCATTAAACAGCACTTTTCCTTTCCAAGATATCGACATATTTATCTTGGCAGATAGATACCCAGACGCGCTACACAATATTTATTTTTTTGCGGTTTCAATTGAAATGCATGACATGGTCATTTGTTGTGCTGCTACAGGGATTAGTTTGTAATTCAAGGGAAGACACATTTTTATTTTTATTGTCGTTGTACGAAAGTAAAGAATGATTGAATAGGTGCTGTTCGATGTTTTGCTGACATTTTTGTTTTTCAATAAACATGTTTCACATTTCGGACAGATTTTCGTTGCACTAAGGCCACTGTTTGTTGGATTGACATTGATAGGGAAACCGCTGTAACTGGTAAAACACACATTAGGGGGCAGTTCGGCAAGTCAGTGATTTTGATGCAAGATGGCGCTCAGATTGCATAGATTCTTTCCAGGCAAAATAAATCAAACAGATCTGTCAAACACTTGGCTTTTGATGCTTGGTCGAACACTATAGATGTAGACTGTGCTCGCTCCAATGTCGGGAATTTTGCTTCTTGATAGAGCCGCTGAGCCGAAAATGGACCTCGTCCGAGAAGACGATTTTTTGCCCAAAATCCGTGTCTCCGGCCAACATTTCCAGAGCCCAATTAACGAAAATGACGTCGTGGCACAGTGGGTAGGTGCGTCGACTCCTACAATCGATATCTAAGGATCGAATCTCGAAAAAAAAAACACTTAAAATCTCACTGAAATCGGCTGTTAACTGTAGGTCCCCTCCACTCGTGAGAGATCAATAGCATGCACAACACGAGTGGTTCTTGAGAAGCTAGGCGCCATAGCGCCGTCATTATTATATTATTAATAATAATCAATTCTTCATAAGCACAATCTTATACGGTCCAAATCCAACCGCAAAATAAGCCGGGTTGACTGTCTGGTCAACAGGAATGATGTCCGAAAGTTTTACCAAAGGGTAAAACTTTTATTGAACGGGTACAAAGTTCGGACAGAAGCCTGCCGGGATGAGAATGGACAACTAGTAGCAGATTCGCAGTCAATACTGAAAATTTGGAAAATTCATCTCTGCAGACTGTTAAACCGCGATGAGGACACAAATACTGCTGTCAGGCAGAATGTTCCACTCAACACAACGGACGATGATAAAAGAGAATACCGTCCCCCGAGCTAGACGAAGTCAAGATAGCGATATCGAGGCTGAAGTCTAATAAAGCTGCTGGTGCATATAGTCTGCCCGCTGAAATGTTTAAAGCAGCTGTAGATGATCTGGTTGGGAACATGCACCAGCTCATCTGTAAGATATGGTTGGAGGAAAGAATGCCCGATTAGTGGAATCTCAGTATCGTTTGCCCGATCCACAAGAAAGGAGACCCCTTTGACTGCGTCAACTATGTAGGGATAAGTCTCCTTAAAATCTTTTCTGTCATTCTGTGTGAACGCCTGAAACCTTTCGTCACCAAAATGATAGGTCCCTATCAGCGTGGTTTCAGGCGGGGGAAGTCCACGCTAGGTCAAATCTTCACACTGCGGCAGATCCTGGAGAAGACCCAAGAAATGCAGATCGACGCACACCCCTATTTGCTGATTTCAAGGCCGCATATGACAGCGTGCATAGAGACAAGCTATACAGCGCCATATCTAGTTTTGACATTCCTACCGAACTCTCGCTGCTCTTTAAAAAAGTCTGTTCAACTGCTAGCTTACGCGGATGACATTGACGTGATTGGGCGAACACAGCGAGCCGTCAATGATGCGTCTGCTGGCATTGAAACGGAAGCGGCTAAAATGGGTCTGGCGGTAAACGAGGGCAAAACCAAGTATATGCTGTCATCGAGAAAGGACGCAAAACATCGACGACTTGGCCAGAACGTCACCATAGGCAGCTATAACTTTGAGGTAGTTAAGGACTTCGCCTACCTTGGCTCCACAGTAAACAGTACAAACAACGTCAGTACCGAGATCAAACGCAGAATAACTCTTGCCAACCGCTGTTTTTTTGGGCTCAAAAGGCAATTGAGTAATAGAGCCCTCTCTCGGAAGACCAAGTTGACTTTGTATAAGACCTTGATCATCCCAGTCCTGCTTTACGGCGCAGAGACATGGACAATATCCCAAGCGGATGAACAGTGTCTTGGTCTTTTCGAGAGAAAAGTTCTGTGCGCGATCTTTGCTCCTGTTTGCGTTGATAGCATTTGGAGGAGAAGGTTCAACCACGAACTGTATGGGCTGTACAGCGACATGAGTCTAGCCAGGCGTCTACGGATCCAACGCCTAAGGTGGCTAGGCCATGTAGAGCGTATGGGCAACTTAGCTCCGGCCCGAAGAGTCTTCGACTCTGAGTCTGTGGGACAACGCAACAGAGGACGTCCACGTACAAGGTGGAGCACACAAGTCGAGGAGGCCGGCTCGGTGTGCGAAACTGGAGACAGCTGGCGAAAGATCGTGCTGGCTGGAGAGGCATGTTGAGTGAGGCCCAGGTCCACCTCGGACTGTAGCGCCCTAAGAAGAAGAAGAAGAAGACTGTCTGGTGATGTTTAATTTAGATGATCGACGCCGAATCGACATTTCTGGGTCTGGGTAAGTTACGACGCGGCGGCTTTTTTTTCTCAACAATCTCTGTCTCTGTTTGGTAGCTTAAGGTCCAAAAGAGAGTACTCACGCTCAAACTTTTCCACGCTGCGACGAATTGAATATTTAATTGATATTTAAAACTGAGCCGGATTTCGATATTTTTAAATAATTAGGCAAGCGTGGAACAATGCATGATGAAATGGCAAAGTTTACTGAATATTTTTTGCCAGCTGGATGTCATTGGTAACTTTTTAAATAAACTGGGCAAGTGTGAGTTGTACTCGCCTGCCTTTTAGCAATTTCAAATGAAACCAATTATCGGCAAGATGAGTCCCGCTTTTGCTGACGGTGGACCACAGATACGGGTAAAGATTTCAAAACTGTGTTTGGAACTCTTCAAGCGCAATTCAAGTGAATTCTTACGGTTTTTCGTAACAGTCAATTAATTCTGAATATATCACTACACACCAGAAATGGAGGAACGGTGAAAACAGCGGACTTTTGCAGGCGAACAAGATGCAAGTAAAGCAAAGACTCAGAGTTTGAGAAATCATATTTTTTAGAAGGGTTCAAAAAATTGGAATATCGTTGGGGAAAAGTGTATCACACTGAAACGAGAGACTACGTTAAAAAATAAATTCAATTTTGACAAAAAAAAAAAAACAAGTATTCCATTTCAAAGTCACAGACTTATCGCACAGTCCTCATATGTATGTGTGTAAGTGGCGGGAATCATTCCATTAATTCCAATGCATGCTTCCGGTTCTGTTGATTCATGTCAATTGACATCCCTTTAACAAACGCAGTGGATAATCTGAAAAGTGTGCGCCTTTCCCATATCTGAATAAATTGAGTTTGGAAGATTGTAAGGGGGGAAGAGATCATGAGTGCATTCGAATTTCCCAGACGATTGCTCGATTCACGCGTCATCAGCTGTATGCTCCATTAATCGTTCGTATATCCACTAAAATATTATGTCTACATGTTGTTAAATATACAGTTGAAAAAGCAACAACATAAGCTGATGATTTGGAAGTTTTATAATCAGATCTATGTGACATGGTTTCAACTCGGACACCACCATCCTTCAATAGTCTTATCAGTTGCATATGTTTGCAGTTAACTAAACTCTACATGGTCATGGTCGTGTTATTTCAGGAAAGGAATGAGACCTAAAACGGGCCCCGTATGTTGGCACTAAATAGTAACGTCAATACTTGGGTTGTCAATCTAGTGATGAGTTATTTTGTTAAATCAGTGACAAATACTTGTATTGTCATTGATTTTCGGTGCGCTAGCTTCACTTACTGTTATAAGGGGTTTTCCTATTGACGAGTTGAAGTACTTCTGGTGGACTTTTTGGAAATACTAGGGTCTACAAAATTCGGACAGTTCGTAAGCATTAACATTTTTAACTAAAGTGAATGTTTTAATGCCGAAAATATATGTACTGCTGTGCAAAATAATAAGCACAGGTTGGTGAAAAATTGAATTCCGGTTATTAAAGCCAAAACAACGTTTTTATACTTAGGTAGTTATTTTTTTCTTATTCTGTATTAATTTTACAAACAGTACCTGGTCCAAATAAATTAATTTTTGTCTCACCAGATCAAAGTATGTTTCGCCGTTTTTCAGGTACCCTCTTGCAATTTGTTTCAGCAAATTTGATACGGTCCTTGATACTTTTTTTTTTGATAGAAGGGGACATTTTTTTGGATGGGAAGCTTTTAGATTATGTTCTATTAATCTTCTTCTAATTATTGAAGCATCGATGTTTAAGTTCAAATCCGTTTTGATTTATTTCGATGTTATAAACGGATCTTTTTTGACGCATCGAACTATTCGAAGGTCAGTTTCAGAAGATGTTTTGCGCTTTCGACCCCAAGTTTCTTCCGAACATTCAAATTTTAAAGCATTTCTTATCATTCCTACAGAACAAGAATTATTTTTGGCAATAACAGTGATTGCCCTTCGTTTCTGAGCTGGTTTATTATGTTTCTTAGTTCTGGTGAGCAATGCTTTTTCCGACCCATTTTCCTTTAAAAACCCTAGCATTTTCAATTGCTAATTAACATTTATAAATAGATTATTACTTAAAATGGAAAAATGCAAAAAAAGAATACGGCAGAAAACAGTAGCTAGAAAAGTTGTACATGCTTATTATTTTGCATACGTGAAAATAAACTTTCTTGCACAAACTGCTCTTATTATACTCTTATTTTAACCGTTATTAAAACCCAACAAAAATAATGCAAAATGAGCCTTCTGCTTTATCACTCAAAGCGTTAGAGAGATCGAGAGAGATAAGGTACCATGTGTGCTTATTATTTTGCACAGCAGTGTACCTAAGTCTGGATTTAAGTGGTTGTCAAGTGATTAAAAGAGACAGTTCAAATATAATAGTGTTTTGGAAAATGTAAACATTGCACTTGTGACAAGAAGAAATTGTTGTTTTTTTTTTTCTTTTTTAATACAGCATTTATTTAATTAATATATAAACAAACACACTTTACATTAATAACTAGTCATTCAAAATTCAATTGAGCAAGAAAAACAAAAAATTTCCTTGACCAATTTTTATTTTGTTTCTTTTTTCATTTTTGATTTAAGATTTTCGTAGGTGTCCTCCTTCCTTGGATTTAGTCATCTTACTCGTAGTAGAATGTAGTAGAATATAGAATGTTGAAAGTTCAACAATAACGTTTCAACTATTTATAAAATAATCTTTAAAATGGATAAAATGGATGTAAAGACTATTGCAGACATATCACAGCACTAAGCAAGTTTTTCACGCAGTTTAATGTAATTTTGTAATGAAGGTCTTGTGCCCAAATTGTAAGACAACAGGACAGCCAAACAGTCCAAGAAACGAAAAAAAAAAGTCAGTTCTTTAGGATCCACGCCCAAGATTTAGCTAAATGAAGCCCTTCATACCTTCAAGTCTTAACACTCACCAGTTTTTATAACCACCCTTTATTTTAACTAAGGCTTGGTCCTTGACTGCCATGACCTTTGGATAAGCAAATTTTTATTTTCTCCAACTCGTTAAAACAAATTTCATCTTTCAATGCACCACCTTGCGGGAAGTCTTCACGTTTTTCTACTTATCATATTTCATTCTTTGTCAAACCAGAGTTGGCAGCCAACTTGCTTGAAACTCCAGTACACACACTAGTAATATCCTTCGATGGCACTTTGACAAGTTAATTAAATTCTTCTACAAAACATTTTTACTCTAGTCGTTTTGGAAAACGCTAGCAGAAGTGCAAAGTTACTAAATGTTGTTACCAAGCACATTTATGAATGTCAACCTTCAGAATAGAGACAAGAAATTGTTTACAAATGAAAAGTGCTGACAAACAAGCAGTTAAATTTGCAGCATTTTAGAGTAACCAAGAAGACGTCATAGTCCATGTCTGTTGTTTTAGATAAACCTCCTGGTGTGTCGTCTCTTCGTATAAGGAAGCGTTTTACTTTAAATCTTCCTCCACAACGCGATGTCACATCCAATGGCACCATCCTCTAAAATTCCATGTCAGAGATTCTTCCTGAAACGATGATCCAACTTCATTAAACCGAATCCTTCTCGTGCCGTTCATGTGGAAAGCACGTTGCATAACCTGTCTCAGCTGGAACTGGGTGTGCAAGAGGGACACAGACTTAATGACGCAACTGTTAGTTGCTTAAGGTGACTTTGTCACGCAGAGCCAGCGATCACCAACGGTTCTCTTTAGAGGGTATTCAAAGTGACTGGCCATAGCACTATGGCACCGGCAACCAGAAGTCGACATGAATCAACTTGATGTACGCACCTGAAACAGCTGCCTCGCGAAGCATCGCCCATCCGTGGCTGTTGAGAGTTTAAGTGTGCATCCTATATCCCACATCTCCAGCCGGCGAGGTGATCAATTAAACCGAAAGCAATTGTCCTGACAGCACGATGCTGCAACAGCTCAGAAACTTGAATTCACTCTGGACTGGCGGCCGACAAAAGCGGATTCACCCAGCCTCTCGATCGCTGAGGAAACACATAAATTTTGCTTTTCTCAGCAAATGAGATCGAAACCTTCCCATGGGAACAATTAAATAGTGTCGCACCAATGAATTGGATTGGAGTCAATTTGAAAGCGCCGATGATATCACCCGTGCTTAACCGAAAGCAAATATTATGCAAAGTGAAGACTTTCACCGACTCAATGGTTCGCCGCTACAGAGTTACAGAATCACACGGAGTGACTGAGAATGTTACTTACTTTCACAATGCGACTCAAGATTAGGTCAATAAGAGGTTAACTCTCTGATCGATGAGCGGCGGATGGAGTATCTGCAACTTCTCAGCATAATCTACCGGAAGCCAAATGAGTTTGCTCAAGACGCCGCTGATGGTTAAATCGAAACGAGATTGATTGCCCTCGTCACAGAGTGCACTCCAGCCGGCGGAAAGCAATTCATTTCCAGCAGAATGGTCGAACTGATGAAGGGGCTTAATTAAGCATTTTTCAGTTTAAGTGTTTACGGTTGAAGGCATGAAAAACTGGCTGTGCAAAGTTGGTTGTATTTGCACTCGATGGAAATAGATAGCCTTTGAGAGCACGTTGCAGAAAGTAAACTCTCCGGATTTCTTTGCTGGTTTAGTGTGGAGGGAGTAGGGGAATTAATGACGTCAATTGATTATCGTGTAGGTGTCTGGTTATCAGCACAACAGGGTCAGCAATGGTCTGTGAGTCATAACACATTCAATGCATGTGTCATGACACTTGTTGAGGGAAACCGTTTGTGTGACGTTCGGAATAATTTCTGAGCACCACAGCCGGAGGCTATACATTTTGAAGCGGGAAAAAATCAACAGCATTGGTGACGTCTAGAATGTCTCCTTAGAGTCGTAAAAGTCACGTGAAAGTTTTCGAGCACACCGTTTAGAATTCTAAACAAAACTCAATCAGATGGAAGGGCCAATAAATTTACAAGCATTTTAACTTTCTAATCAATCTTTTGTTTCATTAGAAATGTGATATGAAGGAAATTTATGTCTAAGTACAAACTAGAGAGCTGCATGAATACATTCATTCGATCTTTCTAAACATGTGCAATACTTTAGTGTACACTATTCATTGTCATTTTACAACAAGCTGTATAGAATAGCTGAAATAGAAAATCACATCATAAGAGACAAATACTGTACACTGCTTAATCACCTGAAAATAAAATGGGTGCACTATTCACCCCCAAAACGAACTGGTTTCAAGACATTCACTGCAGACCTATAGTACAAACTTAGAGGAGGGATGTGTTCGACAATACAACATCTATAGAGCTGCTGGTCGAGCCAAGCAGCTGAAAGCTGGCTTTAAACCCGGAACGCAGGTTCTTCGAAATGGTGCAGGAAATCTAGTCACAAAAGCGCAGGGAATAGTAGATGTATTTAAGGAGCATTTCTAGCAGCTTCTTAATAGGCATCACGTAGAGAGAGAGAGTGATAGGGAAGAGAACCCACCTACAGTCAATGAAGAAGCCATCTCCCCTCCCAGTTTGGAAGAGGTCAGCTCGACCACCAAAAAGCTGAAGAACAACAAAGCCGCCGGCTCTGGTAGCCTCCCAGCGGAACTTTTCAAACATGGTCGTGATGTTTTTTTAGGGTGTATGCATAAAATCATCAACCAAGTATGGGTGGATGAAGCCATGCCCGGTGACTGGACTATCAGCTTTGTATGCCCCATCTTCAAAAAATGCGATCCTATGTCCTGCAAGAACTACCGAGGCATAGCCCTGCTGAATGTCACATATAAGATTCTATCCAACGTACTGTATGAACGTCTGAAACCCTTCTGCAACATAATAATTGGCACGTACCAGTGTGAGTTACGGCCCGGCAGATCGATAGTCGACCAAATTTTCGACAAATCCTGGAAAAGACCAACGAGTTTCAAGTCGAGACTCATCACCTATTTATCGACTTCAAAGCCGCATACGACAGCATTCATCGTCTTGAGCTCTACAAGGCGATGGCCGAATTCGGGATCCCAGGAAAACTGATCCACCTGTGCCGTGTCACGCTGGAAAACACGCGGTGCAATGTGCAATATGGAAAAAGTTCTTTCGAACTATTCCAAACGTGCATCGGATTTCGGCAAGGAGATGCGCAGTCGTGTGACTTCTTCAACCTTATACTGGAACAGATAGTGCGCAAGGCAGGCGTCAATACAGAAGGGACTATCTTCAACAAATCCGTACAGTTGCTGGGCTACGCAGACGACATTGACATCATAGGTCGCTCCCAGCGAGCCGTTAGAGAAGCTTTCACGGCAATTGAAGAAGAGGCGAAACGAGGTGGTCTTGAAGTAAATGAGGACAAAACCAAGTATTTTCTGTCAACAAACAAAGAATTATCGGTCTACGGCCTAGGACAAAACGTCACTGTTGGTAGCAATAACTTCGAGGTGGTTAAGGAGTTTACATACCTCGGAATAAATGTCAACCCCACGAATGACACACTAGTGGAGATTCGACGAAAACTTACCCTAGGAAACCGCTGCTACTTCGGTTTGGCGAAACAAATGGGTTCAAAACTCCTAACTCGAAAGAAAAAATGTATACTTTACCAGTTCTATTAAATGGAGCCGAGTGTTGGAAGATAAGCAGGAAAGCAGATATTTTGGATACCTACTTTTGAGAGAAAAATTCTTCGTCGAATTTTCGGTCCCGTATGCGAGGAGGGCGATTGGAGGAGAAGATACAACCGCGAAATCTACGAGCTGTACAAAGATGTGGATCTAGTCCAAAAAGCCAAAAAAAACGACGACTACACTGGCTCGGCGACATTGAGCGAATGGAAAATAACGCTCCAGCAAAGAGGATCTTCGAATCACAGCCCACAGGTTCGAGAAGAAAAGGAAGACCGAACCTTCATTTTAAGGACCGAGCTATCGCGGATGCCAGAGCGCTTGGTCTGGATAACTGGAAGAAGCGCAGAGCATGGAAGACTGCCGTGCCTCAGGCAGAGACCCTTCACAGATCGGGAGCCCGCTAAGCAAGTAAGTAAGAGGTGCTGGTCTGTACTGATAAAAAATACTGACTAATGGTATACGAGAAGAATATTCTCAAAAATGTATGCAACGTTGTTTTAAAAGGTGTAGTACTTGCTTTTTGTGCTCCCAATATGATCTCTGACATGTGTCGTCGCGGCTGTTTTAAATGAAGCGCAATATTGAGGTCCAACTTTTCATTACTTTTTCCATTAAGGCTAAGGCCGTATATCGACAATAACGCGGAGAATTTAATCTTTCGACTGGTCCACAGTCTCGGCTTTATCTGTATAAACTCACAACTTTGCATATCCGCACAGAAAACTGTTCAGAGATATGTTATCGCTTAATCTTGGAGAACAGTGATTTGCCGCGAGACGCTGCGCATATAAAGTCCGCGGGGAATTTGGGCAGAGCTCACGCAATAACGATTCATCTTGTAGGTGCTACTGTTCTCTCACGAATGAAAATATGAAACGTATTTTTTGGGACTCGAACCTAGGCAGAGCGCAGGAGACGATGCCACGGCGCCCAGACCTCATTATACTTAATTTGCCGAATACTAGACTTTGACTCCACCGTTGCTTTAGTTGCGATATTCTGTACTGCTAGTTGCATGAAAAGTGGCTAAGGAGTGCCATCGAAAAAATTTACCACTCTCATTTTCAATTTACTTCCAAAAATCACAGAAAAAAACAATCAAATGCTTCTTTTTGTAATGCTAGGAATGCTTCTATTATTTTTAGATTTTATGTGATTTCTGTTTGGTAGTTAGGATAATCAACATCGAACCTGAATTGGAAGTAAGAAAAAATATTAAGTGTCACTGAGCACACCCAGGTTGGACGTATATAAAAATCGAAAAGGAACTAGAAGTTAATAGGAAAACAGTTGTTACTGCTATTAAGAATTATAGAGAGAAACTGTCAGTTGAAAGAAAAGAGGTGTAATGTCGGAAAGCCGGTTTTATGAACCCAAAAAAGGTTACTAACATTTTGAGCATTATTGAAAATAATCCGAACGTAGTTTGGCAAAAAGAGGAGTGAAAGTGAGATGAACAAGTGGTAGACGTATTTTTCCTTTGTCTGATTTCATTCGCGAGTTTCCGTGTATAGTTAATTCCTAAACGCCCAAAAATAATATTAAACTATACAAAACGCAAAAACCGTACAAGTTTATTTCAAAAAGTGATCTTCGTCGCTAATTTTAATTCATTATTTCGCATTTTCGTTTCGTCTCTATTTCGGTTTCTTTGTTCCCAAATCTCTCATTGTACAACTATGCCTATCGACACAAGACGTGGTGGCTCTCAGCAACCAAAACAATGCTCGCCTAAAGAGAAAGACTCTCTGATCGAGCTGAATGAGCAAAACACAGAGGACATCGCAAACAAACTGTGGGTTCGTATTGAGAGCAAACTTGAGAATTGGGCGGAGAACTTTGGTCAATTGCTGGATGCAAAACTTACGGCACTTGAAGATCGCCTTAAATCTCAGATTATTGAGACGAAAGAGATGATAGAACGGCAAGTTAAACAAAATAATGAAAATATTGCCCAGCTGGAGCTTCGCTTGGATGATTTGGAACGAGAGAAAATATGCTCGGATGCTGTTATCCTCGGAGTGCCCGAAATTGCGAACAAGAACCTGGAGACTCTCTTCAGCAACATCTGCTCGGTCATCAATATCCCGCCTCCTACGCTGAAGAACATCTTTCGAGCTAAGACACGCCCCTCCAACACCACACAACGGGCTGATGCTAGCATTATTCTGAAGATGTCGGACAAGCGAGAGAAGCAACGTTTGATGAGAGCGGTAGCCCTGTACCACAAAAATAAGAAGACTACGCTGAAACTCTCCGATGTGGGACTCAACTCGTCAAAAAGCTTTTTTGTAAACGAAAGCTTAACTACAAAAAACTACCAACTTCAAAGAGAAGCACTAAAAACGAAGCGAAATGGTCTCCTAAAATCTGTCTTCACCACCAATGGACAAATTTATATAAGAAAATCACCCGAGCAACCATCGATTCTTATTCGCAACATGGGAGATCTCAACAATGTAGTCGGACCAAGGACTGATGAGCAACATCGAACGTAAACACATAACACTTATTTTATTTATTTTATTAAGTTTTTATTTTGAATTTTTGAATTTTTCTATTGAATTGCATACTGAATTTATTGTAACATTTTCTTTACTTTTAATTCTGTCTTATTCACCCTTTCATATTCTCTTGCACCAAAAACTGCTCTATTCAGTATTCCTTCTTTCATATTGTAAGGTTAATTATTTCAGTACTCTACTTTTATTATCTCTTTCATTTTAGCAAATAAGAAACAAAATTGTATATACTCGATCTCTCGCTCTTTTGTCAGATATCAACATGAACACCAATGATTCAAATTATAGCAGCATGAATGAAAAAACAAAACTACTAATAAATGTTTTATGTAAAAGCCACGATGGTATTCATGTATGCCACATAAACCCACAAAGCCTTGCGAATAAGTTCGATGAGTTCAAATTGATCTTTGAAAATAGTTTGATTGATATCATATGTATTTCAGAGACATGGTTCAACCCTGGAGTGAATGATCTCACTTACTCTCTTAAGGGCTTTAAACTCTTTCGTGCAGATCGCTGTCTTAGGATTGGAGGAGGCGTTGCAATGTACATTCGGAACAGTATAAAAACGAAACACCTATTAAGCTCCAATGAAACACACTCTAGTCAATTTTATTTCGTTGAAATTCTAAGTGGCGAGTGTAAGTGTGTTGTTGGCTGTATATATATGCCTCCGGACGTTGCTCACCCCAATCACGCCTGTGATATCATTGAAGAGATTTCTTCATTAACACCAAATTTAATTATTTGTGGAGACCTTAACTTGAACCTTCTCAATTTGTCATCTAACTCTCTCTTGAGTAGTACAATGCGCTCTCTAAACTTAAGTTTCCTAAACACCAATGAACCCACCCATTTTAAGCCAAACTGCTCGCCCTCATTGCTCGATGTCATCTTAACCAATGATCAGAGCTTAGTGAAAACGTATAGCCAGCTTAGCGTGCCTGTGTTTCTGTACCATGATCTTGTGTTTGCTACATTTGACATTCCAGTTGTAAGAAATTGTCCACAGTTTGTACACTATCGTGATTTCCGTAGCATTAATGTTGATAATTTATTTTTGGATTGTAGAAATGTTGAGTGGAATAGTCTATATATGTCGTCTGACGTTAATAAACAAGTCGAAATATTTAATACAAATATGAATTATCTTTTTGAAACCCACGTACCACACCGCACTCGTGTTGTCAGAAGTGAAACATCCCCGTGGTTAACTCATAGAATCCTCCTCGCGATCAGAAAGAGGGACTTTCTGTTCCGACGATGGAGACGATTTCGGTGCTCGGATATGCATAATGAATACAAGGCCTGGAGGAACCATGTTACCTTGCTGATACGATCGGCTAAGAGTAACTACTACAAAGCAAAATTTGACTATGACCGATCATCCAGGTTTCTTTGGAAGCAGGTGCGAGATATCGGACTTACTAAAATTAACAAACGACCTAACGATGATGGCACAGATCCGGAGGATTTAAATATTCGTTTCACCTCTATCTCGTCAGCAACCCCATCAATTGTGTCCTTACCTTTGATAAACAACACTAGAGACGATGGGTTTGAAGTAGGAGGAGTGGATACATACTCAGTCGGCTGTGCAATATTCTCCATAAAGACAAAGTCTGTTGGACTGGATAATATTCACCCCGACTTTATAAAGATTTTACTTCCCATTATACTTCCTCACATCACCCATATATTCAATACAATAATCATGACTTCCACATATCCCATACTTTGGAAAAAAGCAAAGATTATCCCTGCTCCAAAGAAAACAAACCCGCCAGAATATCGGCCAATTGCAATTCTCCCGTTTTTATCGAAAGTGTTTGAATCGATTGTCAGTCGAATGATTAAAGATCACATTGAGGGACACAATCTCTTAAATCCAATGCAATCAGGATTTCGAAAAGGACATAGCTGTGTTACAGCCTTGCTTAAAGTAACCGAAGACATACGAAAAGCTGTTGACGAAGATAAAACAACCTTGCTAGCTTTACTTGACTTCTCGAAAGCATTCGACTGTGTTAACCCGTCAATACTTTGTCACAAACTGTCCACCCAATTTAACTTCAATAATCCCACTAATAAGTTAATCTTCTCGTACCTTACTAACCGTGCCCAAGCTGTCTCATACAACTCAAAACTGTCGACTTTACGTGATGTTCACAATGGAGTACCTCAAGGTTCTATTCTCGCCCCGTTATTATTCTCAATGTTCATCAATGATCTTCCCAAAGTGTTGTCGCATTGCAAATATCATATTTATGCAGATGATGTTCAAATCTACTTAAGTTTTCCATTAGGTATGGTTGAAGATTCAGTTGCAAAATTAAACGAGGATTTGAGCTCAATTACGAAATGGGCCGAAGAAAATGCTCTCATGCTCAATCCTGACAAAACTAAAGTCATTCCATTTTCAAAACACCATCCCTCCCTTTCAAACTTTCCCTCCATAGAACTAAACGGTATTGCTGTCGAATATGTAACCTATGTCAAAAATCTAGGTATAATGTGTAACAGTGAACTAACATGGACTGACCATATAGACAGTGTGGTATCAAAGGTATATGCGTCTCTTAGAGGTTTGTCAATTAGCAAATTTATACTCCCAATCAATGTTAAATTAAAACTTGCCAAAGCACTAATAGTCCCCATTTTAACTTATGGCTGTGAATTGTTTTCTGACTGTGATAATGTCTCTCTGCAAAAACTGTTAAAAGCTGTCAACGCGACCGCACGTTATGTTTTTAACCTTCGAAGATTTGATCATGTCTCGGACCAACGTCGCATTCTTCTTGGATGTGAATTAGAAGCATTTCTAAATTACAGAACATGCATTTTACTTTTCAAAATCATTCATAAGAAACAGCCTAACTATCTTTTTGAAAAAATAAATTTCTGTCGATCGAGTCGTAACATTACGTTGAAGCCTTCTGTTCATACATGCTTATCATCGCGCAGGCATTTCTTCATTCATGCTGTACATCTTTGGAATCATCTACCTTCACAGGTACGGTCGAAGACCGAGTACAAACAATTTTGTTCAGCTTGTTTCTCTTACTTGTCCAACTTGAACTGAAATATTTTCCAAAAATTTAATTTTATTTTGGTTGCACATAAATTTAATTTTAATATTGCAAAATAATAATTTCAAATATATAATTTCAATTATTCATATCTGTAAAATGTAATTGTATCTATGTCACTTTCACAATATTTATCAAAGTTATATTTTAAGCCCTGTACTTATTAAAGAATAGAATATTCTTATTGTACAGCGATACTTAGTAACAAATAAATGAAATGAAAAATGAAATGAAATGAAAAAAAAAGAGCAGAATGTTCAAACTTTTTAGTTCATAAAGTGAAAAGATCTTCGGGCTTGAAAACATAAAGTCCAAAAGGTACCAGATCGAAGAGCAAAAATAAAAATTTTGGATGCCAAACGGGCAAAACTTTTGCAGTCAAATTTCTTGACCAAATTTTCATGCATTATAAGAACGATGAGTCGTATTTTTTTGCTGAATTGCAGCTTCTGGGGCAGGCATTCTATACCGACAAAGGTAGAGGAACCCAACCTAAAGCAAAATTTCACAAAACAAAATTCCTTGTTTGACAAGCAATCTGCTCTTCCGATCTCAGAAGCTAAACTTTCATTACGACTGGCTCAATAAATGGCGAAATTTATGTAAATGAGTGTCTGTAGAAGCGCTTAAGTCCTTTTACAACAATCATCGAGAACTCCCTCTATTTTGGCCTGATCTTGCGTCATGTCACTATTAAAGGAGAGCGAGTAAACTAACTAGAATCCGTTTTTCGATTTTTAACTGTTTTTTTTTATGTTCTTTCTACCTGAAACCAGTACAGACCACTAAATAGTTCACCAACTTGCTAAAGCAAAATCTGTTGATTTTAAAGCAGTAAACAATCGAACTTTCAAAATACAAAATATCCGACAATAAAAAAACAAAATACACCGAACCTTGCAACTTCACTTCTACTACTATTACTAACTAGACATACTAGCAAATTTAGCAAAACAAACAAGGTGCGACTTGTTCATATATCCTGCAGAAAAAAGTACGTAAAATATCGTAATTCTATTCTATAAACAGAAAACTCAACATTCGGCTTCGGCAAAATCTTCGGTCTCATCTTGCCGAAGCCGAATGTTTTTCCGAAGGTAATATTTTTATCCAAAGGTGGCCGAAGCCGAAGCCGAATGTTCGGTCGGACTCTAAAAACAACGTTTCGATGGTGCCCAGAGACCAATCCTCCGAATTCGCCAGAACCTAGGCAAATTGAAAGATATTGGGCCCTGGTCAAAAAATAATTAAGGGCCACCAAAAAAGCTGCCAACTCCCTGGAAAAATTAAAAAAATGTTGGAAAATAGCTCTAAAAAGTTGACAGTTGGAGCAAGGATGGAAGATGTTCCGAAAAAAAAAGTTTTTATAATTTTTTACAGATATAGAGACCTAAAATGGACACTTTTAGTTTTGTTTAATTTTTTAAATTATATTTTTACTGTATTTTTTGTTAATTTTCGGTGGGTACATTTTTTCGATGGCACTCCTTAGTAGTTTCTTTGGATCAGATTCAAGATAGCCTCCTTTGTGGGATGTGTTCAAAGCTTCTTTAAATTCATGTTTCAAATGTTTCATAATACCTAATAATAATAATAATGGAGGCGATACAGTCCGAGGTGATCTTGGATCTAGCTTCTCACCAACCACTCGTTCCATTGTTCTCTCATCAGTGGATGGGACCTTCAGTTTAATACCGACTCCGAACGACGAGCTTGTGAAGCTTGTGAGCTTATATACAGTTACACTCTCTTTGAGAAACTTTCATCAAGAGCAAACATTCTAGCCATATCGCGGCAAAACAAAACTTCAACATTTTCAGCATCACATCCTGTGAGGACAACCCCCCGAGAGTACGGGTGTTTTCATAAACTTCAGTCAAACAAGGGACAGCGTTATCCATGTTCATTAATGCAGATTTACGTTTGAAGTAACTTAGATGAACTGTAGTACCTACTGTTTATAAGCGTCAATATGCCATCGATATCGTTGAAATTGTACAGTGATTATTTTTGAATGCAAAAAGATGCAAAAAGGGCGTGATTGGAAAAAAACATATTCTTTTGACAATTGTGCCAAAACAGACCAAAACAGACATGCAGACATTCTGCAGCGTGTGTGTTCAAGATATAATAATAGTAATGGCGGCGCTACAGTCCGAGGTGGACCTGGGACTAGCTTCTCAGCAACCACTCGTGTTGTGCGTGCTATTGTTCTCTCACGAGTGGAGGGGACCTACAGTTTAGTGCCGACTCCGAACGGCGAGTTTGAGAAGCTTTTCCTAGACAGTTATACTCTTTGAGCATTGTCAGTGACTCGAAAGAGGTGGAGCCGTGAAAAAATGTTTGATGTTTTTTTCGAGATTCGAACCGACGACCTCGAGCGTAGGAGTCAACGCACCTACCCACTACGCCACGGCGCCCGTGTGTGTTCAAGAACGCATGAGAAAAAGAAATGGGATTGTAGTAGCGCAGATTTCCAACATTTATGATAACACCCTACAACTGTACGATAAAGCTTTTCAAACTTTGCCGTTGCAGCATAAAAATGTGTATTACTTGAAGAGCAATAACACACACAAAATGAGTGGTTGCCGCAGAGCCTATGTACATAATGACTCTTCATGTGCTCTAGTGGCCACATTTGTCATGTTATTACAGTTAAAGCAAGAGAAGAAATTCAAACATGCACAGATAGGCTTCTGTGTGCACCCGCTCGAACAGAACCACTTCCTATGCTTCTGACGATTTAATTTTATCTACCCCTCATTCATTAATACTCGCAGGTAACTTTTTCTTAACAAACGCTGCAATGTTTGAAGAAAACAATCAAATATCTCCACTGCATCTCCAGTTTCGAATCGGAACACAAAACTGACCAATATTTCTTGAATTGACTAATGCAGAGTTGAAAAATCACATAAGGGCATGACTTGATATGGTGCCCCGAAGGAAAACAGGAAGAAGCAACCATCGAATTCACTTATCATATAAAAAACACACTGCAGGTATATGCCACACACATCACTGCCTCTTAACTAGGTCAGCTGTGCAGCCCTGGTCCCATAGCAACATCACAGATTAAAGTCAACTGCAGCCATGTGTTTTAAATCATAAACGTGTACAATATGCCCTGCGGAACACATGGCACGAAACTTCAGTGGATATCCTGTTGCTTAATGCGGCGAAACCGCTATCGTGTGACATCACAGCAGACCCAACAAGGATGCACGTCTACACACAGTGAAATCATAAAGAAAAGAATCAAACCAAAAATTTGTTACAAATTAGGACATGGAATTTAAAATTTTCAATTCTCCCTAACTGACTGAACCATATTTTGGCATCAACTCTAGGCTCAATTTTGTATTCATTCTCGCTTTTTTTTCTGCATAAAAACAAAAACTAAAGCCAATGTGATGAGTCAGTGAATGAATTCGTGATAAAAGCGTTCAGAAACTCGTTTCCAAGAGCACGGTTGAGAAATGAAACAGAATAATTCGTCATCAAGGTGTTCTGTTCCCGCGAAGACGGTACATAGCCCGACAAATGATCGGTTGTGCGAAAACACCTTGAGGAATCAATTTGCATAGATTTGTTTGACTGCGATTGCGATTAAAAACAACAGAACAGAAAAACGAAAGTTGTATGTCTTCATTAGAGAGATGAAAAACAAAGCAAGGGTGAGAGAAGTAGTCACAGATTGATGGAGATTAAGAGGAAGAGTGCAAATATTCTCAGGGGAATTAAAAATGAAGAATACATACTTAATTTTTTTTATGAGACAGACACAATAATTGTTAGATGCTGCCGGTTTTGCATTACGTTAAAATTGTTTGCTGAATGGCAATTCAAATTCAAATCTATCTGTTCTGTTTCTCAAATGTAAAAAGAAAGGTAATTGCGACGATACTAGGAAACCCTCACAAAAAATTATCTCAACTTATTTGGGAAGTATTAAGGCCGAGTTCGTAAAACATACATATTGTCAACGGTTTGCTTAACGAAACTATCGTCTCGATTTCGTTCCTTTTTTGTCTGACAACGCTGTCAGGATAAAAATGTACAGTTCACACGGATGTCAGATGTTTGTTTACAAAAAATTTACGGATCCGCTTACTGACTACAAATGTCGGAAGATGCCTTAGGAGAAGGCTGATTAATTTTTAAATGTTTTGCAGAGTTCTGAAAACGGAACATAAGAAAGACATGGAAAATAGTTATCAATTCCATAGACAAAGTCGGTTAGATGAACCGCAGAAGTTTATTAGCTTCTAAAAACATTGGTTTGAAATTCAGTTCAGTTCAAATTCTGACAGCTCTGCCATAACCGAAGGAAAGTGAAGTAAGGAAGACTTGGAAAACCCATTAATTAAATACATCTTTACGAGGGTGGTCTAAAAAGATGGCAACACTCGTAGCTGAAGAATGTGGTTGCGGAACTTTTGACAGATACTCAAACAAAATTTCAGCGATTTTGGACATTTGTAAGATTCGATCTAACAAAAACTGTTAACACTAACGAAAACCTCACCAAAGTTCATAATATGGTGCTCAACGACCATCGAATCAAAGTGAGAAAGATAGCAGAGGCTATGACATTGTTGAAAGAACGTGTTTGTCACGTTTTAAATCAGGATTAAGCCATGAGAAAGCTGTTTGCGCGATGGGTGCCACGTTTACTCAAAAAATCATGTTTCACCAACACAATGCGTCTTCTCACACCTCAGCGGTTACCATGACGAAAATCCACGAATTATGGTTTGAACTGCCTGACCTAATCTGAAAATTGCGCTAGGAGGACAGAGATTTTCGTCAAATGAGGAGGCCATCGCCTTCGTAAACGACTATTTTGCAGACAAAGTTCCCGAGCACTTTTCGGATGGGTTAAAGAGATGGGAGCATCGCTGGCAAAAATGTGTAAAATAAAAAGGAGATTTCGCAGAAAAATAGAAATTATTGAAAAAGTCTCTTTCTTAGGTCGGAAAATTTCCAAACTACCCTCGTATATAATAATAATAATAATGGCGGCACTACAGTCCGAGGTGGACCTGGGCCTAGCTTCTCAGCAACCACACGTGTTGTGGGTGCTGTTGTTCTTTCACGAGTGGAGGGGACCTACAGTTTAATGCCGACTACGAACGTCGAGATTGAGAATCTATTTCTAGACAATTATACTCTTTGAGCATTGTCAGTGACTCGAAAGAGGTGGAGCTGTGAACATTTTTTTTTCTGGGCTTGGATTCGAACCTAGACTGTGAAAGTCTAATGCGCATGGGTCGACGCAAGAACCCACGCGGCCACGACGCCCACCACCCTCGTATATAACCTAACATATTATTGACTTGCTTAAGCAGCCACCTAAATGAATGGTTACAATTCTATTCCTTAAACTGAACTAAAAACTTGCGTGCATCTACTCTCTCCAGTAATAGGCTCTGGCTTATTTTTACGAGTCGCTCACATGGGAACACCAAAACATCGTTAAATTACTTTGATATGAAAAATCTACGTCCGACCTAGTTATGACGTGAGAATAGCGTCATTCCCATTGGTTCGACGTAATCAACAGGGATTTCATCGTCACTAGTAATTGTGAATTTAGTCTGAAAAATGTTGTGGCGAGATATTCTCCTTTGCCTTTTGGTGCATAAAAGTCGTCACCACGAAATTTCGTTGACCTGTTTGCATAGTTCAAGGAACATGTAATGTTCATATATTGCGAAGAGTTAATTAAGTTAGAGTTAGTGCAGCACGATTTTGCAAAAATCCCCGCAAAATTTTTAAGGAATGTATTGATCCAAACGTTTAATGAAGCACATACAGTCCCTCACACTCAAAGTGGGACAACCTATAAAAATGCTCTCTCGTGATTTTTCAGGATTGATTGTAAAGGCATTATTTGAAATGGTCTTGCTTTTTGTATTCCACTTGCCATTCCAAAACATATATTGCACCTCACATTTAAAGTGGAACACGTGTCGTTTGCCATGAAAACTAACGGTTCTCGCTCGCAACTTGTACGATCCTGATGTATTTTTCGCTCATTTCAGCCATACAGTCCTTTCAGAGCATTTATGTGATCTTCTTAAAATCAAAAAGCAAATTGTCTAGACAAACTAGAGAGGAAAAGTAGGGGAAAATAGAGGAAAAATTTGTAGTTCTGAATTATAAAAATGGTAAAACTGTTCGAGAAATCAGCGAATCAGTAAACAAAAAGAAATCTACTGTTTTTAATATTATAAAAATATTTAAGGAAAATAGAAGAATGCAAAGTAAACTAAAAAATACTGAAAGCAGGAGGAAAATAACCACTAGAGATGGGACGCTTATTTTAAGAAAAATTCAAAATGTTGTTGTCGGCCATAGACTTTCAAAAAATGTTAAAGGATATTAAAAACTTAGAGTTGAGTGCAGAAACAGTTCGTCAGTTCTTAAGAAATAACAACTTACATAGAAGGGTTGCTCGCAAAAAGCGCTTAATATCCAAAAAAAACCGCCATTCAAGACTTCAGTTTTCCAAAAATCATGCAGATAAGGATATGACTTTCTGGTCAAAAATAAGTTTTTTTGGTTCGCCTTTTGACTTTTGACATACTTCGAAACTTCTTGAAAGGTTCTCTTTACAGACGAGACCAAAATCAATCCTTTTGGCTCCGACGGAAAGAAATTTGTATGGAGAAAACTTGGCAAAGCATACAACAGAAAGGCTATTAGGAAAACTGTGAAGCATAGCGGCGGGTCGCTGATGATATGGGGCTGCATGTCAGCAGAAGTAACTGGAAAACTACATTTTGTCCGTGGAAACGTGACCGCAATGCACTACTAAAGACTTTATATTCTACCAAGACAACGACCCCAAGGGTTGCGAATTGACATGCGCGAAGGAGCCACTCACAATTGCCCTAAGGTTCTACCCACACCTGCTCAATCACCGGAATTAAATGTAATTGAGCATTTGTGGGCAGAACTAAAGAAAGGAGTTGCTAAAAGAAAAGTTTTGAACATCAAAGTCTTTAAAAAAGTTGTGATGGAAGAATGGGAAACTATCGAGCCATACTTTTGCAAGACGTCTTGGAAACTCGACAAAGTATCAAATAAAGCTACTTTAAAAAGAATTTACCGTGTCCCACTTTAAGTGTGACAAAGTGAAAAAGAGGCTATATATAATATTATGATTTCATTTATTTAAAAATATTTGAAGTCATTGATACAAAAAAATTTTTTTTTCTTTTAGAAAATTAGTTATTGAAATTTTTTTTTACGTTGTCCCACTTTGAATGTGATTGACTGTAAATATATCTTACAGTAAACAAAACCCTACCAACACAATACATGCAAACAGAAGAACATTTCAGCCCATGTCCACCTCAAAAAATGTATAACTTTATCAAAACCATTGAAGCCACCAGATCCTTGAGGAATAAATAGTGACCAACGATATCTAATCTTTGGTTACCTTCCCCAAACTGCCCAACCCTGCTTGTGTGCCTTTAATCAGTTTGCTTTTCTTGAAAGTGTACGTAAGCAGGGCATATGATTAGGTTTGTTAATGGAGCTCTTTTTAGCTCAATTCTGAGAATTGATTTCGATTTTTATACAGGCAACAGCAACAATTTACTCCCCTCGGATAGCAATGCACAGACTGTTGCTGTTAAAATTGCTTACATATGTGTTTACAAAAAAAGCGATGACATTACTTCCATTGCATTGTGAAATGCCTAAAATTATAAGCGGTGTTCGTTATATACGTGTGTCTCAACGAAAATGTTGTCCTCAGTGTGAAAAGGAGTGCCTTCAAACACCTTTGTGTGCCAATTTATTTGTGGACGTGGTTTGTTTCCTACGCAAATATGGCCCAGCCCCTACGACCGATTGGAGCCATATCGCTAAAAAAAACAATACATTCTCACTATACAATACAATACAAAAACAATACATTTTCGCAGTCATTATCTCCGCAAATGGAATTCTTTACTATACCCCCTTGTCCAATGGAATCAGAGCATATTTATCTGATTTTGAAAATGTGAACATATCTGCACCATAACGCCGAACTCAGATAATCAGTACATCCTACAGCCCCAACTCCCTAAACACGTTTACTTCGTTTAATATATTTAGTTTGAAATTACCCTTGGCATAGTGCGTAAATGCTTCACCTCTTCCGCTAAAGTTCCAAAGGAGACATCTTTGACTCTGTCAATTATCGAGGGTTCAGCCTCCTTGACACCGCATAAGACATCGTATAAGACCTTCTCTGCCATTTTTTTGAAAGCCTGAAACCATTTATTTATCGCACTGGTCGTTATCGGTGTGGCTTCAGGACTGGCAAGTCCACAATAGAACAAATGGCACTACTACTACGGCAGATGCTCTGGAAAATATCCATGAAATACAAATCGACATCCAAAAACCTATTCGGCGACTTTAAGGCCGCATACAGCAGCATATATAAAAACGAGCTATACAACGCCATGTCTAGTTTTGATATTCTTGCCAAACTCGTCAGATTGAGCAGGACGACGCTAAAGAGCTCTCGCTGGTCCATCAACATCGGAAACGAACTTACCCATACCTTCAATGTGTAAAAAGGTTTTAGACAAGCGACACGCTTGTGATTTGTTCAACATAATACTTGCGAAGATCGTGCAAAACTTGCAGGCAAGCACGTGACCAACGATCTTCGAAAAATCCGTAAACCTGCTGGCATACGCACACATTTACGTGATTGGTCGAACACAGCGTGCTGTCGGTGGGGTTTTGCTGACATTGAAACTAAAGCGTCTAATATGGGTCTGGCGATAAACGAGAGCAAAACAAAGTATATGTTGTCATCAAGAAAGAACACACAACTTCGAAGACTTGGGCAGAACGTCCCAGTAGTGAAGGACTTCGTCTATCTCAGCTCCCCGGTACACCATACAAACAACACAAGCACCTAGGTCAAAAAGCAGATAAAGGGTGTTTTCATAAACGTGAGACTAACACGTGACTGCGTTATCCATGGTCATTAATGCAGATATACGATCGAACTATCAGATTTACGATCTTTGGTCCTTTTGGCGTTGATGGCATTTGGAGAAGAAGATTCCACGAGCTATATGGGCTGTACAGTGACATGACTCTTGGTATGCGGAATTGGCGACAGCTAACAAAAGATCGTGCCAGCTACAGAGGCTTGTTGGTTAAGGCCCACGTCGATCCCGGACAGTAACGCCACAAGTAAAAGAAGGAGCTATTTACTTCTAGCAATCCCCAAACAGATCCCACAGTCAGCACTGAACGGACGAAAAAAGCTGGTCTTAGGGCAAATGAGGACAAGATAAAGTCCATACATATATACGGTCGAGTAAAAATCGATCCATCGTTCATCATCTAGGACAAAACGTCACAATCGACAGCTACAACTTTAAGGTTGTTAAGGAGTTTTCCTACCTCGGGGCAAACGTGAACTCCACAAACTACATCTTGGTGGAGATCCTAAATGGGATCGGCCTTGGTAACTGCTGCTACTTCGGTTTGTCCAAACAACTTGTTCTCCGAAAAATCAGTCAATCTGGAGACTGACGTTTAGGTACCATAGGGCATGCAAGGATTCTAGATAGACCTTTAATAACAGAAGTCGACAGAAACTATTGACTCCTCTTATTCGGCTAATAACCCTTTAATTGCCACTTTCACACCAGAGAAGAGTGGGTGGCAAGTAAATCAATCAATAATGCGACCATAGGGGTATACGCCGACGGGTCAAAGATGGAAGCAGACACAGGCGCTGGTGTTTTCTCCGTTGATTGCACTGCTCAATCGGACTTCCTGACTACGGCAGTGTTTTTCAAGCAGAGGTCCTGGCGGTCAAAGAAGCGGCTAGAATCATATCAATGATGGCAATACCACCGGCTAATATTACCATTCTTATTGACTGTCAGGCGGCCGTTGAAGCAATATTCGCAACGGAATTCAATTCCAAGCTAGTCGCATGCTATCGTGGAGAACTGAAGGCTCTTTGCTCACAGCACTTGATTATTCTATGCTGGGTCTCTCGGAACAAGGACATAGCCGGCAATGAGGTAGCTAATGAACTTGCCAGAAAAGGGATCCTAGAGTTAGCAAACAGTAGGTGGCATGCTCTACCTAAACCATACGAGCATTATGGCCTAGTTACGACCAAGCAAAAACCGACAAAATCCTTCAGTGCGACAAGAAGTTGCTAACGATGGTGTAAGCTCTGATCGGCCATAATCGTCTTAAAAATCACACTTAAGACTCACCAACGACAACATATGTAGAGGCTGTGGTAGATGAACGAGAGGACACTCTTCACTACCTCTTTCATTGCACTAGTCTGTGTCAGTAGCGCAATAGAACACTGGGGGAGTATTTCTTCCAAAATTGCAGGTTCATAAGAACAACGGGATGGCTGAAGACCAAAGATAATGAGTCTGGTACAGAAAAAGGGGATATCAATCCTCAATTGGGCAAAACAATGGGTCCGTAAGGACCTAAGTGAGACGTGGCTTCCGCCCATCTACCCACCAACCTATCTACCTACCTAAGTAAGTAAATTATTGCGCTTCTATTCGATGTTCACATGCAGAGATAATCCTAAAGAAAGCTCTCTTGTACGCTAATTATGTAGCCACTGGACTAGTAAAATTTGCGCGGGGTATTTGGAAAGAAATCTCTAAATACGTAACAAAAATTGAAGTATTTAACAAACTTCTTCGGTTGCTCACTGGCACTGCATCAACACCAGATTCCCTTTGAAAAAAAATCATAAACCTGCAGCCACTGTGAGACATGAATATCTTTCAAAGAATACAACATTGTAACATCCAATTACCCATCAAATACATAAGAACCCTCAAGACAAATTCATCTCTAAACATTTCTTTAAATTCTATAGATCTTTAATTATTTACAATATCTCTCATTACAAAGGTTTTTATATCTCATCTTGGCCCTTCTTCAGAGTTATTGAACCCGTCAACCATCAACATATCAATCCCCAAAACCACTCAATGGCCTCTCACAAAACCGTAAACATTCCACGTTTAACTTCCACAATTGAAAAGCCACCTCATCCATCACACTAACGACTGGTATCGATTATTGTTCCCCCCGAACACAATCGAGACACTTATTGTAAAATTACATTCTCGAGATAATCACAGGGGAACACCTCTATCGGTGCAACGGTAAAACCTAAAAAAAAAAACAGAACGTAAGCCCTCTAGACACAGCGCATCACCCACAACAATAAACAATGAAGTCTTCAAGCTCAAATCAAATTACGTTCTTTTTATTGGTAACACGCTGACCCACTTTTCGGGTCGATCCATCATCATCTCTTTAAAACTATAACTAATGAGCATTCGGTGCATTCGATGAGTACCTCAGCGTCGTCGGTCGTGGGTAATTCAATCTCATCATCGACGATAAACTGACCACCGCATCGACACCGGTAAGTTCTTCTTGTTCTCACTGCACCATCACCATCACCATCATCCTCGTCGTCTACGGCGCAGGTTTCGGTATCCAGATCGCTCACTCGCACTCGATCGAAGATGTTGTTGTGCAATTGAAATCGATTCTGACACAGTTCAGCGTCGTAAAGCTTACGTTTAATGGGATCTTTGAGGGTATTCCATGCGGTGTTGATCCGAATGAAGCGGTCTTCACCTTTTGGCGTTGATGACGATGACGATGCAGGTGACACAGATTCGGCGCTGGGGTCATTCAATTTATCAGGATGACACTGCAGAATGAGCTGCTTGTACTTGCATTTTAACTGCTCGAAGGTAGCGTTCTCACTGGACTCGAGAATTTCATAAAAATTCGCAGTGGACATGGTCTGTGTGCTTCGCTTCTGTTCGCCTGGGCTCGTGCTCGTTATCTTTTTGGTTTCTCTTTTATTTTTATCGAAGCGACACACCACACGTACTTAGCGAAGTGCTCGCCTTCCTCTGCCCATACAGGCAGCCCTGAAAGGAGATAATCGAGGAAGAAAATGATAGAGCGTAAGGAAATGGGATGGGCTGTAGAATTTTCTTTTGTTTTCTTAAATTTTTTCGTTTTTATTCATTTCTAAAAAATGGGGTGAATCGCGCTCCACGATAACGAGTGTGTGCCGAATAAGGGCATTCCATCCCTCCTCACTTATCGTGTGTGTATGTGTGTGGTTTGATGGGGAAGGGAGAAACAGAGCACGAACTTTGGAGGAAATGCAGCAGAAAGGCAAAAGGCAAAAATTCCACCCTTTCCATTGTTTGTTTCGTCGAAAGGGAAGATGATTTCATTCCTGGTTTGGGGATCGATGAAATCGGCTTCAGGAAATGAATAATTCGTTCGGGAATCGGAAGAGAGAAAACGCAAAATAAAAAATACACCGCTGTGGCTTACCTTAAAAGGAATATATTCTGGGCTGGTGTTCGTGGTGAGGGTGGAGAGAGATGGGATATCCAAAGATGGTATCTATTTTGAGGTGTGCACAAAAAAGAATCACGATTCGGTTGTCACTTAAAAGAATGCACGAGGTTGATGGGTTGTTTATTTGGAAGTGAATTCACATTTACTTCGGAAGGGAACACATGTTATAATGGATATGAATGTGATTTTTTTCTTTTAAAATGAAGAAAAAAAATAATTTTAATGGATAAGCACCGACGACGGGCACCGCACTATAAAGCAAAAGTGAACAGAGTGAAGTTTCGAAAACAACTGGAATTGGACTGCACCGAAAAAGGGGAAAATAACAGGCTGAATTTTGATAAGCGGAAATTAAAATGGTTTCCATTGGAAGTGTATGTAATAAAAATGACAGCTCTTGGGTGGAGACACAATTGGATTGAACTGCATTATCGGTAATAAAGGAATGTGTTATAGTACCATATGCTGAAACTCTAATATTTTGTAAATCAAAACAAGCAAGAATAAGCTCTGGGTCACAGAGAAATAAATCTACATTTCCCTAGTAGTAGGTTTTAAGGAGAGTGCATTTTTATTGTTCCTATTCGTGGACATACAAATTTCAGATCGCAATTAACGAACAAAACTGAAGATAAGTATCAAAAACTGTTGGAATATACGTTCCACAAAAATTTAGCACCACTTATGGTTTAATGCATATGTGCATGAAACACTATTGTCTATAGGTGTTCATAAAGCAAGCTAAATAGACAAGATGAAAGAGATTGTTTCAAATAACGAAGTTAAAATAACCAGCACCAACCATATTTCATGTGCACATACCTCACTTTAGGGGTACACATTAAATGTGGGCCTGTCCTTTGTTTCGTTGTCCCATAAGCCCGGAGTCAAAGTTTATTTGGGAGGACAATGTGAAGCCGTCGCTAAACATTTTGTATAGTCTGTATCATTGCTGTGTTGAGTCTTTTTTCTGTGTTTGATCTCTGTACTAATACTGTCTGTGCTGTTTACCGCAGCCCGAAGGTAGTCGAATTTCTTTACTATCTTGAAATGACAGGTTGCCGGCGTTCTGACCTAGTCGCTGGCATTGCCTTCACTTATCGGTAGACCTATTTTAGAAAGTTTCTTTACCAGGGATTTATTACTTTCTTATTGGTTACTCATTGGCTGTTCATCCGCGGCAATGGCAACCGTTTTTTTATGGTTTGCGCCATTGTGTGGGAAATCTTCATAAGATATGTATTAGTAACACATATTACCAGTATGCACGATTCGCGGGATTTATTTCTCCTTTTCCACGCGCTTACGTACTAAACCACACTTCTGCGCACTTCAACAAATCTTCCACGAAACTGCCGTTAGGTATTACTTCGCGGAGCTGGTTACCGATTTACGCTGTATTCTGAAAAGCGGCTTCTACTTGCACTTTCACAATGTACTAGCATAAAACATTCCAATTATCTTCCAATCTCATCATATCGTGGATCGGGTTTTCGGGGCTTGGGAGATTCATCGTTCCTCCAGTGCAAAGCCACTACAGTTGAAAACTGCGTGCTCCTCATCCACATTCGAACATTGTGGACACAGCGGCGAACTAACATGTCCACAGCTGTGCAGGTACCTTGGATACCCGCCGAGTCGACAGAAACTGCCTGTTGAGCAACCCAGGAATGGCGAAATGAATATTCCATAAACAAAAGGAAAAATTTATTTCTGAAGGAAGTACAATTAAATATTATCATCTCTATTCCATCCTATAAAATTATCTCACTCTTACCGCAGTTTGCTTCTGGTGGCTTTGGCTTCTCAACAAGGAATGACAAATGTCAAAGTTAAGTGAAAAAGGAGCGCAAAACTGGGTAAGAGTGAGACGACACTATAAGATGGAATAGAGATGTCAACAACTACTAATTTATGCAGGATCGAGGCCACAGATGGCGTGGCTAAGTGGGCGCGTTCGGTGACATCCCCTTCCCCGTGAATCAACCCGATTCACTATCTTCTAGGCTCAGAACCGCCAGCTTGGACACTGGGCGACGAAGTACTCCCGAGCTCGTACGGACATCTGCTCGCCTCACCTCTCCATCGACGCCATGGTAGACACGAATGATTCTCCCTCGGACCCATTGTTTTCTTGGAAGATTGGCATCACAGATGAATACGAGGTCACCTTCCTTCGGCGGTACCGTCCTCCGGCACCACTTTGAGCGACGCGTTAGCGTAGGCAGGTACTCGTTGATCCAGCGCTTCCAGAACCTGTCTCTTAGGTGACGAGCAATCCGCCACTGTTTACGAAGCCCACACAGCTTCGCGGTCGGATCCTTCACACTTGGTGTCTGAGCGGTGTTGGCCTCGCCCAGCAGAAAATGGTTCGGGGTGAGTGGTTCCTCCTGGTCGGCGGTAACTGATAGATGGGTCAGAGGTCTTGAGTTGACTATATTCTCCGCTTCAATCAGCAGGCATTGTAACGTATGCTCCCGCGGCGCAACTTCCTTCATCGTATGGCGCAGCACTTTCTTAACGCACTGAACCATACGTTCCCAGACACCTCCTTCTGATGGGTTGCTCGGACAGTTAAAGATCCATTCGACACGTCTTTCAGATAATTCTTCTTGGATCCGTTCACAGTCGAAAACCTCCGTGAAGCGCTTCGCTTCTTGTTCGGCTCCAACGAAGTTCTTCCCGTTGTCGCTCCGAATCTTCACTGGAAGTCCTCTGCGGTTTATAAAATTGCGGATGGCTACTAAACAAGCGTCGGTTGACAGGTCGAATGCTATCTCCAAGTGGATTGCGCGGACAACGAGGCACGTGAACAAGGCTACCCACCGTTTCTCCGTACGGCGGCCGATGGTTACATTAACTGGGCCGAAGTAATCCAACCCAGTGTAGGAGAACGGTCTCATGTATGGTGTTAAGCGTTCCTTAGGTAGCGGGCCCATGATAGGAGTGACTGGCATTGTGCGCATTGCCCTGCAGACAAGGCAACTAGAGACTACGCTTCGCAGGACTTGCCTCAGTCGTGGTACCCAATAGTGGCGACGAATTTCACAGATCGTAGCCTCGAGGTTCTGGTGTTTCATCTGACAATGGTAGTGGCGTACTACTAGTTTGGTGAATGGATGATCAGGCGGCAGTATTACAGGGCGTCGCGTGCTGAATGGCAGCCAGCTGGCTGCGTCGATACGGCCATTGACTCGCAGAACGCCATCGTCGTCTACGTACGGTGAGAGCTTATGCAACGCACTCCCTTTGGTCAAGCCTTGACCCCTTTCGGATAGCATCAGCTCTGTAGAGTAGCACTCCCCCTGCGCTTGGCGGCAAAGCACAGTTTCGGCCGCATTCAGCTCAGCAGTCGTCAGTCCGTAGTCCTCGCCGGAGCCATACTTCTGGCGACTTCGCTTTGTAAAACGGATTACCCACGCTATTGATCGCGTCAATCTGCTAAGGGAACGAAAGCGTTGAAAGTTAATAAAGTTATGACTCACGGTTAGTAAGGTAAACTTCGGGCGAAGTTCTTCGGCATCTTCTTCATGGGAGCTGATGTCGGCAGGATCAGCTGGCCAGGTACTTGGGTCACCACGGAGAAACTTTGGGCCGACTAACCATCTCCCTTGATGGTTACAGCTGTAACTTGGACGTGTGGCATCGTCAGCGACGTTCTCCTCCGTGGGTAACCATCTCCAGTTGGACTCCGTAGTGGCAGCTAGGATCTCTGCTACCCTATGAGCCACGAAAGGCTTGTAGCGACGATTGGCGGACTTAATCCACCTGGTGACCGTTTTGGAGTCACTCCAGAGTAGGCAGTGACTGACATCAAACGAGTGCTCCTTTCGGACAGTCTGCATAAGGCGCGTTCCGAGGACTGCGGCTTGGAGCTCCAGGCGCGGTATGGTCATCGGTCTTAACGGAGCACACTTCGTCTTGGCACATACAAACGCAACAGTTACATTTTCGTTACTGTCAACCGCTCTCCAGTACGCAACGGCTGCAAAGGCGTCCTCGCTGGCGTCAACAAAAATATGAAGCTGGACTTCCTTCGGAACAGTGTTGTTGAAGTAGTGACGCGGAATTCGGAGTTCGGGCACCTGGCTTAAACTCCGTAACCATCTGGACCACTCTGCGTTGATGTTTTCGGGCAAAGGTTCATCCCAACGAATGTCGCTCTTCCACAGCTCCCTCATCAGTAATTTGGCTCCTATTAGCACGTTGCACAGGAATCCCAGTGGGTCGAAGACTGACATTACGATGCTCAATAGTTCCCTCTTGCTTGGGCATCTGTTGCCGTTGGTGATTTCTGGATCCACGCGGTGAAATTTGAGTTGATAGGCGAAGGTATCAGTCCGCGGTTGCCAGAACATACCGAGTACCTTTTGCGATGTCTGGCTTTCATCAACAGAGCGGTGGCATTCGGCTGTGACCTTCTTCAGCTGTTCTTCACCCTCTAGAGCACAAGTGACCACTGGTGAATTCGAGACGAAACCACGAAGTTCGAATCCGGCTTCTCCATGAATCTGGCGTACCTGTTTCGCGATACGGATCGCTTGATCTTCAGATTCGAAGCTGTCGACGAAATCATCCACGTAGTGGTGCTTCAATATGGCTCTGATGGCTCGAGGATCGGCGTCATGATGTTGTTGTACGTTCAGCGCCAATACGAATTGTGCTGCAGACGGTGAACATGCAGCACCAAAGGTCATCACCATCACCTCGTAGATGTCCGGATCACGTTTGTCTTCGCCTGCCCGCCAGAGAAATCTCTGGGAGTTCCTGTCCTCCGGCCGTATGAGCACCTGGTGAAACATCTCCTTGATGTCTCCGCATACTGCATAGCGCCCGACACGAAAATTGAAGAGTATTACCGGCATTGGCTGATAAAGCTGTGGTCCCTTCAGCAAGCATGAGTTTAATGAGACACCTTCTGCTGCAGCGGCGGCGTCAAACACCAAACGTATTTTACCTGGCTTGTTGGGATTCGAGACGGCGAAGTGAGGCAGGTACCAGGTTCTAGGCCCTCGGACAATGGCTTCCTCTGGCGGCAGTTTACGAACGTAACCCTTTGTAATGTAGCTCTCGATGATCTCGTTGTAGGCGATAGCAAACGTGTCATCCCTCTTCATCTTTCGCTCGATTCCTACGAGTCTTCTTTTTGCCATGGTGTAGCTATCAGGAAGTTCAATTTCATCGCTCTTCCATAAAAGACCGGTTTGGAATCTTTCGTTCACCCTTACGGTGGTGGAATGAAGGATACTCCGGGCCCGTAGATCAGCTTTGTCTTCCACAACTGGTGCTGGGCGCACTCCAAAGCTATCAGCATCGAAATA
The DNA here is from genome assembly GCA_930367185.1 of Myathropa florea. Lineage (NCBI taxonomy): Eukaryota > Metazoa > Arthropoda > Insecta > Diptera > Syrphidae > Myathropa > Myathropa florea. The sequence goes on along the minus strand of OV884004.1, from coordinate 39,001,493 downwards.
GTCCTCTATTAGTTTGTGCAGGGCGGTGTCACCGACGGCGTCTACCATTAGGCATGAAGGTGTCGTTGGTGCGCTTCCTTGAGATGGCCCAAATATGACCCAACCGAGCTCCGTTTTAGCGGCAAATGGTCCGCCATCACGAACTGTGACGGTTTCGAGTGGAAGTCCCAGATGACAGTGATCTAGTCCGATGAGCAGCTTGGGAGAAATATCGGTGTACGGCTGTACTGGCAGATTTTTGAGACGAATGGTGTCTAATCGAATGTCACTATCGTTAAGGCTTTGTGTAGGCAGTTGAAGATTGTGAACACCATAAACATTGCGTAGAGCGTGCCGTCGCTTACCATTCAGCCCACTGACTTGCAAACTGACAACTTTCGCCGTTTCTCTCGTAGCTCTTCCTCCGAGCCATTGTAAGTTTAGGTTCCGTTGAGGGCCCTCCAGCTCAAGTTCTTCCGTCAGTGCGGCGTCCATAATTGTTACTGAGGAGCCTTCGTCCAGTAACGCGTATGTGTCCGTTTGCTTCTCAGGTCCGAATAAAGTGACTGGAACTACTCTAAACAACAACTTACTAACCTGAACAGTGCTGGCTGCGCATGTTAGAACAGGTTCTTTTGATGTACTGGAATTGTGCTGCGGCTGAGTGAACGGCACCTGCAGACCTTCGTTGGCGCAGCTCCTAGGCTCATGTAAGAGCTTATGGTGGCTTCTTTGACATCCTTCGAGACCACATACCTTTCGGCGTCGGCACGTACGCGATGAATGCCCTGCATCTAAGCAGGCGAAGCACAACCTCAGGCGCTTTGCGTGAGTCCATCTCTCGTCCTTGTTGCACTCAGAGAACTTCTTGCAGTCGAGAGTCTTATGCTGACCTTGGCACAAGGGGCACGTGACTACGTTAGGACGACGGCTACCGACTGCGGCGTGAAGTACTGGCCGTCTTCTTGAATCGGCTTGCGTTGAGCTACCAAGGTCCTGGACGGAACAAATCAGTTCGGCGACTTCGCTCAACCACTGGCTGAAGTGTGTTATTGTTGGATACGGCGATATCGAAGTTGCATATTTGGCCCAGTCGATCCTTTTGCTCATGGGGAGTTTTAAAATGAGTTCCTCCATTAACGTAGGGTTCGACAAGTGCTGTTGACCATTAGCGGATTGTAGGAATGCGGCAAGATTCCTCGTCTTCGTTGCAAACGATATAATTCTTTCCATTGAGTTCTCACTGATAGGAGGTACACTTCGGACTTGCTGGAGTTGGCTTCGTATCAGCTGTTCAGGGCGGCCGAAGCGGAACCGAAGATGTTCCATCACCGCACCAACGTTGTCCGGATGTATCAGCAGAGACTTGACGGTCTCCCTGGCATCTCCCTTCAAGCATTTTAACAGGCGCTGACAGTTTTCCAGATTGGTGTAGTTGTACGCTGACGTCGTCTCGTTATATGCGGTCGAAAACATTGGCCAGTCTTCTGCATGACCGCTGAACTCCGGCAAGTCCAGCACCTTTCGTGCGTTAGCATACGGCATTGTCGATGGCGGCGTACAGCTTCCAGGCGGGATGAACTGTGGTGGGTTAGTGTGCGCAAGAGGCCAGTTACTTGCGTTCGTTGACTGTGGTTGCGACTGATGGAACTGCCGTATGGTCGATGCAACGTAGTTATTTGGCGGCAGTGTGTTGTGCAAAGTAGGCGGCGTTACCGTTGGTTGTACGGTTATGCTACTGTAGACGGCACAAGGGTTTGACTGTTGCGAAGGAATAGCATGGGATAACGGAGTCCATAGCGGCAATGATGGCTCTGTTATCGAGGACGCGACGACAGGATTACCGTTTTGCACTACTTCTCTCAGTGCCCGGCATTGAAGATCGCTTTCACTAAGCTTGACGTACGCACACTGCAGCTGGCTCTCCAAACGGTCGATGTGTCTTTGCATGGCTTGCATAATATTTTCGTCGACGGCTACGGCTGTAGCAGCACGGCTTCCACTTTGCTCGGTTCCGGACATTGTCGCGATGGGAGCATGCAACACAGTTGAGGAGTTAAAAATTGTACTTACTGTGTCGGTCCGTGGCTCTGCGACGTACGAGGTAGTTGTTGCTGTGGCCGTGATGGTGGCGTTGTTGCTAACAGCACTGGAGGCGATGTTTGCAGCGGTACTGATTGCGGCAGTTGCATCGGTATTGGTGGCGTTAGTTGTAACAGTATTGGTGGCGGCGGTACTAGTTGCGGTACCGGTGGCGTCGTCGCCAACGTTGGAACTTGAAGCATCGGCATAGCTGTTCTCGGGTTCCTGATTGCGTGGACTCTTCCGGGGAGGTGTCCTTTTCATCTTCAGCGGCATTACTCACGTCTCCTCCTCAAATTTCCCGGTGTGGATTACTGGCGGCGGCGGTTCGCGGTGCACTCCCCGGCATGGGAGTCAAGCAGTGCGAAATAAAAAATTGTTGAGAAACCCAGGAATGGCGAAATGAATATTCCATAAACAAAAGGAAAAATTTATTTCTGAAGGAAGTACAATTAAATATTATCATCTCTATTCCATCCTATAAAATTATCTCACTCTTACCGCAGTTTGCTTCTGGTGGCTTTGGCTTCTCAACAAGGAATGACAAAGAATGACAAATGTCAAAGTTAAGTGAAAAAGGAGCGCAAAACTGGGTAAGAGTGAGACGACACTATAAGATGGAATAGAGATGTCAACAACTACTAATTTATGCAGGATCGAGGCCACAGATGGCGTGGCTAAGTGGGCGCGTTCGGTGACACTGCCAAAGGTAGTCTCTTGCCGGTCTCGATATGCAAGTCACGGTAACGAGAATGAGTTTATGCGTCCATCTTCCCTTTGTGGAGAAGTCCCATCTGGTTTGCCACATTGTTAAAGATTCTGCCTTGTCTGCGGTACACCCGCCTGAATCCGTCTGCTAGAATCACGATGGGCAACAATCCTGCTATGAGCAACAATATTGCATCATCCGAGATAGTCCTAAATCCGCAGATTGCCCTTATTGCACAGAGTCTGTAAATTTACGTCATCTTTTTCAATCGTCCTACCACGAGTACTCCAGCCTAAATCGGAGCAGCGTATAAGTGGACTGAACTGAATACCCGTGAGAGTAGGATTCTGCGTTCAAATCCGGACCCGTCTATGTTCGAGGTAGCACTCCTTGCGTGAGTAATGCCTTCTTGCCGGCATATCTTTTGTGCTCCCTAAAGAAAAGCCTGTTATCCAGCATAACCCTAGGTCCGTCACTAACTCCTTCGACCTAATCGTTTGGTTCCCAACTAGGAAGCTCGTGTATTCCACCTTCGACAAGTTATAAGAACAGCCTCCCTTTTGTCAGCCGCTAGTTCCAGGCCGGCAATCTCAAGCCAAGCAATGAGACCTAGGTATGTTAGCAATTGTATGGACTTTTGAAAGAGAAAAGATGGATGAGCTTAGTGTTGGCAATAAATTCTGGATGAGCGTTGTGGTCTATAATCCCATTTGCATGGCACATGTGGAAAATGCAACAAGCACCAACAAACACAGATTGCTAGGACAACCTGCTTACAGGTGAAAAAATCTTTTCCAATCCAAACAATGGGGCGCCGTGGTCGACTCCTACACTCGAGGTCTAAGGTTCTAATCTCGAAAAAAAAACATAACATTTTTTCACGGCTCCACCTCTTTCTGACAATGCTCAAAGAGTATTTCTGTCTAAAAAAAGGTTCTCAATCTCGCCATTTGGAGTCGGCATTAAACAGTATCTCCTATTGTTCCCTAAGAGAACAATAGCACGCACAACACGTGTGGTTGCTGAGAAGTTAGGCCCAGGTCCACGTGAACTGTAGCGCCGCCATTATTATTATTATTATTAATCCAAACAATGGAAGTAACAATTAGGGTTTTACTTCCACCAACAAGAGTGTTTAGCTTACTTCATCTTAGGTATCTTTAGCTAGCTGCCTCAAACGGCGTAAACCAAGTTGATTGAAATCCCCTTCTACTTATGTACGCCACCCTAGATCGTGGATGTCCTCTGTTGCGTTATCCTACAAGCTCAAAATACAAGACTCTTCGGACCGAAGCCAAGTTGTCCAGCTATGTACTTATTATTTTTCATAATTTTCACTACAAATGGCTCAAAAATGGCTATTTGACTAGACATTTCTTGAGTAGACGACATTTGAATTTTTCTTTCTTTTTGAAGTTCTTCTCCCGAGCCAGTGAGATACCATTCCACCTGCCTCCAGCCCTGTACTTCAAATTAATTGAGGTCCATTTCAGTATCTGGTCGCCTTCACACATGTGGTCATCTCCTATAACGTTATCCCACCTGATAGAATGATACAGTATCCAGGCCAGAGTTGTGGTATTCATTCTTCAACTTACGGATCGGACGATCAGACACGCAAGCAATGGAGAAGAAATACCTTCTTTCAAGCTTGACGAAGGTCCAAGGAGTGGATTGCATAGGATACAAGGGTCCTCTAAGTACAATGCCGACAGCAGCGCTCAAGGTCCTACTGTATCTTGCCCCCCATGACATCTTCTACAGTAGCAGAGTGGCTTCAACCGCAATGAGACTCAGGGAAATCAAGATGTGGGTAGAGAAGCCATATGGGCATCCTTACAAAATAGACAGTAATACAGAGGTACATAACGTCGGACTACCTGCCACCAACGCTGACCACCAAAAGGAAGTTCTCCACTGGACAGGAGAGGTTGGGAAGTGGATAGTGACGAAGAGATCTACCTATTCACTGATGGCGAAACAGGTTCAGGAACGGGAGCAGTAGTCTTCTCCGAGCTCTTCAAAAGACCCCTGAATCTAAGCAACGAATGTAGCCTTTTCCTGAGGCGGCACTTATGCTAAAGAACTTTTTGACGGTATTTGACGGGTAAAACGGTAACCATAAATTTTAACAGCCAAGCGGCAATAAGAATCAGAGCGTCGGATATCGTGATGTCGAAAATAGTCAAGCTATGCAGACAGAACGCTAACGAAATCTCCAATGTAAACACTGTGATACTGTGCCGAGTACCGGGACGCACAAGAGTTCAAGGAAATGAAAGAGCAGACGTCCTGGCAAAGAAGAGCTCAGAGCTAGATAAATCCCTAGATGTACGTAATGTCAACATGCCATTAAGTTTCCTAAGGAAAAAAAAGAGAACGAAGCCTTAAAGAAAGCAAGTGAGCGATGGGCTGATCCGGATATTGGGTCAACGACGAGAGCCCTATGGCCAGTGCAGGAAGAAATCTTTATCAATGATGTCGCCAGGATATTCGAATGGTGGTGGAAGTTCCCACCGGACATTTTTTGATAGGCACCCATGCTAGGAGGCTAGGTTTCTTCCACAGCTAACGAGACGAAGAGGTATTAGAATCCGACAGCCATCTGCTCTGCGAGTGTCCATCTCTATGGTGGAGGAGACTGAACAAAATAGAGCTGAGATACTTACAACTATCTGGGTGGTTCTAACCATCAGATGTAACGTAGGTCTCACGGGGTATACCCCATACCCAGGGCACAATGGACCCAGAAGGAACGTACCCTACTACATACCTACCCACCTAGGTAGCTACAGTTCTGCTTTGACATTGACAATATCAGTCAATGCATAACCGACCTTGATGGAGCAACTAGAGACATGGTATCGTATAGCCCGTTCGTATACATGCTGTCATATGCGGCCATTCTTGTATCATATCTCAAAGGTAAAACCTGTCAAACGGATCTACCCGACCTGATGCACGTAACCGACAAAATCTTTCTACCATTTAGAGCACATTCTGGCTACCTTCTCATACACTGAAGTGCACTAACGACTATGAAATCCATACCGCAACTCTTCTAGAATCCCTTTTTTTTTGTCTAATATATAATTCTAGTAACTGTCAACTTTCTTTCTGTGCTAGTCCGAAAGTTGTGCTCTAGTGGTTAATCCAATCAAAACTGAAATGCTACTATACACTACTACGCTTTATTCCCCTCAAGCCATGTGGTTGCCCACTCTCACTCTGGACGAGTGCAGTCTCTATAAATCCGAACTCCAATCTTAAATGGAAACATTGAACAGTGGTTTGAAAAACTATCTTTTCCGTCTACTTCTTCAATAAAGCATTCAACGCGTCGCGTAAATGGATTATATTACTCATCTAAGACACGACTATCTGCAGTGCGGTCAGGCTTAGGGAATCCACTCGTTAGGTTGACCACCCTTTCTACCAGAGTAATGTCCTAAAGTCGATTCCAAACGTTTTATCTCTAATACCTTAAACTTGGAAAACCGCTCCTCAGTGAAGTTTCCTACAAAAATAAATGGAGAACCAGTTAGCTGATCAGAAATTATGGTGCTACAATCTACAGGGAAAACTCCATTCTGTTAGCAAATCATGCTAATGTTTTTCAAGCGGAATCGCTCGCGATACGCAAGCGTCAATCATAGCCACTAAGGCGTTTACTGTACCACACATACTGGTGACGCAATTCCAATAATCCCTTGGAGAATTGAAACAATGACAACAATTTTATTCCCAATCCAATACTTGTTACGATCTTCCCTTAACCCAGTGTTTTTATGGGTCAAATGGTTTGAATGCTTTAAAATATTTATTAAATTTATTAATTAATCCATTTTTTAGCAATACAATGCATAACAAATATCACAAGGAGAATAAATAAGTACAATAAAATATAAAAGTATCGTTAAAAAACAAATATCTGCAATCTATAGCTCATAAGGAACTAGAAACGAAAACAGAATAAAAAAAGAACAGTATTTAATTAAAAGCCTATAAACAGAGTGAGTGGGGTCATTAGGACTTAAAAACATAAAGGATAATTTAAAATGTATTTAAACCAAAACACAGAGCATATCAAGAACATCTTTATAACTTAAAGCTAACAGCCATGATTTTACTTTTCTGAGGAAAGTGGATTCATTTCGAATCATGCGTATGTCATAAGGCAATTTATTAAAAAGTCTTGGAGCGATTGATGAAAAAAAAATTAAAGAATATTTGTAGGTTATGAAAAGGAACTTGTACAAGATTCTGTTCATTTACTCTTGGTTGTTGGTAATTAGAAGAGCATCTATTTAAAGAATAACCCGATCTTTTGAAAAATATTTTTAAAACTTTGTAACAGAATAAATGTTTTAAAGGCAAAATATTCAGACCTCTAAATAAAAGTAAACTACTAAACCGTCGATTTTTGGAACAAATAAGTCTAATGATATGTTTTTGAGACATAAGAAGAGGGACAATTTTATTATAGTGAGTGCCACCCCAAACAACTAAGCCATATTCAAGCTTAGATTGCACTAAACCATAATACATACACTTTAGAAATAATTATCATTTCATCGTACGTAAAAATTTACAAATAATTCAACTTTACCACACTCACTTACCGACTACCATAAGCATTCCAGACATTACTTCCATTAAGTACTACTTTCCAATTCATTCCTAAACGTCAACAAACGCAGCTGACCGTCACTTCTTGACAAACTGAAAAAATTGATATTTCTCTTTTCTTCGCACCAATCTAGTGTATTTTTCTATTTTACAGTCTGAGTGTAGAAAAACCCCATTCACAATATAAAAGTGAACGCGAAAAAGAAAATGTTTACCTATTAACAACAATAACAACACATCAACAGCAGGCTTTGTTGGTCAACATCCATTCCATTGTAATTAAAAACAAACAACGAACAGTAACACCTCCCATAATGGCTGGTCAGATGACACAAATGGAATTCTCAGATATGGTCAAGGACGGTACTTGTACATTTTCGGATTGGCCAGATGAGGATGATGAGGACGATGAACAATACACTGGCATGCTCTTGACAGAGGATATGATCAAGCAAGAGCCAGAGTTCATAATTGGCACGGATGATGCCGAAGAAGAGCAAAAAATCCGTGCCTTTCTAAATAAAGACACCATTGATGATGAGGAAAGACAGCAGTTGAACTGGTTCACGTGTATGATTTGTGATGAACGCTTTTTGTCTACCAAAGAATTGTCGCTACACGTACAAGAGCACGCCAAAACAGCACTTAAGGAGGAAGACGATGAATTGATGGTTCCTCCGAGAGAGCTCACCAACCGTCAGGCACCGAAGACACCTTACACTGGATTCACCCGACAGGAACTCTTTCAGGATTACATCAACATCAGCGTGGAACTGGACGGAAAGCCGACGTACACTTGTAAGCTGTGCCCCAACAAGGTGTACGCACGACAAATCTCAATTCGAAACCACATGCGTATCCACGAGAACCCAACTTATAAAGAACGTTCTTGTCATGTCTGTCACAAGACTTTCCTGCGTCGCGACACGCTCCTAGTACATTTGCGTACCCACACCAACGAACGAAAGTATCAATGCAACATTTGCGAGGCAGCCTTCACACATTCCAGTTCGCTAGTGTCCCACAAGCGTATACACAGCGGCGAGAAGCCCTACGTCTGTACTATCTGCAGCAAGGCATTCCGCGAATCCGGCCAGTTAACAGCCCACAAGAAGATTCACTTCGCGAAAGTCTTGCAGTGCCCAAAGTGCGAGAAGAAATTCACTTCCAACAAAACCCTTCGAGTCCACTGTCGAACGCACACCGACGAGCGTCCATACACATGCTCCTACTGTTCAAAGATGTTTCGCTGCACCACCAGCCTGACCACTCATCTGCGGGTCCATACAGGAGAAAAGCCGTACAAGTGCGAGATATGCTCATACGCCACTAAGCAATCTGGGTACCTCCGAACTCATATGCGTACCCACACCGGCGAGAGGCCCTACAAGTGCACCTACTGCGAAAAAGCGTTCTCCGAGAAAAAAAGGCTTGTCACCCACACTCGGAGTCATACCGGCGAACGCCCATACAAATGTATTTACTGCGATTCGGCATTCGCCCGAACAGACAACCTCAAATATCACCTCCGAACGCATACCGGCGAAAAACCGTACGAATGTGGCGAGTGCGGTAAGCGATTCGCGCAGGGTACGACACTCAGTATTCATCAAAAGATTCACACGGGCGTTAAGCCATACTCTTGCCCCCATTGCGCCATGAAATTTCGACAAAGTGGCACTTTGGTCACTCACCTGCTGATGCACACCAATGAACGACCATTTAAGTGCGATCTCTGCGAACGGGGATTTCGACAGAAAGCGCTGCTTAAAAGACACGTTGCCAGTGCCCATGGCAGTGTGATGTAACCAAGGAGAATCTCTTCAGGAGTCGGGCTTGCTGCAATAGGAAAGGGAGCGTTTAGCTAATGAAATGAGTTGTGTGTCGTATCTAGTCTTGGTTAAGATCATGTGTTGAGTTCAGATAATATTTGAGTGGGGAAATAAAGTTTAATTATCATGGGAATTCAAATACCTTGTCTTTCTCAATATATTATTTCTTTATCCTGGAGGGACGTTTGTCTCAAACTTTGATTTCCTTCCGTGATATAGAACATCAAACAAAATCTGTATTTGGACCCTGAACCAATTAAAAACGTACCTTTTGCCGCTCTATACAAATTTCTGCTGCAACTGGAGGAGTTAGAGGGCGTATGAAGAAGATATACTTTAGGTGGGGTAAGTGACCGACTGTTCATCACTTTCGGTTAACCTATCATAATGGAATGCAATGAATATAAATGTGCTTACTTTTTTAGGTTGCACAACAGCTTAGGGTCTCGTCAGCATTGAATTATAAGGTTGCACCGTACCTTGGTGAATACTGTCCGCAGCTCTGCTCTTCCAAATAGATGAGGTGCATACAAACTCGTATGTATCTACTTCAAGAAATATTGAGTTCTGCTGTGGATTTTAACTGGACTGGATTAAATGACCGTCCCTTTGCTCTACTAGCTTATATGTACATCTTTGTCGTTAGATGCTTCGTCATCGGCTGGGCCGTTAAGCCATTCCAATAACATAGTTTTAAAATCGAATTATTACTTTTTTTTAGCATGAAATTGAAATGACATACATTTAAAGAGCACTGGCTGCAAAGGCTTACGACTCTATGGTGTATCCGAGTTATATTTCTAATTTATGGCACTGAATATATTTATAACCATCACATACATATATTCTCCTGTAGGGAGGTTTTAAGCATCCGAATGATAGATTGGTTCCATGTGGGGAAACTTTTGAACATCCTGTGGCGCCCATATGTGAATTATATCCATTAGTGAGTGACATTTGTTGCAGGTGGGAGGAAGTTTTCCTTTGAGCAAATGTTCATGCGTACAGACGGTGTGACCCAAACGAAATGACACCTTGGCAGCTAAGACTGCAATAAGACTAAGGGAATCTGGCTTATGAACAGCCAAGACCTATGGTAACGCTTCAATTCTGGACAAATGGAATATATCGAGACTCCGGACAAAAACGGACTATATCATACCACATTTTAACTGTGAGCGGAGATTCTCTATCAGAATTCCCAGCAGGGAACAATGGGATATGGGAAAAGTCTGTGCCGAAAAAGAACTTGCCATCTATACTGACGGATAGTGGTGCTGGGGTCTACTGTGAGTCTCAAAATACAAATCGGTCTTTCAGACTTGAGGATAGTTGTAGTGTTTTTCAGGCGGAAGTTGCTGCAATAAAACAAGCGGCGGATGTGATTGTTGAGGAAAAGATTTCAGGACAAACAATCAGTATCTATGTTGATAGTTGATAGGCCATTAAGCCATCTACGACACAGCAAAAATGAGGTTTGCTCGCGAACATGGCGCTAGACGGCGAACATGAAAGCCGACGAACACGACAAAATCGAAATTTTCCGCCAACAGCGAGCGGCTCGTGAACCAGCAAGAGCACGAGCATGTTCGTCGTTTAACGCTACCTTTAAAGCGTTACAGTCAACATCGATAAGAATAAAGCTCCTAAAAATGTGCATACAAAGTTTGGACGATATTTCAGTAGCCAATAAGGTGACCCTCATGGGTGTTCGGCCACATGGGAATGTCCGGTAACGAAAAGGCGGATGAACTGGTCAGGGTTGGGTCTAAGATCTGAGCTCTTCGTGGGCCCTACCTGAGGCCAGCACACCGAGAAATAATACATTGAAGAAATAGACATCGAATCTAACGAGGCATTTAATAAACAGTGGTGTCGATTAAACATGCGCTACAGCTAAATCGTTATGGCCCGTCTACGACAAGAGGAGATTTACCGATCTCATAAAACTAAGTCGAAGGGATATAAGAACAGCCGTTGGAGTCTTACCTACTATGTGATTGTCCTGCACTAGCCGTTAGGAGGAAGGAAACCCTAGGAAGTTTCTTCTTTTCGGAGCTGGATAATCTAGGGAAAATAGAGCTAAGCAAACTCCTGAGATACATATCTTTATCTGGGTGGTTTATCTTCTTCTTCTTCTTAGGGCGCTACAGTCCGAGGTGGACCTGGGCCTTACTCAACATGCCTCTTCAGCCAGCACGATCTTTCGCCAGCTGTCTCCCCAGCTGTTTCGCACACCAAGCCGGCCGAGGTCTTCCCCGACTTGTGTGCGCCACCTTGTACGTGGACGTCCTCTGTTGTGTTGTCCCACAGGCTCAGAGTCGAAGACTCTTCGGGCCGGAGCTAAGTTGTTCATACGCTCCACATGGCCTAGCCATCTTAGGCGTTGGATCCGTAGACGCCTGGCTAGACTCTTGTCGCTGTACAGCCCATACAGTTCATGGTTGAACCTTCTCCTCCAAATGCCATCAACGCAAACTAGACCAAAGCTCGCGCACAGAACTTTTCTCTCGAATAGACCAAGAGACTGTTCATCCGCTTGGGATATTGTTCATGCCTCTGTGCCGTAAAGCAGCACTGGGATGATCAAGGTCTTACACAAAGTCAACTTGGTCTTCTGAGAGAGGGCTTTATTACACAATTGCCTTTTGAGCCCAAAAAACAGTGGTTGGCAAGAATTATTCTGAGTTTGATCTCGGTACTGATATTGTTTGTACTATTAACCGCGGTAGACGAAGTCCTTAACTACCTCAAAGTTATAGCTGCCTATGGTGACGTTAAGTCGTCGATGTTGTGCGTCCTTTCTCGATGACAGCATATACTTGGTTTTCCCCTTGTTTACCACCAGACCCATTTTAGACGCCAATGCCAATGCCAGCAAACGCATTATTGACGGCTCGCTGTGTTCGCCCAATCACGTCAATTTCATCCGCGTAAGCTAGCAGTTGAACAGACTTTTGGAAGATCATCGAAGACCGATGTTTAAGAAATCACATAACAGCGCGTCGCCTTGTTTAAAACCTTTTATTGACATTGAACGTCCCGGTGAGTTCGTTACCCTGATGGCAGCGAGAGTTCTCCATCGTCATCGCTCAGTCTGACGAGTTTGGCAGAAATGTCAAAACTAGACATGGCGCTGTATAGCTCGTCTCTACGCACGCTGTCATATGCGGCTTTGAAATCGACAAATAGGTGGTGTGTGTCGATCTGAATTTCTTGGGTCTTCTTCAGGATCTGCCGCAGTGTGAAGATTTGATCGATGGTGGACTTCCCGGGCCAGAAACCACACTGATAAGGACCTATCAGTTTGTTCACGAAAGGTTTCAGGCGTTCACACAAAACGGCAGAGAAGATCTTATAGGCGATGTTAAGGAGACTTATCCCTCGATAGTTGGCGCAGTCAAAGTGGTCTCCTTTCTTGTGAATGCGCTCGATTACACATATTAAACTTAAGACTTCTGGCCTATGTATGTCTTGAACAACAAATCCACATCCGAATAAATGCTGCCTTCGATCTCTGTCGCAATCACCATAGTAGATGTCGCAGTTTTTCATCTTCTTTTTTTCCGGCCGTTAATGTCTGCTTTATAGCAGTCTAGGGACTCCGCGACTTCTTCAGCTGAACGTGGTTTGTCAAGGGACCTTACACTCCACATGCAGAACCGAAAATCGTTGTCTTTAATTTGCTGTGCATGGTAGTCAGCAGTAAAGTCATTGAGTTTTTTAGAGGTTGGAAAAGTTAATAATAATAATAATAAAGGCGGCGCTACAGTCCGAGGTGGACCTGGGCCTAGCTTCTCAGCAACCACTTGTGCTGTGCATGCTATTGTTCTGTCACGAGCGGAGAGGACCTACAGTTTAATGGCGACTCCTAAGGGGTTGGTGTAGAGGCTATCCAGAGGGCGCCACGAGGAGGCTATATTTCAACTTGACCCTTGCATTTACAGGGATCGTTGCTGGCATCTCGCCAGATTGAAAGCAATCAACAACTTTACCCTAGTTGCACAGCCCCATGCCCTCCAAGTATCATTTACATGCTCCAGCATATTTAACTTCTAATGAACTGGATTTTGTGGTTACTTTCTTATTCTTTGAGTGGCGCTAAAATCCAGGATGAAATTGGGTCTAGTTTTCTACAGCACATGCTTTTGGTATGTGTGACATTTTTCTCGCACGTTTGGAGAGGACAATACAATTTGAAAATGTTTCTTGACAGTTACAGTAATAAATAAAAAGATAAATACACCTGTAACCACTTAATGATTTTCGCTATTTCAACTATCTTAAATAGTTTTTTCGGGATTTTTTTTGTCAAAGTACTACTACAAAGTGAATGCACAATTCTGTTATATGCAAGTAATACGAAAATGTATTCCTTTTGGGAAGATTGTTCAAAATTGTGGAAAAGTCGTGTTTTAATGTGGACAAAAAAATAAATACACTTCAATGTTCCGTCAGCAAATTTACTTGTGGTGTTGAAAATTGTAAGAAAAGCAAAAGAATTATATTAAAATACTTAATACTTTATTGCATGGCTTTTATTTTTCATAATTATATCTTTTAGGCATAGAATCAACAATCAGCATGCCTCCAAAGGTATTAACTCCCACGTCATTCGTACGGATTGCCACAATTATTTTTTATTTTTGGGATTTGTGGTGCCAACAACATCTTTTACTTGCTTCCATAGATTCTCAATTGGATTTCAGTCCGGCGACTGAGCAGGCCACTCCATAAGAGCAACCCCATTATGGGTAAACCATATTTTGGTTGTTTTAGTGGTGTGCTTCGGATCGTTATCTTGTTGGAACGTCCACAACGGGATATTATCCTCAGCATGTGGCAACATTATGCTCTGGAGTATGTCCATATAAACTTTCTTGGTCATAATCCCTTCGTTAAGATGTATAGGACTAACTCCATACCAAGAGAGACATGCCCATACCATAATGTTACCACCCTCATGTTTGACGGTATTTTTTGTGTACCTTATATTAAATTCCGCGTTGGGTGGATGTCTTACATTATGTCTACTATCAGATCCGAATAAATTGAAATTGCACTCATCACTCCAAAGAATGTTTCACCACTTTTTTATGCTCAGATCGCCGGACCACATTTTATGCTCAGAATCTTTCTACGCTTAACATTTTTTCTACTAAGCATTGCAACTTTTCTTGGTGATCTGGATGGAACTTTGGATTCCACAAGTCTTCTTCTGACTGTTCTTGCGGCGGTGTCAAGTTTAGTGGCTTTTTTAAAATCTTGTTGACGAGATAAAAGGGTAATTTTTTGCTTTTAACACTATTAAACGGTTGGTTTTCTTGCTGGTTTTTCGTGGCCGTCCCCTGGTTTCTTCTTCTAGTTTTATTTTAAATGCATTTTTCATCATACCTGAAGAGCACCCCAGAGTTTTCGCTATATTCTGGTGAGCATATCCGTCGCTTTTCATTTTTCTTATTACGTTCCTCTTCTCATCCGAGCAATTTTTTCTATGCCCCATTTCTTTCTAAAAAAAACATTATTGATCTATTGTAATATTTCAATGTAACTATTTCCTTAAACAGTAAAACACACCCTTTCGCTTTTTAGCTATAATTTAATAAACTCTTTTCCTATTTTTTAGCAAAAACACTTCAGTTTCGACACGTGTATTTATTATTTTGTGCAGCCAACAAATGACATAAACTGACATTTAACAATTTTCCCGATAACGGTAAAGGATCTTGCTTGTTTTTTTAATGTGATTTTTCTATCTACTACCTACCTACCCAGAAGATTGCAGGATATTTTGTAGAGCAAAAAGAGGAAACAATTAGAGAAATGTATGCAAGAGTATTTTGTATTTTTTTTTGTCCATCACTGTATATAATCTCTAAGCAAAGTCAACCACTTGAGAGAGGTGGTATCGTGAAAATGAAAGTTGTTGTATTCTGGATCGAAGCATGGACACACAGTGTAGAGCTTTGATGATCCTAGTCCCGGGACATGGGCTAAATAGAAAGCGGATGAAGAGGTCCTTGCTCTTTTTGTGTGCGACCCTTGCTTTTGTTTGCGTTAATGGCGACTGGAGAGAAGAAAATTCCACCATAAACTGTACAACGATATCAGTCTAACGAGGGGACTACTCACTCAACGCTCAAGGTGTCTAAACGACGTATGGGTAGATGGGCAACGTAGCACTGGCCCAAAGAGTATCTGACCGCAAGCCTGTGGGACAACGCAACGTAGGACACCCATGATTAAGGTGACCCATACAAGTCGAGAAGGACCACTGCCAACTTAGCGTGAGAAACTGAAATAAGCTGGCAAGATCGTGCTAACCAAAGAATCTTGTTGCTGGTCTAAAAAGAAGAAGAAACAAAATGTGTGGTATGATTTATTCCTCAGTTAAATCTAATTTGCCTTTTTATCTATTCCCTAGGCAGATTTCTTATTTCTTTCAAAGAAGGCCTTATCCTAGTCGAATGTTTTTTACCACTGAATTCTGGTTCTTAAATGGGCGTGAAAAATGCGTTTCTTGACCTTGACAATGTATTTATATCTGTGTGAACGATGAATTTCAATTTCGTGGTTTTTTTCTCTGGTAAATTTGGTGTCATTGAAGAAGAACCGATTAAAGGCTACGCGACGCTTTTATTTATCACACTTGTACGCGTGGGAGTTTCATTCCGATTGAAGAATAATTTAAATTTAAATTTTAAATTGAAACACAGAGATACCTGGCAAAGATCACAAGGTGAAGGTAAAAATAGGATATGATTAACGACAGCATGCGTATGATCATCCGTTCCGCATGAGCAGGTAAACGCATGGATAGAGTATGTGCTTCTGAAATGAGCGGTACTTACTCATTGCCGACGATGAAATCTTGCAAAAGCAACTTCCAGTGCAAATAATTATGCGAGGCAAAACGCTAAACAGATCGATCAGTGTGGTTAGACGCTAGAGCAACTACCCACAAGCTTTATGCTTGCTAAACTCACTTGTAATCGAATCTTATCATCGCACAGCAAGCTCTCTTGGTTAATTCAGTTCGCCGCTGTTCATTATTCAAGCAACGCTCAGACCGCAGTTGAAGATGATACATCAATAGGTACATGCGAACGGCCGGCAGACAGTTCGCGCGAATCGGAAACCTTTTGACGCAGATACTCGTGTAAAGTCATCCTATCTACTTATGGAATATCAACTTCTCCACTATGTGGTCGTTCACAGTATTTGCCTGCACTCGGCCGTGTAGGCGAAAGCGATTTAGAATGATATAATCATTTCTATTTAAAATAAACACGACGGCGGCAGCGGCGACTAGCAGTGGGAGAGAAACAATCATGCTGAGATAATTTCGCGCAACATGCAAAAGTTTATGACCCACTAGGCCCTATGCGTGCTGAGGTAATGACTGTTTATTTGCGACACTTTAATTGCTTAAGTTGGTCGAAACGTTTAAACACTTGTTAGTATCTCTGGTCAGTGGTTGGAAATCTAGGGTTCCGCTGGGAGAGAGACCTCTGATTCATGGGATTGACTCATAAGTGGAATCATTTGGTGCGAATTATTTATGGGTTAAACGATGTTTCTATTCATGAGACTCGCGGGCACCAAATGAAGAGAGCATAACCTCGTCTTACGAGTTATTCACCAAGAACTAGACTGTTGGTCACTTCTGTATACACTACAGGTTTTTGGCAAATTTTATGGGTCTGCAGTTAACTCAGTTCCTCAATCTTATTTATTCTTTTCGCATGTCAGACGGTGATAGCGTGTTTTACACAAAAATCATGGTCATCAAGAAAACAAGACTCTTACTCCAGTCGTTACAAAATAGTTAACCTTGGAAATGGTAGAGTTAGATAAACAACTATGTGACACATGTACACATGTACAGATTATGGTCAGGTGGACGGCAATTTCAATGATTGCATGGAAACAAGTGAAAGCAATTTTCACATTCACATGAAGTCACATGTGCATCACTAGACTTTATGGAAAATTAATTCTAAGGATACAATGGACGACTGGACGGTGCAGTTGGTTAAGTGCCGGCCCTAAGTTAGAGGGGTCCCAGGTTCGAATCCCAGTGAAAGCAAAGTTAATACGCTTTTATCGGGTTTGTCAAATCTGGTCCAGTCATCATTTGCCGTTGGGATCAAATTAACGGCACTATCATTGGAGCGTTCGATCAGTGAAAGTAGTCTGACTGTGGGTATCACAATGGACCAACATGATCTAAGTGTTCTAGTGAATTCATTAGCAGTCTCCTATCCTAACCTCCTAAGGATACAATCCCCATAGTAAACTACTATGTGACATTTAGTAACAAGCTCCTTCTTCTTCTTATGGTGCTACAGTCCGGGTGGACCTGGCAACCAACAAGCCTCTGCAGCTAGTACGATTTTTGTTCTAGCGTCTCTAATTGCGCATACCAAATTGTTTGAGATCCCTCTTCACTTGTGTACGCCACCTTGGACGTGGACGTCTCCTGCGTCGTCCCAGTGTCGAAGATTCTTCGGGCCGGAGCTAAGTTTCCCATGCGCTCTACATGTCCTAGCCATCTCAGACGTTGAGTCCGTAGACTCACGTTGCTGTACAGTCCATATATTCCGTGGTTGAATTCTCTCCTCAAATTGCCATCACCACAAACATAGCCAAAGATCACACGCAGAACTTTTCTCTCGAAAAAAAAACAAGAGCTTCTTCATTCACTTTTGATATTGTTCATGCCTCTGCGCCATAAAGCAAGACAGGGATGATCAATGTCTTATACAAAGTCAGCTTGATCCTCCGAGAGAGGGCTCTATTACTCAGTTGCCTTTTAAGACCATGAAAGCAGCGGTTGGAAAGCGGTTCTGTGTTTGATCTCGGTACCTTTGTACAAACAGTATAAATTACTGTTTACAGCGCAGCCGAGGTAGACGAAGTTCTTCACTACTTCGAAGTTATATCTGTCTATTGTTACGTTCTGTGGCGGGCGCCGTGGCCGTGTGGGTTTGTGTGTCGATTTACATGCATTTGACTTTCACACGCTAAGTTCAAATCCACGCACAAGCAACAATTTTTCAAAAAAAAATTGAAAAATTGTTCACGGCTGCACCTCTTTCGAGTCACTGACAATGCTCAAAGGGTATAACTGTCTAGAAAAAGTTTCTCAATCTCGACTTTTGGAGTCGGCATTAAACTGTAGGTACCCTCCATTCGTGAGAGAACAAAAGCACCCACAACACGAGTGGTTGCTGAGAAGCCAGGTCCAGGTCCACTTCGGACTGTAGCGCCGTCATTATTATTATTACAAAACTATTTCCCTTAGACCACCGTTTTTGTAAGTCAAAAGTGACAAAAGATCCTTGTACGTTGAGTTGCTCGTAGGGTTCGCGATAATGTCTTTCTCGCAGACAGGACCAAAATATTCGACGCAGAATTTTCGAAGGCACCAATAATTTGCTCTGTAAGTTAATCGAGTACATTTCAGTTCTATACAGTAAGACTTGAAAATGATTTCGATTATTCGAGTCAGGTGTTTAGACTCAAGTTGCTGGGATAAACCGAAATAGCAGCAATTGACAAGGGGGATTCTACGTCGGATCTCCATAAAGACCTCGTTTGTGGTGTTCGTTTTGCTTTTGAAAATTGTACCTCGGGACTGTGAAGTTTTGTTCCAAATGGTGAGCTACGGATCGATTTTTATACGACAACATATGCACATTTTGCGCTGTGGCGTAATGGGTAGGTGCGTGAACTCCTATGCTCGCGGCTTAAGGTTCGAAACTCGAACGGCTCCACCTCCTTCGAGTCACTGACAATCCTCACAGAGTATAACTGTCTAGAAAAAGCTTCTCAATCTCGCCGTTCGGAGTCGGCATTGAATTGTAGGTCCCCTCCACTCGTGATAGAACAATAGTATGCACAATACGAGTAGTTGCTGAGAAGCTAGGCCCAAGTCCACCTCGGACTTCCTTTCATTTACTTTAAAACTAGGTGAGCGTTTATGGATGGTACTGCTTCGGTAATTACTGCCAATTCCTCTTAGAAGAGATCGTTTCGTAATTATTTGAGTGCTAATCTTATTGATTCACTTACTCATAGGCTACTACTGTTTTAAAGATTTGGATGGGTTTTACTACAGTTGTGTATACCCAGTAACCCACACGTGGTTTAAGACCCAAGTATATGTAAAAATGCTTTTTTGATCAGATACTTCATGTGCGAAATCGAGCTGAGGTTATCGATTTTGCCAATGAAAACTTGAAATTTCTTAATTTGCTCACAAGCTGAGAATGAAAAGCATGGACGTACCTACATATTTGCAGGGTTGCTTAATGTCACACTTTTTGATTTTTATATACTATACCGTATAAAAGCGTATAAAAATGTATAAAAGTGCATACAATTGTATAAAACTGTAAAAAAATATATGAAAGTGTATAAAAGTGAAAAAAAGTATCTAAAAGTTTATACAATTTTACAAATACCTACAGTAATAAGTGCCTATTCTCTATGCATTTCTTTGACTTTTATACTATTTTTTTAGGTTTTATACCTCTTCCTTGCTTTTATACACTTTTATACACCTGCAATATTTTTCAGTTGTTTAATACACACTTTTATACGCGTAAAAAAGTGAGTATAATACACCGAGTATTATACGTCTACAACCCTTCATATTTGAGGATTTGAAAAAAAACTCTCAAGCAAAAGACTGCAATTCAGTTCACAGTTCACTTGTTGAACCGTTAGATTCATGTTGAACTTGAGATTTATGTAGATTAATGATTTTATTAAACAGTACAATGCATACATTTCATAGAGCTTATGTAAATGCAGTTATTAGAGAAAATGGAATTCAGAAGTAAAGGAAAAGCAAATTATACTTGCCCTTAACTTACATGGGTACTGCTCTTTTGTTTTAACAACTTACTATTGACTCAATTAGAATACGACCTTTCTCAGTCATATTGAAAAATAAATAATGACTATTTCCAAAGCTCATATCAGTTGATAAAAGTTCGTTCTGGTTGATAGGGTTTTCTCAGAAATATAATGCCATTCCAAACAAAGCGCGTACAGAATTTAGTTTTGCAGAACTACATAAATACACGGGGAACACTTTAATTCCCAAGCTTATCTTTTCATTGATAAAATGCTTCATGGGAATCCCCTTATTTACTTTAACTGCATGCCAACATATTGTGCTTATCATACTAATTAAAGGCATATACAAATTATGATATTTATCGATTCATTAAGTGCGGTCTCGGCAAATCTGTATCCGTCATATGTATGGACTTAATATGTATTTTAAATCGATTGCATAGGCGTGTTAAAAAAAATAGGAAGCAAGTACGATTGTGAAATGCTTTAAATGTTGTGGTAATGATGGCTTCATGGAGATAACGTTAACTAACGTTAAACTGAGTAAGCAATGCAAAAGGGAGCATTATCCACAAAAAAAATCGATCCTACCCACTGCAAAAGCTACTCAGGTACAGTTGTGGTCAAAATAAATAAATAAATTGGATAAAATATTAGCCAATAATTGATGTTATTGAATAATCTATCAGATTTTTAAAGTTAATTTTCGATATAGTGCGACCAAATTCTTAGGTCCCGGCTGAGCTCCATTATAATCCCACTGAACAACAAATCGTTTACAACGACATCACTTACGACATATCGCTTTCAAAGGCCGATTTTTCGATTTTTTAGATAAAATATTGGTTTTAAGGACTAAAATCGATGCAGTTGTTGGTGTTGTTGGACCGCATTTTTCTCTAAAACGATAAACTGTTTATCTGTAGATGCGATGTATCTGTGTACATAGAATTTTGGATATGTTACAGCTTACCGTTTGTTGACATGTTATTCTTTTTGTTTTGCGTTTATTATTAGTTTTTATTATTGTTGAAGATCGTGTTTCAGGTGTTGACGTTTGAGTTACGCATGATCTTCGTAAGAATGACGTTAAAAAATCGCCTTACAGTGCGTCGCCTTGGCTAAACCTTTTTTTGACTTCAAATGTCTCGGCAAAGTCATAACCCGCCTTGATGAAGCAACGACTATTCCCCACCGTTATCCTACAAAGACGAACCAGTTTTGCAGGGACGCTAAGATAAGACAATGCGCTGTACAGCTTGTCTCCCTAAATACTGTCATACGCGGCCTTAAAATCGATAAACAGATGGTGAATATCGACTTGAAGCTCCTGTGTCTTTTCCAAGATCTCTCGCAATGTTAATATCTGGGCGATGGTTAACTACGCTGGCCCGAACCTGCACTAATATTGACCAATTTGACTGCTCACTTAGGGCTTCAGGCGGTTACATAAGATGGCAGAAAAGCTCTGATATGCGATATTTAAGAGACTGATCCCTCTGTTGTTGGCACTGTTTTGAGGGTCTCCGTATCTGCTATCTTCGAGTTATCGGTTACAGCGACCTATCGCTTATAACGACCAAATTCGTCAGTCCCTTGAAGGTCATTATAACCGATTTTGACTGTGTTATGATAAGGGTTTCCTTCAAAGCGTCACTTCAATACATTCATGGTGTTTTTTTGCACAATAACATACATACTCGTAGGTATGTAATATGTATGTAATAGCATACATATGTATTTATTGCACTGAGTTGTTTGGTTTTTTGTTTCTTACTGATATTTTGACCGCAGCTGTATGAACACTCACCGTCAAAAGTGAATGAACATTCTCTAGCTGAAAGTTATTCCTCTAATTAAAATTGAACGGAGCATTTGTGTCTCAAATAAAAGCGCTGAAATCATACTTCAATATATTTAACATAACAATATGCATAAAGCAGTTAATTTAGTTCAAAAGAAAAAAAAAGAGCTATAAACAAGCGTCAAAAGTGAGTGAACATCTCGCTTTAAAAAAATTATTTCATTGGAAAAAATTGTTCTTTATATGTCTTTATCGCTGTCTTCAGTTTTTTTATTTGCCGATATAAATGGTTAATAAAAGCGAGCCTATTAAGAGATGAACTGCTGGTTTTAGCACTTTTCTTCTTTAAATTCAATTGTTATATGCCTTCTGTTAAATAAAATACGCTATATTTTAAAGCATCACTTTGTATTCATAACTGTTCTACCTCATTCCGGTGAATAGTAATTTAGTGGATAAGCTTTCAACAGATGACTGAATGTTCACTTACTTCTGACGCTAACTGTACATCCCTCCTCAATATCGCCCATAAAATCCTGTCCAGGGTTCTGTGTGAACGTCTAAAGGCTTTTTGCACCACAATAATTGCTACGTACCAGTGCGGCTCCCGATCACGCAATTCATCCAATCTTCACACTTTCCCAAATTTTGGATAAGATTAGCGAGTTGCTAATTGACACTCACTTTCTATCAATTTTAATGCCAGATACAACGACACTTATTCCAAGGAACTATTCGTTACGATGGCTGAATTCGGATTCTCCGACAAAATGATCCGATTGTGTTGTGCTACGCTAAAAATTCTTGAGCACAATGCAGATTCTAGAACTTCCGAACTCTTTGAAACATGCACCGCATTTCTGAAAAGAGATGAGCTAGCCTTTGACTTCTTCAATCCCATGAGATAGTTTTGGGAAAGTTAAGAAGTTTATCCTTACTTATTATTATTATACTCTCAGTTTCAATTCCCAGCACAGAAAAAATAATTTTCAAATTCTACGGCTTCAACTCTTTCTAGTCACTGACAATGCTCAAAGAGTGTAATTGTCTAGTAAAAACTTCCCAATCTTTCCGTTTGGGGTCGTCATTAAACTGTAGATCCCCTCCACTCATGAGAGAACAATAGCACGGACAACACGAGTGGTTGCTATAGAAACCAGGCCCAAGCCCAGTATTATTTATTAAGGAGTTTATACACGTGGGAGCAAACTTCTTCGGTTTATCCAATTCATTTGGGTCAAACGCAAAATAACTCTTGCCAATCGCTGTTTCTTTGGGCTCAAGAGACAATTGAGTAATAGAACCCTCTGTCGAAGGACCAAGCTGACTTTGTTTAAGACATTGATCATCCCTGTCCTGCTTTACGCCGCAGAGCAATGGACAATATCAATAGCGGATGAAGAAGCTATTGATCTTTTCGGAAAAATGTTTTACGTGCGATTTTTGGGCCTGTTTGCGTTGATAGCAATTGACGCCGACATGTACATATCTAGCCAGGCATCTACGGATCCAACTCCTAAGATGGCTACACCATGTAAAACGGACTGTAGCGCCACAAAATTTTGATGAGACTAAGTTAAAAACGAGTGGATGGTGCAGTTGGTTAAGTGCCTGACCTAAGTTAGAGGGCCCCAGGTTCAAATCCCATTAAAAGCAAAGTAAATACACTTTTATCCGGTTTTTCAAATCTGGTCCAGTCACCATTTGCAGTTGGGATCAAATTAACGGCGCTGTCACTGGAACGGTCGATCAGTGGTAGTAGTATGACTGTGGGTATCACAATGGACCAACATGGTCTAAGTGTGCTGGTGAAGTCACTAGCAGCCCCCTAACCTAACCTAATCTGACCTAACGAAGTTAAGTATAAATTTAGGGAAGAACCGTAGCAGCCACGAAACTATTTTCATTATCAAAGTTATTCAAAGAATCTATATAAGAGGCTAGTGTGTAAGATTGAAAATGTGTTTATCTGGCTTTAAGAGAAGAAACAAATGTACTTCTCTCGACAAATTCATGGTAAATTTGAACTTAATTGATATACAGTGCCTCACAAAAATATTCGGTATTATGTTTTGTCCTGGATCCTAGTTTGTTGAATTTTGTTGTTGTTGCAGACAGAAAACATGCATTATTTTTTCTGATTTTTTGTTAACAGAGAATAAATGTGGAATTGCAACTGTTTTTTATTATAATTATAATAATTATTTGTTGATTAACAATACTAAAATCCATGAAAAAAACATAATTCCGAATACTTTTGTGACGCACTGTATGTAGACTTCAATTAACCCCTTGTCTTCGAAAATTCATGTAACCATGATAAAACAATGCCAGTAATTTTCTCAAATTTAGAATAATTGTTTAAACTCTGCAATGATTCACCCAATTTTGTTAATAGTTCTGCAAAAAGAATACATACAGTGGATCAATAAAAAACTCGGACAATTTTATCTTCTCCTTTGTTTTGTTTGTGCTAATCTTGTTCATGAATTCGAAAATAAAACAAAATTATTTTCTCACAGGTATTTTGTAGTCAAATGGGAGTAAGTTTATTTGAATTAGATACAATGATCTATCTTACAAGTAGCGACAATCAAACGAAGAGTTGAATAAATGTAATTTACGAGCCATGGTAAATCATGGCACTGTACCAAGGTAAGTCCGAGTTCTTCATTGATCCACTGTACATGTACATGTATGTATGAAAATTGTTAGGTTTGGACAGAATTTGCCTGATCTGACCTGTAATCCAAAATGTAGAGTTAATGCTTTAAGCGGATTAAGTAATTTTCAGGGAGTTCATCTTGTACTTATTCTTTGGGTTTTTGTTCCGTTTGTGTGTTTCATTCCTTCAACATTGTCTATTCTTTTGTTTTTATTACGCATTCGTGACCTGGCAGACGGAACGGAAGAATTACTGTTATTGTATAGTTGGGGGTTGTCGGACAAGATATTACTATTCCAACAACGTATGGCTTTGACTCATAAATGGATAGATGATACCGCTCTTTTGTAATTGCTTCTGAAAAACCATAATTGTGATGGTGCCAGTACCAGTTTAAAGAGAAGACAAACGCAGGTATCACATGACATCAGCTTTTGTTCTTAAACAAAGGAAATCGTTACTAAGAGACTGTCATGTTTCTGTAAATGGTTGGACTTCCTTGCAGCAGGTGACAAACCTTTTCCATTTCCCCTTAACATCCTGAAAGAGAGGTCGTTGTGATTCACACCAACGCATTCTGTAAATGACCAGAGGAGGCAAACTAGGAAAACAACCACCTGTGACGTGCAACCATATGCATGCATGTCTCGCATTGCAACCAGATCTGAACTTCAATGCAAAATCGCACAACTCCACTTTATTACAACATTTATTATTCCAACTTTATTCTTCTGTTTTATCTAACAATAATAGAATTTGTTATGTCTTTTGTCAAATGGCCTTTCTCATTCACAAGCATTTCACACACATAATTGGTCAGCCAAGTGCGTTTAAGTTTAATTTCTTCTTGTTTTTGTTCAAACTCCCAAGGGCAACAAAGCGTACATGTGTTGTGTACCATCATCATCATCATCTGAGTGTGTACGTAAGTTGCATGTATGAATATGAATTTTGATTTTAATCAACATTGCATGCGTAAGGCCAATTAAGAAAGATACTTATTATCTATGACCTAGGCCTATACGAAGAGACCAGTCGAACTATGAAATATGAATTGAAATGAAACGTGTGTGTAAGTGTTGTTCAGCATCAGTTTTTAATTTTTAATAAATATTAATTTCATATATGTGTATATATCATTTATATCTTAATTTTTTGCTTTTTTCTTCTTTTTCTCTGCGTACGGTTTTTTTTTGTTTTCTCTTGTTTATCCGCTCCGAAATATAGAACTCAACTAACAATTCGCTTTCATATCTTCTTCTTCTTACTATACATACGAATTAATACAATTAGGCTTAGCAATTAAGTAAGTGATTTTGTTTTTTTGTTTTGTTTTCGATTCTTCTCCTCTTTCTCTCTTGTTTTTGTTTCATTATCATTTTGCAGTTAAGCTTCAGCAAAGTTTTATGCTGTTAAACAAAAAAAAACAATAACCAAAAAGGGCATAAGGATAATTAAAAAAAAATACATGTGTAAGTCTTCTCTTCGCTTCTTGCCCTTCCTACCTACATCGCACATCATTCTTACAAAAGTTGATGTTTACAAAAGTTGCGAAAACAAAAATAAAAGAACGAAACTCCCCCGCGTGTAGTCTTTGCATCCAGAATCAAGACACTAACAATTGTTTGTTGTTGTTAATCCGATTAAATTGTTACGTTTGACCAAGAATTAAAATAAAATAAAAAAAAAAAATTACTCGATAAACTTAGCATTATGGTCCACATTAGGATGGCAATTTGAATTTGAATTCAAGAGGAAAGTATTTTATCGTATATAATTTAGCAACCGCATTGTTGTTCACTCATCATTCTCAGGCTCTCATTGCAGCAAGCTTCGAAAAAAAAAAACAAACAAAAACACGCGCATTTTATAGCATGCGTGCTCTTGTACATGGAAATGAAAATGGAAATGTCGATTGTGTCGGTCAATGTGGTTGATTTTTGTTTTGTCCCTGCACTTTGTGTTTCCCCGAACCGAAGCTCACACCCACACACATTACGTTTGCTTAAGTCTTCTTCTTAATTAATATTACATAGTACTGTTACTTAGAGAATAAACGCTAAAAGTATCTCGCGCGGTTACAATTATTTGCTATTTTGTGTGTGTGATATTCTTTTTATTATTATTTCCCGTTTATAGCTACATTTATTTGTTTAATATTTATTTTTTTTAGTTATTTTTTTATTTCTTTTGTTTAGTTGACTTGTGGGTTGTTTTGTATAAATGACTCATCCCTCTCTGTCGTCACACAACTATCTTCGTCTGCGCTGGTTTATCTTGTCGATTCTTATGTAGTTTTGTTTTTAGTTTGATATCGACGAGAGACTCTGTGCAACACCGTTCACAGTCTTTGATTTAAGGACATCGTTTTCGTAACTGAAAACTGTTTCTTTTCCGTTTTCGACAACCCGTTTGGTCATCATTTTCTTGCCATTCACAAATGTGGTGGATGTTGAGGTTCGTTTTATGGCACCATTGCCACCGTTGCCAGCCATTTGGGTGTTAAACGATGAGAATGCAGCGAAACTGTTTGATGGCATTAGGAAGTCCATCATCGAATAGCCAACCATGGGTCCCATGAACGAAGTCATCATGTTGTTCTGAGCTGGATGTGAATGACGATGGCCAACACCTTGGCCACGATGATGGTGTACACCATGACCACTGCCATGTCGACGACTGCCATGCTGAGCGCCATGCACTTCACGGAAGAGTTCTGCGAATGGGGAATTCACGCCGAAGAACTCACGGAACACTTCATCCGGTGGCCGAAACACAAACGGGAATGCATTCATATCGAAATCTTCAAAGTCGTGCATATCATTGCCGTGTCTGCGTGGTGCTCTGCCTCGTTGGGCATCACCCACGAGACCCTCTTTGCCATATTGATCATATATTCTACGCTTTTTCTCATCAGACAACACCTCGTATGCCTCGTTGATCTTTGTGAAGCGTTGGTTTGCTTCCTCCAAGTTGTCTGGATTCTTGTCTGGATGCCACTTGAGTGCTAACTTTCTGTAGGCCTTTCTAATTTCCACTTCGTTGGCTGTGCGTGAGACGTCTAGTATTTTATAATAGTCGACCATGTTTCAGTAGATTCTGTTTCCTCTGTGATTTTTGTGGCTTCTGTAATTACATGATTAGATTGATGCGACGAATCACAGTAAAGAAGAGAACAAGAAAAAAAATATATCATATCGTTCAAGCAAATACGTACACGAATTAATATGAGCTGACAGCGGACACTATTGCTTTGCTTGGCGACCTTGCACCGTTTTGGTGGTCTCAGAAGTCGCAGGAAATGGTTATGCTAACGATGGGATGAGATTTTCGTCTTCCTCTCCGTTCTTCAGGCACACAAACCACGAGAACCTTTTTTCACAAGATTTGTTTGAATAGGAAAAATGTTAATGTAAGGTACAATAAAAAAAAATATAAAAAAGCAGCGAATGAAGTGAAACACTCACACAACTCACAGACTCTGAATTTCACTTGATTCCCAACTTTACTCTTTTCTTTCTTTCGCGCACGCAAATGTCAGACGGAACGGAATCTGTGGCGAAGAGACAACAAGCTTTTTGACAAGTGTGCTGTGTATGTGTGGGGATGGTGGTGGATGATGCACGGTTTCTGTTTGATGGTATTGTGTGTTGGTGCAATATAGTTGAGAAGTTTTGTTTGAATTTTGTTTTGCTAGAATTTTTTCCTTTATCGGTGACTTCTACTCAGAAACCTAATTCGATGACAATTTGATGATTTTTAAACTTATATTGAATTCGATTCTGGGAAGGGGAACGTGGAATGTTTGTTTGTGTTGGTTTCGAATACTCTTCCTCTTGGGTTACACTAAAAAAAAGAAACACTTAATTTTTCTTTCTATTGAGGACAAAAGTGATTCTGCTGTTGCAACTGACAACTGACACAATGGTGGTTTGCTATGTTTGATTATCATGCGTTTATTTTTCTTTTCTCTCTTTTTCTCTTAAAAATTAGTGGTGGGGTTGAATTGCTGTAGAAAGCGAACAAAGCGAACAGAGCTTTTACAACGGAAGGTTGACTGGCGTTTGAAAATGTCAGAGGTATGTTCTTTTTGCAAACATGTGATTGGTGAAAAAAATAAAAATAAAGAATAGACTAGAATTTTCGAAATCAACTTACATAATTTGACGTAATGTAAGACCTTGAGAATACTTAGTAGGAATTGCCTCGAAAAATTATTGTTTACAGGTGAAAGTTCTTACTCTCAAGACCATTTCTTTTAATGAAATAAATGGAAATAATTTTATTTCTCAGCTCACTGAACTTGAAAGGCAAAATATAAATCGAAAGCTACACCTCGGTGCTTGACAAAACATCAAAAGTCGCGATATGTAGAATGTTTCTTTTTAATTAACAATTTAGTGCAACTAAACATATAACATCTAGTACGGTTACTCCTTATAATTCAGTCCTGCGTATTCATATGCTCATACTTCATCGTTCAGTCATAAAATCTTGAAACATGCACCTAATGCATCTAGTGGATATATTTTGAAAACCAACAATTGGTTGCTTGGTAATGTATGGAAAGCTAAGTGAACAGTTATTTGTTTATAATGCTTGCTACTAAGGAAACTAGAATTAATAGATGATGTCATGGTGATATCTACCGCATTTTCGAAGGTGCATTGTACTGCCAGGTAGCAACCTACTCCAGTGCCGTTAATTAAATCCCAACGGCAAATGGTGATTGGACCAGATTCAATTTCACTGGGGTTCGAACTTGGTACCCCTTTAACTTGGGGCAGGCACTTAACCAACTGCGCCATCCAGTCTTATTTCCATTTACTGTCCTTATTGTACGCGAATCGAACGATTAGGTTACATTCATCAACATTCAACAATTTTTAGGTTACATTCAACAACCTATTCAACATATTGTCGATTTTCTGACCCAAAGAGAGAATGGGTTAGGAACCAAAAGGACGATGGCTGTATAACAGCGTTTTGCAATTGCAGTGGACGCTCGATATAGTGAACAATCTTATATAGTGAACACACGACATTTTATACCGTTTCATCTACTCATTGTATTGTGCGAAAATCTTGGACGATTAGTTTTCTTAGGTACAAATATGGAACACAGTTTGGGGTTGTTTGAAGCAAATACAAAGTGCTTGTTGCTTGTATATGGAATGTATTATATTTGTTGCGTTTACGTTTTTTTATAATTGAGTTATTTTTTTAAAAACAAAATATTTTTTTTTTTATAAATATTGACTTGGTTTTTAGTTATTACAAAGAAAAATTGTAATTATATTCTATTTTTAATGAATTGTACTTTAAAACATCCGAATTTTGATGAAATTTGATCCAAGTAGGCCACGCTCATTACAATGAACAGTCTTGCTCCAGTGAACATGCCCGGTTTTTAAAGGTTCACTATATCGAGCGTCTACTGTATTATTTACAGTATTTATTATTTTTATGGGATGAGGTAAAAAATATATCCAGCAATCGAATGCGATAGCACTTAGGCGTAATTGAGGCATGAAATCCCAAAAAATGTTTAAGGGCATAACGATAAGTAAAGAGAACCAAAATTCTCCCTTTGTATCACCCTCCAGTGGAACCACATCTTTCTGGGATATTTTAAATATGTCAACATTTTTTACCACTGATTAGAACCTGCTCCGATAGTTGCTGAATGTATATCAAAAGGAGAGAAGTGCACAGAAAGTACCAGTATCTTAAACCGCTAGGGCACAAGACGATTAACTTATAAATACGATCCCAATGTGAGTGCCATGCATGTTTTATAAGTTTTTCCGTAAAAGATGACAACATGCTTTCTAAAGCTGCTTGGATTTGTAAATTTAGCTTCTGCTTATTAGAGAAGGGACTTTCTTCAAGCAGCAGTTTAATCTTACGTCACGGGTGTTCAATCGGGCTTAGATCAATATATTTTGAAGGAGTGCATCCGATCATCATCTTCTTAAAATCAATAATCCTAATGCAGGCTTAATTTTTCTGAAACTCCGCAAAGTTTAGTTGAAAATATTCAAATACCCAATTTTTTCCATAGTATTATCTATAAATTCAATGTGCTCAAAGACACTTGAGGTCATAAAATCCCACAATATCACACAAACTTCTCCGTGATGTACGCTTTATTTAAGCGCTATTTTTAGCCTTTTCCAAAGTGGTTTATTGTTATTTCATTTGAAAACATAACCCAACTTTCTCAAAAGCTTTCTGGAAGACTTACATACATATTGCCTAGCCAAGCCTATTCTTTACAATTCTTTATAATTTTCTTTGTTCTGATAGGTGTATGCTCAATTTTGTGAGGTACTGTACGTATATGCTTTTTTGCATGCCAAACGTTGCACCTTTTAGTATAGAGTAAGAACTCAAGAAAATCAGTTTAAATATAAAAAATATCGATTTTACGTTTTTTCTCCGCGATTCAAACCATTCGTTCACGATTTGTGAAACTGAAACAGCGGTCCACAAAAATCCGCAGCCACCCACATTTTCTTTCAAAATATCGCACTTTCTTTCTCTACCAACATACAATTGAAAAATCAATGTTCTTGCATGTAAAGAAATCGCGGCTACCTGTAACTAAAGAATAGTTCATGTTGAAATTTGTAATTTTCGAAAATCGCATGTCACAGATGGCGGATCATGTGTACAGGACTTCAAAAGCTGAGGAATTATTACCAAGTAACTTCTTTAATATCGAACTTAAGACTGTCTTGTACAACAAGTTGGCTTAAAGTTTGATCTTTCAAAGGTCCGTATAGCTACATTTTTAAGATGTTGACATTGACGTAATTAAGGACTGTTAAAACGTCAAAGTCTTATTTTTCTTGTAACGCTACAGCCCAGAATGGACATGGGCCCCAACTAAAAAGCCTCTCCAGCTAAGACGAAATATTTGCCAGCTGTCGCCAATTGCGTACGCCAAGTTGGTTGACGTCCCTCTCCAGTTGGGTGTGCCACTGGTTCAGAGACGAAGACTTTGCGCTGGCGGATCTAAGTTGTCCATGAGCTCTACATGGCCTAGTCATCTTTGGCGTTGTATTCGTTGACGCTTGGCTAAATTCATGTCGCTGTTCAGCTAATACAATACAGCAGATTGGTGCCAAAAGATTTCAGGCATTTACACAGAACGGCAGAAAAACTTTGTATGCTACATAAGGAGAAACAGTTGAAGAGATCTTCTTTCTTATGGATCGGGCAAACGATACTGCGATCCTACTCATCGGGCATACTTTCCTCCGGCCATGTCTTACAGATGGGATGGAGCATGCGCCCAACCAGGTCATCTGCAGCTGCTTTAAAGATTTCAGCAGACAGACTATCTGCGCCATCAGTTTTGTTGGGACGACCGGGGAGACGAAATTCTGTTTTCTTATTGTGTTGTGTTGAGTGATAGCGGTATTTGTGCCCTCATCGCCGTCCAAAAGTCTGCAGAAATAATTTTTCCAAATTCTCAGTATCGACTGCGAATCTACTAGAAGTTGTCCATTCTCATTCCGACAGGCTTTTATCCAAACTTTATATCCATTCGATAAAAGTTTCACCCTCTGATAAAACGTTCGGTCATCATTCCAGCCATAGTACCTCTCCATCTCATTGATCGCGAACTTCTCGTGCTTTTTCTTGTTCTTCTTAAGAAGCCCGATCTCTTCCCTTCTTTTCTGTTCCCGGAGCTCACGGACAGCTCTCGTAGTTCTATGCAGCGTTGTAAATTGTAGGCTTTTAGCTTAGCTGCATGTATGCCTGCACTCGTCTTCAAACCGGTGATTTGTTTTAGGTAGTGTCGTAAAACTCAGCACATCAGAGCTTCTCTGATGGCCTTTTGACGTTTCCATTCTTCTTCTATTGTTTGTGCAGGTGACGTCGAACTTTCGGAGAGTTTCAGAGAGACTCGATTGTCAAAGTACCTAGCGGTCTGCTGCGATTGTAGCCTTCCGATGTCAAACCGAGGTTCTCTTTCTCGATTCCGTTGTTCTCTCCATATCCGTCTCCTTGCCTAGACTACAACAAGGAAATGGACCGAGTTCAAGAATACTGACGTTGATCGCAACGTGATCAATCTGGTCTGACGTCGATCGCAACGTGATCAATCTGGTTGACGTTTGAAGGAGCAGGTTCCCTTTATGGAGTGTATGGACCGCATGCTAGCTATAAAGACGTTTAACCCCATTACAAGTCGAACACCTAAGTCAGTTTTTGGACGTGTTGTCGTGCAGGCTGTGCTTACCGAAAACTTTAGCAAAGATGTTCTCTTTACCCAGGTAAGGTTGAAATCTTCTAGAACGGTCTTGGTGTCATAGTTGAGGCATTGATCGTATGTTCTATCTAGGAGATCATAGAAATCGTCCTTGTTATCGTCATCTTTGTCCTCCGTTGGGGCTTGCGCGTAGGTTAGACTGATGTTTCCGAATTTCGCCTTGAGGCCTTCGCTTACATATTTAAAGCTTACTTTTTGCCTAAGTCTGCCTCGAACAACAAATCCACATCCGAATAAACGCTGCCTTCGCAATCTGTATATGTCGCAGTTTTTCATCCTCTTTTTGTCCGGCCCATCACCATCGCACTTACTGGACTGCGGTAATGTCTCTTTTATAGCAGTCTAGGGCCTCCACGAGTTCATCGGCTGCACGTGGTCTGTTAAGGGACATCACGTTCCACTTGCAGAACCGAAAGTCGTAGTTCTTTTTTGGCTTGCTGCTGTCGTCAACAGTGAATCCGTCCGTTTCCAAGGCAAGTCGTTGTTTGTTAACTAACATTTTCGTTGCGTTGTGAGGACGTTATTACCGCGTAAAACCCCCAAATCTAGAGGACCTGGTCACTGCATATATTAGTTCACCTCTAAGCGTTTGCTGTATATGCAGATTTATGTGAGTGACACTTTCTGAACCCAGACTCCACCCAGACCTCCAGAAATCTCCAAAGTTCCACATCGGGGAAGTCTGTAGTAGTATTTCGATCGCCATCTATGACTTGGATTTTGTTGAAATAATCACTTTTTAACAAATACCAGCAACATATGAACTAAAATTTTTGTTGCGTGTTGAAGGAATTAATCCCGTGTACAACCTCCGAATCTAGAAAACCTGGTCGCTGCATACATTAGTTGATCTCTAAGCGGGTGCTGTATCCAGGGGGCACCATAAGGAGGCTGTATGTCAACTTGACCCGTCTATTTACAGGGGTCGTTGTAAACCAGTCAGAGAGCAACCAACAACTTTTGATGTACAGGTCCGGACAAGGAATAACAATACCTTTTTTTTAGGTCTCCGCACAAGCTGGAAAAATAAAATATTCATAATAATAATGATGATGTTTACCTGTTATGCTGCTATAAATCAATGTCGGACAATAAAATAAGTCAAAATTTGTCAAAAAAGCTTTTAGATAACAATTCAAATCGAACTGACATATTTGTACGATTGGCGTTAAATGCTATTTCTTTAAATTTTTACAAGTTTTTTTTTATACCACAAGACAAATCCAATAACAACACAAGACGTTAAGAGTTACTTCATATCTAGAATTTAAATAAACATCCAAAAAGTCAAATAACTTACATACATATGTATATCTATCAATTGGCATTGAGATAAAGAAAAGAAAATTGCAATAACTGTTTTTTGCTACTAATCCACTTTATCTGTTATGGTTGTGTCATGAGTATGATGTTATCAAGTTCGATACATCTTCTTACTCACCGACCATATGGTGAAATTTGTCTGGCACACACATGGAGTGCTGTATGTATGATATATGATACATTTTCATTCGCGTTAGACGGAAAAAGGTCTGTTCGTCTAGCCCGCCAAGATAGCCAATTTCTAGGAATTTTATATAAGTCACTAAACCTGGTTTGAGTACGCAGAAATTTCATGATCAAGGGAAATTCTCGTGCCTCGAATTTCAGCTAAAGGCTGAAAGCTTATAGAAACTTAACGAGAATTCAGCTGTCAACTGACCTTTGCATACTTAGAGAGCGCTGGATTTCGCTCCCGTGTAAGTAGGCAAAAGTGAACGAAACTGAGCGAAGCGATTAGTATCGTCACATTGTTCATTTTTGTGTATTCGCTTGGTGGCTTCAGTTCTCGATTCCGTACTTCCATAATAAAGAATGAAGTGATATCAATGATAGTTTTTCCAATTATTATGTTTCAGCAGCTGTCAAAGTCACCATTGACATCCAGCAGTCTAAATATTCAGTAATATTTGCCATTTTATCATGCATCGTCTCACGCTTGTTGAACATGCGGAAATTATTAAAAAAAAATTAGTATCGAAATTCTGACGACTTGGAGTACTTCTGGTAGATTTTTTTTGAACTACTGAGGTCAACAGAATTCTGACAGTTCGTAAGCAGGAACTAAATTCCATTGAATCTTTCAAATTGGTGGTGATTTTATCTATTTGAAGATTTACGTTTAGTACGTTTACACCGCACCCCAATTCAACATTTCGGCTAGTTTCTGCATTGCATTTCGCCATACATTTCCTGCATTCTGGAATGCAACACTCCAGCGAAATTCTGAATTTCGTCGCTGCATTTGTAAGTTCGTCAAATCGAACAATCCTCTTTACAAATTCAGCACCATTCAGCACGTCATACAATGACATTTCAGCCCGCTGACATAAACAAAAAAACAGCTATCAACAAAATAATAAATCATTTCAAGTGATCATTGCAATAAAAATGGAATATCTATGTCTGAATTAGCATTTAAATTCATCTTTAAATTAATATAACAAGTTAAATGGTTCAACCACTTCTGATTGAGGAAAAAAATATCAGATAATCAATTCTGACACTAGCTGTCATTTAAAATGCTTAAGTTGCAGTGGAAACGCAAAATTGGATTTCGAATTTTTTTTGCTGAAATGTTGAATTTGGGTGCGGTGTTAACGTACTATAAAATTGTTAACTACTGTGAATGTTTTAATGTTGAAAGCATACAGTCTGGATTCAAGCGGTTGTCAAGTGATTAAAAGAGACAGTTCAAATATAATAGTTCAGAAAATGTGAACATTGCACTTGTGGCAAGAAGAAATTTTTGTGCTTTTTTTTCCTTTTTTAATACAGCGTTTATTTAATTAATATATAAACAAACACACTTAACCTTATTTACTTCTTCTTCTTCTTATTATTATTATTAGGGCGCTACAGTCCGAGGTAGACCTAGGCCTAACTCAACATGCTTCTCCAGCCAGCAGCAAGCCGGCCGAGGTCCCCCTCGACTTGTGTGCGCCACCTTGTACATGGACGTTCTCTGTTGCGTTGTCCCACAGGCCCAGAGTCGAAGACTCTTCAGGCCAGAGCTAAGTTATCCATACGCTCTACATGGACTAGCCATCTTAGGCGTTGGATACGTAGACGCCTGGCTAATACCATCAAACAGCACCAAAGATCGCGCACAGAACTTTTCTCTCGAAAAGAGGCTGTTCATCAGCTTGGGATATTGTTCATGCCTCTGTGCTGTAAAGCAGGACTGGGATGATCAAGGTCTTGTATAGAGTCAGATTGGTCTCCCGAGAGAGGGCTCTATTACTCAATTGCCTTTTGAGCCCAAAAAAACAGCGGTTGGCAAGAGTTATTCTGCGTTTGATCTTGGTACTGTTGTTGTTTGTACTATTTACCGCAGAGCCAAGGTAGACGAAGTTCTTAACTACCCCCAATTTATAGCTGCCTATGGCGACGTTCTGGCCAAGTTGTGCGTTCTTTCTCGATGACAGCATATATTTGATCGTACCCACGTTTACCGCCAGACCCATTTTAGCCGCCAATGCCAATGCCAGCAAAAGCATCATCGACGGGTCGCAGTGTACGCCCAATCACGTCAATGTCATCCGCGTAAGATAGCAGTTGAACAGACTTTTGGAAGATCGTGCCTCTTGTGTTGGCCAGTGAGTTTTGCACGATCTTCTCAAGAAAGACGTGAAAAAAATCACATGACAGCGCGTTGCCTTGTCTAAAACCTTTTTTGACATTGAAGGTCTCGGAGTTCGTTACCGCTCTTGTCTCCATCGTCCTGCTCAGTCTGATGAGTTTGGCAGGAATGTCAAAACTAGACATGACGCTGTATAGCTCGTCGCTATGCACGCTGTCATATGCGATCTTGAAATCGACAAATAGGTGGTGTGTGTCGATTTGCATTTCTTGGGTCTTCTCCAGGATCTGCCGCAGTGTGGAGATTTGATCGATGGTGGACTTCCCTGGCAGGAAACCACACTGATAAGGACCTATCAGTTTGGTGACTAAAAGTTTTAGACGTTCACACAAAATGTCAGAAAAGATTTTATAGGCGATGTTAAGTAACCTTATTTACTAGTCACTCAAAATTCAATTTTTATAAAATTCAAAACATAGAAAATTTCCTCGAACACATGTGTTTTGTTTGCATTTTTCAAGACACAATTGTGTATAACTTATCACTTCTAAACACTTCACAACCAATAATACCAAATCCAACATATTTGTACTCGACATTCCACATTAAATTGTATTTGAAACCAACAATTTTATGTTAGCTTTTACAAATTTATTTCTCTACAGAGTATTAAGTTTCAATATAAATTTGTTCCCACCATCGAACTGTCAGAATTCTATAGATTCTAGTAGGGACAAGAAATGTCACTACGCGGTGCTGTGCCTCAATTTCGGATCATCAATAAATACGGAACTTGAATTTCAACGTAAAGTCGGTTGTCATCATGGTTTCAGTGTGAACGCAATTCGTTGCATCGTGAGCGTGAGTACACTCTCTTAGACCTTAAGCCACCAACCAGACAGAAATTGATGCAAAATAACGAGCACAATTCAGCTGATCGGAATTGGGCATCGCCAGAGAGTCAACCTGGCTTATTTTGGTGTTGGATTTGGGCCTACATCTATATAAGATTGTGCTGACGCATGAAGTAGAACCGTACGACCATAGACTACATCGTGAATTCGCTATTTGTGCGATGGAAATATTGGCCGGAGATCCAGATTTTGGCCAAAATATCATTTTCTTGGACGAGGGCCATTATTGGCTCGGAGGCTATGTCAACAAGCAAAATTGCGAACAGACTTACTGTTAGATAGGATTTGACACCAAGTCAGATAACGGAAAAACATTCGAACATGTGTGTATAATATATGTATATTGTTGTGACTAATGGCTGAAACAGAATAGTGCTTCAGAGCTGGCGTTGTCTTTCAACGCACACAATTCAATTGACATGCACGAAATACTGCGTCGACCTACGTAAGTGAAAAATGAGAGAGGTGAGAGGATCGTAATAAAACGTAAAACGTAATCCTAACGCATGTCATTACCGAACATGTTGGATATTTTTTTGACAGAGGGATACACTGTGAGACCGAAATTGAGAAATGCTTCCCAAATTTGAAGTTCTTTTTTCCCAAATTAAGAACATTTTGTTGCAACTGACATTTGAGACATAAAAACAGCTGATTAATATTTTAATGACAAAACTAATTTGAAATTCGTGTATGCTTGCAAGCATGAATACGCCAAATTAGCAACAAGAAGCAATTTTTTAATTTTTTTAACTTTCATTCATTTTCCATTCATTTTCCGGATTTAATTTCTTTAACGTTCAATTGTTTGACCAGAATATTTTTTTGATTTAACATTTCAGAAATGAAAACAGCTGACGGAATATTTTTTATTTGGTATTTGAGAGAGAGTGGGAACAGCTGATTAACGCAGTGCGTCAACGCACACCCTCCGTAACATGAAGTCGTGAGTACCATGAGAGGGTGCGCCTTAACGGCTTCATTCCGCCCGAAGCTTTCCTTTATTTGGACGAAAAAGGCCTGATACAGGATACGGAAGGATGTCCTATCATCTTCCATGTCGTACGCCGAACAGTGGACAGGCGACTCCAATACGAGCCGGACGTCGCTCGCAGCCACGAGGAAATGCTTCGGTTCAGTAGGGCGATCTCCGCCCGAGATAGGGCACTGTCCACCAAAGAACGTCACTTTTACTGGTGGTCACACCAAAACCAGCCCCCGCCGCCGCTCACGTCTCAAAACGATTGACCCGTTAGCTGAACTTTGTGGCCAGCTTACATAGTTCTTAAGGTAGTTTTAATTAGAATAAGGAAAATATATATAGAAAAAATACAAAAAAAAAAAAAAAAAAAAAAAGGTGCATCACGGCGCATAAAATATATATGTCAAGCATATAAATGCCGTATACGCTCTGGTGCACGCGTCCGTATTGTGTTACGGACATAGCTTAAGTAGTTTTAAGTTTTAGCTTAGGTTTAATTTAGTTTCGGTTAAAGTAGAATAGGGAAAAACAACACAAACAAAGGCGACCAAGTTTTTTTAAAATTTTCTTGGGCAAGTAAAGAAAAAATAATAATATATATAAATAAATAATTTAAATAATTAATAGGATAGGCCGAAAGGCAATAGTATAATGGATTGGGTATAGATTAGCTTAGAGTACCCGTTTGGGGTCAGTAAGTTAGATTTAAGAATTATAGTTCACTTAAATAAGCTAGTTTTAAGTATTTTTGTCTAGGATGTAAGAACCATGAATATGTATAAAATATGAATAAAAGTGCAAAAAAAAAAAAAAAACATGAAGTCGGCTAGCGCAACGCACTTTTCTGTTTCAGCAATCAGTGTGAAGGCAATTCGTCGCACCGTGAGCGTGAGTAGAGTCTTTTAGACCTTAAGC
Organism: Myathropa florea; assembly: GCA_930367185.1. NCBI lineage: Eukaryota > Metazoa > Arthropoda > Insecta > Diptera > Syrphidae > Myathropa > Myathropa florea. The sequence continues at coordinate 38,962,207 of OV884004.1, read as the reverse complement.
CACCAGCCAGATAGAGATTGGTGCAAAATACCGCCGTAGTGGCCAGTATCCAAGTAGACCCAGAGATTTATATACGGAGCCGATCAGCTGAATTGGGCATCGCCAGAAAGTCAACCCGGCATATTTTGTTGTTGGATTTGGGCTTACATCCTTAAAAGATTGTGCTGACCCAAGAACTAAAACCGGACAACCATGGACAATACCGTGAGTTCGCTATTTGGGCGCTGGAAATGTTGGCCGGAGATTCAGATTTTAGCCAGAATTTCATCTTCTCGGACGAGGGCCATTTTTGGCTCAGCGGTTATTTTAATAAGCAAAATTGCGAACAGTTTTACTGTTAGATGGGATTTGACACCAAGTCATATAATGGACGAACATTCGTACATATATGTATGATATATGTATATTGTTTTTGTGACTAAAATATTTTTGTGTTACTATCTTTATATAAATAAATGAATGGATGACATTTGCTTAGATTACATTAATTAAAATCCTATAGAAATAAAAGAAACCAATTACATATTGCAGTTATAAATTAAAAATAAAAAGACAAATTTAAATAAATGCATTAACTGCTTACATTTTTATCTCACAAACGTAGCCCACACAAAATGTCAAACAGTGAATGAAATTACATCGTATGCGTTATCTTTCACCAGAGCTCTTAAACGTCAAACAGCGACTGACTAAGAAATTTCTCATGATTAAAACTTTATTGGAATTTCGTTCATGATAAATCATCTTAAATGACTCATGTGCGCATTTGTTTAATGAGGAAATACCATCATCGGTCGATGATTAGAAAGGAAACTGTGATTACTTTGGTTTGAGATTTAAACTTTAGTATCATACTAGATCTAGTGTTCACTTCCTAGTTCTAAGTAAGATGCCAATCTACACTGTTTACTTACATACGTACATATGTACATATATGAGAGTTACATTTTGAAGAATGAAAAATCCATAACCGAGAACTTGCTTATATTGTGAAGGGTGAATCGGGCACGAGTTCTATTATTATATGTTATGGGGATTAGGAGGGTAATACTGACATGAACTTTCGCAGCGCAGTTGGAGACAGTGAAATCTAAAAATATTCCTCGCAGAAAGGCTTATTATTTGTTTTGAAATTTATTCAAAAAAGAGCAACGACGCGAGTTATAAAAACAGTAATAATGTAATATCCTAGTACTGTAATATGCCAGCTTTAACTTATTTTCCTTTGAATGGCGCTGCAGTTCGAAGCAGACCTGGAGCCATGCGTAGGGATGCAACATCGTTCTTAAAAACATCGATGTTTGAAAACATAGATAATTCCAGGACGAACATCGATGTTAAAAAAACATCGGTATCAACAACAAATCGATGTTTTTCCGATGTTTTATTTATCTTCTCCATCACACGAATTGTTGGCTATATTTACGATGTACTATACCTAAACAACAAAACATACTAGTCGTACCAGTTTCAACCCAAAAACCTTCTCCGTCTTTCGTTTCGTTGATGATTGAATTTTTACTTTGTGGGTTATCGGGCCAACGAAAGACCCAAAGTAACGTTGGAGGATCCTACGATTCGAGATTAGGGTTCCCGAGCGGGCCCTTCATGCACGTTTATATAGCGAGTTGCTTGCTCAAAGACAGACACCCGTTCCCAGCCGCACCCCCTTGGTGAACAGGCGCTAGTTTGGCTATTGACACAAGGTCTGGCATGCTTACGCATCAAGCCAATACATGCCGAAACGTGAGCCGTCTCCGATTAGGCACACGACCCACAGTTCCATAGGAGTTGGATACCTGGTCTCCTTGAGGGTTGCTCGATGCCCAAAGTAAACCACTTGGAGGTTCGGAATAGGATATTAAAAAAGGAGAGGCTAAGATATAAAATAGTTACATTGTATTGCGCATCTCTAGCTCTTTTACAGCCCATTATTATTACAAGAATACAAATACATTTTATATAAAACACATCTTGGGAATGTTTAACGAAATGAATGAACGATGTCGATGTTTGACAATTTTTCCGTCGATGTATCGGCGATGTATCGATTAGCAAAACATCGATGTCAACATCATGTATCGTTTGAATCCCTAGCCATGCGACAAACTTTTAACTTTTTGCAATATTAGGCTAAATTGGGTAACCCTGTTCTCAGGGCAGGATCCGTCTCACAGACCCTTAATAGGTCCTTTGTAAATTCACATAATCCGCATTAATCGCTCTACCCTACTTCTTCTTCTTCTTGTGGTGCTACAGGCTACGGGTGAAGTGGACCTCAAGCAAAAGCCTCTCCAGCTCGCACTATCTTTCACTAGCTTCAGCTCCAGCTCCACCTAGCTTCCGGTTCCCCTACACCTGTGTAGTTAACCACAGGTTCAGAATCGAATATTATTCGGGCCGGAGCCAAGTTGTTCATGCGCTTTACATGGCTTAGTCCTCTTATGCGTTGTATCCGTAGACGCCTGGCCAGACTCATGTCGCCTTACAGCCCATACAGTTCTTGGTTGAATCTTCTTCTTTAACGCAAATAGGACCAAATATCGCACGCAAAACTTTTCTCTAAAAGACCAAGAGCCACTTTAACCGCTTTCGATATTGTCAATCCCTCTGCGCCGTAAAGCAGGACTGGGATGATCAATGTCTTATAAGAAGTTAGCTTGGCCTTTCAAGGGAGGGCTCTATTTCTTGCCTTTTGAGTCCAAAAACTGCAGTTGTCAATAGTTGTTGTGCATTTATTCTCGTTACTGATGTTGTTCGTAATGTTTACCGCAGAGCAGAAGAAAACGAAGTCGAAGTTATAGCTGCCAATTCGTCGATTTCAACGTGATCAATGTGGTTGACGGTTGAATGACCAGTGGACCGCTTGGTCCCTTCATGAATGTTGAGGTGTGAGAATCACACAGAGGTTTCGCCTCGTGACGAAATTCACTAGCCAGAGCTTTTCCGACGTGATGTCGTGTAGCCTTTGCTTACCGATGACTCTAGCAAAGATGTTTTCTTTATCCAGCTTAACGTTAAAATTGCCAGAACGATGTTGGTGTCGTTGCTGGTGCATTGATCGCATTTTCTTTGTAGAACATCGTAGAAGTCCTTGCAGGCCCGGTCAGAGCCGGGTGAGCGCCCTGTGCAAGTCCTACGCTTAGCGCCCCCATTCTTAAATTTTGACAGCATATGTAAGTCACTTCCACATTACTCAGCCAACGAAGAAGTCGGGTTTTGGAAATTTGTTTACAAGGTTATCATGATCTTAAGACTTTAATAACTCCCTTTCTAATGACATTATAAACAAGCTTGCGAATCTTTCTTGAGTCATGGTTGTCCTAAGGTAATTTTTTATTATCTTAAGTTTATAAGAACAACGTTCTCCTGAAGCTACTGTGACTGGCATCGATATATTTTATTTTGTTGGTTTAGGCTAACAGTGCGTCCCAAGCACTTGGCGCCCTGTGCATTCGCACATCCTGCACATATGGTAGGGCCGGCTCTGAGTCTTTGCTATTATCATCCTTACTCTCTATATGAGCGTGCACGCAATCAGGAGTGTTATATGGCGTTCGCTTACATACTTGAAGCTGAAGACTTTTTGTCTAAGTCTTCCTCAAAGAACAAGCCCACAATCGAATAAGCGCTGCCTTCGCTCTTTGTAGCAATCGCCGTAAAAGCTGTCGCAGTTTTTAATCCTGTTTTCGCATGGCCTATCCGACCGCACTTCCTCGATTTCTGTAATGTCTGCTTAATAGCAGATCCCTGTTGAGGGACCTCACTGGAGACAGCTGCCGAGAGCTTGTGCTGGCTGCAGAGGCATGTTGGGTGAGGCCCAGGTCCACCTCGGATTGTAGCGCCCTAAGAAGAAGAAGAAGAAGAATACGGACGGGTCAAGATCTGAAAGTTAATTAGGAGCAGGAATTCTGCTACCCAGATGTTATGCACAGATTTCTCTTCCCAAAGAGGTGGACTCTTTGTGTTCCAAACCGAACTCTTTGTCTTAAATACAGCAGTACCCTTTTCAGTATCAACAATAGGGAACTATCCAACATAAATATATCAATATTCGCAGATAGTTAGGCATTACTCAACTATCTAAGCATACAAAATGGGTCTCAGAGCACAAAAAACTGTGGACAAAAACCATTCAAGGAACACCTGTGTAATAAGTTATACAAGTGGAGATTACTTGTGAAATTACGACATTTATAAATCACTGAGTAGGCCTCGAAAGCTTCCCTTCCTCAAGCTAATTTTTGACACTTATGTAGTAAATATAAATGCTAAAATTTAACTTGCTCTAGGAATGTATCCTTTGGGGTTATTTTTGACACAATTGTGTAAATAATTGATTTTCGCTGTGTGAAGATGTGATATTTTAACGCAGTTGACGCACTGCCCAAGTGTAATTTTACGTTAGATCATTTTTTTTAAATACTGTACATTAAAGTAGTATAGGTCCGAACCACTGCCACCAATTGATCTGTCAAGTTGAACACAATTGAATAAAACTCATTCAAACTTTATGTCAAAACAAATCAGCACTGCCCTAGCCAAAGTAAACATATTTAAAATGTTCCAAAAATCCGCTTTAGATTGTTGGTCTGAAGAAACAAACTATCGTCCAATTATAACGCTGTGCAAAACACTTGATAAATCCTTAGGTGGGGGTATTCCACCAAAAATAATAACAGAGTTTTGCGGGGCTCCCGGCACTGGAAAAACTCAAATGTGGTAAGGCAGACACCAGATATCGGCAAAAGTGACTGTCGGCTTTAAACGCGAATATTTCAGCCTGCAGTTGTGTGTAAATGTTCAATTTCCTCAAGAAGTCGGAGGGATTGGCGGTAGAGCATTGTTTATTGATACAAATCAGGGATTTAATCCGTATCGTTTGAAAGGTGATTTGTTTTTGTTACTTCCGTTATATTTGAAATTAGGAATGCGGTTGAGTATGTGCCCGGGTAGCTCAGTCGGTAGAGCGTTGGACTTTTAATCCAACGGTCCAGGGTTCAAGTCCCTGCTCGGGCGGCCTCCTTTTTTTTTTTTTAATTCTATGTATCATTCTTTCATTTTAGATATTTCAAAGCACTGTGCAGATAGATATAAGCAAACGTACAAAAAGTTCTATCAAGATCAAAATGTTCCATCTGATTTTAGCAGCGAGAGTGTTATGAACCGTATTTCCTACACTTACTGCAAAGATTACATAGAACTTTTAGCCACCATGGAGAATGTCAAGGGTATTCTATCAGAAGAAACGGATGTGAGTAGAAATGCAATCGTTTGCTCCTCTATTTTCTTCCACTCCCATTATAGGTTAAACTAATAGTCATCGACTCATTTTCGTTTCTGTTTCGCACTATCGATAACAACACAAACAGGACCAGAATTGTATTTGAAATCCTTACCGGCCTACAGGAACTAGCTGACCAACATGAATTAGCTGTAAGTGGTCCGTCAATTTCATGCAATTATGGAAAATTAATCTAAATCATTTGACAGGTGGTGATCACAAACGAACTTACAACGAGGATCAACAACGAAGAGGCAATTGTCTGTCCAGCTTTGGGTGAAAGTCTGGCTCATAAGGTAGGGCAGCGTATTATACTCAGCAGGCATGACGATGATCATCATGTGGCATTCTTGGCTAAGTGTTTTTACTCCGACAAAATAGGAATTCCGTTTAGAGTGAGTTCTATGATGTGTGTTTGACACTTGCAATGACAGTCTTTGTTTTTGTAGATCAAAGAGAGCGGTATTAGAGGATTCGATTGAAAGAAGGTTGAGTAACACCAATAAAAGACTTAGTACAACGATTTTTGGTTAAGAATAAGAACAAATAAATTGCTAGTAATACACTCGTATTTAATTGTTGTCTGGGAAGCTGCTTCTAATTGACTTTAAACTGGTAAGTCTAGAAGTTTCCTTGTTAATTTTTAAGCTTCTGTTGTCCAAATGTGGTTTGATTTCCTTCAGTGCTAACTTTAAGTTGGTTCAAATTTTCAAGGAGATTCAGTTTCTCTGTAAGAAAAAGAAGCAGGGCGCGATTGAGGTGATGTTGACAGGAATATTGGCCGAGAGTTTTACCAGAAGGTAAAACAACTGCCGAATGGATAGAAAATTTAGTTGGGACCCTGTCGGAACAAGGATGGAGAGCTGGTAGCATTTGCAGTCGAAACTGAAAATGTGGAGAAGTAAACTGTTAAAAGGCGATGAAGACTCAAATAAATAATGCTCCATGCAATTCAGACAAGAATTTCATCTCCCCGATCTAGACTAGGTCAAGTTACCAATATCCAATCTGAAATGAATCAAAGCTGCTGGTTTGTACAAACTGTCTGTTGAAATTTTTAAAGCAGCTAGGAATGAACTGCCTAGCTGTATACACCAGATATGTTCGAAGGAAAGCATGCTCTATGAAAGGAACCTCAATATTGTTTACTAGATCCACAAGAAAGGAGACCCCTTTGACAAATAGGCTCTTATCAGTGTGGTTTCAGGCCAGGGAAGTCCATCATCAAACAAATCTTCACACTACTTCAGATCCTGGAAAAGATCCAAGAAATGCAAGTCGACACACAGCTATTTAGCCAAAAGACTTATTGAGCAAGTATCTGTGTTATCAGCAAAAGAACAGTGGCAAAGCCACCCAGGCGGCGTCATATCCCACTGCTTATGGCCCAAATACGATATCAACAAGACCAAATTCCCCATATCGAACAATAAGAAAATCATACGGGGTTCTCACTGGCCCCTGCACGATAGGTGCAATGGCTAAGAGACTAAACCTCCTGTAGGAGCTGTAGGAATGAAGAAGAAATTGAATCAGCGGAGCATCTCCTTTACCACTGCCTTGCTCTACAAGAACGACGGCTTACTCAGTTAAAAGGAAGGTTCTTTCATGAGCTCAGCGATGTGGCGAAGGTACAGATCCCTGACCTCAGGAAATTTGTAACTAGATCGGGGTGGTTTGGTAATTGCATGCTGACCCAGCGTTAACCTCGGAAAACATGCAATTTTTACAGGGCCTACACGGCCTCTTGGTGTAATTGCTGGCAACAGCATAAAGCCTTCCTAACCTAACCTAACCTATTTGAAAATACCTTTTTACCGAATGTGTGGAATGACATTTGGAATTTCTTACGAAAATGTAAATTTACCACAAACTGGCAGCACTGCTATGAAGGGTTCTGATGCTCCTTTCCTTGCCAGGGAGTCGGCCATTTCATTGCCTCCTATCCCCGTATAGCCAGGTATCTAGCAGAGTTTTACTCGGTTTCTCCTACTCAACTCTTTGAGCTTCTGCAGACATTCCCATACAAGCTTGCATTTGATGATATAGGAGTCTAGTGCCATAATAGCGGCTCGGCTGTCCGACATTATTGGTATGGCGGTACATTTCCTTTCAAGATTGATCTGAACGTATTTGTCTGGCATAAATTTCCGTCTTTAAGATGCTGGTACATTTGCCCATGGGTTCGAAGTATTTTGTCCTGGGTCCAAAATATTTCCTGCTCCAGTTCTTTCATCAGTTCTTGATCCATCTGTATACAATTTCACAGTGTTCAGTCTGTGGTTTCATTGCTCCAATCCCTTTTGGTGCTCAGCTTAATGGTAAATTTCTTTTGGAAGTTGAATTTCCTAATCGCGTCCACTACTGGTAGCCTCGCTGTAATGCACCTTTCCTTTCCTATCTTTTCTTTTGCCATTCTCATGATTGTTTTGTTTGTACACTCTGCAACCACTAGATGCAAAGGCGTCAGCTCCAGTAGCACCTGCATGACCGCAGTTGAGCAAGTTCTCATGGCTCCTGTAATACAGAGGCATGCCAACCTTTGAACTTTACTGAGTGTCTCCCTCGCGCTGATCAGATTGGTTCTCTTAATCCATGCTATTGCCCGTAGGTAATTGTAGGTCTAACCATAGCTACATATATACATCCATCTTAGGATGCTTGGAATGCATCCACAGGATTTGCCCGCCAGTCTCCGGGAGATCATTAGAGCACGCGTCGCTTTCCCGGTTATCACTTCTGTGTGTCTTTTCCAGATGAGTTTGCTGTCTAGGATTACTCCTAGGTATTTAGTGGATCTGCCTGCCCTGTAAACATGCTGACAGTAATGAAGAGGGGATGTCTGTATATCATAACAAACGTGAAAAATGTTTCCAATTGAATCTATTACTAAAACACTTACATATGACTCATTTAAAGCCAAAACGCTTTTGGAAAAAAATTAAATGTAGTTACATGCATGAAATGTAGTTATTTTTATCAATTATCAGGTTGTTTATATTTGTTTATGTTTGTTTACTAGTTGTACCGAATAGTGATTTGGCCGGATACCGGATATCGAATATTCGACCTGCAGCTAGGCCGGATAGCCGAATATTCGGCGGCCGGATATCTGGCCAAATTAAATGTATAATAGTTTGGTGGTCTGATACTCAAATCAGACCGGTACAAGTGAAACCAACTTAAACATGTTTTTTCCTTCTCCTCCACAAGATATTCTTACTTTCTACACAGCAAAGTTGTTGGGACATTTTTGAAGAGGTTGCGGAAAGCAAGTCAGATTGAGTTTTCTGCCAAAAAAAAATACCGCCAACAAGCTTGACTTATATATCAAAACAGATTATTTTGAACCCTTAGGCATGGTGGTCAGTAAATGGAAGACAGTACCCAATTTTGCCCAAATTTGCCAAAACTAATTTTTTATTTCCATGTAGCAGTGTATACAGTAAGAGACTCTTTTCTGAAACATGCATCGTATACGAAAACAAACGTAATAAATTATTACCCTTGAATTCAGAAAAACTAATTTTCATTCATCATAATTTGGCTTTAGTAAACTTCCAATATTACATTTTTTTTATTTTGTCAGATATTCGGCTCCGGCCGGATATTACAAAAGAAGCCGGATAGGTCGGATACCGAATACCTGCCACACCTCTACTTATTACTCAAGATTACTAGTCACAGTTTTTACATTTTTTATAATCGTTACAGTTTGTTGTGCAAATTTATTATGTCATCGTGTTCCCTCGAATTGGATTCCGGTAGCCTTCCGCTGCCAAAAACTTTAATGTAGCTGCCAATTTAAACATATGTATTTTGGCACTGCGCTTCGTCTACAATAATTTCATGCTTTATGCTATTTAAAACATGCACTAATGTAACCTCACATAGACTAAAGTCCTTGCTGAAATTATAGATAACATAAATATAAACACGGTATGCTTTTATATTGTGGCAAACATTTTTATTTACCTCTCAGCAATTATCTGCATTACATACCTCCTGTTGATTCCTCCAATGGTAATTTTTTCTTCGTTAAACCAATATTCGGCACTCTTATTATTTTATATTAATTATTTCCACATTTTGGCATAAATTAATTAAACAATGCCAAAACACATTAACTTTTCGGGAATAAAATCCTTCTCTGCTTGAGTTTTTGAACTTTCACTTTCATTTTTTTCCCTGAAAGATAAAATTGGAGATTAGAAAAATGTTGGATTGAATACTATTGGCAACAGTAGCACTCGATTCTACTTGCATACAGAGTACTGATGGACCAGCTATTTAACTCTGAGTGTTCCAGTGAAGTGTTTAAAAACCTCCGAGTACCGATTAGAAGTAAAATCGCATATTTCTGACATTCGAATAGCAATTACAGAGTAAGGGACTTTTAATAATGTAATCTATGTTACAATTTTGAACATCTTTAAAGAAAAGTACATATAGAATAAATGAAAAGGAAAAAAATGTCCGCCCGAGCAGGGACTTGAACCCTGGACCGTTGGATTAAAAGTCCAACGCTCTACCGACTGAGCTACCCGGGCACATACAATTCTGCCGTCCAACTACCCCCAGACTGTTCTAGCAGAACAGAATTATCTGAAAATAGCTATGACTACAACTTCGATTCCCATTAACTCAACTGATCTCGCTTTATAGACTCACCGTAACAGAGAGAGAGAGCTTCTCAATGACGTCGTGAATTTGAAGTGAAGCCAGTGCGAGATATGACTCACGTGAATATTTAAAACGTTTTCATCAGGAAACTTGATTAGTAAGACACTTATCAAGGTATCACATTTGTTTTTGCTTGGATATGAATCAACGTTGACAGATCGTGAATCTATTCTCATGTGAGGGCATTTTACTCTGCTACATACTCGTACATACTATATGTATACTTACTTAAGCTTGTACATCCGATCCGTCCTATGTTTTGTGCGTAGTTTAATGACCTTGGAAAGTACAGCTGCCCTTGAAATTAGTTGTTAAGGGTTGAAAGAGGATTGTTGCTCCGAATTTTTTTTAAATCAATGAAAACCTTCTTAACACACATGATGATTTGGGTTAGGGTTGTCAAGTGTTCGTATGTAATGTTGTCATACAATACATCTACATATTTGACTGGATTTGCAGCAAATGCATGTATGTACATAATTATATTTAAAAATAGGTACTGTCTATCTGGTCTGTCTTTCATTTGAATTACACTCATGTATTTTGAGTGAGTGTTTATTTCCTTTGCACTCAGTTTAGTTCAACCGAGGTACAGAACACCTCAAGTGTTGCATTCTTTGAAAAGTATTCACACTTGCAGACTGAATGGAATAACAATTAGTTTCTAATCGGTTTTTAAACGTCTTTAATTTGTTTGGGACATAGGGTCAATCCCCCAGTATTCGAATACTAAGTGGTTTACTGTAAAGTAATCGTTAACTGTGAGAGAACCGGTCAACGTAAAAATATGATGTTAAATTAATTAGTTGCTCAAACTCAAAATGATTACATTAAATCCAAGTTTTTCTTAGTAACTTTGACTGTTTCTTTAAAAAAAATTAAAAAGCTTAATTCCTCAGTATTCCAACACTTGTTTCCTCAAGTCAAGTTCCTTGGAGTCGAACATAAAGTTTCCTGAATTCGAACACAAAAATTTCGTGTAAGAATACATTTTAAAAAATAATTTAAAGCATTTTATGAACTTCATTGTTTATTTTGTTTTTATTAAATTTTTTGAAAACATAAACAAAGAAGTTACTACACTTAAAATACTTAAAAAAAATATTATTTTGATCAAGCAACCCGTTAAAGCATTTGTCACATACTCCGAATTCATTCATCCCTTTTCATAACGACCAATGATCCAATCTTTCGGCATACAGTAGGAACTAGGTTAACGCAATCCCATATTCGCGCAACTCCTCGATTTTCGCCACATATCTTCACTCTATAAGTGCAACTTTTCAAAAAATGTTACCTCGATTAGTGCAACTTCTTAAGTACTATTAAGAAATTTTGGAATATTTTAATGTCTATCAAGAGTAATTAATAGAGTTGTGACGGATATCCGGTAAGTAAGTAAGGGTATTCACAATCCCTTTTGCACGCGTAAATTATGAAAAAAAAAGTATTCGGTATCCGGCCTATCCGGCTTCCTTCCGGAGCTATTATATCCGGTCGAATAGCGGATATTCGATTTTACAGTAATACAAAAAATATTAAGTTTTATGATCTAATTGATTTTATTGAACATATAATAAATAAGTGACTTATCTAGCAAATTAATATTAGAAGTTTACTAAAGCCAAATTTATGGTGAATGAAAATTAGTTTTTCTGCATTCAGCGATAATAACTTATTACGTTTGTTTTCGTACACCTGTAACTGTTTTGAGATATATGTAAGTCAAGCTCGTTGGCGGTATCACTTTTGGCAAAAAACTAAATCTGACTATTGCCTTCCGCAACCTCTTCAAAACAGTCCCGAAAACTTTGCTGGGAAAAAACATGTTTAAGTTGGTTTTACTTGTATCGGTCTGATTTGAGCATCAGACCACCAAACTATTATACTTTTAATTTGGGCAGATATCCGACCGCCGAATATTCGGCTATCCGGCCTAGCTGCATATTGGGTATCCGGTATCCGGCCAAATCACTCTTCAGCACAACTCTAGTAATTAGGATGAGGAGGATGAGCTTCAATTATCTATACTGTCTGCAAATATCTCAAGGGAAAGAGAATTGATTTCATCGTTAAGTTCTATAAGTTGCTGCTCCTCGAGAAGCAGCCTCAAGTTGTTACAGGCAACTTTACTGTGTTGGAGGTTTATTTGTATTACCTTCATTAGTGGCCGCACAAACTCCCGTCCCAGATAAAGCGCCTCCTTCGACATCCCTTGTGTACGCTTTATGAGTTTCAGCATAACCTCGCTTAAACTAAAATTCAGCGTCATACTACCCCTCTCCTTCAGTGGAACCGGGTCATCCATCCAAGGATGATATATCCCCAACTCCCATCCGTGGGATCCTCCCCGCTGACGACCTCCCATCCCTACATTAGGATCGAGGAGTTTTGAGCTTGGAGGAAGTTGAAGACTTCCTGCTTGTCAAATCCTAAGTCTGGAACACAGAGCCCTGACCTCGGCGTCCGGGGGACTTTCTCTAGGGGTACTGCTTGCACTGCAACTCACTCCCATAACCTGTAACAACTACAGCGAGACACCTCGCTATAAGATATCTTCGAGTCTCTTGCCTTCCCAGGGTAATCTTTGCTGCCCCCGACTTTCTGAATTTTCCTATTGGAATTTTTTTTTTCCTAAGGAATTCCTCTCCTTCCCGGTGAGTAATAAGAGTTTCTTTGCTACTAGGATGCTTTTGATGTGCCCGCTCTGACGTATTTTCTTTTGCGAGGCAGGCCCTCAGAGATACTTTTTCTGCGCGGTGGTCATTCCGGAGTACTATCTCTAGGTAAATTGGGCTCCACAAGTAGTTGCTCCTCCAATTCCATAGAGATTTCGTCCTCCATAGCGTTAGCCTTTGAGGCTTCGTGCACTAGAGGCGCATCGAGATTGTCAGCAATAGTGCTTCCGACTAGAATGCGCTCTGTGAAAGATGCTGGTTGTTGTTATTGTTCATTTGTCCTGTTTGTGTTTGTGTGTTGTTTTTTTAGTATTTGAGTGTTTGTTGTTTGGTTTGTTCATATTTTGTTTAGTTTATGTTGGTCCAACGAGTAGGGCCGGAAAAAATAGTGGCAACGCTGCCATACCTGTCTAAGGCTAGGTGCAACAAACCCTCGCCATGGCGTCTGAGGGAGTTTGTTTGCGGTTGGTTTGACCCCCAACCTTGCATTCTTGGGCACGAGTTGGACTTGTGGGGGGAAGTTAACCACACCGATCCAGATGAAGGGCTGGGGTTCGGGAGGGGTGGGATAGGTTTGCTATCCTAGTATTTTTCATGTGATTCCCACGAGTGTCGGAAAAAGGGTGGTCCGCCTACGCAAGGCTCCGTATACGCAGGTAAGGCTAATCCAGAAGTCTCCAGGTATCTGTATGATCCGTTCCGTTCAGCCAGGTTTTTCGTCAGCACAGCATGACACTTTGATCCGGCCCAGGGGAGTGGAGTGAAGAGGAAAAAGGGGAAAGGAGGGGTGGGATAAAGTTAGATTACATCTTAGTTTTCAGATTTCAATCAGGAGGTTTGCGGCATGGGTGAGCCTGATGGATATGCTTTACCGCATGTCCGCCGCCATAGCTCACTGGTATCATTAATCGTACTTAAGCCCCAGAACCGCGGCGAGGTGTGTAATCACTCCAGGGTAAGTCGTCCTATCATCGGACCTACTTAAACAGTCGGCACCACGACAAATATAATTTCTAGCGGTGTGACGGATATCCGGCAAGTATTCGGTATACGGCCTATCCGGCTTCTTTTGTAATATCCGGCCGGAGCCGAATAGTCTTTTGATATCAGGCCGGATACCGGATAGTAGTTTTTCAGTAAAAAACAACAAAATAAAAAAACATTTACTGACTACCAAGCCCATAGGTCACATTCCGTTCAAAATAAACTGTTTTGAGATATAAGTCAAGCTCGTTGAAAGTATTTTTTTGGTAGAAAACTCAATCTGACTTGCCTTCCGCAACCTCTTCGAAAATGTCCCAAAAACTTTGCTGTGTAGAAAGTAAGAATATCTTGTGGAGGAGAAGGAAAAAAGCATGTTTAAGTTGGTTTTACTTGTACCGGTCTGATTTGAGTAACTATTATACTTTTAATTTGGGTAGATATCCGGCCGCCGAATATTCGGGTATCCGGCCCAGCTGCAGGCCGAATAATTGTTATCCGGTATCCGGCCAAGTCACTATTCGGTACAACTCTAATAATTTCCTTAATTTTTTAATTAATTTTTTTATTTTTCCACGATCGTGCGGATCTAAAATGAATTCCTTGGATTTAGGCATTTTTTTTCGATTTTAAAAGCTTTTCAATGTTAACTTCTTCCCTGCGTTCACTGGTATCGAAACACATCTGGGGTTTTTTTAAACAACATTTTTAAACAATTTAAACAACACATCGCAAATGCAAAGGGGAATTTAACCTTAATCGAGCGTATGCACATTAATACATATTCAGCTTTTGCTCTGCATTTATGAAAAATGGAAAAAATCCACTCCGTACGTATACTTTTGTGAGTGTGTGTACTCTGCCCAGCTCCACAGGTGGTCAACTTGTAAGGGTGTCTAATTTGACTTCATTGAAAGATCAATGGAGCATAAATCTATTCATCATTCCTTACTTCTAACAACATTTGTGAGTCATGTTTATTGATGTTATGCGTACTATTGAAAAGTACACAAGATCATCCGAGAAGCGTCCGTTCTGTTGGTACTCAGTTAACGTAACGATTATTCATCGCAAAATGTTCCAAGTTAACAATACATGGATGTCTCACATGCAGTCTGCGATGATTTCCCAGGAAATCCTTATGAGATGAGAGAAATCAATTCACCTAGGTGATTCTTTCGTAATTATCTCAGCAACACTCTCAATTTGAATGTAAAAAAGTGCTCTCTGAAAGAAGCTTTCACTCACGTGAGAGACTAATGACGTCACAATTGAGTGAACTTAGGAGTTTTTCTCGTTTAGTTTTATAAAAGCCTCCGCGGGAGAGTCAACTTTACCAGTTTTGAAAAAGTGTTGAACCGAAGTGGAAGTAAGTAGTGTCATACATACATATAGTTTCAAAGTGACGCACACATTCACTTTATTGTTTTTGTTTTTGTTTTCAACTATGCGGTGAAATTATTTTTATCATCTCTGTGTTGGTGTTTATATTTTATTTGCCGCAATAAGCCAGTGCACGATGATGGATATTTTATTTTTTTTTGTTGGTTTTCTTGTGGGTGCGGTTTGGAGTTATCAATCGTAGCGGCGAAACATTTGGTGACTGCGTTAAGCCAACTTTCATGGCATTCGTAAGCTAGAAGTGCTTAAAATGTTAACTGACACTCCCCAGCAGAATGCAATGTTTGGTTTGGCCTAAATGCAAATGGCAAGAGAAAAAAAGATGACATCATCGCGTAATGGTCTATTGCTAGTGTTGCTTCTGTGATGTGGAATTTTTTGTTCTTTCTCTGGTGTCTGTTCTCTGAAAGTCTGGTTGTGTTGAAGTTTACTATTTATCTCATTCGCATTCGTTTCTTAATGTACCCAGCCTGTTTTCTCAAATTGAAAGGGGAGCGAAGAACGAGGCATTTATCAACTACACGCGAAACTCGGACTCATCTTTATGACTACAATTTGTTTAATTTCACTACATCCCATTCAATGTAGTTGCTTGTGTGTGGATTTATCTGTTCATTCGTGAGGTTGTTCGGTCTGGAGTACAGTCATGCCTCACTCGAAGCATCTCCCTACAGAGACCGTTTGCTGTTCGACTAGAAATGACATTGAATTCGACTCAGCAACGCAAAGGTGAAATAACATGAGAACAGATTTTATCTCTATTAGAAGCTAGATGTTGTGTTAGTCAGCATCACGAGCTCTGCCATAAATTCAATGGGGCCGAACGGAGCTTTCGAATTTCTCAGAAAAAAGGGAAAAATACATTTTTTAGAGCATGTCAACCGTACCGGTTTGGAGCCACGTCAATGGAGTTAATTTTCACGCCACTGCCGCGGTTTGGTTGGTTGGTCTATTAGCTGTTCCTCTTTCTTGAGTCATTCTTCACTTAACGTTTTGTTATTCTCCAGGTCTCAATGTTCACTTGTCGGCTGTGTTGCGTTGCCGCATTTACACTACAAAGATAATCATAAAACAAGTTTCGGCATTATATTTTGGGAATATAATAAAATTCAAGGCTACGATGAGGCAGGCAAAATATGGAGTTCTTTCAAGCGTGATGTGACTACACACAAGTGTTCAAATTTTATGTTGATTCACTGGAGTTTGAGTAGAACGCAAAAGTTTCGGCATTAGCTGGAGTTATTTTTTTTTAATTTTTTTCGATTGAATAATAGCGTTGCTCACATAGAAGAGGCGTTCTTACGCCAGAGAAGGTGTGTTGAAACTGATCTGAATCTATTACGTAATGCTTAGCTCCGTCAAAGA
Organism: Myathropa florea; assembly: GCA_930367185.1. NCBI lineage: Eukaryota > Metazoa > Arthropoda > Insecta > Diptera > Syrphidae > Myathropa > Myathropa florea. The sequence goes on along the minus strand of OV884004.1, from coordinate 38,945,815 downwards.
ACCGGTATATGTTTGACTTCACGAAAGAGGGTTTCACTAGTCTTCTATTTTACTTAAATAAAGCTTGCTCCTTGCGGCAGTATTTTCAGGTTAAAATTTGTAGAAGTTCTTTTACTTAATGCACGTCTAGCTTCTAAGACTAGAGGACCGACTGATTTCTTATTCAGTTTAATCACTTAATGTGAAGCAATTATAAATATATTTTTAAAGTCTTACTCCGGAATTTTGAAACTTAAACATAGTTTTAAACGAAAAAACAGCTATAATTACGAATGTACTTTTATTTCTGGTACATGCCAGATATTTATTGCAAGCGAATCAGCTCATATTTTGGTCTCATATTCCCAAGAAAAGGTGCGGTTGATGATGAGGATGATGAACTCGGGATGAAAGGAAACTTTACAACCACCCTGTCTCGAAGTTTTCACTTCCTGGTTAATTCCAGAACAATTTCCTATTTTTTTTTTATTAAATAAACCAATCCTTCCAAACTCAAACAAATTATATCATTTAGTCACGCAATGTGATGCATGGCCAGAGGAAGTTTTCCAGATACTTAAACTTTGCTACCTTCTATAAGGATTCAATTGTTTCCATTGCGGTGTCGTATTAAATACAAGAAAAGGTGTTAAAGGAAGTTTGCCGCGTTGTTAAGGTTCACTTGTGTCGATTGTTTGTGCAACAATGCAACGACAACAAGTGAGTGGAAGAACGGTTAAACCCCTCACAGTTATCACTTGGTACGATTTGTTGATGTCAATCTGTTATGGGTGCAGGTATATGTTGAGTAAATTTGTGTTGCGAAAATGTTCACTAACACATTTGTACGCAGTCGGCTTGTTTCTTAAACGATGTCACATAAAATGTTGCAAAAAGAGCAACACTCACTAAAGTGGAGGAGTTTTTGATGTTGCAAAGCTCAGCACTTCGACAATTCTTCAGACATGCATAACAACGGGATAAGGAGTTCTTTCTCTTTGAACTACAAGTACATGGGGTTCAGGGCATCCCCGTATAATTTTCACGTGTGCTGAGTATATGCAGACATTTTAATGACACCTTGGGATGAGGAACTTCTCTGACTTGAAACTCTTCTTACCAATCATTCATGAAGCTTTCATGTTGTGTTACCCCGTAGGCAAAAGATAAATTTAACATGAAGACTCTAAGAATTGCTTCTCCATCGCTTACCAATTCGTCACTGGAATTTTTTTTTGAAGAAGAATTAGTTCTAATTTGTAATTCAGTTTCCAATTCACTTTCATGACGAAACCTTTCACATTCTTTTGTCATTATTCAAATCTTTGATACAAAAAACTTAGAACAAAGCCAAATGGACGGAATGAAAGAAATTCTCAGCTTCTATTCTACAATACAGCATTCTTTTGTCGAAATGCGACTCTCAAAATAGTCATTACCCACATAACAACACCATAACTCTATGTTATGTTATATCAGTCGTTAATATGTGGATGTAAATAATATTTCCCATTTTTGGTATCAAACTAAAGTAGGGAGAAAAGAGTATGACTCCTAATAACGATACAATTTGGGTTATTCCCAATTCAGTTCCTGAAAAAGATTTGTCGATAGTACACACTCTGAAATGTTTGAAATACTGTGAGAGTCGCTTTTAATGACGGCAAAGAGAGCGGAACTAAACAATGGTCATTATAAGCGACTGGTCGTTACAATAAACGTCATTATAAGCGTTTTCCACTGTATATTCAAACAGAAACCCAAAAATCTACGCCAGATATTGCTAGAGGTCCACTCAATATAAATAATTGGTGCTTTAAGAATATATCGGGTTTTCCAATAAGGATTTGCCAATTTTTTTTACATTAAACGCAAACGGTTTGAGATGTCTCGAAAATGTTATTGTTGGCTTGAAGTACAATCAAAACATTAATGTATGGAATTCAACGTCATTTACATATAGGTCCACCACGGGCTCTTATGCAGCGGTCGATTCGTTGAATCCAATTTTCGGTGACACAGCTACACATTTCGACGGGAGCAGTCACTATCTCGTTTAATATTGGCTATGAGCTCCTCTAACGACGTCGGTCTGTTGGCAGAGACTAATGATTTAACGCAGCTTGGTAAAAAAGTCCAGAGTTGTTAAAGCACACTATCTAGGCAGCCAATCGACAGGACTATTTTTTGATACTGCGATAATTAATGCACTTTTTATGGACATCACTCTAAAATGAGACACATTGTGCTATAATGGTGTCTACAAGAATGTCACAATACATTTTGCTTTCAATATATTAATTGTCTTGTCTGGTTTTATTGCAACCAATGCTCGTCCTAGTTTCGTGCATCATGAATTCAAGTTAGTCATCAATCGTAACATATAGTGCGAAATTCAATTGAAAACTGCCATACATTTTTATCATCTAAAGACTATGAATTGTTATTACATTGGAAACGATGTAAGTGAAATTTTTCGTATTCTGTCAGTGTTTACACAGTTTCCTCAACATGGTCGTATTGCTTATTGTCACGTTCTGGCCAAGTCATGTATGTATCCAGACACAATTTAGCCGCTTCCATTTCAATGTCAAAAACGCCAAGTATAGCAGACAAAAGATCAGTCTCTGTTTAGGGTTTGTATTGTCAAGCCATCAATAGATTATGACTAAATGAAAGAATATAATTTAAAATATCCGAGCTAACTTGAGTTACGGGAGGAAAGGGGACATGTGGGGCACAATGGGTCCACTAATACCTAAGGGAGAAATGGCTTTTGGCTGCTTACCACTAATCTAACACTAATGCTTGGCTTTTACTTGACTTTTAGCACCAAGTTGGCATTCCCAATAAAGTCTTGTCTAGAACACACGAAATAGCAAATTCACTATAAAAAAGCTGAAAAAAAAGCCAAATTCAGAACTTATTCACGATGGAAGAAACGCAGGAATACCGTCTGAAGGTCATCGAATAACGAGATTCTTCCACAAAACCTCACACCCACCTTTAAAAATGATGGAGGTTCTGTGATGTATGCAGTTGAATGTTAGCTGCGGGAACAGGAAATCTCGAGTCTACAATGAACAGCAAGGATTACCTAACCATTTTTAAAGATAATCTAATACCCAGTGTGCAAGAATTGTGCCTAACAACTCATTGGGTCTTCCAATAAGATAATGACTAAAGCACAGAGCAAAGATTGCCAAGGAATGGTTGCTGTACAATACCCCACAAGCAACTTAAATCTACTTCACAATTTTAAGACCTTAATCCCATTAATCAATATTAAGTGTATTAAGTTTGTTGGAAGGTCGTTCTTTTGATATGTAAATCGAAAAAAGTAAAAGTGAGTCACAGCAACTCACAAAACCCTAAAACATCTATCATCAAAAATGTAACATACATTAAGTCGAAATGTATTAAAGCGGTCCCGTTAATTTGAATACAGTACTCCAATTGACAACCTCTAATTCCGATCGACAATAATCAATTCTCTAATACACTAAAAGCATTATATCTCTTGCGGCGCACAAAAAGTTAGGGCGCCACCTTAAATGACAGCAATGAAAATAATTAACCCACATATGTACATGTCTACTGCTTAAGGAGAATACATCCACGGCACCATTTAACCTAATTGCCGGTGTGCAAGAGGTCTTTGACACCCGCTACACTTTTGACCTCCAGCGAAATGTAGGTCCGTCCTGTCACACATTTCCTTTGTGTAGTTTATATACTCGTAGGACATCAGTCGATATCGATTTGGAAAATAAATTCCTTTACATTTCTTTTCTAATGTCCATCCACAAGGCGACATAGAATGAATGGGGTTTCATGGAAGGGAACAGAAAAGAAAATACAGTTTTTTCAAAAGAGAACAACACCCGAATCAGTGAGGAAATTCCATGTGGGAGATATTTTTTTTTTGTTTTTACTACATTAATGGGGTATGATGTCATAGAGGAGGTGGCCGCAGTGTTTTTGTATCGGCTTTGATCTGTGATGATGTAACCACACCAGATTGTAGAAGCATAACGTGCGCCTTTGGCAGAGTAAAATCCGTGCGCCTTCCGCAGAGTGAATTCCTAAACTGTGCAGAGTGGACGTAACTCTCCGTGTAGGTTCTAATTGTTTTAAAAGGGAGTGTATTTTCTGATTTTAACTGCGTAGATGAAAACAATTACTCATCTTAATAATTTATAAGCGCCAGACAATAATAGCTAATCATAAATTGTTTTCCTCCTCTCTTTTCAGGTATAACATTTGAATAAAAAAAAGTCACCATGAGTTCAGCCGAATATTATCCATTCAAGGTGAGTGCTTTTGATGATTGTTATGCGTTTTGATTGCGACAGTTGCTTATGATATGTTCTCACTGGTTAAGTAATACATACTTTTTAATGAATGTGTATATAGTCCGCGTTCACCTTCCAAATTATTTTTTTTTTTTAATGTTTTCCTTGAGAGTCAGTGGAGCTGTGAACTAAAATGAACTAAATGAGTGAGCAACGAGTCTAGGGAAAATGTGATGTGTAAACGTGTTATGAACTGCGGTGGAATCGGCTAATGCGATAGTTGATTGTCGAAGTTTTGACAGTCAAATGTATCCAAGTCGAAGAGACATCACTTCCCGTTTTTTAATGTCATGGCATGCTAAGATTTTGGTATTTGTGTCTTAAATAATTTATTAAGTGTATGGAGAAGATTTGGGAAACCGAAATGAAACACATTTTGCCCAGAAGCAATGACGGGTATCCGTCTTATATGAAATTATGTTCATGAAAATCCTCCTCATTCATTCACATGAAACTGTCGTGAGCATCACAGAACTAAGAACTCACTCAGATGCAATAATAGACGAAGTAGTCGGAAACGTAGTCTACAGTGATATTGAGGATGATGACAACACTGATACGCGCAAGTATAGCAAGTTCGAAGTTCCGTATGGTGACACATTGATCTCACAGCCGAAAACCAAGACAACCCCAACAGTCTCTTGAGTGTATAGTTCAGAATCGCATTAGATTCAATACATATTGTGAGTCTAATACAATGCTGCATACACAAATGTGTGCGAACCTAATGTGAGACCACTCTAGTATCATGCGGCACAACAATCCCAAATTCGTGTGAGATCAAAGTGGTCTCATGTGGCACTCAACGTGTTAAAGAATATGTTTAAAGATCATACAACACCACAAATTAGGGTAACAGCAAACTGAAGAATCAGTGGTATATACTTATGTACGTGCACCTAAGTCCAGCTGCTAATTTTATCAATTCCACAATAGAACATAAAAACTTCAACTTCAAAAGTTTTAAGGAAACTGCAAGTTAAAAAAACTAACCGCCAATACATTTATGTTTACATCAAATGAAATGAAAATTGAAATGTATTAAAAGTGAAGGTTCTATTTTTCGTTTTATTTTATATCATTAGACAAAAACAACCGCAGTGAGTGATAAGCAAAACAGTGACAGATTTCCCACAAATAATTTGTTTTGAATATGCTCCCGACAAAAACACTTGAAAACGACACCAATTTAGCTGTCACGTGAAATAGATCGCAAATTTGATTCTTAAATTGACAATCGCATTGCGCAGAGCAAGACACTCAAATGTGACAATCAACAATCAATCGTATTAGCCAATTTTACCCCTGGACAGTGACCTGTGGATGTTGCTTAAAAAAAGTACACAACATACATTGATTTCAACTCAGTAGTCACTGCATTCGCAGTCATTGCTCAGCAATTTTTATCCGGTTGCAGCTCACTGCAATTAACACAGTCAAATTATTCTGAGAATATTATAAGTCAATGCACGACTCTTGGTCAAGGGTTTCCATATTTTCCCATTCAATTATTGAAATTAAATTGATGTGCTCAGCTGCTCTAAGTCTTCGATGACTAAGCCACGCAAGGGTAATTTATATTACACAAGATTTTCTCAATACCAGTATGCCATCAGACACACTGGCGTCATGAATATGTTTCAGTTTTATGACGCTATCGAGTAGTGAGTGCGTGTGATCCAAGGTTGTGAGCTTATCGCTTCAGCACACACCCCACAGTTAGTGTGGATATCAGTGTATAAATAGCCCTTGACAATTGATTCCCAAACAACTTTTGGGAAACCCACAATGAAATTTAATTTACACATAGTTTAACGACTGGATCCCAAGCTACTAAAAGAAGTGTAGGGTGCTCTGGTGCTTAATTGGATGAAAATTTAATCGAATTTGATTTAAATTTAAGTGTAGTATATCCGGGATTTTATCTTACACAAGTTTCAATACCCAAAGTCAAAGTTTCTTCATTTGTGTACGTCACGTTAGACATGTAGAGTCATTTACATCTTCTGTTGCGTTTTTGTCTTTATGTTGCACTTCTATCATGCTTAATCGTTCTTCGTGTTCTTACTATCGTAGTCATTGAAATCATGCCAGGTTGGTGTTGCCTTAAATTTAGTATGTCTGGTCTTTGAATCATTTTCATTTACCTTTCATAGAAATGGGGTCGACATCAATTTAAAGTTTTTGTTCTCCAGACCAGTAGGGGCTTCTGAATTAAAATGGTTATGTCTTTGTGCACAGGGCTAAGAGTTTTCGCAACATCGCCGGAAATCTCCCTGTCGATTCGAGTGTCTATTCCGATAGACGATAAATCTATCGATGCATAGGTATGCACAGTCAGGAACATTCAGTTTTATACGGGTACTAAGCATGGGAGTCAGTCAATGATTATATGAAGGAGTTGAAAAATTGGAATTTATTGATGGAAATATGAACAAAGAAATGTATTTGGCATTTTAAAAAAAATTAGTTCATAGTGCTCAAAAATTGGGGATAGAAAACACTTTCCATTTTTACCAAAATTGCAATTGTATGAAACTGAATGTTCCTGACTACATAAACAAGTAGGCGGCCATAAAGGCTCTTTACACATCATCAATTAAATCCGGGATGGCAAAACTTAGCCGTCTATCTCTAAAGAAGACATCGGTTAAATGCAAGTTTACCCTATACTGGGTCCCTGGGTATAGTGGTATTCCCGACAAACTGGCTAGAATGGGGGTGGGCATGCCACTGGCACTTAATCAGGAGACATCACGTCAAGTAGTAAATTGCCTGTTACTTACAGATGATATCAAAATCACCAATCGTAGATGAATGGGATTGAACATTTGCTAGACAAACATACAAAAATATGGCCTTCATTAGGTTAGGCTTACTCCCAACAGTATATAAAAAGGAAATCAGCAATACCGTAGGCATAGATCACAGCCTTGTGGGCACACCCATGATGAGGAAGACGAGGAGACATTCCTACACTATTTCGGCACATGCCCAGCTCTTGCAGTAGGTAGGCAGGTTAAAGTGGCTGAGAAGTGCACTTAGACAAGAATTGATCCATTGCGCCGCCACATGTATTGAATGGGATGGATCCGATTGTCCAATTGTGGGAAACCATTTGGAGCTATCGATGTAGCGCAGTAGATCGCTAATCGGAACCTCGCTGGCTCTTGCAGTAACCAGAAAAAGAATTCTAAGCAAATACTTATTCAGCATCCTAGAAGAATTGTCGAATACCAAAATCCAAGACAGGGTTAAGTTCCTGAATGGAACAAACACCTGTAATCCAGTCTTTGACTATGGTTGACATGGTTAAGTTCCTGAAAGGAATAAATTGGCTGTAATCCAGTCTTCGACTCTGAACCAAAAGGATAGTGCAAAAAAGAACGTCCTCGTCTAAGGTGGCGCACCTAACTGGAGAGGGAGCTCAACTAACTCGGTGTATGCAATTGGCGACAGCTAGTAAAAGCGAGGTTTGTTAGATGTGGCCCAGGTCTACCCTGGACTGCAGCCAGAAAATTACAATCGTGTAGAACTATGAGACGAATCACTAAGAAATTAGTGGTTACTTCTAGGTGTAGATTTTCGGCAAACGAGGAGGTGGTGTTAGAAACCCCGAATAGTTACTGGACAATGAATCCGCTCAGGATCTTTGTGGGTCACGGTTGACTTATACCGTGACAGCCACTAAAACCCAACCTAACCTAAGAATTATAAATCATCTCTCCCATGGGTGCGCCATATCTTGTGCATATTTATTAAGTAAATTCTCCTCCTACAAATCACATCCAAGAAGCGTGATACACAAGGTGTATTTAACACAGCTTAGTCATGTGCACATGCACGTCCCGAATTTGCTTTCATTTCAATAAACTGACTAATTTACACGCATGGGTTATTGACACACAATACAATTTATTATCATGAAAATATTCTTAAAATTCTATAGAAAAGAGAAGTCAAAGCATCAATCATTCGACAAGCGAGAATTCCGATAGCATTCAATGCATGACGTGATGACTTGATTAAATATAACTTAAAATGAGCACGATTGTTGCAGCAATCATGCGGTCTAGATTCTCAAAAGAAAAGGTCTCATAGCGGGATCAATGATGATACAAAAGCAGAATTTTCCGCATCAAAGATGTTTTTCATGTTTTTTTCTTGGAAATAAATCCAGCAGCAGCAGCTTATAAAAATAGTATGGGTATAGGCGTGGCCTTGATGTACTGCTCATTTGAGAGTGTAAAGTCGGAATACATAAAAAGACACAAAGTAGGAGGGCGGTAATTCTATTTTCGGAATTTTGTCAGCATAATTCATTGTATCACAGTGTCACCGCAGTCAATATTAGGCATAGGCATACATTTATTAAAATCAACTTAGTATAAAGAATAGCTGGAGTGCATGTGTTCTTCGCTGAACAATAGTTGAATGACATCATCGATTGGGAATTCTATTTTGCATACACAGCTACAGTCATTGAACATTGAAATCGCGTCGGTGTCTTCTCATGGATTTTTAATTACGTGACGGCACTTGAAATAGGTCTGACAATGTCAGTTAGCACACGTATTTTCAATTCGGAAGTTGGTCATTAAACAACGGCTGAGTTTTGGTTAATTAATAGCACATGAGTCATAAAATAAACTAAACGCCGAACATTCCATATGACTCTAGGGGAAAATGAGGAAACGACGGGTATTCTCTTTTCGAATACTAAATAGGGCTCATTTAAAAACTTATTAAATTCGTAAACAATCTTATCCTGATTCGATTGTAGGTACTGTTGGAAGCGCATAACATTTTTTACGAGTTAAGTAGTTTCCCATCACTCAAAAGTATTCAGTTGCTACCCAATTCACACAAAATATTGCGGAACGTTTAGGGAATGTATTCGTGAGCAACTCATTTTAATGGTATTACACAGTTTCCGGTAGCTATAAGCATTGTGCGTGTTGTGATTATGTCATGAAAAGAAAAACCTACAGATGTTGTCGACAAGGTAAATGAGAAGAAATAGTTATCGCTGGATTTTTTTGATATCCGTGACTCTGGGGAGTGTTAAAGAATCTCCAATTTGCAACGAAGTCGACGAGGATACATTTCTCCTGGACTTGTTAACTAATTCAACAAATCAGAATGTTAACTGCATATAAACAGCCAGAGTAAAATATCGTGCTAGTTGGATAGACTTGTTGGTTGAGTCCCAGGTCCACCTCGGACTAGCGCAGCGCCACAAGAAGAAAAAGAATATATCGAAAAGGACTCAGATAAACATCCTTTTCGTGATTTAAAATTCTACACGACATATTATCTGCAACATTCAATATATTTTCCTCGTTAATTATTCTTTCTTCTCCATCACGTCATGTCCACACGACACATGAAAATCAATCCAACACAATAAACAGGCATCTGTTTTCTGTATTTAAAGAGCAAGGTCGAATCCAAATATTTTGAAAAACATGGTTTGGGCAGAAATTTGAAGAACCCAATGAAGTAAAATTAATCCACTTGTAGTCTGACAACATTTAGAACTTTCAGACGGACATACATATTTCTGACCGCATAAGCCACATGCGCATCTGATTGAATCATGGTTGTTATTGTGTGCCTTAAATGCTTTCAAATCAATTGGCCAAAGCAAATGTTTCTGAGACAATTTTGTGTGTTTTGAAGAGAGTTCTGAGAGAACCGACCGAGCGATAGATATTTATTTTATCTTTAATAACGAAAGTGTTGCCAAAAGAGATCTAGTCCTTCATTTTTGTACTGTGGAACAGAAGACACTTCTAATTGTTCTAATCAAAATTAGAGACGATGGATGGTGCAGTTGGTTAAGTGCCCGCCCTAAGTTAGAGGGGTTCCAGGTTTGAATCCCAGTGAAAGCAAAGTTGATTTACCCGCTTTTTCAAATCTGTTCCAGTCACCATTTGCCGTTAGGATCAAATTAACGGTTCTATCACTGGAGCGGTCGATCAGTGATAGTAGTCTGACTATGGATATCCCAATGGACCAACATGGTCTTAGTGTGCTGGTAAATTTACTAACAGCCCCTAACCTAACCTAACGTAATTAAAATGTTGATGATTAGTTTGTGATAAATGAATTTTTTGCACGGTTTGAAACTATAACCCAGGAAAAGAACACCGGTCTGGTTTCAATGCATATTTTAATGGTTCGAAGAAAAGCATGCACGTTAAGTGAAATCTCGTTTCCCTGATCTTCAAGGAAGGATACCCCCTTGACTTTCAAGGGACCAATGTCCTTAATATCGTATACAAGATCTTCTCTGCTATTTTGTGTGAATGCCTGAAACTTTTCGTCAACAATCTGATAGGTCCTTATCAGCGTGGTTTCAGGCCAGGGAAGTCAATTTTCCCACTACGGCATTGCTGTGATTGGTCGAAAACTGCGAGCAGTTTGATGGCATTGAAACAGAAGCGACTTCAGTGAGTCTTGCGGAAAACAGGGACAAAACCAAGTATATGCTGTCGTCGAAAATGGGCGCACAACATTTACGATTCGGCCAGAACGTCACTATAGGCAGCTAAAACTTAACTCAATCTACTTAAATGTTTTATAGAAAGGATATACCCGACTTTTCGTCTGCAGTCAGCCACCTGAACCTAACCTATCCTTATAATCAATCATGCAAAACCAACCAGAGAACTCGTCTAAATATTTCGAAAACAGATTTTAATTACACGCATACATATTTCTGTGTACTTTTTCCAAAAGATTTACCTTATAACGCAAAATCAAAATGGCCACGGTATCGTAGTGAGTAGGTAGGTAGGTATGGTGGCTTCCAGCGTATGCCCATTGGATTCACTTAGACCCATAGGGTCCATTGTGTTGCCACATCCGGCTTCCTACCGCTCATTCCTGAAACCAGTTCGATTTTTGGACGAATAACCATAATTTCTTGACGTCCTTTTCGGATATATTAGTTGGTGATCTTAGATTTTATTCTCCCAGGGTTTCCTTCTGGAGGCTAAGGCTAGACAGTTGCATAGAAGGTGTGAGAGGAATTCCTTTTCCTCTTCATCCATGCATCTACCACAATGGTCGTTATATGGTAACCCTAGTCTTGCGGCATGTCTACCGCAGTGTCCTATAAGGACACTTACTAGGTTACCCAGATTTCTCCTGCTTAGGCTAAGTATGGCTGTGGCTTTCCGTAGATCCATTTTTGGTCATGTTTTCATTGCTTCTCAAACTTCGCATTACAAAGTCAGCATGATATTGACGGCATTACAAGGCATTAATTGCCCAAATGCCTTACCTAATGGAGTTTATAAATTTACTTTATAGACTACTACTTGTAAATAAATAAATAAATAAAGTCGGCATAAAACTATAGTTCCTCTCCACTCGTGAGAAAAGAATAGCACACAATACGAATGGTTGCTATAGAGTCTATGCCCCTCCAGGACTGTAGCGCCACAATATAAAAATAATAATCAAACAGAAAATGAATCACCAACAAACTTACATCTAATAAAACATTATCTTCCAATTAAAAACACATATTCAAAGATCAGTGGTTGCATAAGAGCACTTTAAGGTTGTTATATCATTAGTTGTTCGCTTTGAATAAACACAAGGAACCGGTTGAACCGATCGTTAATAAGTTCAATAACAATATAGCTTTTCAAATTAAGTACGAGTACTTGTAAATTAAGAACAAATACAGATTTGTGTACTGAGGAATTAGAACGTGCTCCAGCTCTCAAAAATGATTGTGATTGCTCTAATAATTTAGTATGCATCTGCAGCTTGCTTTGGTCGACTTGGAATGTATTTTTAGCCCAAATGCACGGAAAATCAAATAATGGAGTAAGAGGGAAGAATGGAAGGAGTGTACAGTCAAAATCGGATATAACGACCTTCAAGGGACTGGCGAATTTGGTCGTTGTAAACTATTTATTATCTTATTGGATTACATACAATAGAGCTCAGTCGGGACCTAAGAATTTTGTCGTTATAACCGATACGACGTTATAACCGATGTCGTTATAATCGATTTTGACTGTACATCGAAGTAGATACTTCGTGAAATTAGTTTTATTAAATTAAAATTGTATTTGACGTTAATTGTTTTTATATAATCAGAACGCCAACGCCCTAGTTTTTGAATGACATTGTTGGCTTGTAGATTCTTATATACGGAATCGGTTGACAGACGTTCATGCGGTTACGTTATATATTTAAATAATTTTTTTTATTAGTTCTGGTGGTAATATCAATTAACGTCTGAGAAAGTGAAAGATAAGAACTAAACTAGTAGTTACTCAACAACAACTCTGAAATATCCCCGTATTTGATTACGCAAGAGTCGGCGATGGACTTGCGTCTCGTCAACAAGACTTTCCAATTAGCACAATTATTCACTAGTGACGTACGCTAGTGTACGTCACCGTAAATGTGTTTTCAAATTCTGCTGCATTCTCGTACTAGTTTGGATCCGAGGACTACGCCCAAAATAAGAAGAATAACAAGAATTACAACGTTTTATCAGTTATGTATTACTGAATTGATGAAGATTCAGTGCTAAGTAGGCATTCATTTTCCAATTAGGGTTAAGAGCGATTTATTGTACTTTCAACGATGAGCTTGTTTGTATTAAGCCGATTATTGCAATAGAAGCACACACACAATTGGTAAGTTAGGTTGAGGTGGCTGGAGTATGTCCTTAGACCAGTTTTAATCCATTGCGCTACCACACGGATTGACTGAGGTCCATCCAAATGAATATTTGCGGGGAACCTTTTGGAGCCTTGCATGATGCGTGGTAGATTGTTTATGGGAACCTCGTAAGGCGTCGAAGAGACGCAAGGGCCGAACAGGAGCAGAGGAAGTGTGAAACGCTTTCCACTTCCTCCTCGTCTTGGCAGCTTCTGCAGAAATCATTAGCCACAGCTCCTAGTCTACTGGCGTGATTTCCTATGGGGTAATTTCCTATGATGTTTTTCCCTTGTGATCAATCGGACGTCACACTTTTAATAGTTTTTGTGATGCTCACGACTTGTGACGTCTTTGTAGGCAGGGAGATAGAAGGGCGGAAGCCACGCCTCACTTAGGTCCGTGAGAACCTATTGTGAAGCCCAATTGAGAATTGGTATCCTCTTATATCCCTTGCCGTACTCATGTTCCTTCGTTGTACCGTAGCCATCCCGACGTTTTTTGTTAGAATAAGAAAACCTCACAATTTGTGACTCACCACGCTCTTACGAGGCATATGAGCCATCACAGAGGTATGCCAAAATACGGGCATTAATGTTATGCAAATATCTACATAATTCCATCCATCTACGATTGTTTTGATGACATCTGTAAGTGACGAAGTTTATTATTTAAAGTGAGTTCTTGCTTTCTTCAAATTTGCAGTTTCCAACATTATCCGTACAACGTGTGTTAAATTACACTTTAAATTCAAGGCCATCTCAATCTGCAGCAGAGGAATGTATATAGTAATATTTATTTTATATTTATAACGATCATGTTCTTAAAAACCGTGGAGCATTTTGTTGAAACTTGCGTAATTTTTTGATTGTATTCTCTACCCAGTAACAGCCTCAAAAGACTTTATTCCCTAGCTACTAGCCCTGAACTTTTAAATAGTCTGCAGTGTTCAAGGTACTTATCTATTCAAACTTGTACTTGAATAATCTGAAAGAAAGGTTAGTTTGATGTATACACCATCAAGTTTAATGGCGGTAAATAGCTTTACTTCTGCTCGAAAGCAAAATAGTGGATGTTCTTTCACACAGAAAGGCAAAGGGAACTAAAGCAAAAACCTAAAAAGAATCTCAATTCTTTACACATGCGAGATACGGTCGCGTGTGATTCATTGATTCGTTGGAATTCAGTGGAAGATTCGTTGCCTCACTACTTACCACATTGACATAAAATTCTCATTTGAATTCCCAAACATCTCTCGTGGTATTTGACGCATTGCTATTCTTTTGAAACAGTCACTGCTCGGGGGTTTTAATAAGAATACAGATTGTGTGTGTAACTATCAAAAATATTCTTTAAAATGACAATTGATGCAAATTAGAAAATCTAAAAAACAAAAAAAACCTCTGCTTCCCACTCCTATGCGTATTATCTAACAGTCTTTAAATTATTTATCACAATTTCTGTGAAAAGGCAAATTATAAATAGCTTGGCTGGTACACAATAACGACACTAATTGCTGATAACGAATCAACCGCCAAATTCCTCCTTTTTGGAATGATACGGTTTTTGGCAAAATATTTCACTTAATTCCGCTGACAAAATATATCTTGATCTGTAGTGTTTGTCATTGCTGAGGAGTTGAGCTGAGTTCGAAGCAGCCTCTATAGTTGTCAACAGGCATGAAGCATTGCCTGATAAGAATAATCGAGTTTGTTGATCTGGAAGTGTTTAATCAAAGCCCCTTCGTAATATTTCATTCATGAATTGTAGCTTGTTGATGAATTGTCAAAAACATACGATTGCTTAATTATTGATGACTGTGCATAGCATAAGACAGAAGTAGTATGATGCGTAGTGGGCGCAGAGGAAATATTGAAAGTGTTATGCTACGTGGGCGTTGTGGGTATGTGCATAGACTTTAACGCACTAAACTTTCAAGTCTAGTTTCAAACCCAAGGATAAGCAACAATGTTTCAAAAAAAAGTTTCGAAACAAATTAGTTTACGTCTTCACCTCTTTCGAGTTACTGACAATGCTCAAAGAGTATAACTGTCTAAAATTGTCTAGAATCTAGAAAAATTGTCTCAATCCCGCCGTTCGGAGTAGGCATAAAAGGCCTATTGTGGGTCCACGTGGATTGGGTATCTCTTACCCATAAAGCTATTGAGTGATAGCTGCTTAGCGTTTAAACCGACTGATGCCGATAGCTTTAAGTTATAGCTATCGATTGCGACGTTTCGTTCTACCCCAGGTGGTGAGCCAAGATCGACATTTGCTTGACTACTTGTTATTATTAAACAAACCCATGAATTGTATTGAATAAAATATCATAACAGAAACTTTCAACATATACATAAAATCATCTGTCTTCTATTACAATCTATGGTATTGACAAAATATGATAACTTGTGTTTACACAGTCCCAGAAATGGAGCATCAATCCAAAACCCCTTAAACACCCACACAAAGTGCTTAAGTTACCCTTTCTATGTTTCCACAAAATGCTTTGATAGTGCATCCGTTAAAGTTCTGCCCATACTACCTCTTTTGCGCATTCCTTCTTCATGGCCTTTCATATGGCTTACACTCCTGTCTATACCGTTTTCTATAAACCATTTATCGTTACCACTTGACCTTTAATTTGAAAATGGATTTTCAATTATACACGCCTCATATCTGCTCCTCTTGTGCTTTAACGACAAACTTTGAGTATACTGTTGGCAAAATGAAACAAATTAGGGATTGTTCTACTTAATCGAATTAGGGCAATTACTTTGGGCTGGAAAACCCAAATTTAGACGCTTGACTTTTCTTCGTGAAATAAACTTTTGTACCCCAAATAATCTATAAAACTGTGCCTCTACGGCTGTGCCCCACATTGCTTCAAGGCCGCAATTGTCGAATGGCCACATGCCTGCCTTAAGCAAGGATATTCTGTCATGCTTAGGTTGTCACAAACAGGCAGGCGATAAGAAACAACGCGTTAAAGTTCTGACATGCAAAAACCTTTTTATGTCTGCTAGCTCGTGACTCACTTGCATATGTTTCGTATTTAATTTATCGCCCATAACTTGAGAAACGTTATGTCTATGCTAAAAATACAAGCGGTGATGGAAACCAGCCAACTACCGCAAGTGATACCAGCTGGGGGTGAAGAATAAGTATCGATCTCTTTGAGTAAACAAACAAAACAAAACGAGAACATATCGTAAATAAAACTGCAACTTGGAATTCGAACTTTCATATCTTGACACAAACTAATGATATTTTCTCCAATTTTAGTGCACCCCAACCGTATACCCAGCTGATCCCTTCGATCCAGTCGATGATGCTGCCGTTTTGCGCAAAGCCATGAAGGGTTTCGGTACCGATGAGAAGACCATCATTGAGGTACTCGCTCGTCGTGGTATTGTACAGCGTTTGGAAATTGCCGAAGCCTTCAAGACCGCATACGGCAAGGATTTGATTTCGGACTTGAAATCTGAATTGGGTGGAAAATTCGAAGATGTTATTATCGCCCTGATGACACCCCTGCCACAATTCTATGCACAAGAATTGCACGACGCCGTTTCTGGCATTGGTACCGATGAGGAGGCTATCATTGAAATCCTCTGCACACTGTCAAACTATGGCATTAAGACAATTGCTCAATTCTATGAGCAGAGCTTCGGTACAACCTTGGAATCTGACCTGAAGGGCGATACAAGCGGACACTTCAAGCGCTTGTGCGTATCCTTGGTGCAAGGCAACCGTGATGAAAACCAGGTAAGTGTTCCTCATTTTCACATCCGCAGTTGAATGTGCTTACAGATTGATTGTTTGGTTTTTTGAAGGGTGTTGATGAGGCCGCCGCTGTTGCTGATGCAACTGCTCTGTTCGAAGCTGGTGAAGGCCAATGGGGCACTGACGAATCTGTATTCAATTCCATCCTGATCACAAGATCATACCAACAACTGAGACAGATTTTCCTTGAATACGAAAACATTGCCGGTCACGACATCGAGAAGGCAATCAAGCGTGAGTTCAGTGGCCCAGTTGAAAAGGGATTCTTGGCTATTGGTGAGTAAACAAACAAAACAAAACCCATTCAACATTTAATTCATTCAATCGATGATCTTTTAGTCAAGTGCTGCAAATCGAAAGTAGACTACTTCGCTGAGCGACTCTACGATTCAATGCACGGCGTTGGTACCAAGGATAAGACTCTCATTCGTATTGTTGTGAGCCGATCAGAAATCGACTTGGGTGACATCAAAGAAGCATTCCAAAACAAATACGGAAAGAGTCTGGAATCATGGATCAAGGTAAATACACAATTTTTTCTCTATTCATTTGTGGTGTTCTTTTTTTAATGGTGCTTGGGTTTTTTATTTAGTTAACTGTTTAAAAATTTTATTTTCCGCATGCTATAGATAATTTTCTTTTACAAAAAAAATATAAGGGATATTCATTTATCTTATTGAATTCGATTGGATGAGGTGGAGAAAGAGAAGGAAGGAAAAACGGTGCATGAGGGATTCTCTAATTCCATTTCATTCACATCTGTTAATTTTCTAATAAACAGTGATTGTCTGAAAGCTAACCAGAATTAGATTTAGAACATAATTATAACATACCTTCGTGTTCCCGAGTTAAGGAAGAGAGTGTGTGATGTGTATGTTTTGATCAGTTTAGCAGAACTCTGTGCTTTATATAATTTGTGCTGCTAAGAGAGTTTCGTTGGTTTTTCGAAACATATGTCTGCTTGGTCGTCGCTCTGAAGTATGCAGAAGTCAATTTAGAATTAATGACACGAGAGTTTCAAATGCGTGATTTTTAGGTCAAAAACCAATATTTTTTTATAATTCATTATTTAGTCAAAATATGAACCGCTAGCATCTAGAATTTTTCTCCAACGGGATTCAATTAAACCATAACCTTTTCTGGGTGAAGACCAAGTTTGGGGGTGTGTTTTGGTTTTTCTTCTGCATCTAACAGGAACTGCATGAACTGTACAGTGATATGAGTCTACACAGGCGTCTACGAATCCAACACCTAAGATAGCTAGGCCTATAGAGTGTACGGACAACTTAGGTTCGACTCTAAATATGTTCGACTCTGAGCCTGTGATGGTTGAGGCCCAGATCCAGCCCGGACTTTAGTTCTATACAGAGGCATTAACTAGTAATGAAATCCGTATATTTCTTCAGCCTTAATACAGTA
Organism: Myathropa florea; assembly: GCA_930367185.1. NCBI lineage: Eukaryota > Metazoa > Arthropoda > Insecta > Diptera > Syrphidae > Myathropa > Myathropa florea. Next base: position 38,927,588 of record OV884004.1, on the reverse strand, counting down.
GCCAAGCAGTGGTTTCAAAAAACTTCTGCTCTTTTTTTTATAGAAGCACTACGAGAGCTGTTAGATAAATCAGTGACTGAGATGAAATACTTATTTTTTTCTTACACTTGAATTTATTTTTCAACGTGGTCTCCTTTTAGCGCAATACACTTTTTCCAACGATATTCCACCCTTTCAAAAAATATGATTGTTCAAACTGCAGAATAGGCAGTTTTTGCCTTTTTTTTTTAGAGCACATTCGTGTAAAAATTCACTTCAATCGCGCTTGAAGATTCCAAATTCTGTTTTGAAACCTTTACCCGATCCGTTTTTGGTCCACCGTCATGCCCAAAGAGTCATTTAGGATGCAAATGACGATATTATTTGAATTTGCTACAATCTTAGCTCGCTTACGAACCTTGACCTGGCAATCGTTCAACATAATATCGTGAATTTTGTTGACCATTTATTTTGTTGTAACATTAATTGGACGTCCTGGGCACTTAGGAACTTTTGCTCGTACTTACTTACCAGCCCAAGTCTGAGAAAAAAAGTTGTCTTGCATCCGCGATTACTTGGTCTTTATGCCGGAGGTTCGGTTTTCCTCTTTTTCGAACCAGGCGGCTCGGATTCAAAAGCTCTCTTGGCTGGAGCATTGGTTATCATTTGCTCGATGTGGCCCACGGCAACGAAATTTATCGAACCACTTGAGCACCATTTCATGCGAGGCAGTAAAGGTAGACGAAGTCTTTCTTTACCTCGAAAGTATATCTGCCTATATGGACGTTATGGCTATGTCGTCGATGTTGTGTCTTTCCTTAAAGACACATTGTTTTGACCTTATTCACAGCGTAAAGCCATTTTAATGGCTACAAACGCTTCACTGACGGCTCGTTTTGTTCGACCAATCACGTCAATGTCGTCCGCGTATGCCAGCAGTTGTACGGAAATATCGTGCCTCTTATGTTGGCCAGTGAGTTCTGCACGATCTTCTCAAGAACGATGTTGATCGTGCCACAATTCTGTTTCATTTTAAATTAGTTACATTCGCAATAGATTTTACGCAAATAAAGGTTGCGAACACAGGACTTGATGTTCTTCTAAAAAAAATACAAAGCCAATCGTTCAAAGATCAAAACTTAAATACACACTGGCAAAGCTTTTTTAATAACTCAATAACTGGGGTTTTCTTACTAACAATCAAGTGGTAGTCAGTTAGTTTTAGAAGTCCATAGTCTTAGTTTTTTATGTAATCATTTGAGATTTGTCTATGCGTTTGTAATATTAAAAAAAATGTTCTCGCAAAGACATCATACTAAGGCAGCGGTCTTATTAACTTTACTCTTGACAATGACGTACGACGAAATTACGAATACATTCAGATACATGCCAAATCGTTTTCTTAGAAGAAAATGATTAAACATTTAGTCGTAAATCTTATCCGAAGAGCTGGCTATTTTTATAGTAAAAAAAAGAAAAAAAAGATAAATTCTTTGTGCAAAAAAACTGAAAATATGTACATTTCTTAAGAGTGAGTGGTCTTGTTGTAAGAGCAGAGGGGAATTTCAAGATACTGGTTTGTTATCGTTGTTATTTAACACGTTGCGACAAAATCTTGATTTAATGCTAAAGTACACCCGTAGCTAATCATGTATAAATACATTTACTCGATAAGTGATGTGTAAACATGTTATTTAACGATTTGGGCAAAAGTGTACAACAAACAAGTGTAAACATGCGGACGGAACAGAACGGGCGGCATCATAATGAAGTTTTTTTTTGTCATATACTCGTACATGTGCATAATTTAATTTGTGAATTTGCGACCAATTAAGATTAGTTTCTATCTAAGATTATCTAATCATGCGTAGAGATATCGTAATAATGATAAGAAGGAATTATGTGGCCGAGAGACTGAGTTTGTGATGATTGTTCATGTTATGGATAATTCCATTTATGTCAAGGGCTGTTGCTGGTTTTATTGGAAATGTTATTGAAATCGTAATACAGACAACGATTTGTGATGCTGTATAAAACACAATGTTGTATCGCTTGGTGATACGTTCGCTACGCCTCAAGTCAGTTGTCGTTACATGTGAAAGTGAAGGGTGTTTTCATAAACGTCGGAAATCTGCGCTATTACAATCGCATTTCTTTTCTCATGCGTTTCTGAACACACATACACTGCAGAATTCTTGCAGGGCGGCTGCTTTAGTACAATTTACAAAAAAAAATGTTTTCTTCTAATCGCGCCCTTTTTGCAGTAAAAAAATAATGACTGCACAATCTGTACGACATTGATGGTAGATTGGCGTTTATGAACAGAGGTACTGCCGTTCACCTAAGTTTTTCCGACCGAAGTCTGACGTTTATGAACACACCCGAACTCCATCATCAGGCCTAGGTCCATTACGGCAGTTGGGATCAAATTAACGGCACTATCACTGGTGCGATCGATCAGTGGTAGTAGTCTGACTGTGGGGTATCACAATGGACCAACATGGCCTAAGTGTGCTGGTGAATTCACCAGCAGCCCCCTAACCTAACCTAACCTAACCTAGTCCATTACGGAAAATAGGAATATTGAGGGAAAATTGTTTACTGACTGGTAAACTTGTTTGTCTTTTAGTAACCTTATATTGGTGAGATTCCTGAGATGCGTAAATTATTCTGAGCTTCAGAGACCCATTCATTCATATTCTAAACCTGGTGCTTTTGGCTGAACCCACACCGGAAAACGTTTCTATGTCTGATTCGTCAAGAATACATTGATTCTTATGCACAGAATTTTTTTTGCTAAGTCGTCCCACTGTCGTAGTTGCCCAAAAATACATGGCTTCGCAAAGGACCAACACACACACCGAATGCGACAAACGTCTCGTATGAGTGTCATTGTTGATTATTGCAGACGCGTTTATGAAGCAACACACACCGAATACAACGGGACAGAAAATCGTGTCCGTTGCAAATAGCTGGAATGTGTATGTCTGTCTGTGACAAACGTTGCTGTTGTTTTGTTTGCACTGTAATCATTTCTTTGAATATTTTTACTGAAAACGGATTAAAAATCAATAAATTGCTATTTTGAAGCAGAACTTCACTATTCAAATACTCTGTGTAGATGTAGCTAGAAGTATACAGGTTATAAAGGGAAGCTTCTGCAGCGCGTTTTTGATTGTAGGGATGAACCGACCACTTCCTACCGCCATATACATTTGTACATCACAAAACTGCAATAAAATTAGATATTTTAAATTATAAACTCAGTTTGGTTTCTTCTCAAAACATACCAAAAACGTTCTGTTGTTCTGATTTCTTGGTGTGAGTTGGAATAAGACACGTTTTTTTTTGTACAACAAACGTTTTGTATACTAAATAGATGCTAAGAAAATTATCAATTTAAAATATCCAGTTTTCTTGCAAACCATCGTAAAATATTGCATGGTGTGGTGATTGACACTGCTGCATTAAGCAGCAATTTCAAAAAGGTTTAAGTATTTCAATTTAGTAGTGGTTTTGATTTCTGTTCCTTCCTTTAACCCGCATTACCCAATAGTTTCTTTATTATTTTAGTTGTATGTCAATGTATGTATGCAAGTAGATGTGGCTAAAACATTTTTAAGTTGCGAAGTTCAAGTTTATTGTTGTTGACACGAACAATTGTTTGCAAGTCATAAAATTAGCGTTTCTGTAGTCACATAATAATAAACCTGAAAGACTTCTTGTTTGCTTCAAATAAACCCATTAAGACAGGTCAGGTCGTTGTTGACGTCAAGTTATCTCTACCCAATTCAATTGAAGGAAGTTATATGATTGTTTGTATCCGATTTTGTTATTTCTGTGTAAAAACTTGATTTACTGATAAATACCGAAGGAGGAAATCGTTTACAAAAGAAGAGAGAAGTTTTATTTTACTGAATCGGTGTTTTACAAGAGAACTGCATGAGACTCTATTTTTGTTACTGGAAGTACACTCATGAAAAAAACTGGGTAGATGCATATAGCCACCGCAGGCCAAGCTCTCATTGCGTTTACCATCAGAGATTTAAATGCGATAGCAAAAATAATGCGGGCAACCACCGCAATCTAAACGATTAATAGAGTACGTATCTCTTATATCTCTTATAAACTTGAGCATTAGGTTTCTAAAAATCATTTAGATCTTGTAACACCGCATATTCAAGTCGAGTTCGACTAAGCGGTGGTCAAGTTCGTTACCACCCAGCCATTACTACCGAAACACAATTTCTTGGGCATGCCCCTCACAATTTGTAAACATTTGGCGAACTTTCATTTCGTGTTGTTTCTTCAAACCTTCAACATGTATGATAGGGAAGGGCAAGTGATGAATTCCTCGATAAAATCGTGGCTGACTGTTGACAGTGTGCTTAATCCCCATATGCACTCGGCGACGTTCACAGCAAAAATGAGGTTTGCTTGCGAACATGGCCCTACAGGGCGAACATCAAAGCCAACGAACACGACAAAATCGAAATTTTTCGGCAACAGCGAGCGGCTCGCGAACCAGTCCATACACGCCGAAAATGCGGCGAGCGAACGAAATTTCGGCGAGTATGTTCGTCGTTTAGGGTTACGTTTAGCGAATGACAGGAAATTGTAAATATGCTGTTGTTGTTAGTTGTTGAAGCTTACAGTTGAAGCTTTGCAATCATTTTGAATTGAATTTATTTGCTTAGTTCAAAGGCTCAGTGGGTTTTCCTGGTTGGTGCTGCAATCCAATTGCCTCAGATTTAAAGCTTCCAAAGCATATTCTTTGTTCTATCATCTGTCCTGCTTTCTTAGGCATAAGATTACAGGTCTAATAAGAATTAATGTTGACTTTAAACTGGACTAGAATAGTCAGGTAGCTGAATGAAGTCTAACTGATACTTTTTCTATTTTCGATCACAATCAAAGTTTGAGAGAACCTTTGTACCAAACATTTATAGTTCAATCACCAGAAGTGTTTTATTGGAAAAGGATAATGAAGAAATGCAGTGATAGTTAGTAATTTGTGAAGCTCGGTTGTACATGTCCCTTTTTGTTTGCCTTAGAAAGCAATTTTTGATTATTATTACTAAGTTATATCATTCTTTATTCGATGTGTAATAGAAGAAACAGAACATGAGATTTTTTCTAGAAGAACTTTCATGTGCTACGTGGAATACGGAGCGCTGTTGTATTCAAATCATAATCTATGTTCTATAATTGAAATTATTTTCACTCTAAACCGTCGTCTTAAGTGTACGGTTTTTATTGCTAACAATTGTTCGATGCATTTATTTGCTTTTTATGTTAATTTATGTTTTAAACAAACAATTAATTTCGAACTAAATACCCCAGCAAGTTCCTTGTGTATACATTAGTCCTTTTAAAAGCATACGAAACTATCCTCTGTGAGTCATGTGACCCCAACCCAAATCTACTACCCAATCACACTTTTTCTTCTTTTTCCAAACCCCCTCCTCAAAATCGAATAAAAACGTGCCTTAAAATGGTGTCTTTGCCAAAGTAAAAAAATAAAAATACTCAAATTGTAACTGAATATTGTGGAAATAACGGAAACTTAATTTCTTTTTTTTTTTAAATAAAAAAAAAAACAAACAACTCAAAAACGAATATAAAGAAAATAATCATATTCGCTTTTTCAGGGCGATACTTCTGGAGATTACAAACGATCCCTATTGGCAATTGTTGGATACTAAAAAATAAAATAAAATAAGAACCAAACAACAAAAACGTTGCCATTACAATATCTAAAGAATCACGACAAAAAATGAAATGAAACTCCTCTCTCCATTCGCCTGACATAAACCACAATAAAGTTAACTATAACTGAACCTACCTATACGAAGAAAAGAAAACAAGAAAGCAGAACAGAAGAACTGCAAGTTTTTTTCGACGTGAAGTATTTGTTAGAAGTTTCTTTGCGCTCGCTCATTTTTAGCTTTAGCTTAACACGAAAGAGTCTATTGGATGGTTTGGAATAAATCGAAACAAGAAACAATTTAATTAATAAACAAAAAAAAAAGAACAAAACTTGCACAACTTTTTGTCCAGTTCTCGCTCTTGTATTTTATCTGTATTCAGATTTGTATTGTAATATTTTTATAAATGTACAATTAAAATTTAAAAAAAAAATATATATATACATAAAATGAATAAACCGAGTGCTTTCACGTTTTTACTTTACTTTCCGCATTCTCGCTTCTACTCCCAATCTATCTTCACCTTCAATTTGATCTAGAATTAATTTACTAAACCCTGGTGTCACATTTTTGATGATACTCGTTTGGCCTTCTACCTCTTACTGAATAATGTAAAAATTGTATTTAGCCATTGAGGCGAATTAGGTCTTGTAGTTCTCAGACGATTATGCTTTATCAATTTATCTTATCGCAGGGTATTAAAATGTGTCGGTTAAATTCGTTCCAGTAGGTTGCACTTAACTTGAGGCACGCTCACACTTACACACACTTACTCTTTTACACAGGAACTATAAAATATAACCGTTTAATCTTAGATGCTTGCCTGTACTTGTACTATAATTTGCTACCAAAAAAAAACACTGTTCTGTTCTTTCTGTACACACTTTTATTTACTAAACCTTTCGGCCAATTGTCACCTAAAATCAACAAACAAAATAAAGGAAGCTTTACATGTCACATATTTCTATCACAAGCAAACAACAAAGGAAACAATCAAACAATTCAAACAAAATAATAATCTTTTCAGGATGATTCCGAAAGTGAAAATGGATATTTACTTTCCACTGTTGTGGCCTGGTAGAGAGGGATTGCAACATTTCTGTGTGTGCTCTTCCACTTCACCACTTCACTTAAAACAACAGCATTAGAGTGTCTCCAAATGTTCTACATTCAATTAATCAAAGCCTAACTAATCTCTAATGAGAACAAACAGGAAATATATGTATTTATTTTATTGTATTGAATCATTCTTTTGATAGTGGACTTTTCCGCTTTGCAAGTGTAATTTTTTTTAATTTACGAGCTAAAAATGTTTAATAAATGTCGGATTTAAAGTGGAAGTGAATTTTGTTGTATTTCATTCGGAGGGGTAAGAGAATGATGACGAGTGTTCGTTATTTTGGTTAGATGCTTTTAAGTTTTACTGGCACCGCTCAAAATCGCATGACACTCTTTTCCAATAGTATACGCAAAGATCTCTCGTGCATGCATTGCCCCCGCGACCTCTTTAGTGAAACATACGGGTCACTGAAAATGATGATGATGATGATACGCCAAGCGTTTCGCGAGACGTAATTGGCTAAAATAAATTTAAGATTTCGGTTTACCGAAATACCCGATACCTGTGTATGGGTCTAAATTGAATTAAGAAAGGGAATCAAATAAGGATTTGACATCTGTGTTTGAGGGATTCGTATAGCTGGGAATATGGGATGGGATGTCCTCTAGATTAGATTAGATTAGATGATAATGACTTACAGCAAAAGAAGTAATCTTTGCGCTCCTGAATGGTTACTTACTTATCCCGCCTGCGACCCATGAATGGTCTGGTAGGTAGGTATAAGTGGCTATAGTGTGCACTTAGACCAAATTTGATCCATTGTGCAGCCCCATGGTTTGACTGAGGTCAGTTTGTGAACTTCTACACCGAAGTTCTCTGGTTCGATACTTGACTGCAAGAACTTTCATTTACACGGCTCCACCTCTCGAGTCACTGACAATACTCACACAGACAGTATAACTGACAAGAAAAGCTTATCGGCATTAAATTGTAGGTCTCCTCCACTCGTGAACGAACAATAGCACGCACAATAGGAGTAGTTGCTATAGAAGCTGTACCCATGTCCACACTGGATTGTTACACCTCTCAACTAAGAAGAAGAAGAAATGTAGTTCGCCCATATCGTTGTGAAAAATATTTTAGCTTGCGTATTGCTACTCAATCCCGCCGTTCGAAGTGGGCATAAAACTGAGGTCCCTCCACTCGTGAGAGACGAATAGGACCCACAACACGAGTGGTTGCTGAGAAGGTAGGCCCAAGCCCATTTCGGACATTATTATTAATATTGCCAAACGATGCTATAATCTGAGCGGGTTTTATTGAGGATCGGGGTTTTAGTTAATTCAAGACACTTAAGAAGTCCTTCCTACAGTAGGTCCGATGTAATAGGTTAGGTTAGCTGCGAATGACTGACTGCACATTACAGTCTCACCTAGGCCATCATCATAGACTTGCTTAGATTGGCAGAGAAGTAAGGTGAGTTTTTCTTCGGATCGAATGGACGATAAATGTACAGAGAAGTGTGGGTACGAAGTGGTCATCGTTCCTTAGGAGAGATTCAATAAGACCAAAGTACAGTGCCTCACAAAAATATTCGGAATTATGTTTTTCCCTGGATCCTAGTTTGTTGAATTTTGTTGTTGTTGCATGCAGAAAACATGCATTATTTTTTCCGATTTTTTGTTAACGGAGAATAAATGTTGAATTGAAATATTATAATTATAATAATTATTTGTTGATTAACAATACTAAAATCCAGGAAAAAAACATAAATCCGAATACTTTTGTGAGGCACTGTATGTCCATTTTGGCGTAGTGCAGATAACTAAAAAAGTTAATTCACTTATCTACTTCATGAAAACTATGTGGAGTTTTGTATGAAGCAATGTAGAGTTTTGATAGGTTTAAGTTTTGATAGGTTTAAGTAGATTTCCAAATGTAGACATCTAGGAAACGCCAAAACCATATAAGTACACAGAAGATGTAGAACATGCTCCACCTCCTTGGTTTACTGGTAAACTGAGGCAATGTTACCCGTCATTTACATGAAGCGCGAACTGCGACCTTGCAAACCGTAAATTTCACATATATACAAGGTGCGCCATCGTTTATGTCGGTATGAAAACATTGAATAACTGACATTTATCAACCGATGTTTTTAAGACAGGTTATAATTTCCTCCTGCTCCTCGTAATTGCATAGTTGTCAATTGCTATGGTCTGTTAGTGGCTGTTTACAAACGACTGGGAAATCCGACTGGGCAGGCAAGATTTTTTGCTTGTGGAACACGCGAATCGGTTCAATTGCATCATGTTTTCACCCAGTAATGTAATAATAATCTACGACGAATTGACTAATGCCGTCTTTTAAATTCTAATTTCTCATGAATGACGGATAAAAAAACATGTTTAAGGTTCATCAGCAATGTTTACATGTAGCACTATATCTATGCAGTAAAAAAACATGAAAATTGCATTTAAATCGTCCCTGGAATCAATTTTCCTAAATTGTCTCTCAGTATGCGTGAGGTGTTACTCGATCACCGATCACCAGTTTGAAAGTGGATTTTCGGGCGAAGAAGGCGGATTTTCGGCGCATCCACCCCATCTCCCTCTCACTTGTAAAAATTATTGTATTATTGTATTTCCCTCAATACTGCCTTCTGCTCATGTAATCAGGCGCTTATGACCCCGATAAGTGTCCAAATTATTGTCTTGTCTACTTTTCCATATGCACCGATCAGATTCACTTGCTTATTGGTAGTCATTTGTTACTATTTAGTCAGAATCGTGTTATAAAGCCAGAAACAAATTATGTACTTTTGAGTTGTGGGAATTCTTTTTTAATAAAATAAAAAAAAACATTTAAGGTGAATAAGGGTTGTACATAAATGATTAGTATGAAAAAGATGAAGCAGGTTAGGATAAATAACATGATTGAACGACGTATGGACCTCATACGTCTTTTTAAGGTTCCGTCTACAAAAACGGAACCTTTATAATTTCGGTGTGTCCGTCCGTCCGTCCGTCCGTCCGTCCGTCCGTCCGTCCGTCCGTCGTGTCTGTCACACTTTTTTATCTCCGAAGTTTATGAAGATATCGGCATGAAATTTTGGAATTAGGTACTTCAGACCTAGATGTCATTTCCTATGCAGCGATTTTAAAAAGTGGGGCCATTTGGGGGTGGCTCCAGTACAGGTGAAGTTGACACTAATTTTGAAAAATTGTCGCACCCCATCGATATATATATCAATCGACAGATCTTTCGAAATGAGGTGGAGGTTTCTTTCAAGACTTTTTTATCAAAAGTACCGTTTGGAAAATATGGAGCTCCAAAGATTTTCCCCCCCTGCCATTTCTAAACCAAAGTGTTTAAAAATCTGAAAAAATCACAAAAACTTGGCTTCATTGAGTACTTTCATTTAAAACCATTTCGAGTACTCTGGCCCTAATGGTTTTGGAGATATTGGCCAAAAACGGTCAATCATCGACATGCGAATTTTGAAGATCTGAAAACGCAGTTTTGAAGACATCAATGTAAGCATTAAGAAATGATACATTTCAAAATATCGATTTATGTTGAAATTTTGAGATATCTAAGATTTAAAATAAGAAAAAAATTTCATTTTCACACATAATTTCATGCTGTGTTCGGCCACTCTATTCGTCGATGAGCGTTATCTTTTCTATCTCACCCCTAAGTGCCCAACAGAAATGAACACACACACACCGCACGCATGAGCAGTGATTGGGTATGTGTATGATGGAAGGGATTTTCTGTGTTGGATAAACTTGGATAGAGATATAGGTATATGTAGGGATGAACATTTGTTTGTTTGGATGTAAATATGAATTTATGAATAAATGGTTGATTTGGGTTGAATTTAGAAGAAAATTGAACTGAAATAGTCTGGAAACGTCGTTTGATATTCAGAAATCATCCATCAATATTATGCGACGGAATCTTCCCCGTGCGAGTACAACTCGCACTTGCCCAGTTTATTTAGGTTTAAAAAAAAGTGTTATTACATTTTAGTAGTTTTTTAAAGCTGAATTGCGCTTTTTCTGTTCGAAATAAGGAACCACCCCTAGTTTTAAGCTGCTTTTTCATGTTTTCTTGCCTAGTGTTAGTATTTTGCAAATCGTGTTTGCCCATAATAAAGTATTGGATGTACATTTGTAAAAAGTTGTTCACTAAACTTACATAGCCTTTCCTAGCTATTATTTACCCTCTAACTCATAAACATTTTGTATCTTTTTTTTTTTGTATCACTACACATTCCATTCACATCTACAATTGCAATATAACTTGAGATCAAACAAAATCCAAAATCAAAATCTTTTTCAGGATGATTGCGATTCCGATGTTGGATCTTGTCTTGCTTCTGTTGCCTCCTGGTAACCAATGACACCCATTCTATTGGAAGCCCTCAGCAAAGGCTCTCTTCAGTTCAATTAACCATGTGAATCATAAAACATACATTATATTTATTGTACCTCTTTTTTCAAAACGGATTCAATAAAATCATTTCGGTTTTGATTTTTTGTTCTTAAAATAAAGCCAAAAATTACTTGCATCTTTTGAAGAACAACCTAATTTGAGATTATTTTTAAAACAGCAAAAAAGTGCCTCATTGCTTTTAAGTAAGCGTTTTAACTAGTAATTTTTTAATTGTTGTTTGTTTGATATCGAGCAAATCGTAGTCTGTAACATGTTGTGAACACAGTAAAAGTATTAATAAAGATTTTCTTGTAACCGAAAAGAGTGGTGACTTTGTTTATGGAATACCTTTTGTTCTTTGTTTACTTGCAGGACGATATATCTGGCGACTACGAGAGGGTTCTAGTTGAGCTAGCCTCTTATTAGGATCACTCTATTTAATACTCTGTTGGTATTCTACTACAATTACTATTATGAAATAAAATACTGAAAAATGTTCAAAACGAGAATGCTTGTTGTTTTATTGTGTATTACTTGCGGTAAGTGTTTACTATTAAATTTTGCTATTTTTATTCATAACAGACGTGCACTCTAAATGGCTCGAGTCGAGCAACAGTGCTGGTCCAAGTCAGAAGTGATCTTGAAAACGTGCACATTGCAATAAGTAGGAGATAATTGGCCGGGAACATGATTTGAAATTCGTGTGATTCAGCTAAAAAACGATTTCAAAGGCTTAAGGGTTGATAGTGGCTGGCTTCCCTTAGGAAAGATGCCACTAAACGGAAGTATGTAGGTCCATTCTACTACAACGTGTAATACCAAAAAGTCAAATTATTTATCTACTTTTGAAGGCCGTTTGAAGTTTTCTATGAAGCAATGTAGACTTCTGATGGGTTTGAAGTCGTAGAAATTGTTATAGAAATAGATTTCCAAATATAGGCATCTGGGAAACGTTAAGGCCGGAAAAAGAAGGTGGAGCACATGCTGCATTTTACTGACTTACAGGTAAGCTGAGAAGCATTCTTGTCGATATGGATATTTCTGATAAATTCTGGAGGGGAAAAAATGTGAGAATAATGACAAATCAATGAGAGTGAACAGGTATTTTCAAACGAGGTAAACCATTTAACCCAGCGAGAGTTTTTTTTGATCAAAAATGCATTTCGGAACTAGAGAAAGGCGACTTAGGTTCATGTTGGAAGAAGTGCTAGAAGATACTTAAATCGTGTCGAGCTCTGACAAAGAATCCGACTATTGCAGTGAACACTACCTTCAAACTGAGACGATTCGGTTTTTTTGTATTAATATAAAAGTTCTTAAAATATTACCTGTGTTTCATTTGCAACTAATTTTTATATACCCTTTATAATAAAATACCGATTTTTAAATGTTAATATTTATTATAACAATATTTTCAGGTAATTTTGTATCTGGGTATGTCATACCCAGCCGCATACTCAATGTTACATTTTGTCACCACACTCTCGCCGGGTTAACAATATGAGGCGTTTGCCACATTTAGCGTTGACTGCCGCCACCTTCAGAACTTTTACAACTTTTGAATTTTTATTTATACGTCAGAAGACGGCCACTAATATTTTCCCTGCGTCATAACAATTTATCGGTGACTAGAATAAAAAATATCGATAATTTAAATTTTTTTGTGTACTGTATGTTTCCACTATAAATTTTCAAGAACTCGGTTAAAACCTGTAAGAAAAAAAAATTATTCGACTTTAACATTTGTTGGTCTTATTTGGCCCACCCTGTATAATATTTTCTGCACAAATCAAAAATACGCAAGAGAACAATGACGTTTAATGTTTCAATGGTAGCGTTCAGAACCCGGCTCATATAGAAACGCGTATAACAACCAAGCTTTAAACTTTTTTTGGTATCAATTGACATAACAGAATGACACTAGACACAAAACTTAATTGAAAGCCACACGTTAAAAAGAAGCGCGACGAGCTCGAAATCAGACTTAGAGAAATGTATTGGCTACTCGGAAGATACTCGAAGTTAAGCGTACATCACAAACTGCTCCTATATAAGCAAGTGCTAAGACCATCTTGGACATATGCTATACAACTTTGGGGTTGTACCAAGCCAAGCAATATGACTGTTGCAGTACATTCCAAAACAAAACACTTAGAGCAATTGTGAATACTCCATGGTGTATAAGGAATAGTGATATATCAGGACGGAGATCTAGAAATTGCTACCATGAGGGATGAAGTAACAAACCTTGCTCACAAACTTCGTACTCGCCTTCATGATTATTGCAATAATGAAATAATCCATACTCTGGACGTGACAAACCTCGAGCCGGCTACGAAGAACAAGACCGTACGAAGTGGCGCAGTAAGGGAAAACCGCGTGTAATGATAGTATTAGTAGGTGAATTCGCTTGAAGGCTACCTACCTAACGCGATTAAAGCCCAAATCGCAACAGCGTGTTCGGGCGCTCGGACTTTGAAAGGGATTGGTACGCTTTTTTTCGAATTTACGAGAATCTTATGTCAAAGCACGGGCACTCAGTTTTCCAAATGGAAATAGAGCTCGCGCGTTTGACAAGTAAAATATTTTCCTAGAAGCTATCCACTTTCTAAAATACATTTTACAAGAAAAAAATGCAATTGTATAGATAAAATCCCTACAAAAAATGTTCCTGTCAAAAAGCCCGACTGAGTAGAGAGTAGCTCTACTCCAAACTTTCTGCTCGCACTTACGATATTGCGGTCTGTGAAATGTCAACGCCCGACCGCTGTATTCCGACTTGACTAATGATTTACGTGTATTCTACAGAAAATGTCAAAGACCGCGCAAACGCAACCGGTTCTCATTGTGCCTCTCTGGGGGATGAGGTTTAGGCCGTAGGCAATACTGCCCGACACTTATGACATCATCAGGTCAGATATATGAATCGGGCATAATCAATGGTATGGACTTTTGAAAATTCCTGCACGTCCAGGCGTAACCGAAAAAAAATTAACATGTTTAACCTTAAATTTACTTGGTTGGTATATTTTGTTAAAATTAATACTGGTATCCACTGGTAGTGATTTTTCAAATTTTAATGTTCGCCAGAATTTAATCCAATTAACCGGTAAATTGAATGAGGTGTGCAAATGTACTTATTCATAGGTTCCCTTTGACTAACGGTGAGAGTTTTAATCGATTATTAAGAAGTTAGATGAGTACCCCGATTCAAGGTAATGCGGAGCAGTAGGTTTCTATGTCCTAAAAAGGTTTTTTTACTTATCAGGCTTGCTTTTTTAGCCATCAAAACCAAGCTATCTTGCATCCGCGATCACTTAGTTTTTATACCGGAGGTTCGGTCCACCTCTTCTTCTCGAACCAGGAGGCTTGAATTTGAAGACTCTCTTGGCTGGAGCATTGGAGTTCATTGGATCCAGTTTAGTCGATGGATTTTTGCTGTCCGGACTATGTGTCTTCTTCATTCGCCCTCCTCGCAGACAAAATATCTGAATTTTTTCTTTCGAAAGCACTAAGAATCAGCCCTGCAGTCAAGCTTTCGGCTACATACCTGGCAGAATCAGGTTTTTGCAGAGCACGAAGGACCAAATCTTCGAGTCAGGAGTTTTGACCCAAGTTGTTTGGCCAAACCGAAGTAGCAGCAGTTGTCAAGGGGGTTTCTAGGATCTCTACCAAGATGTCATTTGCGGACTTCACGTTTGGTAGACAAACTCCTTAAGGTAGACAAACTCCTTACCTGACTCCAAATTGTAGCTGTCGATCGTCATGTTTTGTGATCGATTGTTACTCGATTGTACTCTGTCTTCCCATTTATCCTAAGACCAGCTTGTTTCGCCGCTTCTTTAATAAACGCTTCTACAAAGAATTGCTGGAAACGCGCAACAATGTCAATGTCATCTGCGAAGCCCAGCAACTGAAAAGATTTGTGCCTTTCGTGTTTACTCTTGTCCGCACTATATTCACTAGAACCAAATTGAAGAAGTCACACGACAGCGCATCTCCTTGCCGAAATTCGGTGCAGGCTTCAAACGGTTCGAATGTTCTAGAATCGCACTGCAAGGTGAATTGCATTCTTTTTAGCGTGACGCGGCACAAGCTATAAACCTACAAGCTCTCTCTGGGCACTCTTAGCTAAGCTTAACCTTAAACTATGAACAGAATATGATTTTCTTATGTAACTAACAGACAATTGCATACTAAGTGGTAGAAGAAAATTAGTCACAGAACGATTTATATAATACTTACATGCATACTACAAGGTGGCTTACTCATCCTATTGGAAGATATTATCATTTTTGCAAATGGCGTCGTATGTTAATCATATTTGACATTCGTGATCTAGATAGCTTACTTACTTACTTACTTAAGGTGGCGCTACAGTCCGGGGTGGACCTGGGCCTCAACCAACAAGCGTCTTCAGCCAGCTCGATCTTTAGCTAGCTGCCTCCAGTTTCGCACGCACAGTTGGTTGAGGTCCCTTTCCACTTGCGTGCGCCACCTGAGTCGCGGTCTTCCTCTACTGCGCCGTCCCTCGGGGGTGGATTCGAAGACTTTCCGGTCCGGAGCATTGGTTTCCATTCGCTCTATATGAACTAGCTATCTCAATCGTTGGATTTTCATCCTTCTGGCTAAGTCAATGTTGCTGAACAGCTCGTACAGTTCGTTGTTGTATCTTCTCCTCCACTCACCCTCTATGCAGACGGGACCGAAAATCACCCGAAGAATTTTCCTCTCGAAGCAACCAAGAGCAACCTCATCCGCTTTTGACAAAGTCCATGCTTCTGCGCCATATTGCAGGACTAGGACGATTAGGGTCTTGTACAGGGTTACTTTGGTTGTTCGAGAGTGGGCTTTGTTTATCAATTGCTTTCTTAGCCCAAAGAAGCAGCGATTAGCAAGAGTTATTCTTCGTTTGATTTCAGCGCTGGTGTCGTTGTCTGAGTTAATAGCGGTGCCTAGGTAGACAAAGTCCTTGACTACCTCAAAGTTATAACTGTCTGCTGTGACGTTCTGTCCGAGACGTCGGTGTTGGGCGTCCTTTCTAGTTGACAGCATATACTTGGTCTTGCCCTCATTTACCGTTAAACCCATCTTCGCGGCCTCCGTCGCAATACTCACAAAAGTGCCATTGACATCACGCTGTGTTCTGCCGATTATGTCAATATCATCGGCATATGCGAGTAGTTGGACGGACTTCTGAAAGATTGTGCCTCTGGTGTTGGCGTGCGAGTTTTGCACAATTCTTTCAAGTATGATGTTGAATCCTTTTTTGACATCAAAGGTCTCGGTTAGGTCTTTACCGACCTTGATGGAGCAGCGTGCATTCTCCATCGTCATCCTACACAAACGGACGAGTTTGGTAGGGATGCCAAAACTGGACATTGCTCTGTATAGCTCGTCTCTATAGATGCTGTCATACACGGCCTTAAAATCGATGAAAAGGTGGTGGGTATCGATTTGCTATTCCTGGGTTTTTTCCAAGATCTGCCGCAGCGTGAATATTTGGTCGATGGTGGATTTTCCAGGCCTAAAGCCACACTGGTATGGACCGACCAGGTTGTTGACGAATGGCTTTAGGCGTTCACACAAAACGGCAGATAGGATCTTACGAGTATAAGCAATGTTTAGAAGACTGATGCCTCTATAGTTGGCGCATTTTAGAGGGTCTCCTTTTTGTGGAACTAGATAGCTGCAGTATACAAACAGTATACAAATGTCAAGCCATCCTCAATCTCAACAACAGAGAGGGCGGTTTTGTGTCGAAAATCATCATGAGCGACGAGGCGCATTTCCACTTAAGCGGTTACGTCAATAAACAAAAGCTTCGTTTCTGGGGAACTGAGAACCCGCGTGTGATGCACGAAGAGCCATTATATCCACTCAAAGCTACTGTTTGGTTCGGTGTTCACGCGGGAGGGGTGATTGGGACGTATTTTTTTAGGTCTCCTTGAAAATGCGATAAAACGGGTACAAATGTGTATCAACACTGGCGGCAGCCATTTGGCGGATATCATCTTTTCAACTTAGCAGAAAAAAGGTTCAAATAAAGATTTCCATCACTCAAAATCATTTTTTCTTCATTGATGTCTTGGCTCATAAATTAGTACGTATATTTCACTGTTAACTTTCCATATTTCGAAACAATGCATGCCTTTATGTGAATAGACCAGGCGAATCACAATACAAACAAATTTGTGTGTGGTTAAATTGTATTCAACTGGTTGATAATATATAATTATAGTTGACATCATAATTGTGCTATCAGTTGCCCTTTGCCCACTGATCGTGCTCATTTTCTGTAGGCAGAAAAAATTCCAAATACATCTATGTACACACATATTTGTTTGTCTTCCACGGTTGTCTAAATTTATTAGTGGACGCATGAAAATTTCGAAAAGTAAAACTCATTCGAAGCATCTTTGTCAAGCACGTTCGTTATATTTTAAAATCAACTATTCCATCTGCAATAATTGAATTTCTGTTCGACCATGAACTCATAATGTGCATTTGGCACCGGTAAAAACATGTGCCCGGGTAGCTCAGTCGGTAGAGCGTTGGACTTTTAATCCAACGGTCCAGGGTTCAAGTCCCTGCTCGGGCGGCCTTCTTTTTTTATTTTTTTTATTATTCGTATGAACTAGTGCTGTGACATATCTGAAAATTTCGTGTATGCAAGTATCCGATCAATTATTTGAGAGAGTTTCGATTTCGAATACCCTAACTATTGGGATAGTGGTTAGTATCGTATCCGAGATAATGCCATTACCCAGATATGTAGTTAATTCAGAAAGACGATTGGTTTCGGTGAATGCAGGCAGACGGACACATGAACGGACGCTCTAAAACACACGTGAAATTATTGGGATACCCAAAACTACATGATACTATACGACACGACAAGATTTTATGTCACAACTAAATTAGAAACTGATTCATCGTCTCTCCACTGAAAGTTCCTGTTGGCACCCACTGCAACTATACGTAGGTTGGTTTAGACTTTAGAAGAGGTACAGGGATCTCATGCAGTATGCTCTCTCGAAGCTATCGGCGTGGACCAAAGCTAACGGAGTGGGCATTAACGCTTCAAAAACGGAAAGTGTCCTCTTCACACGGAAATATAAAATCCCCTCGCTCGACCCCTCTACCATTGATGGCACCAGTTGCAATTTCTCAGAGTCTGCTAAATATCTAGGATCCATCCTAGACAAGAGACTTAACTGGAAGCCGAACATAATGGAGCGTACCCGCAAGGCGACGCTGGCTCTTTACGTATGTAAAAGAGCACTAGGGAAGAAATGGGGTCTCCAACCTCATATGATCCATTGGATCTACACAGCTGTCGTTAGATCCATTCTGTTGTATGGAGTGCACGTCTGGTGGCCAATACTAGACAAAGCCATACCCTACAATCTCATTAGGAAGGTTCAACGTCAAGTCTGCATCTTCATAGGAGGTGCTTTGAGAACCACGTCCTCAGATACTCTGGACGTGATCATGAACCTATCCCCACTTGACATTTTTGGCAGACTACTAGCAAAAAACACTGCTATTCGTCTTATGGCCTCTGCCCAGTGGACCAATAATCCCTTTGGCCCCTCCTCCATAGTAAGTTCTTTAAGCTTCCCTACGAGAATTCTGGACCATGCCACACCTGACAGACAGGTTCCCTGCACTTCTTCACGGATAGGTCAAAGACACAGGATGGGGTGGGTAGTGGCGTTTTCTCTAATGAACTAAATGTAAGTTTCTCCTTTCGCTTATCCGACCACTGTAGCGTGTTTCAGGCGGAGATAATGGGGATTAGTGAAGCTCTGTCCTGGCTCAAATGGAATGTAATATCCGCACGTGATATTTGCATTTTCACGGACAGCCAGGCGGCCATCAGAGCCCTGGAATATAAACTCTAAAGCTGTAAGAGACTGCCGCTCATCTTTAGACAAGATGGCTGATCAGTTCAATATTTGCCTGTGCTGTGTGCCAGGCCATAGAGACATTCTAGGTAACTGCAAAGCGGATGAGCTTGCCAAGTTCGCACCTTCACAGCCATTACTTCCTAAACACAGTAACTTGGGTATGCCCCTCACAACTTGTAAATTGTTGCTCTCATTAGAGGCAACTAATAAATAAATAGCACTACGTGTCACACCTCCAGAATGATCTGGCCTAAGCTAGATCTCAGAAGATCTAAGGATTTAATATCTCTTGATAGATCGAATATAAGTACAATCGTCAGTGTCATCACAGGACACTGCCTCATAGGAAATCATGCCAGTAGACTAGGCGTCCCGGCTAATGATTTCTGTAGAAGCTGCTTAGACGAGGAGGAAGTGGAAAGCGTTTCACACCTTCTCAGCTCCAGTCCGGCTCTAGCGTCTATTCGACGCTTACATCTAGGGGCCTACTTCGATAACTTATATGAACTTAGTGTGGTTCCCATTAATAATCTACTACGCTTCATTATAGGCTCCAAATGGTTTCCCACAAATACTTTACTGGATTGACGTCAGTCAAACTATGTGGCTGCACAATGGATCAACTCTGGTCTAAGTGCACACCTTAGCCACCTCATACCTAACCTAACCTTAGAAAAGGCACAGAACATGAGTTCCATCAACAATCTGAAGAGTCTTCTAAGCCACCTTTATGATTACAACCAAATGTTTTCACCTTCACCTTGTACCGCGCCGATAAAACTTTCTCCTTATGCTAATTAAACCACTCGGAACTTATTGACACTTGAAATTGTTAGCTGGTCTTTTGGAAAAAAAATAAGATCCCAGGCGAATCTTTCTTCGGAGTATGTTAGCATGGGGTATGCTGCATGGGGGCCTTCCCTAGCACGCCTGGCTCTGCTCTTGATGCCCTGCTGAATCTCCTCCCCTCCTAGATGTCCACATCATGGGGTGTACTCTCAAGGCTATCTTCCAGTACTCCAGCTGCGACGAACATACAAAGTCGACTTTCCCTGTACTCAGGACTGGCTCTGGCCAGAATCTGAGCCAGGAAAGGAATGTAGTCGAATTGTCACGGACGGCTCCAAGGCCAATGAAGGATCTGGTGCTGGTGCCTTCGTGGAGAGCGACAACTGCACACCTGCACACAAATTTGCGTCGGTTTTCCAAGCGGAAACCTATGCGATCCTCATGGCTACGAGCTATATTGTGAAGAATAGGTGGAAGGGACGAAGTATCTGTGTCTGTAGCGACAGCCAAGCTGTGCTTAAGGCCTTGCTGAACCCTTTAACCACTTCCAGGATAGTTCAGGAATGCAAGTCTTCTCTGAATTTGATCGCTAGCTTAAATTCGCTAAGACTTGTCTGGATCCCGGGGCACCGCGGGATCACGGGAAATGAGATCGCCGATGAACTTGCTAGGCGAGGTGATGAGGCATTCTCAGGACCTGAACCTACGCTGGGACTGCCCTCGTCCTTGGTCAGGGCTTCCATCGATTGTTGCACTTTTCGAGAGCACAACCGCAGGTGGCATGACTCTTTAGGATGTAGACAGACCAAGCGCATGCTCCCCAACGTCTGTAAGAAATCCGAGGCTTTGTTGTTATCTCTTAACAGAAAAGACTGCAGACAACTTATTGGCGTACTAACGGGGCACTACACCTTCGCCAAACACCTAAGTGTGCTTGGCCTAAGTGACGAAACCCCTTGCGACGCCTGTGGAGAAGACGATGACACTGCAGAGCACTTCCTCTGCCATTGTCCCGCCTTTGCTCGGATCAGGTGGCAGTTATTCGGCGCTGATGAGGTGAGAGCTGATGAAATTTCAATAAAAGTAGGTTGCTGCCTGGTAGTACAATGGATCAGTTTTGAGTCTGAGTGCTCCAGTGTAATGTGACAAAAATCTACGACAAAAAAAAAATGTTCGCATTACATGAACATAGAACATAAAAGGCCTCCTCTTTTTCCTACCATAAAAGTATTTAGCAAGAAGACTCAATTGATTGTCATGTCTTCCAATGATGTAGTGTACTGTCATAACACCTGTCAGGGCCCTTATTTCAGATCTTCTCATTTTGATTAAGCAAAATGAGCGTTTATTCGTTTATTCGCGATAAGGAACGTACTACCTTCAGAACTCCTAGTCAAGAAGATTCCAGCTCATACTGTCAGGGCGACGAATTCTCGCTGTCTCCTTGAGCTCATGAGGTAATTCAGTAATAGAGAGTGGACTTTGTACAAAACATTGATTTTTTCGGACATGCTTTTCGGTAGTCTACACATAGATCCCATTTTGATCTTGCGGTCTACGGATCTACGAGTACATATGTGTCTATCTCTTTTGTCACATTTTTTTTAGCGTTTATCGTCTATTGTGATTTTCTGTCTGGCAAGGAAATTTCTCGGTCTGGAGAAGGCTGATCTTTTTCAACATTTACACGAGTGATCTCATAAGTTCTCTTCATCACGCAATTGAGAACGCAGATAGACATGGCCAAAGATAGAGGTTATTGCCACTTTCTTGCACAGTGACTTCGAATCGATTCGGCGTCTAGAAGTTGAAAATCAACTACCAGAATTCGGAAACCATTCTGTTTAAAACGCCGTTGTCTAAGGCCTCGGCGCATACCGAAAAGATTTGGCGAAATTTCTCAGTTGTTGGACAGCCACCGGTGCTACGAAGTATAGTGAGATACATGTAAGTGATGCTCTGGCCAGAGCCCGAAGTGCTTCTGCCCTTATAAAGAGACTGTTCTTTAACAGCCAAAAGCGAGGGTGAAGGCTATTTACATGGCCATCGTCCGGCCAATACTCAGATATGGATGTCCCGTGTAGTTCAACTTGAGGGCATGCTTGATGAAAAGATAAGAGTATTTTGACGGGGCTTGTCTTAGGAGGGCTTGCCTACACCTTTTCAGAGTCCAGGTAAAGAAACTATAATCCAATTAAAGGCAAGCTTGTTGACAATTTCCTGTTGAAGATGATTCGGGGTCATACTGCCAGAGCGATGAACTTGATCAATAACTTGATCTCCGAGGCTTAATACCCCACTTCACAGAACCACGAAAGGGTAGGTCATAATGGCTTCGTTCCCCTAGGAGCATTTCTTTACTTTGATAAGCATGGTCTGATATATGATCGAACGGCGTTGCCACTTATATTCACACTGAGGATCTTCTTCGGTATCGAGCTGGAGCGTTAGAGGTGTGTTAATACATAACAAATTCTGTTGGCTGAATAAAGGAAATCCCACGTTGAACCATTTTGACCCAGGGTAATACGGTTCCCAAAATGCAATAAAGTCGGTCGCTGTTTTGCGGTTGGTTGGACCTTTTTTACTCTCAAATCTGAGCTATGGCCGACGTATACACAGTGTTGGCCAAAACTAAAGTAACTCGGCTTTGCTTCATACTGTTTTTTCGATATTCTTCGCTCCCTCAAGTCGGATCTTAAAAACTTTTTTTTCATAAATTGTCCATGTCTTAAACTATAAAAAAACATAATATATCCCTCCACTGGGCGATGTAAAAAACATTAAACTCAAACTAATTTAACCTCCATTTTCGGCTGGACAAAACTAAAGCAACTTACAAATTCAAAAACATTGGTAGTTTAGTAGCAAAACCCTCATTTTTTATGACAGCAGCGCATTATTTGACATGCTTTCCAAAAGGTTTGAAATAATTGACTGCGGAATGCTGTTCCAAGCTTCCTTAACCTTTTGGAAAGCATAGCCTTGGTTCTGCAACTCCCACGAACAAATCTCCGGTCAACAATCTCCCAAAGGTTCTCAATAGGTTTGAGATCCGGAGATTGCGCAGGCCATGCCATAACATCAATCTTTTGACCCTAAACCACTCCTTGATTATTTTTGCAGTATGCTTTGTGTCATTGTCCTGCTGAAATGTCCATTTCAGAGGCATTTCTTCCTTAGCATGAGAAAGCATGACGCTTTCAAGGATGTCCTCGTGCAAGAATCGATCCATAAATCCATCTATTTGATGGATTGGGTCGATACCGTATCCAGAGAAGCATCGTCGAAGAGCCATTGATGGTGACATCTAGTATCCTTGAGGAACGTAAAGAAAACTTTTATTTCGGCCAAAAATATAAAAGCAGGGCTGAAATTTGCACATGAGCACCTCAACAGGACTAGCCGGAAATGGAAGACAGTCTTATTCTCTGAGGAGTCTAAGTTTAATTTGAACGCTTCAGACGGATTTCGCCGTGTTCGTCCAGTTTAGTAATTCATGTTCTACACGTTTATGGTAAAAGTTTACGTTGGAGATACCGCAGACGTCTAGTAGATTAGAAGCATTAAGTTAGTTAAGCGTTTTTGTCAACTATCTAAGATTACGGAATTTGCCCAAATAAAAATGCACTAAAAATTAAATGGAAAAAAAATTAGCTTGATAGAATTTATTTAATTTTTTAACAAAATAATCATGTGTACATACATTACATCTTAAACACTTATCAAGTTAGTGGAAAACACTTGTACAAAATCAAAACAAATGTAGTTGCATTAATTGCGTTTCTCATCGTTAGAGACTACTTAGCAATACGATCACAGTAAGCTGCCCAAAGTCTATCCCTGTATAGAACTGCTGCCTTCGCCACACACTTTGCTTGCAAAATACCTCTGCCAACCACTCCGATGTCCGCACCCTTCTCCTGAACTATGTACTCCGGTGTCTTGTACTGTTGTCCCAATTTATCACCGGCATCTTCGATTTTAACACCCGGCGTGAGTTGAATCAGACCAGGAAAGGCAAAGCACTCGGCACTCTGACACACAATTCCAGCAACAAAATCAACATCGGCATTGTCTGTTGCCAACTTCGCTGTGGCTTCCTTGTATTGTTCAGTTATCAAGTTTCCAGATGATGACATCTCGCTGAGTAAGAACACACCACGGTTTTGGTTTACATCCACCAGACCGGCCTTCAGTCCTTGTATAATACTTTGACCGGAAATTGAGTGAGCAGTCACAAGATCAGACCATTCGGAGATTTTGTAAAGCCCCTTGGAGTATTGCATTGAAACAGTATTTCCGATATCGGCGAACTTCCTGTCTTCCATGATGAGGAAATTGTGCTTTTTGGACAGCGCCAATAGGTTTTTAATGAAGTCATCCGAGAAATTGTCTACAATATCGATGTGCGTTTTGAGGATACAAATATATGGCCCGCATTCATCTGCGAGGTGTAGAATCTTATCGGCATCAGTGAGGTCAGCGGCTAGACAGAGGTTGGTTTTCTTCACAGACATTAGATTGAACAAGTCCTTGGCAACATTGCATTTCGCCAAATTTGCGCGGTTCTCGAATGTCATCTTTGTGCGTGAAAATTCGTTTACTGAAAAAAGCGAAATATACGTTAGAAGACTTTCAATACAATATCAAGGCACAAATATTTTTCAATAGATTAAGATACATGATTTTGAAGTTGAAAAAAAAATGAATCAGTATTTTGGAATCGGCGGGGCATGTTGTAGGATGATTTGCATTTGTTTCCGTATAAATTGAAATTGACTCAAGGAATATAGCCGCAAACCATCCACGTCGCTTGAAATAGGGCTAAACAGTTGCATACCGACATAAAAGATGGCGAATCTTGTATATAGATCCACAAGAAATGAGTCACTTTGACTGCGCCAAATATCAAGAGATAGGTCTCCTTAACATCGCGTATTAGATCTGTAATGCAGTTCTGTGTAAACGCATGTAATCTTCCTTTCGTCACCATTCTGGTAGGTCCTTATCAGTTTGGTTTCAGGCCAGGAAATAGATCGAATCTTGATACTGGGGCAGATCCTGGAAAAGACCCAAGAAAAGCTGATCGACACGGCACTTATTCTTCGATTTCAAGCTATACAGCGCCATGTCCAGTTTTGACATTCCTGCCAAACTCGTTAGACTGAATTCATTGAGATCTGTAATGTCAAAGAAGGTTTTAGGCCAAGCGACGCGCTGTCACGGCTTTTTGAACATAATTCTTGAGAAGATCATGCTGGCCAACATCAGAGGCTCGATCTTTCCGTACAACTGCTGGCATACGTGGATGACATTGACGCGATTGGGCGAATACAGCGAGCCGTCAATGGGGCGTTTCTTGGCATCAAATCGAATGGGTCTGGAGGTAAACGATGGCAAAACGAAGTATATGCTGTCATCAAGAAAGAACGCGCAAAATCGACGACTCGTCCAGAAAGTCACCATAGGCAGCTATAACTTTGAGGAAAAGAAACACTTCGTCTACCTCGGCTCCGCGGTAAATAGTACAAACAACAACAGTACCGGGATCAAGCGCAGAATAACTCTTGCTAGTAGTGACTAGTAAATAATGCAAAGTGTTTTTGTTGATTAAATAAAAAAATAAACGCTGTATTTTTTTTTTTTATTAAAGAAGAAAAAACAACAATTTCTTCACATTTTCCAAAGCGCTATTCCATACTTTAACTGTATGTATGCTATAATACTTCAACTGTATCTTATAATCACTTGACAACCACTTAAATCCAGACTTAGGTATATGCTTTCGGTATTAAATCATTCACTGTAGTTAAAAACATTAAATTTCGCTTTAAATCACAACCGAATTGAAAGATTCTATGGAAATTTGTTTCTGCCTACGATCTGTCAGAATTCTATGTACCTTGATAGGGATAAAAACTCCCACTACGTGGTGCTGTACCTCAATGGCTTCTCGGCAATAAGCAATTCTGATACTAGATGTCATTTGAAATGCTGAAGTTGCAGTGGGAACGCAAAATTGGATTCCGAAATTTTTTTCCTAAAATGTTGAATTTGGGTGCGGTGTAAACGTACTATAAGGTTTGAAAAGAGTTGGATTATTAATGTTTTACCTTGGCCACTAAATCATTACCTGAATCCAACTGAGAATCTGTGGAACGACGTGGAATACTATATTGCATTGGGTAAGGGAAGATGGTATTCGATTGCAATTCACAGATGTCAAACGTCGGTGGAAAGTTTTCCACGACGATTATAGGCTATTATATGCCAAAAGGGATACCCAGCTAAATACTAACAATTATAGAATCTTGTTTCTTTTTTTTAAAGTTTTTTTTCAGATTTTTAATTTTACGGCTCCACCTCTTTCGAGTCACTGACAATGCTCAAAGAGTATAACTGTCTAGAAAAAGCTTCTCAATCTCGCCGTTCGGAGTCGGCAACTGTAGGTCCCCTCCTAGCACGCACAACACGAGCGGTTGCTGAGAAGTTTGGCCCAGGTCCACCTCGGACTGTAGCGCCGCCAATATTGTATATTATAATTCTGTGTCCACCAAAAGACCTGAAGAACGGACGAACATTTTCTCTTGAATGAGTAAAGTTTTTTGTTAAAATCATTTACTATTTCATTTAAAATGATCGAAAACATTAATTTTATGTCTTTCAAGAGCATAAAAGAAAAAAAAAACTTTTTTAAACCATACACACTTGTTTGTGTGCTAATTCTGTGTCCGACGCTGTATGAGAAGTGTCTATAATAATAACAGCAATGTTGGCTAGTCCAAGGTGAGCTTGGGCCTAGCTTCTACATTAATAACTTGTGTTGTGCGTGGAATTGTTCTCTCATGAGCGGAGGGGACCTACAGTTGGCGACTCCGAACGGCGAGATTGAGAAGCTTTTTCCAGACATTTGTACTCTTCGAGCAGCATCAGTGTATTGAAAGAGTTAAAGTCGTGGACAATGTTTTTGAAAAATTGTCGTCTGTACTCGGATTTGAACCTAGACCTGAAAGTCTAGTGCCCACAACGCCACGTTTCCTCATGAAAAGTGTTTAATTTCACTATAAAGCCGAAACAATCCAAAATAATTACCATCACTATAAAAAAGCAAGATAATAGCAAAATCTCACGAAGCACATTAGATAACTCAACAAAACGTGGTGCTGACACGATAGATTCCATGGGTTGTACATATTCACGCAAACAATAGATCTTAGCCTTGACTAGTAGCCCTGTTTTAAATTGAATTAAAATTTCCACCCTAAGATGGGATCGAAATTCATATGAATTTAAATAATAAACAAATTAGGTAAACATCTTTGTATGGGTGGATATCTACGAAAGCCAAAGCTTCTGCTGACATCGTTCGTAAAATCCCAGATGCGAAATATATAAAAAAAACATAAAAAACATGTCTTGCCATATGTCTCTCATTCTGTTTTCCATTATTTGTAAACATTTATTCAATAATAAATTAGAATAATTTTATGACTCTAACCGCACAATCTACATCTTTTATCTATGCTAACCGCCGTTTCCCAACTATGCTAAGCAACACTGTTCCAATTTGAAAATTGTCCCTCGGAACTTTCAAGTGGATGCACGACAACGATATACACTTATTGATAGTTCTACTTTAATTAATTTGATTCTCCCCTTAATAAAATAATATCAACCAACCACCTAGAATTATCTAATCTACTCGTTCGTGATCATAATCTCCGAATCAATAAACCATCATACGTTTTTCCAATTAAGATGAAATTCGTTGCTGTTCGGGGGTTAATTGTTTCAAATAGTCTGTCACAGCAGTACCTAGCATCAAAACAGAAGAAAAAATAGCCAACATCTGCCAAGTGAAAGACAAAAATACACTCTCTCTCGAGGCACTTAATCTTCGTGATGTCGTCAATTTTCTACAATTTGTTCGTTTTGTTTTATTATACTCAAGGCTGCCAATTGGTGTGCGCAGTTTCTCAACGATTTTGGCGCTCATTTAGTGGAAACATGAATACAAACCACATCCTAGATATGAAACAGCTGGTAACTTACCGACTATCTTTTTGTTGTCCATAAACGATCCATCGCTGTTGATTTGGCAGCCACTGATGTACTTCGCCACAGAATCAACAGTTTCCTGCGTGATTTTGCCCTCTTCTTTGAGCACGTTCATGAGATATGACAATGTGAATAGGGAATGCATTTTAACGGAATGTTTAGCGATGTTTTTGACGCCACCCTGCTCTCGATCGACCACAACGACGGCATCTTTCACAACGATACCAACATTCTGAAGATCCTTTACCGTGTCCAGAACACTGGAACCAGATGTTACAACGTCCTCCACAATCAGACACGTATCACCAGCATTGTACTTGCCTTCAATCAGTTTCTTCGTGCCATAGTCCTTGGCCTCTTTGCGTCGCACTAACATTGGTAACCTTTCCCGCACTGATATGATTGTAGCCATTGGCAGCGCTGTGTATGGCACCCCGCACACGTGCTTGCACTGGAGATTCTGTTCCCGGATGTAGTCCAATAGTAAATTTGAAACTTGATCCTAAGTGAATGAGTTTTTGTGTTTCTTTAGCCAATTTGTTGTCAGTTGACATTTTTATGAATGGAGGGTGTCTTACCATGACCTCTGGAAAACTAACGATGACACGTAGGTCAAAGTACACGGGCGAATTGATGCCGACTTTCATTTTAAAATCACCAAACTTGAAGGCATTGATCTCGAAAAGTTTGAGGGCGAGTGCACGCATTTCACTTTCGTTCTTGGCAAACATTTTGATTGTTTTGCTTTTCTCTGTCTGAGGGGAAAATTAATGATTTGTTTACACCCGTTTACGAGCACACCTCCACACTGTTCGATGGAAAATTCAAAATTGATATCCCGCCTACAGCTTTTCTTGGGCGCACGTGATTTTAATAAAGTGACAGAACAGAAAAAGCTTTCGACGAAAATGACACATTAATGTTGAGCCGGTATAATGGAAGCTTTAGATGGGCGATTGGAATGAAAGTTTTCTGATTGTAGTAATGCATGAGTAAATGATGAGTTCCAATTTGAATTGTTGCCCTATTAGATAAATTGTAGGTAAGTATAGAATCACCAATTAAATGAGCTCTTATTAGTAAATTGCAGCAATAAAGGAAGTTAATGGATTACCTCCGGAATTCTCAAGAAAATATTGGTTAAACGCATTGAATTGTTTTGAAAAGGCATTGAAAAGCATGTGGTTAATTATTTTAGCGTGTGAAATTCAATGCGCAATGTTTGCAGTGACTAAACATTAAAATAGCACTAAAATTGCTTCTTCGACCAATTTTTCCGAAATACCTCGCAGCATGCGTGAAGCAAAATATTTTTTTTTTATAATTTGCGCCTGCGAAAGGGATTGTGAATACCCTTAAGTGTCTGGGTTCAAGACACAGCTCGGGCCGAAGGTATAGAGCGAGAAAGGAAGAGGTGGTACGTGTGCACATTGGCTTTAAATGTCTGTGGATAATAATAAAATATGATGTAAGTCGACGCAGGATAAGAAAAATGTACTGCAATAAATTAGCAGTAATCGTTATTGCATGTAGTACAGTGTGAACGCCCCTAATAATATAATTTCAAGCAATAGGCAATTGAAGTATTGTAAAGAAATCAGGTGCATGTGCATCCTATACATCCTATAATGCTGCAAGAGTCTAGGGAACATATCGTCTCATGGCTTAAGTGCATTTATGGTAGATGTCTCCAAACGGGTCACGTTCCAAGGGATTGGCGGGAAATCAGAGTGGTTTTTATACCAAAAACGGGCAAGATAAGCCACAATGATGCCAAAGATTATAGGCCAATAAGTCTGTCATCATTCCTATTGAAGACACTGGAACGGTTAATATATTTATATATTAAGGATGAAATCGGGGATAACTATTAATCAAGATCTCATAACGCATATATAAAGGGTAAATCAGTAGATACTGCTCTTCACAAAGTAGTCTCTACGATAGAGAATTCTCTTCAAGTCAAGGAATTCACATTAAGTGACCTCTTGATATTGAAGGGGCGTTTAACAAGGTAAGGACTGTAGCAATATGAGACAGTCTACGAAGGACCCAAATAGATTCGGGAGTATGTAGGTGGATTGAACAAATGCTTAGTACGCGCATAATCAACTCTACTCTAGGAGACGCAAAGGGCAGAATGAGAGTCAAGCGGAGTACACCTCAGGGCGGGGTCCTATCGCCACTCTTGTGGCTGTTAGTAGTGGATGAGATGATCAAAATATTAGAAAGCAACAACGATGTAGCCATTCTGGTATCCTGAAAATACCTTCCTGTAGTGAGCGAACGACTCAAGTACGTGCTTCTTTTAGTGAATAAATGGGTCAGAGGTAGGGGTCTGGAATTCAATCCAGTCAAAACCGAATTAGTGCTTTTCACAAGGAAAACGTCGATACCAGAGTACAATTACCCGCGTATGAATGGAGTTGACCTAATACCTAAGGAAACTGCAAAATATTTCGGCGTAATACTCGACTCCAAATTAAATTGGAACGAAAACATAGACAATCGAATCAAGAAGGCGAGCTTTCGGGAAGACATTTGGTTTTAAGCCTAAAGTGGTATATTGGATATACAGTGCGGCGGTAAGACCCATCTTAATCTATGGTTCGATTGTTTGGATGAAAGCACTGGAAAAGAAATACCACCTTGGAAATATGACAAAGATTCAAGGAGCAGGCTGTCTGGCGGTGACAGGATCGTTGAGATCAACACCAACAGCAGCTCTGGAGATAATATTGAATCTTCATCCGCTTGATATCCACTGCAGCATCTTGGTAGATAGGACTGCAATTAGACTAAAGGAATCTGGCCTATGGATAGCGAAGCCCTATGGTCATGCCTCAATTCTCGACAGATGGAATATATCGAGACTCCGGGCGGAAATGGACTATATCATACCACGATTAAACTGTGAGCGGAGATTCTCTATCAGAATTCCCAGCAGGGAAGAATGGGATATGGGGAAAGTCTGTACCGAAAATGAACTTGCCATCTATACTGACTGATCCAAGATGGATGTAGGTACTGGTGCTGGGGTCTACTGTGAGTCTCGGAATACAAATCGGTGGACTTGGAGATAGTTGTAGTGTTTTTCCGGCGGAAGTTGCTGTAATAAAACAAGCTGCGGATATGATTGTTGAGGAAAATATTTCAGGACAAACAATCAGTATCTATGTTGATAGTCAAGCAGCCATTAAGGCTTTACAGTCAACATCGATAAGATCCAAGCTCGTAAAAATGTGCATAAAAAAACTGGACGATATTTCAGTAGCCAATAAGGTGACCCTCTGTTTGGTGCCCGGCCAGATGGAAATGTCCGGTAATGAAAAGGCGGATGAGTTGGTCTGGGTTGGGTCACATCTAAGCTCTTCGTGGGTCCTACCTGAGGCCAGGACACTGCTTAGCACCCTGCGCAGGGAAATAGACATCGAGTCTAACGAGGCAGCTAATAGACGGTGGTGTCTAAATCGTTATCGCCAGTCTATGACAAGAGGAGATTTACCGATCTCATAAAACTAAGTCGGAGGGATATATGAACACCCGTTGAGATTGTGACCCTATAACGACTTTTGTAGAAGCTGTAGAGACGAAGAAGAAATATAATTTATTCGTCACCTACTGTGTGATTGTCCTGCACTAGCCGTAAGGAGGAAGGAAACCCTAGGAAGTTTCTTCTTTTCGGAGCTGAATGATCTAGGGAAAATAGAGCTAAGCAAACTCCTCAGATACATACAGTCCCTGACCATGTTATTAGACGCAGTTTAGATTTTATGCGAATGCGACTGAAAGGAGTCTCTACTTGTTTATGCTCTGTTACCATACTTCGACATTATGCATGTATAATGCAACATATGAAATTAAAAATATAAAGATAATAAAACCAAAAAACAAATTTCTCATCTCATCTCATCTTCAGTGACCCGCATGTTCCCATAAAAAAAGGTCGTGGGGACAACGCACGCACGAGAGATCTCTATGCCACTTGGTCCTTCGCCATCGACTCTACCTCATCAGGAGCTATGCCCAAGCGCAACCAGGCGAGTGTTTAGACTTGGTCCAACCATCTCGTCCTGGGTCTGCCAAGCGGTATGATGAAATTGCATTCAAGGCACGCCTCGGAAGTCACGGTTTTAACTTTTTGGGCACAATGGACTCATAGTGGTCTAAGTGAGCCGTTGACATGTCACATCACATTTAAACAAATCAGGTGAATTATTACTCTTATTAAAAAAATCGATAGTCATTTGAACGTTATTTTAAATCTTTATTTTAATAACGAAAAGGAGGAGGAGCTTAACAAAAGTTATCTATGTACAGTTTGTGCATTCATTCGAGATTTTGCGAGTTTTGCTCTGGAAAACTAAACTTATTTCAATGGAACCGTATTCACCGGACCTGAATCTCATTGAAAACGTTTGGGGACGGTTAGTTCGAAAAGTTAATGATTTTGGCCGTCAATTTAAGGACAGAGAAGCCTATTGCAGCCATTTAACTAGCCTGGAGTGAAATTTCCCTAAATTTCATAAATGGGCTTTACGATTCCATGCCACAACGAATTTATGAAATAATTGTGAAAAAAGGCTGATGAGTACTTAATCGTTACTAAAATACAACAATTAAAAACTTTTCTAAGAAAAACTTCTTTCATTTCATTAAATTTCAGAAAATTTTTAATTTTAAAATTTGGTCTATTCAGTTGACGCAAAAAAGACTTCATTTTTCTATACGGAGAAAAAAATGTATACTTTGAAACAATCTTTCTGGTCTGAACTCCCTATGTACATATGTACAGGGGGCCATCTAGTGTTTTTTTTAAATCATAGGTTATTTTGACACTGACAGCTGTTTCCCGCTTAAAATCCTGACAGATAGTCAGTATCATAACTTCGTGGAACGAAATGAGTCGCTTGAACAACTTTGGGAAATATTGAAAACTTATTTCCAAAGTGAGTGCTGTGTAGCCCAAAAAGTGTGTTTTTGGAAAACAAATTTTGGCCGAAATGAAGCACCAACCGCGACTGCTGTACTTAAGTTTGTGTAAAAAGTTCGTGAGACTGGTATGCTAGTGGACAACACTCATGGTTCCCATCGTCGTACGGTGCGTACAGATAAGAATGTGACTGCTGTGGCCGAGAGTGTGAGACTCAACTCACGAGCATCAACTCGCCATCTATGTCAACAGCTCAAAATTTCACGCACTAGTCTGATGAGAATTCCGCACAAAGATCTCGGATTATTCGCCTACAAGGTTTTATTAACTCAGCAATTGAAGGCGCGCGACCATCCGCTTCGTTATCGCTTCGCAATTTGGGCCTGCCCGTAAAGCAGCTTAAATTGGAGAACGATTTTGGGGGAAAATCATATTTTCTGACGAGATGCATTTTCATCTCGTTAACAAACAAAATTGCCGCATCTGTGGCTCGGATGCGGGAAAACCCGCACGTTATTGTCGAGAAGCCAATGCATCCACAGAGAGTGACAGTTTGGTGTGGGTTGTGGAGTGGTGACATCATTGGACTATTTGTCTTCGAAAATGAAACTGGGAACAATGTTTCAGTCAACGGTGGGCGATACAAAACCCTGTTAACTGACTTTTTTTTTTTTACTGAAATTGGACGACCTCTGGTTCATGCAGATAATGCGCCATGCCACACGGCCTATGCCACAATCAATATTTTGCACATCAAATTCCCAAATTGTGTTATCAGCCGTCTTTGCGATGTGAATTGGACGCCTCGGAGCTGCGATTTGACCCCTTTTGGACTTTTTTTTTGTGTGGAACCGTGAAGGACCGACGTTATGTCAACAATCTGGAATCGATTCAAGCACTTAAGGCCAATTGTGGGCCAATGCGCACGGAGTCTCTAAGTAAATCAGTGTACTTCATAAAGTTTATAGATGACTACACTTGACACATCTCAGTGAACTTCGTAACGTTTATAAATGATTACACTCGACACATCTCAGTGTAGTCATCTATAAACGTTATGAAGTACACTGATTTACTTAGAGACTCCGTGCGCATTGGCCCACATACGTCCGTATGTACCAGTTGAAGTTTTTTAGAGATTCGTTTAGCATGAAAAACATTAAACGGTTTGGTGGATTGTTTTGCACAGATACATGACTCACATGGAACACTTTCTTTTTTCCAGCTTTCCGGTAATCCCTTCACTATTTTGTTCATTTGCATTTGCTTAAGTGATGTCTGGTTGAGATGTCCCATCCTTTTGTGCCAAACTTCCAAGGAATTCGAATCGGGAGCCGTCATTAATGCTCGATGTCTCTCATTGATGAAAAATAATCCGTTCCTTTTTTCAGCTTTTATTAACAGCTTTCCAGTTTTGTCGTATAATTTGGCATGGCGACCCTCGAATTTAACTTTAACACCATGTTCAGTTGCCTTGCTCACGGAGATAAGATTTTCCTTTAAATCCGGAATGTAGAGTGTGTTAAAAAGTTGTATGTTTTCTTCTACATTACTTAAGTTTGGTGTTATGACGGGTGTTCCGATCCCTGCAATACTTCCACGGTTACCATTGGCCAAAGTATTGCATGCTTCCAAGGTGCTAAACATTGAACGGTTTGAGCACATGTGAGACGCAGCTCCCGAATCGGTACACCAGATTGTCTCTTCACTTACAACATTAAAAGTGGATTGCTCTTGCACCGTGAACCCGTACTTGTAACCGTCTATGTCGTCTGATTGCACATTCATTGCATTTTCTCTATTACGGAAACAATCTTTCGCTTTATGGCTTTTCTTTCCGCATTTGCGACAATCGTATTGAAATAAATTGTTTTTCTTGTTGCATTGAAAACATTTTTTTGGTTTAAACTTTCCTTTGGAGAAGAATGCCGTATTTGAAGTTGAGGCCGATTCCTTTTTTCGGTCGCTAACCTCTAAGAGCCAATGTCAATCTCCGGATAACTGCTCTGCGCATCAAATGCAGCCTGAACATCTTTGAACTCGTCTGAAAGTCCATCCAGAAGTATGACCACCAACAAATCCTTGTCGAGTGTAGCTTCCAGCTCCCACAGATTGCTCACTGTTGTTTTGTACTCTCGGATGAATTCGTTCATATTTTGGTTAGGTTCCATCTTGGTGTTAATAAGGCGTCTAAATTCTTCGGCCTTTTACCTTGGCCCCCTTCTGTCGAATGTTTCGCCTAAGAAAGTCCAAATTTCATGAGAAAATTTTTCATGTTTTACCAATGAAATTATTTTTGGTTCCATTGCCAGTATTAATTCAG
This sequence comes from Myathropa florea, assembly GCA_930367185.1. NCBI lineage: Eukaryota > Metazoa > Arthropoda > Insecta > Diptera > Syrphidae > Myathropa > Myathropa florea. Next base: position 38,892,382 of record OV884004.1, on the reverse strand, counting down.
CCCTTGCGTCCATATCCTTTACGTCCCAAGCATGCTGCAAATCCCCTGCATTCGCAGGCCGTGCCAGTGTTCCTCTCACATAATCGGTCAATCGGGCTTTGTGGAGAATTGCCTCCATTTGCGGTTTCCACGACGCAAAATTTTCGCTGAACACGATTTACGACATTCGAGTTCATTTTTTTGGTTAGGGCATTAAACAAAAATTTCAAATAAAGAAACGGATCGAAAGGAATAAGTTAATCTTATATTATTTAACAACTTTCCCGTACTTTAAACATACTGGGCCCATAACCTGTTGAAATAAAAGACCGATTTCAACACCAATACACTCTATCAACTGGAGCTTCAAATATTATTTAAAGAGATTGGGTCTGCCTTTTTACCAACTATACTATGCAAAATATGATGAGAAGAAGACCTTTGAACACGAGTTTTGCTATTATCTAGCCAAGGCCAAAAACAGACTTAACCACTTTGGCAGAGATATTTTGCTCCCACTTAAAATTAACTAGACCTTAGAATTAACTAGAACAGTTCATTATTGCGACCATAGAAGTTCTATTGTTGGGAATACCAAGCTATTTGAACATTGAACGACTGCTGCAGTCTTCACTGAAATTTTTCATAGCAATTCTCAACAAAATAGCACCGTTAGGTGGTGGTAAATTAGCCTTAACATACGTGTACGTGCAAATGTCTGACTTTCAAAGAAATCCTTTTTGTTAAAAAAAACATTATTTCAGTACATAATTGCTAAATTTTGTATGAACCACTTATATGTAGAAGTACTAATAGAAACTAATAAAAAAACAGCGAAAAAATAAGAGCGATTTGTCATAATTCACAATTGTTGTACTCGTACGTGTAATTTTTTGGTGGAGTGTATCAGCTACAGCCTGAAACCATCAACAAGTGGTCTTTGAAAATTGGGGTGACAGAATGCGCTACTGCGATCCCAGCCGAGGCAGCCACTTGAACGACGTTGTATTTTATGGTTAATGGGAATATTTGTTCTTACTAATTAAGCTAAAAAAAAATTTATTTTTTTTTCATTTTATTGTATTTTTAAAAAGAAACTTGTATTTGGTCCACTCTGTATGTTAATTTTCCTCTAGAAGTGTTACACACAAATTAAGTTTCTTCATTTGGAACTCAAAATGACGAGGCTTTGTGCCCCCTCAACCGATTGAGTCAATACGATTACTTCTGTGACTTCCTCTTGGTCTGGTGTGAAACAAATCCTCTTATGTTGCTCACCACCTGTTGCATTAGTTTATATTTTATTCAAGTTTCGTTTGGGATTTATCGAAAGAGAATTTGAAGTACACACAAATAGCTACTACCACGTAATATGTAAATTACGCTTTTCCATTTCACTTATTCTTTTATTGGAGATCCCAGCTTGTCCAAACTTTTAATTTCTTTAGCCTCTTCAGGTGTTCATCTCGAACAGCTCTCTTAATTTGTCTTGTTTGCTGTTTTGTGTAAAAAAAAAGTAGTAAATGTAATAAATGATGATTTATTTGCATCATAAAATATTACAAAAACAACATTAATGCATGGCCTATGCCGTCTGCCGGTCTGCACTATTACAATTTACAATTTAATTTCAAATTATATTTATTCAAGAAGCTTGGTCTTGGGTAATTAACAGAACTTCAATTTCTTATTCTTTCACGGTATGTTAATCCAAGTTTACAATATTGTGAAATATTTGCAACATTAGCTTCATTTAGGAGCGAAATAGTCTGCGCGTCATCCAGAAAGTTGCGGTCGAAAACAAGTCTTCTTATTTCTCGAAGGGTAGGACAAAGGCCAATAAAATTAAGCTCATCCTCTCTTACTCTTAAATTGCATAAACATATCACAATAAAGTGGTAGATCGTTTCTATGAGGTATGTAGTTCAGCTTAAGTAGTTCATTTCTAGCTCTTATCATCAGCGAAATTTGATCAACACGGATTTCATCTCGAAAATAGTTCTATAGACTGACCTGTGTAAAGATTCAGAGGCACTGATAATGGATCCTTCTCTACATTTCTCATCTTCTTTGGCGATCATCTCATAGAGAGTCTTCTTCCAGGTATCTAACATCGAGGTTTGTAGGTTGACCTCAAAATAACATTCATGAGACAGTTCCATCGATTTGTTAAACCAACAGGCCCTATTGTGTATAATCTTCAAGGAAGCTTTTTTAGGAAGATACGTATCCGGCATGTTTAACATCTTAAGAATATAATCTACCTGCATTTTTAAAGTTTTAACATAAAATGGAGGCAATCCTGTCTCTAGCATAATTATATAATTAGGCGTAGACTGCGGCGAGCGAAAAACTCTTTTAAGATAAAATCCAAGCAGTTTTTCCACCGTTTCATATTTTGCATGGCCCCACACTGGTGCCGCATAAAGAAGAATAGTTTCAACTGTAGTCTCAACAACTTTATTATATATTTTTGTTGGAAAGGCATCTCTTCTAGGTGCAGTTTAGAGCAGTCTTTGCTTTTAAAAGTTGTTCCTTTAGATGATTCTTCATACTTTGATTTTTTGTATAGTATACTCCAAGATACTTGTATTCTTTGACTACTTCTATGTTTTCACCATTGAATCTCCACTTTTTGTTAGCAGCGTTTCTTTCGCCCCGGATTCCGATTCCGATTCTTAAAAATCAAGATTTTGTATTGATCCAAATTAACCATGAGTTTCCAAGATAGCAATACTCTTGTAGTTTGTTGATCATAAGCTGTAGAGAATCTGGGGAGCTAGGCCTTTATGAGAATCCCTGCAAAATTTAGCCCACCAGGTAAATAATCCACAAAATCATCGACAAAAAAAAAAAATAAATCAGAACTTAAAGTACATCCTTGTCTTACACCCGTTTCCGTCATAAATCACTCAGAGAGTTGCTCCCCATTCTAAACTGCTGCTCTAGTTGAGGAGTAAAGACTTTGTAGTACTCGTCCGAATTTCAGCGACATCCCCATTTTGTAGAGTTTACAAAACAGAGGATTTCGGTCCACGGTGCCAAATGCTGCCTTAAAATCGACGAAGAAGGCGTACACATTTTTGCTGCGTTGTAGAAAGGACTCCGCAACACTTCTCAGAACAAAAATATGGTCCACAGTAGAATATCCTGCCCTAAGACCTGCCTGAAATTCCTTCAGTAAGTTCTTATCTTCTATCCATATCTTCAATAGTTTTTGAAGCAAGGTAGTAAATATCTTGTATGACGCGCTAAGAAAGGAAATTCCTCTGTAGCTAGCTGGGTCTGTCTTGTCTCCTTTTTTAAAGATTGGGTATATAATATATATAATTATATAAAAATAATGAATCAAATATTATAATTGCATTGACTATTCTGGGCTTCTTACGAAAGACTTAGTACTAGGTCCTCTGCTGACAGTAAGTCCATCCCTCTCCAAAGTCTTGATGATCTCGTCCACTACTACGATCCAAAGAAGAGGCGAGAGGACCCCACCTGACGGCGTTCCCCTATCCCCTTTCCTCTTACAGCACTTGCTACCTATAGCAGACATCTTAAGGTCTAACCATTATTGAAATGGACGCTCTGCAGAAAATATGTCTGATTTGTGTTCACAACTTAGTACAGAAAGAAAGAATTTCACAACTGTCAAAATGTATTTATTTAGCGCCGGATTAATGTGCGGCAAATTGATTTCACAAGCTGAATTAGTGGAGGCTTTCCACTGACCTACATCAAGGAAAGAACAGAATACGGCTTTGCTAAATTCCCATGAAATTCTCGCTTAGTTTTGTGGCAAATATAATTTAGCGCGAGCTGGATAATGGGCTTTATCACAAGTAAACAATTTTGCATTTATTAAAAAAATATAAACAATATCATAAAATTTTTTCTTAAAAACTTTCCAGGAGAAAAACAATTTTTTTCTGATCAGTTGACCTAGGAATTGATACTAATCTCTTCATCCGTATCAGCAACAGGAAAAAGAAATTCGTAACGGTATATTTAACTTTAAGAAAATCGTGCTGTAAATGGTTAGAAAGGTTTAGAAGAGGTCAGTGGGGTTTAATTCTCATTTTTTCTCGCTCCTCACTTAAGATTTTAGCAAATTTTAATCGAGATACACAAAGGTTATTAACGTATTTTGATGCTAACTTCCCATGTTTTCTACCCACTTCCACATGAAATTCCCACAAGGTGAACGACTTCAGGCATACCTACAATCCGAAACCTCATAATTAATTAATAAAAGTTCAAATAGTTGATAATTAAGATAGTAGCTATAAACATTTCACGAGAGCTAGATGACGGTGCAAGAATTGTGAAATTGAAGACGTACAGGCTGATGTACGGTGATAAGTAGGACAAGATTTCCCGGTCGAAGAATTCACGCACCAACCTTGTTATGGTTCGAACTTACTTACTTAAGGTGGTGCTACAGTCCGGGGTGGACCTGGGCCTCAACCAACAAGCGTCTCCAGCCAGCTCGATCTTTAGTTAGCTGCCTCAAGTTTCGCACGCACAGTTGGTTGAGGTTCCTTTCCACTTGTGTGCGCCACCTGAGTAGTCTACTGCGTCGTCCCTCGGGGGTGGATTCGAAGACTTTCCAGGCCGGAGCATTGGTTTCCATTCGCTCTACATGACCTAGCCATCTCTATATATATTTGGATCTTCACCCTTCTGGCTAAGTCGTTGTCGCTGAACAGCTCGTACAGTTCGTTATTATATCTTCTCCTCCACTCACCCTCTTTGCAGACGGGACCGAAAATCAACCGAAGAATTTTCCTCTCAAATCAGCCTAGAGTAACCTCATCCGGTTTTTACAAAGTCCATGCTTCTAAGCCATATAGCAGGACTGTGACGATTAAGGTCTTATACAGGCTTACCTTGGTTGTTCAAGAGAGGGCTTTGTTTATCAATTGCTTTCTTAGCCCAAAGAAGGAGCGATTAGCAAGAGTTATTCTTCGTTTGATTTCAGCGCTGGTGCCATTGTCTGAGTTAATAGCAGTTCGTAGGTAGACAAAGTCCTTGACTACCTCAAAGTTATATCTGTCTGCTGTGACGTTCTGTCCGAGACGTCGGTATTGGGTGTCCTTTCTGGTTGACAGCATATACTTGGTGTTCCCCTCATTTACCGTTAAACCCATCTTCGCGGGTTCTTATGGTTCGACCAGTTCTATACAAAAAAAAACTACTTTTTAATGCAAGGCATTTGACAAACATCCGAGTTGTGTGGATACAGGGTTTTCTAATTTGGACCTAACAACTTCAAATTTTCACTTTGAACCCACTCTTAAACCAATGACCGAACTGTCAATGTCAAAAACAGTCAGTAAAAATAACATTTTCATCCTGGTGTAGTTCAGGGACGAAAAATGTTTACAAATAATGAAAATTGATTGCCAAAGTTTCGGTGATGGTAACTTTAAAAGCGTTAACGTTTTAGGTCGTAATTCTCGTCCCAGTAGACAAACAATTCATAGATTAATGTCAAGTCAACATTTTCGCTGCTGGATGTTTCCATGCCAGGGAGACAACTACTTGGTCGAAGTGCGGTAAATATTTCTGCCGTTCAAGCGGCCGTTGTAAACGAACCAAAACAGTCGATTCCACGCTGTCATATGCATACGCAAAGGTAGTGGGTGTCGATCTGTGTTTACTGGGTCTTCTCAAGGATCTGGTCTATTGTGAAGATCTAGTCTACGGGGCCTGGCCTGAAACCACACTGATAACGTACGGTTTCAGGCGTTCTCACAGAACGACAGAAAAGATCTTATACGCGATGTTAAGGAGACTTATTGCAAAAAAAAGTAGGTTCGTCAAAGGAAGTCCAGGAAAACCTTCAGAAAGAATTTTGCAAAAGATTTGGGTCTATTAAAAATAATGCGCATATACATAGCACTTGGCACATTGCTTGACCCTAGGTTCAAAAATATTAATTTTTGTGACCCAGTTGCATGTGGCAGAGCAATTCAAAAACGTCGTCAGTTCCTCGCGAACGACTTTTTTCCAAAGCAGGGACAATTATCCCCAAGAGCAGAAATGGGCTTAGCGGCAAACATTTTGAAAAGCTGATATTTCTAAATGGTTGGAAGTTGTAGGAATCGGGTAGGCACTGATTGGCGTCAACCTGGCGATGCCCAGTGTTGTAACTTTTCCTATACATCAATTGTGCTTATTTTATCTCCAAGTGGTAGCCATCGGGTACTGGTTGTAGTTCACCCGAACTCAACCTGCTAAACTTTTAAGTGCGACCTCTTGTCCTAGGGGTTACAAAAACGGAATTGGTCCTCCAGGTTGGGGGTTGTGCAGTCGGGGAAAAAGCCCCTTCCACACTAAAAAAATGTATAACAACAAGCCTCGGAAACGGACGGAATTACTAATGACGAACCCTGCATACGAAATAAGGACAACGATCTTTCGATCTGTACGTAGAATGTGAGGTCCCTTTATAGGCCACGTGCAGCCGAACAATTAGCGGAAGTCCTAGACTGTTATAAAGCAGATATCACCGCCATCCAAGAAGTGCGATGGGATGGGCCGGGCAAAAAGAGGATAAAAAACTGTGATATTTACTACAATTATTGCTACAGCCAACAAAATCAGCGCTTGTTTGGATGTGGGTTCGTCGTCAGAGGCAGACTTAGGCAAGAAATCTTATCGTTCAGGTGAGTAAACAAACGCCTTACGACGATTCGCATCACGGCTAAATTCGTCAACATAAGCACATGCCCCCACAGAGGAGAAAGACGACGACACCAAAGACAGTTTGTATGAGCTCTTGGACACTACATACGAGCAGTGCCCTAGCTATAACACTAAAATTATCATAGGCGATTTTAATGCAAAACTGGGAAGAGGGAGTGTCTTTGGTAGAACGGTCGGGAAGCACAGCCTACACGCCACCACCTCCGATAAGGGATTTAGGTTGATCGACTTTGCTGCGGGCGAAATGTTGTAGTAGCCAATACACGGTTCCCACATCTCAATATTCACAACGGAACATGGAGATCTCCTGATAAATCAACCGTCAACCAGATTGATCACATTGCGATCGACGCAAGGCACTCCTCCAGTATTATGGATGTCCGAAAGTTTCGAGGTGCCAACATTGACTCGGACCACTACCTTGCAGTAGCCAAGTTAAGGTTGCGGATATCTCGATATACCGCCAAGACAAGAAAATAATGTGAGGAAGTTGGACGTCGGACGGCTACAATCGCAAGAGATCGCCAAATACTTTTCCGATCGAGTATTCTCAGAAGGAGTCCTTTGGCGCCAACACCAAGTATTGAAGATCAGTGGCAACATTGCCAGAATGCTATCAGAGATGCCGCCTTTAATGTGCTGGGTTTTACTCGGCCACCACAACGAAACCCCTGGTTTGACGACGAGTGTCGGTAGGCGAATGCAGTTAAGCAAGAGGCCTACAAAGCGGCACTGCAAAGAAGGACAAGAGCTGCTCGCGAGCTCTACGAGCAGAAAGGAGAGACAAAGGTGCCGTGAACGAAGGCCATATGAACTAACGCCATAATGGCATTAATTCACTTTCAAATGCGAATTAACACCATAATCCACTTATGGCTTTAATTCTCTTTCAAATTAGAATTAAAGCCAGGTGCCGTGAACGAAGGCCATATGAACTAACGCCATAATGGCGTTAATTCCCATTTGAAAGTGAATCAACGCCATAATCCACTTATGGCTTTAATTCAATTTCAAATTGGAACTAAAGCCATACATTAAATTGAACTATCGCCATATAGTGCGAGTTTGATTGTATTTACTTTCTTTAAACTCATGCAAATCATGGATAAAAGAAAGCATGGATAGACTCAGTCTCGCGCTTACTTCAAATCCTACATGTGGTCCAGCAGGGGGGTTGCAGGGGGGCAGCATGCCCCCCCATTCCAACATTACTGTTTATACGCCGTAAACTTTTTTCCTACAAGTTTCTACCTAATTTCTTAGGACCATGTAAATAATGTAGATTATTGAGATTGATGCGAGTGACTTTAATTCAATTTCAAATGTGAACTAAGGCCACTTCCTAAAACGAACTAACTCCATATGGCTTTAGTTCCAATTTGAAAGTGAATTAAAGCCATAAGTGGATTATGGCGTTAATCCACTTTCAAATGCGAATTAACGCCATTATGGCGTTAGTTCATATGGCCTTCGTTCACGGCACCGAGACAAACACCGGCTTTTCAGGAGGAAAAAGAAGGAGCATGAGAAGCGTGAGATCAGTAGAACAGAGAGCTACTACTGCAAGAGTGAGGTAAGGAGGTTTTACCAAAGGGTAAAGTCAACCAGTCAGGATTATAAAGCCCGAACCGAAGCCTGCAACGACGATCAAGGGAACATCGTAGTAGAATCACAGTCGATGCTGAGGATATGGAGGAACTACTTCTGGAGACGGTATAACGGCGATGAAGAACCGATTTCCGCCGACAGGCAGATTGAACCATTCAACTCGAATGAAAGGGACGATGTAGATCAACAATTCGTTCTACATGACGAATGGAACTTTCCATTCCATTCCATTCGCTCTACATGTCCTATTAAGATGGCTGGGACATGTAGAGCGAATGGAACTTTCCATTCCATTCCATTCGCTCTACATGACCTATTAAGATGGAAGGCAACTTTCCATTCCATTCCATTCGATCTACATGACGAATGGAACTTTCCATTCCATTCTATTCGTTCTACATGTCCTATTAAGATGGCTGGGACACTTAGAGCGAATGGAACTTTCCATTCCATTCCATTCGCTGTACATGACGAATGGAACTTTCCATTCTCTCTACATGTCTTATTAAGATGGCTGGAACAGGTAGAGCGAATGGAACTTTCCATTCCATTCCATTCGCTCTACATGACGAATGGAACTTTCCATTCCATTCCGCTCTAGCGAATGGAATTTTCCATTCCATTCCATTCGCTCTACATGACCTATTAAGATGGCTGGGACATGTAGAGCGAATGGAACTTTCCATTCCATTCCATTCGCTCTACATGTCCTATTAAGATGGCTGGGACATGTAGAGTGAATGGAACTTTCCATTCCATTCCATTCGCTCTACATGACCTATTAAGATGGCAGGGCAACTTTCCATTCCATTCCATTCGCTCTACATGACGAATGGAACTTTCCATTCCATTCTATTCGTTCTACATGTCTTATTAAGATGGCTGGGACACTTAGAGCGAATGGAACTTTCCATTTCATTCCATTCGCTGTACATGACGAATGGAACTTTCCATTCTCTCTACATGTCTTATTAAGATGGCTGGGACATGTAGAGCCAATGGAAGTTTCCATTCCATTCCATTCGCTCTACATGACTAATGGAACTTTCCATACCATTCCATTCGCTCTACATGACGAATGTAGCTTTTCATTTCATTCCATTCGCTCTACATGACCTATTAAGATGGCTGGGACATGTAGAGCGAATGGAACTTTCCATTCCATTCCATTCGCTCTACATGACCTATTAAGATGGCTGGGACATATAGAGTAATTGGAACTTTCCATTCCATTCCATTCGCTCAACATGACGAATGGAACTTTCCGTTCCATTCCATTCGTTCTACATGACGAATGGAACTTTCCATTCCATCCCATTCGCTCTACATAACGAATGGAACTTTCCATTCCATTCCATTCGCTCTACATGACCTATTAAGACCGCTGGAACATGTAGAGTGAATGGAACTTTCCATTCCATTCCATTCGCTCTACATGACGGATGGAACTTTCCATTCCATTCCATTAGCTCTACATGTCCTATTAAGATGGCTGGGACATGTAGAGCGAATGGAACTTTCCATTCCATTCCATTCGCTCTACATGACCTATTAAGATGGAAGGCAACTTTCCATTCCATTCCATTCGATCTACATGACGAATGGAACTTTCCATTCCATTCTATTCGTTCTACATGTCCTATTAAGATGGCTGGGACACTTAGAGCGAATGGAACTTTCCATTCCATTCCATTCGCTGTACATGACGAATGGAACTTTCCATTCTCTCTACATGTCTTATTAAGATGGCTGGAACAGGTAGAGCGAATGGAACTTTCCATTCCATTCCATTCGCTCTACATGACGAATGGAACTTTCCATTCCATTCCATTCGCTCTACATGACGAATGGAACTTTCCATTCCATTCCGCTCTAGCGAATGGAATTTTCCATTCCATTCCATTCGCTCTACATGACCTATTAAGATGGCTGGGACATGTAGAGCGAATGGAACTTTCCATTCCATTCCATTCGCTCTACATGTCCTATTAAGATGGCTGGGACATGTAGAGTGAATGGAACTTTCCATTCCATTCCATTCGCTCTACATGACCTATTAAGATGGCAGGGCAACTTTCCATTCCATTCCATTCGCTCTACATGACGAATGGAACTTTCCATTCCATTCTATTCGTTCTACATGTCTTATTAAGATGGCTGGGACACTTAGAGCGAATGGAACTTTCCATTTCATTCCATTCGCTGTACATGACGAATGGAACTTTCCATTCTCTCTACATGTCTTATTAAGATGGCTGGGACATGTAGAGCCAACGGAAGTTTCCATTCCATTCCATTCGCTCTACATGACTAATGGAACTTTCCATACCATTCCATTCGCTCTACATGACGAATGTAGCTTTTCATTTCATTCCATTCGCTCTACATGACCTATTAAGATGGCTGGGACATGTAGAGCGAATGGAACTTTCCATTCCATTCCATTCGCTCTACATGACCTATTAAGATGGCTGGGACATATAGAGTAAATGGAACTTTCCATTCCATTCCATTCGCTCTACATGACGAATGGAACTTTCCGTTCCATTCCATTCGTTCTACATGACGAATGGAACTTTCCATTCCATCCCATTCGCTCTACATAACGAATGGAACTTTCCATTCCATTCCATTCGCTCTACATGACCTATTAAGACCGCTGGAACATGTAGAGTGAATGGAACTTTCCATTCCATTCCATTCGCTCTACATGACGGATGGAACTTTCCATTCCATTCCATTCGCTCTACATGTCCTATTAAGATGGCTGGGACATGTAGAGCGAATGGAACTTTCCATTCCATTCCATTCGCTCTACATGACCTATTAAGATGGAAGGCAACTTTCCATTCCATTCCATTCGATCTACATGACGAATGGAACTTTCCATTCCATTCTATTCGTTCTACATGTCCTATTAAGATGGCTGGGACACTTAGAGCGAATGGAACTTTCCATTCCATTCCATTCGCTGTACATGACGAATGGAACTTTCCATTCTCTCTACATGTCTTATTAAGATGGCTGGGACATGTAGAGCCAATGGAAGTTTCCATTCCATTCCATTCGCTCTACATGACTAATGGAACTTTCCATACCATTCCATTCGCTCTACATGACGAATGTAGCTTTTCATTTCATTCCATTCGCTCTACATGACCTATTAAGATGGCTGGGACATGTAGAGCGAATGGAACTTTCCATTCCATTCCATTCGCTCTACATGACCTATTAAGATGGCTGGGACATATAGAGTAAATGGAACTTTCCATTCCATTCCATTCGCTCTACATGACGAATGGAACTTTCCGTTCCATTCCATTCGTTCTACATGACGAATGGAACTTTCCATTCCATCCCATTCGCTCTACATAACGTATGGAACTTTCCATTCCATTCCATTCGCTCTACATGACCTATTAAGACCGCTGGAACATGTAGAGTGAATGGAACTTTCCATTCCATTCCATTCGCTCTACATGACGGATGGAACTTTCCATTCCATTCCATTAGCTCTACATGTCCTATTAAGATGGCTGGGACATGTAGAGCGAATGGAACTTCCCATTCCATTCCATTCGCTCTACATGACCTATTAAGAAGGCTGGGACATGTAGAGCGAATGGAACTTTCCCTTCCATTCCAATCCATTCGCTCTACATGTCCTATTAAGATGGCTGGGACATGTAGAGCGAGTGGAACTTTCCATTCCATTCCATTCGCTCTACGTGACGAATGGAACTTTCCATTCCATTCCATTCGCTCTACATGACCTATTAAGATGGCTGGGACATGTAGAGCGAATGGAACTTTCCATTCCATTCCATTCGCGAATGGAACTTTCCCTTCCATTCCAATCCATTCGCTCTACAGGTCCTATTAAGATGGCTGGGACATGCAGAGCGAGTGGAACTTTCCATTCCATTCCATTCGCTCTACGTGACGAATGGAACTTTCCATTCCATTCCATTCGCTCTACATGACCTATTAAGATGGCTGGGACATGTAGAGCGAATGGAACTTTCCATTCCATTCCGCTCTAGCGAATGGAACTTTCCATTCCATTCCATTCGCTCTACATGACGAATGGAACTTTCCATTCCATTCCATTCGCTCGACGTGACGAATGGAACTTTCCTTTCCATTCCATTCGCTCGACGTGACGAATGGAACTTTCCATTCCATTCCATTCGCTCTACATGATCTATTAAGATGGATGGCTGGGACATGTAGAGCGAGTGGAACTTTCCATTCCATTCCATTCGCTCTACGTGACGAATGGAACTTTCCATTCCATTCCACTCGCTCTACATGACCTATTAAGATGGCTGGGACATGTAGAGCGAATGGAAATTTCCATTCCATTTCATTCGCTCTACTTGACGAATGAAACTTTCCATTCCATTCCATTCGCTGTACATGACGAATGGAACTTTCCACTCCATTCCATTCGCTCTACATGACCTATTAAGATGGCTGGGACATATAGAGTAAATGGAACTTTCCATTCCATTCCATTCGCTCTACATCACGAATGGAACTTTCCATTCCATTCCGCTCTAGCGAATGGAACTTTCCATTCCATTCCATTCGCTCTACATGACGAATGGAACTTTCCATTCCATTCCATTCGCTCTACATGACCTATTAAGATGGATGGCTGGGACATGTAGAGCGAGTGGAACTTTCCATTCCATTCCATTCGCTCTACGTGACGAATGGAACTTTCCATTCCATTCCATTCGCTCTACGTGACGAATGGAACTTTCCATTCCATTCCATTCGCTCGACGTGACGAATGGAACTTTCCATTCCATTCCATTCGCTCTACATGACCTATTAAGATGGATGGCTGGGACATGTAGAGCGAGTGGAACTTTCCATTATGTTCCATTCGCTTTACGTGACGAATGGAACTTTCCATTCCATTCCATTCGCTCTACATGTCTTATTAAGATGGCTGGGACAGGTAGAGCGAATGGAACTTTCCATTTCATTCCATTCGCTCTACATGACGAATGGAACTTTCCATTCCATTCCATTCGCTCTACATGTCCTATTAAGATGGCTGGGACATGTAGAGCGTGTGGAACTTTCCATTCCATTCCGCTCTAGCGAATGGAACTTTCCATTCCATTCCATTCGTTCTACGTGACGAATGGAACTTTCCATTCCATTTGATTCGCTATACATGTCCCAATGGAACTTTCCATTCCATTCCTTTCGCTCTACATGACGAATGGAACTTTCCATTATATTCCGCTCTAGCGAATGGAACTTTCCATTCCATTCCATTCGTTCTACATGTCCTATTAAGATGGATGGGACATGTAGAGCGAATGGAACTTTCCATTCCATTCCATTCGCTCTACGTGACGAATGGAACTTTCCATTCCATTGGATTCGCTCTACATGTCCTATTAAGATGGCTGGGACATGTAGAGCGAGTAGAACTTTCCATTCCATTCCATTCGCTCTAAGTGACGAATGGAACTTTCCATTCCATTCCATTCGCTCTACATGCCCAATTAAGATGGCTGGGACATATAGAGCGAATGAAACTTTCCGTTCCATTCCATTCGCTCTACATGACCTATTAAGATGGCTGGGACATGTAGAGCGAATGGAACTTTCCATTCCATTCCATACGCTCTACATGTCCTATTAAGATGGCTGGGACATGTAGAGCGAGTGGAACTTTCCATTCCATTCCATTCGCTCTACATGACGAATGGAACTTTCCATTCGATTCCATTCTCTCTACATGTCTTATTAAGATGGCTGGGACATGTAGAGCGAATGGAATGGAATGGAAAGTTCCATTCGCTCTACATGTACATGATGAATGGAACTTTCCATTCCATTCCGCTCTAGCGAATGGAATTTTCCATTCCATTCCATTCGCTCTACGTGACCTATTAAGATGGCTGGGACATATAGAGTGAATGGAACTTTCCATTCCATTCCATTCGCTCTACGTGACGAATGGAACTTTCCATTTCATTCCATTCGCTCTACATGACCTATTAAGATGGCTCTACATGACGAATGGAACTTTCCATTCCATTCCATTCGCTCTACATGGCGAATGGAACTTTCCGTTCCATTCCATTCGCTCTACATGACGAATGGAACTTTCCATTCCATTCGCTCTACGTGACGAATGGATCTTTCCGTTCCATTTGATTCGCTCTACTTGACGAATGAGACTTTCCATTCCATTCCATTCGCTCTACATGACGAATGTAACTTTCCATTCCATTCTATTCGTTCTACATGTCCTATTAAGATGGCTGGGACATGTAGAGCGAATGGAACTTTCCATTCCATTCCATTCGCTCTACATGACCTATTAAGATGGCTGAATGGAACTTTCCATTCCATTCCATTCGCTCTACATGACCTATTAAGATGGCTGGGACATGTAGAGCGAATGGAACTTTCCATTCCATTCCATTCGCTCTACATGACCTATTAAGATGGCTGGGACACTTGGAGCGAACGGAACTTTCCATTCCATTCCATTCGCTCTACATGACGAATGGAACTTTCCATTCCATTCCATTCGCTCTACATGACCTATTAAGATGGCTGAATGGAACTTTCCATTCCATTCCATTCGCTCTACATGACCTATTAAGATGGCTGAATGGAACTTTCCATTCCATTCCATTCGCTCTACATGACCTATTAAGATGGCTGGGACACTTGGAGCGAATGGAACTTTCCATTCCATTCCATTCGCTCTACGTGACGAATGGAACTTTCCGTTCCATTTGATTCGCTATACATGTCCCAATGGAACTTTCCATACATGACGAATGGAACTTTCCATTCCATTCCATTCGCTCTACATGTCCTATTAAGATGGCTGGGACACTTGGAGCGAATGGAACTTTCCATTCCATTCCATTCGCTCTACATGACGAATGGAACTTTCCATTCCATTCCGCTCTAGCGAATGGAACTTTCCATTCCATTCCATTCGTTCTACATGTCCTATTAAGATGGCTGGGACATGTAGAGCGAGGGGAACTTTCCATTCCATTCCATTCGCTCTACGTGACGAATGGAACTTTCCATTCCATTCCATTCGCTCTACATGACCTATTAAGATGGATGGCTGGGACATGTAGAACGAATCGAACTTTCCATTCCATTCCATTCGCTTTACATGACGAATGGAACTTTCCATTCCATTCCATTCGCTCTACATGACGAATGGAACTTTCCATTCCATTCCATTCGCTCTACATGACGAATGGAACTTTCCATTCCATTCCATTCGCTCTACATGACCTATTAAGATGGATGGCTGGGACATGTAGAACGAATCGAACTTTCCATTCCATTCCATTCGCTTTACATGACGAATGGAACTTTCCATTCCATTCCATTCGCTCTACATGACGAATGGAACTTTCCATTCCATTCCATTCGCTCTACGTGACGAATGGAACTTTCCATTCCATTCCATTCGCTCTACATGACGAATGGAACTTTCCATTCCATTCCATTCGCTCTACATGACCTATTAAGATGGCTGGGACATGTAGAGCGAGTGGAACTTTGCATTCCATTCCATTCGCTCTACGTGACGAATGGAACTTTCCATTCCATTCTATTCGTTCTACATGTCCTATTAAGATGGCTGGGACATGGAGGTGACCACTCAGGTGGCGCGCGCAAGTGGAAAGTGACCTCAACAAAATGTGCGTGCGAAACTCTAGGCAGCTAGCTAAAGATCGACCTGGCTGGAGATGCTAGTTGTTTGAGACCCAGGTCCACCCCGGACTGTAGCGCCACATTAAGTAAGATATTTCTGAAAGGAATTCCTGAAAACGAATTTTTTTATTTACATTAATTTCAGTTATTCAATATATACTATATTCTATATTGAATAAAGAATATAGTATAATATTTGTGTTATTCAATTCCCGTTAAAACTTGAAATGATCCACATAACGTTCATCACATATTGATTTATTTCTTTATTTACTCAAAATTCTTACAAATTAAGATTAACAATCTTTTTGATTTTTTGCAAGATTTAACTGAATTAAATGCCACCTTAAAAGACTTAAACCAACTAAAATTACACTTTAAAGAAATTTAGTTTAGATTTAAAAGAATAATGACAAGTAAAAAAGCTTAAAAACAAAATTCAATAAAAGCAATTCAATTTAAATTAATCTAATCTAATGAAAGCATTATAATTCAGAGGCATAAGTACACGGTATGAAGAGAGGGATAGAAACGAAACAAAGAGATTTAACAATTAATATTCGAACTGCACTAAACATTACTTATTTATTGTCCGAAGTGTAAAAATAAAAGTGTTTTAAATCTGCCAGTATCATCAACCTTATATGGGTGAGGAGAGAGTTCCAAAGACGAACAGAATGAACAAGAAACTGTCTTTCAGATGCAAGGCAATTAAACCTAGGCACGGTCAGTAACGGTGATCTAGGAGAGTTTAAGAATTTCAAATTTCCAAATATAGCTTAGAGGAGAGTATTTTATGCAGGAGGGTGAGAGTTCTTATTGATATTTTGTCAGCTATTGAACAATCTATTATATTTCTTGCATGGTTAGAGCACCGATCGTATCTCTTTAAGAAATAGACAAAGCGAGTGATTTTGTTGAAAACCACATTCATTTTTCTCTGACTTTCGTAATCTACTTTAAACAAAATTTCACAACCGTACAGAAGTTGGGGGACGAGTAACGCTTTGACAAGTTGTAGTTTTACATCAATAGAAAGAAACTTTTGTGTTGCCCAGAGACTGCGAAGTTTACCATAAACCTTATCAATGGCAGAGTTAATGTGTGTATTCCAAGTCAGAGTTGTGTTAAATATTACCCCAAGGTTTCTGGCGGAATTCACCCACTCTGTCTGACCATCGCCTATGTACAAATTATCAAGCGAAGTGTAGTCTTGCGTTTGTTTGTATATCACCATGGCTTTTGATTTTCTTGCACCAAGTGAAAGATTGTGTTTAAGGGCCCATATGTTTATTGACGCTAGGTCTTCGTTGATAAGACGAATGGCTACCTGGCTTTCAGTTTTGGTTTTGGTGAAAAAAAGTACTCATTTGCTTCGATACGAGTAAGTATCGATACTTTTAATTCGATACTCCATGGGTATCGATATCCTGTTGCAAGTACTGTAATTAGTACTGACCTGGTATCGAATCAACCCTAGGTCCATACGGACTGCATCGTCATGCAAAGAAGAAAAATATGTGAGTTGGTTGCACATATTTGTTAGATATGGCCCCTGTGATTAGATTGTGATAGCAAAGAACGATCAGTTCTAAGATGGGAACAAGGCGTGGTGAAAATTAGCAAGAGATCATGGCGTGTAGGTGTCACCTCAAGGGTACCAAAAAATTCAAGAACCACGGGAATATTACGAACTTGCGTTACAATCACTTTTGTTTATACCTGAGTCTTCTCAGCATTTGTTTAGACAATGATGTCGCACTTTTTCTTTATTGACTCAAGAACGTGTCTATCGTTCCGAGGAAATCGTCAAAACCAGTTAAAAAGAACCACTCCTAGGAACGAAAACAAACTTTTAGCACATTGCAGATTCATCAAAACATTGAGAGACATATAACCTTGTATGTGAGTACACCTTATGCAACATATCTCGATTGCAACAGATTTCCTTGGGGATAGGAAGTGCCAAGCACTACCTCAACAATTAGTTCTATACCCTAGTCACTGGACCGACAATTACTGCGATGGCTGCCAACGTCGTTTCAATGGAAACTTTTCAAGAAGCAATTCGCATAAGCATGTGCTAATTGATGACAGTCGTTTTTAGTAAACTGCGAAGAGATAAATCTATCAAATAAGCAACTTGTCTGTTGAAATAGATGAGTATTAAGATCCATTTGTTAAATCTATTCAAGGCAATAGGATTTAACAATTAGGTGAGTAAAAACGGGACGGGTTCCCATTATGAGACGTTACCAAACTGTTTGCTTTTTCGACAGGCTACAAATGGCCCAGAAAACATAAATAAACTAGTCGTTCATGAGAAAGTGCGAATTTTCACGAAACCGTGTTCCGTGATGTTACCAATCAGCACGCTCCAATGCACTCTGTAAAAACAGATTATGTGTTTTTTTTCATCATGATCTTGTGCACTTTTACTGATCTTGAACAGCCTGTTATTTAAAGTTGATGAAGGTCCGTTAGGTTGAACGATATAAGAAACGACGAGGATATAGGCACTGTGATTACTACTCGTATCTCTCAAAATTGCAAGTTAAAAAGTTTACCACTTCGCAGTAATTTATTCATCGACATGGTCTTTTTCATATTCATTCTAATTTGGGGGAGCAGAAAATCCATAACCTGGATGCTATAATTGAGGACAGCATTCCTACAAGTAAAAATAATTGTTTTCAATTGTAAATTGATATTTATTGTGTAAAGTTTAAGGTGATGTAGGTCCAAGCTGTTCGCAGATTAGAGCAGAAGCATCTTCACTGTTGTCACCACACGGAGCATTGATTCAATCGCCATCTGATGCGTCAAATTATGATGTTTCATTACCACCAACATCAGCGTCCACATCAGAGTCACCGGCATCAACATCGCGAACAAGAGCTGTTAAAAGACAAAGATTAGAGACTGACAAATTACTCTTGCAACTGAAAAAAAATTTTTTGTAGTGAGTTGAAGTATATGAAGGAGGCAGATGATAAATTAATGGAAATCGTTAAAGGTTACTTGAAAAGCGTGTACAATGCTCAATAGCAATACTAAAATTATTAAAAAAAATAAAACAGAAAGCATAACAATTGTTTTTATTTATGTGTCGGCTAATTGCATTTTTAATACTTTCAGCTGATGTGATGAAGTCACTGATTTGAGATGTATACTCTGGTTGTTCTCGCCTTGAGTTTTGTTTTGACGTTGTAACCAATGGTTGTTGAATTTCTCATTGTGCACATTTAAAAAATTGTGCAAAACACAGCACGACTTGATAATGAGATTGGTGTTGTCTATGTGGTTATCTAGTCCTTTTCCAATTCGCCTATATCTGCCTTTTAAATGCCCAAAAGCATTTTCAACTACCCTCCGGCATTTAGACAGGTCATAGTTTAAGTTTTTTTCTTCTTGCGTTGCAGTATCATTATATTGGAAAAGCGAAATTCAGAGTCTCCGATGAGGAAAACTGGAACGTCAACACCGCATATGTTCCTTGATAGCTCCATGAAAATTGATTTTTGGTGTTCCATTTTTAGGCTTGGATTTTCAACAACGGCCCGGGCTTCCGACATTTATGTAAAGAAATCTATAACTGAATCATGTGTGTATAAGCCGAGATGCAGGGTACACAATAAACTTACCGATAATCAACAACAGCCAACAATACGGAAGAATACCAACCCTTGTAATTGTAGTAATCAACGGCATCTTCAGCAGCAGGTCTAACTTCAGTGTGACAGCCATCTAAGAGAAATTATTTGTCCTTACCTATAGCTCCAAAACACTGAGGGAATCCTAACTTTTCGAAACCGGCTACATTTTCCCTTATATATTGGTCAGAAACTGGATAAGAATTCAAGTACTTTGGGCTTGATTTTCCAAACTACTTCGCAAAAAATTTTCAATATTTTGCAAACTGTGCGAACGCCGATGAGATTGGAAATACTTCGGTACCCCGCCGAAGATCCAATTGTGCACAATGCAATGGCGATTTTTTTTGCAATGGAATTTGCAACTTTCTAAAGTTAGTATTATGTTTTGTCAGGGCTTGCAGTTCGTTGCACAGTATTTGAAACATACGAAAGTTTTCTTTAAAAAACTCATCATCTTTTTCGGGAACTTCCTTTTTCCAGAAAGTACTTGTACGTTTCTGAAAATAGTAGTTGTTATTATATGCATTGCAATTACTTTTGCAATTATAAGTCTTCTCTTCTTAAGTAATAGTAGAAAACGCCGCTGTTTTCTCATTATTTGAGAGCTTTGAGTGGACAAAACTTTCAACGCGAACTCTATACCTCTATATTGAGTCAGCAATATATTTAACATGTCCGAATTAGCACTTAAATCCATCTTTAAATTAATAAATCAAGCTAAATGGTTCAACCACTTCTGATCTCCAAACAGAACAAATTCAATAACCAATTCTGACACTAGCTGTCATTTGAAATGCTGAAGTTGCAGTGGGAACGCAAAATTTGATTCTGAAATTTTTTTTCCTGAAATGCTGAATTTATGTGCGGTGTAAACGTACTATAACGTTCGACTGTGTATAAGGGCTATCTCCTACATAACTACGCCTAGAGAAATTGCAATAGCAATTGTGATTGACATGAGAGGTGCTCTTGTGCCAACAAATTCTGGCACCCTCGGGTTCTTGGCGAAATTTAATTTCCAATTACAGAATTTCTTGTTGTCCCTCGATGAAATTGCTGGAGCTGTTTTTTATGTTTTTCGCGCATGATTTCCCGACACCGACCAAGGACACTTACTTATGTTTTTATATACAGTCAGCGTCAAAAGTGAGTGTACAGACATCGGGAGAAAGTTCATCCTCAAAAATAAAATATACCAGCAGGAGCTACGGTGGACATGGGCACATCAAATTAAAGGTTTTAACTCATATTTCAATAAACACTATATTTCATTTTAAAAAACTGTAAACATAAAGTAATTAAATCAATTTATAAGAAAAATGGGCAAAAAACAAGCATCAAAAGTGAGTGTACACTTATTTTTAAAAAGCTTTAAATTATTGACAAAATGGTAATTAATATTTTGTATTATTTCCTTTGGAGTTTATTACTGCTTCTATTATTCGAGGCATGGATTCAACAAGTTTTCTTGTAACGCTCGTTGGTATTCTTGTCCATTCTTCTACTAATGCATCCCGTAGTGACTGTGTTGATGTTATTGTGTGTTTTCTTATCTGCCTGTCCAAATGTTCCCAAAGATGTTCGATGGGATTTAGATCTGGTGATTGGGGAAGATGATCCAATTGCTTTGGTGTATTATATATCATTATCATCATCATTTTCAGTGTTCCGCATGTTCCACTAAAGGGGTCGCTGGGGCAATGCGTGCACGAGAGATCTCCAGGCCACTTGATCCTCCATCATTGACTCTAACTCATCAGGAGCTATGACCAAGCGCAACAAGGCGACCTGGTCCAACTATTTCGTCCTGGGTCTGCCAAGCGGTCGCCTACCTGATAAAATCGCATTCAAGGCACGCCTCGGAAGTTGTGATGATGGGGACATTCGTGCCACGTGATCAAACCATCGAAGTACAGCGCTTTCCGTACGAAAAAGCAGCTGCCCAACTTTGAGTTCCTCGCGCACTGTAATATGTAAATATCACTATGTCTATATAGCACTTTGCTCACTTTTGTTTTATATCTTTTTAAGGTTCACTTTTTCAAGACCTTGGTTGGGCACCATGACATTCCTGCTAACTTTTTTGCAAACTTACTTACTTTTGTTTCGGCGAAGCGAAGTCGGAATAAAATTAAGCGCGTGCGATTCGATTCGATTCGTTTCAAAGTGATTTATTTTCCATTTTTTTCTGTTTTTTTATAATGTATTAAGTTCTTTAAATAAATACATAATTCTATATGTGAGTAATGTACATAATTAAGGACTGCCATAAAAGTATTCATTGTCTTCAAATCTGTAAAAAATTACCAAAAAAACCTTTTTTTTTAACAAATTTTTTAATTTTTCAGGAACACCTTTCTCATTATTTTTCTTTTAGGGTGTTGACAGCTTTTTCGGTGGCCCTTAACTCTTTTTTGACCAGATATCTTTCAATTTGCGAATTAGGAGGATCGGGCTCTCTGGGCACCACCGAAACGTTGTTTTGCTCATACCAATCCATCGTTCTCCTTCCATGGTGACATGACGCAAGATCAGGCCAAAATAAAGGCAGTTCTCGATGATTGTTGTAAAAAGGTCTTAAGCACTTCTGCAGGCAGTCATTCACTTACATTTCGCATATTGAGGCAGTCGTGATGAAAGTTTGACTTCCGTGCCAGCAAGTGCAAATTGCTTGGCAAACAAGGAAATTTCGCTTTGGGTTGGGTTCGAAACTTTGCTTCAACGTTTCCTTTACCTTTGGTGGTATAGAATGCCTGCCCCGGAAGCTGGTTGAAATCAGCAAAAACATACGATTCATCGTCCATTATAATAATAATAATAATAATAATGGCGGCGCTACAGTCCGAGCAACCACTCGTGTTGTGCGTGCTGTTGTTCTTCTCTCGCGAGTGGAAGGGACCTACAGTTTAATGCCGACTCCGAACGCGAAATTGAGAAGCATTTTCTAGACAGTTATACTCTTTGAGCATTGCCAGTGACTCGAAGAAGGTGGAGCCGTGACCAATTTTTTTTTTTTTTTAATTGTTTGTCTGAACTTTGAACCTAGACTGTGAAAGTCTAATGCGTATGGGTCGACGCACGAACCCACACGGCCACGGCGCCCATTGTCCATTATAATGCATGAAAATTTGGTCAAGAAATATGACTGCAAAAGTTTTGGCCGTTGTTTCGCATCCAAATTTTTTTTGCGTTCCGATCTGGAACCTTTTGGACTTTATATGTTTTCAAGTTCTTTTCACTTTATGAACTAAAAAAATGTTAACATTCTCCTTTTTTGCCAAATTCGTTCAGAAATATTCGGATTTTTTTCAATAAGGCTCACAATCTTAGTGACCTTTCTTGGGTTTTTTTTTTTTATAATTTGCGCGCGCAAAAGGGGTTACGAATATCCTTAAGTGTCCGGAATCAAGACACAGCACGGGTCGTAGGTATAGAGGGAGAAAGGGAAGGAGGTACCTGTGCACATTGGTCTTAAATGTCTGCGGATTGTAGTGAGTGGGAAATATTGGGCTGAGAAGAGCATTCCATATTCGTGTCGTGTAGCTAAAAAACGACTCTTTAAACTTAACTGTACGTCCGAAAACAGGCTTAAGGGTGAACTGGTGAGCATTTCTGGTGAGGCGAGTATTGCGGGTGAATTCATGGAGGGGAGGAATGCAATTGGCTAGCTCACTTGAGCATCGTTTGTTAAAATAGCGATAAAACAGTGATAAGGATGAGACATTACGGCGATGTTCGAGCGAGTCTATTGACTTCGCGATATTACTGTCTCCTATAAGTTTTATCGCTCGCTGTTGTATTCTATATAGCAGGTGCAGGGAGGTCTTAGGAGCACCAGACCAGATATGAGCATTATACTCAAGCTTGGGGCGAATGAAGGCCTTATAAATTGAAGCCAAATCAGAGGGGGTGAAGTATTTCTTGCATCGCTTTAGGAAACCTAGACATTTCGCAGCATTTTTGGCGACCTCGAATATGTGATCGTTCCAACTAAGTATTGAGTTGATACACATACCGAGGATGGAAAGTTTTTCGGTTTCTTCGATGCAAGTGCCATTCACAGATAATGGCTGATTATTTTGGGATCACTTAAGAGACAGTAGACAGCATTGAGTTTTGAAAGCATTAAATTCCACTCTATTGTTTTTACCCCAGTTAAATATGCTGTCAAGGTAGGAATTTAATGTGCTTAATATTCGCTGCCGCTGCAATTTTACGGCCGAATAACATGGACGTGAGTCTTGGAACGAATATGAAAAGCTAAGAGTACTGTCTTCAGCGAAGGAATGGATTGGATAAGAAGTAGCAGACAGGAGATCATTTAATAATAATAATAATAATAATGGCGCCGCCATTATTATTATTATTATTATTATTATTATATTAATAATAATGGCGGCGCTACAGTCCGAGGTGGAACTGGGCCTAGCTTCTCACCAACCACTCGTGTTGTGCGTGCTATTGTTCTCTCACGAGCGGAGGGGACCTACAGTTTAATGCCGACTCCGAACGGCGAGATTGAGAAGCTTTTTTTTTTCTAGACAGTTATACTCTTTGAGCATTGTCAGTGACTCGAAAGAGGTGGAGCCGTGAAAAAAATGTTTGATGTTTTTTTCGAGATTCGAACTGACGACCTCGAGCGTAGGAGTCGACGCACCTACCCACTACGCCACGGCGCCCCAGGAGATCATTTATAAAAATGAAAAAGAGAGTCGGAGACAAAACAGAGCCTTGGGGAACACCAGCATTAATTTGGTGAATATCAGACTTGAACCCATCCAAAACAACTTGAATTGAACGGTTCGAAAGGTAATTTCTAATCCATAGAAGAAGAGACTCATCGATACCATAAGCACGCATTTTCAACAAAAGAGCTTGATGCCAAACTCTGTCAAATGCCTTAGAAATATCAAGCGCAACGATCTTGCTTTCTCCTGCATTGTGCAAGGATTGGTTCCACTTTTCGGGGAGATATGCCATCAAATCACCAGTGGACCTGTTGCTGCGGAAACCGTACTGCCGATCATTAAGAAGCTTCCGCGAATCAAGATATTTCATAAGCTGACGCTTTATCAGAGTTTCCATGACCTTGGAAAGAAGGGACGTTAGTGCTATGGGTCGGTAGGAGGAGGGTGACGAAGATTTGCCCTTTTTAGGGACGGGCTGGACAAATGCTGTTTTCCATCCACTCGGAAAGAGACCAGAAGAGTAGGACAGATGAAAAAGCTTACGCAGTGGTTTTGCCAGCACAGAAGAACACCTCTTCAGAAGTATCGAGGGGGATACCATCCGGGCCCGTGGACTTATGCACGTTGAGATCGTTAAGTACTCTTGCAACTGTACGAGTGCGGAAATGGATTTGTCCCATGGTACAATCGACGCACTCAAGTACAGGCGGAGACAAAGCCGAATCTTGCAGCGTTGAGCTGGCCGCGAAATGCGCAGCAAGCATATTGGCTTTGTCTAAGGAGCTGACAGCTGGAATGTCATTGCAAATGAGGGTGGGAATTGAAGATGAGGCTGAATTCCTTATATTTTTAACAAATGACCAAAAGCTTTTGCTACCCTTGGGACATTGTAGCACTTTTTGCCTCAACTTTTGGTCAAATGAGAATTTCACACGTCTTATTAGTGCATTGCAGTCATTTCTGGCCCGTTTAAACTCTTTCCGGTTTTCCTCAGTAGGGTTGGCTTTGTAAGTCCGGAAACTCAACCCTCTCAACCTAATAGCCTCTTTGCAACTCGAGTCATACCACGCATTTGCTTTGGGTTTGATGCTCTTCACTCTGTGAGGAATGAAGGATCTGATACCCAGCAGAATGATGTTCGTGATCGTATCAGCAGCGGCATCCACGTCACTATCGAAGAAACATAGTGACCAGTTCAAATTCCTAAAGAAGTCGTTAAGGCCGCTCCAATCGGCTTTCTCGTATAGCTATACGGTTCTCTTAGGAATTTGTCCTCTAACTGTGTGGAATGAATACAAGAATTTAGCTGATACGACACAGTGGTCAGACTAGCCTAGAGGCTACAATATGTCAGTGGAATATTTATCAGGATGAGAGGTGAGAAACAGGTCCAGGGTGTTGGCGGAATGGTCTGCAATGTCAAGTATTCGTGTAGGCTCATTCACAAGCTGGGTCAGATTATTTACCTCAGATCTCAACATAGCGTCCTTCGGGTGTTGTTTGGCCTGAATGTCGAAGCCAATTAGAATTGTGTACATTGAAATCGCCCACAATGGCAATTGCAGACTTTTAACCACAGAAAATGAAATTCCGGATTGGAACAGAGACCGTATTGTGGTTGAACTTGGTAAGCTACATCACTACGTATGTATATGGCGAGACCGCGGTGAGAGAAGAAAAGAGGCACCAAGTTATATCCAGGCAGGTTCAAATCCGATAAATCGGTATCCTCACCTACCTATGTTTCACTCAGTGCCAAGACAGCTGGTTTATATCGAGAAAGGTGGACGTACACAGCGAAGAGATTCGCTCTTAGGCCACGAACCTTGCTCACGTCAACCCTAAAATTTCCTATTACAACAACAAAAAAAGACATACACCAAAAGAGCCAACTCCGACGTTGCATCAGATGGTAAAGCAGAATTGAGAAGTGCAAATTTAAGTAGCTTCCCAACGTCAAATCGATGTAGGTGTTATGCCCATACACCGATTAGAGTTGGTCCACCAACAATTTGCACCTCCGATTCCGCTACGTCAGAAGCTACGCACTCTCAGTCATTGCACTCACCCGCCTGATAAAATCAAACGGGAGTTGCGACCGAGAATGCGTAGCCTTGGCTTGTGGAGGAAAGGGACAAGAGGGAGCGGACCAGGCGCACTCGATCCGGATCACTTCACTGCACTGAATTTTTTTTTTTATTAATTATTTATTTGATATATTTTTTTTGTACCACTTCACACTCGCGCGTTGAGGTGTCGGACGGTCCGCGGAATTATTAATTTAATTTTTTATTTTTTTTTTAATTTTTATTTTAATTTTTAATTTTTATTTCTAATTTTTATTTTTAATTTTTATTTTTAATTTTTATTTTTAACTTTGCGAGCGAAGATCGCGAATACAAGCTGCCGAGATGAGATTTCTTCGTGCTGTTGCTGTTACTCGGCGGGATAGGGTGAGAAACACGACAGTGCTCGAGGAACTCAATGCTGGGCAGCTGCTTCTTCAAACGGAAAGGGCTGTACTTCCTTGGTTTGGTCACGTGGCACGAATGTAACCATCATCACGACTTCCGAGGCGTGCCTTGAATGCAATTCCATCAGGTAGGCGAGCGTTTGGCAGACCTAGGACGAGATGGTTGGACCAAGTCTAAACAATCGCCTGGTTGCGCTTGGGCATAGCTCCTGATGAGTTAGAGTCGATGGCGGAGGATCGAGTGGCCTGGAGGCCGCGTGGAACATGGGGGTCATTAAAAATGAGTCATCTCTCATGACTTTGCGAGCTCGTTGAGGACGAAAAAAAAATACATGTGCATGCGTCGGAGGGTAGCACGGCACTCTTGGCCTGCTCTTCCTCTATCTTTTTTTATCTCCCGTGCAAGGTATTTCATGTAAAATGTCTTTTTGGTGGATTGATATTTCACTTTGCTGTGAAGGTGGGTACTTTGTTACAACCGATTTAAGCGTTTCCAAAAGTGTCGGTTGTAAGTTTTCCCTTTGTTCTGGTGGTTTTCTTGGAGACGGAAGCGGTGATATATTTCTTATTGAGTTAAATTGGCAGCCTGGATGTTGCTACCTTTTCTCTTAAGCGTGAGGAGTGTGTTTTAAAGAGGCAACTGCGTTTTTCATTATGTTGTGAAATATATGTAGGATTCACAGTCCTCTTCCCTACTTTTCAATAAAACAACAATTTGGTTCTTTAATGTTATTAATTCTTTTATTAATTAAATTTACACAAAACGTGGCGCGTATGGTGACGCATGTTGCCATTTCGGATGACTATGATTGACTGTCCATTGTTCGTTTTGTCTGTCATGTCCCTGGTTTGTCCCTTCGTTAGTGAGTGTGTGTGAGTGTATGTACGTTCGATCGCCTGTTCTGCCGCGCGATCTATGCGATACTGGTGCATGCGTGTTTTATGTACTTCTCTGTTCTCTATATTGCCTACTGTTTGGTTTATTATTTGGTGTGTATGGAGGAAAGTACTTTCTTGCAGCGTCGGTTAGCTGTTGTCTGGTGGCCTGAGTAAACAGTTATCCTGATGAGTGTTTCGTGTGTACTGTTCTGTAATTCGTAGGGTATATGTCTGTCTGTATGTCCAATCCCAAATACAGTACAAACTCGATTTACGCAACTAATAGAAATTAAGGCAGTTGCAATAACCGAGGTTGTTGCACTTACTAGGTTATGTTTTTTTAAATAGAAAATCATAGTTCAAACGGGTTATTTCTTTAGATATAACGAGAATGTTATAAAAAGAACACAATTGAAACCAAAAGAAATCGTTATTTTTGAACACATTTTTGTTTCATAAGAAAACGAAATGTTAGAAAAAATGTCTTCTACTGGAATGTTGTTCTCTTCGGCCCATTGTAAGCATATGTGTAAGGATCGAACTGCAACTTCTGTTTTAACTTCCGGGGAAGCTTCACCTTCACTTTCATTTGAGCTCTTAATTTCTGTCGGATCCTCACAATTTGCAAAGGACTCAACGTTTCCGTGAAGCCAATCATTGATTTCAAAAGGAGAACATGCAAAAACACATGAATAAACACAAGAAGTTGCACTAATCGAGGCAACATTTTTGAAAAGTTGCACTTATAGAGTCAAGACGTACTACGACTTTAGTGTTGCGAAAATCGAGGAGTTGCGCGAATCGAGGGTTGCGTTAACCGAGTTCGTACTGTAAATGAGTGGAAAAAAAAATTAATAATTGTTGGCGTCTACAAAAACGGAACCTTTATAATTTCGGTGTGTTCGTCCGTCCATCGTGTCTGTCACACTTTTTTTTATCTCCGAAGTTCATGAAGATGTCGGCATGAAATTTTGGAATTAGGTACTTCAGACCTAGATGCCATTGCCTACGCAGCGATTTTAAAAAGTGGGGCCATTTGGGGGTGGCTCCAGTACAGGTGAATTTGACATTCATTTTGAAAAATTGTCGCACCCCATCGAAATATATATCAATCGACAGATCTTTCGAAATGAGGTGGAAGTTTCCTTCAACACTTTTTTTATCCAAAATACCGTTTGGAAAATATGGAGCTCCAAAGTTTTTTTTAATGCTCCCACTGCCATTTCTAAACCAAAGTGTTTAAAAATTTGAAAAAATCACAAAAACTTGGCTTCATTGAGTACTTTCATTTAAAACCATTGCGAGCACTCTGGTCCTAATGGTTTTGGAGATATTGGCCAAAAACGGTCAATCATCGACATGCGAATTTTGAAGATCTGAAAACGCAGTTTTGAAGACGTCAATGTAAGCATTAAGAAATGATAAATTTCAAAATATCGATTTGTGTTGAAATTTTGAGAATAAAGAATTAAAATTATAACTATTTTCATTTCGTGTGTTCGATCACTCTATTCGTTGATGAGTGTTATCTTTTCGATCTTACCCTAAATGCCCATCAGAAATCAACACACACACACACCGCAGGCATGAGCAGTGATTGGGTGGGATTGATGGAAGGGATTTTCTGTGTTGGATAACCTTGGATAGAGATGTACGGATGAATGTTTGTTTGTTTGGATGTATGAATGTATGAATAAATGGTTGATTTGGGTTGAAGTTAGAAGAAAATTCCATCAATATTATGCGACGGAACCTTCCCCGTGCGACTACAACTCGCACTTGCCCAATTTATTTTTTACTAATTTGGGATTACACAGTTCTGACAGTTCGATCGTGGGAATTACGTCGCACGGCAAGTTTGGAATCGGTCGCTCAAGAGACTGAAGTACCTTAAATTCGTCGATTATATTCTGAATAGAAAACACATTTATTATGGACAGGTGCAACCAGGGTTGTGTATTTTGAATTTCATAACTATAGTTCATTCGTCTTCAGCGCCGATAGTAAGACTGGCAGCTATATTAAGATTTTATACTGAAGTGAGCTACCAAACTGGTATTGGGAATAACTTTGGCTTGGGCTTAGCAGAGTCAACAGTAAGTAAGCTCTCCCTTTCTGGTTGCCTTGTCGTGGCGGGAGGGCTTAAGAGTCAAAGAACCTCAGTTCCAAAGATCCCAGGTGAGACATCGAACTAAAAGCCAGAAACGTCTTGACTTTGACGATAAACAAGTTAAAACAAGTATGATGGACAAACAAAGATTGGAAATTACTCCAGGTGGTACTAGCGACGGCGAAAATCCACCCGTAGTCTTCTCGACTACGGCTGGGGCAAGGATTCTGGAGGCCCCAACCATCATACTACCCTCCCCCTCCGCCCCCGGGGCGCTGATCATGGAATCGCTGGTACCCAATCCGAAGATTCCTGCCACTCACTCTACGACCAGCTCGATAGACTGAGTTGGAAAGTTGGAGAATGTAGCGGAGGCTTTGCCTGATACGCTTAATCTCCAACCACATAGTCAAGTGGCTGATCAGAGTTTTGCTTCTTATGGTACGACCCGGAATGCCGAACAGGTTGAACGGGCTCCAAACGAGGCAGCCTCTGAAGGGCCCCTGACTAAGAATCAAAAGAAGAGGAGAAAAAGGCTAGCGACGATCGCACGGCGCAAAGAAACTCCGGAGGAAGTTGAAGGCGTAAGTTGGTGGCGACGGCAAAAAGTAACAGGTCGGCAGAGGTAACTCCAACCGAAACCGATCAGTCTATTGGAGCCAACGCTACCTCTTCTTCTGCTGATTCGAACAGGATCAAGAGGAAGAAGATCTCAAGCGTTCCTGATCCCTCCGCTGATGGCTCTCCTCGCGCACAACATCCGGTGCTAGTGCTGCTCTACACAATATATGTATGCCTTAATTAAAAGTTGGACTCGATAAGATTTAATGATTCTAACTCCGAAAATCAATTGGACACACCAGAAACAAATATAGACACAAACTTTAACGATAATCGCTGTAACTCTAAGGAACAACCTTATCTACTCAATAAGATAAGCAATAAAACAAATAACTGAAGCACATGTTGTGGGCGCCGTGGCGTAGTGGGTAGATGCGTCGACTCCTACGCTCGAGGTCGTCGGTTCGAATCTCGAAAAAAACATCAAACATTTTTTCACGGCTCCACCTGTTTCGAGTCACTGACAATGTTCAAGAAGTATAACTGTCTAGAAAAAGCTTCCCAATCTCGCCGTTCGGAGTCGGCATTAAACAGTAGGTCCCCTCCGCTCGTGACAGAACAATAGAACGCACAGCACAAGTGGTTGCAGAGAAGCTAGGCCCAGGTCCACCTCGGACTGTAGCGCCGCCAATATACTCGTATATACATATATATATATAAGCACATGTATGTATGTACATGTAAAAACTTCAATAAAGCGAAAGTTAATTTTCTCACTTATATGAACTAATGATTGTTGGGCCAGTTCATATAACCTAAAGGTTTGTATATTTGAACCATGTATAGTACGAAGAGAATTTATTTTTTAACGTTTAAAAAATTAAATTGAAGTACATATTTATTTATTTAATCCGCGCCGTGGCCGTGTGGGTTCGTGCGTCGGCCTATGCGCATTAGACTTTCACAGTCTAGGTTCGAATCCAAGTTCAGACAAACACTTTTTCTAAAAAAAAATTGTTCACTTCACGTTTCTTATATGCCACCCTGTAGTTCGTGATGTTGTTCTAAAGGGTTTTAAGTTTAGGGAGGCCGTGGCGTTGTGGATATGTGTGTCGACCCCAACGTACTAGATTTTCCAGTCTGGGTTTAAAGCCCAGAACAAGTTACAATATTTCAGGAACAAACATTTTCACGGCTCCACCTCTTACGAGTCACTGCCAATGCTCAAAGAGTATAACTGTCTAGAAAAAGTTTCTCAATCTCGCTGTTCGGAGTCGGTATTAAACTGTAGATCCCCTCCACTCATGAGAGAACAATAGCACGCACATTGGACTGTAGCGCCGCCATTATTATTATTATTTATTTAATCCAGTTATGGCACAAAACTTTAAAAAAAATTATTTGAAATTTGTTGAGTTAAATTCGGTTGGAAAAGTTAAATATTTTTATTTGGACAGTTTTCGTAAATCTACGTTCAATAACTCTTTCACGTGCAAATGTAAATGAAGCGAAATAAAACGTAAAAGAGTTATTTTTCTTCTTCTTCTTAGGGCGCTACAGTCCGAGGTGGACCTGAGCCTCACTCAACATGCCTCTCCAGCCAGCACGATCTTTCGCCAGATGTCTCCAGTTTCGCACACCAAGTCGGCCGGACGCCTGGCGAAACTCACGTCGCTGTACAGCCCATACAGTTCGTGGTTGAATCTTCTCCTCCAAATGCTATCAACGCAAACAGGACCAAAGAGCGCGCGCAGAACGTTTTTCTCGAAAAGACCAAGAGACTGTTCATCCGCTTGGGATATTGTCCATGCCTCTGCGCCGTAAAGCATGACTGGGATGATCAAGGTCTTATACAAAGCCAACTTGGTCTTCCGAGAGAGGGCTCTACTACTCAATTTCATCCGCGTAAGCTAGCAGTTGAACAGACTTTTGGAAGATCGTGCCTTTTCTGTTGGCCAGTGAGTTTTGCACGATTTTCTCAAGAACGATGTTAAAGAAATCAGATGACAGCGCGTCGCCTTGTCTAAAACCTTTTTTAACATTGAAGGTCTCGGTGAGTTCGTTACCGACCTTGATGGAGCAGTGAGAGTTCTCCATCCTCATCCTGCTCAGTCTGACGAATTTGGCAGGAATGTCAAAACTAGACATGGCGCTGTATAGCTCGTCTCTATACACGCCGTCACATGCGGCCTTGAAATCGACGAATAGGTGGTGGGTGTCTATCTGCATTTCTTGGTTCTTCTCCAGGATCTGCCGCAGTGCGAAGATTTGGTCACTTGTTGACTTCCCCGGCCTGAAACCACACTGATACGGGCCTATCAGTTTGGTGACGAAAGGTTTCAGGCGTTCACACAGAATGGCAGAGAAGATCTTATAGGCGATGTTAAGGAGACTTATCAATCGATAGTTGGCGCAGTCAAAGGGGTCTCCTTTCTTGTGGATCGGGCGAACGATACTGAGATTCTACTCATCGGGCATGCTTTCCTCCGACCATATCTTACAGATGAGCTGGTGCATGCGCCCTATCAAATCATCTCCAGCTGCTTTAAACATTTCAGCGGGCACACTATCTGCACCAGCAGCTTTATTAGACTTCAGTCTCGATATCGCTATCTTGACTTCGTCTAGGTCGCGGGGACGGTATTCTCGTCTATCATCGTCCGTTGTGTTGAGTGGAACATTCTGACTGACAGCGGTATTTGTGTCCTCATCGCCGTTTAACGGTCTGCAGAAATGATTTTTCCAAATTCTCAGTATCGACTGCGAATCTACTACCAGTTGTCCATTCTCGTCCCGGCAGGCTTCTGTTTGAATTTTATATCCATTCGATAAAGGTTTCACTCTTTGGTAAAACTTTCGGACATCATTCCTGCCATAACACCTCTCCATCTTCCTCGATCGCGCGTAAAAGAGTTCTGTATAAACAAAGTATCGGTTTCAACTTCTAAAAAGTTTCAACAAAAATTCACTTATATGACGATGGTAACTGCACGCAGTGTGCATTTATTAGAGCATCAGTTCAAATAACTGAATTCTAGTACAAACATTTGGCGGTTCATTTATGAAACTAATTTATATAAAAGAGGGTTCACATAAGTGAGACTTCACTGTAATTCAATCTAATCTATAATCTTGAAACTTAAATAATACTGTGTAACAATATTTTGTGTCTAATGCATACATTTATCTTTAATTTTTGTTTCTTTTCCCCCTTAATTTAATTAAAAACACCCAATATCCCAAATTCACTTACCCCTCGATTGAATAAATTTGTATTTTTTAAAATGAAATAAAACCCTCAATCAAAATCACATACTTGGAAAAATAGAATTAAACTCCTTGCTCTCAAACGTGACTTTCTTATGAATAATTGTACACGACTTGAACTTTGATGTCATTTCTTCTTGTTGCACATGCTTCTAACGGAAAAACTTCTTCAGTCATTAAGTGGAAGCAGTAAGCTGCAAAAAAAAACCGGTCTTGTTTACGTTTGTGCAAGTCGATTTTTTAATTAAATCCCGCTTAATATTTAAATTGTCACACTGTGTGAAGTAGAAGAAAAAATCATTCATGATATTGTTGATCAAATCTTCTTTCAACGGACTGGCGGGGTAATACGGGATACATCTGATGTAGGAAACAGTTTTGTAAAAAATTGTATTAATGCGGACATATGTACATATATTAAGTTATATTTTAAATTAGACGACTGGATGGCGCAGTTGGTTAAGTGCCTGTCCCAAGTTAGAGGGGTCCCAGGTTCGAATCCCAGTGAAAGTAAAGTTAATACGCTTTTATCCGGTTTTTCAAATCTGGTCCAGTCACCATTTGCCGTTGGGATCCAATTAACGGCACTATCACTAAAGCGGTCGATCAGTGGTAGTAGTCTGACTGTGGGTATCACAATGGACCAACATGGTCTAAGTGAGCTGGTGAATTCACTAGCAGCCCCCTAATCTAACCTAACCTGTATTTTAAATTTGCTTTCGTGGGGCAACGTACGTTTTTGAAATGCTCTTGTGCTCGAAATAAACCAACTCAGTGGAGTTTTTTGCACCACTTCCCGAAAGACTTTATCTTCCCGCCCCCTTTCATATTGGTCACGTAATGTTCTTCACTGTTGTTGGCTGTGATCAACTAAAAAGAAACAAATACGAGTATGTAAATTGATAACAAAATATTTTACCTTCTGAGTCAACAGAAAATGTCATAGTGTCCCATGCTTTTTGTTTTACAAGTTAATTGTGGTAGAATGGGACAATTATATTATAAAGGCGCTGATGTTGCTTAAACGCTTCAATTAATGTTTCATTATAGTTTATAGCATGGGTTTTAAAAAACGAACAACGAAGCTGAAGCAGCACCGCCTGATATTTAACAATAAAAAGCGGGGATATACAAATTAAGAACTGTCAAATGTCATCTGTGTCAAAAAGTAGAAATATTGGCTCCTCAATTCGTTGTAGGATGTGGATTGCATCTCCTTTCTCCCTCTCTCTCAAACGAGGTTATGAGCTGTCATTATTTTAACAGCACGCAACGCACGAGTGCCTTCCTTAAAGCCTGTCGCCAAAATGTTTGTCTTTTTAAGGTTCCGTCTACAAAAACAGAACCTTTATAATTTCGGTGTGTCCGTCCGTCCGTCGTGTCTGTCACACTTTTTTATCTCCGAAGTTTATGAAGATATCGGCATGAAATTTTGGAATTAGGTACTTCAGACCTAGATGTCATTGCCTATGCAGCGATTTTAAAAAGTGGGGCCATTTGGGGGTGGCTCCAGTACAGGTGAAGTTGATATTAATTTTGAAAAATTGTCGCACCCCATCGACATATACATCAATCGACAGATCTTTTGAAATGAGGTAGAGGTTTGCTTCAACAGTTTTTGATCCAAAGTACCGTTTGGAAAATATGGAGCTCCAAAGTTTTTTTTAAATGCGCCCCCCCCTGCCATTTCTAAACCAAAGTGTTTAAAAATCTGAAAAAATCACAAAAACTTGGCTTAATTGAGTAATTTCATTTAAAACCATTGCGAGCATTCTGGCCCTAATGATTTTGGAGATATTGGCCAAAAACCGTCAATCATCGACATGCGAATTTTGAAGATCTGAAAACGCAGTTTTGAAAACATCAATGTAAGCATTAAGAAATGATAAATTTCAAAATATCGATTTATGTTGAAATTTTGAGATATCAAAGATTTAAAAATGAGAACAATTTTCATTTTCACACATAATTTCATGCTGTGTTCGGCCACTCTATTCGTTGATGAGCGTTATCTTTTCGATCTCACCCCTAAATGCCCAACAGAAATGAACACACACACACACCGCAGGCATGAGCAGTGATTGGGTATGTGTATGGTGGAAGGGATTTTCTGTGGTGGATAAACTTCGAAAGAGGTATAGGTATATGTATGGATAAATATTTGTTCGGATGTATAAATGTATGAACGAATAGTTGATTTAGGTTGAAGTTAGAAGAAAATTCAACTGAAATAGTTTTGAAATGTCGTTTGATATTCAGAAATCATCCATCAATATTATGCGACGGAACCTTCCCCGTGCGAGAACAACTCGCACTTGCCCAGTTTATTTTTAGAAAAACTGGTGATGTTGCTCTAAATCCAACTCTATGGGCTTCGACAACTTATGTCCGAAGTTTATTAAATTGTTACTGCCGTATATTCTAAAATACTTAACACACATACTGAATTTTTGCTTGATCACCTCAACTTTCCCATCCGAATGGAAAAAAGTTAAAATAGTCCCTATACCAAAAAATAGATCAAGAAACCCTGCTGAATACCGACCAATAGCCATCTTATCCTTTTTATCGAAAGTTCTTGAAAGGTTGGTCTTGAATCAAATGCGAAATTATTTAACAAGGAAAAACTTACTCAGCAACAGTCAGTCTGGTTTTCGTCTTAAGAGAAGCTGTAACACTGCGCTTTTACTAGTAGTTGAAGAAATCCGACAAGATCCAGACAAAAATAACGCAACTCTTCTAACTCTACAGTCAATCATTTGATCCTGTGCAATAAGTTGCGGAATAACTTTGGGTTTTCTCCTCCGCCTACTAAGCTGATATCATCATATCTTAGTGGAAGACAACAACGCGTTATTTTTGGTGATAGCTCATCTAGCTTTATTAACGTACTAAACTTTAAACTAAACGTACAAACATTTGTTAACCTTGTTTATTATTGTTTGAAATAAAAAAAAAAAATATGTGCGCTGATGATGTTCAGCTTTTTCTAAGTCGACCTCTCAATGAAATTAATAATGCTATTACCGCACTCAATGAAGATCTATCTGAAATCCATAAATGGTCTGTAAAAAATTATCTGCGACTTAATCCAGAAAAGTCAAAAGCTATTGCTATTCACCGTAAGGCATTTGACCTTTCGCATCTTCCGTGTGTTCTCCTCAATCAAAGTCCTATAGAGTGGGTAACCTCTGGTAAGAATCTTGGCATAGTTTTAATCGTACTCTCTCCTGGGATACTCATATTAACACGGCTATTGCCAAGGTCTATGGCGGACTACGTACTCTTTGGACTACTCAAAATTTCTTACCCACGAAAACCAAATTGACGCTTGCTAAATCCTTACTTCTGCCAGTGATGCTATACGGGTGCAAACCTGACGAAAGGAGCATGAGAAAACTGATCGTGGTCTACAATAACATTGCTAGATACGTATTTAACCTAAGGAAAAGGGACCATGTTTCATGTTTCTTTATAAAAATTGCCAGGTGCACTCTTTCAAATCTGCTGAAAATCAAAACACTCTGCTTTCTAAACAATCTGATCATTACTCGACAACCTGAATACCTTTTTGAAAAAATCAAATTTTTCCAATCTCCTAGACCGGTAAGAATTATACAACCCAGATACTCTGACCTCCAGTCAGAAAGACAATTCTTTGTACAATCTGCCAAGCTTTGGAACTCTCTACCAGCGCATTTGAGAGAGATTACTAGTACGAGCAGATTTAAAGCTTCCATTTTTGCTTACACGACCAGAGAACAAATTTAATTATCTTAATATTATTTTTCTTTCTTGTTTTCCTTAAATTTTCAATAGTATTTTACCTGTTTTATCACTATTATCATTTGTTTTTTTTTAATTTTATTTTCTATTGTTTTTCCTCACTTCTCAACTGGTATGAAATGATGTCAATTCACAGTATATTTGCACTCCACTTATGTAAATCCTTCTAAAGCTTGCATTTAATCATAAGATTGCATAATCTTCTTAATGTAAGAAATATTATTACTTGAATAAACTTGAAACTTGAAACTTATATATGGCGGAATGACAGCAACGATCTCTTTAAATGCTCAGGTTAAGTTGACATATTGCTTGCTTGCGGTGCCCTCTGGATAGCGTCTACAACAACAGTTGACAGGTATTCTAATGTATGCAAAAAAGGGCTCCATTCTTCTCCGACACTGAAAGACAAGGCATACCATTTAACTCGCACTGCCGCAGCTGCCGGATGGAAATCGAGCCAGAAACCGCAGAGCACTTTCTGTGCAAATGTCAAACAAGGCAAGTCTGGGTAAAGCCTTCACCGCTAAAAACCTCTCAGAGGCAAACATTCATAGTCTGCTAGCCTTCATAAATTTCACAAAGATGTTTTAACAATTAGGCAAATCTGAGAGAACACGCACTCCTTTTCTGGGCTGACAATACCAAACTACCCGACAAAGTTAAATTGTCAGTTCACATGGTTGGGCAGAGTTTGTTCCAAATTCTGACAATTTCATTACCACCTCGTTGGAAATCCCTTTGCTTGGCAATGCGTTGTCTGACAACTCTGTCAGGTTGAAAATTCGCAGTTTGCACGGATGGCAAATATTTCTTTACAAAAAATTGGTGGATCCGTTGCCAGGCATTGTCAGACATTAAGTGAAGTAAAGGGTTAGTTCTTCTTCTTCTTCTTAGGGCGCTACAGTCCGAGGTGGACCTGGGCCTCACTCAACATGCCTCTCCAGCCAGCACGATATTTTGCTAGCTGTCTCCAGTTTCGCACACCAACCCGGCCGAGGTTCCCCTCGACTTGTGTGCGCCACCTTGTACGTGGACATCCTCTGTTGCATTGTCCCACAGGCTCAGAGTCGAAGACTCTTCGGGCGGAAGCTAAGTTGTCCATACGCTCTACATGGCCTAGCCATCTTAGGTGTTGGATCCGTGGACACCTGGCTAGACTCTTGTCGCTGTACAGCCCATACAGTTCGTGGTTGAACCTTCTCCTTCAAATGCCATCAACGCAAACAGGACCAAAGATCGCATGCAGAACTTTTTTCTCGAAAAGACCAAGAGACTGTTCATTCCCTTGGGATATTGTCCATGCCTCTGCGACGTAAAGCAAGACTGGGATGATCAAGGTCTTATACAAAGTCAACTTGGTCTTCCGAGAGAGGGCTCTACTACTCAATTGCCTTTTGAGCCCAAAAAAACAGCGGTTGGCAAGAGTTATTCTGCGTTTGATCTCGGTAAACGACAAAGTCCTTAACTACCTTAAAGTTATAGCTGTCTATGCTGACGTTCTGGCCAAGTCGTCGATGTTGTGCGTCCTTTCACGATGGCAGCATATACTTGGTTTTGCCCTCATTCACCGCCACACCCAGTTTAGCCACTTTCGCTTCAATGCCAACAAACGCATCATTGACGGCTCGCTGTGTTCGCCCAACCACGTCAATGTCATCCGCGTAAGCTAGCAGTAGAACGGACTTTTGGAAGATCGTGCCCCTTGTGTTGGCCAGCGTGTTTTGCACGATCTTCTCAAGAACGATGTTAAAGAAATCACATGACAGCGCGTCGCCTTGTCTAAAACCTTTTTTGACATTGAAGGTCTCGGTGAGTTCGTTACCGGTCTTGATGGAGCAGTGAGAGTTCTCCATCCTCATCCTGTTCAGTCTGACGAATTTGGCAGGAATGTCAAAACTAGATATGGCGCTTTATAGCTCGTCTCTATACACGCTGTCATATCCTTTCTTGAAATCGACGAATAGGTGGTGAGTGTCGATCTGCATTTCTTGGTTCTTCTCCAGGATCTGCCGCAGTGCGAAGATTTGATCACTTGTTGACTTCCCCGGCCTGAAGCCACACTGATACGGACCTACCAGTTTGGTGACGAAAGGTTTCAGGCGTTCACACAGAATGGCAGAAAAGATCTTATAGGCGATGTTAAGGAGACTTATCAATCGATAGTTGGCGCAGTCAAAGGGGTCTCCTTCCTTGTGGATCGGGCAAACGATACTGAGATTCCACTCATCGGGCATTCTTTCCTCCGACCATATCTTACAGATGAGCTGGTGCACGGGCCCTACCACATCATCTCCAGCTGCGTTAAACCTTTCAGCGGACACACTATCTGCACCAGCAGCTTTATTAGACTTCAGTCTCGATATCGCTATCTTGACTTCGTCTAGGTCGCGGGGACGGTATTCTCGTCTATCATCGTCCGTTGTGTTGAGTGGAACATTCTGACTGACAGCGGTATTTGTATCCTCATCGCGAAGACTTTACCAAAGATTTTCTCTTTACCCAGCTGTGCGTTGAAAACTCTTAGAACGGTGTTGGTGTTGTAGTTGGGGCATTGGCGGTGTGTTCTTTCAAGGAGATCATAGAAGTCATCCTTGCTGTTGTCCTCGTTGTCTTTTGTGGGGGCGTTTGCGCAAATCAGGCTGATGTTCCGAATTTTGCTTTGATGGGGATCATCAACACGCACTCGGTTACATACTTGAAGCTTAAGACTTTTTGCCTAAGTCTGCCTCGAACATCAAATCCGCACCCGAATAAACGCTGCCTTTCCTGTCTCTAGAAATTATAGAAGCAGATGTCGCAGTTTTTCCTTTTGCCAGGTCCATCCCACCACACTTCCTAGATTGCGATAGTGTCTACTTTATAGGAGTCTATGGCCTCCTCAGATGTCAGGCATATGCCGATGACATAGTATCATAGCCAGAGGAAAAATGGAGGAAACCCCATGCGATATTATCAAATGGGGGCTAACTTTAACTAAGGAATGGTGCCTGTCGGCTGGGCTAAGCCTAAATCAGGCAAAAACCAGCACACCAACACCACCACGAAAACTGGAACGACTAAAACCAATAAGTCTGTCGGGCACAATACTGACTCCGGTAAAAGAAGTTAATTATCTGGGAGTAATCTTGGACAGCAAGCTCATCTGGAAAAAACATACAGAAGAGATAACCAGGAAAGCAACGCGTGCTCTGATGATTCGTCGAAGCTTGGCGGGCAAATCCTGGGGATGCAGTCCAAGTATTCTAAGATGGATGTACATCTCCATTGTGCGACCTACAAAAACCTAAGGTGCAATAGCATGGACCAAGAGAACCAATCTGATCAGCGCGAGGAAGACACTCAGAAAAGTTCAAAGCTTGGCATGCCTCTGTATTACAGAAGCCATGCGAACTTGCCCAACTGCGGCCATGGAGGTGCTACTGGAGCTGACTCCTTTGCATCTAGTGGTTGCAGAGTGTGCAAACAAAACAATCATGAGAATGGCAAAAGAAGAGATAGGAAAAGACAGGTACATCGAGGCAATTCGACGCACTTTCAAAAAGGGCGCCGTGGGTGTGTGGGTTCGTGCGTCGACCCATGCGCATTAGACTTTCACAGTCTAGGTTCGAATTCAAGACCGGACAAATAATTTTTCAAAAAAAAAATTGTTCGCGGATCTACCTCTTTTGAGTCACTGACAATGCTCAAAGAGTATAACTGTCTAGAAAAAGCTTCTCAATCTCACCGTTCGGAGTCTGCTTTAAACTGTAGGTCCCCTCCACTCGTGAGAGAACAATAGCATGCACAACGTGAGTGGTTGCTGAGAAGTTTGGCCCAGGTCCACCTCGGACTGTAGCGCCGCCATTATTATTATATCATTATTATTAAGTCAAAAAGCTACCACTCCTGGGCATTCCGAAGGATAACGTGATTAGGAAATTCAAGTTCCAAAAGAAATTTCCAGGAAGCTTAGCACCAAAAGGGAATGGAGAAATGGATCCATGGTCCACAGACTGAGCAGCAACACGGTAAAATGGTATACAGATGGATCAAGAACTGATGAAGGAACTGGAGCAGGAGTTTTTGGACAAAATACTTCGAATCCATGCGCAAATGTACCAGCATCTTTCAAACAGAAATGTATGCCATAGACAGCTGCGTTCAGATCAATCTTGAAAGGAATTATACCAACTGCGACATAGCAATAATGTCGGACGGTCGAGCCGCTATTATGGCACTAGACTCCTACATCATTAAATCCAAGCTTGTATTGGAATGCTTGCAAAAGCTGCATACCTGGCCATGCGGGGATAGAAGGCAATGAAATGGCCGACTGCCTGGCAAGGAAAGGAGCATTAGGACCCTTCATAGGCCCTGAACCATTCTGCGCTGTAGAAGACCATCTCGTCAGAGAAGAATTCAGGGAACTAGAAAGAAGGAACCGGATTGAAACCTGGAACAACGCTCGTGGAATAAAGCAGGCCAAGAAACTTCTAGGGCAATATAACCGAAAGAGGTTCGAGGCATGCATCAGAATGGGCAGGAACAACCTTCGTATCCTAACAGGCTCCCTAACGGAGCCCTGTATACTCAGGGAGCATATAAGAAAACTAGGTGTTTCAGAAGAAGGTCTCTGCAGATTTTGTGGAGAATTTAATAAAATTCTAGAACATAGTCTGAGATTTTGTGAGGCATTAGCCCACAAAAGAAAAAGGTGTCTTGGCGAGTACAATAGGAGTCCATTAACCTCAATACTGCACGTGGTCTGTTAAGGGACTTCACGTTTCACGTGCATAAGCGAAAGTCGTTGTCCTTTTTCCG
The DNA here is from genome assembly GCA_930367185.1 of Myathropa florea. Lineage (NCBI taxonomy): Eukaryota > Metazoa > Arthropoda > Insecta > Diptera > Syrphidae > Myathropa > Myathropa florea. Next base: position 38,850,139 of record OV884004.1, on the reverse strand, counting down.
TTTGCTGCTGTCGTTAAGAGTGTATTCGCCCGTATCCGAGGCATGTTGTTGTCTTTGAACTAGGAGTTTTTACGTGGTGAGGAAGTTAATCCTTCGCACAACCCCCAACTTAGCGGTTGCTGTAGAGGGGCCGCCATAAAGAGGCTGTATGTAAACTTGAGCCATACATTTACAGGGATCGTTGCTGTCATCTCACCAGGTTAAGAACAATCAACAACTTTACCCTGGATGCACAGGCCCATGCTCCAATCCATCCATATACCCCAAGCAGTAATTTAGATCAAATGGCCTGTAAGCAAACCTTCATTTCAACACTTCATTTCAAATGACCAATCGCCAATGTTTCATAATCTACGGCAACTTCACCTAAACGGGATTCACCCCAAAATGGCCCCATTTTTTAAAATTGCGTGCATGGAGAATTGTATTTAGGCCGATATCTTTATAAATGCAGGGGATAAAAAAATGTAACAGACGGACGGGCACACCAAAATTATAAAGGTTCCGTTTTTGTGGAGAGAACCTTGAAAAGAAGAGTGAAAGAAGACCGACTTGTGCATCAGAACATGAGCAGGTTCAGTCTCGAAGGATAGAGGCCAATAATCTGCTACGAGAATTCCAGGCGGGTTTTAGGTATGGCTACTCAACTGTCGACCACATTTTCGTATTGAAAAGCATTGAAAAGGCAGCTGTTTGGAATGGTGAAATGCTATCTGAATGGTTTAAGACGGTTTTACGAGTAGGAGTAAAGCATGGATGTTCGCTGAGCCCAAATCTATTTGCCCTCTTTATAGACGATATAGCGGACTTTCTTACAAGAGGAATAGAAATTGCAGGGATTCTCATTAAAGCCCTTCTGCTCGATATTGTATAGTTGGCAAGCTCACCGGAATCCTTGCAATTGATGATTAACAAATTGCATGAGTACTGCAGCCTATGGAGCCTGGTCGTGAATTTGGATAAATCCAAAATAATGATATTCAAAAAGAGAGGTGGTAGACTTGCTTACAACGAAAAATGGCGCTTTAACGGAGAAAGTATAGAAACTGTAAATGAATACTGGTATATTGGAATCCTTTTAACAAGTAGCCTTAGTATATACATACATCTGAATGAAAAACTCAGGACATAAAAAACCGTCATCAATGTAGTGTGGAAAAACTGTTTCAGCAACTCATAGATTATGCACAGCAGCAAATTCAAAGTATTTGAAGCTGCGTCGGAGGCAGTAATGCTCTATGCGGCGCAAGTATGGGGGTATAAGCCATATGAGGAAGTTGAAAACTACAACGTTTTTTCATCAAGAAGACATTCCACCTCTCTTCAAAGATTCCGAACTATATGCTCAGGCTGGAAACAGGCCTATCTCCGCTATTTATTAAAACACTTAAATTGCAGGTTAACTAGTAAGGGTTATAAACATGTCAGACAACCGTCTTCCAAAAATAATGGCCTTATACGCGATTCGGAAGCATGGTTCGAAGAATGGCTGGAATTAGCTCGCGGTTGTGATGTAGAGCTGATTGCGGAATCCATGAAATGGAAGAACTCACTATATCAGCTCATAACGAGAGTTGATGGAAAGGCCAGAATGTAGTTTGTAGAAGAAGCGACGGGATCACTACATCGTAGTACGTATAGCCGGCTAAATCACAATCTTGAAGATAAAAACTACTTTAAAGACATCCATAGCATTCTCGAAATATCAACAATGTTTAAACTCCGTGGAGAACTCCTAAAACTCAGCTATATCCCCCATAGAGAAGATCTTCCCAAATTCTGTAGTATGTGCAATTTAGAAGACCGAGAAGATACCATGCATTTTCTAGGCAAGTGCTCAATCCTAAGGAAACAGGGAGAAGTTTCTTTGGAAAAGACTTCTTATCGGAACAAGAAATGATATCCCTTCTCAACGAAGTTTACATTACTAAGCTATATAGATACTGTGAAATTGCATTAAAATATAGAGAGAGTAGCCGGGAATTTCTAAAAAAGTTTGTAAATGTACCCAAGTAACAATGTGAGAGAACAATAGCACGCACAACACGAGTGGTTGCTGAGAAGCTAGGCCCAGGTCCACCTCGGACTGTAGGGCCGCCATTATTATTATTATTAAGCCTTATTATTAGTTCGATAGTCAATCTGACAGAAGGCAATGCCATACTAACTGATTTTATATTATTACTATACTGTTATTATTATTATTACTTTAAATAAATAAAATCTCTATCTATCTATCAGTCTCGAAATGGGAAAGAACTTCAATAGCCTATGGTCAGCGGGAAATAAATAGTGATTTCAATAGTAGATTTTACACCATCTTTATTTATTAAGTGTAGAGAAAGCGTAGGGCAAGGAAGTGGGTTTCGACATTAGTTTTCTCTGAACTCAGTCCAAGGAATCGACGCAGAAGATGACCGCTCGATCTGATTACTGAGAAGATTATAACAACTCAGCGGATACCTAGCAAGTGGTTGTAACGACGTGAGAGGCGACGTATAGGCTCCGTAGTATCCTAGCGCCATATAAGTAAATTAGTAAGCCTGCTGCAAGTTAGGAAATATTTTAGGCCGAAATCATGCATTTTCTCCCATCGAACGAGACTAATTCAATTTGAGTCAATAAAGATTTAAAAACTTATTGGCCATCTGACTCACAATCGAATACTTTAAACATCACTGTTCACATCGTTTTCCAATTTGCTAATGAACATCTCACTATCCTCACCAGCTAGGCAAAGTCTCCATTAACACGTATCAACGCGTTACATAAAGCCAACCCCTGGTCCGGCCGTTTTGCTGTTTACCCATTGTACAGCGTTGTTGTGAAATAGAAGACAAACACATCCCCGTCTCCGTCACATCTAGCCCATTTGAGGTCCAATTAGCTCCTCCATTCGAACAGCAAACAATGACAGTTCGAAAAATTCACTTTCTCTGGTACGACATTTGCCTGGGCGACCCACACGCTGGGTCGAGCAAAAGCCCAGCGACCGGAGAAAGTAATCGATCATGTGTACCCTAGGTTTCACTGCATGTCAGATGTAACGCACCCTTGCTAATCGATCCGTTTATGCTCGCCCATCTGTCATATGTCGCTGCATGCAATCGGACAAATCACCGACCCCTCCGTCAAGTTCAAGTTTAGTCCATAGTCGTCTGCACATTTTTCCCCCAGAAATGGTTCACCCGAAAACCTGCCACCGGAGGAGGCAACAGACGGAGAGAGAGACACGCAAGTGACTACCATTAACTACGACGAACTAGCAGCTGCTGCTGACGGTGCGCTAGTTCACAACGCAGATCTATAATGAGTCTCCAAAGCATCTCCCTCTGCCTAGTAAGCTTGCAGAGATGTCTTTGAGTTGGCAAGTCGGTAGCCTTGTTCTACTGCGTTAGTATGTTCGGAGCATTGGTTGGTTGAAGATGACTATTGGCACGTTTCTCTTGGGCATCGGTCTGTCACTGTGGCTCTACTACATTTGGTCAAGACGTCGATTCTACCTGTTTTCGTTCAAAGTTCCCGGTCCCAAGGGTCTGCCGTTTTTGGGTGTTGTTCATCGTGTGGCCCAGAAGAAAGGTAAGCAATTTGAATAAGATATTCGTAACCGTGTTTGTCGTAAGTGACTAGACTGAGTGCGGAGTGCGTGTTTGTGTTGTGCTGCGGTTGGTGCGTTATTGTTAGGCAAATATAAGGTTTTAGGCAATTTATTGTTCACACAAAGTTTGATTTATTGTTGACAGTTCGCAGCATCATTATCCGATGGGTGTTGAGTATCTTTCTCTTGTCACTGGCATCATTTACTTTTGTGAAACTGTTTTAATGTGTTGTACCGTATTAAGATGGAAGTTGCAGTAGTGCATCAAGACTGTAAAATAAGGGGAGAGAGTATTTTTTTCAAGAATTGTATAAGATTGTGACAGCAGTGAGTGACAGTTTTGAATCGAATCCTTCTTTTCTGTTTTATTGTAGTTTGACAGATAGTTATCTTTATAAAAGCGGATAAATTAGATCTGTCATTGTCATTGTAGCTATCTGACAAATTATGATCAAGACGGAAACATTTCAAAGAGTTTTACTATTTTTTTGAGGAATTTTTGTGACAAGTTAAGACTAAATTCATGACATTTTATGCTAAATTATCAAATCAGACACTACTTTTTAACGGAGCTTATAGAAAGCTTGTGTGAATAGGTATTTGCAATTCATTTTGACACTGACAGTTCTTCGTGACATATTGTTTACCTGATTTTAAGATGAATATGAGATCAGGACAAGTCTTTACGTGGTGCTGTCAGAAAAGGAAAACAATTTTCCAGAAAATGTCACTTCTTGACAAAAATTTGTGTCAACAAGAGTGACAGTTCTGAATGAAATTCTTCTTGTTGTCAGTTGTTTATTTAAGGGCATTCAATCTGGGCGTAGTAAGTAAGAGCGTAGACTCCTACGCTTAAGGTCTAGGTTGCATAACTATTATCACTCTCTCTTATCACTCCCAACTGTCAGAGTGTGTCCAGAAAATCTTTTCATATTTCGCCGTTCGGATTCGGCATAAAACTGTAGGTCCCCTCCACTTGTGAGAGAACATTAGCACGCACAACACGAGTGGTTGCTGAGAAGCTAGGCCCAGGTCCACCTCGGACTGTAGCGCCGCCATTATTATTATTATTATTATAAGTAGTTTTTGATTTTGGGATAATTGATGAAAATGTCGGAATTTATAATTTTTTGCGGGGTTATGACGGCAATAGCGCCTCGAGTGGTGGCCTCGAGCTCCTTCAAAGGTATTGGGTTATTAGCGTAGACTAAGGATTTTACGCAGTTCCAGAGAAAATAATGGAGTGATGTCAAGTCGCATGATCGCGGGGGGCCAATTGATGAACGCTCGCCGTGGGACAACCCGGTCGCCAAATTTACCCTCGACAATTTTGAGCGTTGTGTCACTTGTATGGCATGTAGTCCTTTTTTGTTTGAACCCCAGCTCGGATATACCGAAGTTGTTTTGTCAGCAGGAAGTCGGCTAACATTGCTCTATTCCTGAAACCATTGACGGTAACAGTGCCTACTTCCTCATTTCGAAAGAAAGAAGCTCCAATGATGCCATAAACCGCACCAAACAGTCAATCTTTGTGGATCCATTGCTGCTTCGTCGAACACTTGTGGATTCTGCATTGTGTTTGCTCCAATAATCACAATTATGCTTGTTGACGTAGCTGCTGATCCAGAAATGGGCTTCGTCTGAGAACATGATTTTTTGGCCAAAATCCGTATCTCCGGCTCACATTTTCAGCGCCCAATTAACAAACTCACGGCATTGTTTATGATCGCCCAGCTTCAATTCTTGTCCCAGCAGACTCTTCTACGGATGTATCATCAAATCCAACCGCCAAATTAGCCTCGTTGACTCTCTGGTTGTACTCAATTCAGCTGATCAGCGCCGAATTTAAATTTCTGGGTATTCATTGATACTGGTCGCTACGGCGGCTGTGTTCACCATTTCACATCAATCTCTGTCTGGTTGATGATTTAAGGCCCTAAAGATTGTACTTACACACAAACATTCCCATGGAACGATGAATTGTCTGCATAGAGAAGCCAAGGTGACGACCGACTTAACGACGAAATTTACGTAGCATATTTATGTTACAACCGGAGTTTCGATAATAATCAATCATCAGCTGATGCATGGGCTCAACCAAACCATCAGACAGACTATCTGCTCCAGCAACTTTATAAGACTTTAGTTTCCATATTGCAGTATTGACCTCGTCTAGATCGGGAGACGAGATTTTCTTTTATCATCCTCTAAATTGTCTGTCTGGCAGCGGTATCTGTCTTTCTAATATCTTGGCACTTTACAACGAGTTGTTCATCTCGTCCCGGTAGGTTTCTGCCCGTACTTTATATCCATTCGATACCAGTCTTCGGTAAAGCTTCCTGCTTTCTGCCATAGCACCTCTACATCTGCTCGATCACGTACTTCACTTTTTCTTCCGGAAAATACCCGAACAGCTCTTATGGTTCGATTTAGCGTCGCCTTGTAGGCTTCCTGATTCGCTGCATGTCTGCTCTCGTTGTCAAGCCAGGGGTTTTTTCTATGTTATAATAATAATAATAATAATAATAATAATAAAGGCGGCGCTAAAGTCTGAGGTGAGCCTGGCTCCTGGGCCTAGTTTCTCAGCAATCACTCGTGTTGTGCGTGCTATTGTTCTCTCACGAGTGAAGGGGACCTACAGTTAAAGGCCGACTTCGAACGGGGAGATTGAGAAGCTTTTTCTAGACAGTTATACTCTTTGAGCATTTTCAGTGACCCGAAAGAGGTGGAGTTGTGAAAAAAATTTGATGATTTTTCCGGAATCGAACCGAGAACATCGAGCGTAGGAGTCGACGCACCTATCTACCCACGGCGGTTTTTTCTAAGTGGTGTCGCAAAATGTGCTCAGCAGGGGATTCTCTGATTGCTTTTTGACAAGTTTTCCATTCTTCTTCTACTGATTGTGCAGGTGCGTCGAATTTCGGAGAGTTTCAGGGAGACTCGATCGGCAAAGTTCCTAGCGGTATTTTGCGTCCGCCCTAGGTGCGGCAATTTTGTTTGTTAACGTAGCCACCGAGATGAAAATGCGCCTCGTCCGAAAAGACGATATTTCGTCAAAAATCATTGTCCAATTCAAGCTGCTCTAAGGCCCAAACAGTGAATACGAAGCGGATGATCGAGCACCTTCACTTGCTGGACTTTGTAAGTGAAGAATCCGAGATTGTTGCAGCGTAGCTGAATTAATGTCGCAGCGTAGCTGAATAATCTTGACCCCTTACCGCTGGTGGGGGGAAGCCAAGTTGTGTTCAAAGACGTTGATTCTTATGAACTGAACTTTATTTACAATACGAAAAATCTTAATAACTACAATTTTGCTTATTCTACAAAAGTCTTATCGCAAACAAATTAAAATAAGTGGAAATCTCTCGTGTCCTATTACTTGTTGTTTGATGCATGTACAACATCTTCTGTGATGTTGACGTACACCTCTCTCGTGTCTTATTACTTATTGCTTGCATGGCATGCACAACAGAGATCTTTTTGCAGAATTCTCCTCAGGCTAGTGAGTGAGATCTGATTGAGCTGTTGAGATCGATGTTGATGTTCGTGAATTGAGTCTCACACTCTCGGCCACAAAAGCCACATTCTCATCTGTGTGCTCCGTACGACAACGGGAACCATGAGGGTTGTCAACTAGCGTACCAGTCTCACGAGCTTTTTGCACAAACTTGCGTACAGCAGTCGCGGTGGGTGCTTTATTTCGGGCAAAACTTCTTTTCAAAAAACGCACTGTTTGGGCTACATAGCACTCACTTTGGAAATAATTTTTCTATATTTCCCAACGTTGTTTAAGTGGAGATTGACTCATTTCGTTCGTAGACTTTCTGTCAAGATTTCGAGCGAGAAACAGGTGTCAGTGTCAAAATAACCTATGATTTAAAAAAAAACACTAGATGGTCCACTCTGTATGTACATACTTTGGGATCGTGGGCTTGTTGGTAAAAGAAATACTTATCACTCTTTCAGGAATATATTAACGAACTGATCCTTTTTTCATTTTGAACAAATTTTTAAGACTGCCCAGATTATCTAAGATCAATACGTTAATTGATCCAGTCTCCCCGAATTTTTGAACTAATCTTTTTACATTTGATGCAGTTAAACCATTATTTCGAACATATGTATCTACAAAGGAAATTTCAAGTTGCAGTTGCAGTCAAGCCTTAATTTTTTTTTACAAATTTGGTGAACAATATCCAACGTCCTTTCGTGAAGCTCTCTATTCTATTCGTAAGCAAGACTTTACCGCACAGATGCCACAAAGTTCAAATTTTGCATGAATTTTGGAAATAAAGTCGGTATACCATTGTAAGTTCACCCCACCCTTTTTAGAACAATAGTGCGTTGGGGGATTGCTATAGAAGCTAGGCCAAAAAAACATTTTCGTCAAAAAAACTGAACTTTCGATGAATTAATTTCAAAAGATTCTCTAGCTTTTGATGAATGCTGAAATCTTCGTATTAAGATCGGAAATAATTCAAATCACTCTCGTATATGTATCAAAGATTCAAACTCAATTACCTTTTCGAAGCTGGAAGGCTGAAATTCATGAATACTATTGGCCAAACTCATTCTCTCGGTATGATTGTCAAAAGTTTAAAAATAAGTTTGTAAAGTTTGTGATTTGTGATTGCCTTCTACTTTATACTTTATACTGCTTCTTCCGTTCTCATTAAGAACTATAGAACCAACTACTGAGACAACAAGGCATTTAACAGAAGATGTATTTTTTTCTAGAGTCATTGGGCAGAAAAATTAAACACCATTTGTTTTTAGGATTTAAAATATCTATTAAATCTTCGAAGGTCTTAACTCCCCTGAATCGTCCCACTTACAGAAAAACGTGATTTTACATTTATCAGAAAATGTGTAATGTATTCATTAACGCAAGGAAGTCAAGCTGCTAATTAGTCTGAAGCTCAAATATTTCTTAATATTAGTTACAGCTTTGTGTGGAAACTTAATAACATTGCAGAGCTGTTTATTTTTCTGAAATTGTCTCTTTCAGTTAGTGAATATTGCAGCTGACTTTGGATAAAATTACTTTTCAATTTTCAACTTCATTAGATACGTTTTTTTTTTAAGCGACTGGATATTGATGAAACATCTGTAAACAAGTTAAATAATTTTCATTACATTCGTATGGGCTTTCATTTTATGGGAAGGAAACTGTAGACCACCTACACCTTCAGTGTCCAACAATTGCTTCACACGCTTTTATTTTAAAAGTTTCCTCAAATATTTCATATTGCTAATAAAGGGTTTTCCAATTAAGACCTGCCGATTTTGAACTTTCACTGTGAATGCTCTCTTAGGTTAGATTAGGTTCGGGGGCTACTAGTGAATTCAGCAGCACACTTAGACTATGTCGGTCCATTGTGATACCCACAGTCAGACTACTACCACTGATTGACCGCTCCAGTGATGGTGTCGTTAATTTGATCCCAACGGTAAATGGTGACTGGACCAGATTTGAAAAACGGGATAAAAGCGTATTAGCATCGCTTTCTTTGGGATCCGAACCTGGGACCCCTCTAATTTAGGGCAGGCACTTAACCAACTGCGTCATCCAGTCGGCCTTGGGACAAGTAATTTGCGCATTTTTCAGAACCATAGAAGGAAGGACATCAGGGCCCGTGAAATAATATTTTTTAAGTTTACCAATCTTTTCTTTTACGTTTTTCACGGTAATGTCGACTGAGGTCATTTCGGCCAAAATTTCTTTTCAAAAAACGCACTGTTTGGGCTACACAGCACTCACTTTGGAAATAAGTTTTCAATATTTCCCAACATTCTTCAAGCGTAAGGCGACTCATTTCGTTCCGCGAACTAACTTTCTGTCAAGATTTTGAGCGGGAAACAGCTGTCAGTGCCAAAACAATCTATAATTTAAAAAACAAATCTCTAGATGGCCCACCCTGTATTTTTTTTTCGGAGGATTTTTGGAACACTACTGGAGCACTCAGCCTCAAAACTGGTTCATTGTACTGCCAGGTAGCAACCTACTCCAGTGCTGTTAATTTGATCACAACGGCAAATGGTGACTGGACCAGATTCGATTTCACTGGGATTCGACTCCTCTAACTTAGGGCAGGCACTTAACCAACTGTGCCATCCAGTTGTCAATGCACCCTTGAACAGATGACCAAACTGTTAATGTCAAAACATTTCGTAAAAACAACATTTTTACCATTCGAAAGGTCCCGAGCTTAGAACGTTCACAAAAAATACAAATTTATTTCTAAAATTTCAAGTCAGTGACGGTAACTTTAAGAACGTTACGACAATCTTAGTAGTAGTAGTTCTCGTTCCAGTAGAAAAGTAATTCATAGTGAACAAATTTGAGTCTACATTTTCGCTGATGAATGTTCCCGTGTCAATGAGACAACGGGTTGGCCGAAGTGCCGACAATATTGTTGCTGTTCAAACGTCCGTCGCAAACGATCCAAAAAAGTCAATTCCATGGCGTTCTCAAGAACTGAGCTTGGGCATCGCTATGGCGAATTTTGTGGTAGGATCTTTCCCTGCACCCATATAAGATGAAGTTAACTCAAGAACCCAAGCCATTCGACTATATAAGCGACGTACGTTCTTGGATTGGGCTGTAGGAATATTGGAAGAAGGTGACCAATTTTTGGCACTTTTGGCTAAACTGCTTCGTTGCGTTATTGCTCTTTCAAAAAACAATAACTGCAAGTTATGGTTTTCATACCGGTGGAGTCATTGGACCTTTTTTTCGTTAACGAAAATGATCGTTACGATACAGTCAATGGAGATCGATACTGAGACGTGTTGCAACGTTATTACTTTGGTCAATTGCATGGAGTAGACATTAATGAAATGTGGTTTCAACAAGAGAGTGCCACAAGCCACACGGCGGGTGTAGCAATTCGACGTATCATTTCGATGAAGGAGTTATATCGAGAAATGGACCTGTCGACTAGCCGCCTAGATCGTGTGATTTAACACCTTTAGACTTTTTTTATGGGGCTACGTTATATTATTGGTCTATGGCAACAAGCCGGCATCATTAGACGAGCTCAGAGCCAATATTGAACGAGAGATAGCGCCCGTTTCGGTCGAAATGTGTGGCCGAGTTATACAAAATTCCGTTCAACGAATTGATCGCTGGAAACGTGCTTGTTGTATGAACGACATCGAAAGGCTTGAGCTATGGACAAATTTTACGTTTCCTATGTCCCACAGTTTTTTCCTCGTCTTAATAAAACGCTGCTTAATTTTTCCGTTAGGACTTTCATTCGATGTATAACTACAGGGTGGTACACCAATTGTGCTACCAGAAGAAATTTAAATAACTTTGCGCCCTGAAGAGTAGAAGTCGGGATCGCCTCAATTATTGTCTGATTCGACTACTTCAATTCATTCAAATTTCATGGTTTTGTCAGACAGGTCAGGTGACCTTGGGGGCCGCGGAAAATGGAGTTTCTGGATATTAATTTGTGTAGGAATTTTCATTAGAGCTCCGCCATAACCATAACATACATAACTATATGTATGTGCAGGTGCTCCATCTTGCCTTTTAAATGGATACGTCTTGAGCACAGTTCTTGGTAAAAAAAAAGCTCCTTTAAAACCTTTAAACAACGGTCTCCATTGACAGTCACAGTTTACATCATGTTTTTTAAAGAAGTATGGGCCCGCAATGCAACTTGATGAAACTGCGAACACAATGACTCGTTCTGGTTGCAATTCCATCCCATTTTTAAGGTTCCGTCTACAAAAACGGAACCTTTATAATTTCGGTGTGTCCGTCCGTCCGTCCGTCCGTCCGTCCGTCGTGTCTGTCACACTTTTTCATCTCAGAAGTTTATGACGATATCGGCATGAAATTTTGGAATTAGGTACTTCAGACCTAGATGTCAATTCCTATGCAGCGATTTTAAAAAGTGGGGCCATTTGGGGGTGGCTCCAGTACAGGTGAAGTTGACATTAGTTTTGAAAAATTGTCGCACCCCATCGAAATATATATCAATCGACAGGTCTTTCGAAATGAGGTGGAGGTTTCGTTCAACACTTTTTTATCCAAAATACCGTTTGGAAAATATGGAGCTCCAAAGTTTTAAATGCGTCCCCCCCTGCCATTTCTAAACCAAAGTGTTTAAAAATCTGAAAAAATCACAAAAACTTGGCTTCATTGAGTACTTTCATTTAAAACCATTGCGAGCATTCTGGCCTTAATGGTTTTGGAGATATTGGCCAAAAACCGTCAATCATCGACATGCGAATTTTAAAGATCTGAAAACGCAGTTTTGAAGACATCAATGTAAGCATTAAGAAATGATACATTTCAAAATATCGATTTATGTTGAAATTTTGAGATATCTAAGATTTAAAATGAAAACAATTTCATTTCCACACATAATTTCATGCTGTGTTCGGTCACTCTATTCGTTGATGAGCGTTATCTTTTCGATCTCACCCCTAAATGCCCAACAGAAATGAACACACACATACCGCAGGCATGAGCAGTGATTAGGTATGTGTATGATGGAAGGGATTTTCTGTGTTGGATAAACTTGGATAGAGATATAGGTATATGTAGGGATGAACGTTTGTTTTTTTTCGGATGTATAAATGTATGAATGAATAGTTGATTTGAGTTGAAGTTAGAAGAAAATTCAACTGAAATAGTTTTGAAACGTCGTTTGATATTCAGAAATCATTCATCAGTATTATGCGACGGAACCTTACCCGTGCGAGTACAACTCGCACTTGCCCAGTTTATTTCTTATTTACATTGCCGTTTAGATCAAAATAGGCATCATCAGACATAAACAAGCAATTTATCAAGCTGTTATCTTCTTCGGCCATTTCAATTATTTTTTGGCAAAATTCCAGACGAATAGGCAAACTTGCTTGTAATTTGAACTTTGTACGGAAACAAGTTCGAGTCATCCTCAATTATCCGTTGAAATGACCGTCGGATAACTCCAATTTGCGCCGGAATGTTTCGAGTCAGAATGCTGGGATTTGCTTGAATTGACGATGCTACAGCCGCGATTGTGTCTTGAACCCGAACGCAGGGATCTCGACGGTACGGTTTTCGTGCGATGCTTCCAGATTCCGCAAACATGTTTACCAACCTCATAATTCATCTACTCAGCGGAGTGCCGCCAAACTCCCGCCGGCATTCCCTTTGGGCGGAAATGAAAAACTGCAGAACATGTTACCGCTGCACTATCCAAATCCTATTTTCAGTATCCCAAGCATTAATTTTAATATTAACCTGCCAAAAAAAAATAAGCCGGTTACCCACACAGAAAAATAGTTATTACGTTTTGTTTTCGTAGCACGATTCGTGCGTCACCCTGTATTAACTCCATTATCATAAGAAATTCAGTTTAGAAGAGATTTGAAAACTGCACACTGCCACTTTATCACTTTATTGTTAAAGTGTGGAATATATTTCGCAATACCCCTTTGAATCGCATACATTATTTTCATTCCTTTCGATAGTTCTATTTTTTATTTTAGGAATTTCCCCAAAAGTTTGGATTTAATATCTTTGCGATAGCCTAGTGAAAGTGACACCACACTGACCGCACCTAACGTGATCGAAAGACAAGATATGAGTCCACATATATTTTGAATGTATTCTGAGAGCCGGTTTATTTGTCTAAAGGGAGGAGAAGTTGGCTAATGTAGAGAAATAAAAACAAATTAAAAACAAAAGAAGAAGGTGAAATGAGAAATTCACTCAGATAATACTCCAATGCAAGACGCCGGTATTCAACAAAAAATGTTTAATGTGATCATGCACAAACGTCAAAGATTTGACGTATTTTTGCAATGTGGTGTAAGTCAAAAGCTGAACTAAATTCGATTTCTTTATCAAATTCGTACAGAATTACACTGAGAAAAACTAAGAACTTGGCAGAGATATGTGAAGACTTCCAATAAAGTAAACGGTGTCACGAAAGTCACGAAAAATTGTGCGCCATACGTGGGATAAAGTGTTGCCAACTTGAAAAAAAATTGCAGTTAATTTTTAAGGATTATTGCAAATGGAATGGTACACGAAAGAAAGGCGAATTTTCATTGCTAAGCTATATTTTAAAAGTTTGCCAGCTACAGTTAGGAATTATCATCTTCAGCGATGAGATTTATTTTCTTCTTTCTTTCTTCACCTTAATTGACATATTGTTCGAATGTCATTTAAAATTTCGCGCCATTGTTGCAGTGTCAAAACTCAAAAATCATTGCGACGACTTTTGTTAAGTAAAAACAATGAGCTTATCAAATATGAGTCGATACATCCTCGTAGAATATGTTGAAATAGTGGAAGTTTTATTCAAAATCGGTGAAAATATCGCGTGAACTTATCGCAAAGATCTTATTGCACTTGATCATCATCAAGCTTCTTCTCTTAAAACCGATTAATTCTATTGACGGCGCTACAGTATAGGGTGGACCTGAGCCTCAACAAACTAGCCTATTCAGCTGGCCAACCACCTCCAATTATGCACGCCAAGTTTGCTGAGGTCCTTCCCACTTGTGTGCGACTCTTCGGGCCGAAGTGGTTTTGTCCATGCGCTCTACATGGCCAACATCTTACGCGTTGAATCTGCAGATGCCTGGCTAGACTTATGTCACTGTACAGTCCATACAGTTCGTGGTTGAATCTTTTTCTCCAAATGCCGCCAACGCAAGCAGTACCAAAGACTGCATGCAGAACTTTTCCCTCGAAAAGACAGAGCTTCTTCATCTGCTCTGTGATTGTCCATGTCTCCAGGTCATAGATGAGGAAAGGGATGTTCAAGGTGTTATATAAAGTAAGCCCGCTCCTTCGAGAAAGAGGTCTTGTACTCAATTGCCATTTGAGCCCAAAGAAACAATGATTGGCAAGAGTGCGTTTAAACTCGCTGTTGATGGTATTCGAACTGTGTACTTGAGAACCGATGTAGACAAAGTCGTCTTCTTCTTCTTCTTAGGGCGCTACAGTCCGAGGTGGGCCTGGGCCTCACTCAAAATACATCTCCAGCCAACACGATCTCTCGCCAGCTGTCTCCAATTTCGCACACCAAGCCCGCCGAGGTCCCCCTCGACTTGTATGAGCCACCTTGTACGTGGACATCCTCTGTTGCGTTGTTCCACAGGCTCAGAGTCGAACACTTTTCGGGCCTTTTGTAGGCTAAGTCCTTATCGGACCACCCTCGTATATCAGTTCACGATTGCTAGTTTCAGTTGAATTTGTATTGTTTTGCTTCATTGCCTAGTGTTTGGTTGTGACTGCAACATGTCAGGAGAACAAAAGCAAAAACAGCTATCAATCATCTATGTGATGGCGAAGACGGTGTACACTGCCGCTCATCTGAATAGGTTCAACTTTTTTTCACCTTATTCTTAGCTTCTCTTCATATATATTGCAATGACACATATTTGTTATATATGTAACGAAAGAGCACCATTATACAGTTAGTTTGAGCGAACAATTTTTGTCTTAAAGCTTACCGTTATTATATATTATATTACCACATGCTACCTTAACCAAACGTATTCATAAAAAACAAACACTGGCTCATCTGAAAAGGTTCAACAGCAAAAACTTTAGTTTACGTGTAGTTGCGTCGGGAAATTGTTCTCAAATTTTTTTCTGTTAAAAAACTTATTGTGTTTTTCATTTAATTTAATTTATTTTTAATTTAATTTTAATTTTTATGTCCAATTTTTTATTTTATTGATTCGATTAATGACTTTTTGCCATAGAATTGTCTCCCTGACTCGTATGCTTTACGTGAAAGAAGTTCCCACGCATTCTCTATGATATTTAGGTCAGGAGAGTATGGAGGCCACACCAGCATCTGCCCATTTTGGCTCTCAATCCACTGTTTTACCGCCCTCGCTGTGTGGATAGGGGCATTATCATGTTGGAATGTCCACGATATTGGTCCAAACAGCCCAAAAATGTGGGAAAGCCTTTTCTGGCACACCTTTATAAGAATTAGCATTCATTGTCGAGTTAAGAAATTGGAGTTCGAAGGTTCTGTCGAAGGAAATAGCTCCCCACACCATGCCACTGCCTTGACACCTATGCAGACGGCTTAAATAATGTTCCTCTTTAATTTAGAGGGCCCTGACGGCTATAATTATGATTTTCATGACCTTCGAAAAGAGGAACTTTTAGAACTATGTTAAAGATAAAGTCTATGTCAATGTTCCATTAAATATTCACACACTACAAATAAATCAAAGCTGTTATTCGCGAAATGCAGCACCAATTGTGCGACGACGTTATGAAAAGTTCATCAAGAGAATGACAAATTGTATGTATAACTTGTGCGGATATTTGCAAATATTACTATTTGCTACTCACCTCACAGTTTGTGGTTCAGATAAAAAAAATATGACCAATTTCTATAAAAATGTTGAGTTTTTCTAATTTTCAAAAACGACACCACTTGTTGAATGATCCTATAATTTTTTCAATATTTTGATATTTCCATAAACATTCTGAGAGCTTAAATATTCGCAGAATAATAATTAAGATCTCTTAATTTCTACTGACTGCATGTCTGGTGGCCCATACTAGACAAAGCCATACACTACAATCTCCTCAGGAAGGTTGAACTTCAAGCCTGCATCTGCATAGGAGGTGCTCTGAGAACCACACATTCGGATGCTCTGGACGTTATCATGAACCTATCCCCACTTGATATTTTTGGCCGGCTACTAGCAAAAAACACTGCTATTCGTTTTATGACCTCCGCCCAGTGGACCAATAATCCCTTTGGCCACTCCTCTATACTAAGTTCTCTAAACTTCCCGACTAGATATCTAGACAATGCCACACCCCAATATTTTTCTGACAGACACTTTGAAACCCTGATTCCAGATAGAGACTTTTGGAATAATAATCCTAAACCTTTTGCAGGTTAGAGATATTGGCGATATTGGCGATTAGTGAAGCCCCGTCCTGCCTCAAATGGAATGTAATATCCGCGCGTGATATTTGCATTTTCACGGACAGTCAGGCAGCCATCAGGGCCCTGGAATTAGTCCCTATAAACTCGAAAGCTGTAATCGACTGTCGCTCATCTTTAGACAAGATGTCCGATCAGTTTAATATTCACCTGTATTGGGTACCAGACCATAGAGACATTCCGGGTAACTGCAAAGCGGATGAGCTTGCCAAGTTCGCTACTTCACGTCTCTTCGACGCCATCATCTAGGGGCCTACTTCTTTAAAAACTTATGCGAACTCAGTGTGGTTCCCAGTAGTAATCTGCTACGCTTTATTATGGTTTACTCCATTGGATTGACCTTAGTCAAACCATGTGGCTGCACAATGAATCAAATCTGGTCTAAGTGCACACCATAGCCACTTATACCTAGCTACCTAATTTCTACTGTCAAAAGAAATATATTCTTGCAGTGTTTGTGACCCACTTTATCATCGCATTATTGAACAGTTTTCGATAAAAATAAATATAGATTGAGAACGTCTGCATAGTTTGTGTGTATCTGGCACAATGTTGTTTAGCAACCTTTTGAATGAAATAAATGCTGTCGCCAATCACACAACGATATACATACACACCAAAGAACTGCTTAATCTACTAATTTACACCTGCAAATCATTTGCTAAAACAAGGGCCGTTCGCAATCTTACACTCAGAGAATATGAGTGTCAATAGTCTTGGAAATGGTAACAAAATTTAGCACATTCATAAAAACTTGTAATGATCATCGTGTTTACACTCATAAATGTGTGAAGGCTCAGTAGGGTAGCACTAAAGTATTTATTTATTCAGATAATTCACACAAGTTGTGAACTAAATCGCTCAGAACGAACTAGAAAATTTCATTTCAAAATGGACATTTTGTTTGGTGATCGATTAACAAGGGAAATGGAAATCTATATTCACACTGCTGTTCGTTTTAAGGTTAGAGGGCACGATTGTTGAGCACCTCAACACTTTTCAATCAATTGGCTCAATTTTGCATTATTCAGTTGATCTTCGTTAAATGCGTTTTATTTTATTTGGAAATTGAAAGAAATTCTCTTCAATGCCTCAAAGTCAGATTCAGACCACACGAGTGCAGTCAAGATAAACTATAGGAAAAGAAATTTAAATAAAATAAACAATAAACACCATTGTGAGATATAAAATTAATTCTGACTTTACTTTGAAGCTACATTCACGTCATTGTGGGGTGAATACCACATCATTCAAATGGCCATCTCGGCTTTGCTGTAATTGCTTCAAGCGGTCGGTCTAATTTTTGATGACTTGGTCCAATATTTTTTCTTTTTTCGCCAATTGAATCTTGAGTGTTGGCCTTGAGCTCATCCAAGGTGGTTGGCTCATTATCGTAGACCAAGGACTTGACTTAGGCACAGAGAAAATAATCGAGCGATGACAAGTCGCATGATCGTTGCGACCAATTGATGAACGTCCGCTCGAGATGACCCAGTCGCCAAATTTCTCCTTTACAACTTCGATCGTCGCTTGTATGACATGTAGCGCCTTGTTGGAACCACAGCAAGGATATGTCGATGTTGTCGAGCTCTTGTCACAGAAAGTCAGTTTACATCGTTCGGTACATGAGACCATTGACGGTAATGGTGAATGCCTGCTATGACATAAACAGCACCAAACAGTCAATCTTTGTGGATGGATTGATGCTTGGTCGAACACTTGTTGATTGTTGTCGCTCTAGTAACGGCAATTTTGCTTGTTGACATACCCTCCGGGGTGGATCTGGGCCTCAGCCAACAAACCTCTCTAGCTAGCACGGTCTCTCGCTAGCTGCCTCCAATTCTGCACACCAAATTGGTTGAGGCCATTCTCCATTTGTGTGCGCCTTCTGTAACAAAGACGTCCTCTGTTGCATTGTCCCAATGGCTCCGATTCGAAGACTCGTCGGGACGAGAGCTGTGTTGTCCATACGCTTTGCGTGGCCTGGCCATCTTATGCGTGTTATCCGCAGACGCTTCACTAGGCTCATGCCGTCGTACAACCCGTATAGTTCGTTGTTGAATCTTCTCCTCAAGATGCCAGCAACGCAACTAGGATTAAAAGGTCGCACGCAAAACTTTTCTGTCAAACAGACCAATACCTTTTTCATCCGCTTTTAATGACGTCCATGTCTCTGCACCATAGAGCAGGACTGGAATGATCAACGCATTATGTAAGACCAATATGGTCTTTCGAGAGATGGCGCTGTTACTCAAGTGTCTCTTGAGCCCAAAGAAACAATGATTGGCAAGACTAATTTTACGTTTGATTTCGATACTGATATTGTTGTCCCTATTTACTGCAGAGCCGAGGAAGATGAACTTCATCTGATGAAGTCCTTGACGACTTCGAAGTTTTTACTGCTAAGTGTGACACTCTGTCCGAGGCATAGAGGTTGTGTGCTCTTTCTCGATGACAGCATATGTACACTGCGGAGCAAAATAATAAGCACAGTTTGTTGAAAAATTGAATTCTGGTTATTAAAGCCAAAACAACGTTTTTATACTTAGGTAGTTATTTTTCTATTATTCTGTATTAATTTTACTTTAAAACTAAAAACAAAAATATGGAGTTCAAACAGTACAATTTTTGGTTCAAATAAATTAATTTTTGTCTCATCAGACCAAAGTATGTTTCGCCATTTTTCAGGTACCCTCTTGCAATTTGTTTCAACAAATTTGATACGGTCCGTGATATTTTTCTTTGATAGAAGGGGACACTTTTTTGGATGGGAGGCTTTTAGATTATTATTATTGCGCATCGGTGTTTAAGTTCAAATCCGTTTTGATTTGTTTCGATGTTATAAACGGATCTTTTTTGGCACATCGAACTATTAGAAGGTCAGTTTTGGAGGATGTTATGCGCTTTCGACCCCGAGTTTCTTCCGGATATTCAAATTTTAAAGCATTTCTTACCATTCCTACAGAACAAGAAACATTTTTAGCAATAACTCTCAGTGATTGCGCTTCTTTTCTGAGCTGGTGTTTTATGTTTCTTAGTTCTGGTGAGCAATGTTTCTTTCGACAAATTTTTCTTTAAAAACCCTAACATTTTCAATTGTTCAATTAGCTCTAATAATTAGATTGGGCGCCGTGGCGTAGTGGGTAGGTGCGTCGACTCCTACGCTCGAGGACGTCGGTTCGAATCGGTTCCACCGCTTTCGAGTCACTGACAATACTCAAAGAGTATAACTGTCTAGAAAAAGCTTCTCAATCTCGCCGTTCGGAGTCGGCATTGAACTGTAGGTCCCCTCCGCTCATGACAGAACAATAGCACGCACAACACGAGTGGTTGCTGAGAAGCTAGGCCCAGGTCCACCTTAGACTGTAGCGCCGCCATTATTATTATTATTATTATTATTATTATTATTATTATTATTATTATTATTATTATTATTATTATTATTATTATTATTATTATTATTATTATTATTATTATTATTATTATTATTTTTATTATTATTATTATTATTATTATTATTATTATTATTATTATTATTATTAATTAGATTGTTATTACTTACAATAATAAAATGCAAAAAAAGAATGCGGCAGAAAATAGTAGCTAGAAAAGTTGTATTCCTATTATTTTGCACACGCGAAAATAAACTTTCTTGTACAAACTGCTCAGAACTACTAAAGTAAAACAAACTAGACGCATCTGTTTTTTTTTCGGGGATTTTTTTAAATACTACTGGAGCACTCAGACTCAAAACTGGTCCATTGTACTGCCAAGTAGCAACCTACTCCAGTGCCGTTAATTTGTTCCCAATGGGAAAATGGACTGGACCAGATTCGATTTCACTTGGATTCGAACCTGGGGCCCCTCGAACCTGGGACAGGCACTTAACCAACTGCGCCATCTAGTCGCTTGAGCCATCTGTTTACTCTTATTTTAACCGTTATTAAAACCCAACCAAAATAATGCAAAATGAGCGTTCTGCATTATCACTCAAAGCGTTAGAGAGATCGAGGCAGATAAGGTACCACGTGTGCTTATTATTTTGCACATCAGCGTACAGTTTGTCAAGAACGTGTTTACACAACGTAAAAAAACAGGAAATTCTACTTTCGCATTAAAAATTGAAGTACTTGCAGTAACTTAATTGAACATTTTCTTTTGCTAGTTCATAAAACTACATATTTGAAAATAGGTAACAAAAAAAATGCTTTAGTTCACTAAACAATAATGACATAAATTACAAAATGCAAAAAGGGGCGAACTTTGGACTGACAAGAAAGTGTTTACACATCCTATTTCAATTCGCTTGCGAACTGCATAAACAGTTTCATAACAGTACCGTTATAGCGGTTTTTTATTTTTTGTTTTATAACAGATGTACAAATTTGAAAGAAAAAATATTTATTGATATTTTTGCTGTTGAGAGAGTGTTGTTCGTAATCGTGTTGTTATTGATCAGTTGCATACAATATGCCTGGGAAAAGAATTAGTTTTGAAGTGAAACAATTGGGTTAGTACAACCGTTACAATGTCAAAAGTCTCAAGGAAATTACAAATCTGTTCGGCTTATCTAAAAAGACAATTTATAACATTATAAACCGACCAGAGCGTGGAAATAGTTAAGAGGTTATTGCAACAAAAGGAAGGCCAAAAAAATTATATCATTGAAATGAGCGCTGCCCACTAAGAAAAGTGCACGAAAACTCCCAAACATCAGTTAGAGCCTTGTCCAGAGAGATGAACCAGGAATGTCGAGTACAAGTTTCTCACGAAACTATAAGACAAGTGCTTCTAAAGCATAAGTTTACATCGAGAGTTGCAAGAAAAAAACCACTGTTTTCGAGTAAAAACATTTAAGAACGCTTTCCGTTTGCTACAGAGTATAGCATTCAGTGAAGCGAATACTGGGACGAAGTTATATTTTCCAATGAAATGAAAATTATGATGTACTATAACTAAGGGCCTAGCAGAGTGTGGCACAAGCCCTTAACCAACCGTTAAATTTGGAAAGTTAACTGTGATGGTATGGGGGTGCATTTCGAGCAAAGGTGTCGGAGAGTAAGGCTTTATTGAAAACACCATGGGCGCAAAGAAATACCTGAATATTTTACAAGCTCATTTGCTCAGCAGTTCTAACAATTTTGGATTTAATGGCGGTGATAACATGAGAAAACCAAAATTAAAGTTTTATCAAGATAATGACCCGAAACGTAAAAAACTTACGGTTAAGACATGGCTGCTTTATAACTGCACCAAAGTACTGGATACACCTGCTCAGAGCCCAAGTCTTAATCCTACAGAAAACTCTTGGGCCCATTTGAAGAAGAAAGTGGCAAAAATGAACCCGAAAAGCCGAAACCAATTGATGCAATACAATAAAGAATAGTGGGAAAACATTCCAACCAATTATGATATAAAAAAAATTGATTGGGTCAATGACGAATAGGTTAAAGGCTGTTATTGATGCACCAAATATTAAAATAATAATTTAAAACATGAATTTTCTTGATTTAGCTTCTTTTTAATTAGTTTAGCTTGTTATGTAAATGTGTGTAAAGACTTTCTTGACAGTAAAATTTTAGTTCATTTTTATGTTTTGTTATATTTTATGTTGTTGCTAAATGAAATTAACTATTTGTGTATGTTATTAAATCTTTAATATGTAGTATTATAAGTTGTACCAAAAATATTTGCAATAAAGCTACTGGAACCACATATATTTATAACGTGAAAGTAGAATTTGCTGTTTTCTTACATAGTGTAAACACTTTCTTGACAAACTGTATATGTTTGTTTTGCTCTAGTTTACCGCCAGACACATTTTGGCAGCCCCCGCTCCAATGGCAGCAAACGCCTCATTGACGGCTCGCTGTGTTCATCCAATCACGTGAATCAAGTTGAACGGACTTTTGGAAAAACGTGCCTCTAGTGTTCGCATGTGAGTTTTGCCCGATCTTTTCAAGAACGATCGATTTTAAAGAAGTCACATGACAGCCTTGTCTTACACCTTTTTTTGACATTGAAGTTCTCGGTGAGTTCGTTACCGACTTTGATGGAGCAGCGAGAGTTCTCCATCGTCATCATGCTCATTCTGACGAGTTTGACAGGAATGTCAAAACTAGACATGGCACTGTATAGCTGGTCTCCATGCAAGCTGTCATATGCGGCCTTGAAATCGACAAATAGGTGGTGTGTGTGGATTTGCATTTCTTGGGTCTTTTCCAGGATTTGCCGTAATGTGAAAATTTGGTCTACTCTGGACTTTTCTGGCCTGAAACCACACTAATATGAACCTATAAGATTGGTGACGAAAGGTTTCAGGCGTTGACGCAGAATGGCAGAAAATGTTGTATACGCGATGTTAAGGAGACTTATGCCTCGAAAGGTGGCGCAGTCAAAGGGGTCATCTTTCTTGTGGATCGGGCAAACGATACTGAGATTCCACTCGTCGGGCATGCCATCCTCCGACCATATCTTACAGATGAGCTGGTGCATGCACCTAATCAGAACATCCCCAGCTGCTTTAAACAATTCCGCGGGCAATCCGTCCGCTGACATAGCCCCTGAGCCAAAAATGGCCTTCGTCTGAGAAGATGACTTTTTTTTCCAAAATCCGAATATGCATTCAACATTTTCAGCGCCCGAGTAGCGAACTCAAGGCGTTGTCAATAGTTGTCCGCACAGCACAATTTTATACGGCCCATTTCTAACCGCGAAACAAGCCGGTTTGACTCTCTGGCGATTCAGCTGATCGGCACCGAATCGACTTCGTCTTCTTCGATACTGGCCGCTACGGCGGCTATGTGTTTTCCATTTTGCTCCAATCTCTGACTGGTTGGTGGCTTAAAGTCCAAAAGACTGCACTCACACTCACCCATTTCCACGATGCGACGAATTGCTTGCACACAGCTGTGATGACGACCAATTTTGCACGTTTGGCAAGCGAGAAATGATGCATTAAGGAATGGCAAACCTAGCTGAATATTTTGAGAGCTGAATGTCATTGGTGACTTTGATAGCTTATAATAATAATCGCGGCGCTACAGTTCGAGGTGCACCTGGGACAAACTTCTCAGCAACCACTCGTGTTGTGCGTGCTATTGTTCTCTCGAGCGGAGGAGACCTACAGTTTAATGCTGAACGGCGAGATTGAGGAGCTTAGGAAACACACAGCCGGCTAGGAATATGCCGTCTGTTAACACTTTACGCCTATAATCTTAAGCAAATGATACTCAATATTTTGAAAGATACGAACAAAAAGTGCACCGAATATTCAAAAAAGAATTTAAATAATGATTTTATAGTCCACCCGAACCAAGCACAGTTAGTATTTACATAAGGTCTCAATTGTGCGTGCAGAAAGTAAGCACCCGCGAGATGAAAACCCGACTTCCGTCGAACCAGCATTCCAAAGCAACGAAGTATGACCAGATTACATGGCAAACATCCATCCATCCCTATCCATCTTCTTCTGTGCTTACGACCTTTACTCTCTGGATTGTCGTATCTCATCGCACACACATCGGCCATTCATTGCTTCTAAGCGTAAAAGCCCCAAAGGGTGTCTGTGATTTCCGTGCAAAATTAATCTCACCTCAGGCAGCAGCGGCACAGCCCATGACTATCAGAGATGTTCTTGTAACCATCTCCAGATTGCTGTTTCGTCAGTTGGAAAGAAAGTTTGATTATCTGCCGAAGTATGCGGAGTCATCGTTCGTTAACATGAGACACTAGCAGTGACGTAAGTCGACGAATCTAGAGTTGACTCGATAGACGACTTTTTAATACGAAACCACGTTTGTATTTGGTATCAGCTTCTTTGGTCAGAGCAGGGAGACGTAATCAATGTTTTGATCAAACCGGTCTTTTGTAATGGGAGGTGATTAGTAGTGGTCTGTCAGTGGAAGCTCAGTGTGCAATTTTCCTCGCTCATGGCGCCATAAATGGAGTTTTAACAATTTTCTGAGGTTTCTGGGCACAACCCGTGTGACATTATCCACTTGATACAAATTCAGGTTTAGTCGATGGAAAGTAGGGGATAGTCAGTCTATAATGATCTTAAAGCCAGTAATAAAACTTGCTATTAAAATTGAGCCACTGGGAACTGAGTTTGTACACAGCATTGGCCATCCCAGTCCTGTTCTGCGGGGCATGGGCTATATCCCAAATGAATGAAGAAAGTCTTAGTCTTTTCGGGAGAATAGTTCTGCGTACGATCTTTGGTTCTATTTGAGAACCGCACAGCGACATGCGTTTTTTTTTTCGCAGAGTTTTTGGCACACTACCGGAACACTCAGACTCAAAACTGGTACATTGTACTGCCAGGTAGCAACCTACTCCAGCGCCGTTAATTTGATCCCAACGACAAGTGGTGGCTGGACCAGATTCGATTTCACTGGGATTCGAACCTGGGACCCCTCTTACTTGGGGCAGGCACTTAACCAACTGCGCCATCTAGTCGTATTACATGCGTCTTACCAGGTGTCTGCAGATCCAACGTCTAGGACACTAGATCATGTAGAGAACATGGTCAACTTAGCTTCAACCCAACGAATCTCCGACCTCGAGCTTGTGTAATGACGCAAGAGATGAGGTAGCCCACACAAGTGGAGAAAGCCCTCAAACGCCTTGGTGTGCAAAACTAGAGACAGCTACTATGCTAGCTATCCCGAAGCACTACTATATCTCCCTCCACTCGACTTGTTTACCAGACAAGCAGCAGCTTGTCTTACAGCGGTAAGACTTAGAACACTACACTTGTGGAATAATCACCATACAGGTCATTCCACCATTCTAGATAACCTCGAGTTTCTACCGCTCGACACAGGTCTCCTATTTCTTCATCTCCTCTTTGAGAAAAACTTCTCTTCCAGCATATCCTTCAGGTCCGATTGGAAGTCTAACACTCAGACGCTGGACGGTCCTCTGCGTATTTTCACAGATGGATCCAAGACAGACGAGGGAGTAGGATTAGGGGTCTACTCCAAGGATTTCAATTATAGCATATCCATTCACCTTCCAGAACATTGTAGCGTATTTCAAGACTGAGACGATGGCAATAAAAGAATCCCTGTCTTGGCTTAAGAACAACGTGATATTTAAGGAGGACATCACCATCTGTTCAGACAGCCAGGCAGCAATCAAATCCTTGAACTCGGTCACTTTCCTCTCTAAGACCTCCCTGAATTGCCGCCTATCTCCTAACGAGATGGATGAGCATTTTAATATTCATCTCATGTGGGTGCCGGGACACAGTGACATTAAAGGGAATTGTGAAGCCGATAATCTCGCCAGACGTGGAACGGTCTAGACAAACCTTCCTAGTCGAAAACCTCCGCCCATACCATTCGCTACAGCTAAAATTATAATAATAATAATAATGCCGGCGCTACAGTCCGAGGTGGACCTGGGCCTAGCTTCTCAGCAACCACTCGTGTTGTGCGTGCTATTGTTTTGTTACGAGCGGAGGGGACCTGCAGTTTAATGCTGACTGCGAACGGCGAGATTGAGAAGCTTTTTCTAGACAGTTATACTTTCTGAGCATTGTCGAAAGAGGTGGAGCCGTGAAAAAAATTTTAATGTTTTTTTCGAGATTCGAACCGACGACCTCGAGCGTAGTAGTCGACGCACCTACCCACTACGCCACGGCTCCCACAGCTAAAATTAGTACTTTTAAAAACACCAACTTAAAATGGCACTACGTCTCATAACAAAACAAATTTGGTCTAAATTTGATTTAAAATGTTCACTCTATCTCATTAGAATGAACAGGCCATCTTTAAGGACTGTCATTGGAGTTATCACAGGACACTGTGCCATTGAAACTCACGCCTTAAGAATGGGACTCCCTCACAACTACTTCTGCAGAAGCTGCAGAGACAAGGAAGAAGAGGAAACTATAACGCATCTCTTCTGCACCTATAGTGCCCTATCGTCCCGCAGGAAAAAAACACCTTGGACCCTACTTATTTAACGACTTGAGCGTAATGTCGGCATCCATCAACTAAAGACCTTCGTAGAAAGCACCACATGGTGTTTTTGGATAGGTGACATACGATTCGCGTGGTATCACAATGGGCCTAAGTTGGACTAAGTGTGACTGCTATCTGCTGGAGTTCCATTCTAAAATAAGGCACCATAGAAATAAGACAATTTTATCCAACAACCTTTGCATTAAACAATTCATTCCAACCTTGTGTAACTTACACATCAAAATTATTGTGGAAGAATCTACAAAACCCAACGTATATTTACCGCATTCAGTGAGGCAGTGATGTGTAGAAAACTAATTTTAAATCCAAAATTGGAAAGAAAATTAGTCATTTGAGAGACCAACACATACAATTTTAGAATTCTTCCACCGAGATCCAAAAAAAATTTAGAATTCTTCCACCGAGGTCCAAAAAAATGGACTTCAAAATTCGCCTGCTTACAGTCATATGCTAGTAGTTCAGAAACTTTTTTAAGCCAAATGCCCTTACTGCGAATCCAACAGTGAATCCTCGCAGGGGGTTGCAGTGGGCAGCATAATAATAATAATAATAATAATGACGGTGCTACAGTCCGAGGTGGATTTGGGCCTAGCTTCTCAGAAGCCACTCGTGTTGTGCGTGCTTTTGTTCTCTCATGAGTGGAGAGGACCTACAGTTTAATGCCGACTCCGAACGAATTTTAGGTAATTTTTCGGGAATTGAACCGACAACATCGATCGTAGGAGTCGACGGGCAGTATGGTAACACAAAAAGAGTGGGCCAAATACAAGTTTCTTTTCAAAAATGCAATAAAATTAACAAAATTGTTTCCATCTATTCTAGCTTTATTAGTAATTTATTTGTACTATGAGCTGGTTTCGCAATAGCGCATTCTGTCAGCCCAATTTTCCAAATGGAGGGGACCAACAGTTTAGTGCCGACTCCGAACGGCGGGATTGAGAAGATTTTTCCAGACTGTTATGTTATATAGCATTGTCAGTGACTCGAAAGAGCTGGAGCCGCGAACAATTTTTTGTGTTTTTTTTTAAATTGTTACTGTTGCTGGGATTTGAACCTAGACTGTGAAAGTCAAGTGCATATGGGTCGACGCACAAACCCACACGGCCACGGCGCCCACGATGTAATATACAGGCATAGCCAAATATATTAGGCACCCTTTAAGATTCTCATCAAACTTCAAACAACCTCAGATAGTGTCGCAGAAATTTAAACTAATTACTTCCCTTAAGTGATTTGTCAGGAAAGACAAAAAGATAAGGCTGCCTAATACATTTGGCCAAGGCAGGATGTATTTTCTGCCTTTCTTCCATTTGCATTAATGTCCTACGAGCGTGTCTTATGAATCTAATCATATTCTGTCATTAGAATTTTAACTACATTTTATCTCCTTCTAAGTCATAAAAGACTTTTTTTTAAGATTCCGTCTACAAAAACGGAACCTTTATAATTTCGGTGTGTCCATCCGTCCGTCCGTCGTGTCTGTCACACTTTTTTATCTCCGAAGTTTATGAAGATATCGGCATGAAATTTTGGAATTAGGTACTTCAGGCCTAGATGTCATTGCCCATGCAACTAAATTTAAAAAGTGGGGCCATTTGGGGGTGGCTCTAGTACAGGTGAAGTTGACATTAATTTTGAAAAATTGTCGCACCCCATCGAATCAATCGATAGATCTTTTGAAATGAGGTGGAGGTTTCTTTCAGCACTTTTTTATCCAAAGTACCGTTTGGAAAATATGGCTTTCCAAATTTTTTTTTCTAAGCCTAAGTGTTTAAAAATCAGAAAAAATCACAAATCTGGCTTTAATGATTTTGGAGATATTGGTCAAAAACGGTCAATCATCGACATGCGAATTTTGAAGATCTGAAAACGCAGTTTTGAAGACCTCAGTGTAAGCATTAAGAAATGATAAATTTCAAAATATCGATTTATGTTGAAATTTTGAGATATCTAAGATTTAAAATGACAACAATCTTCATTTTCACACATAATTTCATGCTGTGTTCGGCCACTTTGATCGTTGATGAGTGTTATCTTTCCGATCTCACCCCTAAATGTATGATGGAAGGGATTTTCTGTGTTGGATAAACTTAGATAGAGATATAGGTATATGAAGAGATGAATGTTTGTTTGTTTGGATGTATGAATGTATGAATGAATTGTTGATTTAGGTTGAAGTTAGAAGAAAATTCAACTGAAATAGTTTGGAAACGTCGTTTGATATTCAGAAATCATCCATCAATATTATGCGGCGGAACCTTAAACGTGCGAGTTCAACTCGCACTTGCCCAGTTTATTTGTAGATATGTATCTGCCGATGAACTTGTGATGGGACTTTTCTGCTTCATAACAATCGAATATGCTGCTCACACTTTTGAATCGTTTTTTGAACGATTTAAACGGTGACTAGATAGCAATGATTGTTTTCCCAATTGTTTCATCAACTGTCAAAGCTACCAATGATATCCAGCTGTTAAAGTTTTCACTAAAGCTTGCAATTTCAACATGCATCACGTTTGCCGGACCTTAAGCCACAAAGATAGTGGTACGAAATGAAGAAAAGGTGGTCGATTTGGCGCCGATTAGGTGAATTGGGCATAGC
The DNA here is from genome assembly GCA_930367185.1 of Myathropa florea. NCBI lineage: Eukaryota > Metazoa > Arthropoda > Insecta > Diptera > Syrphidae > Myathropa > Myathropa florea. Next base: position 38,821,006 of record OV884004.1, on the reverse strand, counting down.
CAGAGACACAACCCCGTGGATTTTCTGGTAGGATTTGGGTTTTTGTCCGTATAAAATTGTGTTGACTTAAGAATTAAAGACAGATGACCAAAGACAACGCCGTGAGTTCGCTAACTGGGCTCTGGAAATGTTGACCGGAGATCTGGATTTTTGCCAAAAAAATGTTATTTTATTTCTTCTTCTGATAATAGGTACTTGCCCAGACTTCCTTTTCTTTTGTAAGCTAGTGCCTCACAAAATCTCAGTATATGTATGTTCTGGAATTTCATTAAATTCTCCACAAAATCTGCAGAGACCTTCTTCTGATACCCCTAGTTTCCTTAGATGCTCCCTGAGTCTACAGTGCCCCGTTAGGAAGCCTGTTAGGATACGGAGGTTATTCTTGCTCATTTTGATGCATGCCTCGAATCTCTTCCGGTTATTTTGCCCTAGAAGTTTCTTGGCCTGCTTCATTCCACAAGCGTTATTCCAGGTTTCTATCCGATTCCTTCTTTCCAGTTCCCTGAGATGGTCTCTACAGCGTTTTAAATTATTGAAAGTGCAGCAGATTCTTCATTGAATTCCATTCAATTCCATTCAGACTACCAATGACACTCTACATTCGAAGTCGCAAACTGTTAGTTTCCAAAAATCTAATAAATTAATGACACTTTGTGCGCAAATGAGAAGAAAGAAAGCGCTATTCCAAATCAATCGGCGTGATGACCTACTACTCCGATTCTCTTTTTGAATAACTTTAGCCGATCTGTTGATCTACCGTCATTCGCTTTGGCGGTCTCTGACCCCTAATTGAATATGTATTCCCAAGCCTTCCGTCCACATTCCGCGATGATTTGTTAACACCTACTTGAGATGTAAATCTAAGCGGTATTCATCTTGTATCTTTTCAGACGTTCTCTACATCCTACCAACGCTCGCCACGGACTATAACTCAAAATCGGCCGCCACATGGATCGGACCAGACCCATATTTTTACACCTTCGATCCCGAGGTCACCGAAAAGATACTCACTTCCCGGAACTGCACCGACAAAACGAATGCGTTCGACATAATGGACAAAGAAATCGGACCCGGTCTACTCTCCAGCAGAAGTAGGAGTGATTTATTTTGAATGAATATGGAATTAACTGTGACCTTTCCAGCTGCCAGATGGACCAAACACCGGAAGCTTCTTAGCCCGTCATTCCATCACAAGGTTCTGCTGAAGTTCTTCCCAATCTTCAATCGGAAATCCAATCAATTGATGGAGAAGCTTGACACCCTGGTTGGATGCGGAGAGATCGACTTGAACGATATGTTTCAGAAGTTCACCATCCAGACTGCTTTGGGTGAGAGATAGACCTTGACGAAATGGAGAGAAATGCTCTCCAAATTGGGGACAGATGGTAACAAAGACTCTAATGTTTTGCGAATACTTTCAGCCACCACCATGGACGTAGAGCTGAATGAGGCCAACGAGAGGGACGCCAAATACATAACCCACGTGCAAAAGTTAGTCATTGCCTACTCTCTTTTCATTCTCACAACAACCATGGCTTATGCTAATCAGTTTGTAGGTTCTGCATCAGCGCATCTTCAATTCATTGATTCTCAAGATCTGTGAACCTGTTTCTCAGGGGATTAGGAGTTCGATTTTCTGTGGTTCGGGTTAGATTCGGCAGAGTCACAGTTGGACAGCGATGACGAAATGTGCTCTGAGTGGCCTAGTGGGCGTCTGTTTTATGCAATCCACTGGGTCGACTCGAGACTCGCTTTTACTTGAGAATTCGATAACTTTCGTTTAAACCTGTCGTGCGCCAGTGGGTCGCGAATGACATTTGCAGACGCTGTGTCTCGTAATTATGGCATTTTTGTGGTCAGTTGTGGTGACCACTGTTTCTGGAGCGCAAACAAAACACGGTTAGCTGATGGCCGTGCTCCAATGGGTTTAGCTCTAATGCCGCTTCGTCTTTGTTTTGTGCTTCATTCTTCTTTGGTTGGCCTTTCTTTGTGTTCGGCTGCTTTGCGGTTTGAATTTGAGCAGGGCCCGTCTTGTATTTATTTGATCGTCATAGGCAATTACACGGCGACGATAGCACGCATGTCATATGTGATGTCATTGTGGAAATGCTGCTTTCAATGTTATAATTTTATTAACGATTTCCATTTCGTTGTCGTGGAGGTTGCTGCTAGTTTAACGACCTTGTTTTCGGGGTGACAGTGGTGCAAAAAGAGTTGTCCTCCCTTTCCGACGGAACGAACGTCCTTTAAGTATATTTTCACTTGTTGCCACTTTAGTGTTATCGAAGGTCTCCAGGGTCTGTCTTTAATGGCATACCTTTTTTCTTCTTCTTCTTCTGATGGCGCTACAGTTCGTGGTGGACCTGGGCCTCTACCAACAAACCTCTCCAGCTGGCACGATCTTTAGTCAGCTGCCTTCAATTACGCACATCAAGGTGGCTGAGGTCCTTCTTCACTTGGGTGGGTCACCTTAGACGTGGAAGTCTTCTGTTGCGTTCGGAGTCGAAGGCTCTTCAGGCCGAAGCTGTGTTGTCCATACGCTCTACACGGCGTAGCCATCTTGTTCGTTGAATCCACGATAGACTCATATCACTGTACACCCCATACAGTTCGTGGTTAAACCTCCTCCTTCCAATGCTACCAATGCAAACAGGGCAAAGATCGCACGCAGAACTTTTCTCTCGAAAAAGCCGCAGGCTTCTTCATCCGCCTTCGATATTGTCCATGCCTCCACGCCGTGATGCAGAACGATCAATGTCTTATACAAAGTCGGCTTGGCCCTTCGAGATAGGGCTCTTTTACTTAATTGGCTCTTGATCCCAAAGAAACAGCGGTTGGCAAGAGTTATTCTAGTGCTGATGTTATTTGTACTGTTTACCGCCGAAGTAACCTCGAAGAAGGCCAAGTCGTCGATGTTGTGCGTCCTTCATTGAAGACAGCATATACTTGGTTTTGCCCTTATTCACCGCTGAACTCATTTTGCTCGCCTCAGGTTCAATGATTGGAAACGCTTCCTTGACGGCTCGGTGTGATCGATCAATCACGTCAATGTAATGCATATGCAGGCTAGCACTTGTATGGACTTCTGGCACATCGTGGCTCTAGCGCTGACTTGTGAATCTTCCCAAGGATGATGTTGAAAAAGTCACTTGGCAGCGCGTCGCCTTTTTTAAAACCCTTTTTGACATTGAAGGTCTCGCTGAGTTCATTACCGACGTTGATGGAGCAGCGAAAGTTCTCCATCGTCATCCTGCTCAGTCTGACGAGTTTGGCAGGAATGTCAAAACTAGACATGGCGCTGTATAGCTCGTTTCTGAGCACGCTGTCATATGCGGCATTAAAATCAGAGAATGGTGGTGGTGGTAGATCTGCATTTCCTGGGTCCTTTCCAGGATCTGAAACCATACTGATTAAATTATTCACGAATGGTTTCAGGGGTTTAAACAACACGGCAGATTAGATCTTCTAGGCGATGTTTAGCTGACTTACACCTCGGTAATTTGCACAGTCAAAGTCAGGATCTCCTTTCTTATGGATTGGCAAAGGATACCGAGATTCCACTCATTGGGCATGCTTTTCTCAAACCATATGCAACAGATAAGCTGGTGCATGCACCCTACAAGCTCCTCTCCAGCTGGTTTAAAAATGTCTGCAGACAGTCTGCCGCAGCTTCCGTTCTGCATTAATTTTGCTCCAAATTCATAGTAGCCGCTATTTTTTCTAATTATTCTAATTATTCTCCAAAGGTAGTGCGAATGTCTTGTGGTCCTAACGGATGAATCGATAATGAATGTCGCGTTATGAATCGATCTGGTTTAACTTCGGTGTATGTCTGTTCTATAGAGCTGCTAATTAGCAAGGAAAGTCAAAGCCCAGTTAATACGATCCATGATCCTCTCGTAGTCGCGTGAGGCTGGCAGATTTTCATTTTTTCAAAGCATCTCTTAGAACTGTCATTAAATGCGGTTGGTTCTCATTGCGCTAAATCGAACGGATTTGTTCTTTGAAGTCGGCGCTTTCTCATGCCAAAGTTTAGAGTATAATAATACAATAACTTACAGTACTTCACTTTGGTTTTTCCCTTAAGGCTTTGGCTATAGGCAAAGGTAGTTAACAATCTCTTTTTTGGAGCTTTCCTGTGTAAAGGGATTATAAAACAACTGTTTAGAATTAGACTCGTTTGCCTAATTGTCTATCAAGGACATAAACTGGACAGTAATTTGTGCATGATGAAGCAGACACTTAAACCTGTTCATAGATCGCTGGTGGCTGAAAATGAATGAATGTATTAACGCGGTAATATCTGATTTGTAACTACAATTTATTGATGGACACTTTCGTCTTTATACAATAATTTCGCTTACGACTAATTATACAAATAACTTAATTCTAAAGAGTCTTTCGCCTTATATGCTGCGTCGACATAAACTGCAAAGTTAGCGTAACTGACCCAGCATGTTGGCACGCGGCATAGAGGTTGATGTGCAAGTACTACCCCTGTTTTGATACGAACTGATAATGTTATGGCCCTAGGAACCTTAGGAATTATTCTTCGTGAAATGAGACGGAAAAGCGCCACACAAGGCTGAGATAAGTAGGTTAGGTTAGGTTAGGGGGCTGCTAGTGAATTCACCAACACACATGGACCATGTTGGTCTATTGTGATAACCACAGTCAGACTACAACTACTGATCGAGCGTTCCAGTGAATTGTGTCGTTAATTGGATCCCAACGACATCCCCAGATTTGAAAAAAAGGATAAAAGCGTATTAACTTTGCTTTCACTGGGACTCGAACCTGGGACCCTTCTAATTTAGAGCAGACACTTAACCAACTGATTCATCCAGTCGTTCCTGAGATAAGTAATTTGGAATTTTTTCATAATTATAGAAGAAAGGCTATCGGGGTCTGTGGAATATTATTTGTTAAGCTTTTTTTTATTTTTTTTTTCGGAGGATTTTTGAAACACTGCACTAGAGTATTCAGACTCAAGACTAGTCCATTGTACTACCAGGTAGCAACCTACTCCAGAGCCGTTAATTTGATCCCAACCGCAAACGGTGACTGGACCAGATTCGATTTCATTGGGATCCCTCGAAAATCGGGCAGGCACTTAACCAACTGCGCCATCCAGTCGATTCATTTCTTAAGTTTACCAATCTTTTCTTTTACGGTCTTCAAGGTAATGTCGACTGAAGTCAAATAAGTTTGGGGAAAATATTTCATGTATGAGGAGTAACAATGGTCGGGTTCTGTTACATGATTAGAGAAAGACTGATTAATCAGCAAACAAATTAGCGACTTCGCGAGTATCAGTCGATAATATGTCGGAGAATGTAAGAGTTGCTGGGTAACTAACTGATTTCTTTTTAGTTTTGATGATACCCCCATCAATTAAATATTAGTAATGAATATAACTTAAACTGATGGTTCATTCGCCTCTTGCCTTTTTGGCAATAGAATGATCCTAACTAATGGACGTTGTTGACGTTTTTATTGCTTGAAGTCTCCAGACTGTTTATCTGCCGTATTGAAATAACTTGTCTGCATTTTTGTTCACCTTCGCTAATGCCAACATTCAATACCAAACTTGTCGTACGTGCGTAATGAATAAGGATTCTAAGACAAATACTCTGTACAGACACTTACAGTAATAATCGGTAATAATGATGTTCGTGTTATAGCCACCACTCGTATTGTTCTCTCATCAGTGGAGGGGACCTACAGTTCAATGCCATCTCTGGACGCTGATGTTGAGAAGCTTTTTCTAGACAGTTAAACTCTTTGAGCATTATCAGTGACTCGAAAGAGATTGAGCCGTGAGCATTTTTTTCTCTGAAAAATTGTAGGTTGTTCTGGGATTTGAACCTAGACTTGAAAGTCTGGGTCGACGCACATATCCATAACGCCACGGCCTCTAGAGCCAGTAAAATAGGAAAGATGTGTTTTCCCAAGAAACATAGAGTGTTTTTCCAAATCTAAACATCGAGTGTAGGTGTAGATTCACTTACCCATTACGCTACGGCGTGCAAGCACTTGCATGGGCTGCATGTTAGCGTCCAAAATAAATCACCAATTAATCGTACAAAACCATGTAGCTCGATTCGAAGACTCTTTCAGACGGAGCATTGGTGTTCATGTGCTCAATGTGGCCGAACCAGTTTAGTCGACAGATTTTTGTCTTCCTGCCTATATCCAAATCCTTGCACAGCTCGTAGAGTTGGCAGTTATAACTTCTTTTCTATTCGCCTTCCGACAGAAAATTATTTTTGCTTATCATGTCCATCTTTTGGCTCCGTATAACAAAATTCACAGGATAAGGGTTTGTAGAAGCAAGGTAATTTGGTCTTTTGTCTTTTGAGCCATGAATTTATGCTTAAGATTTTCAAGGCGGTTCTATGCCGAATGCCGACCACCAAGATTTCGTTTGTGGTGCTGACATTTGTCGCAAAATTGAACTTCCTTTGATATAACCCTTGTCAGTTGTCACCTGTCATGTAGCTTAGATCGCACTTCATCATCAGATTGCTTCCGTTTCCTGCTTTGTTTGGCTTGTTGGTGTATAGCCTTCCTATCATATCTCTTCATTTTCCCTTAACAGTCACTTAAAAATCAGTATTGAGCGGTCGCTAATCTTATGGATGAAAGTGGACATACTTTTCTACTGGCACAAGTTCTACAACTCATACGTGGAATCAAGAAAATATATTCACAGCTTTATAACAGACGTAAGTACAGTCCTATTTCAGTTCAATTCACTCCTTTAATCTAATCTAAAATCTCCGCAGTTGATCAACAAGAAACTTGAAAGCATCGGGGAGATGGAGACGAGTAAGTCCAACGAGGACGCAGTCGATATCATTAAGTCCCGGAGAATATTTATCGATCAAGCTACCGAGCTCTATCGCACAAATCTGTTCTCTTGGAATGACGTTTTCATCGAATCAAACATTTTGGTCCTCGCCGTAAGTGTACCATCCTTAAAAGAGTAATTTCTCTCTGATGAAGCACCTTTCTCTCGCAGGCCTTTGAAACATCAGCTTCCACTCTGTACTCAGTTCTGATGCTCCTTGCCATGCATCCACAATATCAGGAGAAGCTCTTCGAGGAGATCCTCTCTGTGTTTCCAGACAAGGAAGTGAATGTTAACTACGATGACTTAGCGAATCTGGTCTACATGGACATGATCATCAATGAAACCTTAAGAGTGGCTGCAACTATTCCCCTTCTCGGACGCGAGGTCAGCGGCGGGGACATAAAAATCTCCGATGACATCTGCATTCCTCAAGGAACATCGATCCTCATTGACATTTTCAATTTGCACCGAGACAAAGACATTTGGGGACCAAACGCGGATAAATTCAATCCAGACAACTTCTTGCCTGAGAACCTAGCGGGCAAGCACCCATATGCATTCATTCCCTTTTCAAAAGGACCCAGGAACTGTATTGGTAAGCTTAAAGGAGTTCAATGAAGCTTTCGAGTCCTTCAATCTACTGCTTTATTTCAGGCTGGCGCTACGCGGAAATGTTTTTGAAAATCATTCTCAGCAAAATTGTGCGTAACTATCGGTTCACTACGTCATTTCCTTTTGAGGAGTTAAAGTTCACGATGAATATGTCACTGAGGTTTGACGTCACGCCTTGCATAGAAGTTCACCGGAGATAGAGTCTTCCTTCACGTCAGAGCGCGTTCATTTTCAAGAGTATTCCATCAATATTTTGTTTGTTATTTTTATCAATCCTTGTTCTATTTAAATCATTCTTGTCTAAAACTCATTGTTATCCATTAAATTGTTGTTGTAAACCGTGTAAGACATTTCATTTTTGTTCAAATCATTCTTAGACGTCGTTAATATATCTGAACTGAACGTAGGGTGGTCTAAGTCCAAAGTGTCATTTGAAATTTGATTGATTTTTCGGTAATGCGTAATGTTGGTTATGTTGCTTCATGCGTTTGAGGAGCTGAGGAACAATATCGAACACGAAATTGCCTTATTCCGGCCGCTATATGTGGAAGATTGGCGGATTCGCCATTCGCGGATATACTTGCAATAGAAACAAGTGAAGTAAATTCAATCAGAATCTTTCAAAGTGCTGCAGGTACTGTAGTTAACTGGACAAAAAGTGGTTCATAAATCTCAGCAGTACTAAATCAGTTCACATCAATTTCACAAATAAAAAGATTCACAGGCTTCCGATTACAGACTCTGGAGTATAAGTCCCTTACTGCAACACAGCCAAACTTAGATGCCAACCATAATTGGAAAGAGCATGTGAAAAAGAAAGGAGAAGAATTGAACATTAACTTTAGAAAAATGTATTTGCTTATTGGTAGAAGATCACCCTTACACCCTCACATAATAAACTTTTATTCTATAAACAAATTCAGTTATGGGGATGTATGATTCAAAATAATGTTCAGTTTGTCAAGAAAGTGTTTACGCATCATATTTCAATTCGCTTGCGCACTGCATGAACGTTTCATAACAGTACCGTTATAGCGGTTTTTTTTTGTGACAGATGTATAAATTTGAAAGAAAAAATGTTTATCGATATATTTGCTGTTGAGTGGGCATACGAGAGTGTTCTTCGTGATCGTGTTGTTCTTGATCAGTTGTATACAATATGCCTGGGAAAAGAATTAGTTTTGAAGTAAAACAATTTAGACAAAACGATTTAGTACAATCATTACAATGGCAAAGGTTTCAAGGAAATGATAGATCTTTTCGGCTTATCTAAAAAGACAATTTATAACATTATAAACCGAGCAGGAGTGTTAGTTGTGTTGTGTTAGTTCATAAACATGTGTGATCAAAAAAATAGATACATTGTAATTTTTTCCAAAATTTTTAAATTAAGAGCTAAAATGCTTACTTATTTCAGTTGCAAAACCAATTACCATTAATACCCTGGGAATACCCTTTTGCATTGACTTGGCCAAGCTAGCAGGTCGATTTTGTTGTGAACAAAGCATTTTTTTACTAGTGTGGAAGTACGCTTTGGGTCGTTATCCTGCTGAAAGACCCAACGCAGAGGCATGTTTTCCTTGGCGTACGATAGCATTACCATTTGCAAAATGTCTTTGTACTCGACTGCCGTCATACTGTTTGTAGTCTGGAATATTGGACGAACATCATTCTAAGATAAACATCCTCAGGCCATTATGTTGCCTCTTCCATGTTCCACTGCATTTTTTATGCAACGCTTATGGAATTCCTTGGCTCGAGAATCTCTTGATTCTTTTCACAGTAATTTCCAAAGATATTAATCTTTGTTTCGTCGCTCAACAAAATATTTCGCCATTTATTTTAACCGATATCGCTCGTCCTATTTGCATGTGTCAGGGCAAACTGTAGCCTCATGCTTACATTTTTTTTCTCATTAGGGGAACTTTCCTAGCTATTCGTTCGAGAATTTTGGCTTTTTGTAAGCCACCACGAACTCTTGGAGTCCTAACGATGTTGCTAATATCTGCGGAAATAGCTTTTGATCACTTAAAAGGGTCACTTTTTGATAACAATATTATACGGCGATCATCCGCGGGGTTTTTTTCGATTTGCCATGAAACTTTTAAACTGCAGCTTTTAAAACATTTTGCGGTAAATTAAATGACCGTTACACATATTTCGCGATTTCACGCAGAGATTTTCCTTACTCTTCTGTAGTGCATTGACTATTTCGAGCCATGGTAAACCTAAAATGTTTATTTCCTTTTTCTTATTTGATACCAAGCAATAACAATAAAATATTTTAAACCTTCTTGACAAAAAACTCGCAAAGAAATTTATGATATAATTTAATTTTAATCACAATCTGAAGTGTATCTATTTCTTTGATCACACAATTTTTATGTGCTAACACAATTTTATCTTCATAGAAAGATTATTAACGTTGTAATAATAATAATATTACTGTTAAGTTTTAAGTTTTTAAAAGTTTATAGAATTCAAATATATTAGCCTTTTTTGCGAACTTTAACCATTTCTTTCATTGTGCTACGCTAAAAACGAAAAATGTAAGGTATTTGGAGGTGGATCTATTATTTTGATCAGGTGTGTATATTAAATCTTATAAAATGTAAACACTTCTATAAAATTAAAAAAAAAAAAAAAAATTTCTAGCCGTTCGGAGTCGGCATCAACTGTAGATCAATAGCACGCACAACACGAGTGGTTGCTGGGAAACTAGACCCAAGTCCACCTTTGACTGTAGCGCCGCCAATATTATTATAATACTAATCGGAGAAGCTTCAGCGCTTCAAATGATTTAGGTAGGTAGGTAGGTATGTGGGTAGACGGGCTTAAGCCACGTCTCACTTAGGTCCTTAGGGACCCATTGTGATGCCCAATTGGAGGATAGTGTCCCCTTCTTTACCCTTGTCGCACTCATGGTCCTTCGTTGCGCCGGAGCCATCCCGATTTCCTTATAAACCTGTAAATAGATCTAAGAGGTATACTTGAGATTTCATGTAAGTCTTGGAAGAAGAATTCTCCCAGTGTTCTATGACGCAACTGACAAAGACTAGGGCAGTGACAGAGGTAGTGAGGAGTATCCTCACGTTCCTCCTCGTCACCACAACCTCTACAAATGTTGTCGTTGGAGAGTCCCATTTTCATGGTATGGTTTCTAAGATGATTATGGCCAGTGAGAGCTCCAACCACCATCGTTAGCAACTCTTTGTCGCACTGAAGGATCTTGTCGGTTTTTGCTCGGTCGTATCTGGGCCATAATGCTTTAGTAGTCCCACATGTAGACAGACTGCGCCATCTACAGTTTGCCGTTTCAATGATCATAGTATCCACCTTTTTCCTCAGCTCTGAGAGTGGCGGTTTAATACCCTGAATTGCTTGTGACGCGTCGGTCACTGACCCTGTTCTGGCAAGTTCATCAGCTATCTCATTGCCGGCTATGTCCCTATGTCCTGGGACCCAGCACAGATTAATCGAGTGCTGTGAGCCAAGAGCCTTTAGATCTTCGCGACAGCTTGCGACTAGCTTGGACTTGACTTCTATTGCGGATATAGCTTTCATGGCCGCCTGACTGTCAATGAAAATGGTAATATCAGCTGGTGATATCGCCATCATTAATATCTTTTTGGCCGCTTCTTTGACCGCCAGGACCTCCGCTTGAAACACACTGCCATAATCAGGTAGTCTGATTGAGCAGTGCAAGTTTAGCTCGTTGGAGAAAATGCCCGCGCCTGTGCCTGCTTCCATCTTTGACCCGTCGGTATAAACCTTTATTGACGAGTTGTTGATGGGTTCATTGGACGCCCACTCCTCTCTGGTGGGGTATTGGCATTTGAAGGGTCTCTCGAAGTCGAGGAATGGGAGCCTGTAGTCGCTCTCGACTTCTGATACTGCAAGTTTGTTGAGAATACTTGCATGTCCAGTGGTACCTGAGCGCCAGTTGCAAGATTGACTGATTCTCAGAGCACTTTTAGCGGCGATTGCCTGCATATGAAGGTCAAGCGGTAGCATGTGTAGGATCGTTTCCAGTCCAGCTGTTGGGGTAGAGCTGATTGCGCCAGTAACTCCCATACACGCAAGTCTTTGTATTTTCGTCAATGCCTTAAGATTAATGGCTTTCAATGCTGCCTGCCACCAGACTACGCTGCCATACGTAAGGATGGGTCTGACAATAGCGGTATACATCCATAGGATGGTCTTGGGGCTTGGTCCCCATTTTTTACCGACAATTTTTGCGCAGATATAAAAAGCGCATGTTGCCTTTTTGACCCTTTCAGAGACATTAAGCTTCCAATTTAGTTTCCTGTCAAGAATGATACCTAGGTATCTAGCACTAAATCAAATGATTTAGTGGGTTCAGTTCTCTAATGACTTTGATCTTGTAAGCGTTTAGGCTTACGATCTTCGTCTTTCTTTCTTCTTGTGGCCCTGCAGTCTAGGGTGTAGGGCTTTTCTTAAATAAAACACTGCTAACAACACAACTGACAGCAACAGACAGCCCGTTCTTTTATTTCGGATTCTGTTTTATACATGAAGCTGTTAATGCAATTGGAGAGTTTTCTGTATAATCACCTCAGCATATGGCACAATGTATAGATAATATTACCGATTGGAATTATTTGGAATTAAAGTATATATACAGTGGGGTATAAAAGTATAAGAACTTTCAAGTCAATTAAAATCGTCTACAAGAGTGAATCTAGTCCTCCACCAAAAATTCACTCCTGCTAGCATGATCATTTGTTCGCTGTCTGCAGTTACGCACACGTTCTCTATTGCGTTGTCCCACTGGTTCAGAGTCGAAGATTCGACTAAGTTGTCCATGCACTCTACATGGCCCATCCATTTTAGGCGCTGGATCAGTAGAAGCCTTGTTGGGCTCGTGCCGCTGTTCGTGATTGAATCTTCTTATCTACGATCAAACATCGCACACATAATTTTTCTTTCAAAAAGAATGAAACCTTATTAAACCGTTTGGGATACTGTCCATGCCATTGAGCCGCAAGGCAGGATTGCGATGATCAAGCATCTGATACAGGGTGACCAGGTAAGAACGATGTATGGAATACCACATCATTCAAATGGCCACTTCGCCTTCGCTGGCAGGGCCTCGTTCGAGAAAATGATTTTTCGGCCAAAATCCAGATCCCCGGCCAACATTTGCAGCACCCAATTAGCGAACTTACTATATTGTCAATGGTTGCCCGCCTTCAATTCTCGCATCAGTACAATATTATACATATCTTGGCCTTTATCTAACCCCTAAGTAAGCCGGGTTGACCTTCTGGCAATGCCCAATTTAGCTAATTAGCGTCGAATTGACATTTAGGTCTTCTTTGATACTGGCCGCTACGGCGGACACTTTTCTTTACAAGTCACGAGTGGCTTAAGGTCCAAAAGAGTGTACTCAAGCTCAAATTGTTCCACGTTGCAACGAGTTGCCTGCACACTGAAGCCATGATGACGACCGATATCACAACGAAATTTACATTGTGTATTTAGAAGTGAGGCGGAATTTCGATAATATTTTAAACAATTGTAAGCTATTAGTAATTGGCTGAACGCACCCGAGTGAGCGCCCTCAGTGTCTCACTCAATTAAATTAACTGGACAATCGGAGATCGCAGACAACTTTGGGCAGATCCTCAATCGTCCAGTCTTTCCTTTGATTCTTTCTTCTCTCACGGACGCTGAAGCTGATCGGATGACACAAGGAAAAGAAAACTGTCATTTGTCATTTGTAAAGTCTAAATAATCGAGAAGTTCGAGAAGTTTGGCTTTTTGTAAGCCATCACGAACTCTTGGAGGGCTAACGATGTTGTTAATTTCTGCGGAAATAGCTTTTGATCACTTAAAAGGGTCACTTTTTGATAACAATATAACTTTGGGCAGATCCTCAATCGTCCAGTCTTTCCTTTGATTCTTTCTTCTCTCACGGACGCTGAAGCTGATCGGATGACACAAGGAAAAGAAAACTGTCATTTGTCATTTGTAAAGTCTAAATAATCAATAATTTTCGCAGGTTTGGCAAGTGTGAAATTATATTTTGACAACTGGATAGGTAACTTTGACAGCTGCAGCAAAATAACAACTGGAAGAACAATCACTACTATCTGGTCACCCTTTATTTGACTCTTTCTGCAGGAAAGGGAAACCGATAAGAAGACATGTCCATAAACTCAACGAGCTGTATAAATATGGGGATATTCCGGAAAACAGATATCAGTCGACTACATTAGCTCGGCAACACCAAGCGTATGAACTAACTGTCCGGGTAAGTATTTAAAATCACTCGTGATGGTTTGAAAAGGAGACGAAGACAGGGATGATTTCTGGATCTAGCGTCACAACAACAACAGCACTATTTACTCAGTCTCAGATCATTCCTGAATCGCTGGCTTAAAAATTAAATAAATTACTTTTACTTCCTTAAGCGATATGTGTTCTTTTTTGGGTACTTCTGGACCCCGGTTTGACCAAATTTGGTTAATTTAACGAAACTTACTGAACTGACAAAGATAACCCATAGAAATCAAGACATACTTTTTATGCCTTAGGCTACCAACTTGACTTCACAATTCTTCAAAATGCCATCATCTCGAGACCCGGAGGCAATTAAAAACTAAAACATTTTTTTTGATCTTAAAAGAAAAAGAAAACAAAATAAGGATGTTGACATTACAATCAATTTATAGACATCCAGCCTGTACCGAAGAACTGCAGTATCTTCTTACCTATCCCTGATTGACAATGCAGACGAAAACCAGCTCATCTGAAGCAAACTAGTCATGTGGAAAAGATTTAGTTGAAAATATCTGAGTATCGTGTAAATTTAGAGCTTGGAACCTTACCTCACATGGTCTTCTAAATAAGAAAGTAAATTCTAACCACCACATCCAATTCAGAAAAAAAGATCATCAAACTAATGACAAGCGGTCGCATGCACGGAAAGTATAACAAGACCCACCATGTCATCAAACACGACATGCGTGCCATCGTTTGCGTGTACCTAGCTTCCTCAGCCAAACGAAAGTGAGAGAGACCCTCTCCATAATTAACTAATCAAATACATAGCAGAAAAAACAAAGAAGAACGAAAGACAAAGAACAGAGACGACAAAGTTCCATTAGAGCCGAAGCAATTGAAGCATGGCCATGGGCTAGCTGAGCGCTGTGCTCGCTTCAGAAACTATGGTCACCATAGCTGACCACAAAACTGCCATAATTATGGGACACGATGCGGGTCTGGTCCACCGGTGCATAACAAGTTTCAGCACAACATTGAATTTTCAATTAAAAGCGAGATTCGGGGCAAGTCAGTGGATTGGATAAAGCAAACATCAACCAGAGGTTGTTACAAGCAACTCGAGCCACAAATGGCCATCACTGACAAAGACCTCAACCGTGACTTAATGGAACTGTCATAAGGGCTAGGTTAGGTTAGGTTCACCCGGCTGACTGTGTATTACAGTCACACTTAATCCAACAAACATTGTGATACGTCTCCTATCCACTAAGCCATTTAATTGGCTAATGCTAATCATTTTCAGTTTGTTTAGATTTTCGAAGAAGTGTGACGCCGGGGTTTTCGGACGGATGGAGAAGGCGCTGCATGTGCAGGGAACGCATGCTATAGTCCCCTCCTCCATTTCGTCTCTGCATCTTGCGCTGAAGCCCTTTTACGGGAGACCTATCCTATTGGCATGTTCGCCAATTGCGTTCTACTATGAGTGTGCGTGTCACAGTGAACCGGCACTCACATGAGGTGAATGTTAAAATGCCTATGCATCTCATCTAGAGACAGGCGATCAAGGGTAGTCTTTAGGCTGATCTTACTGAATTGATTATTATATGAAAGAAGATACAAAGTTAGGAAGACGTTGTCATATACTCATACTTAGCTCATTCGAGAAAGCGCATACTCCAACTTCCTCATCTGTCTAGTATTTGTCTGTCAGAAATCACAGAGGATCATGCAGCGTCCGAAAGTCAGATTGAAACTAAAGCTTGTTGAACAGTCCTTTTCAAGAAGAGATTAAGGGACTAAGAGAACAGTGCCGTACTTTTAATTTAAAACGACAGTACGCAATATCCGGCAACAGTAGAGTGCCGTAGCGATTTCTTTGATCCGCTCCAGAATGCTGAGATTAATTGATCACAAACAAGATCAATGATGAGACCCAGACATTTTGTTTTACCTGACAGCGTTGTACTACATTGAAGAGGGAAATTTTGTGCTTTCTCATAAATATAACTAGGCTCGTTTTTCTAAAAGATTGTAAAGGTTTCCAATGACATCATTATCATGCATCACGCATCGAACCACGCTTGCCGAATATGCGCAAAGGTCGATCGTTATCATATCTTCAGTGTGCAGCCCATTCGTTGCGCTGTTGAAAAGTTTGAGCGTAGGTACACTCAAACGACCTTTTGACCTTAAGTCATCAACCAGACAGAGATTAGTGCGAAATGAAGAAAACATAGATGCCGTAGTGGCCAATATCGAAGAAAATTATAAATGTCGATTCCGGGCCGCCGAATGAATTGTTCATCGCCAGAGAACAACCAGGCTTACTTTGTTGTTGAATTTTGGCCTACATCCGCATAACTCCCCATCTTTGATTTTTTTTCCCTGGTCTTACACGGTTTTGCTGTCAAAATCAACATTTTGTAAAACGAACAAACCATGACCCCATAAAAAATAACAAGAAGTGATAGGACTGAGTAAATAAATCATTAAATAAATAAAAGAATAACATAGAGTTTGGGAAGTATTTATGTTTAAAATAAAGTGGGCAAGTTTGAGTTGTACTCGCATAATATTGATGGATGATTTCTGAAAATCAAACGACGTTTCCAAACTATTTCAGTTGAATTTTCTTCTAACTTCAACCCAAATCAACAATTCATTCCTACATTCATACATCCAAACAAACAAACATTCATCCATACATATACCTATATCTCTATCCAAGTTAATCCAACACAAAAAATCCCTTCCATCATATGTGTTTGTGTGTTCATTTCTGTTGGGCATTTAGGGGTGAGATCGAAAAGAATAAAGTGGTCGAACACAGCATGAAATTTATGTGCGAAAATGAAAATAGTGATCATTTTAAATCTTAGATATTTCAAAATTTCAACATAAATTGATCTTTTGAAATTTATCATTTCTTAATGCTTACATTGATGTCTTCAAAACTGCGTTTTCAGATCTTCAAAATTCGCATGTCGATGGTTGACCGTTTTTGGGCAATATCTA
This sequence comes from Myathropa florea, assembly GCA_930367185.1. Classification (NCBI taxonomy): domain Eukaryota; kingdom Metazoa; phylum Arthropoda; class Insecta; order Diptera; family Syrphidae; genus Myathropa; species Myathropa florea. The sequence continues at coordinate 38,804,274 of OV884004.1, read as the reverse complement.
TTAAGAAAACTACTCAATGAAGTACTCAATGAAGCCAAGGTTTTGTGGTTTTTTCAGATTTTTAAACATTTTGGTTTAGAAATGGCAGGGAGGGACGCATTAAAAGAAAAACTTTAGAGCTCCATATTTCCCAAACGGTACTTTGGATCAAAAACTGTTAAAGCAAACCTCTACCTCGTTTCAAGATATCTGTCGATTGATATATAAGTCGATGGGGTGCGACAATGTTTAACAATTAATGGAAACTTCACCTATACTGGAGCCACCCCCAAATGGTCCAACTTTTTTAATTTGGGTACATAGGCAATGACATCTAGGCCTGAAGTACCTAATTCCAATATTGAATGCCGATATCTTTATAAACTTCGGAGATAAAGAAGTGTGACAGGCACGACGGACGGATGGATGGACGGACGGACATACCGAAATTATAAAGTTTCCGTTTTTGTAGACGGAACCTTAAGTCAGGGTTCTTGGAATTTTATTTTGAATATCAGAATCCTATCTGAAATTAATTCAGCTTTTTTGCTCTTCGGTCAATAGCTGAGTTGAAGTGATGCCATGACAAACTTAAGTGCATTTTTATTCGCTTGTTTTGAAACACATTAAGTAACATTTCGAGCAGTTTCGACACCTAGCGTTGTGAACTTGAAAATGACGTGTGACTTTCATTCTTTGAAACCATTTGGCCTAAAATGGGCCAAACTTCGTTATATGAACACAAAATATCTTTAATGTGGAGCGAAGATCACATGGTAATAATATTAATAATGGCGGCGCTACAGTCCGAGGTGGATCTGGGCCTAGCTTCTCAGCAACCACTCGTGTTTTGCGTGCTGTTGTTCTCTCCCGAGTGTTTCTCTCACTACTTGACTAATACTCGATTATTTTCTCTAACAAGCCAATCACTTTGGACGGTATTTCCAAAATAATGCCTCACATATTGGTTCGAGTCATAAAAAATTGGACCAACTGCTTGAAGCCCTACCAGAGTTTTAATTGCAAATGTCAACAATTCATTTTAATTTTTCATCACAGAAACCTTTATTTTAGTACAACCTACAAATGCTATAAACTCTTTTATAGCTCCATTATTATTATATTTTAGTTACAGTGGATTGAACTTCATTTTAACTTTTTACATCCTAATTTGTTTGTTCTCGAGTAATATGAGATCGCATTTTGTTTCAAGGTCCAAAGCGTCGATTGTTGTTCTTTGTACTTCAGAAGGTTATTTACGTATTATAAAATACTCGTACTAACAAGCAAATGTTATACGTGCGACATTTCGATTTGAAGTGTCAGGTTATGCAGATTACGTGATTTGTATGTGCGTCATGTTTATAATCTAATGAAAGAAACTAGTTTTTGTAAAGATTTTTTATAAAGCCGTCATAGTTATGCAAGAGAGGACTCCGTCAGTAATTTACTTCTTAATCCTGAATGGTACTGTTGTCCTTCACTGCCTCAATGTTATAGCTGCCTATTGTGGCGTTCTGACCAAGTCGTAAATGTTATGCGTCCTTTCTCGGTCCACATCCGAATAAACCCTGTCTTTGCTCTCTGTTACAATCGCAGTAGTAGATAACTTAGTTTTTCATCTTCTTTTTGCCCGGCCCATCCCACCGCACTTCCTGAATTGCAGTGATGTCTGCTTTAGGCTGAAGACGTTCTGATAAGGGACATCACGTTCCACGTGCAGAACCGAAATTCGTTATTCTTTTTTTGTTTGCTGGAGTCCTCAACAGTAGATCCGTTCGTATCCAAAGTTGATAGTTGTCTCTGAACTGAGAAGTTTTTACATGAGGACGAAGTTGCCCCTACGCACAACATCCCTCTAACAGGCCAGGTCCATTGCTTTAGCCTCTGAAGAAAAGGTCCCTCAGAATCGAATGTTGGGAACCACATTCAGATTTGAGCACCGTCTCAAGCACAATATGTTCGATAGATAAGTTGGAGTGGAGTGGACAACCCTTTGATCAGTTTCTCCGCCGCCATCCTGAAGAGACGAGCCCTGGTATATGCACACTCTCCCCCTCTCGCGTTTGCAAGAAATCTAACACAATCGTTTATCCTAATTCGCAGCTAGACTGCAGGCTTCCAAAGAAAAAAAAAACTCTGTATTGGTGCTTACTCCAAACAGGCCCACCAACACGAATTAATTTCTCCATCAAGCCAAAAAGGAGGATAACACCAACCAGTTCAAAGATCTGGGAACAAATTTAACGGCTAAATAATGGCTGAGTTTCAGTCCGTACCATCATTCAAATACTAACCAATGCAAGTCACTGGTTTAAGAAACGCCACTTTAACGCGCGTAGTTTGAATGTTTTGAATATTAATTATGTCGCCGATTTATTTGAGATATGCTTTGCACTTATCAAGATATTAATTCTACCATTTAATGATAGATATTCTAAGTCGCAACATAAACTTCAGCTTGCATTAAATGATAAAGTTACATAAATTTATGGGCTTCGCAGATTCAACAACATATATTATATTCCTGCTCGCTTCGAGCTCGGCCAAATTGGTTGGCTTGGTAGCGTAAACGCAGCTGATTCGGCAAAACGTGAAACGAAGCATGATGAAATAGCAAACCTTAGTGAATATTTTGTCACCTGATAACTTGGCTTTGACAGCTGCTGAATCATAAGACTGGAAAATTTCTCGTTCCTATCTTGTCACCCTTTAGTAAAGAGATATTAAACTGCACACAGAATTATCTGTTATCCATAACCGACCTTAACCCTATGCCTGGTAAACCTATTCAAAAAATACTACTTCATTTAATTTGAAACAGGATTCGGATGAAACTTAAACATTTACATTAAAAATATTTAAAATATAACATATTTCTGTAAAAGAGAAGAGAAAATGTTTGCCAGTTCTGGTCGAATTCGAATTCGGCAATCGTTTTTCCCCATGTGTTCTGCCCTGCTGAAGAAGTATTTTTGATAGAAGATGTCTTCATTTGTCAGCATGATAATTGAAACTGCAGATTAGGCAGTTCGAACATGCAGGTTTCTTCGAAATGCTACTTCTGAAAAAGTAGTCTTCGCCAAAGATTATGTGTTATCGAGGCGGACCTTCTAAAAATGGAAGGCAAATTATTTCTGGAAATTCAGCCTAAAAAAATTTAAGAACAAAATTCAATGACAAACTAGAAAAACCTTTGCCAGTATATTCCCAAGGACATTAAAACCATTGTTGCAAACGAAATGAAAAATAGAAGCATTTATAGTAGGAAATAAGTTCTCTTATGAATTTAAAACCATGCTCCTTTCTACTCACATGACTTCACCAGTGACATACAGATTATTCCGGTCATCATTAAATCTTGGCCCAAATCGACAGGCAAGATTTACTTAAAAGCTGAAAACAATTAGCTACAAACATTGTTCCATCAATATGTCATGTCAAAAGCCCAAGCGGCTTATTGTAGCAAAAGTGTAGTTGTCTTAGGATTGAAAGATTTTGGTGAAGATGAGTTGAGTTCAATGTGGCCGCCTCACAACGTTCTAGTACTTATGGCTCAACTAATAGCGAAAAGTGGAAGCATCCTATCGCATATTATCGCTGCACGCCTTTTTTAAGAATAAACTCATTTTCCAAACTCTTCCAGAACGTGGTCTATTCACAGTGAAATTTGTTTGCGATCAGGTGTCAAACTTTCGAGGTTCCGCACTGTTATTAGAAATAAGCACTACAAGGCAATAGTGGGATATATTTTCCAATAGCCGTTCGGAGTCGGCATTAAATTATAGGCCCCTCTACTCGAGAGAGAACAACGGCACGCAAAACACGAGTGGTTGCTGAGAAGCTAGGACCAGCTCCACCTCAGATTGTAGCGCCGCCATTATTATATTATTATTATCTAAATATTTTCACAGCTGGTTGTCATAGGTTACTTTGACAGCTACCGAAACATAAGAATTGGAAAAACGATCATTGCTACCTGGTCACAATTTACATCCTGAACTCAATTTCAGTTCGGAGATGCGTGATCTAATACTAGAAAAGACCCAGAGGCGGGTATTTTTTTTTTTATTCCTCTTGTACAACCCTGCCGTAAAGGCAGCGACACTGCGACCTAAAAAGATCTTTTGTATCGACGGGCTGGAGTTAATCCAAAAGATTTACCACTTTCCTTATGAAAGATAGCATACATATCTTTTGTAGTGGAGTTTTTCAATTCCACTGAAGTCAGTATTTCCCTATGGAGAATACGTTTCCTTAACCAATGTAGTGCCGAACATTCACATAAAATGTGCTGGGATGTTTCGTATTCTTCAAGACAGAACCTACATTCCGTGTTTTGACACAAGTTCATTTTGTTAAGGTGGTAATACAAGCCGCAGTGGCCAGTAAGAAAGCCCGTTAGCTTTCTTATGCTCTCCTTATCTAAGCTAAGGATTTCTTTGTAGAAATAGGGTCTGATTAATCTTTTGGATTGCCTGAGACCTGACCCATTGGTCCAATGATCTAGGCGAAGTTTGTTTTCCCATTCATTAATCAGCGGTGCAGCCGTCGCCCAATTGACACTGCAGTATGGTTCAGGGCCTATGAACGCAGTACTTGAACCCGCTCTAGCGAGTTCATCTGCGGATTCGTTACCTGCAATCCCTTTGTGAGGGACCCAGCCAAGTTTTACTTTGTTGTGTTTGGCTAGGGATTGCAGAGCATCGTGGCAACATTTGACGGCTTTGGAGTCTATTTGAATGGACGATAAGGCCTTAAGTGCTGCCTGGCTATCTGAAAAGATTTGTATAATTGCGCCCTTGATACCTTTACCAAGATTATGTCTCGCGCAGATCTCAATGGCAATGGATTTCGGCTTGGAACACAGTGGGACTAGACCCCATCGGTACAGAGATCCCAGTGTTGGGTCCACAGACACTAGCTCCGACTCCAGAATCCATTTTCGATCCATCTGTGTACCAAACTAGACTTCTGGGGTCTAGTGTTGGGACACCATTGGACCAGTCTACCCGGTCCAATATTTCAACTTCATATAGCCTGCCGAAACAGTTCTGCCTGACCATAGTGTTCGGCATTGTACAAAACATGTTAGTATAAGTATTTTTTGAGTATTATTAAAAAATATATAAAAAAAACACAAAAGAAGCCGAAAGGTAAAATTAATTAAAAAGTCCTAGATTAACTTAGAGTGCCCGCATAGGGCCAGTAAGATAGTATAAGAAACCATTTATTGTATATCTAGTTTAAGTATTTTTTCCTAGAAAATAAGATTTTTAAAGAAAAACAAAATAATAAAAAAATGCATTTAAAATGAAAAAAAATGTACAAAACATGTCTCTATTAGGGATTGAGTTGAGTATCCTAAGGTGACCCACTAGGTCACCTGGTTTGAATTGATATTCTAGCTGCAGTTTAATGGCATAAGTGGCAGCTATCTTTCTAACGAAGATGGGTAAAGGTGTCAGCCCGATAATAGCTTCGAGAGTTGTTGTGGGGCAGGTGCGCATGGCACCTGTTATGCCAAGACAGGCAACCCTTTGCAGTTTTTGCAGTTTGTTTGCCGATGACTGTTGAAGGGTTTTTGGCCACCATACGATGGCCGCATATGTGATAATGGGTCTCGCCATCATTGTGTACAACCAATGAATAATTTTGGGAGAGAGACCCCAAGTCCTACCGTAAAGACGTCTACTGGCCCACGGTGCTCTGGTAGCTCGCTCTATGGCGGACTTAATATGTGAATTCCAGTTAAATCGTCTGTCCAGGATTACTCCGAGATATTTTACCTCGCTGGAATAAACTAGTGTGGTGTTGCCGATTATTATGGGTTCAAGGTTGACACGAGTCCTCCTTGAGAAGGGCACTAGAACGGTCTTGCAGGGATTGATCGATAAACCCTCTGCGTTGCACCATTCAACGACTTGCAGTAGCGCACTTTGCATCATATTGCAAATAGTCGTGTCGTGCTTACCCCTTATAACAATCGCCAGGTCATCAGCATAACCAATTGTGGTGTAGCCTGATCCTTGAAGATCTACTAATAGTTTGTCGATAACTAGTGACCATAGTAAGGGGGAAAGAACCCCCCCTTGTGGGCAACCCTTTGCCGCGGTTACAGAAACCGACACTCCTCCGGAAGAAGATGTAATCGAACGACTTTCCAACATGGCTGTGATCCATTTGTTAGTCGATTCTTCGATACCTCTGCTACTGATCGCTCTTGCGATCGAGTCGTAGCCAGTGTTATCGAAAGCGCCCTCGATGTCGAGGAATGCACATAGGGCTATTTCTTTAGAAGCAAGTGCACCTTCTATCTTTTTGACGAGATAATGAAGGGCACCTATGGTGGATTTACCTTTCCTATATGCCTACTGGTTCGAGTTTAGAGGGTTAGACAACTCTAATCGTTCTCTAATGTAAACATCAATTAGTCTCTCCATCGTTTTGAGTACAAATGATGTTAGACTTATAGGTCTATATGATTTAGGCAGCTCACTAGGTCTATTACCCGGTTTGGGAATGAATATTACGTTGACCTTTCTCCAGGAGATTGGTATGTAACCCCATAGCTGGCTCTAAATAAAGCTGTCAGTTCCGGTAGGATGAGGTCTATTGATCTTTGCAATAGTGCAGGGAATATACCGTCACCACCGGGAGCTTTGAAAGGATCGAAAGTGCCATTCAACCTTATCTGTACTGAAAATTTGTCCAGATAAACTTTTAACTCTTCTATTAACAAAGACCCTATCGTCTGTTGTGTTAGAGTGCACTTGAGAGGTGCTATAAGACGAGCCTGGGAAGTGCACCTGAAGCAACTTTTTAAGTGTTTCTTCTCTGCCCGTCGTGTAGGTATCGTCGCTTTTTTTTAAAAACCCTACACAGTTTGCCTGATCTTTTGCGAGCGATTTGTGGATGCGTGCTGCTACTGGCATGTTCGCAATGTTTTCACAGCAGTTCCTCCAAGTGGCCCGCTTGGATCGTCTAAGTTCAGAATTGTATTCTGTGAGAACGGACCTATATTCGTTCCACCTCTTCGTTTTCTTGGCAGAATTGAAGAATTTTCTGACTCTACTCCTAAGTTTTGTCAGATGATCATTCCACCAAGGCACTTTACGATTATTTGAAGTGGTCTTGGGGACACAACTGTCGTGATAGGAATTGATCATTACATTGTTTAATTGGAAGGCTGCTTCATGCAGGTCCCCTATGGACTCAATAGACGTAAGAAGCATCCCTTTTTGTGAGAGAACTAGTTCTCGGTGCGTTTGGGATCGTATCTGTTAGAGACATATGAGAGTTGACCAGGGATGTCAAACCTAATATGTTGGTGGTCTGACAAAGATGGTTCATCTGACACATGCCAATTTTCAATAAAATTCGAAATAAATGGACTTGCAAGTGTGAGATCAAGTACCTCTTCGCGAATCGCATTTATGAAGGTAGGCTTTGAGCCTCTATTTAGTATATCTATTTCACTACTAATAAGATATTCTAAAAGACACTCAGCTCTTCTGTTGGTGTCACTACTACCCCAGACCTCATGATGCGCGTTAGCATCGCAACCGATAATGTAGTGCAGGTTGCCTGATTTGCAGTAACTGATGAGGTCCTGGACGTCCTTAGGTGGTATGACGCTGTTGTCATCCGGGAAATACGCCGAGGCGCACACGATGTTATGTGTTCCCCTCTCCGTCGGAACTTCCAGTAGTAGGGCCACCAGGTCTCTGTTAATGAAATTAGGAATGGGAAGAAAGTTAATATCATTGCTGATGAGACAGGCCGCTCTTGGCGCAGGGTCTCCACACTTAGAGATTAACTTACTATTGCCATTCCGGAGACCTTTAACACGTCCGCTTCTAACCCAAGGTTCCTGGATAAGTCCAAGGGTTATATTTTCTTCGGCGAACCGCTTGCTAAGGGTAGCGGACGCGCCCTTCGCGTGATGCAGGTTCGCCTGTAGCACCTTGATGGAGCTCATCGATCCTCCATCGAGGATCTGGCCTGCCGCATCAGTTGGGCCTTTTTAGGGCCTTTCTTCTTGCGACAAGCAGCCGTTGAGGGATGACCTTTTTTGGAATTCCCCCCCGACTCTTCCTTCCGAGTAACGTGCCCTTAAGGTTTTTCGGTTCAACAACACGGGTCACCGTCTTTCCTGCTGCACCAAGGCCGCTGGTGCTAGCAATTGGCTCGCTGTCAACGGTCTTGGTTGCTGAGGCAGTACTGACCTCTCTTGCATGCCCGACAGCGCTGCAAGAGGGGACTGCAGATGACGTTGTTGTTGAACCGGTTTTTTGTTTGTTTTGTGCAACAACACGGGTCACCGTCTTTCCTACTGCACTAAGGCCGCTGGTGCTAGCAATGGGCTCGCTGTCAGCGGTCCTAGTTGCTGAGGCAGTACTGTCCTCACTTACATGCCCTGCAGCGCTGCAAGTGGGAACTGCAGATGAGGTTGTTGTTGCAGAAGCAGATGGAGAATCATCTGCGTTGACCTTCTTGTGGAAGACGATCAACTTGACCTGACCAAATCTATAGCAAACCTTGTTGTTTAGTTTGCTCAGGGTCTTCATGGACGCATCGTCAATGGCAAAGACGAGATGAAGGAGCGAACCTTCTTTCATCCTTTGCATTGCCTTCCATGAAGAAGCTTGAAGGCCCTCATTTTGTGCTTCAAGCGTCGCTAAGACTTTGGTCGTTGGCAATTCGGTGCTCTGTGGAAAGAAACCACAGACTATGTGAGATTTGGGAAAAGATCCCTCCTCCACAAGTACAATATCAAGACCACTTTTGGCCTTGATAGCATCGAAATTGCTGGGACGATTCCTAGTCTGACAGTACTAGCTACCTGACTGAAGGTGGGCGCGTCAGGTGCATGTCTGGCTTTTGCCTTTTTGGATGCCGGTTCAGAGGGGGTGCGATCCTTTGATCTCACCCTTTTAAACTCATTTCCAAGAGGAGATTTCGCATATACTAGGGCATTTTCCCTAGTTTCGCCCTTGCGAATAGCTTGGTTATATCTCCTCTTTTCAGCTGAGTTCAGCTTGACGAATCCACCTGGTCCTAGACGCAGCTTGTCAAGTTTCTTCCCAATGGAAGAACATCCGGATTTCTCTGTGACTTCACTGCAAGTGTCTATGACCGTGGATGTGTCAGACTCTTCTGATTTGACACTAGCGCTGGTAGCTGTCAAGGATTGTGCCCATTTGGCTCCGATCCCCTTGTCAGCTGAGACTGTAGCTGGCTCGCTTTCGAGCTGGTTGACTATGGCCGAAGGTGAAGTGGCCGTCGGAGGCTCAGTAGCGTCCCGAAAATTGCCGTCTGTATGCTCCACAGCATGAACAGACGCTGGTGAATTTGGAGCTTCACCATACTCATCTTTTTTTAAATTTAATTCGGAAATAATGATCCCACGAGTATTCGGGAAATATACGTCACCCTAGGTAGCGCCCGATATGCCTAGGGAAGGCTAGATTAAAACCGAAGGTCGCCAGGTATTCGGAGTTCGCATACTAGAGACTAAGCACTCTCTTAGCCACGCATCCCTCGGCGTATGCTGTTCCACCATTGGATTAGAGATTATTTAAGGAGGTTTACTCCTCCCGTCGCATACTTTGGCCGGATGTATACAGTTGAGAAATTAAGGTCATGCATCGCAGGTTGGCGCCAAGAACCATTTGTTCATTGTGCGAGCCTGAGATACCAGACCTATAGTCTCGCTGCAGCATTCGTTGCCCGGTGGCCGCCCCGTGGAGGCAGTATGTCTTCTTGAAACGGTTTCTCAATAAGGATCGTCCATAGACTTTACCCTAAGAGTCCGCACCTGACCACCCAGAGGCGGGTAAGGGTGAACATAAAAGGCTGAGCTACGTAGACCATGTTTGTATCGTTATGTGTTCCCCGCATGCCGTTGTAGAAGCTTTCACGGCGACTGAAGAGCAGGTCAGATGGTATATGAGGATACATTCTGTGCGCGAAAAAAATTAATTCATAGCTAGAACTTGGAGGTTTGAGGAACAAACGCATCTAACAAACTATGTACAGTCGAATCGCGATAATTCGTACCCTGATAAATCGAAACCTCAATAATTCGTAACAAATTGCTAGTCTCTTGAAAAATCGTCGCTAATTCATAAAATGTTCATACATTTTGCTCCCCTCGTTATTTCGTATTTTATTTGCAATGCAATGAATACAAAAACTCTTATAAATCGGAATTCGTTTTTTTAAACCTCTTAAAATTCGTAATGCAAAACGTAAAAAAAAAACTTTTTAGTTTAACTACAGTTAACTTTTGTAGACAATTTTGTTGCCTTGATCTCACCTTCAAGTCGCCTTACTTTTTTGTTCTATAATATTACAAGTTTCTTTATTCTTAGTTCACCGGGGCTTGTGAACTAAGAATAAAGTATTTAATTCGTATTTTTATGTTTTTCATCTAGTTAAATCGAAATCTCGATAATTCGTAACCTGTGGCAATTCGTAAAAAAATGTTGTTCCCTTGTCATTTCGAATTACATTTCGGGATTCGACTGTATATCTTTGTGGAAATCAGCCCTTGCTGCTACTTCGATTTGCCGAAACGTCTTGTGTCAAAAGTCTTGACTCGGAAGACCAAAATCATGCTCTGCAAGAACCCTATGTTGCTAATCTTGCAATAGGGAGTTGAAAGCAGGACGATTAGCAGAGCGATTAAACTGATACTTGATGCTTTCTGGGTCAGATATTTGGGAACGAGTAGAAGGTAAGACCACAAACTCTATGAGTCGACATAGTGTAGAAGAAAAGTAAATTGGTCAATGTCCACCAGTCTCAGTCTGTTTTTGAATGTTTTGTTGTACAGGTTTTATTGCTCGATGACTCTATCAAATACGTCTTCTTACCTTTGATTTATTTTTTTCATTATAAATTTTTTCTTTTTCTTTTTCTTGTATTCACATTTTTTTGGCCTTCTTTTTCCCTCACATTAACTTTGCACCGATAAAATGTCCACAAATGGTGTAATGGGTACACTACACATGTCCTAAGACTATTGCTAAGTCATTCCTTTAAGAACAATAAATATTTAATCCAACGTCATTTCTGAACGTCGCTGTTTGTGTAAATAAAATTCATAAATCTTAATTTATCACACCTTATGACACTTCTCGAAACGTATTTTGCTTCACCTGGGCAGCCGTTAACCCCTCGGAAACCTTGCGGGTCGTTTAACCCTAAAATGCTAATGTTGACATCGTAAGAGCATTCATGGTGAGGGCAGCTGCGTCAGCCAGTGGCACTTAAAGTTATTGTCTTCGGTTGAAACGAGGTACGTCTAGTTTTTAACTCTATATAATCGAAATGGTTTTTCATAAGTTCAGTTTAAGACGGAAGTTGATTTAGGATGGCTGTTGTTTTATTGTTGCTTATGGCACTGTTTGTGATTTTGTGCATCGGGCTCTATTTGAAGAAGTTAAAGTATCGCGAATTTGCGAAAAAAGTTGGCGGTCCACGGGGACTGCCCTTTCTTGGAGTTCTACATCGGGTGGTGTCTATGAGAGGTATGTGTGATTAAGTGGATTCGAAGTGATTTACGTGATTTTTAAGAAGAGACTGTTAAGAGACTTTATGTGTGAGGAGATATAGGCAGGTTCAATTCCCTCTTTGGATTTTGAAGGGATAAGGATTATTATTTCGGTTCGACATAAGCAAGGATAAGCAAGGATATGGGGGTCTTAAGTCTGGAATGGATCTAGCTTCTACAGCAATTACTCATGCCATGCACGCTTTTGTTCTTTTAAGAGTGGATCTAGCTGGAATGGATCTAGCTTCTACAGCAATTACTCATGCCATGCACGCTTTTGTTCTTTTAAGAGTGGAAGTTACTAATTGTTTTATGTAGGTGAAATTATAGGAACATTTCTGGATTAATACTTTCTCTCAGTATAGTCAGTACCATGAGAGAGGTGGTGCCAACACTCGCTAACACCGAGTTTGTTAGTGAAATATCTCCAGAAGTTCACAACTAATCATCAGTCTTTTTTTTAAATTTATTTATTATTAAAGGTTTATATATTGCATATAGTACCATACAATAATTTTTTTACCTGCAAAGCTCATGGCTTATCTGCAGGTGGCTGCGTATCTTATTTGTGATATGGCCGAGAGATTTAACTGGTTTTAACATTTAAGTAAATTACATTACTATCTAACCAATATTTATACAATTCAAGATATACAGTATTGGACAAAACATTTGCAACTAGAAGTGAAATCAAGCAATTTCTTTAAATTCATTAAAGTCTTTTTGCAAAAGCATGGCATCCTATATATATTCTGAAATGTCTGTATTTAAACTGTACAAAAGTAAATAAATTTTGAAATCATGTTAAAGAATTGAGTAATTTGTGTTGATTTGTAAAGGTAAACTCTTATTAGAGCGCGACAAAACATTTGCAACTTTCAATGAAATTACAAAAAAACTAGAAAAAATCTGTTTTTAGTTGCAAATAATTCTTTTCGTTGACTGTCTTAGACATTTTTGGTATTAATTCAATTTATTTCAATATAATATTTAATGAAATTTCATTTTAAGCCATCTCTATACGTCTAAGAAAAATGGTCTGCACTTTTGACATTTTCACTATTCATTTTGCGTTTGAAGATCTTTAAAATACCTTTTTATCGGGTTAAAACCCGTTGACTGAGGGTGCCAATACATAAACATGACATTGTGATCACGTTTGGACTAGCCTATACGTGTACTTTGTGTCACTTTCCTGCTAGAAGGCCTAAAGCAACGGCATTTCCCAGTCCCCATTCGGCAATATCACATCCTCTAAAATAGTTTTGTGTGCCAATTGGCCCATTATCTACTTAATTAAACCGTATAGCCAGCCAGCCACAAAAAAAAACCTTCGTTTTGATGATATATACGCAGGTTACGTTGGTTTATTCGGTGCACGAATATGCATCATTTTTGTTTTGTTGGTGTTGATTACTAAGCCATGGTCGTGACACCATCTTGATAGTTTGTCAAATTCCTCATGCATAATTTCTCTTGCTTGTTCTAATAGCTGTTAACCTTGTAGTTAGTGAATGGATAACTGCTGGTGGGAAAAACAAAATTGCGGCACTCTTTTTGGATTTCAAAAGGGCTTTCGAGACTATAGCCAAAAACATTCTCCTGGATAAGATGTCCCTTTATGGAATAAAAGACAAAGAATTGCGCTGGTTCAAATCATTTGTGACAAAAAGAACTCAAAGGACGAACTTCAATAGATATTTATCGAAACTGGATTCCCCCAAGGATCTATACTAGGAGCGCTTCTATATAATATACATAAATGATATGCCTAAAGTAATACAGGAAAGTAAGATCGTACTATATGCTGATGAAACCTTAAAGTACTCGGAAGGAAATTACGTCAACCAATGTAGAACCAAACTACTAGACTAGACGCTGAAAGAATAACTACTTGGTTGGAAATGAACAAAAAGGACATCTTTGCTAGAGTCAACGGTAAACACAGCCTGCACGACACCACGTCCGAAAACGGACTCAGGCTGGTGGACTTTGTTACGGGGCGAAACCTCTCTGTAGCTAGTACGCGGTTCCCACACCTCAACATCCATAAAGGGACCTAGCGGTCCCCTGATCATTCAACCGTCAACCAGATTGATCACGTTGCGATCGACGTCAGACACTCCTCCAGTATTCTTGATGTCCGAACGTTCCGAGGCGCCAACATCGACTCGGACCATTTCCTTGTTGTAGCCAAGGTAAGGACACGGATATCGAGAGAACAACGGAGTCGAGGAAGACAACCACAGTTTGACGTCGAAAAGCTACAATCGCAACAGACTGCCAGGAATTTTGCCGATCGAGTCTCCCTGAAACTCTCCGAAAGTTCGACGTCGCCTGCACTAACAATATACGAAGAATGGAAACGTTGTCAAAGAGCCATCAGAGAAGCCGCTACTGATGTGCTGGGTTTTAAAACGCCAACAAGGAAAAACCCCTGGTTTGACAACGAGTACAGGCAGGCACATGCAGCAAAGCAAGAAGCCTACCGGGCAACGCTGCATCGAACCACGAGAGCTGTTCGTGAGCTCTACGAACAGAAACGAAGGGAAGAGAACCGGCTTCTCAGGAAGAAAAAGAAAGAGCACGAGAAGCGCGCGATCGAGGAGATGGAGATGGAGAGGTGTAATCGCAGTCGATACTGAGAATTTGGAAAATCATTTCTGCAGACTGTTAAACGGCGATGAGGACACAAATACCGCTGTCAGGCAGAATGTTCCACTCAACACAACGGACGATGATAGAAGAGAATACCGTCCCCGCGACCTAGACGAAGTCAAGATAGCGATATCGAGACTGAAGTCTAATAAAGCTTCTGGTGCAGATAGTGTGCCCGCTGAAATGTTTAAAGCAGCTGGAGATGATCTGGTAGGGCGCATGCACCAGCTCATCTGTAAGATATGGTCGGAGGAAAGCATGCCCGATGAGTGGAATCTCAGTATCGTTTGCCCGATCCACAAGAAAGGAGACCCCTTTGACTGCGCCAACTATCGGGGGATAAGTCTCCCTAACATTGCGTATAAGATCTTTTCTGCCGTTTTGTGTGAACGCCTGAAACCATTCGTGAACAAACTGATAGGTCCTTAGCAGTGTGGTTTGAGGCCCGGGAAGTCCACCATTGATCAAATTTTCACACTGCGGCAGATCCTGGAGAAGACCCAGGAAATGCAGATCGACACACACCATCTATTTGTCGATTTCAAGGCCGCATATGACAGCGTGTATAGAGACGAGCTATACAGCGCCATGTCTAGTTTTGACATTCCTGCCAAACTCGTCAGACTGAGCAGGATGACGATGGAGAAGTCTCGCTGCTCCATGAAGGTCGGTAACGAACTCACCGAGACCTTCAATGTCAAAAAAGGTTTTAGACAAGGCGACGCGCTGTCATGTGATTTCTTTAACATCGTTCTTGAGAAGATTGTGCAAAACACGCTGGCCAACACAAGAGGCACGATCTTCCAAAAGTCCGTTCTACTGCTAGCTTACGCGGATGACATTGACGTGATTGAGCGAACACAGCGAGCCGTCAATGATGCGTTTGCTGGCATTGAAACGGAAGCGGCTAAAATGGGTCTGGCGGTGAACGAGGACCAAACCAAGTATATGCTGTCATCCAAAAAGGACGCACAACATCGACGACTTGGCCAGAACGTCACCATAGGCAGCTATAAATTTGAGGTAGTAAAGGACTTCGTCGACCTTGGCTCCGCAGTAAACAGTACAAACAACATCAGTACCGAGATCAAACGCAGAATAACTCTTGCCAACCGCTGTTTTTATGGGCTCAAAAGGCAATTGAGTAGTAGAGCCCTCTCTCGGAAGACCAAGTTGACTTTGTATAAGACCTTGATCATACCAGTCCTGCTGTACGGCGCAGAGGCATGGACAATATCCCAAGCGGATGAACAGTCTATTGGTCTTTTCGAGAGAAAAGTTCTGCGCGCGATCTTTGGTCCTGTTTGCGTTGATGGCATTTGGAGGAGAAGATTCAACCACGAACTGTATGGGCTGTACAGCGACATGAGTCTAGCCAGGCGTCTACGGATCCAACGCTTAAGATGGCTAGGCCATGTAGAGCGTATGGACAACTTAGCTCCAGCCCGATGAATCTTCGACTCTGAGCCTGTGGGACAACGCAACAGAGGACGTCCACGAACAAGGTGGCGCACACAAGTCGAGGGGGACCTCGGCCGGCTTGGTGTGCGAAACCGGAGACAGCTGGCGAAAGATCGTGCTGGCTGGAGAGGCATGTTGAGTGAGGCCCAGGTCCACCTCGGACTGTAGCGCCCTAAGAAGAAGAAGAAGAAAGCTAAATGAGGCAAAGACAAAATCAATGCAGATTAATATCGAAAGTGAAGAATGTATCCAAATAAATAATAAATCTATTAAAAATGTGAAAAATATCAAATACTTAGGTGTTATTATTGACAAGAACTTTTATTATGTACGCAAGAAGATTGCAAAAAAGATTGGATTTTTGTCGCGAATACGCAAAAAAATGGACTACTTAACTGCAATAAACGTTTTTAAAGCTATAATACACCCACACTTTGAATACTGTGCGACTATATTGTATACATGCTGTTCACAAGGGCAAATGGAACGATTACAAAGACTACAAAACAGAGAAATGCGAACAATACTTAAGTGTAACAGGTATACACCTATAAGAGTAATGCTCGACGCACTTAAATGGATGGACATAAAAGGAAGATTAGAACTAATAACATTACTCGCCGTGCATAAGATGAAATATGGTAACGCACCACAGTATCTAACACGAGGGATAAAAAGTGTTGGCGAATCATAACCGTACCAACTAAGAAACAATAATAATTTAAGGGTTCAACGCCAAGCCACAGAAGCAGCAAAAAACATACTATTTTACAAGGGATTTGAGCTGTTCAATAACTTGCCTTCTGAAGTTAAAAATGAAACTAGTATACAAATTTTTAGAAGAAAATGTATTAAATTTTTAAAAGAAAACATCCCAAATTGAATTATAAAATGAAAATAAAAATAAGTATAACCATACATACTCGTACATATATATTTATATAACGAAATAATGTTGAATTTTAAGATAAAATTAATTTTTCTTTGCTTTATCTTTCTTGTAAATATATTAATTAATATTATTGTTTTTATAAAGTATACTTATACTAATAAATACAAATCCATACAAGTTATTTTGATCGACTATTATACAGATATCATCTGCATATGCAAATACCTTAGATTTTGTACACATTCGAAGAAGTTCATTTGTAAAGAGAATGAATAGGATCGGGCCCAGTTTAGATCCTTGTGGAACACCGAACTTGCTACTTTTTATGATACTGTCAGTTTGCGCTATCCTCACACTTATTGTTCTTTCCGATAAGTAGTTTCATATCTATTCTGATATCTTCCCTCTTATTCCAATCTGGTAAAGACTCTCTAAAAGCTTTTCATATGATAGGGTATCAAAAGCTTTACTGAAATCCACGAACGTAACAAGTTATGTTGACTCCTATCTAGACCCATATTAATCAGATTGGACATTTCTTCCAATAGTTTCCCAGTACTTTTCCCTTTTTGAAAACCATACTGACTTGATTGTAGTCGTTGAACGACAACTTCTTCCATACATTTTTCAATAACTGGTAATATAGATACAGGTCTATAGTTTCAATTTTACCTTTAGCTCCTCCTTTGTGTATTGGTCGTACTATTGACGTTTTACGATTTTTAGGGATTGTGCCTTGTTCAAAACTTCTATTTATAACAGCTTTTACAATGGGTGTAAGAACTTTAGCATTCATTTTTAGATCAATTGGTTTTTTTTTTATGTATTTTTTATTTTTTTATTCATGTTAATCACATATTCAAAATATTTAAATCTAGCTTAACTATGTTAACAATGTTCTTAAATCTAACTTACTGACCCTATGCAGGTACTCTAAGCTATTCTATATTACATTCAGTATGCCTTTCGGCCTAGTCTATCTTCATTGAAATTTGAATTTTGAAAAGTCCTTTATTTTCTTATCCAAGAAAAGTTAAAAAAAAAACATGGACGTACTTCATTTTTATTTTTTGTCTTATTCTCTCTTAAGTAACTTAACCTAAACTAAATCTAAACTATACTACGTATGTACAATTAACTTATATCTACTTAAACTATGCTTAACTATGTCTGCGAAACTATGCAGACGCGTGCACCAGGGCGTATGTGTTATTTATATGCTTGACATATACATCTAATACGCCGTGATGCACCTTTTTTTTTTTTTTTTATATTTTACTTAAGACTACCTTAACCTATGTAAGTTGGCCCTAAAGAGTCAACTACCTCGTCATTGTTCGTGAGAAGCTAGCGGCGTCGAAGGCTGATTCTGGTGTAACCACCAATAGAAATGCCGTTCTTTGGCAGACTCTGCTCTATCCGGGGCAGAAATCGCCCTACTAAACCGCAGAAAATCCTCGTCGCCTGTCCACTATTCGGCGTGCGACATGAAAGATGATAGGACATCCTTCTTTATCCTGTATCAGGCCTTTCTCGTCCAAATAGAGGAAAGCTTCGGGCGGAATAAAGCCGTTAAGGCGCACCTTCTCATGGTACAATATGTTAGGGTAGTAAGCCCCAAAGATCAGACAGTTGGTGGAAGTCATAGCTCGTGCAATGTGACCCCGAATCAACTTAATAATAAAATTATCTATCCTGATCAGGTTTGCCTCGTTGTACAAGACCTCGTTGGGATAGAATTTCTTGTACTCGGATTCGGGTGTGCTATACAACCGGAGGCAGGCGCGGAGACACTGTCTCTCAAACACCCTGAACTTTTTCATCTGGGAAGAACTCACGTTGAACCACACTGGACAACCATACACCATGATTGGCCGGATAAGGGCCATGTAGCAGATTACCTTCACTCTGGTATCAAGTTGGCTGCTGTAAAACAACCTACTTGCGCCAGCGAAAGCTTTCTTAGCCTTGGTCAGAGCTGTAGCTGCATGTTTACCACCATACAGATACTGGTCCAACCAAATGCCAAGATATCTAACTACATTTTTCACGGCTAACGGCTGTCCATGT
Source organism: Myathropa florea (assembly GCA_930367185.1). Taxonomy (NCBI): domain Eukaryota; kingdom Metazoa; phylum Arthropoda; class Insecta; order Diptera; family Syrphidae; genus Myathropa; species Myathropa florea. Next base: position 38,785,654 of record OV884004.1, on the reverse strand, counting down.
CATTGTCAATTTTTTCAGCTAAATAAAAAACATTTGTTTTAAATACAACGAATACGTTTTGATCAATGATATATTTTTTATTTTGTTCGATGACCTTTTGCCGTCTTTCTTTAAAGTTGCTAACTTTATAATTCCACGCTCGTAGAGCGTCTTATCTTTATTGGCAAAAAACTGAAACAAGTGAGATTTCACAGCCATCTCCACCATCATTGAATGTTTAACCATCCAAAGATTTTTGCAAAGATCTAAATAAATGGTGAGTGAGTGGAGGGGCCTACAGTTTAATGCCGACTCCGAACGGCGAGATTGAGAAGCTTTTTCTGGACAGTTATACTCTTTGAGCATTGTCAGTGAATCGAAAGAGGTGGAGCCGTGAAAAAATGTTTGATGTTTTTTTTTCGAGATTCGAACCGACGACCTCGAGCGTAGGAGTCGACGAACCTACCCACTATGCCACGGCGCGCTGGTGAAAAATTACACCTTTTCGATTAACCAACTCTGGCCATTTTTCGTTGATCGCTGTATTTAATTTGTCCAGTTGTTGACAGTACACATTCCAATTTATCGTTTGATTCCTTGCTCGTTTGCGTTATCCCCTACACGGCGAACACATTTTGCGAACATTCATTTCGTGTTGTTTCTTCAAACATGTGTGATAGGGAAGCGCAAGTGGTTGCGCTTATGGTTATATATAACAAATTTGTACACGATTTATTTTTGTCAATTTCATTTTTATAAAATTCACTCTTTGAATCCTATATCGCACTTTCATTTTGGAAGACATTGTGTTTAATCCGCGATATGCACTCAGCGACGTTCACAGCAAAAATGAGGTTTGCTCGCGAATATGGCCCTACACGGCGACCATCAAAGCCAACGAACACGAAAAAATCAAATTTTTTCTCCAACAGCGAGCGGCTCGCAAACCGGCCCATACAGGACGAAAATACGGCGAGCACGAGCAAGTTAGGCGAGCATGTTCGTCGTTTAAGGCTACCTTTACGGAAATAATAAAGTAAAATATGATGAAAATGCTCGTTTTTGCACTCAATATTAAAACTGAAGCCCAACTAAAACCTTTTCATAAAAAACGCGCAATTTCTTTCTACAGCAAAGTAAGACTAACAAATATGAAAAGGCAAAAAATATGTCGTTGACAAAAGCCATTCAAAATTATGGCTAATGACTGAAACATAGCAGTGCGTTGCGCCAGCCGACTTCATGTTACGGAGGAAGTGGGATGCCGGATTGTGTTAATAAGCTGTTCCCTTTTTCCTCTAATACAAGATAAAAAATATTGCGTCAGCTGTTTTCATTTCTGAAATGTCAAATCAAAGAATGTTCTGGTCAAACAAATGTACGTTAAAGAAATTAATTGCGGAAAATGAATGCCAAGAAAGTTAAAAAATTAAAAAAGTGCTTCTTTGGCGTATTCAGTTGCCATAAAAATTCTCAATTTGGGAGAATAACTCTCAATTTGGGAAAACATTCTCAATTTCACTTCACAGCGCACCCCTTTGTCAAAAAATATCCAACATGTTCGATAATGACATGCGTTGGGATTACGTTTTGCGTTTCATTACGATTCTCTCATCTCTCTCAATTTTGACTACTGGTCGCCGCAATATTTTGTGTATGTCCATTGAATTGTGTGCGTTGAAAGATAACGCCAGCGCGAACGCACTATTCTGTTCCAGCCATAAAGGTATCCTTGTGAGAAATCTTTGAAAGAAACAAAGATTAAAACTTCTATGCAATTCGAGGGCCATCTGGCATCACAGTTACTGACTTATCGAATAGCCCACGTATTTTTGGGTAAAAATCTAATTTCTCAAATCTGAGTAGAAACGTCATCAGTTCAAATTTCCGTTTGTACCGGTTTGATACCGAACACAAATTCATAAAATTTTACAGCCTAAATTCTTCACTGGCCTATTTTTATAATTCGGTATCCCTAAAAGCATACTATAATTAATGTAATTTATGCTGTTAGGCTGAACCCGCACCGGATTTGACAAAAGGTTTTTATTTTGATTCGATTTCGACAAATATAAATTGGTTCTTATAAGTCTTTGCCAAGCCGCGTTACTGTTTTGGTTGTCAAAAATATAAAGCTTCGCATAGGACCAACGCTCGGAATATAATACCTTTCACGGCTAACGACTCCCCCTGTGGGTCAACTATGCCGAACTTGCGCCAGTTTTTTTTCGTGTCCCCCTGAAAAGGATAGTTTCGCACTTCCGGTAGTTGATCTTCAACTTCCAGTCGTCGCAAAATCGTTGAATAAAATCGAAGTCGTGCTGCAACAAACTATTTATTACTTCGACCTTCGGACCCGATCTGTACGCGATTAGATCATCGGCATACGCAATTAAGTTTGGCATGGAACTAATAAGATCACAAGTGAATATAGCGAACAGGATCGGCGAATCAACTGCCCCCTGTTTCAACCCATTTTTTATGTTAAAGACGGTGGTAGAAGTTACGTTTCCATTTTTCACAACGAACTTTCTACCAGTGATCATGTCATAGATCATATATAAACGCCTTTTCCATGTCTATCAGGCAGGCACCCGTGCATTGGGTTATGTTCTTATTCCATTTTGACGCGGCATGTATAGTATCATGCCCCGCCCTGAAGCCGAATTGGTTGTCCGGTATAATTTCTTTTTCCTCAACCCACTGTTTAAGGACTTTAATGACGATTTTTTCAAAAACTTTACTTACGCACGGAAGAAGACTTATAGAGCGGAGATTTGTCGGAATGGAGGTATCTTTGTCCCGTTTGTGGATAGGTTGTACTACAGCTGTCTTCCAATGTGCCGGGTAATATGCATTACTCAGAGCATTGTTAAATAGGACTGTGTATACATCCACCGCCTCAGAGGGGAGAAGGCGCAGAACAATATTCGGTATCCCATCGATTCCCACTGACTTCTTCTTCCTCAGTGAGTTGAAGATACCCTGAAGTTAGATCAATTGGTCTGATATTATCCATTCCAGCTCCTTTATTCGTTTGTAGATTACACAGTTGCTGCTATATCTATATCTTGACAAAAATTATTCACAATAGCTTCATCAATCGATGATTTTTTTTGCCCTAAAATTTCGTTTAAAATACTCCATTTTTTTTTTGTTTTTGTTTGTGTTGGTTTTGACGATTGTGTGTATATGTATGTCATTAATTTTGTTCGCGAATTCTGTGTAAAGCCGTTCCACATTGTTTTCCATACATAAGGTTTGCCAATTAGTTTATTCAATCAGTTTTTTAATTTTAAATTAATTAATCTTACAACGTACGAGAATTTCTTTTAACATAACTTTTTGTTGCATACAAAGTTGCATAATGATCGGACATTGCAGTCTCGATGATAGCGGATAGGATATCCTGATTTATTTTACTAACAAATATGTAATCAATTAAAGTGGCTGTATTTGCCGTTATATCTTCTCGTGTACTCTGTTTTATTACACTTGTTAAACCTTTTGACGCCATAATTTTTGGATATCTAATCACAATATTTATATCACCCAGGACGACTACATCTTTCTTATTCTTAATATGGACATCGAGTTCATTCAAAATTTAATTTGTATTTGATTTTGGTGGTCTATATACTGCATAAATATGTTTTTTTCCGTTTTTTCCATTGATTATTATATCTATACTCTCATATAATTGAGTGTGTGTATAGATCCTTTCGTATGGCAGGTTGTTTTTAATAAATACTGCTATTTCTCCTCCATCAGTAGATAGAGAAACTATCAGTTTTCTCAATCAATAAAATATAATTAATTTTATCCATTTTTCAAATGAGTTTTGTTTATTACAATAACATCGATAAATTTTGTAACTTTTTCAATCTCTGCGAGAAAAGTGCTCCATTTATTTCTCATTGAACGAATATTGTAACAAATACAACAAAAATCTACATCCTTTGATAAATCTTTTCCTAGACCCATAAAACCAGGCAGTAACCTAAAGTCAATATTAGCTTCACTATTTGTTTTCTCGTTCATTTGCATATTTTGTTCTGTTTTTAAGGTTCCGTCTACAAAAACGGAACCTTTATAATTTCGCTGTGTCCGTCCGTCCGTCCGTCATGTCTGTCACACTTTTTTATCTCCGAAGTTTATAAAGATATCGGCATGAAATTTTGGAATTAAGTGCTTCAGGCCTAGATGGCATTGCCCATGCACCCAAATTTAAAAAGTGGGGCCATTTGGGGGTTCCTCCAGTACAGGTGAAGTTGCTATTATGAAAAATCGACAGATCTTTTGAAATGAGATGGAGGTTTCTTTCAACACTTTTTTATCCAAAATACCGTTTGGAAAATATGGAGCTCCAAAGTTTTTTTTAATGCGTCCCCCCCTGCTATTTCCAAACCAAAGTGTTTAAAAATCTGAAAAAATCACAAAAACTTGGCTTCAATGAGTACTTTAATTTCGAGCATTCTGGCCTTAATGGTTTTCGAGATATTGGCCAAAAACGGTCAACCATCGACATGCGCATTTTTTTGAATACCTCAGCGTAAGCATTAAGAAATGATAAATTTCAAAATATCAATTTATGTTGAAATTTTGAGATATCTAAGATCTAAAATGATCACTATTTTCATTTTCACACATAAATTTCATACTGTGTTCGACCACTCTATTCGTTGATGAGTGTCATCTTTTGGATCTCAACCCCTAAATGCCGAGCAGAAATGAACACACACACCGCAGGCATGAGCTGTGATTAGGTATGTGTATGATGGAAGGGATTTTTTGTGTTGGATAAACTTCGATAGAGGTATAGATATATGTATGGATAAATGTTTGTTTGGATGTATGAATGTATGAATGAAAGGTTGATTTGGGTTGAAGTTAGAAGAAAACTCAACTCAAATAGTTTGGAAACGTCGTTTGATATTCAGAAATCATCCATCAATATTATGCGGCGGAACCTTAAACGTGCGAGTACAACACGCATTTGCCCAGTTTATTTGTTTTGTTTTTTTTTTTGTTTTCTTGGTTTTATGTGGATATTTGTTGCAAAACCAATTGCCACTAATACCCTGTGAAGTTACTCTTTTGCATTATGTTTTTTGCCATCCTTTTCGGCATACTGCTGATGAATGCTTGACATGTCTCTACTTGTATTTCATAACAAGTTTTTTGAACAAATTATCCCTGTTTGTCTTTATTGCTAAATATTTGCTCAAACAATTTCTTCTTTAGACGCGCTCACAAGTTTTCAATAGAGTTTAGGCCTAGAGATTGACTTGGCCAACCTGGCAGGTTAATTTTGTTGTGAACAAAGCATTTTTCTACTAGTGTGGAAGTATGCTTTGGGTCATTATTGTGCTGAAAGACCCAACGCAGAGGCATATTTTCCTTGGCGTTTGTTAGCATTGTCATTTGCAATATGTCTTTGTACTCGCCTACCGTCATAATGTTTGTAGTCTGGAATATTGGATGAACATCATTCTAATTCGTGGACGTCCTCTGCTGCGTTGTCCCACAGGCTATAAGTCGAAGACTCTTCGGGCCGGAGCTAAGTTGTCCATGCGCTCTACATGGCCTAGCCATCTTAGGCGTTGGATCCGTAGACGCCTGGCTAGACTCATGTCGCTGTACAGCCCATAAAGTTCGTGGTTGAATCTTCTCCTCCAAATACCATCAACGCAAACAGGACCAAAGAGCGCGCGCAGAACTTTTCTCTCGAAAAGACCAATAGACTGTTCATCCGCTTGGGATATTGTCCATGCCTCTGCGCCGTACAGCGGGACTGGGGTGATCAACGTCTTGTATAGGGTCAGCTTGGTCTTCCGAGAGAGGGCTCTACTACTCAATTGCCTTTTGAGCTCATAGAAACAGCGGTTGGCAAGAGTTATTCTGCGTTTGATCTCGGTACTGATGTTGTTTGTACTGTTTACTGCGGAGCCAAGGTAGACGAAGTCCTTTACTACCTCAAATTTATAGCTGCCTATGGTGACGTTCTGGTCAAGTCGTCGATGTTGTGCGTCCTTTCTGGATGACAGCATATACTTGGTTTTGTCCTCGTTTACCGCCAGACCCATTTTAACCGCTTCCGTTTCAATGCCAGCAAACGCATCATTGACGGCACGCTATGTTCGCCCAATCACGTCAATGTCATCCGCGTAAGCTAGCAGTTAAACAGACTTTTGGAAGATCGTGCCTCTTGTGTTGGCCAATGAGTTTTGCTCCATCTTCCCAAGAACGTTGTTAAAGAATTCACATGACAGCGCGTCGCCTTGTCTAAAACCTTTTTTGACATTGAAGGTCTCGGTGAGTTCGTTACCGACCTTGATGGAGCAGCGAGAGTTCTCCATCGTCATCCTGTTGAGTTTGACAGGAATGTCAAAACTAGACATGGCGTTATATAGCTCGACTCTAGGCACACTGTCATATGCGGTTTTGAAATCGACAAATAGGTGGTGTGTGTCGGTCTGCATTGTAGGAATACAACCGGCCCTCTGCCAGTCAAACACATTTAATTAATGAGTAAATGTCACATTCAAAATTATTCTCGTTTCAACGCCTGCTTGTTTGACACAACTGTGTCGCATGTATTTTTATATTTTTCTTAATAAAGTGTTAAAGTTAGTTTTGAGTTTGATTGTTTAAATCGATTAACGACTATTTCCACATTTGGTGACCCCGACTTTCAAGAAAATGGCAAGCGAGGACAAAAGTATCAGCATACAAAAGGATGAAAAAGAATGTGAAACTGCGACAAGTCCTAACACGCAAAACAATGCAAAACAGGCAGCTTTCACCACAGTTAATAGCATGGAAAAGTTGACTATTCCCTGTTTTTGGACCAAGGAACCGGAGCTGTGGTTCGCTTCGCTGGAAGCGCAATTCCAAATGCAAAGGGTAACATCAGATTCATCTAAATTTAGTGCTTTAGTTTCTAGGCTTGAAGAAACCATTCTCACGTTGGTAAAAGAAGAAGTCCTTAATCCACCATCAAAGGACAAGTACGAACATCTCAAGAAAGCACTCCTCAATCGCTTTAGCGTCAGTCAGGAACAAAAATTTCGCAAACTTGTTTCCGGACTGGCTCTTGGCGACCGCAAACCATCATTCCTGCTAGCAGAGATGCAGTCGCTCAACAACGGTGCTTTAGATGTGAACTACGTCCGCACACTGTGGTTGGATCAACTTCCACGCGAACTGCGAATGAGTCTGGCAGCAGGCAAAAAACTAAGCAACGAGGAATTAGCGCAACTAGCAGACGACGTGTGGAATATTTCATCATTTTCCAACAATTCAATGATGACTGTCCAGTCACATGCCCCACAAAACAACACACATTTAGAAGATAAAGTCAATAATCTCTCCCGTCAAATGGAACAGCTACTAAGGGAACTAAAAACTTGCAAGCAACATTCACGTTCGCTCTCCCGATCCCGATCCCGTCCTCGCAATATCAACAAAGGACTGAAGGACAAATCGTTATGCTTTTACCACCAACGATTTGGATCGCAAGCAAGGAAGTGCACTCCCCCATGTCAATTCAAGCAGGAAAACTAAAACGACCACCAGTACAGTCGGCCATCGCTGGTGGCTCAACATCTCGCCGACTCTTCCTATACGAAAAAACCACAGGACAACGTTTTCTTGTTGACACGGGAGCTGACCTTTCGGTTGTTCCTGTGGAACAAAAAAACAGGCACCATCCATCTTCAATCAAACATTACGCTGCAAATGGCAGCTGTATCAACACATTCGGTGAAAAAGCTCTCACCCTTGACTTAGGTTTAAGAAGACCTGTGCGCTGGGTTTTTAAAGTGGCTGATGTGCCATACGGAATTATTGGTGCCGATCTACTACACAATTATCGGTTAATAGTCGACATCAAACAAGGTCGCGTAGAAGATGACGAAACAAAACTCAGAGTAAAAGGTACGTTTTCTCCTACATCCATCCACGGAATTTCGCAGCTTAGCAAAGACGAGGAGTATGTAGACCTTTTCCGAAAATTCCCCAACATCCTGGCAAACAACGCTCAACGAACCAAATCATCACATGACGTCCGACATTACATCGAAACCACCGGTCCACCAATTCATGAAAGAGCTCGGAGATTGTCACCAGAACTGTTGAAGAAAGCCAAGGAAGAATTTCAGTTCATGATCGACCAAGGATTCTGTCGTCCATCAAGTAGTCCATGGGCTAGTCCTCTGCACATGGTACCAAAGAAATCTGGCGACTGGAGACCATGTGGCGACTATCGTCGGCTGAATGACAAAACCACGCCCGACCGATATCCCATTGCAAGCATTTATGACTACGAGAACAATCTCCATGGCAAAAAAGTATTTTCGAAACTAGACTTGGTGCGTGCTTATCATCAAATTCCAGTCAACCCAGACGACATACCGAAAACAGCTGTGATAACCCCCTTCGGATTGTTCGAGTTTATGGTGATGCCTTTCGGTCTCCGAAACTCAGCCCAAACATTTCAACGATTCATCCAAAAAGTACTCGACGGATTGGACTTTGTTTACGCTTATTTGGATGATCTACTTGTCTCATCAACATGTCACGAAGAACATAAAAGGCATCTTACTGCTGTTTTGGAGCGCCTCCACAAGTTTGGTTTAACAATCAACAGGAAGAAGTGCACATTCGGAGCGGATACCGTTGATTACCTCGGATACCGAATATCAGCTAAAGGCTCGCAACCACTCGAGGACAAGGTCGAAGCGATGAAATCATTCAAGGAGCCACAGACATTAGCCCAACTTCGTCAATTCTTGGGTATGATAAATTTTTATCGAAGACATGTCAAAGACGCCGCCAACACACAAGCTCCTTTGCACGAACTTTTGAAGGACTGCCGCAAAAAAGACACCAGACCCGTACCTTGGACGCCAACAACAAGAGCAGCCTTCGAAAAATGCAAGCAGGATTTGTCAGCCGAAGCACTTTTGGTCCATCCTGCATACAACGCCAAGCTTCGATTAAGGACGGATGCTTCTGATAAAGCCGTAGGTGCAGTCCTAGAGCAACTCGATAATAATGAATGGATGCCGCTAGGGTTTTTCTCCAAAAAATTGACACCAGCTGAAAAAAATTATAGCGTGTATGACAAGGAGCTGACCGCTATATACAAAGCAGTAAAATTCTTCAGACCATCTGTAGAAGGACGTGAGTTTTTGATCCAGACTGACCACAAACCCCTGGTACATGCTTTTAAACAGAGGTCAGATAAAGCAACTCAAAGGCAAGTTCGTCAACTCAATTTTATTAGCCAGTACACAACAAACATCGAGGCAGTAAAAGGAATCGACAATGTTGTAGCTGACGCCTTGTCACGAGTCGACGCCTTGCAGCCAGCAAACATCACAGATGCTATCGACTTTTCAGCATTGGCACAAGCACAAACGACCGACGAAGATCTGCAAAAAATAATCGAGAACAACACAACGTCGCTGAAGATTCAAAAACTCACCATCGGAGCAGACAAACAACAAGTATTCTGCGATGTTTCTCAAAATGACATACGGCCGTTCATACCAAAAACATTCCGGAAAAGTGTATTTGACATCTTACACGGTTTATCACATCCTGGATCAAAAGCCACTTGCAAGCTGATATGCCAACGGTACGTTTGGCCATCTATGAACAGGGACATAACCATCTGGACTCGAAATTGCATCCCCTGTCAACGATCAAAAATTGGTAGACACATCCACACACAGCCAACAGCATTTCTGGAACCTGATCAACGTTTCGACCACATACATATTGATATCGTCGGACCGCTACCAGAATCCCATGGATATCAATATTGTTTAACAATGATTGACCGGTTCTCAAGGTGGCCCGAGGCAATTCCAATGACAAATATAACAGCTGAGCTTGTCACTAAAACGTTCTTCACCAGTTGGATTGCTCGATATGGATGTCCGAAGACTATCACCACAGATCAGGGATCACAATTCGAGTCAACATTGTTCAAAGCAATGACGAATCTTGTTGGTACCAAACGAGTCCGAACAACAGCATATCACCCCGCAGCAAATGGAATGGTAGAGAGGTGGCACAGAACGTTCAAGGCAGCAATCCGTTGTCATCAAACCCCCAATTGGACTGACATACTTCCAGTGGTACTTCTCGGATTACGTACGTGCTATAAGGAAGATCTGAAGTCATCAACCGCTGAATATCTTTATGGAACGACTCTACGCATACCTGGTGAATTCATATCAAGCGAAGATCCTCCATCAGATCCAAATGCCTTCTTGGAAGAGTTTCGAATTCACATGCGCAAAATGAGACCTGTTCCAGCGACTCATCATTCAAAAACAAAAACATTCTTCCATAAAGATATCTTTAGCTGCAATCACGTCTTCCTACGTCAGGATGGAACAAAACACGGACTTGACCAACCATATTCTGGACCACACAAAGTAATAGAAAGAATAAACGACAAACTTTTTAAAATAGATATCAACGGCAGAATTACCAACATTAATATTGAACGACTAAAGCCAGCTCACTTATCCATAACAGATTTACAACAATATCAATGTCCGCAACAACCAGAAGCATCTACATCTAACAAAACAACAATAAGAACGTACTTAAAACAAAATAAAAAAATAAATTTTACAACGAACAAAATCCAAGCAGTTTCTCCGAAGGGAGTATTGTAGGAATACAACCGGCCCTCTGCCAGTCAAACACATTTAATTAATGAGTAAATGTCACATTCAAAATTATTCTCGTTTCAACGCCTGCTTGTTTGACACAACTGTGTCGCATGTATTTTTATATTTTTCTTAATAAAGTGTTAAAGTTAGTAGCATTTCTTGGGTCTTCTCCAGGATCTGCCGCAGTGTGAAGATTTGATCGATGGTGGACTTTCCGGGCCTGAAACCACACTGATAATTACCTATCAGTTTGTTCACGAATGGTTTCAGGCGTTCACACAGAATGGCAGAAAAGATCTTATACGCAATGTTAGGGAGACTTATCCCTCGATAGTTGGCTGAGTCAAAGGTTGTCTGCTTTCTTATGGATCGGGCAAACGATACTGAGATTCCACTCATCGGGCATGCTTTCCTCCGACCATATCTTACAGATGACCTGGTGCATGCGCCCAAACAGGTTAACTCCAGCTGCTTTAAACCTTTCGGCGGGCAGCCTATCTGCACCAGCAGCTTTGTTAGACTTCAGTCCCGATATCGCTATCTTGACTTCGTCTAGGTCGGGGGGACGGTATTCTCTTCTATCATCGTCCGTTGTGTTGAGTGGACCCTCATGGGTCGCTGGATGAATAAAAGCAAGTGATCAACAATTTACTTTCTTGGTCGATAGTCGACTTAACTTTTCGGCTTCTTAGGTAAAGAAAAAAATTGTTGACAATCAAGTACAGACAGCACATCTGAATATTTAACGAGGTGAATCACTCAACACTGAACAAACAAATGAATTATCAACAACGAGTTCATCGGAATAAGTCATGCTTCATTCATTAGAACTTGAACTGATGGAAACATGGGCGTGTCTGTGGCATGCAGACACATTTATATGCTAATTGTCGACGGCAATCGAGAGTGTGAAATGGTTATGCAACTTGTAGAACAACAAGAACGGGAATCACAAGTAGTCTGGAAACCTGCAGCAAGCTGATCAATGCTCGTTAGCAAGTTACAAAAAAGGAATACTCTTAAATAGACAATCAAAGTACACTTCAGTCGCTTGTAGACACAAAGTGTGTGTCAATAAGAGTCGGAAGACAACGATCGTGAAGTAGTCAGGGTTCGCTCAAGTGTCACTTAATGAACAACAAAGTCAACATAAAATCCCTTAAGGGCACAAATAAAATCAAGTGGAACTACCGACTTCAACAAAAGTGTTCTGACGAGTCTTCGAACAATTGGTTGTTCGACCTTCGGTAGGTACTCGGAGACAGTTGAAAGATGATTAGGAATGTAACTTCCAACCACGAAATATTTTTAAAGCTAACAGCTTTTTGTTTTATACTCATCATTATCATCATCATTTTCAGTGACCAACTAAAGGGGTCGCGGGAGCAGTGCATGTACGAGAGATCTCCAGGCCACTCGATCCTTGGCTATCGACTGTAACTCATCAGGAGCTATGCCCAAGCGCAACCAGGCGACTTTTTGGACCTGGTCCAACCATCTCGTCCTGTGTCTGCCAAGCGGTCGCCTACCTGATGGAATCGCATTTAAGGCACGCCTCGAAAGTCGTGATGGTGGGGACATTTTGTTTTATTGTTTTATACTTGAATTGTTTAATGAAATAGAATTAAATAATTTAATACAGGGTGACCAGATAAGTACAAAAGGAATCAAAATTGAAATAAAGCAACAACGGTGTGGGATATAAAATTGATTCTGACTTTAGTTTGAATTTTGTTTATGCCATTATTTATGGAACAGAACATCATTGCAATGACCGCCTCGGCCTTGCAGTCGGTGCTTCAAGAGGTCGGTCCAATTTTAATGAGAAACAGAACTGCTGCACTTCACGAAAAAAAGGAGAATTCCGGAGTTCACATGCATGTACATCAACGGGGTTGAACTCAAGTTCTCAAGGACAGCTATGCACAGATGGCTCAAAAACAGGTGCAGGAATGGGGGCCGGGGTTTTCTGCGAGCTCTTAGAAAGATTCCTGAACCTAAGCGACAAATGTGGCGTTTTCCAAGCGGAGGTGGCAGTAATAAATGAGGCGACACTTAGACTAAAAGCACTTATTTTGACTGAAAAAATGAAAACTATATATTCCGACAGCCAAGCGGCTATAAGAGCTATAGCGTCGGATATTGTAAAGTTGAAACTAGTCAAGCTATGCAGTCAGAACGTCAACGGAATCTCCAGGGTAAGCAAGGTGACTCTCTGCTGGGTACCGTGACACACAGGAGTTCAAGGAAACGAAAGAGCGGACGTGTTGGCAAAGGAGGGCTCAGAAGCGGATAAGTCTCTAACACTACCTTATGTCAGCACGTTAGGTTTCCTAAAGAAAGAAATAGAGGACGAAGCCATAAAGAAGGCAAATGAGTGATGGCTGAATCTGGACATTGGATCAATGAAACCTTTTCCGATCACATGCCTATTGCAATAGAATGGTGTTACGAATATCCTACTAATAAAAAACCTCTTAAATTCTTACCGAGACTAAAGTGGATTCAAGAGAATATCGCAGTATTTCAGCAGAAAATGGACCAAAATCTGACTTCAATAGATACTACGAACGAGTCAACTGAATCAAGTGCGAATAGACTCATCGCTTGTATAAAGAACTCCACAAACAACACCCTCACAAACAAAACTTGGAAATTCAAACAAAAATGGTTTGACAGAGAATGTACTCGTATGTTTGCCCGTAAAAAATCATTTACTATTATCATTTACATTTATTTGTTAAACTCATTGAGAAACTTTTATTGCCAAACGTTAAATAAGTGGTATCACGAATCTAATGCAACGTACAAGAAGCTGTGTCTAAAAAAAAAACCGATTATGAAAATAATCAAGCTAACACCCTTAGCCGAATCAAGAACCCGAAGTAATTTTGGAGCACCATCAGAGAGATAAATAATGAAAACCTAACAATTGGAATTGGAGTTTCTGCTGACGATCTATCTATTCATTTTAAATCATTATTGTACGGCCAATCAAATGTAAAATTTTCATATGCGCAACCCTGGTTCTCTGATAATATTTTGGACGCTGAAATCACTCTAGAGGAAGTATAATTTGCAATTCTCAAAGGGAAAAATGGAAAAGCTCCTGGAGAAGATGGAGTTCCTTATGAATTTATTAAGAATGCTACCGAAGCTCCATTCAATTTTCAACAAAATCTTCTCGACAGAAAATATTCCAACATCGTTCAAAAGGTCAGTTATCTTCTCAATACACAAAAAAGGTGACCTGAATAACGTTGAGAACTACCGGGGCATCTCCTTCATGAACGTTCTGGCAAAATTATTTTGTGGTATATTAGTAAGCAGATTGGAGTTATAGTCTGAGGTAAACAGTGTCCTGTCTGATTTTCAGGCCGGTTTCCGGAAAAATTATTCGACAATCGATCATATTTTTCCAATATCTTAAATTGTAAAAGCCTTCCAAGCTAAAAACAAGAAAGTATATGCTTTTTTCGTTGACTTTAAAGCGGCCTTTGACCTAATAAATCGAAATGCTCTCTTTTATAAACTTTCAAAACTGGGAGTATCTTCTTAGTTCGTTAATGTTATAAAAGAACTATACTCGGAGACAAAGGCAGCTGTATGGAATGGGACAACTTTATCGGATTGGTTCGAAACGAATAATGGAGTGAAGCAAGGTTGTCCTCTGAATTCGCTGGAGGGATTAGCATAGCTAATTCAATCATCAATGTCTTAATGTATGCCGATGATTTTGTGATTTTATCTGAATCACCAGAAAATCTTAAACTGATGATTAGCCGCCTATCGGAATACTGCCATCAATGGGGTCTTGTTATTAACACAACGAAATCGAAAGTTATGATATTTAGTCGATCAAACAGGAACCGAACAACATATAATTGGACTTATAATGGCGTTAGTTTGGAGATTGTTAATGAGTACAAGTATTTAGGTCTAAAACTAAACCCAACCTTGGACTTCAACACACACCTTACAGAAAAATCAAATACATCACTTAGACTACTTAATGTGTCATGGAGAAAAATTGTTCTTAATAGTCGGATAAGCCTTTTCTTCGAAATATAAAATATTTGATGCTGTAGTTAAGTCTACTCTATATTATGCTGGACAAGTTTGGGGTATTGATGAGTACGAACCTGTTGAGAAGTTTCAAAGGAACTTCTTAAAGAAAATCTTCAATTTACCACTGAATACACCAAATTATGCAATATACCTTAAAACAGGACTACCTAAACTGTTCACGCACACTCTGAAACTGCAGGCCGACTACATCATCAAAGTCCTCTCCCACCCAGATACTCGCCTGACTAAGAAAATGTTGTCGTATGAGTCGAGAAATGAGGATTGGTGGATGGCCAAGTGGAAACAGTTAGGTATCGTTTGTGAAGAAGTCGTTGCAATAGATACAAATAATCTAAATTTTGTCAAAGACCAACTCTATCGAATTATTCAAAAATATGAAAGTTATGTTCGCAATGAGTTCTTAACGAGAGCTCGAGAATCAGAGAGTATAATTATTTACTCTCAACTTAATACTAATCTGATGGAGATGAATTATTTCAACGATTTGTACAGTTACAGAGAAATATCACTAATTTTTAAAACAAGGTGTGAATTACTATATCTGAATGGAACCCCTTACAATGAAAGTTTTAATCAATTCTGTTCCTTGTGCAACCTTAAAGCAAAAGAAGACTGCTTTCACTTTTTAAGTATCTGTCCAATATTTTCTCCCCAGCGACTTGCATATTTCGGAAAAAAAGCCTTAACTATGCAAGAAACGATTGTAGTTTTGAACGAGACCAACTGGAAAAAACTTTACAAATTCATAAAGGAATTGTATACGTATAGAATGTTATTAATTACAGAATTTGCTTAAACTATAAAAATGTATTACATTTAAATTGCCAACCGAGCTGACGGCAATGCCATAGCTTTAAATTCATTGTTGTTTTTTGTAACACAAGCAATCTAAGAACCAAATAAAATGAATTATTTACTTTACTTTACTTTTACTTATATTACATTCCCAGGGCACAATGGATCCACACTGTTGGTCTAAGTGAACCGCGACACTAGACGCAAGGGCACTCTTCTGCCTATCTACCATATGTGGGGCGGTCTTCCGAATGTTGGCCTTGAGTTTGTCCAAAGTGGTTGGCTGGTTAGCGTAGACTAAGGACTTGACGAAGCCCCAGAGATGATAATCGAGTGGCGTCAAGTCACATGATCGCTAAGGTCAAGTGATGAACGCTCGCCGTGAGATGAACAAGTCGCCAAATTTCTCCTCAACTTTGAGCGTTGCTTCGCTTGTATGGCATTTATCTCATCTCATCTCATCTCATCTCATCTTTTTGGAACCATTGCTCCGACATATCGATGTCGTTGAGTCCTGTCCACAGACATTCGGTTTAACTTGTTCTAAACCTGAGCCTATTGACGATAACAGTGACTCCTTCCTCATTTCGAAAGAAAGAAGGACCGACGATGCTGTCATGCATCGTAAACTGCACCAAAAAGTTAGCTTTTGTAGATGCATTGATGCTTGGTCGACCACTTGTGGATTATATTCGCTTCAATAAGGGCAATTTTGCTTGTTGGCATAGTCGCTGAACCTGAGTCTAAAAATGCGCTTCTCCCGAGAAGATGAGTCTTAGCGAAAACCCGGGTCTCCGGCCAACATTTCCATCGTCCAATTAATGAACTCACGGCGTTGTTTATAGTCCGGGTGACATCAATTCTTGCGTCAGTGGAATCTTATACGGATGTAGGTCCAAATCCAACAGCAAAATAAGCCGGGTTGACTCTCTGGCGATGCACAATTCACTTGATCGTTGTCGAATCGAAATTACTGGGTGTTTTTCGATAATGGCCGCTAAGGCGGCTATGTTTTCTTCGCACTAATCTCTATCTGGTTGGCAGTTTAAAATCCAAAAGAGTGTACTCACGCTCAAACTTTTCCACTTGCCTGCATACTAAAGTTCCACAAATTTCTTACCAATTGGATAAGAATCATGCTCAGAACTAGAGTAATCAACGCCAACCTAGGAAATAGCAATTTAAGGAAAGGTGTTATGAGTGGAACCCCACAAGGTGGTGTTTTATCACCCCTCTTGTGGAACATCTCCATCAACAATATCCTAAAATCTTTTGAAAAAAAGGGTATTAAGATAGTCGCTTATGCTGATGACGTAACCATTCTGGTATCATGTAAATTTCTACCCACCATCCGTGAAGTCAGTCCGCATTATGCGACCTCTCATCTTGGGCTGAAAATAGTAACCTCAAGATTAACCCAATTAACCCAAAATCAGAGCTCGTTCTATTCACAAGGAAATACAAAATTCCAAAATGGAAGACACCCAGAATAAAAAAGATTCCCCTCACTATCTCCAATGAACCTAAGTTCCTTGGAGTTACGTTCGACTCCGAGAGGAACACTGAGGAAAGAATGAAAAAAGATCTCAAAGCTTTTTACACCTGCAAACAGACCTTCGGCGAAAAATAGGGCCCACAACCACACATAATCTACTGGTTGTACACGGCCATCGTGAGACCTATCCTCACCTACGGCAGTACTGCTTGGTGAGAAGCAGTTAACACCAAATCCTACCTGAGCAACTTAAACAGGGTACAAAGGTTAGCCTGTCTTGGCGTTATTGGTGCACTCAAATCCACTCCTTAGATGGGGCTGGAAACGACCTTCAAACCGTCAACCTTTGTAACTCTTCATCAAGAGCTCTGCCGCCAAATCAGCCCTCAGATTATGGGCATGTCATAACTGGCATCCAAACAGCTACGGACATTCAAGTCTACTCGAATCTTTCAGTCGCAGTGGTCTCTGGACTACCACAGACTACGAAAAACCCAAGTATGACATTGAGAAAAACTTCACGATCCTTATCCCAGATAGGCAGGATTGGGAAAAGCCTGACTTCATCAAAGGCACACCCATTTTCACTGATGGATCGAAAAAAGAAGACGGTACAGGAGCGGGAATCTTCTGTGAGACACTAAGAATAAACAATGCCTATCGGCTTACTGACTATTCTTGTGTATTTCAATCAGAAATCTTTGCCATTAAGAAAGCTGCGCAGATTGTACAGCAAATGGACCTTCCTGACGTGGAAATCACCTTCTGCTTGGACAGTCTAGCGGCCTTGAAGGCATTGAATTCCCATCTCGTGAACTCCAAATCCGTCAAGGACTACATTAAAGAGCTTAAAAGCCTGAATCGCCACAAAATCCTTCTGTGCTGGGTCCTTGGACACTCCAGCATTGATGGTAACGAAAGGGCGGATGAACTGGCACGGAAAGGTTCAAGTTCGGCTGACAATACTATCCATCATCAGCCAAAAGACTTATTGAGCAAGTATCTGTGTCATCAGCAAATGAACAGTGGCAAAGCCACCCAGGCTGCGTCATATCTCACTGCTTATGGCCTAAATAAGATATCAACAAGACCAAATCCCTCATATCCAACAATAAGAAAATCATACGCATCTTAATTGGGGTTCTCACTGGCCACTGCACTATAGGTGCAATGGCTAAGAGATTTTAAAGATTTCTGTAGGAGCTGTAGGGATGAAGAAGAAATTGAATCAGTGGAGCATCTCCTTTGCCATTGCCCTGCTCTACAAGAACGACGGCTCACTCACTTGAAAGCAAGGTTCTTTCACGAGCTCAGCGATGTGGCGAAGGTACAGATCCCTGACCTAAGGTAATTTTTAACTAGAACGGGGTGGTTTTGGTAATTGCATGCAATCCTTACAGGTCATACACAATGGACCTTCACGGCTGGCAACAGCATAAAGCCCTCCTAACCTAACCTAACCTAAAGCCATGATGACGACCGACCTCACGACGAAATCCACGTTGCGTATTTACAACTTAGCCGAAATTTCGATAATATTTTTTAATAATTTCCGCACTTTCGAAAAGTATGAAATAATGTACGATGACTTGGCAAACCTTACTGAATATTTGGCAGCTGGAAGTCATTGGTAACTTTGACAGCTGCTGAAACTATAATTGCCATCTGGCAATGAAACATAAACATTTAAGAAACAATTCGCTGAACTTCAACATTTTGTTCTTATTTTCTAATCAATCCGTTTACTTTATCCTCTTAGATCTGCTCTATGTCCTTCCCGCGTTCGCCGGTTCAAACAAATCTGCGTTCTTCTGGATAGCACAGTTCCCGTTATATTATACCTTCGATCCGGAAATGATCGAGAAAATTCTAACTTCACCGAACTGCATTAACAAATCAGGAATATATGACGTCATCGAACAGGAGTTGCCATCAGGACTTATGACCAGCAAATGTAAGCGCACCTAAGTCCTCATCCCGCCATTAAACTCAATAACCTTTTTTTTCAGCACCATTATGGGAGCAACATCGAAAGCTACTGAATCCGTGTTTTTCCCACAAGATCCTTTGTAGTTTCCTCCCAATCTTTAACCACTACAGCAATGAGACCCTTGAAAAGCTAGACGAGCTCGTTGGACGCGGAGAGGTCGATGTGTGGAATGTCTTGCAGCGATTTACACTTCAAACGTCGTATGGTAAGTTTGAATATTTCTCCTTCGTCCGGAATCCGGCTAAACAATTTCACTCTCAGCAACAACAATCGGCAATGAGTACGGTCAGTCGGTCGGAGAGAATCACAAGCTAATATCGCACGTGGAGAGGTATGATTTGGTGTCGATCTTGTAAGAGAAATTGATCAGTTCGACATTCCTTAGGTGCGTCAACATATTGTTCGAGAGAACACTTGGGTTTCTGATGAGAAATGCCATTATATTTCGATTTTGCAAGGAATACAAGGGTTATGTCGAGTCGAAGGCAGTTTTCCTTGACTATGTTCACGATGTAAGTTTGATCTTTTTTTGAGTGTCCTCAAGAATGGCATGCTATGGTGGGTATGAGACAGATGATAAGAATGATACCAAGGGATGCATTTAATTTGTGATTCGGTAGATGGATGAATGAGTTTTAAGGTGTTTTTTTTTGCATTTTATTTTTATTTTTTCCATTACTCTTACTTTTTTGTGAGCGCCGTGGCGTAGTGGGTAAGTGCGTCGACTCCTATGCTCGATGTTCTCGGTTCGATTCCCGAAAAAGCACCAAACATTTATTCACGGCTCCACCTCTCTCGAGTCACTGACAATGCTCAAAGAGTATAACTGTCTAGAAAAAGCTTCTCAATCTCGCCGTTCGGAGTCGGCATTCAACTGTAGGTCTCCTTCACTCGTGAAAGAACAATAGGACACACAACACGAGTGGTTGCTGAGAAGTTTGGCCCACGTCCACCTCGGACTGTAGCTCCGCCATTATTATTATTATTATTATTAAGTTTTTTAGGTTAACTGGTAAACTATTGAAGATTGTTGGTATGGCATAGCTGAGTTGTCGTCTTCCGTAAACGTTGAAATATTCAGGAATTTCAAGAAACCCCCGTGCTCGTCTTCTTGTGTTTAGATTGTGGCGTATGGGTTGCTGAAAGCGAGGATCATTGTAATAGTCCAGAATTGTTGCCATTTTAAAAAGACCGCTAACATCTAATACCTTAAATTTATTATTGTTAGTATTTATTATTTTAATTATTCTGTTTTGAAGATCTTTTATCATATCTAGATGAGTTTTTGATGCATTCCCCCATGCTAGTATCCCGGACTTCAAACGAGATTCCACCAGTGCATAATACACCTGTTTTTGGATATCTGTTGGTGTATATCTCTTCAGATACACCATCGAAAACATTGCACATTTTAGCTGTGACCTGAGCTTGTGGATATGATCTTGCCATAAGAAGTGGTCATCAATCGTGATACCCAGGTATCGTATCGTCTTAACCACGTTCAACTCTTTTGATTGTTGGACAATCATTGTTTTGGAAGTATATTTCAATTGACGTCTCCGGCTGACATGACAAGCCGTTGTCGTGACACTATCTCGTAAGCCTATCGAACTCCTCTTGCATTATCTTTGTTGCAGTTGCAAGGCATTTGTGTCTAACGACGATAGCTACGTCGTCTGCAAAAGCAAAATATTTTGCTCATTCAAAAACGTGAAGAAGCTCATTCGTGAAAAGTATAAACAGCTTTGGTCCTAGTTTTGAGCCTTGCGGTACAAAGACGCTTTTCTTTTCATCGCTGTTATTATTTAAGATTTTCACCTTTGTCGTTCTTCCTGTTAAGTAACTCTCCAGCCACTTGCCTAGGGTGCCTCTAACTCCTATCCTATCAAGAGCTTGTAGGAGTTCATTGTGACATATTGTGTCGAAAGCCTTACTGAAATCGATAAACATTACAAGCACGTGATGGTTCCTGTTCAAACTCATATTCAACGTGTTTGTAAGCTCCGCGTCTCCCTGTATTTTTTTCCTTTTTGGAAGCCATATTGGTTTGCACGTAAAACGTTATGCTTTGTAATAAATTTGTTTAATCGGCGCACAACAATTTCTTCCATACATTTTTCTATAACAGGTAGTATTGCAATAAGTTGGTAGTTTTCGTATTTTTTTGCCGTTTTATAAATTCGTTTTTTCAGCGACGCTTTAAGTAAGGTTGGAACGTTACACTGGCTAAGGCCTTGATTTATTATTGTTTTTATAATTGGGGCTAATGATACTGCATTCAGTTTTAGATCAATCGGTCTTACATTGTCTGCTCCCGCACTTTTGTCAGTGTTAAGACTGGTTAATATGTTAAAGATTTCCATCTCACTAGCTTCCTCCATGTATATTGTTATTATTAAAACGCAGTTTGGTAGATATCGATGAGTATTAAGAAATGATAAATTTAAAAATGTCGATTTTTGTACAAATTTCGAGATATTAAACATTTTTCTTGCAAACAAATTCTATGCTTAAGACGACAACTCCACACGAGTCTCGCGAGATCCACGCACATTCATTTAAATGCCCAACAAACAATATGCACACAACAGGCTCACTACTCATGATTGGGTATGATGTAAGGGATTTTCTAATAAATTTGGATAGAGATATACACTTAGTATATACGGATATCTGTTTGTATATATGTACAGTTGTGTTCAAAATAATAGTAGTGAGAACTCAAATACAATTCAAGCGTTTAGTTGTTCCTATTACTGTACTGTATTTAGTCAAAAATCACAAAATTGGAAATATCAATTGGTGGATTGACTTTGTTACGATATTTTGTATAACATTCGTAGCACAATTATTATTTTGACGTAGCACTACTATTATTTTGAACACAGGTGTATGTATATAATATCCCTTTCACGCCCGAATTAATTTTGGCGGTTAAACAATTTGTTTGAGAACATTAAGTTGTTGGTTGGGTCTTAGTTACAAACTGATATAAAATTCAAAGCTCTATGTTTTCTGGTTGGACCGTTATGAGACGTTGCCTATAGGCAACATCGGGACATTGAGGCCAATTTTGAAACCCATATGTATACAGATATTTTTAATTTGTTTTATTAAAGTTGGTAACAAACTAAGTGTGATATGAAATAAAGTAATTTTTTTGTGGATTACAGCATACAAAGACTTTACATTTACTGCACTTTGAGCGCGGAAAACCAGTGTGGCATAACCTACACCTTCCTTTTGCTCCCCATTCTATATACAGTCAGCATCAAAAGTGAGTGAACATTCAATCATCTGCTGAAGATTTATCCACTAAATTAATATTCACAGGAATGAGGTAGAACAGACATGGATATATCAAATTAAAGCTCAAAAGTCATACTTTGAAATATGGTTATAATATTTAACATAAGTGTATATATAAAACAGTTACTTTAATTTCAAAGAGAAAAGTGCTAAAAACAGCTTTGAAAAGTGAGTGTATATATGGTTGCGTCAGTGACTTTAAGACATAAAGGCTCGATTCTGATAAACATTTGTATGAAAATAAAGACCGCCATATACGATAACTGAAAAAGGGGTAAAGGCACACAAAGTACAATTTTTTTCTCAATAAGATACAGTTTTCTAATGAGATGTGTTCACTCATTTTTGACGCCTGTTTTCAGCTCCTTTTTTCGTTTGAACTAAATAAAATTCTTTGTTTACTGTTATTTTAAATGAAATGTAGCTTATTCTGAAGTATGATTTCAGAGCTTTTATTTGAGGCATCAATGTCAGACGTAGACCATTCCAGTCAATTTTAATTTAGAGGAATACCTTTCAGCTAATGACTGTTTACTCACTTCTGACGCTGACTGTATATTTCTTCCGCAGTATAGGATCGTTTAATCGAAATTGATGAACACGGGGATGATGGAGCTGATGACATATCTGGTGATGATGGAGCTTGAGATGAAGACGCTGGTGACGATGGACCTTATGTTTGAAAGAAGTGACGATGGACGACCTCTTTTGCGTGGATTTGTTGGTACACTTTTAGATGCATTTAGTAGCTCGTTTGCTATTTTCAATTGAAAATTTAGCAATGACATATGCTTCGTTGCGTTTTTAGGTTCCTTCGGTACAATAGCCAGCTATTGACTTCATTCTATTGATGCATATATTGTGTATGTATTGTGCATATATCATTTTTTAGAGCGGTGATTGATTTTATATAATTCCAACAACATGTCAGCAAGATCAACCCCTCCCATATGTTGATTGTAACATTCAACAATAGCTGGCCGTGGTATGTTTATGTACTTTCTCTTCTTACGACACCAACGTTTGCTTTCAGATGTTGGATTTTCAGCGATATAATTGGAAACCAGCTGAACGCTTTTATTGTAGTACCAGCGACAGGCAATTATATTATGCGTTGTATCATACTTGAAATCCCACGATCCTCGTCCCTTTTTTATAAGGTCTTTTCATTCGTTAGCAATAGGCTATTGCTTCGAATTGTTCCTGCTGCTAAGATGCCTTTTTCTTCAATGCAATCATTAGGCTTATGGAGGAGAACCAATTATCGAAAAATAATTTGACATTTTTGTTTTCTGGGATATGAGAGGATAAATACAAAACTATATCTGACGATAACCCTAATCTGAACGATGAGCATGGGCCTTCTCCAACATAGAGACTAAGGTCATAAATAATACCTGACACGCCAGCTCGTGTGAACATTTTAAAACCCCACTTGTGAGACTTTTTGGGCAGGTATTGTTCTAGATTGTGACGTCCTATAAAAAAAAAAAGATTTCATCTATTTTTTGATTGTAACACAATTACATTTGGTATTCCTCCTGGTCTAGTTTGTTGCATTTTTCTTTCATTTTGTCCAATAATGGACGTATTTAGTAAAGCTTATCAAAATTAGCTTCTCCCCTCTGGGGTTGTTGAGAATTATCATTTATGTAGAAGAATTCTTTTATCTTTTCAAAGCGGTTACGGGATAAGGATTGTGCTACAGTTGATAACTTAAAATTGGACGCCCAAGCCATCCGAATAATGGGAATAGTTATTATTCCTAAATAAAGTAGTACCTTCAAAGAATCGTCTAATCTCGGTCGTTTCGCATTTCATTTCTACACCCTTAGTTTGCAACGCGTATGCATTCGGTTCGGTGCTAATCTTTTCAATTATTTCATCATCGATGACGTGGTGGAAATAGTTGATGGGATCTTTGACTTCTTCGAAAACGATATCATTTTTCCAGGTAGTATCGCAAACGTTCATACCTTATGCTCCTCCACCTCAAACTATCCAAAATGATTTTTTCCAAAAATCTCCTGCACAGTGTGTATGGGTACGGACTCATCTTCAGCCTCATCTTTTCCGACAATTCTTTCCAACAATTTTTTTTTCAATTTCGTCTCTTTTTTGGGTTGCCTTTTTAACAGTTGCCATTGAAGACAATCTCCAAATTTACAACATCGCATTCATCATCTTCTTCATTGTCTTCATCCTCGGAATCATTCCAATTGAATTCTATTATTTTATTAATTTCCAATTGGGTTAAACCTTTCGGACGCATTTCTAATACAAAAAAAACTGTGCATAAAATATAAACATCATTGACTAACTATGGGCATGAAAGAGATATTGAATTCTTGATTTGGGTTGAAGTTAGAAGGAAATTTAACTGAAATGGTTTGAATTCGTTGCCTGATATTCAGAAATGTTTCTGTCATAAATTATTTATAGGAAGGAGTCCTCCCCGTGAGAGTACAACTCGCCAGTCAATGCTTTTTATTTTCTCGAATTAAAAAAAAGTATTATAATATATATAATAAACCATGATTTTTTATTTGAAAATTGTATTAATAAAAAAATTATTTTCGGTCCCTGGTTTAAACTCCAAAGTCAAATGAGTCAAAAAACCATTCTCTGAATTAATTCCATCTGACGAATGCATGAATGATTGTACATGAGTTTGATGATGAATGATGAGCGATAAATTTGTGTTTGGTGAAAAATTTCAGAAAAATTCAATAAAAAAATTAATAACCTGGGCAAATGCGAGTTGTACTCGCACGGCGAAGATTCCGTCGCATAAATATTTGTTGATGGAAGCATTTTTGAATATTGGGCGAAGAATTCAAGTTATTTGAGTCAAATTTTCTTCTAACTTGAACCCAAATCAACCATTCATTACTACATTCGTGCATACAACCAAACAAACAGCCATCATATACCTCTAAAAAAATGTATCTTAGACAGAAAATCCCTTCCATCATATCCAATCACTGCTCATGTCTGAGGTGCGTACATTGCTGTTGGGCATTTAGGGGTTGAAATGAATGGAATGTGAGAGGTAACACTCATCATCGTTTTGAGTCGTCGATCTTCTTCTTCTTCTTGGGGCGCTACAGTCCGAGGGACCTGGGCGTCACTAGACATGCCTCTTCAGCCAACACGATCTTTCGCCAGCTGTCTCCAGTTTTGCACACCAAGCCGACCGAGGTTCCCCTCGACTTGTGTGTGCCGCCTTGCTCGTGGACGTCCTCTGTTGCGTTGTCCCAACAGAGGGACTACTCAATTGCCTTTTGAGCCAAAAATAAACCAGGCAAGTGCGAGTTGTACTCGCACGGGGAAGGTTCCGTCGCATAATATTGATGGATGATTTCTGAATATCAAACGACGTTTCCAAACTATTTCAGTTGAATTTTCTTCTAACTTCAACTCAAATCAACCATTTATTCATAAATTCATACATCCAAACAAACAAATGTTCATCCCTACATACCTATATCTCTATCCAAGTTTATCCAACACAGAAAATCCCTTCCATCATACATACACACACACATACCTATCTAATCACTGCTCATGCCTGCGGTATGTGTGTGCTCATTTCTGTTGGGCATTTAGGGGTGAGATCGAAAAGATAACGCTAATCAACGAATAGAGTGGCCGAACACAGCATGAAATTATGTGTGAAAATGAAAATTGTTTCTTGTTTTAAATCTTAGTTATTTCAAAATTTCAACATAAATCGATATTTTGAAATGTATCATTTCTTAATGCTTACATTGATGTCTTCAAAACTGCGTTTTCAGATCTTAAAAATTCGCATATCGATGATTGACCGTTTTTGGCCAATATCTCCAAAACCATTTAGGGCCAGAATGCTCGCAATAGTTTTAAATGAAAGTACTCAATGAAGCCAAGTTTTTGTGATGTTTTCAGATTTTTAACACTTTGGTTTAGAAATGGCAGGGGGGGAAAATCTTTGGAGCTCCATATTTTCCAAACGGTACTTTTGATAAAAAAGTGTTGAGAAAAACCTCCACTTCATTTCGAAAGATCTGTCGATTGATATATATATCGATGGGGTGCGAAAATTTTTCAAAATTAGTGTCAACTTCACCTGTACTGGAGCCACCCCCAAATGGCCTCACTTTTTAAAATCGCTGCATAGGCAATGACATCTAAGTCTGAAGTACCTAATTCCAAAATTTCAGGCCGATATCTTCATAAACTTCGGAGATAAAAAAATGTGACAGACACGACGGACGGACACACCGAAATTATAAAGGTTCCGTTTTTGTAGACGGAACCTTAAAAACAGCGTTGGCAAGAGTTATTCTGCGTTTGACCTCGGTACTGATGTTGTTTATACTGTATGCTGCAGAGCCGAGGTAGACGAAGTCCTTTACTACCTCAAAGTTATAGCTGCCTTTGGTGACGTTCTGGCCAAGTCGTTGATGTTGTGCGTCCTTTCTCGATGACAGCATATACTTGGTTTTGCCCTCGTTTAACGCCAGACCCATTTTAGCCGCTTCCGTTTCAATGCCAGCAAACGCATCATTGACGGCTGGCTGTGTTCGCCCAATCACGTTGATGTCATCCACGTAGGTTAGCAGTTGAACAAACTTTTGAAAGATCGTGCCTCTTGTGTTGCCCAGTCAGTTTTGCACGATCTTCTCAAGAACGATGTTAAAGAAATCACATCGTCGATCACAGCATTTAATTGTCATTGGTCAACGTCTTAGACCAACCAATTAGAGGTTACATTTACAAATCTACGCAAAGTGCTTAATTTTTTATACGATTTTAAAAATCATTTATTTTTTGTAAACTAAAAAAGCAGACTTTTCAGAAAATATATAGGATGTTATGCCTTTGAAGAGAAACTTTAATAAATTTGAAGAAATTTCTTGGTTTCACTTCTAGTTCCAAAGAAAATTAAGAACAAATAATTCATTTTTTTTTTTTTTTTTTTTTTTTTAGCGAGGGTAGGTGAAAATCTTCAAAAGACACTATGGGGACCGTTCCCTCATAGCGAAAGGGATTTTTACCCAGTAAAAACACCTCCCTTCAAATAAAATAAAATGTGTTCATACTACAACTAAGTTTGACACTTATCCAGCAGTTTTATTTTCTCGATTTTGACGCGTTTTACAAGAGATTCTCCACTGAGAGTTCCTGCTAATAGCGCAACTAAGCGCGGGATGAATTCACCGTGCTAGGTCAAGGGGTTTAGTCCTTTGAAGATGGCGCAATAGATTACTTTCGTCAAGAATTGGAAGGACAGCTGGGTTTATGTGCTCTTCCAGACGACGCTTATGCTTACGAGCAATGTTCTTCGTTTCATCCTGGATTGATGCAATTCCGAGATCTCTGTGGATATCGTCGTTCCGTATGTACCACGGTGCGTTGACGATGGTTCTTAGTACTTTATTTTGGAAAGTTTGTAGTATATTTTTATTACTTTCTTTGGTACAACCCCATAGTTGTATACCATATGTCCAGACGGGTTTTAGCAGTTGCTTGTATATAAGCAATTTGTTTTCAGTACTTAGTTTGGAATATTTTCCAATAAGCCAGTACATGTCTTTATATTTTATTTGGAGCTCTTCACGTTTCTTTTTGACGTGTTCTTTCCACTTGAGCTTTACATCGAGAGTCATCCCGAGGTATTTCGCTTCATTTCCAAAGGGTATTTGAACACCATTTATAAACACGGGCAAATTATTCACGTTGTTATATGTAAAATTAATATGAACGGATTTAGCTTCATTGAGTTCAATTCTCCAAGTGTTTGTCCATTCGTGTACCCGATCTAAAGCACGTTGCAGTTTTCTAGTTGACTCTTCGACCGTTTTGGCAGTTACCAAAATGGCAGTGTCGTCAGCAAATGTGCCTAGTACAGTGCCAAAATTTTGTGGCATATCGCTACTAAAAAGTAAGTAGAGGAGAGGACCAATATATGATAATATTACGTAAAGTTTTCCCGGGAAGAACTGTCTCAGTTTGTGTTTCAAACCCTTGTGCCCTTGTCAAAGGCCTGCGAAACATCGAGAAATACAGCTGAGCAGACTTGCTTTTGTTCAAACGATTTTTCTATAACATCAGTTATTCGATGTATTTGGTCAATAGTCGAATGCTTATTTCTAAAACCAAATTGGTGATTAGGAATAAGTCGTCTTTCTTCCACAATCGGGCTTAAACGCCTAAGTAAAATTCTTTCAAACACCTTAGACATTATCGGAAGTAGTGAAATCGGTCTGTAAGACTTTTTTTCTGTTGGGGTTTACCCGGCTTGAGTACCATTATTACTTCCGCCACTTTCCACTGACTAGGGACATGTTCTAATCTAAAGGCGGCATTAATGAGGTAGAGAAACTTCAGAAGCGCTTTCTTAGGTAATTCTTTTAGAACTTCTCCTGTGATTAGGTCATAACCAGGAGCTTTTTTGGGTTTGAGCTTGTGTAATTCTTCTTTAAGCTCTGTCAGAGTAGCATTTCTTATAGAATAATTGTCAAAGTGTATGTCCGAACCGTAGGAGTTTACAGGAAGTGTTTGTCCAATGTGCGATTTAAACGTCACTTCCAAGTGATCTGCGAAGAGATCCGCTTTCTCTTTATCTTCTTTTGCCCACTCGAATTGATTTTTTCGAATTGGGGCCGTATGTGGTTCGGGTTTTTTAAAACCTGTAGCTGCTTTCCAGAGTGAGTATTTGGTATCCTTTTTCGCGGACAAGCCTCTTAAGTAGGTACTTAGGTTATTATTTTTAAACGACTTAATTTTCGCCTTTAGCAAATTACACAATTGATTAAGACACGTTTTATGTTCTGGCGCACGGGACTGTTGCCATTTCTTACGAGCTTTACGTTTTTCTCTTACTAATTCTCGTATTTCCGGTGGATATCGCAATACACTTTTTATTGTCGTTTTTCTAACGAGGGGTGTATTGCTCCACGCAGCGCACTGTATTACATCTATAAATTTATCGACTTCTATTTCTAAATCATATCGGGTTCTCAGCGGTACCGCAAGTTCGATATTTGATCAATTATACTACGCGGAGGGCAGTAAATTGACGAGACGTTAAATGAATAATGTTTGTTTTTTACATGAACCGTAGTTAATTGTATTGGATTGGATTCTATATTTAGTCCTACTAAGTGATCTATATTATCGCGTATAAACAGAGATGATCCGCCTCTTGCCCTCTCTGACGGATGCATAATTCATGACGAATTTTGATATGGAGGGTCTTATCGAAATTTTCGTGTATGCATATATCACGCTTAACTCCACCCTACGTGATATGACGTGGCGTGAAAGACATGAGATGGCATAGAATGACGTGACGTAATGCGACATGAAAGAGATGACGTGATGTGAAGTTACGTGACATCACCTCACGTCACCTCACGTCACCCTCACGTCACCCTCATGTCACCTCACATCACCCTCACGTCACCTCACGTCACTCTCACGTCAGCTCACATGACCCTCACGTCACCTCACGTTAAGCTCACGTCACCCTCACGTCACCTCACGTCAAGCTCACGCCACCTCACGTCAAGCTCACGCCACCTTACGTCACCCTCACGTTAAACTCACGTCACCTCACGTCACCCTCACGTCACCTCACGCCAAGCTCACGCCACCTCACATCAGCTCACATCACCCTCACGTTACCTCACGTTAAACTCACGTCACCTCACGTCACCCTCACATCACCCTCACGTCAGCTCACATCTTCATCACGTCACCTCACGTCACCCTCACGTCACCTCACGTTAAACTCACGTCACCTCACGTCAGCTCACATCTTCTTCACGTCACCTCACGTTAAACTCACGTTACCCTCACGTCGCGGCACGTCACGTCATGTCATGTCATGTCATGTTACGTCATGTCATGTCGTCATGTCACTTCATATCTCGTCACGTCACCTCATATCACGTCATATAATATCACATATTACGTATCATCACGCCATGTCACATAACTCCGCGCCAAATCACATCACGTAGGGTGGTATTAAGCGTGATATATGCATACACGACAATTTCGAAGAGACCCTCCATATCAAAATTCGTCAATGGATTATTTGTTCTTAATTTTCTTTGGAACTAGAAGTGAAACCAACCAATTTCTTCAAATTCATTAAAGTTTGTTTTCAAAGGCATAACATCCTATATAAATTCTGAAAAGTCTATATTTCTAGTTTACAAAAATAAAGAATTTTTGAAATCGTATAAAAAATTGTGTACTTTGCGTAGATTTATAAATGTAACCTCTAATTGGTGCACGAAAAAACAATTGCAAGTTTCAATATAATTACATATAGTGGCAAATAATTGTCTTCAATGAATGTGTAAAACAGTTGGCATTAGTTCAATTTAAATACTATATTAATTGAAAATTTAATGAATTAATTGTACGTATGAAGCTGATATTTCAATCGTCGGGTACGCTTTCGATTTCACAAATTTTACAAACTTTGACGTTAGGCAAAAAGGTCTTAAATCGGAAACTGCAGTTTTTCGTAAAACCAAATTGAAAATAGATTCATTATTTGCAAATCGGGATTAAATGTATTCGAAAAAAAACTGGGCAAGTACGAGTTGAACTCGCACGGGGAAGGTCGCATAATATTGATGGATGATTTCTGAATATCAAACGACGTTGCCAAACTATTTAAGTTGAATTTTCTTCTAACTTCAACCCAAATCAACCCTTCATTCATACATTCATCAAACAATCATTCATCCATACACATATCTATACCTCTATCCAAGTTTATCCAACACAGAAAATCCCTTTCATCATACATACACACATACCTATCTAATCACTGCTCATGCCTGCGATATGTGTGTGCTCATTTCTGTTGGGCATTTAGGGGTGAGATCGAAAAGATAACGCTCATCAACGAATAGAGTGGCCGAACACAGCATGAAATTATGTGTGAAAATGAAAATTGTTTCTTGTTTTAAATCTTAGTTATTTCAAAATTTCAACATAAATCGATATTTTGAAATGTATCATTTCTTAATGCTTACATTGATGTCTTCAAAACTGCGTTTTCGTTAAGGCCAGAATGCTCGAAATTGTTTTAAATGAAAGTACTCAATGAAGCCAAGTTTTTGTGATTTTTTCAGATTTTTAAACACTTTGGTTTAGAAATGGCAGGGGGGGACGCATTTAAAAAAACTTTGGGGCTCCATATTTTTCAAACGGTATTTTGGATAAAAAAGTGTTGAAAGAACCCTCCACCTCATTTCGAAAGATCTGTCGATTGATATATATATCGATGGGATGCGAAAATCTTTCAAAATTAGTGTCAACTTCACCTGTACTGGAGCCACCCCCAAAAGGCCTAACTTTTTAAAATCGCTGCATAGGCAATGACATCTAGGTCTGAAGTACCTAATTCCAAAATTTCATGCCGATATCTTCATAAACTTCGGAGATAAAAAAATGTGACAGACACGACGGACGGACACACCGAAATTATAAAGGTTCCGTTTTTGTAGAGGGAACCTTAAAAATGGTAAATTCACTTTAAACTAATGTGTACCCGAAATCTTTAAAGATTTTGATGAAGAAGCTCGCCGCATTAGAAGCTCCATCTCCATACGAAAAGAAGAACAACAATTCACAGAAAGGCGAATCAGTCAACATCACGAAGTCAAATTTCATCTTCGTCGATTGCATCATTCACTCGCTTCAGAACAACGTACTCACTTGGCAGGAAGCTTTCAATCACTCCGCTGTCATCATAGCTGCAGTAAGTCTCTCAAATATACAGTCTCCTAAGCAATCTCTCATCTTTGGCACTTTTAGGCCTTCGAGACATCGGCGACCACACTTTACAGTGCCCTGATTATGCTGGCAATGCATCCCGAGTGCCAGGAGAAGCTCTACGAGGAAGTTCTGTCCGTGCTACCGGAAAACGATACCGACGTCGGCTTTGAACATTTGGCTGATCTGGTTTATATGGATATGGTGCTTGATGAAACGCTTCGAATTGCACCAAGCGTCCCGTTGATATCGCGAATTGTTTCCAGAAAAACGCCAATCGGAGATGACATGTGGATACCGAAGGATACGATTATAATGATAGACATATTCAATGTGCACCGATGCAAGGCTCTGTGGGGACCGAACGCCGACTCCTTCGATCCGGAAAATTTTTTGCCAAAAAGTCACCCAGATAGGCACCCTTATGCTTTCATGCCGTTCTCGAAGGGTCCAAGGAATTGTATAGGTAAGAGACATTTGTTTTGTGTTTTAGTTTTGGAAAGAAAGTCAAAATCTTGGCTGAGGCCCGATATGACGGGCGTATTGAAATGCATAATTTTTTCTAAGTTAAGTTCATCCAACCTCATAAACTAACTCAAAAATCATTTTTCTGTTACGATTACAAATGCCGTCGTTAGAATTGGGTATTTGATAGATTTTTAAGGACCTCGTCTGCCAGCACTTAGATTAAATGTAGGATTAGACTCCCCCATCAAGTGCTTTAAGCTCAGGAGGCAAACCTCTTATGAGTCTATGTCTTTTTCATGTGACGCTACAATCCGGGGTGGACCTGGGCCTAAACCAAGGCCTCTTCAGGTGGCACTGTCTTTTGCTAGTTGTCTCCAATTGCGCACATACCTACTTAGCAGGCCTACGACCCATGTAGGGTCTGAGCCTGAGCTATCGCTGCCTTCCATCATTGACGGTCCTGGGCACGCTGCTTCCAGTCATCAAGACCAAGCTGTCTTACGTCCGCGATGACTTGGTCTTTGTACCGGAGGTTCGGTCGTCCTCTCCCTCTCGAACCAGGAAGCTCGGATTCGAAGACCCTCTTAGCTGGAGCGTTGTTGTCCATGCGCTCGATGTGGCCGAGCCAGTGCAGTCGACGGATTTTTTCCTTACGGACTACATCCACATCCTGTACAGCTCATAGAGCTCGCAGTTGTGTCTTCTCCTCCATTCGCCTTCCTCGCAGACGGGACCATATATCCGACGTAGAATTTTTCTTTCGAAGGCACTAAGAATCAGCTCCGCAGTTCTGCTTAGTGTCCAGTTTTCGGCTCCATATAGCAAGACTTGCAGAATAAGAGTTTTGTAGAGCATGATTTTGGTCCTTCGAGTCAGGAGTTTTGAGCCCAGTTGTTTTGACAAACCGAAGTAGCATCGGTTGCCAAGGGCGATTCTACTTCGGATTTCCACTGTGATGTGGTTCGTGGAGTTCACGTTTGCCCCGAGGTAGACAAGCTCCTTCACTACCTCAAAATTGTAGCTGTCGATTGTGATGTTTTGCCCTAGGCGCTGTGAGGTGGATCGTTTTTTACTCGATAGCATATATTTTGTCTTATCCTCATTGACCTTAAGACCAGCTCGTTTCGCCTGTTCTTCAATCGCCGTGAAAGTTACCAGTACGGCGCGTTAGGAACGCGCAACGATGTCGATGTCATCTGCGTATCCCAATAGTTGGACTGAATTGTAGAAGATAGTGCCTTTCGTGTTTACAGCAGCCCGACGCACTATCTTCTCCAGTACCAAATTGAAGAAATCACACGACAGCGCATCTCTTTGACGAAATCCGATGCAAACCTCGGAGGTCCTCGAGACGAACTGCACTGTGCATTGCGTATGTGTTAGCGCGGTGCGACACAACCGTTTCAGATCAGTTTTCCTGCGATCCCGAATTCGGCCATCACTTTTCGAGAGAGGACTCTGTCTTTTGAGCCAAAGAAACAGCGGTTGGCAAGAGTTATTCTGCGTTTGATCTCGGTACTGATGTTGTTTGTACTGTTTACTGCGGAGCCAAGGTAGACGAAGTCCTTTACTACCTCAAAGTTTTAGCTGTTTATACCTCGTTTACCGCCAGACCCATTTTAGCCGCTTCCGTTTCAATACCAGCAAACGCATCATTGACGGCTCGCTGTGTTCGCCCAATCACGTCAATGTCATCCGTGTAAGCTAGCAGTTGAACGGACTTTTGGAAGATCGTGCCTCTTGTGTTGGCCAGCGAGTTTTGCACGAACTTCTCAAGAACGATGTTAAAGAAATCACATGACAGCGCGTCGCCTTGTCTAAAACCTTTTTTGACATTGAAGGTCTCGGTGAGTTCGTTACCGACCTTGATGGAGCAGCTAGAGCTCTCCTCCGACCATAACTTACAGATGAGCTGGTGTATGCGCCCTACCAGATCATCTCCAGCTGCTTTAAACATTTCAGCGGGCACACTATCTGCACCAGCAGCTTTGTTAGACTTCAGTCTCGATATCACTACCTTGACTTCGTCTAGATGGGGAAGACGGTATTCTCTTCTATCATCGTCCGTTGTGTTGAGTTTAACATTCTGCCTGACAGCGGTATTTGTGTTCTCATCGCCGTTTAAAAGTCTGCAGAAATGATTTTTCTAACTTCTCAAAATCGACTGCGACTCTACTG
This sequence comes from Myathropa florea, assembly GCA_930367185.1. NCBI lineage: Eukaryota > Metazoa > Arthropoda > Insecta > Diptera > Syrphidae > Myathropa > Myathropa florea. The sequence continues at coordinate 38,750,874 of OV884004.1, read as the reverse complement.
CTACATGTCCTTTCTCGTCCCGGCAGGCTTCTGTCCGAATTTTACACACTTTCAATAAAAGTTTCACCCTTTGATAAAACTTTCGGACATCATTCCTGTCATAACACCTCTACATCTCATCGATCGAGCGCTTCTCGTGATCTTTCTTTCCCTTCCTGAGAAGCGGGGTCTCTTCGTTTCTGTTTGTAGAGCTCACGAATTTTACTGCAGTGATGCCCTGTAGACTTCTTGCTTTGCTGTATGTGCCTGCCTGCACTCGTCGTCAAACCGGACATTTTTTTTTAAGTAATGTCGGAAAAGACATCACTTCAGTAGTGGCTTCTCTGATGGCTTTCTTTATAACGTTTTCATTCTTCTTCTATTGTTTGTTGTTTACGGACGGCGAACTATCGGCAGCTTTCAGGGAGTCTCCGTCAGCAAAGTTTCTAGCGGTCTGTTGCGATTGTAGCTTTCCAACTTCAATCCGTAGTGTTCTTTCTCGTCTCCGTTGTTATCTCGATATTCGTGTCTTTACCTTGGCTACAAAAAGGAAATGGTCCGAGTCGATGTTGGCGCCTCGGAACGTTCGGACATCCAGAATACTGACGTCAATCTCAACCTGATGATCTGGTTGACGGTTGATAGATGAGGGACCGACAGGCCCCTTCATGGATTTGGAGGTGTGGGTACAGCGTGCTATCTACAGAGAGGTTTCGCCCCCGTGACGTTTTTGGACGTGGTGTCGTGTAGGCTGTGTTTAACGATGACTCTAGCAAAGATGTCCTCTTTATCCAGCATAGCGTTACAATCTCCTAGAATGATCCTGATGTCGTAACTTGGGCTTTGATTGTATATTCTTTTATAGGAGAGTATAGAAGTCATCCTTGCTGTAGTTGTCTTGTGGGGCCGTGTACGCAAATCCGGCTGATGTTTCCGAATTTCACCGAGATGCGGATTGTTATAAGTCATTCGCTTACGCCACAAGAAAGTTAAGACTTTTTGTTCAAGCCTACCTCGAACAACAAATCCGCATCCTAATAAGTGCTGTCATTGCTTTCTGTCGCAGTTTTTAATCCTCTGGAGTTCTGAATGCCGCCAATGACTAATCCTCTTATTGGCTCCTCCGCAGTCTTCATAAAAGAAAGATGAGCTCTGATACAAATCCATTCTCCGACCTCTCTCGACTTTCCACGGGGGTTGAAAATCAGCTCTACTTTATAGAACCGAAATGTGAATTCCCTCAAAACAGAAGTCGGCAGAACAGCATCGCTGGCTATCACCAGTCACATTTGCATTCAATAAGGGATGATGCTATACAGCTACAGCAAAACGCCTAGTTATGTGTCAACAGGTACAGTGCAACTTATAAGAACTGCAGTGCTGTTGTTAGAAGAATTTCGTATTTGGATCTCAAAGGTAAAAATTATTTTGAAGTGCTCATGACACTTCCATATCACCTTTTGTTTCCCTGTCACTAAAGCTAGCAGCTGAAATGTACTTCTCTCTGAAAGGTTTTGCCAAACAATCAGCTTTTTCTTTTGATGTGCAGCCAGCAGAGTTGTAAAAGACTGCAATCTTTTGATTTAAAAAATTAATTGACTTCATATCTCGGATTTTTCAATTCCTGAATTCACTTTGGAATTTTGACTTCAGCATTGAAATTTCTCACTCTTTTTGAAGTTTTGACTGTATCAGTCTTTACGACCACTCTAATGATTGAAGTCAATTGAATGCAAGTCTTTAGAATTACACTGCATTCATTGAAGTCACTTTGAAGTCTTTTCCATTCACCCGCATACAGTGGAAGTCATTGGGACCTCAAAAATGTTCGACAAAGTCTTTGGGACTTCAAACATTCTCGATGAAGTCTTTGGGATTTCAGCATGTGAGCAAGTTCGAACAAGTCCGAATGAAGACTAATAGCACTTTTATATGAAGTATGATGGTATTTTAGGTTTAGAGGAAGTGGGGTAAGATGTATAGTGGCGAGAGAGGAGAATAGACGGATATGGTGTTATTGGGTGGAGAGGGGGGAGAAGGCATGATCAGCGTTGAAGGGGGAGGGAGGGGGGCTATGATTAATGCCAATAAAGACTTTACTCTAATTCAACCCCCAAATAAATACTATTTTAGAAAAATGCAAATGATACAATCCTTTGAACTCAGTCAAATCCCTGAGTCATACCAATACAAATCAGAAAAAGAACAGATGCTGTTGTATCTGCAAAATAAGCAAAACGTATGCTGAAGCAAGATGCACGTGAAATTCGTGAGAGCATATGCAAAAAACTTTAAAAATAAATGTTTTCTTCTTTCGAGATCATACTGCATAAACAAAAGTGCTATGTAGTTTCATATTTACTTCAATTTGTGGTGACCAAGGTTTGAATATGGAAGCAGAAAATGAATTTTCATCCGATGACTACGAGGCTGATTTTTGCATTTTTCTAAAATCATATTTTTTTAATTTAATTTATTTTTTTAATTTAATTTTTAATTAACTGATCATGCCCCCTCCCCATGGAACACCCCCTCCCCTCAACACCGTGTCTATCCATTCTCCTCTCTCGCCACTATACATCTTACCCCACTTCCTCTAAACCTAAAATACCATCACTCTCCATATAAAAGTGCTCTTAGTCTTCATTCGGAATTGTTCGAACTTGCTCATATGCTGAAATCCCAAAGATTCATCGAAAATGTTTGAATTCCCAAAGAATTCGTCGAAAATGTTTGAAGACCCAAAGACTTCATCGAAAATTGTTGAAGTCCCAAAGAAGAGACTTCAAGGTGACTTCAGTGAATGTAATGTTAGTCGAAAGGCTTGCATTCAAACGAATGCAATCTTAAAAATGCTCCAAAGGATTGGTCCAATCAAACACTTTAAAAAGAATGGTGATTTCATTTCAGTTCTGAAGTCCAGAAGTCCTAAATGAAGTCAATTGATTGCATCACAAAACAGATAATTCCTTCCTTGAATTCAGAGATTGCATTCTCAGAAGATTGTAGTCTTTTACAGCTCTCGCAGCCAGGAAAAAGCTGAAGCTATTAATTGTTCTTTATTTGATTAAAAAAAGTGATCGATTCTGGCGACGTCGTAGGAGAAACAACGTAAAATGATGATGTTTGTTCTTTAGAGTGAGAATAGGTAAACTTCCTTCAATGAATAGAAACACCCATACAAATCTTGAAAATACTAATTCGATGCCTACAGTGGTGGACAAAAGTTTTCACACAAACTCATTTTCAAATAAGCTGGACAAGTGCGAGTTGTAGTCGCACGGGTAAGGTTCCGTCGCATAATATTGATGAATGATTTCTGAATATCAACCGACGTTTCCAAACTATTTCAGTTGAATTTTCTTCTAATTTCAACCCAAATAGAGATCATTTTAAATCTTAGATATCTCAAAATTTCAATATGAATTGATATTTTGAAATTTATAATTTCTTATTGCTTACGCTGAAGTCTTCAAAACTGCGTTTTCAGATCTTCAAAATTCGCATAATGATGGTTGACCCCAAATGGCCCCACTTTTTAAAATAGCTGCATGGGCAATGACATCTAGGCCTGAAGTACCTAATTCCAAAATTTCATGCCGATATCTTTATAAACTTCGGAGGTAAAAAAGTGTGACAAACATAACGGACGGACGGACGGACGGATACACCGAAATTATAAAGGTTCCGTTTTTGTAGACGGAACCTTAAAAAAGGTAGCATTTAAAGACAACCTAAGTTACAAGCTATTTGTTATTGTTTTTGAACGACAAATTTTCTTTTACTATTTTTTGTTTTACTCAATTGCTGTAAAAGTATTACATGTTCAATTGCTGTAAAAGTATTACATGTTTTGGTAAGATGTGGCTTTTCTGTGTGTGCACCTAGACCAGAGTTGATCCATTGTGCTGCCACATGGTTTGACCGGGATCAAACCAATAAGTTGTCCGAGGGAAACCATTTGGAGCCTATAATGAAGCGAAGTAGAATATTAATGGGAACCGTACTAAGTTCACCCAAGTCATCAAAAAAGTAGGCCCCTAGATATTGGCGTCGAATAGACGCCAGGGCCGGACAGGAGCATAGGAGGTGTGGGACGCTTTCCACTTCCTCCTCATCTAGGCAGCTTCTACAGAAATCATTAGCCGGGACACCTAGTCTGATGGCATGGTTTCCTATGAGGCAGTGTCCTGTGATGACACCGACGATAGAGCTTATATTCGATCTGTGAAGAGATATTAAATCCTTAGATCTTTTGGAATCTAGCCTAGGCCAGATTATCCTGGAGGTGTGACACGAAGTGCCACTCGTATTACATGTTTCTAAAGGATTTAATATTCAACGTCGCTTAGGTTTGAACGATAATTTTCTTTAAAAATGTCTGTGTGAAAATTTGTGTTCACCACTGTACTGGATCACTTTCATTAAAGAATTTTTTTTTTTCACCACACACGACTGCTGTCAGCCATTCGGTGGCACTCATTATCACGCTGAAATTGAACTTTTCCAGACTAGCGTGCATGGTCTCAATAAAGTGCAAATTTGCTAGATATTTTCCAAATTTGTGCGATTAAGTGAGAAGTCGTTACGTTTCTTCTTTGACATCGTTACCGGAAGTCAGAAGATTGTATCTACACATTCATCGTCTGATAGCGTAATTTACGCAGGCCAATGCTTCGACTAACGACTGGGGCCAGAGTAAGTCATTACATTGATCCATTTAAACTCCAACTTTCTTGTGGTTAATGATTCCGAATTTAGGAGAAGTGGAAAATGAAATTCAAGTTATGCAAAAAAGCGTTTAAGAGAGCTTATCGTTATGTGGCTCAATGTGGAGCACATCACGGTTGACTTCATCGTGAATCACTTCTTTAATCAGCAAGAAAAATAAAGTTTAAGCTCAATTTCTGAGGAGAAATTAGGTTTGCTCTTTTTTGTCTAGCGTGTACATAATATCTGTCACAGGAGCTATGAGAACCACACCAGCAGCTGATATGGACGTCATGCCAAACCTTCCACAACTGCTATTTAAGTTGAGGGTGCGAGACAAGCTGTAGGCATGTTTGTAATTGTAAAGAGGGCAACCTTTACGGGCGCCTAGAGATATTGAAAATTGTCGAACTTATCAGTTAGTAGAACCGAATCGGCCAATAAGCCATTTTAAGTGATTGATGAATATTTAAAGTTTGAATTGAAGCACCCGATGGAATTACAGGAACAAAGAGCCTGCAAAGAATCAACAATATTCTAAACTGAGCATTTTATCATCTTCTTTTTTTTCTTATTCTTATGTCGCTACAGTCCGTGGTGGACCTGGGCCACAACCAACAAACCTCCCCAACAAGCCTGATCCATGTCTCCAATTGTGCATACCAAGTTGGTTGAGGTCCTCCTCAGTCTGACGAGTATGACAGGAATGTCAAAACTGGACATGACGCTGTATAGCTTGTCTCTTTGTAAGCTGTCGCATGCGGCATTGAAATCGACGAATAGGTGGTGAATATTGATTTGCATTTCTTGGGTCTTTTCCAGGAACTGTCCTAGTGAGAAAATTTGGTCGATGGTGGACTTCCCCGGCCTGACAAAACGGTAAAAGATCTTATAGGCGATGTTAAGGAGACTAATCCTTCGACAATAACCACAGTCTTCTTTTGGATAGCGCACGCAATACTGAGACTCAACTCATTGGGCATGTTTTCCCCGAGCATATCTTACAGATGAGCTGGTGCATGCACCCAGCAAGATCATCTCCAGTTGCTTATACTAGTTTCACTCTGATAAAACCTTTTGAAATCATTCCTGCCATAGCACCTATTCATCTCCTTGATCGCCCGCTTCTCTGCGCATTCCTTTTCTTCCTGAGAAGAGAGATGTCTTCTCTTCGTTTCTGTTCCTAGAGCTCGTAGTTCGATGCAGTGTCCCCAGACATGAAGACCAAAAAGGAAATATAAGAAGTTAAAAGGGGCGCAAAAATACATTTATTTCCCATCATCAACATCATCATTTTCAGTGGCCCGCATGTTCCACTAAAGGGGTCGCGGGGGCAATGCATGCACGAGAGATCTCCAGGCCACTCGATCCTCCGCCATTGACCATCAACTCATCAGGAGCTATGCCCGGGCGCAACCAGGCGAGTTTTTAGACTTGGTCCAACCATCTTATCCTGGATCTGCCAAGCGGTCGCCTACCTAATGGAATCGCATTCAGAACACGCCTCAAAAGTCGTGATGATGGAGACATTCGTGCCACGTGACTTAACCATCGAAGTACAGCCCTTTCCGTACGAAGAAGCAGCTGCCCAACGTTGAGTTCCTCGCACACTGCCGTGTTTCTCACCCTATTCCGGCGAGTAATTCCCACAACAGCACGAAGAAATCTCATTTTCAAGCTCATCAGATCGACCAAGCTGTTTCGAAATTGCCCCAGCTTGACCAATCCTACAGGAAAGCTCACCATTGTTCCTCTCATCACTCGTGAAAAAGACCCCGAGATATTTAAACTTCTCCACCTGTTTCAATGGGACTTCACTAACATTTAGAGAGCATTGGACAGGCGTTCTGAAAATATTCATAACCTCGGACTTGTCCACGTTAACCTTCATCCCAGCATCAGCACATATGGCCACAAACCTATCTAGCGCGCGCTGGAGTTCCATCTGGGAGGATGTGAGAATGACTAATCATCTGCAAAAAAGAAGGTGACTTACCCTCAATTCTCCCAATGAGGAAAACATTCCTCGCCTCGACTGTGGTGCAACATCCAGTTCATAATGAAAAGAAGGGGTGACAAGACGCACCCTAGGCGAAGTCCACGAACACAGCTGCTACAGTTTGTGTATGGATCTTTAATGGCTCTCAACAAAGAAGCATCAATCCCATACTCCTGCAGAACACTCCAGAGTTTACCTCGAGGAACTCGGTCGTATGCCTTTTCCAAATCTACAAAACAACTGTAGATCGGTTTGGCGTACTCCCAAGCCTTCTCGAGCACAATTCTTAGAATGAAAAGCTGATCGGTTGTATTCTGCCGGGACGAAAACCGGACTGTTCTTCTCCCATCCTGGATTTGACTACAGGTCAAGAACGCGCCTCCAACAGCTTAACGTAGACTTTACCCGGGAGACTTAAAAGAGATATACCCCTGTAGTTGGAGCACTCTCTTTTGTCCCCCTTTTTGAAAAGCATACCCCAGTCTGCCAATCAATGTCAATGTCTCACCGCGTTCCCAAGCCGCCTTAATGACACGAGAGAGCCATAAAACTCCCTCTTTACCCATAGCCTTACGCATTTCTTGACGGATTTCATCCACACCGGCGGATTTGCCAACTTTTAGCGATTCAATCACCAAAATGACTTCAGTCACCAAAATGACTTCCTCCACCGTTGGACTATTCTCCGCCCTACTCAAGACTACAGATCTGTCACCCTCAGTGCCCTCTTCTTGGTTGAGCAGCTCCGAAAAGTGCGCACTCCATCTGCGCAAGTTGTCCATCTCATTGCAAAGCAACATACCTTCTTTCGATTTGATTCCTTCGATGATGTTGAATTTCCTTCCACTGAGCCGGCGAATGGTTTGCCAGAACACCTTTTTCGCAGATCTATGCTCGCTTTTCAACTTCTCGACGAACTCCTTCCAAGTCTGCTCTTTAGCTGCTCGCACAGCCAATTTGCAAGTTCTTCGCGCCTTAGTGTACCGGTTATGAGAATCAGAGTTCCCCAAGAGAATCCAGTCTCTGTAGGTCTTCTTCTTCTCTTTGATGGCTTCTTGAACTCCGGGTGTTTTAAAGATTTATTTCCCATGAATCAAATTTTGCTTTCAGTTCTAAAACAGGCAATATCTTTATGGGGTGTGATGCATGTGAAATCAAGTTCTTTGGGTCACCCCTAAGACTGATCCACGAGTTGAATGATTTTTGTCTGACCGGTGGGCAGGGCGACACTTTTTTGCTGTGTACTCGTATGTCCACTGGGGGAAGGTGGAAGAGTGTGACTCTCAATGCTCAATGCTGATGTAGGTGTTCGCTAACCTTTGAACGCGAATGAGGAGGTTGCAATCAGTGAACCTGCCTAAGGCTATCTACCTGTTAGGAATGTCATACAATAATATGTGTCTGACATATGTATGTAGCCAATGGGCATGTTTGTAATCCCGATTTGCAGCCTTTGGTTTTCTTACCGCCTTCTGGATTCACTTAAGAATGTTTAGTTTCCCGGCTAGACTTTTTATCTGACATTATATCAAGTAACTTTGCACTATCTTTGAGACTTTGTCTCATATCACAACGTGATTAGGGAACGAACGAAGGTACTCGTATATCAGAAAAATCTCTTGCTTCTTCTTTTTCTCTTCTTCTCTTGGTTTTCACCATTACCTTAGGCAGCAGGATATTGCAGGCAAATGTGGATGACAAATCACAGTCACACCTTAAATTTGGGACGGTCTCGGTTTAAGTAACAAATAGATACAGCATCTATAGCATTAACAATTTTGATAACCGCATCAAGGCATGTGAAGAATTCGACACATGGAAGCGTATGTTAAGAAATACTTGAGGCCTCAACCCACATTTATGTGCAATGTTCAAAAGATACCTGACATTCTTCAGTTGCAAGTGGGAGCAATTAATTAAGTAGCACCTTTGATAAGAGACCTCAACCTGAGCGATCCATTGATAGCTATCTGAATACTCGGATAGCCAAAGGATAATCATAGCCGTACGGTCGGACATTCTGACATCAAGGCTGGTCAGATTATGAGACCGATTACCGGGACATAATAAAGACACTTGCTTTCGAGGGTCTGTAGCTGGACCGATCTCTGACCTTAGCCTATACACATACGGCGTCAGACGCTACAGTCTGGGGTGGACTGGGCCTCAACCAACAAACCTCTCCAGCCAGCACGATCCTTCGCTAACTATCTCCAATTACGCACTTGACGCACTTGGTTGAGGTCCCTCTCTATTTGGGTGCGCTTGCTTAGATGTAGACGTCCCCTGCTGCGTTATCCCACTGGTTCAGAGTCGAAGATTCTCCGGGCCGGAGCTAAGTTATCCATGCGGTCTACGTGGCCCAGTCATCTTAGGCGCTGGATCCGCTTACCATAATCACGCATTTTAGACAAAAGAGCTTGATGCCAAACTCTTTCTTGCTTTCTCCTGCATTGTGCAAGGGTTGGTTCCACTTTTCGGTGAGATTTGCCATCAAATCACCGTGGCTGCGTTAACCCGAATCAACCCAGAATTTTTTTTTTGTTTTTTTGCAAAAATATTTTGTCAGTGTATTCTAAAGGCTGTAAGAAAATCAAATATAATTTTTGTTTTTCCGCACAAACCACCAAATCCAAGATAATGGGTGTGACCATATGGTCACGCTGGGCGCTGTTACGAGAAATTAATTTTGTATGTTAAAAAATTAAGAGAAAACATTGAAATAATTTTTTGTTTTTTATTGATCGGCTTTTGTATGAAAGTCTAAAAAGCATTTTACACACATCCCAATATCGCACCTCGAACATTCAGTCCTTCCAACAGAAGTGTACTTTTCACCTCCAAATCATTTTCTTTTTGCACAAGGACGAACAAAGTGATTACTGCCATCGTACCGTAGAGTTGCTTTGCTTGTATTTTCCCAATTTCTTTTACGGGTGTTCGCCCCCTTTGGTTTCTCTCCAAAATATATATATATATTGCAATATTTCGTCTGAAATCTAACCACGAAAAATCGGGATGAGCTGAGCGGTGTAATTGCCATGCGTTGTGTATCGAGACATCTACTAACCAAGTGAAAATACTATTCCACGATTTCTTTCCTTTTATTCCAATTCGATATAAGCTCACATTCTGATCCATACGGTCTACAACACTCATGTATTTGTTATATTCCCCTATAACGTATGGAACACTTATATTATACTTATATTATATTGAATATTTGAAATTGGATTTATTCCAAAAGAAGAAGATGCAATGCTAACTACAGCATTATCATACCACTTGGTTAGTACAATGTTTGTTTCCTTCATTTTGAGAGACTTTGTGAAACCTCGATGCTATATGACAATTTTTGGGTATTCGGTTATCCCTAATTGAGACTGCAAATAAGTAACGGAAAGCCAGTGAATAAATTGTCACGAAAAAAAGGAAAAAGGCAATTTTGAATTTCAGGTGAAAAGTCGTCCGTCAAAATTACCGAGTGAAGCTGCGCATTTGCCGAATCTTTCCTCATAAGCTTTTACTGCCTTTGGGTTGTTGCCTTGATATAATTCAAAGCCTTAAGGTGTACACAAGGACCAAACTTTGTATCCAAAGCGCAATGGATTTCACTTTATAAATTGCTTACAACCATGACGCCCAAAATGCGAAATCATGCTCTTATCAAAAGAAAGGTTTTGTTCTGGATAAAAGTGATTCATCATGCATTTTATTGATAACGATTTGGACAGGTTGGTGATGCAAAAAATCCAACCTGTGTTCGTCTGAAAAGATCAGCTCAAAATATCGCCACCGTAGCTGAGAATGTTACATAAAACCCAACGTACTCGTATGTCCACCTCGAGAAGTTCACAGGAATTGAGCTTATCCGCAACAACTTTGAACCGCTTTTTGCATAAGGATCTTGGCTTACATTCTTATAAGGTCCAGTTGACACAGTTATAAGCTCCAGTCACAGCCAGAAGATCACTCACAACTCCGTTCTTTTGCTACTGATTCCAAATGATACTCCTTGTTGGATGACTCTATATGTAACCCAGCGTGACCACATGGTCACACCTATAGTTACAGTTAATAAAATCAACTAATGTGTTCGAAATCGCAGAAACTAAATTCAGCATATAAAACTACAGCTTGTTAACTAATAAAATGACTATCTAAGGAAAAAGTAAGAAAATTAAGGCCTGGAATGAGCTAATAGGCGGTTGCTGAATCTAAACATTGGGTCAACACAAGCCCAGTGTCCGGCATTAAGCTAAAAGAGTTCGTTATCTACCGCAGTGCTAGGGATGTACACACTTTGGTGGAGGTCCTAATCGGAAACTGTACAAAGGACACATACGCATTTCGTATAGGCATCCTCCTACAGCGTCGACATAAGCTGACCAAGAAGAAATGGAATCTGTTCGTTATTTACTTTGCGATGGGCCAGTTCTTATGAGTAGGAAATTGCAGCTACTGGACGATAAATTCTTTGACTAGCTGGAAGATCTGAATTATCAAGGGCACATTGGATCCTTACTGTTATTCTAAGTTAGCAATATCTGTTAGCCTATAGGACATCCGCATATCTTCCTGCTTTGAATTGAAACGCCTGCAATCAGCATTGAACTCCAGGTTCCCTCCACTCGTGACAGAACAATTGAGCGCACAAAGCGAGTGGTTGATGTAGAAGCTAGGCCCAAGTCCACTCTGGACTATAGCACCACCATTATTATTATTATTACTTGATTTAGAGGCTTATTAAATTCCAAACAAAAAGGGAATTGAGGATCATCTCTATTTACATAGTCCAACTTTTTTTGCTAACCTCCTAAGCAATTATTGCTTCACATCAATCGAAGAAATTAATTTGAATTTTTTTTTAATGAATCTATGAAAATATCGCTGAGTATATAAATCAGATTTAACAATAATATTTTTTTTTCAGGCTGGCGTTATGCAAGAATATTCTTGAAGACCTCGCTCGCAAAAATCATTCGAAACTATCGGATTTCAACAAGTTTCCGCTACGAGGACTTACGATACGTTCAACATCTGTCGCTGCGTTATGAAGTTATGCCAAAGCTAGAGATCCACAGGAGATGAATGGCAATGATCTCAAATTGCTTATGTTACTCTATTCTCAGGTTTAGTTTTGGATAAAAATAAAAACGTACTATTTTACGATGAGTTTTTTTTCTGAACGGTCGATTTTAATGAAAAATCTACGGGAACAGTTAATCATCTGCCAGGCTGTTGGACAAATCCAAATTACTTTTCGTCAGTCATTAAGAATACGTGCCTCGACCTGACCAACTTCTGCATCGTAGTATCGTGTGTATCTTCCCCAAAATAAGAATCGTTTAATTACCCCCCATGGCCATAGGCGATACTCGATTATTTGTTTATCTTCATAGCCCCCCTAATCGATGTTTTGACAGTGGCTGGAGTGCGAGTACTTCATCATTGTGGGTGTCGTCGCGCCGGTACGAGATACTCGTACTCGCATTTTTGGTGGTTTTCCCCCAAGACGAGATATTAAGAGCATCTCAGCTTAGCTTTGATGGTATCTCATAACACTTTTGAGTCGCAATATGAATTTGGATAATCGAACTGCCCCTTTGACGGGTGGGCAATGAACAACAATTGGGCATCTGTCGTATCATTAAGCACGACATTAAGTATCGACCGGTTTGGATCTACGGAGTTCAACAGTTTGCCTTCACTTAGCTCCTTTGGATTGTTTACGGAATCATTTCGGCAGTTGTTTGTGATCGCTTGACGCGTATAGATACAAATAATTTAAAGTCGCACAAGAATGTCGGTCGCGGTTGTGCTTTTGACGTTCGGTGTCCTGTTGTGGGCGTATTATCTTTGGTCTAGGAGACGATTCTATTGGTTTTCGTGGAAGATGCCGGGTCCGATGGGATGGCCTTTTATTGGGATCGCCCTGCGCTTGAGATCATTAGATGGTTAGTTTGAATTTTACTTTTTTGAAGAATGTTATAAAGGGAGAGGAGAATGTAAGCAGTAAGCAAAGTGAAAATGTGTTTTAATTGTTTGAGTGGATCAATAATGTGTTTGATAAACCGGTATGTGTTCGATTTAAAGAGCACTCTCTGCCATATTCAACCCCTAGTCTGTGACATATTCCCTGATCCATAATTCAAGATATTTTTGCAGTTAAGCGACATTCCTAAATTGGTGGACTTGTTGAACTTATTTGAAACTCTTTGATATTTGTTAAAAACCGGTGTTGGCGGTTATATGTGTCGTAACTATTCTTGTTTGTTTTCTTGAGTTTGTTGTTCCAATGCTGTGAATTTACAAAAATATCATATACAATACGAAACGTTAATTTTAAGCGTCGTTTAGAGTTAAGCGGTTAATTTTCTTTGAAAAGGACTTTGTGTGAAAACTTTTGTCCACCACTATATACAGACTACCGAAGTCGTTGCAAAGGTATTTTATATGATAGTCCAACTTGAATTGACAGCATACCTCCACACAGAGATATCGATATACAGGGTGGCGCACCAATTGTGCTACAATAAGAAATTGATATAGCTTTTTTAAATCAATGTAGTTAATTTATTTTTTTTTTATTGTGTAAAAAATCCAACTTTATTTTATATAACTAATTGTTTTTGAAGATGATAGACCGTAAATGACCTCCATGATCATCCACAAATATGCGATACCCGATCAAAAAAAAAAAACTTGTATCGAATGGGTATAAGGTTCGGACGTGGGCGCTGTGGCCGTGTTGGTTCGTGCGTCGACCCATGCGCATTATACTTTCACAGTCTAAGTTCGAAGGAAAGATCAGACAAACAATTTTTTCAAAAAAAAATTGTTGTCTCCAAACTGGTTTCAAGCCGGGGAAGTCCACCATCGATCAAATCATCACACTGCGGCAGATCCTGGAAGAGACCTAAGAAATGCAGATCGACACACCATCAATTTGTCGATTTCAAGGCCGCATATGACAGCGTGTATAGAGACGAGCTATACAGCGCCATGTCCAGTTTTGACATTCCTGCCAAACTCGTCAGACTGAGCAGGATGACGATGGAGAACTCTCGCTGCTCCATCAAGGTCCAAGGTCGGTAAAGAACTCACTGAGACCTTCAATGTCAAAAAAAGTTTTAGACAAGGTGACACGCTGTCATGTGATTTCTTTAACATCGTTCTTGAGAAGATCGTGCAAAACTCACTGGCCAACACAAGAGGCACGATCTTCCAAAAGTTCGTTCAACTGATAGCTTACGCGGATAACATTGACGTCATTGGGCGAACACAGCGAGCCGTCAATGATGCGTTTGTTGGCATTGAAACGGAAGCGGCTAAAATGGGTCTGGCGGTAAACGAGGGCAAAACCAAGTATATGCTGTTATCGAGAAAGGACGCACAACATCGACGACTTGGCCAGAACGTCAGCGTAGGCAGCAATAACTTTGAGGTAGTTAAGAACTTCGTCTATCTTGTCTCCGCGGTAAAAGTACAAACAACATCAGTACCGAGATCAAACGTCGAATAACTCTTGCCAACCGCTGTTTTTTGGGCTCAAAAGGCACTTGAGTAGTAGAGCCCTCTCTCGGAAGACCAGGTTGACTCTATACAAGACCTTGATCACCCCAGTCCTGCTTTAGGGCGTAGAGGCATGGACAATATCCAAAGCGGATGTACAGTCTCTTGGTCTTTTCGAGAGAAAAATTCTGCGTGCGATCTTTGGTCCTGTTTGCGTTGATGGCATTTGGAGAAGAAGTTTCAACCACGATCTATATGGGCTGTACAGCGACATGAGTCTAGCCAGGCGTCTACGGATCCAACGCATAGGCCATGTAGAGCGTATGGACAACTTAGCTCCGGCCCGAAGAGTCTTCTACTTATAGCCTGTGGGACAACGCAACAGAGGATGTCCACGTACAAGGTGGCGCACACAAGTCGAGGGGGACCTCGGCCGGCTTGGTGTGCGAAACTGGAGACAGATGACGTGCTGGCTGGAGAAGCATGTTGAGTGAGGCCCAGGTCCACCTCGGACTGTAGCGCCCTAAGAAGAAGAATAAGAAGAAGAAGATCAGGCAATTATTCAATGCGGCCTGAAAATTTGACATCGGGATCGCCTCAATTATTGTTTTAATGGACTGCTTCAATTCAGTCAAATCCCTTGGTTTCGTTTTGTACAGCTCTTACTCGACATAACCCCATAAAAAAAAGTCTGGTGCAGTCAAATCAGGTGACCTTAGGGGCCAGCAGAACGTGGAGTTTCTGAATATTAATTTGTTTGGGAATTTTCGTTGGAGCTTCGCCATTACCGGTCTGGCTCTGTGTGCAGTTGCTCCAACTTGCTGGAACCAAATGGCATTGAAATGTATACGTCTTCGGTGCATTTGTGCTTAAAAAAAAACTCCTTCAACATCTTTAAATAACGGTCCGCATTGACAGTTACCACCGTTTTCTTCAAAAAAGTATGGCCCCACAATGCAACTTGATGAAACAACGCACCACTCAGTGACTCGTTCTGGGTGCAGCTCCGTCTCATGGAGTATTTCTGGATTCGATTCACTCCAGATGCCGCAATTTAACTTGTTTAGATCAAAATGGGCCTCATCACACATGTCTTCTTCGACCATTTCAAAAATTTGTTGGCAAAATACCACACGAATAGACAAATCCAGAGGGTTTAACTTGCTTGTAATCTGGACTTTGTACGGAAACATGTTTAAGTCATCATGAATTGTCCGTTGTAATGACCGTCTGTTAACTCCAATTTACAAAGATTAGTTTCGAGTGGAAACGCTTGGTTTTTGCCTGAATTGAAGATGCTACAGCCGCGATTGTGTCTTGGACCCGAACATAGGGATCTCGATGGTACGGTCTTTATGGGTGCCGTGAACGAAGGCCATATGAACTAACGCCATAATGGCGTTAATTCGCAAAAGTGAATTAACGCCATAATCCACTTATGGCTTTAATTCACTTTCAAATTTGAACTAAAGCCATACATTAAATTGAACTAACGCCATATGGTGTTAGTTCACTTTCGAATGTGAACTAATGCCATACAATGTATTTGAGCTCTAAAGCGCGTTATATGTCCAATGTCCCACCATGATCGGACCACGTTTAGTTTTCAACCAACCTACGTCCCTTGCCCTTTACATGCATACATACATATGAGGTATGCAACCCCCCTGCTTGGCCACATATGCAATTTGGAGTAAGTGCAAGTTTGATTGTATTTACTTTCTTTAAACTCATGCAAATCACTCAGTCTCGCGCCTACTTCAAATCCTACATGTGGTCCAGCAGGGGGGTTGCATTCCAACATTACTGTTTATACGCCGTAAACTTTTTTCCTATAAGTTTCTACCTCATTTCTTAGGACCATGTAAATAATGTAAATTATTGAGATTGATGCGAGTGACTTTAATTCAATTTCAAATGTGAACTAAGACCACTTCCTAAAACGAACTAACGCCATATGGCTTTAGTTCAAATTTGAAAGTGAATTAAAGCCATAAGTGGATTATGGCGTTAATTCACTTTCAAATGCGAATCAACGTTATGGCGTTATGGCGTTAGTTCGTATGGCCTTCGTTCACGGCACCTCTTTATGTGATGCTTCCAGATTCGGCAAAAATGTTTATAATAATAGTAATAATGGCGGTGCTACAGTCCGAGGTGGACCTGGGCCTAGCTTCTCAGCAACCAGTCGTGCTATTGTTCTTTTCACAAGTGGAGGGGACCTGCAGTTTAAAGCCGACTCTGAACGGCGATTGTTTAAAATGTTTACCAACCTCATAATGGTCCATTTACTCGGGGGAGCGCCGCCAAACTCCCGCCTAAATTCTCTTTAGATCGATTGTTACACCCGCTGTGTGGCTTGTGGCACCGCCATGTTGAAACCACGTATCATTAATGTCTGGTCCATGCGATAGACCAACAAAATAACGTTCCAGCATGTCTCTAAAACGATCTCTATTGACTGCAACGTAACGGTAATTTTCATCAACGAAATAAAACGGTCCAATGAGACCACCGGCATGAAAACCATACCAAACATACACTTTGTGGATGAAGTTGTGTTTCTTCAAGTGCATGAAATTGGTCATCTTCTCTTGACATTTCTAGAGCCCAATCCGATAACGTAATTCGCTTCATATGATCAAGTTGCTTAAGTTCCTAAGTTAACTTAATCTGCAGTCCAAGATCCTTTTGAAAAGTTCACCGTAGGGTGGTCTTAGAGATGCCCAATTCTTGAGAAAGACGTGGAATCGATTGTTTTGGTCCGTTTGCGACGGACGCTTGAACCGCAGCAATGTTCTCGGCACTTCGACCAACCCGTTGTATTAGTGGGACAGGAACTTTCATTTGCAAAAATGTAGACATAAGTTTATTCACTAGACTATGAATTGCTTGTCTACTGGGACGAGAATTATGACCAAAAATTGGCATTAACTCTCTTAAAGTTGCCGACAACGACTCGGAATTTCGGTAGTAAATTGTAACTACCATGATGAAAATTTCGCAGAATGTTTTGACATTAACAGTTTAGTTGTTGGTTTAAGGGTGCGTTCACAGTGAAAGTTCAAAGTTATCAAGTCTCAATTGAAAAACCCCTGTTAAAGAGCTTTTCGGTGCATAGGGTGATCTGATAAATTGTTTCTGACTTATTCTCGTATTCCATAAAATTTATAAAATTCATGACTTCCATTGCACTTTTCTGGAAAAACTTCTTCAAAGAATCCTTCTAGTAATAAATCGGTCTTTGGATAATCTGTTTTTTTCAAATCGATGCCTACTTAAAAATCAGTCAATTAATGGCATGGCCGTTATCACATTCATATGGCACTCTCTCATTGGCAGTAATTTGGTTTCCAGGTACGTCTCAAAACAAATGAGCCCAAGTTTCCGTTCAAGCTCAAAAATCGCATTAAACGAAGTGAGTGATTCGTGAATCACTTTCAGTTTGATTAGTTTAAGTTCTACGTGTTTTGAATCCGCTAATCTTGCAATTATCTCAAGTCCAAAAATGTATTGCATTTCTAGAAAATAAGACATTTCTGCACATTGTAGCCAAAATTGAAGAATTTCATCGCTAATCATAGTCATTTGTCTGAATATCGGCAGTGAGTTGAACTTTTGAAGATTAAAGATGATTCCACTGCTGATAGACGCGATCTTAAGAATAGATTGAATTGGAACTCTAGCTCTGTTGAAAATAAGAAGTACAGGATGACCAGATAAGAACGATAGGAAAAGTAATTAAAACAACAACAGCGTGAGATATGCCCGAAGCCCTTCCCACATGTGCTATGTGTGCATTTGTATCATCTTGCTTAAATCCAACTGGCTACTTCTGCGCAGCAAGGAGTCGTCATACTTCAGATATCACAGTTACAGTTAAAGTGTAGTCGATGTCATCATTTTTATGTTAGTTGTTTGACATTTTGACATTTTGTACGACTTGATATTGTTTACATATTGAGCAGCGTGGAGTAGTGGGTAAGTGCGTGGACGTCTCCACAGAAAATCCCAGGTTCAAATTTAAATTACCTCGGTAGGGCAGAGACAACATTTTTCATTATACGATACCACTTCTCGCGAGTTACTAAAAATACTCTGACTTCGCTACACGTGTTGGCTATAAAACTTAAGGTCCCTCCCTCCACCCTTAAGTATTTTGTACTTTGTACTACTTTCACTTATAGCGCTGTTCTCCCTGCGTCAGGATTGAGGAATTTTGAGCTTGAAAAAAGTTGAGGATCTCTTTTTTGCGAAGTCCTGTCTGGTGCAAGTCCAAGATAGGATCCACTTATCTTTAGTAAAATTTGTATACAACAGTAATATTTATAAAATCGTCGAAGTATCACTGTATGTTCACCTTTCAAGATTTTGTTGTTTCCTCTAAAAACTTACTTGTGCAGTGCGGTCGTGAGGTGTGAGTTCGAATGCTGCTTTAATAATGATTTGGCAAAAGGAAAGAAAGTGTTGATTTCATTAGAGATGAAAACTTTTAAATGAATGAAATATCTAATTACCGAATATTACTACGTAATGGTTGCCAACAAGATTAATGGGATGATTTGTCTATTAACTCGTAAGTTATTAATAGTTTAAATGACACCATTTCTTCACGCTTATTATTCGCCATGAAGCTGCGAACGATCAACGAACTGTTTACATCAACGGACGCTTATGGACTGTGCCGAAATGTAACACAAGTTATTATGAAAGCAGTTAGCATGAATGGGTGCAAATACTCACAGTTTATAGACACAGGAAGCCATCATTCCTTTACCAGAGTGTCAGTAAAGCTCAAAAACGCTCAACGTATGCATCCGTGAAATATTTGAAAGGAATCCGTGGGTTAATTGTGAAGTCTACGTAATGGATTGTCGGAAGAATGGAGATAATAATGGTGGGGCCCAGTTTGAGGCGGATCTGGGCCTAGCTTCTTAGCAACAACTCGTGTGGTGCGTGCTATTGTTCTCTCACGAATGTAGGGGACCTAAAGTTTAATCCCGACTCCGAACGGCGAGATTGAGAAACTTCCTCCACACAGTTTTAGGCATGGAGGCATGGGGATGGATCAATACACAATAAAAGTAGTATTCCAAATACTTTTACGGGACGCTTTATGCCGACTGAACCAGAGAAAGCGTATCGAAAATTGAGGGATGCAGAATTGATCTTGACAAATGTTATACAGTCATCATCAAAAGTGTGGAACAGTCAGTCATTTGCCGAAAGTTTATCCCCTGACTAAAATTCACCGGAATGAGCAAGGACAGACGTGGATACATCAAATTAAAGTTATAATGCCATACGATGTATGACATTTAACATAAGCGACATTTAACAATTAATCAAATTTAGAAGAGAAAAAGGATAACAACAAAGACTGTACACTCACGTCTTTGTTGTTATCCTTTTTCTCTATGGTTGTGTCAATGATTGTAAGACTGTTATTTCTTTCGCTTTCCTTGAATATTTGTAGCAACATTTAGACAGGCAGCAATGCAAACTGAAAACATTGGCAATAAAGGCAACTCTGTTCTTCTCGGAGGTAGTTTCATTAAATTTTGACGTTTGTTTCTAGCCCTTTTTTCTTTTGAATTAAATTTACTGCTTATGTTTTCCTTTATGTTGTTGTTCTGTTATGTTTTAGAAGTATAATTTCAAAGCTTTTATTTGAGATATAAATGTCTGGCGTAGAACATAGCTTCTCAGCAACCACTCGTGTTGTGCGTGCTATTGTTCTGTCACGAGCGGAGGGGACCTACAGTTTAATGCCGACTCCGAACGGCGAGATTGAGAAGCTTTTTTTTTTCTAGACAGTTATACTCTTTGAGCATTGTCAGTGACTCGAAAGAGGTGGAGCCGTGAAAAAATGTTTTGATGTTTTTTTCGAGATTCGAACCGACGACCTCGAGCGTAGGAGTCGACGCACCTACCCACTACGCCACGGCGCCCACGATTCCCACCATACGAATAGGCTTACTGCTCCTTTTCCATTGTTCGCCATTTGTTGTGATGGATGTTTCTTTCTAAAAATACAATAAAATTAACAAAATTAAAATTTCTCCAACTATTATGGCTTTATTAGAACGAGCAATATTCATTAATTATGAAGTACAACGTTGTTCAAGTAGCTGCATCGGCTGGCTTCGAAGTAGCGCATTTTGTCACCCCAATTTTCCAAGACCCTGTCGATGGTTTCGGGCTGCTTGGATGATATTCCGCTGGTCCAGATGGCCTTCTTGCTGTAGTTCTGAAAAAATGTGCAAATTACTTATCTCAGCCTCTAGCGACGCTTTTCCGTCTCTCTCTTTCACAAAGTGTCTTTCCTAAGGCTTGGAAAAGCTCTTTTATAATCCCCTTACATAAAAAAGGTCCAAAAAATGAGATTGCGAACTACCGGCCTATAGCCAAACTCTCTGCCTTGCCTAAATTATTTGAAAGCATTGTTTATGATACTATGTTTTTTCACTGTAGGTCTGTCCTTTCCGTTCATCAACACGGATTTCTTAAGGGAAGATCAACTACGACAAACCTGACAGAATTCGTGTCCAGCACCTTGTGCGCATTGGAAGATGGCAAAGATGTTGATGTTGTCGCTACCGATTTTAGCAAAGCTTTTGATAAAATCTCACACGCGATTATACTTCTGAAACTTAAAGCTCTTGGCTTCCAAACGGAGTTTATTGCGTGGATCAAGTCATACCTTGAAGAGCGACAATATAAAGTAATTTTTAGATCCTCTGTTTCCAATTCTTTTGTAGCCACATCTGGGGTCCCCCAGGGTAGCCATCTTGGTCCGCTGATTTTCATCCTAACAATTAACGACGTGGATAACTTCATTAATTATTCTCGTCTTTCAGTTTATGCGGACGACATACAAATTTTGAAGGAAATTTCTATCTCCGCTGACTCGTATGAACTTCAAATGGATTTGAACACTTTTTCGACTTGGTGTACAAAAAATTTTCTTGTTCTAAATGTTGCAAAATGCCAAGCTATCACATATTCTCGTAAGCGCCTTTCGGCTACCCCTCGAACTTATTTTATTGGTGACGAACCCGTTCCCACAGTTACTTTACTGCGTGACTTAGGTGTCATTTGCGATAGAGAACTTAACTTTCGTCCCCATATCGAAAATATTATTAGTAGGGCTAATTCTGCCCTCGGTTTCGTTAAACGCTGGTCGAAAGAATTCTCGAACCCTTACGTAACGAAGTCCCTCTACTGTACTTTTGTTAGACCGATTTTGGAATATGCTAGTCAAGTTTGGTCTCCCTATCAGGTTACGCAAAAATATCGAATCGAGTGTGTCCAACGGAGATTTCTTCGTTTTGCTCTGCGTGGACTACCTTGGTCCGACAGATATAATCTACCCCCTTATGAGCATCGGTTGTGCCTGTTGAGCATGCAATCACTCGAAAAACGTAGAAAAGTTGCTGATGTATTATTTGTACACCAGTTATTATCGGGCATCATTGATTGTCCTGCACTGCTTCAAAAGATATCTTTCAACACCAATCCTCGTTCCCTTAGGGTAGTACCTCTCTTCCATCTCAAGTACCATCGTACTGATTATGGGCGAAACGAACCTATGTCGCGAATGTTGCGTATAACCAACGAGGCCCTAAACATGTTTGATTTTAATACAAACAAGAGCTCAATAAGAAATGCCCTTTCCTCCTTTCCTTAGAAAATTGTATATTTCAAGTAGGTTTAAGTAGTCTTAAGCAAAATATTGTAAATAATTTAGTAATAGTTGCCTACGGCTTGTAAGTTTGTGAACAAATAAAAATAAAAATAAAATAAAAAAATAAAATATTGGCCTTTTGCTTGAAACTTTTCCAAATTGTTGGCATAACAGCAGTCCTTCACGATTCCCCACACAAAAAGTCCAAAGGGGTCAAATCGCAGCTCCGAGGCGGCCAATTGACATCGCCAAGATGACTGATAACACGATCTGCGAATTTGGTTCGCAAAAGATCGATTGTGGCTTGGGCTATACGGCATGGCGCGCCATCCTGCTTGAATCAGAGGTCGTCCAAATCCACCTCTTCAATTTCAGTAAAAAAAAATCTCGGTTAACAGGGCTCTGTAAAGCCCACCGTTGACCGAAACGTTGTTCCCAGCCTCATTTTCGAAGAAAAATGGTCCAATGGTGCCACCACCTCACAATCCGCACCAAACTGTCACTCTCTGTGGACGCATTGGCTTCTCGACAATAAATTCTTTTGCGGCATGAAAGGAACGGACTGTATGAAACAGTCAAAAATTGCGGAGTAAAATTTTTCAAGTGAGCTATCGATTGTAGTAGTATACATATAATATAATATACAGATCAGAAATCAAATAGTAAAGAGATATCCAACTTCGCCCAGAATTACCCCTTGTCCGTGGTACAATTTGTGACGTTTATCCCCGGAGTTTTAAGCGAAACTGTGTTTTTGCTTGGGATTTACACATACTATTACAAAATTTATGGATTCCACCACGAAGTTCGTGGTTTAAGAGAAAAAATTCATGGATACACCACAAAAAGAGCGGAAATTTATGGATGCACCACGAAAAGAGCGGAAAATTTGTGGATTTGCCCACGATTGAAATCATTCAGGGATGAGTTTCGCAATGTTTGCCAAATGTAAATAATGTGACGATTAGTATTGGTTAAAGAAATCTGTTTAAAATGCTGATATGAATCAACTTTCATGAGAAATTGAAAATATAATGCAAGAAAATAAAACTTTTTAATTATTCTACGTGTGAATTATTATTTTGCTTGAATTGTTTTTTGTGAAAAAATGCAACAAACCATTTTTTTATTAATATTCTTATTAAATTTGTATTAATCAAATGAATACGTTTTATGTTAGACAACCGTTCCAAAATACGCGACTTTTCTACGCAATTACAGGCACAGAAATCTAAAACTTCAAATATCAATAAAATGTATGCATATTTCTTACACTCTTTATCCCATTTATAAAACCTGCGCTGTTCTACAATTATCGGTTAAATTCAATATATGTGTATATACAATACACGTCCATTAAACCACTCTTCATTTACCTATTTCATAATTTTTCAATAATATATTCAAATAATAACGGATATTCAGTTTGTAATAAGTAAAAACATTGCAATAGCTCATGTGAATGCACCCTCCGCACTTATTTTCGTGTTGAAAACATGAATTTGAAATAACGTTCAAGCAACGAACAGTTTTTCAAATAAGTGGCGTAGTTCACCTCATTTGTTTGAAAGTGTATAGTTATCAGCTGATTTGAGCAGCTCACATGGATTCACAGACACGGTATGAAAAATCGCATAAAAAACGCTGTCAGATGAAATCAAGGGGCAAGAGAGGTAAAAGTTGGATATCTCTTTACTATATGATTTCTGATACAGATGTACGAGTATGTAATGTCACTCTCTTATTTGTCTTATAATGTCACTCTTATTCTCCCTTATACAATGTAACACTCTCTTAGTTTTAAGTCTGTTAGTATTAAGAATCATATGTAAATACGAAAGAGGGATTATTATTAAACGTTGGATAATCGTGCGCAAAGGACGTGTTTCTCTACCACACGATTGAAATGTAATGTGAATCCTCAGAAACACTATCGAAGTTAACAGAACTTAAAAGGTTGCAAACTTTAGTAAAGTTTGCCTTACGAAAATTAAAGCTGTACGAGTATTCGGATGTTACAGTTCTGGTAGCGTTGTTGTAGGAAACAGTGAGAGATAGGGGTGGATTGAAGCATTGGAACATTGTGGCGCAAGTTGTTGCTTATGCGGACGATAACAGATGCCCTCTCTAAGCATTCTGCGTGGACTAGAGACTACGGTCTTAGACTCAAAACAAAATGTTACGCTGGAATACAACGTCCAAGATTAAGAAGGAAACTATGACGCTTCCCTCCAGACCTAACTGTAATTCGGACCTTCTGGAACTTAAGTCTCTTCTGTAATTTTTCAGAGGCAGAGGCAGAGGAGGTGATGCGACTAGATGCCACGATGACAATGTATTATCATGTCATTATGATGCAGTGTCCATCATAGTTAAAGTAGCTCTGTCGTGACATTTTTTTTCTTTTTTTTTTTAACTGGAGCACTCAGACTCAAAACTGGTCCATTGAACTGCCAGGTAGCAACCTGCTGCCGTTAATTCGATCCCAACGGCAAATGCTGACTGGACCAGATTCGATTTCACTGAAATTCGAACCTGGGACCCCTCTAACTTAGGGCAGGCACTTAACCAACAGTGCCATCCAGTCGTGACCTTAATACCATGTGGTATCCAAAAGGGTCATAAGCATTTTTTCTCCAGGATTCTATCGCCTTCTAATCGAAGACAGCCCTTAAATGCCGCATGTCTCTTAACGAGATCGCCAAGCATTTCAACATTCATCTCATGTAGGGATCCCGGCACATGGTGACATTCTAGGAACTTGCAAGGCCAACGAACTCGCCAGTCGTGGTCACATCTCTTCTATAGACAGATTCCGTGCTGCCCCTTAACATTCAACTAATCGCCGGGACTTATTTCACTGATCGCAAAGTTGTCCGGGGGTGCGAGCAGCAAATATCAAACGTTTGCTCTGGCGAATCGGTATGAGCATGCCAGTACTTGGGACACGTAGCGGTTTTGCAACATCAAACTCTGCCATTGGCCAACATGTCTATAGGATGTCTCAGCGGGGGGCATACTTCTTCAACAATTTGAGCGAGCAGAAGAACATCAGCACTAGCAAAATCAACCGCTTCACCTCGAGCTCAAAATAAGCAGGAGAACGTCCGATTCACGTGATATCACAACGGGACCAATCTGCTTCTCGTACCTACAAATCTACACTGTTTCCTCGTAAACATTAAGCCATTAACATTTTTAAGTGAAGTCTTTCCTACTCCAAGAAATTTTACAAGTACGCTTTGGAACTGTGCAGAAAAGTTTTCACCCAGTCATTTTCAAAGAAGCGCCGTTTAAAATTATATGCTTAAGAAACATGAAATAAATACGGAGCAATTTTTTATCATAAAATTAAATAAAAAACATCCCAAAAAAATAACAAAAAAGCTTTTAACACTGGTTTTCTTAAAATGCTTCTTTTTCTTTGACAATTTCTGTGTGCAAACTTTTGTCCACCACTGTATCTCTTATGGAGTGGATACAATGTCTTAAAATGAACTGAATTGTCCTTGTAATTACTTCTGTGCGAAGACTTCAGAAAAGCTGTAAATGCCACCGCATCACTTATTACTGGATGAATCTACCAATGTTGATGGCAAATGCCAATTGAATTTCCCCTCTTCTTAGTTATCCTTCCAGAGTTTTTGAAAATGGGTGAGGAATACAATAGCAGTACAGGCTTCTCCTGGGTTGGACCGCTTCCATTTTTGGCCACCAAAGATCCAAACATCGTTGAGAAGATTCTCACGTCACCAGATTGCCTCAACAAACCACACATTTACGATGCCTTCGTAGAAGCTTTAGGCGGGGGACTTCTAACCATTGGATGTAAGTTGGAAAAACTCCTGTGAAATCAATCAATTCTGACATCTCATCTCTCGATTTCAGCCCCGAAATGTACGACCCACAGGAAAATGCTAAACCCAGCCTTCAACCACCACATCCTCTTGTCGTTCTTCTCGATCTTTAACGAAGGAACCGACTACCTGAACCAGGAACTGGACAAACTTGTCGGCCGAGGAGCCTTTGATCTGTCATATCCCATCTATGGCTGTACCCTTCGGATTTCCATTGGTAAGAGGTTATGCCCTGCGTTTTCTAAGACACCTTTTGAGAGATTTCTTTCCCTGTTTAGAGACAACCATGGGCATGAATGGCAATGAATACCGAGATCGAAGTGTCAAACTGTTGCCTCATACAAAAATGTAAGTAACTCACGCCGTGACTTCGTGCCAACTGTCAAATGTTGTCATTTTACAGAGTTCTGACTACAACAATGAGTCGCCTGCTAAATCCATGGTTACGTATTGAAGCCATCTTCCGTCTCTCCAGCATGTACAAGCCCTACGTGAAAGCCAAGAAGGTCGTTGATGACTTTGTCAAGGAGGTAAGCGTCATCAAATCAACTTATCCATCACCAGATAACTGTCATTCACCTTATGTAGGTAATCGACAAAAAACTTAAGTCGAGAGAAAACGATCAGGACGCCAAAGCATCCCTGACTGACAGCAACAAAGAAGATGACTCCGATGACAGCGTTGACATTAAAAAGTCTCGAAACATTTTCATCGATCTGGCGATAGATTTGTACAAAAAGAATCACTTTGACTGGACTGATTTCTTTGGCGAATCCAGTTCCATGATTTACGCAGTGAGTATCACAATGAACTGGGTCAAAAGCCTGGCGCCCTTGACACAGTCGGATATAGTCGTTCTTGCTTCTCAAGTGTTACTTTCACTTGAAAGCTAAGCTGACACGAGATACAAATTCCGGCTCTGGGGAATGATTTTTGTTGTGCTGCTGTGTCCACAGTTCACTCTAATTATGTCACTTCGATTTATTTGCAAGCTTTTTTGCCTGAGGTTGAGGATGAGGATGAGGATGAGGATGAGGATGAGGATGAGGATGAGGATGAGGATGAGGATGAGGATGAGGATGAGGATGAGGATGAGGATGAGGATGAGGATGAGGATGAGAATGAGAATGAGAATGAGAATGAGGATGAGGATGAGGATGAGGATGAGGATGAGGATGAGGATGAGGATGAGGATGAGGATGAGGATGAGGATGAGGATGAGAATGAGGATGAGGATGAGGATGAGGATGAGGATGAGGATTAGGATGCAGATGAGGATGAGGATGAGGATGAGATTCGGATTGAAAAAAAGCACACTTTAACAAACTTTCCTTTTTCAGGCCTTTGAAACCACGGCTACAACACTGCACACGGCACTGATTATGCTTGCTACTCACCCACAATACCAGGAGCGACTCTACGAGGAAGTTCTCGCTGCCTTCCCAGACAAGGATTGCGCGATTCAATACGATGACTTGGATAAGCTTGTTTACCTAGACATGGTCATCAATGAGACATTCCGAATAGCAGCTACAGTCCCAGTTATCTCACGGCATGCGGGAGCTGATCTGTACATCTCCGATGACATGATAATCCCCAAGGGCACTCAACTAATTGTAGACATCTTTGACATGCACCGAAATCCCGAGGTGTGGGGCCCTAATGCAACGTCGTTCAATCCAGACAATTTCCTCCCTGAAAATTTTGGGAGCAAGCACCCATACGCGTTCATTCCATTCTCGAAGGGATCCAGGAATTGCTTGGGTAAATACGAACTGTCATTGGGTTGTGACGCTTGATAGATGTGATTTTTTTGGCATTTCAGGTTGGCGATACGCGACAATGCTTCTGAAGGTAGTCCTGGCAAAGGTGGCTCGAAATTTCCGCTTCTCCACAAAGTTTCGCTTCGAAGACTTGCAGTACGTGGTTAATCTGACGCTGAAGTTCAAAGAATCGCCTTTGTTAGAGGTACATAGGCGATGAACATGCAGGAAATGGAATGTGTTTACAGCTGAGTTTGTGTCAAGGTTATGAGCTGAAATAAATTAATTTTATATTTTGTATTCACGGGGTGACGCTTCTATATTTTTGGCGATTGTTTTCCACCCAGCTTCCCTATATGGAGCATCTCCGTGGTTGGGAATCTAAAAATAACAATCACATGACAGATCAACAACTTTTATGACAGTCAATGCGATAAAAGAAGAATTTAGATTGATGCTCTGTTGAGTGGAATTCTAATGAGACTAGAAGACCTACCTCAACCTCAGACAGAATTAATCATCGGGTTGTATAATAAGCTCAAAGTTGACGAAAGTAGTAGATTTTTTAATACACATGCGCCCATAAATATGCCACGGTTTATGAAAGTTGAATCGTGGACCTGAGGATAGACTGCATGAGTATGGAAAAAGAATGGGAAATATCTACATAAATTATTGGTTGCTTGTGTTAGCTGGCGGCGTTGTATTGACCTAAATACTTACGATTACGATACGATTTAAGAACGTGATTAAGATTGCAGAAGCTGAGAAAATTAGTTCTCATAATTTCACCACGATAATAATAATACAGTCCGAGGTGGACCTGGGTCTAGCTTCTCAGCAACCACTTGTGTTGTTCGTGCTATTGTTCTCTCACGAGTGGGGGGACCTACAGTTTAATGCCGACTCCGAACGGCGAGATTGAGAAGCTTTTTCTAGACAGTTATACTCTTTGAGCATTGTCAGTGACTCGAAAGAGGTGGATCCGTGAAAAAATGATCGGTGTTTTTTTGAGATTCGAACCGACGACCTCGAGCGTAGGAGTCGACGCAACTACCCACTACGCCACGGCGCCCACGATAGCAATAGAAATATTAACTAGACTGAAAAAAGTATGACTTTGACTTTTAATGCCAATGACGGGGTATCCCGATGTGGGCTTCTGCGCCTAATATACAGGGTGGGCCAAATACAAGTTTCTTTTTGCTAATACAATTAAATAAACAATGAGCAAATATTCTCATTCATTATGAAATACAGCGTCGTTCAAGTGGCTGCCTGGGCTGGCGTAGCAGTAGCGCACTCTCTCACCGCAGTTTTCCAGGACCCTGTCGATGGCTTCGGGCCGTAGCTCACGGATTGCTTGGATGGTATTGGCCTTAAGTGCTTGAATCGTTTCCGGATTGTGGCATAACATCTGCTCTTCACGGTTACCCACAAAAAAAATCCAGCTCCGAGGTGAGTAATCGGCTGATAACACGATTAGGGAATTTAGTGCGCAAAAGATCGATTGTGGCTTGGTCTGTGTAGCATGGCGCGCCATTCTGCATGAATCAGAGCTCGTCCATATTCATGTTTTAAATTTCAGTAAAAAAAAGTGGGCTCTGTAACACCCACTCTGTAACACAGAAACATTGTTTCCAGCCTCATTTTCGAAGAAAAATGGTCCAATGATGCCACCACTCCACACCACACTCCGGATCAAAGTGTCACTTTCTGTGGATGCATTGGCTTCTCGACAATAACGTGCGGGTTTTCAGAGCCCCAGCCCCAGATGCGGCAATTTTGATTGTTAACGTAGCCGCCGAGATGAAAATGTGCCTCATCAGAAAAGATGATTTTTCGCCCAAAATCGTTGTCCAATTCAAGTTGCTCTAAGGCACAAACTGCGAAGCGATAACGAAGCGGATGGTCGAGCGCCTTCTATTGCTGAGCCAATTGGACCTTGTAAGCGAATAATCCGAGATCTTTATGCAGAATTCTCCTCAGGCTACTACGTGAAATGTTGAGCTGTTGAGATCGTAGTCGAGTTGATGTTCATTAATCGATCGTGAGTGTTTGCACAAACTTGCGTACAGCAGTCGCAGTGGGTGCTTCATTTCGGCCAAAACTTCTTTTCAAAAATCGCACTATTTGAGCTATACAACACTCACTTTGGAAATAAGTTCAGATCTTTCGAAATGAGGGTGAACCTTCCTTAAACACGTTTTGCTCCAGAGTTTGAAAATATGGAGCTCCATCGTTTCGATCGATAAAGTTCCCAGAGATCTGATGCGATTGTAGATATCCGACGTTCAACTATGGTGCTCTTCCTTGACTCCATTGTTTCCTCGATATTCATGTTCTTACCTTGGCTACAATAAGGACATTTACCGAGTCGAACTTGTCTCCACGGAATGTTCGGACATCAAGTATATCACTCCCTCATATGATGCCGATCGCAATGCGATTAATTTGGTTGACCGTTGAGTGATTAAGAATCGGTAATGGATGTTAGGGTGGGGGAACCGCTTGGCTATAGAAAGATTCCGTCCTGTGACAAAATCATCTAGCCTGAGTCCGTTTACACACGCGTTGTCGTGTAAACTGTTTTTGGATCACTACAGTTCGCATTTCTCATATTTTTTGGACTGATTGCGAATACAAGCTTTCAAGATGAGATTTCTTCGTGCTGTTGTGGAAATTGCTCCTCGGGATACAGTGAGAAATACGGCAGTGCGCGAGAAACTTAATGTTGGGCAGCTGCTTCTTCGAACGGAAAGGGCTGTACTTCGATGGTGTTTTTTTTTTTTTTTTTTTTTTTATATTATTTACGCGTGCAAAAGGGGTTACGAATACCCTTAAGTGTCCGGAATGAAGACACAGCACGGGCCGAAGGTATAGAGGGAGAAAGGGAGAGGAGGTGGGAATGTGCACATTGGTCTTAAATGTCTGTGGATTGTAGTGAGTGGGAAATATTAGGCTGAGAAGAGCATTCCATATTCGTGTGGTGCGGCTAAAAAACGACTCTCTAAACTTAACTGTACGTCCGAAAACAGGCTTAAGGGTGAACTGATGAGCATTCCTGGCGAGACGAGTGTTGCGGGTGAATTCATGGAGAGGAGGAATGCAATTGGCTAACTCACTTGAGCATCGTTTGTTAGAACAGCGATAAAACAGTGATAAGGATGAGACATTACGGCGATGTTCGAGCGAGTCTATCGACTTCGCGATATTGCTGTCTCCTATAAGTTTTATCGGTCGCTGTTGTATTCTATCTAGCAGGTGCAGAGAGGTCTTGGGAGCACCAGACCAGATATGAGCGTTATACTCAAGTTTGGGGGGGATGTAGGCCTTGTAAATTGAAGCCAAATCAGAGGGGGTGAAGTATTTCTAGCATCGTTTAAGGAAACCTAGACATTTTGCAGCGTTTTTGGCGACCTCGAATATGTGATCATTCCAACTAAGTGTTGAGTTGATACACATACCGAGGATGGAAAGTTTTTCGGTTTCTTCGATGCAAGTGCCATTCAGGGATAATGGCTGATTATTTTGGGATCGCTTGAGTGACAGTAGACAGCATTGAGTTTTGGAAGCATTAAATTCCACTCTATTGTTTTACCCCAATTAAATATGCTGTCAAGGTCGGAATTTAATGTGCTTAACTTACGCTGCGGCTCCAATTCTACAGCCGAAGGACAGGGACGTGAGTCTTGGAATGAATATGAAAAGCTGAGAGTACTGTCATCAGCGAAGGAGTGGATTTGATTAGAAGTACCAGGTAGGAGATTATTTATAGAAATAAGAAAGAGAGTCGGAGACAAAACAGAGCCTTGGGGAACACCAGTATTAATTTGGTGAATATCAGACTTGAACCCATCCAAAACAACTTGAATTGAACGGTTCGAAAGGTAATTTCTTATCCATTGAAGAAGAGACTCATCGATGCCATAAGCACGCATGGTCATATGCCACGAATGTCTCCGTCATCATGACATCCGAGGCGTGCCTTGAATGCTATTCCATCAGGTACGCAAATGCTTGACAGACCCAAGACGAGATGATTGGACCAGGTCCAAAAACTTGCCTGGTTGCGCTTAGGCATAGCTCCTGATGAGTTAGACTCGATGGCGGAGGATCGAGTAGCCTGGAGATCTCTCGTGCGTGCATTGCCTCCGCGACCACTTTAGGGGAACATGCGGGCCACTGAAGATGAAATGAAAAAATGAAATGTGCTGCATTTTTGAATGATATTGACTAAACTTTGTTTGATGCTACGGTCATGGACGACGTTTGTTTTGAACAGGATGGCGCCATATGTCATATAGCTCGGACCATATTTCCT
Organism: Myathropa florea; assembly: GCA_930367185.1. Lineage (NCBI taxonomy): Eukaryota > Metazoa > Arthropoda > Insecta > Diptera > Syrphidae > Myathropa > Myathropa florea. Next base: position 38,719,039 of record OV884004.1, on the reverse strand, counting down.
GGACGTATTGTACACTGTACTGTAGCGCCGCCATTATTATTATTATTATGGTTTCTCGAAAAGTAGACTTCAGCGATTTGCGATTTAACATAATCAGACTCTTTCATTTGGAGTTTAAAATTCATGCACCGCAATGGAAAAGCAGTGTTCTACAGAGTCACCTCAGGTCGAACTATTTACATGTACTCAGAATATATCTCCGATATGGAAATTTTAAGGAGAGGTCCTGGCAATCAATGAAGCGGCCAGAATGGTATCAATATTGACATACCACCAGCTGATATTATCATTCTTAAATGGCCATGAGAGCAATTTCGACAACAGCAATCAAATGAATGCTGATCACATGCTATCGCGAAGAAGTATTGAGTCACAGTACTCAATACGTCTGTCCTGGGTTCCTGGACACAGGAGACACCTGATTAACTTTCAAAAAATAGATCTGAAATTGACCCATCAGTGGATTAACCACCATTTATTGACATAAACAAAAGTGTGAAACGTTGGACGACAAATAGAATGTGGCACTTTCTATCTTCATGCGAAATTACAAGGATTCTATGGCCAAGGTACATATTGAAAGGACCAACAAAATACATAAGTAAGACAATAGGCCCTAAAGCCGGTAAAGCTAGCCACACAGCTACAAAAGATTTCCGACCTATAAGCTTGACTTCCTTTGTTCTCAAAACCTTTTAGAAGGTAATTAATGCTTATATTCGCACTAAGCTTTCTACTAACACAATCTCCACAGCACAACATGCATACATTAAAGGCAGAGGTGTGGAGACCGCACTTCACAGCGTGGTTAATGTGATTGAAAGCACTCTCAAAGCCAAAGAATACGCACTCGCAGCCTTTCTGGATATTTAAGGCGCTTTTAATAATGTGGAAACGAGAGCGATTAAGTCAGCCCTCGAGAGGGCCAATGTTGAGCAGTCAATAACATCAACCATTGTTAGCCTGCTCAGTAAAAGAACAATCTACGCGAACATGGGTGACAGGCTCGTGAAATCCATTGCATCTAGAGGCACACCGCAGGGAGGGGTAATTTCACCCCTGCTCTGGGTTCTTGTCATCAACGAAGTCTTAGAGAAGCTCAAATACTCGGGGGTGACGGTAGTTGCTTATGCAGACGACGTAGTGTTGATAGCTAGAGGCAAATTCCTCCCAACCATAAGTGATGTACTTGAGAGCGCTATAAGCACACTAGCTAGATGGGCAAAAAACTGCGGACTGGGTGTTAACCCAGGTAAGACCGAATTGGTTCTCTTCTCCAGTAAAAGAGTCATACCGCAATTCAGGCTGCCAGCTATCGAGAGATCCACACTGACGCTATTCGACAGTGCTAGATACGTAGGTATCATTCTTGACAGGAAACTAAATTGGAAACTTAATGTCTCTGAAAGGGTCAAAAAGGCAACATGCGCTTTTTATATCTGCGCAAAAATTGTCGGTAAAAAATGGGGACCAAGCCCCAAGACCATCCTATGGATGTATACCGCCATTGTCAGACCCATCCTTACGTATGGCAGCGTAGTCTGGTGGCAGGCAGCATTGAAAGCCATTAATCTTAAGGCATTGACGAAAATACAGAGACTTGCGTGTATGGGAGTTACTGGCGCAATCAGCTCTACCCCAACAGCTGGACTGGAAACGATCCTACACATGCTACCGCTTGACCTTCATATGCAGGCAATCGCCGCTAAAAGTGCTCTGAGAATCAGTCAATCTTGCAACTGGCGCTCAGGTACCACTGGACATGCAAGTATTCTTAACAAACTTGCAGTATCAGAAGTCGAGAGCGACCACAGGCTCCCATTCCTCGACTTCGAGAGACCCTTCAAATGCCAATACCCCACCAGAGAGGAGTGGGCGTCCAATGAACCCATCAACAACTCGTCAATAAAGGTATATACCGACGGGTCAAAGATGGAAGCAGGCACAGGCGCGGGCATTTTCTCCAACGAGCTAAACTTGCACTGCTCAATCAGACTACCTGATTATAGCAGTGTGTTTCAAGCGGAGGTCCTGGCGGTCAAAGAAGCGGCCATAACGATATCAATGATGGCGATACCACCAGCTGATATTGCCATTTTCATTGACAGTCAGGCGGCCATGAAAGCTATATCCGCAATAGAAGTCAAATCCAAGCTAGTCGCAAGCTGTCGCGAAGATCTAAAGGCTCTTGGCTCACAGCACTCGATCAATCCGTGCTGGGTCCCAGGACATAGGGACATAGCCGGCAATGAGATAGCTGATGAACTTGCCAGAACAGGGTCAGTGATCGACGCGTCACAAGCAATTCAGGGTGAGGAATAAGGTGGATACTATGATCATTGAAATGGCAAACAGTAGATGGCGCGGTCTGTCTACATGTGCGACTACTAAAGCAAACAGTAGATGGCGCGGTCTGTCTACATGTGCGACTACTAAAGCATACGACCGAGCAAAAACCGACTAGATCCTTCAGTGCGACAAAGAGTTGCTAATCATCTTAGAAACCATACAATGAAAATGGGACTCTCCAACGACAACATTTGTAGAGGGTGTGACGAGGAGGAACGTGAGGATAATCCTCACTATCTCTGTCACTGCCCTAGTCTTTGTCAGTTGCGTCATAGAACACTGGGAGAATTTTTCTTCCAAGACTTATAAGAAAACTCAAGTATACCTCTTAGATCTCTTTACAGGTTTATAAGGAAATCGGTATGGCTCCGGCGCAACGAAGGACCATGAGTGCGACAAGGGTTAAAAAAAGGGGACACTATCATCCAATTGGGCATCACAATGGGTCCCTAAGGACCTAAGTGAGACGCGGCTTAAGCCCGTCTACCCACATACCTACCTACCTACCTAAGGCAATAGGTCGCTAGGTTTGAGCACTCATCTATCAGAACCGTTCGAAAATTCACGCCATAAAAATGGGGCTCACTAATGACGATGTATGTAAGTAAAACCAGTTGAATAAACTTTAATGAAATAATAATTATCATGGTGGCACTACAGTCCTGGGTGGACTTGGGCTTAGCTTCTACAAAAATTATGAAACAGACTAGCTTTTGAATCAGTCTAGCAGAAGACGACTTTGAAGTTGTCTTCCATACTCAAATCATCATTCTCAGCATCTAACAACTTCCTTTTAAATATAAAGTGAGCTACACCAGAAAATATTAAACTTTCTCGATGAACACCCTGCAATCAAAACTGGTCCAGTCAATTGTGGTGATTTAGCTACGGTTATTGGATACGCCATATTCGCCAAGTTTCTTGTTTGGATGCTTGTGACGCGGGCTTTTTCCATAATCAAGGAAAAATACTATCAGCTATAGAAAGTGTAAACAGATCAGCAATAGGCGCGACTAAGCGTTTAGCGGATTTTTGCAAACCCATTGTCGTCAGAGATAGAATATAAATTGATCGAAATATTTCTCATAATTTTCGTTTACAATGTCAGAATGGAGGAAGAGAGGGCCGAGAATGGCTTATTGAATTAATAATTTAATCAGGTTTGTTATGACAATAAGTGAAAGATTGGCTAAAGATTTTGGGCAAAGACGTCAGCATCTACGTAAATTTCAGATGTGGTACTGGTACTGGTAGGTCAGGTTGGTGATTAGGTGGGCAGAAAGCTTAAGTTCTACTAGAGCTATTGTAATTACCACGGAAGATGCTCATTCCTTTCCTCCACATCGTGCGGCAAAATACTCAGCGGTGTGCAGCCATTGGCATCAGATTTATTGGCTATTTCACGATTTAACCCACTCTGCAACTTACATATAAATACTCGTACGTATACATTAATGTTACAGTCCAAGGTTGATTTAGGCCTAGCTTCTGCAGCTATTACCGTTTAATGTCGACTCCGAACGGCGAGATTGAGAAGCATTTTTTAGACAGATATACTCTTTGACCATTGTCGGTGACTCGAAAAAGCTGGATCTGGAAACTTAGGAAGTTGTTTTTGTCGAAAATTGAATTTAGACTTTCAGCGTAGGATTCATTATTACTGCCCACGGTGCCCGCTTTAAACCTTAGAATTTCCCAATCGCATAAGTAATGTACATATCGGTCATTACCTACGGAGCAATAGCATGAACCAATCTAATCAGCGCGAGGGAGATACACAGTAAAGTTCAAAGGTTGGCATGCCTCTGTATCACAGGAGCCATGAGAACTTGCCCAACTGCGACTAAGGAGGTCCTACTGGAGCTGACTCCCTTGCATCTAATGGTTGCAGAATATGCAAACAAAACAATCATGAGAATGCCAAAAAAATGAATTATTACATTACAGCGAGGCAATTCGACGCACTAGTCAAAAACGTACCACCCCTGGCCATTCCGAAGGATGACGTGATTAGAAAATTCATCTTCTAAAAGAAATTCACCAATAAGCTGAGCACCTAAAGGGACTGGATCAATGAATCCTTGGTTTACAGACTGAGGAGCAACACGGTAAAATGGTGAACAAATGGATCAAGAACTGATGAAGGAACTGGAGCAGGAGTATTTGGACTCAGGACAAAATACATGGGCAAACGCACCAGCATCTTTCAAGCGAAAATATATGCCATAGACAGATGCGTTTGGATCAAAACTGCGACATAGCAATAATGTCGGACAGTCGAGCCGCTATTATGGCACTAGACTCCTACATCATCAACTCCAAGCTTGTATGGGAATGACTGCAGAAGTTCAAAGAGTTGAGTAGGGGAAACCGTTTAAAACTCTGCTGGATACCTGGCCATAGAGCAATGATGGCAGAAGGTAATGAAATAGCCGACTCCCTGGCAAGGAAAGGAGCATCAGGCCCTGAATCATTCTGCGCTGTAGGGGACCATCTCCTCAGAGAAGAATTCAGGGAATTAGGAAGAAGGAACCGGATAGAAACGTGGAATAACGCTTGTGGAATGAAACAGGCCAAGAAACTCCTAGAAACTCTAACCGAAAGTGGTCCCAGACATGCATCAAAATGAGCAAGAACAACCTCCGTATCCTAACAGGCTTCCTAATGGGGCACTGTAGACTCAGGAATCATCTAGGAGTATCAGAGGAAGGTCTCTGCAGATTTTGTGGAGAATTTAATGAATTTCAAGAACATATACTGTGATTTTGGGAGGCACTGGCCCTCTCCCCCACCCACCCACCTCTTCAGTTTTGGATCCATCCGAAGAGACCTCGCTCCTTAGCAGCCAATTGAGAGGCCGTGAAGGTCTTCTGTTATGTTGTACCAATGGTGCAGAGTCGCAGATTTAGGGCCTATGCGCTCTACATGGCCTAACCATCTTAGGCGTTGGATCCGCAGACTAGGCTCCAGTTATGTCGCTATTCATCCCGTACAGTTCGTTTGTGAAAGTACTCAAATGCTTTTTGGGCTAAATGATGACCGATACCAGAGAGTTATTCTCAGTACTGATGTTGTTTGTATGGACTAATTGCGGAGCGAAGATAACCTAAGTCCCTAACTACCTCAAAGTAATAACTGCCCACTGCGACTTTCTGGGGCAATGTTAAAAAAACGCTTCATTAAAAGCTCGCTGTGTGCGACCAATCACGTCAATGTCAACCGTGTATACCAACGGCTATAGGGACTTTTTGAAGATCATTCCTCTAGTGAGCTTTTCGCAATCTTCTTAAGAATGATGTTGAAAAAGTCACATTACAGAAAGTGCAGATTATAGGACATTCTTTATAAGTAAAGAAAAGATTGAACATTTATTTCTAGACAGTTATACTCTTTGACTTTCTCAGTGACTCGAAAGAGGTGGATTAATGAAAAAGTGTTAGGTGTTTTTTTCGAGATTCGAACCTTAGACCTCGAGCACCTACCCACTATGCCATGACGTCAAAAGAAACCAGACCGAAAATTGGGCACGGCATTTTTCTTTATTCACTTTATTCACAAAAGTAGCCTTCGCACGGGATTTTTCTCTGGAAATGAGTAAGGTCCTGTAACATAAACCAGAAGTCCGATGATCTGGATCGTGTATAAATCCCACGTAGTCAATAAAATGAGTGGTCTTCTACCCAGGCACGTACCTCTTAAGCTCAACTAAACAATGATTGGTAAGGTTGATGTGGTGCGTTACAAACTGCTTTATTTTACCGAAGCCTACTTTTGTGAATAAATAGTTCACAGTTTGCCTTTTCGCTTAATTTTAGCAGTGTTGTAACAGTGCTTGACGTGGATTTTGAAAAAGATATATGGGCATGTACCTAATATCTGAAGAAGAAATGCAATCACTAGACCCATCTCTCATTCTCAGATTCCTGAAGGAAACTGGCTTAGAGAGAATACTCTAGAACAGATTTTTTCACCTATGCGCAATAGAAGTCCATTCCCCTCAATACAACTCTGAAATGAACTATATTTGAGGGGAACTTGTAATAGTGCTAAGGTATTAAAAGGGGGCACAATAGATCTTTAAGGTCGCGGTGCAATATACCCTCAACAATAATAATAAAACCGTGTTATAATCACTATAACAAAACACTTAAAAAGGCTTTGCCATTCAGATTCAATTAACCGAAGGTGGACTGAAAGCACTGCATCACTCATTGCTACACCAATCTGGTCTTTCCCGAATCACAGCTGCTCACACTGCTTGATTAGAAGGAGAATATAAAAAATAAAGGAACTGAAGGGTGTCATCACGGGATCTCCGGAGGAGCAAACTTTTACCTCCGATGGGCCAAATTTTTACCTTAATCCGCATCATTATAGGCCTTGACCGCCGTCTACTAAACTATTTTACTTCTCATTCTCAGATGTATTCTTCTGCCCCGGAATCAATTCATGAAAAAATCCCAACTCTTGCATTATGCTTAAGAGCTATTCTACTTTTATTGATGACAACAAGAAATAAGTGAGTTAAAGACCGCACCTAAACCGCATTTCATTTAAAAGCAGTCTATGTAGATGACCCAGTCAGTTAAACGATTACTTAACCGTCTATCTGAGCAAATTAATCGAGGCATTGTTGATACATTGCGAACAACATTCACTTTTCTTAATGCAACAGGAACAAGTACATCCAGATAGCATCTGTATTTTAAGCGAAAGTGATTTGTTTTCAAAAAAGTCTGTCTGTGTGACTAACTTCATGAAGTTGAATATTTGGTTAAAGATCTCAGTTCAATCTGAACTGGTTCTGGTCGGTGAATGTGCTAATTGCAAGATTTTTAATTTGTTTATAATTTTCGTTAAGTCATTACAATCACAAAGAGGGGGTGAGAAGAGCATCCAAGGAGATCACACAGCGTTTAGTTTCATCCTTTGAGGCATCATTGGTCTGCACTTTATTGAAGATACGATGGAGGTCGCTGTCAATCGTGATTTAAATTTAAAACTTGCTTGAGCTCGTACTGCAAGATGCCAACATCCTGTTAACCATTTAACTGATCGATCTTTGACAAGCACAAGTCTGTGCAATTGATTTATTTCTTTTGATAGTTATCGGTTTAAACGACTCAAAGTTGCTCCTTGTTTTTGTAGAGGTGAAAGGTTGCTGCAGCAACTGTAATTGAGACTGATCTTGAGAAAAAGTAACGCTCTTCTTATTTCGGTCGCACACTTGTGTAAACCTGAGTCACAACCAAAATGGGTTTCCATCTACAACGATAGCCTGTGGGACAGAACGTCATAATTGACAGCTAAAATTTTCAGCTAGTTAGGGAGTTTGTTTAAAATACAAGGAATTTACCCTTGACATTGAAGGAGCCTTTATCAATATCACGCCCGAGGCAATTACTTTAGCGCTTAACAATCCCGGTATTGAAAACTCCCTTGTGGCTTTTGTTTTATGCGCACATGCCCCCAACAGAGGAGAAAGACGACAACACCAAAGACAGTTTCTATGAGCTCTTGGACAAGACATACGAGCAGTGCCCTAGCTATGACATTCAAATTGTCATAGGCTATTTTAATGCAAAGCTGGGAAGAGAGAGTGTCTTTGGTAGTACGGTCGGGAAGCACAGCCTACGCGAGACCACCTTGGATAACGGATTTAGGCTGATCGACTTTGCTGCAGGGCGAAATGTTGTAGTAGCCAGTACACGGTTCCCACACCTCAATATTCTCAAAGGAGCATGGAGACCTCCTGATCAATCAACCGTCAACCAGATTGATCACATTGCGATCGACGCAAGGCACTCTTCCAGTATTATGGATGTCCGAACGTTTCGATGTGCCAACATCGACTCGGATCACTACCTTGTTGTAGCCAAGGTAAGGTTGCGGATATCCTAAACACCGCCAAGACAAGAGAACACTGTGAGGAAGTTCGACGTCGGACGGCTACAATCGCAAGAGATCGTCAAATCCTTTTCCGATCGAGTCTCCCTTAATCTCAGAAGAAGTTCCTTGCCGCCGACACCAAGTATTGAAGACCAGTGGTAGCATTGCCAAAAAGCTATCAGAGATGCCGCCTTTGATGTGCTGGGTTTCACTCGGCCACGACAACGAAACCCCTGGTTTGACGACGAGTGTCGGCAGGCGAATGCAGCTAAGCAAGAGGCCAAAGCGGCACTGCAAAGAAGGACAAGAGCTGCTCGCGAGCTCTACGAGCAGAAAAGGAGAGACGAACACCGGCTTCTCAGGAGGCAAAAGAAGGAGCATGAGAAGCGCGCGATCGGTAGAATAGAGAGTTACTACTACAGGAATGAGGTAAGGAAGTTTTACCAAAGGGTAAAGTCAACCTGTCAGGGTTATAAAGCCCGAACCGAAGCCTGCAAGGACGATCAAGGGAACATCGTAGTAGAACCACAGTCGATGCTGAGGATATGGAAGCACTACTTCTGCAGACTGTATAACCGCGTTGAAGAACCGAATTCCGCTGTCAGGCAGATTGAACCATTCAACCCGAATGAAAGGGACGATGTAGATCAAAAATTCAGTCCCCCCGATCTGGACGAAGTGAAGATATCTATATCGAAACTGAAGTTAAACAAAGCTGCTGGAGCTGACGGCCTAGCGGCTGAGCTTTTCAAAGCACCATTCGATGACTTGGTAAGGAGCATGCACCAACTCATCTGTAAAATATGGTCGGAAGAAAGCATCCCCGATGAATGGAACCTCTGCATTGTTTGCCCGATACACAAAAAAGGAGACACTCTGAAATGCGCCAACTATAGAGACATCAGTCTTCTGAATATTGCCTATAAGATCTTATCTGCCGTGTTGTGTGAACGCCTCAAGCCATTCGTCAACAAACAGGTCGGTCCATAACAGTGTGGCTTTAGGCTTTAGTAAAATCCACCATCAACCAAATATTCACGCTGCGGCAGATCTTGGAAAAAACTCAGGAACAGCAAATCGATACCCACCACCTTTTCATCGATTTTAAGACCGCGTATGACAGCATCTATAGAGACGAGCTATACAGAGCAATGTCTAGTTTTGGCATCCCTACCAAACTCGTCCGTTTGTGTAGGATGACGATGGAGAATGCACGCTGCTCCATCAAGGTCGGTAAAGACCTAACCGACCCCTTTGATGTCAAAAAAAGGATTCAGACAAGGCGACAAGCTGTCATGCGACTTTTTCAACATCATTCTTGAAAGAATTGTGCAAAACTCTCACGTCAATACCAGAGGCAGAATCTTTCAGAAGTACGTCCAACTACTTGCATATGCCGACGATATTGACATAATCGGAAGAACACAGCGTGATGTCAATGGCACTTTTGTGAGTATTGCAACGGAGGCCGCGAAGATGGGTTTAACGGTAAATGAGGGCAAGACCAAGTATATGCTGTCAACTAGAAAGGACACCCAACACCGACGTCTCAGACAGAACGTCACAGCAGACAGTTATAACTTTGAGGCAGTCAAGGACTTTGTCTACCTAGGCACCGCTATTAACTCAGACAACGACACCAGCGCTGAAATCAAACGAAGAATAACTCTTGCTAATCCCTGCTTCTTTGGGCTAAGAAAGCGATTGATAAACAAAGCCCACTCTCGAACAACCAAAGCAACCCTGTACAAGACCCTAATCGTCCCAGTCCTGCTATATGGCGCAGAAGCATGGACTTTATCAAAGGCGGATGAGGTTGCTCTTGGCTGCTTTGAGAGAAAAATTCTTTGGGTGATTTTCGGTCCAGTCTGCATAGAGGGTGAGTGGAGGAGAAGACATAACAACGAACTGTACGAGCTGTTCAGCGACATTGACTTAGCCAGAAGGGTGAGATGACTAGGTCATATAAAGCGAATGGAAACCAATGCTCCGGCCCGGAAAGTCTTCGAATCCACCCCCGAGGGACGGCGCAGTAGAGGAAGACCGCGACTCAGGTGGCGCACGCTAGTGGAAAGGGACCTCAACCAACTGTGCATGCGAAACTGGAGGCAGCTAGCTAAAGATCGAGCTGGCTGGAGACGATTGTTGGTTGAGGCCCAGGTCCACCCCGGACTGTAGCGCCACCTTAAGTAAGTAAGTACTTGTTAGCAGAGTAATAAACTCTAAACTCGGTGAATCCAATGCCCGCAGAACAGTTAATAAAGGAAGGTACCCCGCAAGGTGGTATACTCTCTCCTCTTCTATGGAATTTTGTGGTCTATAAACTGCTACTGAACTTAGAGGAGGCAGGATGCAGTTTCCGGAAACTTCCTACTTTATGAAGTCTCAGTATGGTGGACAGCTCTTGGCACAGCCGTCAACCGCAACCTTCTCAACCGCCTGCAAAGAACTGCAAGCATATGCATCAGTGGGGTGCTAAGGACGACACCATCCGAAGCATTAAATATTATACTGCCTCTCCCTCCACTCGACTTTTTTGCCAGACAAGTAGCAGCTTGCACAGCGGTAAGACTCGGAACACAGCACCTGTAGAATAACCACCATACAGGTCATTCCACCATTCTAGAATAACTTCTCTATCAGCATACCCTCCAGGTCCAACTGGAAGTCTGATGCTCAGACGCTGGACGGTCCCCTGCGTATTTTCACAGATGGATCCAAGACGGACGAGGGAGTAGGATTAGGTGTCTACTCCAAGGATCTCAATTTTATTATATCCCTCTACACAGAACAGTGTAGCATATTCCAGGCTGAGACGATGGCAATAAAAGAAGCCCTGTCTTGGCTCAAGAACAACGTGATATCCAAGAAGGACATCACCATCTGTTCAGACAGCCAGGTAGCAATCAAATTCCTGAGCTCGTTCACTTTCTTCTCTAAGACCTCCCCAAATAACCGCCTATCTCTTAACGAGATGACTGAGCATTTTAAAATTTACTTCATGTGGGTGCCGGGACACAGTAACATTCCAGGGAATTGTGAAGCCGATGTTCAAGAAGCCATCAGAGAGAAGAAGAAGACCTACAGAGACTGGCTTCTATTGGGGAACTCTGATTCTCGTGACCGGTACACTGAGGCGCGGAGAACTTGTAAATTGGCTGTGCGAGCAGCTAAAGAGCAGACTTGGAAGGAGTTCGGCGAGAAGTTGGAAAGCGACCATAGATCTGCGAAAAAGGTGTTCTGGCAAACCATTCGCCGGCTCAGTGGAAGGAAATTCAACATCATCGAAGGAATCAAATCGAAAGAAGGTACACATGTTGCTTTGCAATGAGATGGACAATTTGCGCAGATGGAGTGAGCACTTTTCGGAGCTGCTCAATCAAGAAGAGGGCACTGAGGGTGACAGATCTGTAGTCTTGAGTAGGGCGGAGAATAGTCCATTTTGGCGACTGAAGTCATTTTGGTGATTGAATCGCTAAAAGTTGGCAAATCCGCCGGTGTGGATGAAATCCGTCAAGAAATGCGTAAGGCTATGGGTAAAGAGGGAGTTTTATGGCTCTCTCGAGTCATTAAGGTGGCTTGGGAACGCGGTGAAACACCTGGTGATTGGCAGACTGGGGTGATTGTCCCTCTCTTCAAAAAGGGGGACAAGAAAGAGTGCTCCAACTACAGGGGCATATCTCTTTTAAGTTTTCCAGGTATAGTCTACGCTAAGGTGTTGGAGGCGCGTTCTAGTGCGGTTTTCGTCCCGGCAGAAGTACAACCGACCAGCTTTTCACTCTAAGAATGGTACTTGAGAAGGCTTGGGAGTACTCCAAACCGATCTACAGTTGTTTTGTAGATTTGGAAAAGGCATACGACCGAGTTCCTCGAGGTAAACTCTGGAGTGTTCTGGAGGAGTATGGGATTGATGGTTCTTTGTTGAGGGCCATTCAGTCTCTATACACAAACTGTAGTAGCTGTGATCGTGTTAACGGTAGTAAATCAACACCTTTCACCGTGGGCGTTGGACTTCGCCAAGGGTGCGTTTTGTCACCTCTCCTTTTGATTATATATATGGGCTGGATGTTACAGCGCAGTGGAGGCGAGGAACGTTTCACATTTAGAGAGTTGAGAGTAAGTCATCTACTTTTGCAGATGAATTAGTCATCCTCACACCCTCCCAGATGGAACTCCAGCGCGCCCTAGATAGGTTTGTGACAGTACGTGCCGATGCTGGGATGCGGGTTAACGTGGACAAATCCAAGTTTTATTTCCAGAACGTCTGTTCAATGCACTCTAAATGTTAGTGGAGTCCCATTGAAACAGGTGGAGAAGTTTAAGTATCTCGGGGTCTTCTCCACGAGTGATGGGAGGAATAATGCTGAGCTTTTCTGTAGGATTGGCCAAGCGGGGTTAGTTTTGAAACAGCTTGGTCGATTTGTAATCAGAAAGCCCAAGCTTGGTGTCAAAGTCAAGTTAGCGGTTTTTAACGCAGTATTTGTTCCAACTCTCACCTACATATGGTCATGAAATTTGGGTAATGACCGAAAGAATAAGATCGCGAGATGAGATTTCTCCGTGCTATTGTGGGAATTACTCGCCGGGATAGGGTGAGAAACACGACAGTGCGTGTTAAAAGTTATAATAGTTACACTTCTACTACTACAATTATTTATGGCAACACTTTTTCTTGTATATAACACTTTTCTTGTATATATATGAATTCAATAAACACTACTATCGCATTCTCTTGTGTCATTGAATAAGGTGTTTAACTTTTCGATATTGGTGCCGAAACCCGGGAAACATATATATAGCGCGAAAAGTATTCACTCGAAGTATAATGGAATTGCAAAATCGTTCCGTACTTCGCGGACAAGTCACGAAACTGACTAAGTCAGCAAGCGAGTATCTTGCAAGTTCAGAATCACAGTTGACCTCGGAGAATGAGAATAATTTCACAGAAATTGAAGAAGAGATTAGCGTTTTTGTGCAACGAATATCCGCTGCGCAGGAAAGTCTTAAAAAGGCAAATTCGGAGGTACGTAGAGTGCAAAATTTAAAAGAAGAAGAACTAAGCAAAGAATTGGAGACCTGTTGCGAATATGACGATAAAGCTGTGAGTGCATTAGCCAGATTAAACTATCGTTTGAACAAAATTCGGAAATCTCAAAGGGAGCCAGATGGGCCCGAAATCCCAAAACCTCGTGAATTTTCGTGTAGCTTAAAACTTCCCAAGCTGGAGTTAAGAAAGTTCAACGGCGATTATAGGGATTGGCTACCATTCTGGGAACAGTTTCGCACGGCGGTGCATGAGAATCCAAGTTTAACCGGTTCCGATAAATTCAATTATCTTCTATCAGCTTAAACTGGAAAAGCAAAAGATTCGCTCTCTGGATTTACTCCAAGTGAAAAATGTTACGATGCGGCAATATCTCTTTTACAAGAAGAATACGGGGATACCGATCGCATAATAGACCGAAATATGGTTAACTTGATGTCCATCCCATCCGTTACATTAAAATCTGATGTTGCAGGTTTGAGACGTATATACAATACGGTTATCTCCATCACCCGGTCGCTGACTTCTCTTGGTGTTCCATCATCGCACTATTATATCATACTTAAAACCGTTCTTTTGAAATGCATGCCCACTGATCTAAGAATTGAGTTTCACCGCTCATTCCCTAGTGATGACGATAACAATTTGGATGTAGCAGATGAGACAACAAGCTCTACAAGTTCTGTGACTTTCGAGGGGGGCTCTTAAAATTTTTGAAGAAAGAGATCGAATCATTGGAGCGGTCGAATGTAGGATCACGTTTTCTGCTTCTCTCTTTACCGCAGAGAAAGACAGATATAACTGCTTCTTTTGCAAGTCTGCAGAACATCCCACGAATAAGTGCAACAGCAGTCAATCTGTACAGGAAAGAAAAATTATGTTGAAGAGGGACAACCGATGCTTCCGCTGCACTCATAAGGGACACTGTTCAAAAAATTGCAGGACAAAGACACTCAAATGTTCACTTTGCAATGGACCTCATGCTACCCCTGTGTGTGAAAAGAATGGCAGAACTACTGAAAAGAAACAAATTCATACAAGCCGAACACCCTTACCATGGGAAGATCGAAAAAAGCATGTGGAAAATTCAACAAATGTCTGTTCTATTAGTGCACCGATCCGCATTTATTTGCAAACTGCAAGAGCGTATTTATCAGCTCCAGATTCGAAATATAATTTATTTATACGATTTTTGATAGACGGTGGAAGTCAAAGAACCTATATCAATCAAAGCGTTTCCAGAAAATTAAATTTGCCTATTGTTGGAACACAAACAATCAATATTTCGACATTTGGTGGGAGAAAACCGGAGCAGTTGTGTAATTTAGTTCGTCTCTCTCTCAAGAGTCAATTCGGCAACGAGGTTGTGTCTATGATTGCTTTGGAAATAGAAGAAATTTGCGATGACATCCTTATTGAACCCGATCGTAATGATGTTAAGTGCTTAAATCTGAGTTTAGCTGATTCAAATAATCGAAACATGGCACTGGAATCAGGTATTTCTTTATTATTGGGATCAGATTATTATTGGAGTGTCATTACAGGTGAAAGGGAATACCTGTCTCATAATTTGGTAGCTGTTAAAACTGTATTCGGTTGGACGTTGCAGGGACCGCCATCCTGCTGCTCAATAAATAAGACTTGTATTATGCCTACTGTTACATTATTGAACTTGAACAGCGATGAAATCAATCAACATAAATTCTGGGACCTGGAGACAATTGGTATATTAAATGAGGAAAAATCAAAAGTCGAATTAGAAGAAAAATTTAGCGATTACGTCATCAAAAGGGATGGTCACTATGAAGCGAAGCTTTTATGGAGGAATGAAGATATGGAGATTGACAGCTACAAGGAAGGTGCACAAACCAGGTTTGGTAGCTTAATACGTAAACTATTAAGAAATCCCGTACAATTAATATCCTATGAAAATGCAATGAATGAATTAATTTCGAGTGGAATTGTTGAACGGGTCCAGGAGCCCAACCCAGCGAGTAAACGAATTTATTATTTACCACACAGAGCGGTTTATAGAGATGATAAGACCACTTCCAAAACTAGAATTGTGTTCGATGCGTCAGCACATGCAGGTAACAGTGCATCACTAAATGATTTGGTTTCACCCGGACCAAATTTTTTGCCAAATATATTGACAGTTTTGTTAAATTTTCGAGTCAAATGTGTGGGGCTTGTAGCAGATATTTCTAAAGCATTTTTACAAATCCATTTGTGCGAAAAGGATCGAGACGTGCATAGGTTCTTCTGGTTTGAAGACAGGATAACTGATCCGCATAAACTGCCAAACTGGGCAGAATTTCGCATGACTACAGTTACTTTTGGCATTGCATGCAGCCCATTTCTATTAAATATGGCTATTAAAAAACATTTGGGGGAGGAAAAAGAAAATTTTCAACAAACTTGTAATGTCCTTGAATCATCATTTTATATGGATGATCTAATTTGTAGTGTATCTGATAATTTGCATGCTATTCGAATATACAAAGAATCCAGCAATATTATGGAACGAGCAGGTATGATACTACATAAATGGAATTCGAATTCACCATCAGTGCGGTCGAACTTTTCTAATGTCATAGAACCCCCGATAGTGCAAAAGGTACTCGGCCTTAGGTGGTTTGTTAATTCTGATGAGCTGGGAGTGGATATGACTGAAATGTTGTCAAGTGTTTTACCTCAAAGTGGAACAAAAAGAGAATTGCTTGGACTTATTTCAAGAATCTTTGATCCCTTAGGCGTATGCGGACCCGATATCGTAAAACTTAAAATAGCGTTTCAGGATTGTTGGAAGCAGAATTTAAAATGGGATGATATATTGCCGTCATCTTTGCAAAAAATATGGATCGAATCCACATTAGAACTGAAGTATTTGAAAGAGATCGTCATTCCTAGATGGATTTTTAATACATCTTCACCTGTTGAGAATCAATTGCACGTTTTCGTCGACGCAAGTTTAAAAGCATTTGGTGCTGTAGCTTATGTCCGGTATTTAAGTTCAGATGGGCAAGTCGGTGTGAGTTATCTCTGCTCTAAAAATAGGATTGCTCCTTTGAAGGAAGACAAATCCCCAGAACTAACGCTACCAAAGTTAGAATTGACTGCTGCAGTCGTGGGTGCGAGATTAGTTTCTTTTTTGAAAAACAGCTTAAAGATAAAATTCCAATCAGTTTATTTGTGGTCGGATTCTCAAATCACACTTCATTGGATTAGCGGAGATTCTTATAAATGGAAGCCTTATGTTGCAAACAGAGTTCGGGATATACAAACAAATTCTAAGGACGCCGTCTGGAGATTTTGCTCAGGAAAGCAAAATCCTGCTGACATTTTGACAAGAGGAATATCAGCGAAAAAATTATCTGGAACGTCATTTTGGCTGCAAGGCCCTGAATGGTTGTATGAATCCAATGAATCAAACGTCTTAATTTCAACTAAATTAAACTCAAATGAATCAAATTTGTCCAGCTGTTTTCTTCTTGCTACCAGTAACTCTAGGAGGGTCAAAGTTGAGAGAGAACATATTATGTGTCTAGAAAACTTTAGCAGCTTTCAGAAGGTTTTGAGAATCACAGTGTATTTCTTTCGATTCATAAGAGCTACTAGAAAGCGAAGAGCGAAGGAGAATGTTAGAAAATAGTTATACTTAACAACATCGGATATACCACTACCAACGGCAGAGGAGGTAAAGGCAGCTGAGCGCTATTGGATCAAGTCCTACCAGAGAGCTTCGTTTTCAGATGAGCTTCAAAAAATACGCAAGGGTGTATCCATTGATACCTCGTCTGAGATTTTTGGATTAAACCCTATTATTGCCAAAACTGGTATAATAAGAGTCGGATCTCGACTTTCTGCTTTGAAGCCGGACATGGAGACATCTTATGATGAAACATTTCCAATCATCCTATCAAAAGATTGCCGTTTATCGGAAATGATTATTATGGATTTACACAATCAATGTTTACATGCTGGAAATGTAATGTACTTAACATTACTAGCGCAATTAAGGAAACGTTTTTGGATCCCAAGAGCGAGACAATTGGTTAAGCGGCTAATTGCATCATGTATTATTTGCAAACGTCTTAAAGGCAAAGTAGCAAGTCAACTCGTTGGGTCGCTACCTATAGAGAGGATTTCGAGCACAAGACCATTTGAGTATACAGGATTGGATTTTGCAGGTCCTTTATTCGTTAAACAAAGAGAAGCTAGCAAAAAATTCTACATAATGCTTTTTACATGCTCTGCAGTACGAGCCGTTCATTTAGAGCTGACGCCCAGCCTTAATACGGAAAGTTGTCTTATGGGCATTAGAAGATTCATAGCTCGCAGGGGAGTTCCAGAAAAGTTTATGTCAGATAATGCAAAGAGTTTCAAACGTTCTGCATCAGAACTAGCTGTCTTAGCAAATATATTACAATCTACCGAGATGAATCATTTTTTAGCTAAGCGAAAAATATCTTGGCAATTTATTGTCGAGCGCGCCCCGTGGTGGGGTGGATTTTGGGAACGATTGGTGCGCTCTGTAAAAGAGGCACTTAAGGCTGCTATTGGCCGCGCTGTTTTGGACGAGGAGCAGCTTTACACCTTTTTAACGGAGGTAGAGGACGTTGTCAACAATCGTCATTTAACTTATTTAAGTAATGATGCAAAAGATTTATCACCACTTACCCCAGCACATTTTTTGAAAGGGTATTGTGCAAACTTTAACTTTGAAAATTGCAATCTGAATTCAGATAATAACCTTCGCAGTCTTTGGGCTAGCCGACTACGTGCAACTAAACTATTCTGGAAGCGTTGGAAACTGGAATATCTTAACCAGTTACGATCAGCACACTTTGCGAAACACGGATCTTCATACAGCGCCAAGGAGAATGATGTTGTTCTCGTTTCTGACCAGTCCATTCCACGTCTACTTTGGAAGATGGCCGTAGTGCAGAAAACCTATCCCGGACGTGATGGCAAAGTGAGGTCATGCGATGGAAGTATGCCAGATGGAAGTTTACTTAGACGGCCTGTCCAGCTCCTTTATCCTCTTGAAGTTTCCGGCCCCGGAGGATGTTAAAAGTTATAATAGTTACACTTCTACTACTACAATTATCTATGGCAACACTTTTTCTTGTATATAACACTTTTCTTGTATATATATGAATTCAATAAACACTACTATCGCATTCTCTTGTGTCATTGAATAAGGTGTTTAACTTTTCGATAGTGCGCGAGGAACTCAAAGATGGGCAGCTGCTTCTTCGAACGGAAAGGTCTGTACTTCGATGGTTTGGTCACGCGGCACGAATGTCGCCATCATCACGACTTCCGAGGCGTACCTTGAATGCGATTTCATCCGATAGGCGACCGCTTGGCAGACCCAAGACGAAATTGTCGGATGGCTTCTGATGAGTTAGAGTCGATGGCGGAGGATCGAGTGGCCTGGGGAGCTCTCGTGCGTGCATTACCCTCGTGACCCCTTTAGTGGAACCTGCGGGTCACTGAAGATGACGATGAATGAAATGACAATTCCCCCCAAGAATATTAAGTTTTTCAATTGACTTAAAATTATATCTTCTGACACTGGTGAGTCGTTTCGAAACTGAGACAAGTCTACTTAGAATGCTCTTGAGCTACACGACAAGTTGGTTGTGCTGGTTTTGTCGTCAATGAATTCCCCGTCAAGTTTTGTTTTTAATACCTGTCTATTTTTAGCGATGGATTCCTGAACAACTTCTTAGGCCCATATCACTGTTCATCCCATCGAGCCCACTTGACGTTGAATCTTCTACTCCAATTGCCATTAACGCAACGCGACGCCCTGAATCACTAGCAGTAAATTTAAGTTGACACTATCACTCCCGAAATAACTCGTCCAGGAATATTTTCTTGCAATAAATCACCCGTCTTACTAACTGCGTGAAAATTCACACCATCTTGTGTCGACAGAAGACATTGTTTATGTCAACATTAGTCAACGAAAATATTTCGTTATCACACCCACCGTTCAACGGAATTACTCACGCAACATCTGGCGAAATGAACGCAAAATAAAATCGAAATACAAATGATTTATGCGAGTTGCTGAATTGGAATGCTTTGTATCTTGCTCACCGCTAAGAATATCTGCAACATGATCTGCTTGTTATGTAAATAGGTGGAGAGATTCGTACTAAATGCTTCGTCCTAAGTGTAATAATAATATTGGATCGCTACAGTCCGGAGTGAACTTGGGCCTAGCTTCTACAGCAATCACTTGTGATGTGGATGCTATTGTTCTTTCATCAGTGGAGGGTACCTGCAGTTTAATGCCGACTCCAAAGTGTATCCTGTCTATACAAACTGTAAAAAACACGTTGAAGTTCTGGGCAAACGATTCGAGAGACAACACCACCATAACCACCACTTAGAGCAACCTTAAAACATTCTTCTTTCGAGTTAGCTTCTGCTTACTTCTCCAATAGGGTGAAGCCAAGTTGGTGGAAGCCTAATTTAACTTGTGTGAGCCACTTTAATTGGATCTTTAGGGCATTGCCTATACGCTCTACATGACCTTGTCACTTTACTCACTGAACGCTTGACTAGAGTCATGTCGCTGAATCGCTTCATCAGTAGCTCTCAACGCAATTAAAGCCATCCTTTCATTTTTATAGCGTTTCACAACATTTAACCGTGATGGTGTTTGTTGCGTTAAATATGGACCTGCGGTAGATGTGGTCCTTTATAGCCCTTGTGCTTTGGCCGAATTGCTGGCGCCCTTTTTTAACGAATTCGCTCTCGTTCAACGCCATTGCTATTTAGGCCACTTCAGCTGATCGCTTTTCTGATGATGATTCGATGTGCTCGCCCAATAACGACGATTTCTCGGGTAGGCTTTTTTTTCGGGGGATTTTTAAAACACTACTGGAGCACTCAGACTCAAAACAGGTCCATTGTACTGCCTGGTAGTAACCTACTCCAGTGCCGTTCATGTGACCCGAACGGCAAATGGTGTTGGTATTGGACCAGATTCGATTTCACTAGGATTTGAACCTGGGAACCTCTAACTTAGGGCAGGCACTTAACCAACTGCGCCATCCAATCGCCTATCAATCGGTTAGGCTTGAAGAGGCACTTGGCCTTATCTTTAGCTCTTGTACAGTGTGGCCAGTTAAGAACGATAGAAAAAAAATTAAATAAAACAACTACGGTGTGATATATAAAATTAATTCTGGTTCTTCTTTATTTTGAAAATATCATCCCACAAAATCATTCAAATAACCGTCCATCGGTCGGTCCATCTTTTGATTAATCGGTACAGTACAGAAAGGGCCAAGTACAAGTTTCTTTTTCAAAATGCAATAAAATGACCAAACTTAAATTTGTTTCCATGTATTATGGCTCTATTAGTAAGAACATCATCATCATTTTCAGTAACCCGCATGTTCCACCAAAGTGGTCGCGGAGGCAATGCACGCACGAGAGCTCTCCAGGCCACTCGATCCTCCGCCATCGACTCTAACTCATCAGAAGCTATACCCAAGCGCAAGCAGGCGATTTTTTTCCCTTTTCCAACCATCTCGTCCAGAGTCTGCCAAGCGGTCACCTACCTGATGGAATCGCAGTCAAGGAACACCTCGGAAGTCGTGATGATGGAGACATTCGTGCCACGTGACCAAGCCATCGAAGTACAGCCCTTTCCGTACGAAGAAGCAGCTGCCTAACGTTGAGTTCCTTGCGCACTGCGTGTTTCTCACCCTAAGAACAAACATAATTTATCCCATTAATTATGAAATACAATGTCGTTCAAGTGGCTGCCTCGGCTGGCTTAGCAGTAGCGCATTCTGTCACCCCAATTTTCCAAGACCTTTTTGATGGTTTCGGGCTGTAGCTCACGGATTGCTTGGATGATATTGGCCTTAAGTGCTTGAACCGTTTCCGGATTGTTGGCATAACATCGGTCCTTTACGGTTCCTCATCAAAAAAAAGTCAAAAGGGGCCAATTCGCAGCTCCGAGGTGACCAATTGACATCGCCAAGACGGCCATTTGGGAACTTGGTGCGCAAAAGATCAATTGTGGCATGGCGCGCGATCCTGCATGAACCAGAGATCGTCTAAATCCATGTCTTTGATTTCAGTAAAAAAAGTCGGTTAACATGGCTCTGTAACGCCCACCGTTGACCGAAACATTGTTCCCAGGCTCATTTTCGAAGATATGTAAATGGTGCAATGATGCCACCATTTCACAATCCGCACCAAACTGTCACTCTCTGTGGATGAATTTGCTTCTCGACAATAACGTGTGGGTTTTCCGAGCCCCAGATGCGGCAATTTTGTTTGTTATCGTAGCCGACAAGATAAAAACGCGCCTCGTCAGAAGGGATGATCTTTCGCCCAAAATCATTGTCCAATTCAAGCTGTTTGGAGCAGGCCCAAACTGCGAAGCGATAACGAAACGGATGGTCGCGCATTGTAAGCGAATAATCCGAGATCTTTGTGCAGTATTCTTCTCAGGCTAGTGCGTGAAATGTTGAGCTGTTGAGATCGATGGCGAGTTGATGTTCGTGAACTAAGTCTCACACTCTCAGCCACAGCAACCACATTCTCATCTGTGTGCACCGTACGTCCATGCATGCCAGTCTCACGAACTTTTTGCACAAACTTGACCACGTACAGCAGTCGCAGTCGCGGTGAGTGCTTCATTTCGGAGAGAACTTGTTTTTAAAAAACGCACTGTTTGGGCTACACAGCACTCGCTCTGGAAATAAGCTTTCAATATTTGCCAACGTTGTTCAAGCGTAACGGGACTCATTTCGTTCCGCGTAGGTATGATACTGAATTCCTGTCAAGATTTCGAGAGGGAAACAGCTGTCAGTGTCAAAATAACCTATGACTCAAAAAAAAAACACTGCATGGCCCACCCCGTATATGCCAATTTTCTCTAAGCCCTTTTATTCAAAGAGGCGTTTATTTTAAACTAAAAGAATTTATTAGGTATCATTATTATAACATATTTGTCCCGTTACAATTAGCCATTGTATGACGCAAAGTCCATACGTTTTTAAGGTTCCGTCTACAATAACGGATTTGAAAAGTGGGCCATTTGGGGTTTGCTCCAGTATAGGTGAAGCTGCCATGGATTTTGAAATAGTTACGCACCCCCTCGAGTGATATATCGATCGAAAGATCTTTTGAAATAAAGTGGAGGTTTGCTTAGACAATTTTCAGTCCGAGGTATCGTTTAAAATATGGAGCTCCAAAGTTGGTTTCAATGCGCTCCCTGCCATTTTTGAAATCAGTCTTTAAAAATCTAAAAAAAAAATACAAATTGGCTTCAATGAGTACGTTCATTTAAACCAATTTCAAGCACTCTGGCCCAAATAGCTTCCGAGATATTGGCGAAAAACGGTAAATCAACGAAATGCTAATTTTGAAGATCTACAAACGCAGTTTTGTAGACCTCGACGTAAGCATTAATTAATGATAAATATTAAAATATTGATTTCTGTGCAAATTTTGAGATATTAAATATTGGAAATTTTAAAAATTATCACTTTCACTTATTTTAACATATACGTCCCAATACAATTTTATTTTCATTTAATTCGAGAGCTTACACATTCTCATCTCATCTCATTTTCAATGACCCGCATGTTCCACTAAGGGGGTCGCGGGGGCAATGCATGCACGAGAGATCTCCAGGCCACTCGATCCTCCGCCATCGACTCTAACTCATCAGGAGCTATGCCCAAGCGCAACCAGCTTGCTTACATATTAAGATACAATATCTCTTTAAAAAAAATGTGATAAGCTAATAGATTAAGCAAAATATAATCGACGGTTTAATAAACAACGTGTCATTTTTGGAAAAATTCACCAAATTCAAGGTAGAAAGATGTATTTTTAATTCTTTTTTAAATCTTATCTTATTTTTGATTTCACTGATGTTGCGTGGGAGGGAATTCCAGAGCCGAGTGATGTTAATAGAGAATTGGCGTTCAGAGGCAAAAGCAGAGAAGCGCGGTATTAAGATTTGCTTAGTCCTATTAGATGTACAAAACGTTATACGGTTAAATAGGTTTTGAGGTTAACGTGTGTGTATGATGTTATGCAACATATTGATGGAACCGTACTTTAGGATGCTATCAAATGAGAGACCCGAGGTACGTTTGGAGAGGTGAGAAGTGTGGTAAATATTGACGGCGTCTACAATTGTGGCGAGCAGCATTGTTATATGTATGCCACATTTAGCTTACGATTACTTGATTCATCATTCATTTTCCATAGACTTCACATCCGTAAGTAAGAATAGGTGAAATGAAAATCTTGACTAACAGAGGTCTAGTTGCAATAGGTGTAAGATGTTGTAACGGCCACAGGGAGCGGAGGACCCCATGAGCTTTGCCAACTTTTTATGTGATCATGCCAGGTTAGAGTTGAGTTCAAAATCATACCAAGGTTTTTGGCAGTATCCACGTATTTAGTAGTTGTTAATTGCAATCAGGGGAAGCAGAGATGTATTCACGGGCTTTCTAGATATAACAATACATTTAGATTTAATTGGATTAATAAATACAGTCGACTCCCTCTAACTCCAACTAATTTTGATATCCCGTGAAAATTCGATTTAGAGGGAGTCGACTGTAATAGATTCTGACTCGACCAGTTCAAAATTGTATCCAGATCAGAGTTTATGTGATTTTGCACTGGCCTACAGATTCAGGTGAACAGCTAAGATGTACTCGGGTGCCATCCGTATACATTTTCACAGAGCAATACGAAAGGATGGATGGTAATTCATTAACATATAGGGAAAATAGAAGAGGCCCTAGAGTGGATCCCTGAAGTACGCCATACCAATTGGAAAGAAAATCCGACAAGGAATTTTCACAAAATACTGTTTGTTGACGGTCAACCAAGCAGAAGGATATTAGATAGACTGCGGAAATAGAAAAATTGAACTTGCTAGAATTGTATTTACTTATATATTATATATATATATATATTGTAAGTCTTATTTTGTATATTTTGTAAGTCTTAAAAGAGAAACCTACTTAATGATGTAAATAAATAAATAAAATGGCGTGATTAACGGTGTGGAACGCCTTAGAGAAACCGAGAAGTATCAAAAAGGAAAGATAACCTTTAGTCATTAAATGACGCAAAGTCAATGTGTTTTTAAGGTTCCGTCTACAAAAACGGAACCTTTATAATTTCGGTGTGTCCATCCGTCCGTCCGTCCGTCCGTCGTGTCTGTCACACTTTTTTATCTCCGAAGTTTATGAAGATATCGGCATGAAATTTAGGAATTAGGTACTTCAGACCTAGATGTCATTGCCTATGCAGCGATTTTAAAAAGTGGGGCCATTTGGGGTTCGCTCCAGTACAGGTGAAGTTGACATTAATTTTGAAAAATTGTCGCACCTCATCGAAATATATATCAATCGACAGATCTTTCGAAATGAGGTGGAGGTTTCTCTCAACACTTTTTTATGCAAAATACCGTTTGGTAAATATGGAGCTCCAAAGTTTTCTTAAATGCATCCCCCCCTGCCATTTCTAAACCAAAGTGTTTAAAAATCTGAAAAAAAAAAAACACAAAAACTTCGCTTCATTGAGTGCTTTCATTTAAAACCATTGCTAGCATTCTGGCCCTAATGGTTTTGGAGATATTGGCCAAAAACGGTCAACCATCGACATGAAGATCTGAAAACGCAGTTTTGTAGACATCAATGTAAGCATTAAGAAATGATACATTTCAAAATATCGATTTATGTTGAAATTTTGAGATATCTAAGATTTAATATAAGAAACAATTTTCATTTTCACTCATAATTTCATGCTGTGTTCGGCCACTCTATTCGTTGATGAGCGTTATCTTTTCGATCTCACCCCTAAATGCCCAGTTTATTTTTATGAATTGCGGCTTCTTTCTCGTGCCTGTTATCCCCTTCGTTAAATTTACACATACTCAACACTACTGTTGTAAGTATTGTAGTTTTGACACGGGTCTGAACACCCCGAGCTGAAAGGTTTGCGGTTCAAAGCTGGTGCAATTCAATTACAAATGACGAACTTTGGTAATTTTATATACTGCTATCAAGCTAGGTTCACATATTTTAAACCTACTTAATAGTGGTTTTAAATTAAAAAAAATATATTAAATTTTAAATAAAAAAGTTTTGGAAGCTGCTGCTACATTGATGAAACAAAGAAAATATTATCCAAAAAAAGATATAACAGCAAGCGTCCATAAAGACATTTGCCAATATCGATTGAACAACACGTGCAAAATTGCAAGGAAAAGACCAAAGGAGAATTTGTTTCGAATGATTGCGAAATTCGAGACAAATTTTGAATAAACATTTTTTTTCTTTTTTCTAATTTTTTTTTTATTTTTTTTTGTAAAAAAGGCCTTGTCTTTAACGATTGGGTCATCTCACGGTGAGTGATCATCAAATGGCCACCGCAATCATGGGACTCGACACCAAAAGATTATTTTTTCTGAATCCATGAATCGCTCAGTCTACGTCTACAACAAACTCGAGACGCTATTGTCGTTACAGCGGCACACATAGCGTCATTAAAATTTTGACATAACACTAGGTACTGTGCAACTTATGAATGAATAAATACAATAAAATAAATACAATATTTCTTGCGTATGTTTTAGGACTTTTTACACGTGTCTCTAGACACCAACACCACCTTTAGTTCCTAAATTGAGATTGGGTGCAATATATCCTCTGATGGGGGCCTTGAAGTCTCCAACGAAAATGCTCTTAGCCGACACTCGCGCAAGTTATTGTTGTTACTATTTATTGGGGCCACTGTAACAACTGTTTGCTTATAGCAGCTCATCTTGCGTAAATTAAACGAGTCCCTTTTGCAGCGAATCAATGTGTATTAACCTTCACTTTAATTCCGGCTTCCGGATTTGTTAAAATATTTTGGACCACCATGCCATCAAATAAATACATTTTTGCCGTAGCGACCCCTAAAAAAACACAGCACACAAACTTCCCCCACCAAGGCATTCCAGACAGAAGACAAGCATCTAGATAGACCACCGACATTGAATTCCTCGTTGATACGCCTCGAATTCCACGAAACAATTAACTCCACTTCTTTGCCGCCATTCAATCCCGGATCGATGTTCGTAAGTCTCCAGACGCCTACCGACTACCGACTGGCCAGCTCCCAGACAGCTCCATGTATTTGTGTCTGTATCTACGTGCCAACGGACAGAATGTAAAAAAAGTCATAAAATATTTCCATGAACTTGACTCACATCCACAGCAGCTCCGTCCTCCCGGAACGGATGCTCCAAAACTTTTTTTTTTGTTTTACCAAAACACGCGTGTGTATACCCCCGGTCGCGCAGCGATGACAAAGCCCCGACTGGCGTCACTCCAATCGACTTCCTTGAACCATGTGCGCCAGCCTTCAGCCAAGGTCAAAGCGAAAATGAAAAAAAAAAAAATCACCACAACATCACCTCGAGCGAGGCGCACACGACTGCCGTTCAAGTGCACTGAGCGCGCTGCATGTGAAATATCTCGAGGGCGTCTCGCCCTTCGTAGCCGGGGCCTGCACAAACAGTCACCCGAGAGTGAATACTGCCAAACGGCTACGAGCACCTCGACCGCCTCCGTCTACAGACCCGTATCTGAAGCCAAAACAAACGAATCTTTCTGCATGTGGCCCGCTTTCGAACACTTCAAGGCTACGCTATTCATTTATTTATGGCACAGCGAGGCTGCCCGCCTTGCGCGCACTCCCTCTCCCTAGTCACTAGTCATTTATCTTTGAGTTATTAGCACCCGCCATTCGCCGCCGCCGTTGCCGTCGTCTTAGACCCGTGCACGCGTCAAGTTCGCTTCTACGGCACAAATCAGCTACATAGCTGCAGCGATGAATGAGTCAGCCAATGAGGCGGGAAGCGGGACGGTCCGTCAATTTGTTCGGCACGTGGAGGTACATTTGGGGCCGCTGCAATTCTGGCACTTCCTTGTGCCCATCCCTGCGAGATGCAGCCGTCCACCTCCACCGAAAAATGGTGTAACAACACGGTTCGGCATAAATTCTCAGCTCCCGAGGTGACAGCCAGTCATATCTACATTTCGCTGTTAGCGAGCCGCACGTGTTAGATACTTTACTCGCGCAAAGAAAACAAATGTGAGATTGGAAACGAAAACAACCTCAGCCGTTCACAGATACGGGCGGCAAATGTGAATGAAGTGGATGTGATGCGGGCTCGCCTCTATGAATGTCTGCGCGCGTGTGTGTCGCTCGTGTGTGTGTGTCTCTTTGTTTTGAGTGGGTCGTCGGCGGAGGGTGCTTGTGGCTGACGCGGCGGTGGCGGGGGCGTCAAAAACGCGCATGTCTCGATGGAAGCTTTCGAGTTGAGACACATTGTTGCTGAGAGATTGATGGCGGCTTGGCACCGCACACGAAGCAGTCTCACACAATTGAAGATACTTTTTGCGCTCGTTTGAGGACACGAGTTGCAGTGACTGGGGACTATTATTAGCTATGTTCACTTCCCGATTTAGAGAGTCACTGGCCAGGTCAGGGCGTGTGGTGTGTGGCATGCATGTTTTCGATGGATGATAAACTGTAGTTGGGTCACGGGGTCTATGGTGGTACGTGTGCTGACTGCTGTCAGCGGGTCAGATGGTTTTTCTTTTCTTTTTGTTTTGTGACGTAACTGAGACGTGCATGTTTACAGGGAACCGGTTTGTTTGCAACAAGAGAAGAAGTGTGAATGGCGCCTAGAGTTCGAGGGATGTTTTGAGAAGAACTTCGCTTCTCGTGTGAGGGGAAGGTCTGTTTCTGCGCCGTCGGAAGCTTTGGAGGCGTAACTTTAAAAAGTTTGGATATCACAGTAGAGCCAGACTATGACGCGATCGAAGTTTCACACGGTGGCTGACGACTTCAAAGAAATAGTGGCTTTTTGTTCAGCAGATAATTAAAAGTGACTGCCTTTATGAGAGCATGTATTTTAGCGTTGGTATGGATGAAGCTAGGTTATATCAGACGTGGGCTACTTGGTCGTGGCTATAAATGTGAGTAATCCATAATCCGTCCCAGCCGCTAAATGGTTTGAAATCAAACACGGCTAGTTTTCTTAAAGAGCCAGTTAGTCCTTGAGTTTACATCATTCATCCTCGTCATACAATGCAAGTGAGACCAAGAATCCCCTTTTTTGCTTCATTTGCTTTCATTCTTCGTCTTCAGCTGGCGCTGCAGTCCGGGTTGAACTTGGGCCTCAGTCAACATTCCTCTTCACCTACCGAGGTCTTGTGCTCGTTGCACCCAGCAACGCACGTTCAGCTGATTAAGGTTTCTTTCCATTTGTGTAGGACACCGTCCGCGTGTCCATCGGGGTTGGAATGGAAGTCTTTCCGGGCCGGAGCATTGGTGTCCTTTAGTTCTACATGAGCCAGCCATCAAAGATAGAAGACTCAGTCTCGTTTGACCCGATTCACGCCGCTGTACAACCCGTAAAGTTCGTCACGCAGTGTCCTTCTTCAAATGCCTTCAGTGCATACGGCACCAAAGACAATTCGAAGGACCTTGCTCACAAAGCGACAAAGAATCTCCTCGTCCGCACAGTGATTTGCAAGAGTAATCCTTCGCTTTATCTCCGCGGAGGTGTCATTGACTTAGGAGCCTAGTTAGAGAAAGTTTTTCACTACTTCAAAGTTATAGCTGTCTATAACGACGTTTTGCGCAAGACGTTGGTGTTGGTGGACCTTTTCCGTAGACAGTATATACTTTATCTTACGCTCATTCACCGCAAGACTCATCTTAGCCGAATCTTAGACCCAAAAGCCTTACTGATAGCCCACTGTGTCCTTCCGTTGATATCAATGCCGTCGGCATATGCATGCAGTTGTACAGATTTGTGGAAGATCGTGTCTCTGCTGTTGACATTTGAGGTCCGCACCATCTTCTCGAGAATGAAATTTAAAAAATCGCATGACAGTACGTCATGCTTCAACCTTTTCTTTACATCAAAGCTCTGGATGAAGTTCTTGCCGATCTTGACGAAGCAACGGACATTTCCCATCGTCGGACGAGTTTTACAGGGATGCCAAGCTGTATTGCTCGTCTTTATACGGTCATACGAGGCCTTAAAATCGATAAACAGATGGTGGGTATCGACTTGAAATTTCTGGCCCTTTTCCAAGATCTGCCGCAATGTGTATATTTAGCCGATTGTGGACTTCGCTAGACTGAACCCGCACTGATATTGACCAATCAGGCTGTTGTCGTAGAGTTCTTCTTTCATTTCTAAGCATTTATCTGAGCAGATAAAGCTGCACTGCGATGATAAAGGCAACGCTCAAAGAAAACTCTAGAAAGTGCTTAAATACATCTTCAGCAGCGGCAATCTTAGTCGCTCAATTCACAACGCAGCAGAATTCCTTAGCTACCATGAAGACTACCTGACAAGAGTCATCAATTGTGTCTGTCTTGGATGGAATTGCAGCCGCTGGTGGATATGAATTTCGCCTACAGTTTTGCACATCAATTTAATTGAAGTATAATCGTGATCGCTCACTGTTCTGTCATGTCACACAGCCCTCTGCTTTATGGCGTTGGTTCAGTTGGTATGTACGTGACCATACGCATGTTGCCGCGCAGCTGGTACAGATTTCAGTTAAATCAAGTTTTCCAAGTGCCATTGAAACTTTCAGAAGGGATATCATTATTACTCCAGGCTTTTGGTCATTTTTGACAACCAGAAAAAGGCAAGGAGGTCTCAGGATCTTGTGCTGCTCAACAGATGGCTGGACCGAAGTGGATATTGCCAAAAGAATCATTACAGCAAAGTCCGCGTTCGGGGTGCTGCGCAATATTTTTGCGTAGCAATGAAATTTACTTCAAATCCCAGCTAAAACACTTCCCCTTTGTGCTGTTATGAGCCAATACATGAAGAGTGACTAGCACTATGGCGAGAAAATTACAAACGTTTGTCAGTGCATACGTTTACAACTTACATTACGAAAGGGTAACAGATGCACAGCAACAGGGGTGTGTTGGGTTTTAAAACACCACAAAGGAAAAATGGAGAGGTGTTATTTATCGAATGGGTATAAAATTCGGACAGAAGCCTGTCGGACAACTAGTAGTAGATTCGCAGTCGATACTGAGAATTTGGAATTCATTTCTGCAGACTGTTCAACGGCGATGAGGACACAAATACCGCTGTCAGGCAGAATGTTCCACTCAACACAACGGACGATGATAGAAGAGAATACCGTTCCCCGATCTAGACGAAGTCAAGATAGCGATATCGGGACTGAAGTCTAATAAAGCTGCTTGTGCAGATAGTCTGTTGTTCATAGGCAATGAATAACTGTTATTTAGGCAATTGTTGAAGATGATCGTCAGTAGTAACAGTGCCAAGTTTGGCAACTTCTTTAGCAGGAAGTTGAAAATCTCGGCATTACCCGACGACCTCTTCGCATTACCGGAGTGAATAATGCTCCTGACCTCCTCAATGGTTGTGAACATTTAGCCATCCGACGGGTCAGCGGATGTGTTGATCTCATTGAAGCTTGTGATGCTGTCGTTGAGGTCAGACACCGCAGGCACCCGCGTCTCCACCTCTTTGATGAAGTCTGGCAGATGAACTGGTGGCCGGTCCCTGAAGTTTCCATGGATGTGAACAGCGAAGGCCTCCGCTTTATTATCATCCGTTGTGAGGCTTCGGTCTTCGTGCGTTGCATCTTGTTTGTGTTCCCTACTATCCGACCGATTTTCCTGTCTCGAGTCCTGGTCTGATTTCTTTCACTCGTCTTTTAAAATCCTCCTCGTGGAAGTTCCTGACAGCTCGCTGAAACATGATGTGGGTACATTTGAGCTGGGAGTGTACAGGTCTGTACTCATCATTTTGCGTATTCCAGGTTCGGTGAACTATCCTCTTGAGGCGTTTCTGTCGATGAGCGCTGATAGCCTGAATATGTTCTGGAAGGTGACCATATTAATCCCTGCTGGTCCTTGGTCTCTTCTGCCTCTCTATCGCCTCGTTCACCACAGCCTGAAGTTGGAGAATTGAATTATCTATTACCGAGTTGCCCAGATTGATGTCTTCTCTCGGCAGTTGCAGTTGATCATCGATTTCGGATTCGAATCTTCGCCAGTCCATTCTCCTGAAATTGGTGTACATCTCCGGGCGGGGCCTTTGGATTGATACTCCCTGGGAGATTCTTATCTTCAACTCGACCGCCAGATGATCAGAATCACTAACATGTGCAGTACATGAAATCTGGAAGAATGTTGACAAGATCGGATGAAGTCAGAAAGAAGTCCAGCATTGATGGGGTCCTCCGGTAAGATTTCCTCTGCTGCAACCAAATCGCTAGTGAGTGTAGGTGGTTTTTATCATCCAACCACTTATCTACACAAGGAAACAGTGCTCCAGCGCATGAGTCAATGTACTAACTGACTATGCCACAGCCTTTAAATTCACACTCAATGCACCAAACCAATTTCGGAATTTTTTCAATGTCCATTTTAGAATACAAATTGAAACCACCCGCACCCGTAGAATCATCGAATGAATCACTCTGCTCAGCAAAAAAGAAAAACCCTCCTTGATACCCAAATGACGTTCAATCCAGACTCTGCCTGAGCCTCCATCATGATTTAATCAAATACGACAAAGTGATGGGGCCAAGGACGCCTTTGAAGACATTTCACCGCAAAAAGAAAAAAAAAACCAAAGTCAACATCCAGATTCGTCCACCCCCCACAGATCATCGATTCGAAACCCATTTAAGGGTAGAAGGCAAGAAGGAAAATCAACGACAAATACCCGAGATTCTCCAAAGGTTCACGTTAATTTCTCGCTTCAATAAAACCGCCCCACACTCTGAAAAATTGTCTACAAACACACCCCAACCACCCCCAACATCAAGCGTCGTAATCCTTGCAGCATTCAACGACCATCCCTAACAAGACAAAAAGAAAAACGGAAAAGAAGATGAAGCGGCAGCAGTAGCGAGTAGAAAAAAAAACATTGAACGAGAATCATCCCCCGGATAAAGGAAACGAGAAAAGATACAACGAGCGACAGAAAACAGAGGGGGGAGAGCAGCAAAAAAAATGCGAGAAGCGAACATGAAGAGGCCAAAAGTAAATACAACCACCAGCGCCAGCAGCGAGGGATACCGTCTTCGCATTCCCGTGGCCTGAGGGGGTGGCATCCGAGGAGAGAAGCTTTTAGATTTATCACTGCGGCCACCACCCCGCCAGTGCCGCCGTGCCGAAACTAAATGCGGCACGTGTTGTCATTTTACGACCACCCTCCCACTACACACCAGCTGCGCGCCAACAAGGCTGGGGGAGTCCGCCGCCACTGCTCCGAGGATTTCCTCTGTAACCATTGCGACAGCGGCTCTGCTGGCGTTGGTGTGACGAGCTCGAGCTTAGCAATTTCAGTGGAATCGTCGTCGTGAAGTGTTAATTAAAAATTTCCGGTATTCCCGAATCATTACGGTCTCGCTGGCATTCAGCCGGAGAGGGTGGCGCGAATGGCGATGTCTGAATGGATACGATGGCATTAACGATACCGTTTCGGTTTGCGTTCGTTTCTTTTCTTTTCCTCTCATCTAAACACGCAGTCAGTCGGCGGAGGCGAGTGTCAACAGGTGACAGTTCCGCACAGTTCAGCGCATGTGACCCGTTCCACTTTCTCGGCTAGTGGAATGCGAGGCACATATACAAGCCATGACATGTGTCTGCCAGAGGTGTGGAGCAATTCAATTTCGAAATGAGTTCGTGGTAAATATTTGCTTGCTCGTATCGTTTCGCCCCCACCCATCACTCCGGGCGCCGCAACTGATGAGCTGGCAATTTAAAGTCACGTTTGACAGTCTTGATGGCTGCTTGGTGGCGGCAGAGAAGACCAAGCCGCCGCCGCCTCGTCGTTGCCAACGGAGGAGGGTAATTGAGACATTATCACGTTTTCGGTGCTGACACTCGACCGGAATTACGCTTGAATTCGGAAAAAATAAAACTGTGTCTCCGGGAAAACAAAAAAAAAGTATAAGAGTTGCGGTTTAATTGGAGCGAGACCGGTGAGTGGTTTACGATAAGTAGTATTGGAATGAATTTGCAAAATAATTTGAATACATGCGGGGCTTAGTCACGTTAAAAGGCAGTCGTTTTCTGCGGTCTGATGACAGAGAAGACTGGTGGAGGTGAAGTCAAAGTGAATGATTACTTCATGCTTGCGATAGGTATCGATTTCGAGTTAGTTGGTGGAACGAGAAACTTCTTCTTATGTCGCCAACAGATTCCTTTACCCTGAAGGGATCTGAGTAAGGACGATATAAGGAGTTGCTGAAAAGGATTCTCTGTTCATTTGTTTTCACAGACTCGGAAGGAAGCCCCAATGCAAGCTATACCTGTCATTTCGTCTTCGATTTAAGATGAAAACGTGTAGGACAACCGGGAAACAGAACTCAAATCATACACATGCCTGCCACCCATGGAGGGTCTGAGCCTGAGCAATTACCACCTTCCCTCGCTGGCGGTCGTAGACATGTTGCTTCCAGTCATCAACACTAAGTTGTCTTGCATCAGCGATCACTTGGTCTGTATACCGGAGGTTCGGTCTTCCTCTCCTTTTCGAACCAGGAGGCTACGATTCGAAGATCTTCTTAGCATTGCTATTCAGTTAAATCGATGGATTTTTGCCTTCCGGACTATGTCCACATCGTTGTACAGCTCATAGAGTTCACGGTTGTGTCATCTCCACCGTTCGCTCTCCTCGCAGACAGGACCATCTATCCAACTCAAATTGTTTTCTCTCGAAGGCACCAATAATCCCCTTTGCAGTCCTGCTTATTGTCCAGCTCTCGGCTCCTTATAGCCACTGACACGATTAGGGTTTTGAAGAGCATAATTTTGGTCCTTTGAGTCAGAAGTTTTGACCCAAATTATTTCGACGAACCGAAGTAGCCAAAGACAAGGAGGAATCTACTTCGAATCTCCTCCAAGTTGTCGTTTCAATAATCTCCCCATACAAGGTGGCGCAAAATTAGTCATCCTATCGGAAGATATTATAATTTTTGCAAATGGCGTCGTACGTCAATCATATTTGACATTTGTGAACTAGAGAGCTGCAGTATATAAACAAACAAGCAATGGAGCGCTCTCGGCAAGAACGTGGAATAATTGTGTCGATTTTTTGACGTTAGCGCAGCGTGAATTTCGACTACGATGTCCTAATCGTGTCGTGTCAACTGGGCAAACATTTCGGCGTATAGCTACTCGACTCGAACAGGAACCACAGGACACTATGCAGGGCGTGGCCGCCATCGGACTGTCAGGTCATCCTCAATCTCAACAACGGAGAGGATGATTTTGTGTCGAAAATCAGTCGAGTCAAGTCGCATTTCCACTTAAGCGGTTCGGTTGCGTCATTAAACAAAATCTTCATTTCTGGGGCACTGAATATCCGCGTGTGATGTACGAAGAGCCATTACATCCACCCAAAGCCACTGTGTGGTGCGGCGTTCACGCGGGAGGAGTGATTGGTCCGTATTTTTTTGAGGACGCCATCGACAAAACGTTCATTATTACTGGCGAACGCTACAGGAACATAATAAACGACTTCTTACTGCCCGAAATGGATGAGCGGTGCTTGGTGAACATGTGGTTTCAACAAGACGATGCAACCGCACACACAGCACGAGCCACAATGGATATTGTGAAGGAAGCGTTTCCTGGTCGCATAATCTCCCGTTTTAGCAATTAGACATGGCCAGCAAGATAGTCCGTTTTAACCATCACAGACTTCTTTCTTTGGGGCTACTTGAAGTCGCGGGTTTATGCCAACTAGCCTGGGATAATCTCAGCCCTTAAGGAAAATATTCGACAAGAATGCGAACAGTTATCACCGGAAATCTTGTGGAAAGTGATGGATATTGGCTGAAATACAACAGTGCGTCAGCGTCAGCATTGTCTTTCAACGCACACAATTCAATGGACATACACGAAATACTGTGTCAACCTACGTAAGTGAAAAATGAGAGAGATGAGAGGATTATAATAATATACGTAAAATGTAATTCGAACGCACGTCATTATTCAACATGTTGGATATTTTTTTGACAGAGGGATGCGCTGTGAGAGAAAAATTGAGAAATGCTTCCCAAATTGAGAGTTTTTTCCCAAATTGGGAAAATTTTGTGGCAATTGACCTTTGAGACATGAAAACAGCTGATAAAATTATTTTAACGACAAAACTAATTTGAAATCTGTGTATGCTTGGAAGCATGAATACGCCAAATTAGCAACAAGAACTTTTTTAATTTTTTAAACTTTCTTAGCATTCATTTTCCGCAATTAATTTCTTTGACGTTCGATTGTTTGACCAGAATATATTTTGATTTGACATTTCAGGAATTAAAACAGCTGACGCAATATTCTTCATTTGGTATTTGAGAGAGAGAGGAAGCAGCTGATTAACGCAGAGCGTCAATGCACACCCTCCGTAACATGAAGTCGGCTAGCGCAACGCACTGTTGTGTTTCAGCCATAAAACTGGAACTAATGTGTATCGGTAGCAGTAGCCACATGGCGGATATTATCTTTTCAACTTAGCAGAAAAAATTGCAGAGATCCATTTCCATTACTCAAAATCATTTCTTTTAATAAGTAAAAAATTTCAAAAACAAAATTGGATGGTTAATTTTGCGCCACCTTGTATGTATAATAATAAAACTGGCGACGCTTCAGTTCGAGCTGGACCTGGGTCTAGCTTCTCAGCAACCACTCGTGTTGTGTTTACTACTGTTCTCTCACGAGAAGAAGAGACCTAGAGTTCAATGCCGACTCCGAACGGCGAGATTGAGAAGCTTTTTCTAGACAGTTATACTGTCTGAGCACTGCATAGAGAGATAGATGCCTGGCTAGACTCATGTCGCTGTACAGCTCATACAGTTCGTGGTTGAATCTTCACCTCCAGATGCCAGCAACGCAAACAGCATCGAAGATCGCGCGCAGAACTTTTCTCTCGAAAAGACCAAGAGACTGTTCATCCGCTTGGGATATTGTCCATGCGCCGTAAAGCAGGACTGGGATGATCAAGGTCTGATACAAAGTCAACTGGCCTTCCGAGAGAGGGCTCTACTACTCAATTGCCTTTTGAGCCCAAAAAAAAGCGGTTGGCAAGAATTATTCTGCGTTTGATCTCTTGTACTATTGACTGCGGAGCCAAGATAGACGAAGTCCTTAGCTACCTCAAAGTTATAGCTATGTTGACGTTCTGGCCAAGTCGTCGATGTTGTGAGTCCTTTCTCGACGACAGCACATACTTTGTTTTACCCTCGTTTACCGACAGACCCATTTTAGCCGCTTCCTTTTCAATGCCAGCAAACGCATCATTGATGGCTCGCTGTGTTCGCCCAATCACGTCAATGTCATCCGCGTAACCAAGCAGTGGAACAGGCTTTTGGAAGATCGTTCCTCTTGTGGCCAGTGAGTTTTGCACGATCTTCTCAAGAACGATGTTAAAGAAATCGCATGACAGCGCGTCGCCTTGTCTAAAACTTTTTTTGACATTGTAGGTCTCGGTGAGTTCGTTACCGACTTTGATGGAGCAGTGAGAGTTCTCTATCGTCATTCTGCTCAGTCTGACGAATTTGGCAGGAACGTAAAAACTAGACATGGCGCTGTATATTTCGTCTCTGTGAACGCTGTCATATGTGGTCTTGAAATGGTGGGGTGTGTCGATTTGCATTTCTCGAGTTGTCTCGGACTTCGCTGGCCTGAAACCAAACTAATAAGGAGCTATTAGATTGGTGACGAAAGTTCTCAGGCGTTCACACAGAACTGCGGAAAAGATCGTATACGCGACAAGACTTTTCCTCGTCAGTTGGTGCAATCAAAGGAATTCCCTTTCTTTTGGATCGGACAAACGATACTGAGATTCCACTCATCGAGCATGCATTTCTCGGACCATATCCTACAGATGCGGACGGGCCCTACCAGCTCATCTCCGATTGATCCAAATGATCACACTTTGTAATTTGCGGTTGGTCAATCGAAATCAGGAAAATAAATTCTCTTTGTATCCCTTCGTTGCTGTGGTCATTCTTATTCGCGTCCTTGATTGCATTTTTTTTTCTTTTTTTGAAACGAGATTTTTTTTCTGAAATGCGTTAGTAATCTCCGGGTTGCCCTCTCGCAGTCCACCTCACAGATCCCAGATTCGCGTGCGTCCTTCAGCTAACCATGGAATATTTAGGGCACTTCTCGCTCGCCTTTGCCTCGAAGAATGCATCCTACCTAGCGCATGCCGTATGACAATCGTCAGGTTACTACGTTCCCACTGTGGCTCCCCTTTCC
The DNA here is from genome assembly GCA_930367185.1 of Myathropa florea. Lineage (NCBI taxonomy): Eukaryota > Metazoa > Arthropoda > Insecta > Diptera > Syrphidae > Myathropa > Myathropa florea. Next base: position 38,681,409 of record OV884004.1, on the reverse strand, counting down.
TTTCACTCGTCACTTTATTTTGCTTACTTCTGACCAAAAAGCTTAGCAACTCTATCGAACGAATTGCAGAAAGCAACTGGCAAATTTTCCACTGCATTTGATCTCATCGACCAATCAGCTTTCGGAAGCCCTTAAGCACGCATGTCGATGAGACCAATTTATGTACGTGATACTTTTCATGTCAAATAACTGCCACTTACGATAAGCAACGTGCGGTGCGCCGTAATCTCCTCCGTCAGCCAGCCCGACGTATCCCATGGCGGATAGCCAAAAACCCCACAATTCGACAGGGGAATGTAATTCCCAGAATTTGGCGCCACTTCCACTCAAGGTGCGCACACAACTGTCAGTCGCCACACAGGCACAGGCGGCCAATCTCCTGCACACACAGCCCTGAACCAGATACTGCCGGAGTGTGAACATAATTAAAATCACCGATAGCGCTAATTACTCCCGAGTCCCGAGTAACACCACCTGAGCGCCGTAAATAAATAAACTATCTCACAGTTTACCTGCGCGAAAATATCAAAAAAAAAAAAAGAACAAGAAAAAGGCAAAAAAAGGCGAAAAAAATACGAGAAAAGATACAAATGCCAAGAACCAACAGCATTCGCGAACTTTGTTCAACAACGGAGCGATTTAAATCTTATCAATTTGAAAAACGTGCCTCAACTTACAATGAATGCGGTTGTTCTCGGTTCGATTCTGCTGGGGTTCCTCGCTTTGTAGGCCGTCTGGTCCCATTCCCCCCACCTGAGCTCGAGAGTCTTGTTTATAGGCCTGGTCGTTTGAGTTTGACTGTGTGTGTGTGTATCTTCCGTCGGTCGTGCGGAACGGGCCTCCTTATGTCAGATTCCAGATTTGACAGAGCGTGTGGTGGTACCCTCCCCGCCAACGCAGTTGATGTGTTCGTTCTGTGGGATCGTTTATTTACTCTGCGTGGCAAAGCAGCAGCACAAGGCGTTGAGAGATTGCTCGCAAAACGCGGTGCCCCTCTGTGGATGGGGGAACGGATGGAGTGAGGTGCGCCGTACACACAATTTGCATGATTTTGGGGCACAAAATCAAAGTCAATTTGGCACGAAATGGTACAGCGGATGGGGGGAGGGTTGACAGTATGGTGGGAAAGGAAAACTCTCATGGGAACTGTCAGATGTACTCAGAGAGGATGCCAGTGACGGATGACGTACGCATGCTGTGAATTATGAAGTGACTTGTGTCATGTATCACACGGCATTTGGGTTAAGGTTTTGGGAACATTTTTGTTGGCGGTTTGTGCCAGAAAACGGCTTGAAGTGTTTCAAGGCCCAAGTGATATTGATTGTTGGTTGGTTTGTTCACTTGTTGACACAGTTGCGACATTTAGCATGATTAGGATGAAGTTTATACTCACATCTCTTGTTTGAGTGGTTTTTTGACACAGGACGCTTAGAGAATGTGAGGTGGAGATGCAGACCTAAAATTAGTGAAAGAGGGCGGATTTGACAGTTCACAAAACTGATGTCGGAGTTAGCGAATGAGAAAGAAGACCATACACGAGGCTGGAGGACATCCCGGATCGGTGTCACGAAGGAGGGAAAGCGGTATAGGACATTGCTTAAAAACACGATCATTTTTTGGACCTTGAATTGCAATAAGATGCTGCATAGTCGAGAGTGGCGCTTCTGTACTTACCTCCCACTCTTATATCGTAACTTTTGTGGCTTAAACAATAAAAATTAATTTAAATCAAAAACCTGCGAATTTAGTTTAAAATTGTAGTTTCTTTATAGATTTGTAAGGCGTGCAGGGGTATTATTTTATATCTTATGCGAATTCGAGGTCGTATCTTAGTCTAAAATTAAATCGTATTTTACAGAACTTGCTGTCAACTAATTATCATTTATTTCTAGAAAATGAAACTGTTAAAAACTAATCTAATCTAATGTCATCCTTAAAAAAGTTGCATGTTTCATTGTGAATGTTCTAGCTGACATTTTTAATAGTAGCGTTTTTACTGGTGTTTTCCCTGATGACCTTAAATATGCAGATGTCATACCACTATTCAAAAAAGGTTCTGCAACTGATATAGGAAACTATAGACCGATCTCACTACTTCTTGCTACAAGTAAAGTTTTTGAAAAACTTATTAAAAAAAGGTTATTTCTTCTTCTTCATCTTCTTCTTAGGGCGCTACAGTCCGAGGTGGAACTGGGCCTCACTCAACATGTCTCTCCCGCCAGCACGATCTCTCATCATCTGTCTCCAGTTTCGCATACCAAGCCGGCCGAGGTCCCCCTCGACTTGTGTGCGCCACCTTGTACGTGAACGTCCTCTGTTGCGTTGTCCCACAGGCTCATAGTCGAAGACTCTTCGCGCCGGAGCTAAGTTGTCCATACGCACTACATGGCCTAGCCATCTTAGGCGTTGGATCCGTAGACGCCTGGCTAGATACATGTCACTGTACAGGGATATTGTCCATGCCTCTGCGCCGTAAAGCAACACTGGGATGATCAAGGTCTTATACAAAGTCAATTTGGTCTTCCGAGAGAGGGCTCTACTACTCAATTGCCTTTTGAGCCCAAAAAACAGCGGTTGGCAAGAGTTATTCTGCGTTTGATCTCGGGTACTGATGTTGTTTGTACTGTTTACCGCGGAGCCAAGGTAGACGAAGTTAACTACCTCAAGGTTATTGCTGCCTATGGTGACGTTCTGACCAAGTCGTCGATGTTGTCAATGTCATACGCTTAAGCAGCAGCAGTTGAACGAAATTTTGGAGGATCATGCCTCTTGTGTTGGCCAATGAGTTTTGCACTATCTTCTCAAGAACGATGTTAAAGAAATCACATGACAACGCGTCGCCTTGTCTATTTGACATTGAATGTCTCGGTGAGTTCGTTACCGACCTAAATAGAGCAGCGAGAGTTCTCCATCGTCATCCTGCTCAGTATGACGAGTTTGGCAGGAATGTCAAAACTAGACATGGCGCTGTATAGCTCATCTCTATACACGCTGTCATATGCGGCCTTGAAATCGACGAATAGGTGGTGTGTGTCGATTTGCATTTCTTGGGTCCTCTCCAGGATCTGCCGCAGTGTGAAGATTTGATCTATGATGGACTTTCCTGGCCTGAAACCACATTGATAAGGGCCTATCAGTTTGGTGACGAAAGGTTTCAGGCGTTTAAACAGAATTGCAGAAATGATCTTATAGGTGATATTAATGATGTTAGATGAAATGATGTTGCTATCGTTATTACTCCGACTTGCGACAATTTTTCTTTGGTTGCATTAGTCTAAATGCATGCAGACAGGTTTTCGAAAGGCTTAATCCTTGACCACGGAGGCGAACTGATATTTTTGGACTCTCAGCTACACTCTGGCTATGTTTGTTTGTTTTGTCGACTTGTTAAAAGATGGTGTCTAAGACCAATTCATTCAGTCTCCCTGCTACCGAACCTTTATTATTTTCAAAATATCACTTTACTATAAAAACGCGTTGTACTTTGTGTACCCCTTCACTTTAGACCGGCAACACGTTGCCGCATGAATGACACGAACTTCAAATCTTACGTGCAATAAGCAACACAGACTTATGAAATTGGCTAGACATGACGCGCCTTATCGAGAAACTATACTACGAAATTAATTGATAAAAGCAATAAGCTCTCATCAATCTGCTTTTAACTTTCAAGTGATTAATAGTATAAGGGTTAAAACAGAGTGAAGGAATTAAGTGAAAGGGTGCGGCACGGTATAGTACGCTGCAATAACCACGCTTTCTTCAATCTTGTTCTTGGTCCTGACTTCTACACCAATTACTCGTGTTGTGATTGCCTCTCTTACGAGTGGAGAGGACCCACAGCGACTCCGCACGGCTTTTTTCGGAGGTCTACTTTTCGAGCTTTGTCAGAGACTAGAGTAGTGGTGACGCTGTGAAAATAAAAGTTTACATGTTCGGGATCGAACCATGGACCTTCAGCGTAGGAGTCTATCTTGGTTCTTATATATTCCTTGATGGCAAACTATTTTATTGCAAGGTTTTTTTTTTCAAATGAGTTTAAATTTTTTTGGCGGCAATTGATGTGACAGCTGGCTGAACTGAACTAATAAATCTTTGGTTGCTTTCTTCAGCAACCTTTAGCGTGTTACGTGCTTTTTTTTTGTTTTTCATGTATTTTTATTGTTTAATTCATTATCCTTACTATCTAGACAAAAATACTTAAATCCAGGTTAACTATCTTAGCATTTGTTCTTAAATCTAAATTACTGACCTAATAAGAGTACTCTAAGCTTATCTAAGATAAGTTGAATTTGCCTTTCGGCCTGCGTTATTATAATTTTATAATTCATGTTGCATTTCTATTTTCATTTTTTATTTTCTTGTCTAAGAAAATTTCAAAACTTGGACCTTTTGTTTCTTATTTATTCTTAACCTAACTAAACCTAAACTGATATGCTTTCCGAAAATTATATTCTTTTGAAGAACTTCCTATTTACGAAGAAAGATACGAAACTATTGGCTTGCAAACCTTAAGTTTCAGGCGTAAGGCAATTTCAGCTATTTTTATTCGCTATGTTAATGGCGGCGCTACAGTCCGAGGTGGACCTGGGCCTAGCTTCTCAGCAACCACTTGTGTTGTGCGTGCTATTGTTCTCTCACGAGTGGAGGGGACCTACAGTTTAATGCCGACTCCGAACGGCGAGATTGAGAAGCTCTTTTTCTAGACAGTTATACTCTTTGAGCATTGTCAGTGACTCGAAAGAGATGGAGCTGTGAAAAAATATTTGATGTTTTTTTTTCGAGATTCGAACCTGAGACCTCGAGCGTAGGAGTCGACGCACCTACCCACTACGCCACGGCGCCCACCGCGATATTATTAATTATCATATAAATTCACCAGAATTACTTCTCATGAATATATATTCTCCCCAAAGATTTACTCTCTGATATAGGGCATAGAACCAACTATGGTTGCAATGAACCCATTACAAGGTGCATAAATACATTCAATGATCTTTGCAACGAAATTGATTTTAGCCTGTCACGATTAGAGTTTAAAAAAATTGTTTATACATTGTTCTTTAATTAATATTGTTTATTTGACGTAATCTATGAGAAAATATCGGTAGATGATCCTTAGTCGCGCAGCAAACATATGCTGTGTAAAGCGATACTGAGAGTTAACACTTAGAGAACGCAGTGTTCTGTGTGCTCTGTGATGGATAAAAAAAAAAAAAGTGGAAGTACTATCCTTCATAAATCGCTCCAGTTGTTGGGCTACGTAAATGACATAGACATTATCAAGCGTTCAAACTGTGTTGTTGTACAGGATGACCAGATAAGAAATAAATTTTTTATTAAATAAAACATCAATGGTGTGAGAAATAAAATTGATTCTGGCTTTAAAAAGCTACATTCATGGTATTATGTATAGAAAAGCTCATCCCACACAGCTCAGGACGATATATACAGAACAATCGTATTTAGGCGTATCAAAGAATGACGTTAATGAAAATGCCAGCATGAGAGACGGTTAGATGTCTCTGTTGCAGATCAAATACGCCCCAAAACTTCAGATAAGTGTATAAGTTAAGATCGTCACAGGCACAATGGCAAAAAATGCCTGCTATCCATTCCCATAGATTTACAAAAAACAATATGGAACTCAAGGGCTCTAACAAACCCGTTAAAACGTCAACAACATTAATTCCCCTATTCAAGTGAAAGCAGATGGAAACAACGATAACACATGCCATCGCTCAATATCAATCAAAACACCTGCACACCGCAAAACTCCCCTCTTGCCGAACACACTGTTTCAATCCGAGATAAGGGTACAGATAGCAAAAGGCTGCCTGATTGCCTCTATGTCACCCGATGTATGTATAGAACGAGTATGTATATTCGTTTCGTTTTGTTAGACTTGCTTTTTTCTTTTCCACCGGAAGATCTATATTCACACCAGCACTCATCCTACACAGAAGCTCATCAGCGGGAGGGAGCGAGCGGAGCAGAGGGCCACGCGAGGGAGAAGGAGCAGGCGAGAGCAAGCAAGCAGGGACGATAGAGACTACTTCAATATCCACGGGGTGCACAGGGTCATTTAGCATTTGGGTAAATGGTGTACACGTGCGGTGAACGGACAATAAACCCTCCGATGTGACGACGACGCACGATGGTTCTAATAAAAGAAAAGCACAACAGCGACAGAACCGGTGGGAAAGCAAAGAGAAATGTTGCGACATGTTGTACACACACAGAATGTGCTGAGACATCGTTGTGGTTACGATGGCTCATGGGTCGGTCTGCATGGCTCTGGTTGATACTCACGTAAGCCCACCCAGCCGCCATTGGTCGCGGGCGATGGAGCTTGGGGCAAATATGTTGCCGCAACATTGCTGCGGAAGCTCGTACGACTCGCCAGGCAAGCGGGCACGAGAGCTTTCAGCGACGTTCGACACGAAATCTCGAATATCCACGAGTGAATTAAGCCGTGTCTGGCATAAAGTGATTGAACATTGCACCGGCTGGTCGACAGAGGTGCATAATACGCGAGGTTGCACGGCTGTTTTGTTCTGACGCGCTCTTTCCGGTCGATTCCATTGATTCAAATTGATTTTGTCTGAAGTTACTGCATATTCCGACGGACTGTCCCTTTCCACCCTGCGACTCTTTTGTTTGTGTTGCGCGGTGCATATTGTGATTAAAAGTGTGAAGTGAAAAGAAGTGTCTGTTGAGAGGATTTTTGAAGAGACGAGTGCTATTCGCTCCCTTCTTCTCCCTGTGGATTACCAGCTAAGGACCGAATTCGAGGTGAGTTCCTTGGAAAACTTTCAAAGACAAAAGACTTTAATCGGATCCAATTCGCCCGGGGTCGGGAATACCTTTGTGATGCGAAACCGAAACAGATTTCAGCGCAAGCGACGGCGGCGGCGAAGGGAAGCCACTCTAATTGAGATACAATAACAAACACGTTCCTTAATTATTCACCCGCGTGTCTGTAAGTCTTTCTTCTTTCTCCTCCGGCGAGTCCCCCCTCTGCGTTCGGCGCATTCTCGTATTTCGCTTTGCGTCGTTTTGGTTTATCTTTCGTTTGGCTTCTTGGAACTCCCTGATGTCTGAGGGGAGGTGCGGCTTGCCTATAAAAATGTTCTTTACGGCCATACGACCATGAAATAGGGAAAGGTCGCAGGAAAGGGAATCGCCCGGAGTTCAAGTTCATTGTTACGATTCGAATCCTGGCCTTGGTTGAGGGGGACTTCAGTCGGGGTCTTGAACGACTGGACGAAGACCTTGACTGTGCACATTCCACGATGAATGGAGTTGGAGGACATGTGTTGTGACTCTCACAAGGACATCCTGGCAATTGAGTGTTTTTTTTTTTTTCGAAGCCACAAAATGTGCTTTCATTGGGGCATATTTTTGTCAGGATGCGGGGGGATGTCTGTATCACAGACCTGTTTATGAAGGATGTTTGGATTTTTTTTCTCCGAATCAGCAGATCTTGAAATACATGTATGAACGATTTTAAACGACTGTCTTCTTGGAACCCTGGAGACTGAAAAGTTATTCTAAAAAATTCCATATCGTCTTCAACATCTTCCTAGACCAGTTTTTCTCCTAGGGCTTTTTGGCGACGGAGTACAATATCCAATGAACGTCTAAGGCACGTTGCTTGTCTTAACGTGACCCGGACCAGAGCCAATGTATGAATCTTCCATTGGTACATGGTTTCGGACGCCATTTTGGTATATTCTTCAAACGATTTCTCCAAACAATAACATCCCCTGTAAAGAGCCGGAGTGAAATCCTTATGCAATGGAATTTTTTAGACACAGTATCTCTGTGCTTTAGTCATTATGTAAGAAGTCTTAAATTTATCTAGTTCTTATCATTTGCCATTTGGATTTTTTGCAATTTGTTTCAATAAAAGCTTTTGCGCTTTTAACTTCAGAATTTTGGCATTTTCGTCAAACAATTTGGACCTTAAACCGGTATAAAGTGGATCCCTTGAGGCTGTTTCAAGGCTGTGGCCTTAATGTTTAAGGCTTTTCTTGTTCTAAAACCTACATTTTGAAATCTTAACATTTTTGAAAGCAAAAATCAGGTTTTTTTTCGGAATATTTTTTGGAACACTACTGGAGCACTCAGACTGAAAATTGGTCCATCGTACTGCCAGGTAGCAACCTACTCCAGTGCCGTTAATTTGATCCCAACGGCAAAAGGTGATTGGACCAGATTCGATTTCACTGGGATTCGAACCTGGGACCTCTCGAACTTGGGGCAGGCACTTAACCGACTGTGCCATCCAGTTGTAAAAGATCAGGTTTGGCAACATTTTATTTCAGACCACTTCACATCCCTCAATATGTCACGACGCAGGTGAAGAATGGCTTCATGTTGCTTCTTAGTTGGCTGAAGTGCTGTTATAGGCAGTTGCAGATGAGATCTTAAGAAATTCTCGCCTTTAGATTTTCGTTTGATTAAAAATGTCTGTTGGAAACGTACCCAAAATGTCGGTCTAAAAATAAAAGTGATGGTGGCTGATCTCAAAACATATGTCTATCGTATATAAATGTTATTCCAATATTTGGACCTCAATACGAACTGATTTCAAAACTTTCAAAACATGAAGAATTTGGATTTAAATTAAGATATTTTATGATTTGTGAAACTCCTGGAAAGTTAAGGAAATTTCTCATTTCTGAAAGAATTGGTGTCAAAATTGACACTTAACAATAATAAAACTTAATAACTTAATAGAAGCACATAGAATTGGTAAAAATCAAGCGATAGTACCCGAAGTTTTTCAACCCCATATGTTGCATCAGCAAAGGAAATTAGAGATCTGATCTGATCCAAAAGCATAGCTTTTTAGGGGCAGAGTTATATAGCTTTTCACAAATAATAATAATGGCGGCGCTACAGTCCAAGGTGGACCTGGGCCTAGCTTCTCAGCAACCACTCATGTTGTGCATGCTATTGTTCTCTCACGAGTGTAACAGTTTAATGCCGACTCCGAACGGCGAGATTAAGAAGCTTTTTCTAGACAGTTATAATCTTTGAGCTTTGTCAGTGATTCGAAAGAGGTGGAGCCGTGCAAACATTTTAGATGATTTTTCTGGAATCGAACCGAGAACATCGAGCATAGGAGTCGACGCACATACTCACTGCGCCACGGCGCCTACTTTTTTTTTTTACAAATATCGGCATTTATTTGAACTTAGGAAGGTTCAAAACAGTCGTTTTAAAACATTCTTTTTTTTAGAAATATTAAAATGTTGTCCGATGTCAAAGATGTCGTTCGCAAAAAATGTCGTTCGAAATTGTTGACACATTTATGCAACTTAGTTTTATCTATTGGTACTTAGTGCTACATTTGACATGCGGCTTAGTATCACCTCTTCACTTAGAGTCTTTAGGGAGCTTACTATTAAGACGACAATTTGACTTTAAATACAATTAATGGGAGGAATTGTGGGCGCCGTGGCTGTGTGGGTTCGTGCGTCGACCCATGCGCATTAGACTTTCGCAGTCTAGGTTCGATTCCAAGTCCAGACAAACAATTTTTCAAAAAAGAAATTGTTCACGGCCCCACCTCTTTCGAGTCACTGACAATGCTCAAAGAGTATAACTGTCTAGAAAAAAGCTTCTCAATCTCGCCGTTCGGAGTCGGCATTAAACTGTAGGTCCCTTCCACTCGTGAGAGAACAATAGCGCGCACAACACGAGTGGTTGCTGAGAAGCTAGGCTCAGGTCCACTTCGGACTGTAGCGCCGCCATTATTATTATTATTATAATGGGAGGAATTACATTTTTGGTTGCGTAAAGTTGCAAATTGAAGCATCAAAATTTTGTCTCAATGTCTTAGTAACTTCTTGTTGCGGTTTCAAGCCAGGGAAGACCACTAGGGAAGTCCGCAATAGACAAGATCTCCAAAATACACCAGATCCTGAGAAACACCCAACAAATGCAAATCGAAAGACTCCATCTATTCGTAGATTCAAGGTCGTGTGTAGAAAAGAACTATACAGCGCCATGTCTAGTTTTGACATGCCGGTCAAACTCGTTTGTTTGGCAGGAAGACGGTGGAGAACTATCGCTGCTCCATTATGGTCAGTAACGTACACACCGAGACGACTGGATGGCGCAGTTGGTTAAGTGCCTGCCCCAAGTTAGAGGGGTCCCAGGTTCGAATCCCAGTGAAATTAACGACCAGGATGCTACCTGGCAGTACAATGGACCAGTTTTGAGTCTGATTACTCCAGTAGTGCTTCAAAAAGGGGCCTAAAGTCACATATTGTCCAGTGGCTCTATGTTATTACTGTCCGGGAAACGTTGTCTAGTGATCTATACTGGACAAAACAGTACACTATGAGTCATGGAAAGTTTAGAGACAAGTGTGGATGTGGTTCGCTCAGATGAACTCAATACTGTCTTTTACTTGATCGATCTGAATCAGCTTGGTCGACGAATGGCAGTGAGCAATGTTATTCGTCTTCAGGAGTCTTCTCAGCGGTCCAGCAGAATTTACTGACGGTCCATTATTCAGCAAAATTGGCTGTTCTACTTAAGAACATTGACCACACACCACTCCTAATTTCAGATGGAGATTCCCAGATTCCTTTCCAGGAATCCATACATATTATCACAAATTTGAGGAGGGAGTGGTTTTTGGTGTCTTTTCTAATGAACTAAATATTAGTCTCTCTTTTCACCGCCCATTAGGGAGCGAATAGCGATTTTCTGGGAGAGATTACAGCAATTCGTTTCAGCTTTAATGGAACGACAGTCAGACGGCCATAAAATGGTTAGAATTAGTGTACAAAGTCTAAAGTGGTAATAAACTGTCGCTCATCACACGACGAGACGGCGGAACAGGTCAACATCCATTTCTCTTGGATGGGCTATTTTTTTTTTAAATGTGTGCGCTACAGTCTTAGGTGGACATGGAGACGACTGGATGGTGCAGTTGGTTAAGTGCCTGCCCTATGTTAGAGGGGTCCCAGGTTCGAATTCCAGTGAAAGCAAAGTTATTACGCTTTTATCCGGTTTTTCAAATCTGGTCCAGTCACCATTTGCCGTTGGGATCAAATTAACGGCACTATCACTGGAGCGGTCGATCAGTGGTAGTAGTCTGACTGTGGGTATCACAATGGACCAATATGGTCTAAGTGTGGTGGTAAATTCCCTAGCAGACCCCTAACCTAGCTTAACCTTACCTAGGTTTAAATGGGCCTAACTACTCAGCAACCACTCGTATTGTGCGTGCTATTGTTCTCTCATGAGTGGGGGACCTACAGTTTAATGCCGACTCCGAACGGCGAGATTGAGAAGCTTTTTTAGACAGTTATACTCTTTGAGCATTGTCAGTGACTCGAAATAGGCAATTTTTAAAAATTTTAAAAATATCTTCTGAGATCTAGCTTAGGTCAGATCATTCTGGAGGTGTGGAAGGTAGTGCCTCTCGCCCATCTGTCATTAATTTTACGAGTTGCGTCTTCTAAAAGCAACAATTTACAAATTGTGAGGGGCATATCCAAGTGGCTGTGTTTAAGTAGCTGTGAAGTAGCGAACTTGACAAGCTCATCCGCTTTGTCTCGGAATATCTCTATGGCCTGGTACTCAACATCGGTGAATATCATTTAATTCAACAATTCCAGAGACCTGATGGCTGCCTGGATGTCTGTAAAAATGCAAATATCACGAGCGGATATTGCATTCCATTTGAGCCAGGACAGCGCTTCACTAATCGCACTTATATATTATAGTTAATAAACTTGTGAATAAACTCATGTCTAAATTTTCGCAGCTGAAAATTCCCGTCCTACTGAGACGACGGGTTGGTCGTAGTGCCGAGAACATTGCTGCCGTTCAAGCGTCCGTCGCAAACGGATCAAAACAGTTGATTCCACGGCATTCTCAAGAATTGGACATCGCTAAGACCATACTATGGCGATTATATGAAGAGACGTACATTGTCGGATTGGGCTCTAGAAATGTTGGATGACCAATTTCACGACCACTTCATCTACAAAGAATAATTGAATGGTGTGATTTTCATGCCGGTGGTGTCATCGGGTAGTTTTTTTTTTACTCGTACTCGTATGTTACAGTCAATGGAGATTGCTGCGACCCGCGATCTGCGAAGGCCACAAATTTTGACACTTCACATGAACTATTCTTTGCTTGCAGGTGGTCGCGATTTCTCAGCATATAAGAACACTAACATTTCATTTTTTACCGGGTCTCTACCCGGTGATTTTATAAATCGCAATGACTCGCGGCGACCTTATATGCATCGCGTCGAGCCTTTGCGGACCGCGATTTCAGTCTGATAAATTGCAAAGGGATTGATTGAATCGAGGTAAAAAAACGTAGATCATTTTCAAATTTAAAATAATTTTCGAGAGTTTCTAAAAAAAAATCGGTAACCAACAGCGCAACTTTGGCATTCCAAAAAGTACAACTTGTTTTTGGTTTTTGGATATTTTATTTATTTATAATACAAAAACCGCGATCTCTGATCGTGTACAGGACTTAAATGATGCACGCTGTCATGATATGATAACCCAGTTTCTTGTGCTTAAATATCAAGATACGGACGTGCTTTCAACAGAGCGAGGCTAGATGTCACACAGACCACGAAAGTATTAATTTGCTGCATGAGTCATTTAGTGGTCGTGTACTTTTCCGTTTTGATAATCAGAATTGGCCGCAAAGATCTTGCGATCTAACATTGTTGGGGTTTTTTCCAAGTTAATGGCATATATCAAGCTCACGCCTTGTCCTGGAGAAACAATTTGAGCGCGGTAGCAACGAAATTCAGCCATTTTTGTGCAAAATGGTCATGGGAAATTTCCACCAAAGACAGCGTATGTTTTCTATTAAAACGACTGCTTGCGTGAATTTTTGAATAAACTTTCTTTTGTTATGGAACAGCAAAATGAAAGGAAACGACTTCCAATTGTGTCCATCGTGAAGTGGTGGATAAGTGCGTCGACTCCTGCTCACTAGAATTTCAGTCTAGGTTCAATTTCCAGCACAGACAACTATGAATTTTCAAGCAAAATTGTAGGAGCATGATATAGATCGGATCATTGAGCCACGTTTGACCTAGCCTAGATGTGATTTTTCTGCTGGAAGGAGTCATAAAAATAGAACCAACTTTATAGGTCCATGGCGAATAGAGGAAAATACACAACCGCGAACTCCATGAACTGTACCAGGAAGTGGATGTAGTCCGGAAGACAAAAATCCGTCGACTGCACGGGCTCGGCCACATCGAGCGCGTGGACAAGAACGCTACAGCTAAGAGGGTCTTCGAATTCAAGCCTCCTGGTTCGAGAAGGAGAGGAAGACCGAACCTCCGATACAAAGACCAAGTCATCGCGGATGTAAGTCAGCTTGGTCTTGATGACTGGAAGCAGGGTGCCCCAGTCCGTCAACGATGGAAGGCAGCGATGTCTTAAGCTCGGACCTTCCATGGGTCGTAGGCCGGTTAAATAAGTAAGTAAGTTATAGGCTCATACAAAAAAATAATGCTTTTTAAATTGATTCTTGCTGGCAACCTTCAAAATCCCCAACAGTTAATAATTTCTTAATGCTTTACGCAATGGACTTCAGCTGTTTTCATCCACGAGAAAACCAGAAAGATGCAAATATCAGAAAAGTGTATCCAGGAGATAACCTTGAATGACATTGCAGTTTAGTTGTTGTTGATGATGATTAAGTTTCTAAAAAGTTTTTGAATAAATAAAGTTTTTGAATAAATTCTTATCATCCGATGAGGCACAAATTAAACAGACTCAACACTTTCAAAACAAAATTCTAAAGCCAAGATACCAAAAATTACGTCACGATTAGAAGCAAATGTTCGACCTGCTGCCAGATTCTCCGAAATTCTCACTTTACTCATTCAACAGTCAACACTAACCGTTATCGCTTGCAAGATAAAACTTTATTTTTGCCATGATGTGGCGATAATTATCTGGGAAAAAAAAGTGTAACATGTAAATAAGGGGTGAGAAAAAGGAGTGGTTCAATTCGCGGAACTACTCGTACCTGTTCGTTACGACCATTTTGTTAGTTTCACGGTCTCTCATTCGAGAATGTTTGTCAAAGCCTTGAAAGTGATCGCAGATATCATCGTTGAGGGAGACGTTTTTATGATCTATTCCAGAAGCTTATTTAAAGGGTGACTAGTAGAGTCCGACCGAAGGCCAGTTTTTCGACCGAAGCCGAACTTCCATGCAACTTCTATTTTTACAGAAAACAGAAATCTTAACATTCGGCTTCGGGAAGATCAGAATATTTTCCCGAAAGTGATATTTATAGCCGAAGGTGGCTGAAGCCAAAGCTGAAGCCGAATGTTCGGTCGGACTCTAGTGACCAGATAGCAATTGTTATGTTTCAGCAGCTGTCAAAGTTATCAATGACATCCAGCCGTCAAAATATTCAGTAAGGATTGCCATTTCATCGTGCATCATTTCACGCTTGCCGAACGTGCGGAAATTGTTAAAAAAAAAACCAAAGGTCTGAAGGTGAGGTTGGATGAAAAATTGATTCCACCGTCATGACAACAAGAATGATCAGAATTCAATAATGTATGCCGCACAGCAATGCAAACACCGATGAAATGTTAAGTCAGTAAGCCACAGAACTTCCACATAAGGCAAACTCAGTCTGACGACTTAATTTCTACTAAATTATGGATGAAGGTGGTTCCAGTTCGGAGAAATATACTTGGAGTTAGAATTTATGCACAAAACTTCATAATTAATAAACTGCGCACGGGTTATGAATAGAGTTTTGGACGAGTTCTTCAGTCTTTTTGGTGAATAATTTTGAAAATTCACAATATCCAGATATTTCTCGTAGGTAGGTAGATATTTCTGCCTAATTCCCACGTAAGAGAGACGCATTTAGATCAAGAAATGTCTACTATACAGACTTTCGTGTGGGTCTTTGAGGTGTATGTTCACTTATCAACAAAGTGACAACCAGTAAGGGCCTTCTGTGAAATGGAGCAAATTTTTTTTTGAGGTACCTCGCTGAGCTCTTAGAGATTGATGAACAAAGCTGGACAGATACCGTTCGCCCAAACAATTCCTGCAGAAGACATTTGTGAAGAGTTCAAGTGTTCTTGCATGTGAACGTTCAGTGTTTTATGACTACATTTATGGCAGGTCAAGCTTTGATCTTTTGACAGAAAGCAAACATTTGGAGCTTGTAAGTAGTTCAACGTAGGCGCCGTGGCCGTGTAGGTTCGTGCGTCGACCCATGCGCATTAGACTTTCACAGTCTAGGTTCGAAATCAAGTTTAGACAAACAATTTTTCAAAAAATTGTTCGCGGCTACATTTCTTTTGAGTCACTGACAATGCTCAAAGAGTATAACTGTCTAGAAGAAGCTTCTCAATCTCGCCTTTCGGAGTCGGCATCAAACTGTAGGTCCCCTCCACTCGTGAGAAAACAATAGCACGCACAACACGAGTGGTTGCTGAGAAGCTAGGCCCAGGTCCACCACGGACTGTAGCGCCGCGATTATTTATTATACAGTAGAATCTCGAAAACATGAACGGGACTATAAAATGAACAGTTCGGAAAAATGAACGAATTTTTTTCCATCTTTCTTCTCGGCGACACTCAACAAAGAGCAGTTTTTTTTAAAGAAAAAGTCTTTTTTTTCCCTCCTATGAACAATCTCTTTATTTTTTTATGTTTCTTGTTTTTTTTTAAATAAAATAAATTGTTATTTTGATATATGTGTGCAATGTTTTCTACTTTCTTTTAACAAAATTCTATGTTTCGAAGAATGAACAATTCGAAAAGAATCATCTTCTTTTCGAGGTTCTACTGTAGTTTCCTCCTTATGAACAGAAGAAATTGTTCTTCTATCTTTGACTCAAAATCTAAGTGTTTGAGTTGAAACATCGAAATGAAGCCCTCCTTGAAAAAGTCCCCAAACACCAATTGTTTGCGTCATTCAACATTTTTATCTTAAGCACGCCGACAACTTTGCACACAAGACTTTTAAGATTTTCATTTCCTCAACATTCGGAACTTGTCTGCTAACCGCAAATCCCCTGAAACCACAACTCGGCACGCAAACCTCAAATTTCGCACACTCGCCAAATCCAACGGCCTTGGCGAATGTTTTCGCTTGAACCCCAGTGCGCCTTGCACTACTTCTCATGAACCCATGGCTGCGATGGAGTTATTATCAACATCTCGTTAATCACTTGACGGACAATCAAAGTCAGTCACATCAAGGGCACCACGAAATCTCTCAGACAAGCATCGCGTTTCGTGAAATTCAGAGAAAAGCGTATCGCACACAACACGTGGTCTCATTAAGATAAATATCTTCGCACAGCGAGTGGACAAGCACATTAAATAAATCGCCAATCGGCCGCCCTCGCCGCACCAAGGCGAGACGGTAATTCATGGCGAATTCATCTCTCAGCGAGTGGCTCGTCGCTCGTCGCTCGTCGGTCGTATGCAAGCTGTAATTACTGTTGCACGAATAAAACAACAGTCGAATCTGTATTCGACATCTGCATACGAATGTCGCTAATGGCTTGCTGAATTGATATGAGCCTCACGCGACAGACGAATGATTGCCAATTTGGAATTGTGACAGTCTGTCGGACAGGTAATGGGCCTTACATACCAAATCAATGATTGAGTGATGTGAGAGTGAAAGTGGTTGATAAATGGGCGACCCATTCGATTTTGACTAGTCATGAGAGGGAAACACGTTTTATTCATGAGACGCGTGAAACCTATTCGGGGAAATGGAGCTGTCACGCCTATCTTTGGACTGAAAACTTAGTTATTCCAAAGTGGAGAATTAAGAGTCAAATTTATTTTGAATCCTTAACATTTTAGAACTCCCCATGGGAGCAACAGCCGCGACTCCTCTTAAATTGAAATCGCAATCAATTTAAACACAATCTCTTCCCACGACGTTCCTGCGGATTCGATTCGTGAAACACCTCTCCTCCTCCAAGACAGATACCACAACCCTCTAGACAAATCCGAATTCCTATGAAATACACAACACTAATCATTTCCCAGTGGAGGAAGAGTGTCTAATTTCATTCAATTTGCTGTACAATGAACGACCGGTTACATGCGTCAGTAATTGGTTATCTTCTGACACACAATGCCATTGGCACTTGTGTGCCTTTTTGCTCGAACAGTTACGATTGATTTGTCCTAATCGATTTCAATTGGAAAGATAAAGTTGACCAAACCGTGATTATCCATTTGTTACTGCTGCGGCTTCAGCAGTAAATCAATCGCACCTGAGGTGCGAAACACACTGACAGCTCACTGACAGTACCGCGCGCACACTGTGGGTGTGTTCCACGAGATGCCTCGTTCGCAAGTGTTTCCGCGTAACTTGCTGCCGTTATGCGAATGTGTTTTCTTCTTTTTGTGTAACGATTTTATTATAAACATTTTCGTTTAATGAAAATCTGCCACAAACACCACCACGTGAGCAAACAGTGTTATGACGGTGCATAAGCCCACTCCAGCACAGGGTGAAGATGATACACACATATTTCAGTGGCGTGTCTCTTACCAGGGGGAGGTTTTACTTTGACAGGTTAAGGTGGGATTTTGGAAGGGAGGGGAGAGCACTGACAAAACGTGTGGCTGTTGGATTATGGGCGAAGGAGCTTGCGAACGGTGACAGGTGTTATTCAAATGACAGATTTGATGGTTGCTTGCGATGTTGATGATGGATAACCGAGATGATGTGCAAATTATTCGAATATAAAGACTTGGTAAAGGAGAATATGATTATCGTCTGAAATTTATGATCACAGTTGAGATGAAAAACTATTCAATGCAAATTAGCGTGACACTTTTCTTGACAGTAAATCAGGAATCATGTCCATTAATTTGTAGCAACTTCGATAGGATACTCCAACAAGTGGTATCATTTTAAATTAACAGGAAACTACAGGACTTTTATGAGGAGTGGGGATATTTTTACTGAAATATAAGGTTAGTAGTGGAGTATAGCAACCACCATCATCCACCTCATCTCTGCATATAGACAATCGTTCTTTTGATACAATTTCTGCTTAATGTTTTCTTATTATTGCGAGTGTATTTAGAGAGTAAAAGCTATGATATTTTACTTCCGGGGGTAAATCGTTGGTGGAGCATTGTAGCATATAACTTACTATTTAAATACACCCAAAGATATACACACAAACGATCAAGCGTCCAACTGAAGTGTCTATTTTAAGGTTTGTGGTACCGTCCTGCTGAACGATGGCCTATGATAAAATAAATAATGATATTTTATGTTTTAAGTTAAAGAACTATTCTAGTTTAAGAGAAAGGAGACATTTTCTCTCTGGCAGGTCACAAAGGCTACGTTGTCCGTTCTTTTTTGATGTAAAATAAGGCGTTCCGCAGGGGTCAATATTAGAACCTATTCTGTTCAGCATGTTCATCAATGATCTTTCTTCTGCGTCTAAACACATCTCGGCACATCTATACGCTGATGTTGTTCAGCTGTATGGATCTAAAACGTTTCCTGATCTACATGAACTTGCTTACCTAATGAATGATGATCTGATACGGGTCTATTCTTGGTCATTTTAAAAAGGTGGGCCAAATGCAAGTTTCTTTTTAAAAATGCAAAAAAAAGTATCTGCTAATTTCTCGTCCTCACTCCACACAGTTATAGAACAAATTCCCAAAAGAACAGTACGGCTATACGAGAAAGCATTGGAGCGGATTTAATAACTTCTTTAGGAATTTTAACTGGTTGACTGACTTCCTCGTCACCCACCTCGTACTGACCCGTAGCACTTACGTCCCTTCTTTCTAAGGTCATGCAAACGCTGATAAACCGTCAGCTTTTGAAATATCTTGAACGGCAGAAACTTCTTAATGACCGGCAGTATGCTTTCCGCGGCACCAGGTCCACTGGTGATCTGATGGCATATCTCACCGAAAAGTGGAACCAATCTTTACACAATGCAGGAGAAAGCAAGATCGTTGCGCTTGATATTTCTAAAGCATTTGACAGAGTCTGGCATCAGGATCTCTTGTCGAAAATTCGTGCTTATGGAAATTCTTCTTCTATGGATTAGAAATCACCTTTCGAACCGTTCAATTCAAGTTGTTTTGGATGGGTTCAAGTCTGATTCTCACCAAATTAATGCTGGTGTTCTCCATGGCTCAGTTTTGTCTCCGAAACTCTTTCTCATTTTTATAAATGATCTATTGTCTGCTACTTCTAATCCAATCCACTCCTTCGCTGATGACAGTACTCTCACCTTTTCATATTCATTCCAAGACTCACGTCCCTATCCTTCGGCCGTAGAATTGGATGTATGTTAAGCACATTAAATTCCAACCTTGACAGCATATTCAATTGGGGTAAAAACAATAGAGTGGAATTTAATGCTTCCAAAACTCAATGCTGTCTACTGTCACTTAAGCGATCAGCCATGGCACTTGCATCGAAGAAACCGAAAAACTTTCCATCCTCGGTATGTGTATCAACTCAACACTTAGCTGCAACGATCACATATTCGAAGTCGCCAAAAATGCTGCGAAATGTCTAGGTTTCCTTAAACGATGCAAGAAATACTTCACCCTCTCTGATTTGGCTTCAACTCATAACGCCCAAGCTTGAGTACAACGCTCATATCTGGTCTGGTGCTCCCAAGATAGAATACAACAGTGAGCGGTAAAACTCATAGGAGACAACAATATTTCGAAGTCGATCGACTCGCTCGAACATCGCCGTAATGTCTCCTCCTTATCACTGTTTTATCGTTATTTCAACCAACGATGCTCATGCGAGCTAGCCAATTGCATTCCTCCCTTTCAAGAATTTACCCGCAGTACCCGTCTCGCTAGGAATGCCCATCAATATACCCTTAAGCCCTCTTTCGGACGTACAGTAAAGTTTAGAGACTCGTTCTTTAGCCGCACCACACGAATATGGAATGCTCTTCCCAGCCTAATATTTCCCACACATAATCCACAAACATTTAAAGCCAATGTGCACAGGTACCTCCTCTCCCTTTCTCCCTCTATACCTTCGGCCGTGCTGTGTCTTGAACCCAGGCACTTAAGAGTATTCACAATCCCTCTTGCATGCGCAAATTATAAAAAAAAAATGTCGTCCAAATCCATGTCTTCAATTTCAGTGAAAAAAAAGTGGGTTAACATGGCTCTATAACGCGTTGTTCTCAGCCTCATTTTCGAGGAGAAATGGTCCACTGATGCAACCACTCTGTTATCCGCATCAAACTGTCACTGTCACTGTCACTATCTGTCACTCTCTGTGGATGCATTGGCTTCTCGACAATAACGTGCGGGTTTTCCGAGCCTCAGATGCAGCAATTTCGTTTATTAACGTAGCCGTCGAGAAAAGATGATTTTTTGACCAAAATTGTTGCTAAAGTCAAGCTGCTCAAAGGCCCAAACTGTGAAGCGATGCGAACGAAGCGGATGGTCGCGAACCTCCAATTGCTGGACCTTGTAAGCGAACAGTCCGAGATCTTTGTGCAGAATTCTCCTCAGGTTAGTGCGGAGCTATATGTTGAGCTGTTGGGATCGATGGCGAGTTGATGTTCGTGAATTGAGTCTCATACCATCGACCACAGCAGCCACATTCACATCTGTGCGCACCGTACGACGACGGACGGTGACCATGAGTGTTGTCCACTAGTATACCAGTCTCATGAACTTTTTGCACAAACTTGCGTACAGCCGTCGCGGTGGGTGCTTCATTTCAACCAAAACTTGTTTTCAAAAAACGCACTGTTTGGGCTACACAGCACTCATTTTTGAAATAAGATTTCAATAGTTCCCAACGTTGTTTAGGCATAAAACGACTCATTTCATTCCGCGGAGGTATGATATCAACTTTCTGTCAAGATTTCGAGCGGGAAACAGCTGTCAGTGTCAAAATAACCTATGATTTAAAAAAAGAACACTAGATGGCCCACGCTGTATATGACTGATACATCCTCTTAAGGATGTCGGGTCTTGACAAAGTTCCTATAACAAAGACATTAAAAATATGCTGCAAAGAACAAATGCTTTCCTCTCTTGTTCTGTTGTATTTATTGGTTTCGTCTTTTCGTTCGTGTGCATGCGTTCACATGAAGTTCAAGTACCAGCCCATTGACTGCTAACGGACTTTCCACAAAATTTATCTCCTATCCTTTCTTTTCTTCCGTTTCTTTCCTCTCTCCGGTCCGGTGATCTTATAGGAAATTTGAGTACCGAGTTCACTGGGAATAAGTCAAAACGTCATAATACATCAAAGTTTGGTCACACACTCAATATCTGTGTAACAGTATCCTCAAATTTTGATTAGTTAAGGGCTTATATCATTTTCCATCAAGACCACAATCATTGTACATCGTAGACCATGACCATGCTGCACGTGATGAGAATGAACTACTTCTGACTTCGCGTGATTTCATTTTCGTCTTTCATCAAGAATTCATTGCACATCACCGCAACGACGTGCTTAACGATCATAAAAACTTAGCTTTCATGAGCTCATTGCTTGTTATCAGCTCAGAGCAGTCCACAAGTGACAATGTACCCTTTCGTCGTTTGGCGATCATGAGCTCACTACACGTCTTCTGAGAAACTAACTAACGCGTCATGAGCAGCTCATTGTCAGTCAGAAGGGTTTGCGTTGTGTCATCGTTCAGCTTGTCATCCTCGTTGAACAATGTAAGAGAGCCGTGTCTTGCACTCGAAACAGATTAGAGTCTTCACGTTCCTTTCGTTTGAACAGTCACACAGATGATCAGAAATTTCAGCGGGAACGTGTGTATCCCTTAAGCGTGTATCTCATCAGTTAAAAGCATTCTTCCGATGCGTACATGTGCAAGTGACATTAGTTCAATTAACGTCTCCGTTTCACTGGCTCTCCGCCGGGGCGAGCACAGCGACAGCCTTAACATAGGCTATTAAAGAAAGTCAAGTTTAATGGTACATTATCCATCAAATTGATAGTCCGTCCCGAGGGGGCATTAACTTGACGTCACGAAACACATTCAATTCAGCCTGCTCCGTCAATTCATCCCCCCAGGAAATGATGCCGTTATTCCCACAATGAAACCGCATCGCCACCCTGTTCTGCCTCACAGTCTTCCCTTACTGCCCGAAATTCGATTAAAATATACGCTTCCGCCCCACATGCGCCATTCATTAAACGATTTCTGTTTAATTAATTACACCGTTAATTGTTGATTTTTATGAGCACGTGGTGTCGATTCCTTATGCATCGCAGCATCCATTTGACGGACGTCCGACCTACCGACCTTCAGCCCTCTCTCTCCTGTGGGATTGTATTTCATGTGAAGGCATTAAGTCCGATGTTTACAAGCAAAACCGCCGAAAAATTTATCACAATGCAAACGTCAATGACGTCAATGAGCAAATTAGTTTGTCTCGAACGCACAAGCCTTCGAGCCTGAAGTGGAATGTTGAGGCACACGTGTGCTGCAAAAACGGATGTTGATTGAAGTTAACATGCTGACGCGGGGATTCCCAAGCTCGCTTGAGCAAATACATATGTAGCATGACATGGGAACAGCGCAAAAAAAAAACAAAACGCTGCGTGTTGTCATTGCGAAGCGAAGAGATGATGATGACGAACGAGTGATTATCAATTCGACGACTTCTGAGAAAGTCATTCGAGGCCTACATGAGTTTGTTGTTCGATTAGCAAGTCATGATCACAATGTGATGGGAAGTTTATTTTTGGCCAGCTGACCCGTGGGCATTGGATGGACTGGAATTAGACGCCCTCATTAGACACGCTTCGATGGAGATTGTTGACTGTCTCATGATGAAGATGTTAGACTTGTGATGAAAATATTATTTGAAATTTTGCAAGATTTGTCATGTGATGTCTAAGGAAGATTATGATGAGCTTTTATGATCGTTTTCCAAAAAATCGTTTTTACTGGAAGCTACAAAAAACGTTGGTTTTAGTGCGGTGAGATTAGTGAGAAGTTTTTTCTGCGGAAGATAACAAAAAGTCGTAATGGGTCAAAGCGATTCATCTCCTATGGAAGTAGAGCAAGGTGTACCGCAGGGCTCATTATTGGGTCCGATTCTCTTCAAAATGTTAATCAACTAATGGCTTCAAACATTCTTCAGTACACATGTACGCTGATGATGTTCAATTACATATAGCCTTATTCAAATCTTAATGGACTAACCGCAGACGGTCCCGGGCACGCTGCTTCCAGTCATTAAAACCAAGTTGCGTCCGCGATCACTTGGTCTTTATAGCGGAGATTCGGTCTTCCCCTCCTTCTCGAACCAGGAGGCTTGGATTCAAAGAACCTCTTGGCTGGAGCATTGGTGTTCATTCGCTCGATGTGGCCGCGATCACTTGGTCTTCTCCTCCTTCTCGAACCAGGAGGCTCGGATTCGAATACTCTCTTGGCTGCAGCGTTGTTGTCTATGCGCTCGATATGGCCGAGCCAGTTTAGTCTACGGATTTTTGCCTTCCAGACTTTGTCCACATCTTTGTACAGCTCATAGAGTCCGCGATTGTGTCTTTTCCTCCATTCGCCCTCCTGGCAAACAGGACCAAATATCCGACGCAGATTCAGCTCGACAGTCCTGCTTATTTTCCAGCCTTCGGCTTCAAAGGCAGGGTTAGAGTTTTGTAAAGCATGATTTTAGTCCTTCGAGTTAGGAGTTTAAACCCAAGTTGTTTGGACAAACCGAAGTAGCAGCGGTTGCTAAGGGCGTTTCTGCTTCGGACCGCCACCAAGATGTCGTTTGTGGAGTTCACGTTTGCTCCAAGGTAAACAAACTCCTTAACTTCCTCAAAATTATGCCCGTCGATTTTGACGTTCTCTTGAACAGAACGTGGATGACGTGGAACGTGTGATGGACTATGGATTGATTTTTACTCGACGGTCTTCTCCTCATTTACCCTACCTACTCGTTGGCGACACTACCAATAACAAATCGAGCAGTTTAGGAATGCCAGTAATTCTTTGAGGATCTTTCCAGAGAACCCGTCGAGAAGGAAGGCTTTGTCCAGTGTTCAGTGCACAGTTTATGTTTCAAGCAAGTGCAGGAGCAGGAAAGAAGCGGATAAGGTTACTTTTTTTTATATCTGCGACAGTGGAATACGTTGTTCGGAATACCTAATCTGACTTCCCTGGACGTCTGTACGCCCAATCCCCACAATACCATAGCATTAACGATGGCAATGTGATACGCTGTTCATATCTACGTAGATGTTGCACAGCCTGTTATGCTAGTTCATCCAAGCCACGTCGCCTGTAGAAAATGTGATGTGACCCTTGCCTTGACATGCACTTCCATCGCATCTGAGCAGTGAAGGGCAGATCCCTGCCTGGCCAATTTGCCAAGATTAAGCAACTAAGTTGTTATGCCCTGGACATGAAACCCTTATTAGGTAACCCAATTCGACACTCTTTGATTAGCTTTGACGCAATGGTGGCCGAGGCAGGTGCGTCTTTTTCTTGTGGCGCTACACTCCGGGGTGGCCATGGATGTCATCCAACAAACCTCTCCAGCTGGCACCACTTCTTTAGCCAGCTGATTCCAATTATGCACGCCATGTTGGCTGAGATCCTTCTCTTATGGTGTGCGCCATCGTTTTTGATGCTCTACTTAGACTAGCCATCTTAGGCGTTGGACCCGTAGACGCCTTGCTAGAATCATGTCGCTATACAGTGCATAATAATAGTAATAATGGCGGCGCTACAGTTCGAGGTGGGCTTTCGCCTGTTCTTCAGCCTTCTTATACATATTTTAGGAAGCTTTTGGGCTTTTGTCCACCATCAGACTCGCAGGATACAAAATGGTTAGCAAAGAAGACTTCAGATCGCCCTAGCTGGAGAGACTTTTGGTTGAAGGTCCGTCCGGTAGCTCCACAAGAAGAATAAAAAGGAAGGCTTTAACTGTGACACAGGCTTGCCAAATTTTACCTGTCTAAGTGATCTTTAACCACCTACTTAAAGTGGGATATCACACTAAATGAAATGCTCTAAGTTGACAGACTTGGGCCCGACTTGAACATCAACCAATCATGTTGTGGTTGCTAATGTCCTCCTTCGAGTGGAGGAGGATCTACAGGATTATGTCGATCCTGAACGGCTATATTTGAGAAGATTTTCTTGAGAGTTACATGTACTCTCTGAGCATTACCAGTGACTCGACTTTGTAGAACTATGCAAATGAAAGTTAGTGCCTCATGAACCCCACTACGTCACGGACGGCGGCCACAGAATCCTCCAAACAAAAACAGTGTGTTAAAATCTGAAAGCATTACATTTTTCAAAAGAATTTACGTATTTCTCAAGCGAAAGGATTGTAAAAAGACAGACGTCTTAGGAACCGTTCTCTCACTTGATAAACCCCATAACTATAAAAAAGCCAAAAAAAAATTATGGACATGCTGCCTAGATTCCCTTGCTACCACAGTTGATCCATTTCATGAGATTCACACAAGACCGCCTTTGAATGAATGAATCTCCTAACGAAGCTATCAAAAACCACACTCCAACCCCATATCAGATCCGCCTCGGCCCGAGATGGTGCCGTCGTAAATCCGCAAAAATCCATAACCAGTCCAACGGACCACAGCGAACCATTCTTCCGCAAAAGGGTTTTTAGGTACACACTTTTTTCGATTAAGAATGTTTTAAACCGTTCTCTCAGTCCGAAGAGGGGGTTGTCATTGAACTTAAAAGCCACCATCACATTCTGGTCCCCATCCCGGTGCATGCGTGTGTGTGTGCGTGTGGGTCCCACGCATTTTCGAGGACCGATGGGTTCCCCAGCCTCATGCAATGATAAATGGCAGCGAATATTTCCGGAACACACTTAAGTTCCTCTCCCTCTCCCTCTCTCCCCACCGATCCACCATCACGCAGTTAACTATGAATCATCCCTTCCAGACACACACATCCCTCAACTCCCACCTACCGTCGAAAAATCTGAGAAAATAAAGCTTTTATAACTCGTTGCATTAATAAAATGTGCCAAGCTCGCAACAATAAAACAGCCAAAGCATCGCACGTTAGATGGGGTTTGAGCGGTGACAGTAGTGATGTTGGTGATGGTGGTGGTGGCACGGCTGTCTTCCTGCCAAACAGATGGGGGTATCCTCGTGAATGCCATTCGTCGAGATACTGTTTTGGTTTTCCTTCATTTTTTTTGTCTGTTTTGTTGGCCACCAACAGTGGGTGGTGGCAGCATACAGACACATACGAGGGAGGACACGCGAAAGGGGATATTTACCCACCCAAGGATTGACGTTGGGTGTGAAGGTCCCGTGGTGGTATTTCCCAAGTTTAACGCTAGCGCATGTTACGCCAGAATAATAATTGATTCCGGCACGTGTCCGTGAACAAACATCTCAGCTCGCACATACACCGACCCGAATGCGCGCGTGTGTGTGTGTGCTCGGTGGCGTGTGGGTCTGTTCGCCTGGATGCCTATTTAAGGCGTTGGATTTTGTGAAGGTTTGAGTTGCCTAATGGATAGCTGGCGACTGTCGGCAATGAGTTTTTCGTTAGAAATATGAAACGTGCGCGCGTACGAGGACCTTTTTTCCATTTCATTACCGTGGCCGTCTTGCTTGGCTTGGGGTTGATTGTGTTATAAATTTAATTCTTGGCGTGGGCGGACTGTTGTGATCCTCCACGTACGTTTAAATGACAGACGCATAAAACAGAAGAATTTAAATTAGCATTCACCACACCGCCGACGCACGCCGCCTCGTTGTTTGATTGACGCGCTGGAGAATCCATGATCCCGCAAAGGTCCTTGAGTACTGCTTGTGTGTCTGGTTCCATTCGAGCGTATGAAACTGGCATGTGGCATCTTAATCATTTGACTGTATGGGAGTTTTTAACTTCATTGAAAAATGTTCCTTTCTATTTTACAATGCGGGTCATGCTTTGGAAAGGCATAAGGAGTTGGAAAGGATTTCTGTCGGTTTATCATTCACAAAAGAGTCTTCTTCTGGAAGACTGGCGATGTTGAAGATTTAGAGTGTAACATACCCATGAAAGTGAAATGCCCTTGTTGCTGGCGACACATCGTTGACGATGGAGCAAGCAGAAGTCTGAGAAAAGGTCCAATGTCCTTGAAGAATTTGTTTTTCTCAGTGCAGAATTGATTTGGACAAATTTTCTGCAGCAACTTCACGTATTGCGCGTGCTGTTATTCTCACAAGACCAAAGACAACTTGCGTCCTTATTCCGACATCGGAG
Organism: Myathropa florea; assembly: GCA_930367185.1. NCBI lineage: Eukaryota > Metazoa > Arthropoda > Insecta > Diptera > Syrphidae > Myathropa > Myathropa florea. The sequence continues at coordinate 38,654,144 of OV884004.1, read as the reverse complement.
TGAAGTTTGAGGCAGTTAAAACCTGACTTTGTGTAAGGCTTGGAAAAGATATGCAGCAGTACTGCATGCATTGATGTGTGCAGCAAACCTGCATGAATTGATGCGTACAGAAATGAAGAACGAATTGTGTAATTGCGAATTTTTAACAAGCATTTTGGGGACGTTCCCAATTCTTGTGTTACGCTGCCGCGCCGTCGACGAGAGGTACCCGAACATAAAACAACAACCTGCCCCACTGCAACAATCTTATCCGGTTGATGTAGGTTTAATTGTCGCGCAATACTTACTTACTTACTTACTTACTTAGCGGGCTCCCGACCCGTGAAGGGACTCTACCTGAGACACGGCAGCCTTCCGTGCCCTGCGGTCCCGGGCACGCTGCTTCCAGTTATCCAGACCAAGCGCTCTGGCATCCGCGATAGCTTGGTCCTTGAAACGGAGGTTCGGTATTCCTTTTCTTCTCGAACCTGTGGGCTGTGATTCGATTCGTCGCGCAATACATTCAAAATTATTTATTTCAAAGTACAAAGTACACCAAAAACAGTTATCTAATTTTTCTCACGCATTTACAATAGGGCGCTGTGTCGTAATGCGCTAGTGCGTTGACTCTTACGCTCAAAGCTTAGGTTTGATTCCTGATAAAATCACTTTTCATATTTTAACGGCTCCATCTTTTCGAGTCATTGACAATGCTCAAAGACTATAAGTGTCAAGAAAAAGGTTCGCAAACTTCGCGCTTCGGATTCGGCATTAAACTGTAGATCCCCTTTACTCATGAGAGAATAGTAACACGCACAACACGAGTGGTTGCTGTAGAAGCTAGGACAAAGCCTACCCGAACTAGCCAGTATCGCAAACTAGCCTGCCTCTGACTACGAAATACCGAAATGTAGGTATGCCTCTTGCTACATCTAAGTTGCTGCTACGAGAACAAACACTAGACGGATGAGAGGCATAACGTCGCTTATCTCCGGTATGATCTCGACTCAGCTAGTCCCCAAACGATCTGAGTATTTTTTTGTTTTTTTTTTGTTTTCGGAGGATTTTCGAAACGCTACTGGAGCACTCATACTCAAAACTGGCCCATTGTAGTGCCAGGTAGCAATCTACTCCGGTGCCGTTAATTTGATACCAAACGCAAATGGTGACTGGACCAGATTCGATTTCACTTGGATTCGAACCTGGGACCCCTCCAACTTGGCGCAGGCAATTAACCAACTGCGCCATCCAGTCGTATCCAGTCTAAGTATTTAATCCCCCTCGATAGATCAAAAATTAGTATATCGTCGGACACTGCCTCATAGGCGAACATGGTAGAAGGCTAGGCGCTCTGGCAACCAATTTCGTCAGCAGAAGTTGCTTAGATGACGAAGAAGTGGAGAACATTTCACATCTTCTCTGCACCTGCCCGGCCCTGGTGCCTTTCGACGACACTTTTTGGGGACCTACTTCTTTGAAAGCTTGTGTGACCTCAGTAAGGCACCAATTAGCAATCTACTTCACTACATCGAAAGCTCCAAATGGTTTCCCACAAATAGACAAGTGGATTGATCCCAAATTATCTAAAGGACATTTCATTGAGCACTTCCAATTTTTAAATGTAAATAAAATAAAGTGTGTGCAAGATATTATCGACACTTTTTATTCGTTTGAAAGGCCTATCGAAGCCATGACAACGTTCAAATGTCTGCCTTAGCTTCTCTGAATGGAGCACATTCCAAATGTCGCAAATTTTCCATGACTCTGGCGTATAAATTAGACTGAATTTGACGGATGGCATGAGTTATGTTGGCTTTGAGGGTCGCTTTGATTTGTGGCTTATTCATATAGACCTGCGACTTTAGAAAAACCCACAAGAAAAAGTCTAACGGGGTAAAATCGCACGATCTCGGTGGCCAGTTCACACCACCTCCACCTGAGATAACCATGCCCTCGAATCGGTTGTGAAGAATTTACAATGTCGCGTAAACTATGTGCCACTTAGCGCCGTCCTCTTGAAACCATATATCCTTGGTGTCTATATCATTCAATTCAGGCCAAAAGAAGTTGGTAGTCATTGACCTATAGTGCGCGCAATTGACGGTGATGGCCTGGCCAACGTCGTTCTCAAAGAAATATGGATCGATGACGCCGCCAGCTCAAAATCCACACCAAACAGCGATTTTCTTGGGATGCATTGGACGCTCTTGGATCTGATGTGGATTGGTATCGTCCCAAATTCGACAATTTTGTTTGCTGACTCACTCATTCATATAGAAATCGGCCTCATCGCTAAAGATGATTTTTCGATGAAAATTAGGGTCAGTTTCCAACTGCACTGCACAAACCGACTGCCTCGGATTCGCCTTCACACTCTCACTGACAGCGGTGACGTTTTTGTCAGATCTTGCGTAGACCTTGAGGGTTGTTTTATCGTTTACTTAACCACTGGAATCAAACACAGCGAGCCGTCAATGATGCGTTTGCTGGCATTGAAACGGAAGCGGCTAAAATGGGTCTGGCGGTAAACGAGGGCAAAACCAAGTATATGCTATCATCGAGAAAGGACTCACAACATCGACGACTTGGCCAGAACGTCACCATAGGCAGCTATAACTTTGAGGTAGTTAAGGACTTCGTCTACCGCGATTCTGCAGTAAATAGGGACAACAACATCAGTACCGAGATCAAACGCAGAATAACTCTTGCCAACCGCTGTTTTTTTTGGGCTCAAAAGGCAATTAAGTAGTAGAGCCCTCTCTCGGAAGACCAAGCTGACTCCATACAAGACCTTGATCATCCCAATCCTGCTGTACGACGCAGAGGCATGGACAATATGGCATGGCTCTTGGTCTTTTCGAGAGAAAAGTTCTGCACGCGGTCTTTGGTCCTGTTTGCATTGATGGCATTTGGAGGAGAAGGTTCAACCGTGAACTGTATGGGCTGTACAGCGACATGAGTCTAGCCAGGCGTCTACGAATCCAACGCCTAAGATGGCTAGACCATGTAGAGCGTATGGACAACTTAACTCCGGCCCGGACAACGCAACAGAGGACGTCCACGTACAAAGTGGCGCACACAAGTCGAAGGGGACCTCGGCCGGCTTGGTGTGCGAAACTAGAGACAGCTAACGAAAGATCGTGCTGGCTGGAAAGGCATGTTGAGTGAGGCCCAGGTCCACCTCGGACTGTAGCACCCAAAGAAGAAGAAGAAGAACCAGTGGACTCAAATTTATCCGTCACACTGTGAATTGTCCTCTCGATATGACGATTATGATGACCTTAAAATAGGCCAAGTACGCGGAACGTTGCCCGAACAGGACACCCATTTTGATAAAACAATTTTATCATTTGCACGTGTTGTTGAACGCTATGTCCCTCCATGGTGATTTGGCAAAACAGACTGAATAATAGGCAACCAATTTGACAGACAGTAGCTTCAACAATATGAGCGCTATCAACTGTCAAACTTCAGAAGTCCCTATTGGAATACCCTTCATGTGGCGGCACAATGGATCAACTTTGGTCTAAGTAAAATTCCTAGCCACTTCAACCTACCTACCTACTCCGGATGTTGTTATTGTTCACAATTAATAAGTTTAAGTAATTTGAACATATTGTTGCTTCATAACAATACACCACTCTCTTCAACTGTCAAACGCTAACTGACAAATGTCATCCCAACTAAAATGACAACCAATCAAGATCGACTTGGAACATAAAAACCAAAACTCAATAGTTTGGAAAAACATAAAAAAATACTGCTGATAAGCTTCACATGCTTATGCACACACTTAAAGTCTAATTTAATTGTTTAAGAACAGTCGCATCGGAATGTAGCTACTGAAATAGTAGTTTGTACTATCAATCCAACAAAAGCAGCAGGTTCCACCTCTTAAGAGTTACTTAATATAAGTCGACCATGAAATAAACGAACACAAACTGAGGCATAAAATAACAATAAACTTAAAAGAATTCAGCGATCGATAGCTGATCTTCATAAAATTTGTTGCAAAATGCATCTGAATTCTCCACTGTCACACCTAAACCTTCTTCATTGCAAACTTCCCAAAAAAAGACGTTGAAGATGTCATCACAACCCACAAAAGGTGATCGACACATTTTCAGTTCAAGATCATTGTCAGACTGTGGCTCTCTCATCAGAAATCAATGCCCGCCACACCAGCGGCTATCACACAAGAATCTATCGCTCGTGGCACTTGAACGGGCGCTCATCTCATCCAAAAAAGATTCCCACAAGCAAAATTTCACCATTAAATTCGACCTCGCTACTGCAAAAGATCGCACGATCAAAGCTGATCGTTGGTCGATTAAGATATGATTCTTCCGATGGTTTACGACCGACGTCGTCCAGTTCTCGGTCCCCGCCATAAAAAAGAAAAATCGTCGAGAGGCATCAATCCAATTAGCATTTGTCATAAATCTCCGACTCGTGTGTCTTGTTTCCTAGACCAGCTCAAGACAATCATCGATCAATTAGGAGAACGACACGTTTCGAGAGTGTTTTGTGTGTGCTTTTATTTTCGTCGTTTTTGTGTGCTTTCCGATCTACTTCCGCAAAAACTGACCGAACGATGCGGTTGTTGCGCAGAGGGTGGGGAGGGGAAAAATTCGCCAAGTAATTAAAAATGTTGAGAACGCAAATTCTTGTTTAATTAGCCCAAGAGCTGTGGTTGGGAAGGGGAGAAGGGAGTAGCCTGCAGGTGAACACAAAGCCTTTGTTCGGGATGGTGTTGCTCACCCCTCGCCCTGCCTGGTTGTGGAGGCAATTAGTACAAATTTCGGAGGCGGTGGAGGGTTGTGGGGGTTGTACTTTTGCTGTGAACACTTGTTTCTAGCGTGCTCTGCTTCTGGGAAGGGTGCACGTGTCTGAATTGACCCATTTTGGGAACCAAATGCCATTAAATTGACTGCCCGGGAGGCCAAGGGGGTTTCTGTTTTTGTTTGTCAGTAACCCAATGCCACAGTTCGGCGAATAGTGGAACGATGGGGCGGGAGACACACGCCAGAGGAACGGAGACATGACATTCGAGTGGGAATGAAATGGATGGTGGTTTGCACAAGTGTCAGGGGAATCTATGAATAAATGAGTTCTTCAGATACGAAATGTATTTCCTGGATTCCGGGTCAGGATAACAGAGAGTATCGAGTGTCAGGGATGAATCACCAGAACAAGGGGTCACTTTAACTGCGTAGCAGAGGGTGGTACTGAAGACGTTGGTCGTTGATTGGGCGGCAATGGGCACTTTGCTGGTCATGGCTGGGTTGGTCTCGTGTCTAGGTGATTTCGGATGTCGGACATGTCCTAATTGGATTCGTTAACTCTTTGATGTTGCTGTTGGAGATTGAGATTTTTTTCGAGATTTGAAAGTTGTTTTTGTTGCGAAACGATGTGTCGCACAGGTGAATGCAGATGAACATAACCCGCATGTGATTTGGTAGAGGAAGGGCAGTTGACAATTTGACCTTTTGAAGAGTCGAAGTTTTTCAGGAAGTTTTGAGCTTAGAAATGAAAGAAAACACGTAAAAATCATGATGAGCTTTATCCGAATGATAATTTTTTGCCATTATGTTTTGAATTTGATTTATGTAATGTGCCCACCACGGTTGCTTCGACTGAAGCACAATCTGGAAGTCGAATTCCCCACCTCCTGCTAAGGCCGTACGCGGCCGATAGTAACGCGGTGAATGTAGACCTCTAAGTGGGCCGAAGTGAAGCGACTGGATGGCGCAGTTGGTTAAGTGCCTGCCCCAAGTTCGAGGGGTCCCACGTTCGAATCCCAGTGAAATCGAATCTGGTCCAGTCACCATTTGCCGTTGGGATCAAATTAACTGCACTAGAGTAGGTTGCTATCTGGTAGTACAATGGACTCAGTTTTGAGTCTGAGTGCTCCAGTAGTGTGAAAAAGTAGAGAAAAATACACAGAAAAGAAAAAGAAAAAGTGGTCCAAAGAAGTCCTAACTTTAGTCTATCGACTTATTCATCCCTACAGAATAATTCATCCCAACAAAATAATCCATTATTATAATAATAATAGCGGCGCTATAGTCCGAGGTGGACCTAGGCCTAGCTTCTCAGCAACCACTCGTGTTGTGCGTGCTATTGTTCTCTCACGAGTGGAGGGGACCTACAGTTTAATGCCGACTCCGAACGGCGAGATTGCGAAGCTTTTTCTAGACAGTTATACTCTTTGAGCATTGTCAGTGACTCGAAAGAGGTGGAGCCCTGAAAAAATGTTAGGTTATTTTTCGAGATTCGAACCTTAGACCTCGAGCGTAGGAGTCGAAGCACCACCTTTTAATTTCAGCTACACAAAAAGCAATCGATCTGTAAAATCGACAATGATTGAATGGTTCTCATAACTAATTTTTTGACAGCGTTAAAAACCCACCAAACTCCTTCAGGCCTCTGCGAAAGCTGATAACAATTGGAGTGCTATCGTCTCCAAAAAGACGGACGCCTAATTGGCATGAAGATAAACATTTGTCACATTCTTTGCTACAAGATCTTGAATTCGTGGAAGGCTCATATCTGCTTGTAATTCTGTTTTCCTTCAAGTGAATAAAAATGTAATTCGATTGAGTGTGACATCCTAAATCATTTGACTTCGTAATTCCAAGAAGTCAGTGAATGAATGAGGGTGCTCTGCTTGTCTTCTTTGATAAGTTTTTCCTGAATTTTGTAAACACTTTTGCTGCTATGGAAGGAGTAACGAGAGGATTTTGTATCTTCGTTCATGGAATTTACATTTTTGAAAGACTAACGTCAAAAGATTTGTAATTTTCTAATGTACACACCCAAGAGCAACTTTCTTGGAATGGAGTCGTACAATAAAATGAAAGTATTTGGTTTGATTTGTACTCAAAACAACGAGACAACTCGAAAGAAACTCACCAACTCTGCGGATGAGTTCAACAAACCCGCAGTTTGTCCTTGGTACCGGCTGAGTTTAGCAGTTGGGAAAAAGAGGAACACAAGAACATACCTTCTGTTGAATAATTTAAGGACTTAAACAATTGATTTACGTTTTAAAGCAAACGTGTTGTATCTGTGGGGTATCTGAAACGACTCGGTGTCTGAAATCCGTTAAAGACAACAATTACAGGCGGTAATCTGTTACGTTTCAAATCGGGAAGCTGTATAATTCCTGCATTTCAGCGATTCGATGGTATCGATAAATATAGCTGTTAGCCTTTCAACGATGTTATTTTCGTATAAAAGAGTGTTTTTAAAGCTTTTGATTTTCAACTTGGCAGCACTGTTTATAGTAACAGGTAACTTGACAATTGCGAGTTGATTTGTTGTCAGTGTGCATTGCTATTTCACGATGAATAGACTCATCCCAGAGCAACGTTTGTAGCTTTTGGGAATTCACTTCAAAAATCAGGGTTCAGTTCCCGAAACTTACCGTGCGCTACTTGTATAGAGGCGAGTCTAACTTCTAGTTGAAAGTCTACTAATAACATAGAAAAATTGCCGAATCTGGAGCAAACAAAATCCACAATCCTTTTTGCGAGACACGACACTGCGTTGGTGCTATCGTTTTTGAGTTACTTAGGGAGTCCTTCAGGTATACTTTGAAACGACAATCAACATTTAACAGCTTTCATTTCTCAAATATTGTAATTAAATTGTAATCAAAACTCAAACACGAACACAAAAAATTTCAATTTGTATGGGAAGTGTCAAACGGACACAACGAGAGGTTAAGTCCGTTGTTCCGAGAGGTTAAGTTGTTCTCAGTGCTTTACATTTTTAATAAATGTAAGATCGGTAGCACATCGCAGTATTTTATGCTGTGCCATGGCCAGCTTTTTTTTTTTTTGTCGGATGTTTTTTGACGGAGTAGGTTGCTACCTGCTCCAGTGTAGTGTTTCAAAAAACAGGAGCAGATAGCAATCTACTTCAGTGTCGTTAATTTGATCCCAACGGCAATTGGCGTCTGGACCAGATTTCACTGGGATTCGAACCTGGGACCCCTCTAACATGGGGCAGGCACTTAACCAACTCCGTCATCCAGTCGTGTCATTGCCAGTGTCATTGCCAGTTGCTTGTGATGGAAGTTAAAAGTCCCTCGACAACAGCATCAACGCAATACTGTCTTTGAGGCATTATGAACGCGTCTTTTCCCTGCATCGGTATAACTTCCTAAGCTGCATTAATGTCGAACCCCCGACCATGGTGGACTCCCTGAAGAATTTGTTGCTCGTGACGAAAGTGGTCGTGAACGAGCTCGTGACCGTGGCCGTGGTAGCGATGGTTGTCTTGGTCGTGGTGGCGGTAGTTGTCGTGACGGTGGCCACACTCTTGGAAGTTATCGTGGTCGTGGTGACAAGGAAAACTTCAAGGAGTTGGCTCCAGTCACCAAATTTGGAAATTTCGTTCGCGAAGATACTCGTTGGCAATCAATGGGTTCAAAATCGTTCTTGCGCTGCGCTTTTAAAGATTTTTAAGAAGATGAAGCTGAAAATTATGCCCGTTAAAGAGCAAATACGTGCTGGTCATCGTTTTCATTTCAAGGCTTTCGTAGCCGTTGGTGATAATAAAAATATTCTCTTGTGAATCAGTTTGAAAGTCACTACGTGCATTCGTTCACCGTGGTTATTGAGGTAACAAGATCGATATACCCCATACTGTACAAAGTCATAGGCAAGTACGTCTCCATTTTGGTGCGTCTGATCCCAGTTTCTCGCCTAAGATGGGTAGGCCATGTAGAGCGTATGGACAACTTTGCTCCGGCCCGAAGAGTCTTCGACTCTGAGCCTGTGGGACAACGCAACAGAGGACGTCCACGTACAAGATGGCGGACACAAGTCGAGGGGGACCTCGTCCAGCTTGGCGTGCGAAACTGGAGACAGGTGGCGGAAGATCGTGGCGGTTACAGAGGCATGTTGAATGAGGCCCAGGTCCATCTCGGACTGTAGTTTCCTAAGAAGAAGAAGAAGAAGAAGAAGAATCTCCCAGCTCCCTTGCAACTGGCGTTGTATAGGCTCCAGTCACAAAGAAAACGTAAACGATGCCTAGCATTGAGTATTTTTACACCCAGTAATGGCGCAGTGGGTAGGTGTGTCGACTCCTACGCTCGAGGTCTAAGGTTCGAATCTCGAAAAAACACCAACAATTTTTTCAGGGCTCCACCTCTCATGCTCATGCTCAAAGAGTATAACTGTCTAGAAAAAGCTTCTCAAAATCGCCGTTCGGAGTCGGCATTAAACCGTAGGTTCCCTCCACTTGTGAGATAACAATACCACACACAACACGAGTGGTTGCTGGGCCTAGCTTCTAGGCCCAAGTCCATCTAGGACTGTAGCGTCGCCATCGTTATAAAATATTATAAATTAAAAACTAAACGGAAAGGTTAAGGATAACCAAAAGTATCCGGCAAATATCTAGGTAGGTGGTGCTGAAAACGTTCCCTTTCCTTTGGTTACAGAATCACTTTTGTGTATTAAGAGTGCCCTATGATTTCCTAACACATTGAAGACAGACCCGCTTAGAATACGCTTAGACCTAAAATTCTAAAATTTAAAATACTAAAATTTCTATTAAATTATTGGAGTGAATTTTGGGGCACCCCAAATTTCTCTCGTTTACCGGCATACCCATTTTTGTCTCTTCCGTTTCAATGTCATCAAACGCATCGTTAACGGCTCGCTGAGTTCAACCAATCACTTCAATGTCATCCGCGTATACATCAGCCGCACGGTCATTTGGAAGGTCGTGGCTCTTGTGTTGGCCCGTAAATTTTGCACAATCTTCTCAAGAACGACGTTAAAAAAGTCCCATAACATCGCGTCGATATGAAGTCCATATCCTCTTGGAATAAAAGAATCGTCTTTTTCTAATGTTCACACGTCTGTGATCTTCTCTGGCAATAACCTGTGTTAATTATTGTTCTACATTTTGTTCATGAACAGAAGTATCTACTTAGTCAATCTTGACTACCGGGCGATTCACCGTTTCAAGTTAACAACGTACCCCAAACATTTATCGCAGTCGATTATCAAACATCGAAATTGTTGTTCACTTGATCGCAGTCCCTCGTGCAGTTGTTGATATCGTCCATGTCCACACTCCAAAGAAGTCCAATTTAGACCTTGAGCTCAATTTATCAATCATGATCGCATATCACACCACTGTGCTGCACTTTATCTTGAACAGCTTGGCAATGTGTCACGACACTGATCGCCTATACTGTGCACAGTCACCGCCATCAAGAACGAGCACAAGGATGGCGACCGTGACGATGATGATGATGACAAAGTGTGAGAGGAGAGTTTAGAACTGTGCCTCGTGCCCATTGAGATGTAATTGAACTTTGTTCATCAAACAAAAAGCACTATGGCATGTCTAACTGTGGCATACCGTTATGCACAGTCACACACATATACACACAACGGTACACTCGTTGGCCGACGGGTACTCGTATTCATTTGGAAATTCCCGGCGCGGACTAGAGAGAGTTGCATGTGCTGTTGGGGTGGAATTTCGTGAATGAGTTCATTTCTAAAATTATGTGGGAACTTTGAGGTCTGCAGATACATCAGAGGCATTTTTGTATCTTATCTTGAAAACGGAAAGCGCGTGCTGCGTGGTGGTGAACAGGTGGGCGCGATGAGATTGTCAGTGGCGATATTGTGACAGTGGAGGTTTTAATTTTGACACAAATATGATTTAATGTATTTGGCTTCGTAAAGACCGGATACACGTGGCAAGCAGAAGCGAAGGTTTGGAAGGAAGCTTGGAACATGATGGGAACAAGCGCAGTGGTAGGAAGGTGGGTGAATGCGTGACGATCGGTATGTACATAGTTGCGGCTGCATTGGAGCACCGCGACTGCTGTACGCAAGTTTGTGCAAACAGTTCGTGAAAGTGTTATACTAGTGGACAACACTCATGGTCCCTGTCGTCGTACGGTGCGCACAGATGAGAATATGGCTGCTGTGGCCCAGAGTGTGAGACTCAATTCAACATTAACTCGACATCGATCTCAACAGCTTAACATAGAGCTCTAACTAGACTGAGGAGAATTCTGCACAAAAATCTCGGATTATTCGCTTACAAGGTCCAATCGACCCAGCAATTGAAGGTGCGCGGCCATCCGCTTCGTTCACATCGCTTCGCAGTTTGGGCCTTAGAGCGGCTTGAATTGGACAAGGATTTTGGACGGAAAATCATCTTTTCTGACGAGGCGCGAGGCGCACGAAACGCTCTGAATATCCGTGGAAACCCCGCACATTATTATCGAGAAGCCAATGCATCCACAGAGAGTGACAGTTTGGTGCGGATTTTGGAGTGGTGGCATCATTGGATCATTTTTCTTCGAACGTTTCGGTCAACGGTGGGCGTTACAGAGCCATGGATGGATTTGGACGACCTCTGGTTCATGTAGGATGGCGCGCTATGCCACATAGCCCATGCCACAATCGATCTTTTGCGCACCAAATTCCCAAATGGTGCCTTTTTGGCGATGTCAATTGGACGCCTCGGAGCTGCGATTTGACCCCTATGGAGTTTTTTTTTTTTGTGGGGAACCGTGAAGGACCGATGTTATGCCAACAATCTGGCATAAGGAACAACAACAGTAGGCATAAGGAAAGGAGCACGCGATTGGGTAAGGACCTCAGTCACCTCATTGTGTGAAACTGGAGACAGCCAGCAAAAAATGTCGGATGAAAACTTGCTGGTTGCCGCTGTGGTGCACCTCGGACTGTAATTTCGTGCAAAAAGAAGGTGAGGGAAGGCGTCAAAAATCTGCTTTGAAAGAACACTTGATTTAACATTAAAAGAAGACGATATTTCATCAAGTTCTTCTTTTTCTTCATTTTAGGGCGATGGACCAGGGCCTCATCCAACATGCCTCTTCAGTCGCCCCGATCTCTCCCCATCTGTCTCGAGTCGGCACACCAAGCCGGGCAAGGTCTCCCTCAACTTGTGTGCGCCACCTTGTACGTGGACGTCCTCTGTTGCGTTGTTCTACAGGCTCAGAGTCGAAGACGCTTCGGGCCGGAACTAAGTTGTCCATACGCTCTACATGGCCTAGCCATGTAGCCGTAGAGGATTGGCTGGACACATGTCGCTGTACAGCCCGTCCAGTTAGTTTTTGAATCACTTGTATCAACGCAAGCACGATCAAAGATCCCACGCAGAACTTTTGCTCTCCAAAAAGATGAACTTTTGGATAATCGGGCCTCTAGTTTTTGCCAGTTAATTTTGCACGATCTTCTCAACAATGATGTTAAATCAAACATCAGCAACGAATCGGCTTCTTTGAAAACGAACCAAATTTTGGGACCATTTCTGACCCACCAAAAGGAAATTTGATCGGTTTGAACCTCTCTGTCGTCAAAAAAGCTTAGGAGATGAAAAATGATCACGACATGATCAGTCCTCTTTTTCCTAAAAGCCAGCAGTAAAATTGAGTTCATTGTGACAGTGACCACCATTTCAACTTTCAATGTTGCAATTTTCAACGAAGCATCGACGACATATTTCTCAAAATCCTTACTTCAACTGAGAACACCTTTCATGCGATCTCACACTCCGATTTCCTTCCAAAGGGTTCTTTGCCCTACAACCAACTATCCACGACCTCAAATACAGCACCCATGACACAACAAATTTGCTTCTATCATACCTTTCTCCCACAGACCACGATGACAATGCAAAAATTCGGTGTTGCGTATAACAACGTCACCGTTCCTCGAATGAGGACAAGTGCGTAAAACCCAGCAGCAGCACACTTAGCTCTTATCTGCTTTCCTCTGCTAGACGCAATTGGCCCCCACATTTCGGTCACAAATTGGAAAACCACGGCTAAGTAAATAGCAACAACAAGAGAACAACGCATAACCTGCACAAGAGTACACACAGAAATGAATCGATTTCACGCGCGTGTAGGTACACAACACCGGCACCCACCGGTCCCCACATTCCCCCTGGTCTAGGGCAAGGACATGTACATATGTAGGCGCAAAAGATAACACCGCACATCAGCTGGCCTGGTCTGCTTTGCACGCAGCAAGCTATCGATACAAACCAGCGGCATGCGTGTGGGTTTGAATCGGCCGAACGATCTGGAATTGTGACTTCCGTGACCGAACAGAGCCGGCGATGGGACGCGCTCGTGGCCGGAACACACATGCAGATGACTCGTCATAATTAATAAATCGATTCGCCGACGGTATCGATGGCGTTTTCTTGGAATCGTGCAGTCGAATCGCTTGGATTCTTGACTGTTGCCGGTTTTTTTTTTTTTGTTATTTTCCTTTGTTGGTGTGAGGGTTACCTAACCTGGTACCGATGTCTGGCACGTTGCTGAGTGAGACATTTATTGAAATCTTCGGAGGAGACAGAGGGTTGGGTGGGCATGTTTATGGATGAGTCTCACACGGCTGGCGAAGATAAATTTGAATTTGGTGGGGGAGTCGAGTTGAAAACGGGATTTGTGTGGCTCTGAAAGGATTGGGGACACGTTGAAGTGAATAATTTATGAATCGAAGCTGTCAGGGGTGTGCACACTTTGTTTTTAGCAAAAAATTTATCAGATGACAGATGACAGTTCACAATGTGTCATTGACAGACGTTTGTGTTGAGTGAATTGTTGCGCTGACAAAAGGGGGAAGATGGGCACGTGTTGAACGCCATCTGGGCGTGGTGACAAATTAATTTGATAACGTTTGATTTGGCAGATCATGACAGTTCAGATGTAAGTATCCATTTGTGTGGATACGAAGCATTTGAAGTGTCAGCAGTCATCAGAAGGATGTCACATTGTATTTCATTTCCTAAATAAAACACGAAAATGATAAATTATCTGAATCTTTTCTTAAATGTTAGAGTTTATTTATGAACGGTAATCTTTGAAGATAATTTTGGAGCAATTCATCAAGAGGAACAGACATTTTGTTCGTGCTAAGTGTCAAAGTTTTTAGATAAAGAGACTGTTTATCATGTCCGTTTAGCTCTGTCAAGATTTTGATAAATAGCAAAGGTCAGCTATTAACAAAAAGGAAGGACCAACAGCCTTAAAATAAAGGGAACACTTTTGGATCATTCAGTACGAAATGTCAATGTTGACGGTACAGTACAGGACGCAGTTAAGTTAAATGCGAAATTTTGTAAAAAATAAGACCCATGAATGTCGCCAAGAAGCAATTTGTAGCCAAAATTGTATTTATTTGGTACTAGAGTATCCAGCGTGCTTCGCATCGCCCTCTCTGGTTGGTGTCTCCAGGTCTTCTTCTAGGGGATCTAATTCTTCCCAGTGTTCTTTACATGTGTGCAAAATTTCATAATTCTCCGTCGAATGTTGCTGAGAGATGCGAATTTCTGTTTTTCCTATAGCTTATTAGCTTATTCCTGATCGATGGATGTTAATAGTGTCAAAAATTGCATAAGGATCGGCGCAATTGTTTAGAAGTTTATCCAATACATACAAACGAACCTTCAGTGTTATATTTATAGATACAAATGGTAAAATAATAATTCAAAATTGGCTCACGTTGTCTCTTTGAACTTACACATTCGTGACATTCGGTGACTGTGAGTCGTCTACATCCGCTTAGGCATGATGAATGTGAAACTCTGAGTAATGACATAGGTTGACATAGGTTGACATAGAAAAACGCATGAAAGAAGCCTAAGTCACTCTTGGCAACCTCCTCTTCACGCGTGTAAAGTTTCACTGAAATCGGTTCAGTCGTTTCGGAGATTAGCCCGAACAATAAGGGGCGCTACAGTCTGGGCCTCACTCAAAATGCCTCTCCAGCCAGCACGATCTTTCGCCAGCTGCCTCCAGTTTCGCACACCAAGCCGACCGAGGTCCCCCTCGACTTGTGTGCTGCACCTTGGACAGACAGACACAACGACCTTTTTAACATAGACTTGCATACACACTATATTAAACATCATTGCCTCAATCATTCAATTATTCGCATACCAAAAACAACATAACAAGAACACTTACCGGCAATCGCGAATAAAATGTGCACATGTACGAGTACGTTTGTGTCATAACTCAGGAACGCCTCAACCAATTTTCATGCAAACTTAAGATAAACCACCTAGACGACCACGAAAAGCATACCCTAAAAATTTTATCAAATTTGGTTTGATCGTTCGTGAGTTATAAAGACACAACAACAATTTTTTATATATGTACAGTCAAAATCGGTTATAACGACTTTCAAGGGACGGACGAATTTTGTCGTTGTAAACGATTTATATAGCTATTGGATTAATGGATAATGGAGCTCAGGTGGGGCCTAAGAATTTTGTCGTTACAACCGATGTCGTTATAAGCGATTTTAACGGTATATAGATTTCGCAGAACTCCTTTCAGATACTTGGCAGCCGTTTTTTGAATGATCTCGAAAAAACAAATTTGGGTTGCTTTAAAACCCACATTTTTGACTGAATCATGGTCACTACTATCACTTAGTTCTGACCATAATTGTTTTTTGTTAAGGTCTCGGCTAAAATATTGTAGACACATGATGGGTAAAGTCAACTTTTGTCTGTACATCGTCAAAAAGTCAAAATGTTTATCCTTAGTGACCTAGCTTCTACGAAGTTACCGCAGAAACTGTGGACACTCCGTCCGCATTAATCGACGTTTTAGAGTTTGAGGGTAGAAACGTTGACTTGAAATGCTAGTTATCTAGTTCCTGAGACGATTAAAAAAACATAATAATAATAATAATTGTGGGCGCCGTGGCGTAGTGGGTAAGTGCGTCGACTCCTACGCTCGATGTTGTCGGTTCGATTCCCGAAAAAACACCTAAAATTTGTTCACGGCAATGCTCAAAGAGTATAACTGTCTAAAAAAAGCTTCTCAATCTCGCCGTTCGGAGTCGGCAATAAACTGTAGGTCCCCTCCACTCGTGAAAGAACAATAGCACACACAACAGGAGTGGTTGCCCATTATTAAGCCCACAGCTTTAGTAAATTTAATCTAAAAATTTGAACGTTTCTAACAAGTGCGGAATGTGCGGACTTCAACTCGTCTTCGTTCAGCAAGGGCAGCCAAAAATAAGGCTGCCTTAGCTGAGAGTGTGACTAATACCCTAGAGAGTCCATTTCGTCACGATCATAGTACTTGGACCAACCATTTTACTCGTATAATGCATTTTGCATAAAGATCTTGGCCTACATGATAATAAGGCCCATTGAACACAAAGCCGGGCAACCACGCACAACGATTTACTTTCACTGGGTGCGTGCTGTGAGTGAATAAACAGGATCATGTTTTTAAATGGAATTATTCCGAGTTATGAGGCCCACTTCCATTTGTCTGGGTACGTCAACAAACATGTCTGTCACATCTAGGGCTCCCAATACCCAAGACAAAAGGGAGAACAACAAAAACAAGTGCTAGTTTGGTGCTTTTTTGGGCTGGCCGGTGATCGGGCCACAGCTGGTGAAACAATAGTGCTCTTGCACAGCAAATTTTCTGGACATGTGATCTATCGACATAGAGGCCTCAAAAGGCTGTCGGGATTGGGCGGTTCAACAAAATTTGACTTTTTTTCTTTTGGTGAATGTTGAAGATAATGTCTATGAGAGTGCTTTGTCGACGAATCATGCACTAAATGCAGAGCTCTGTGCTGTTATTCGTGAAATTCAGCCGTAATTATTGGAAAAAGTGATGAAGTATACGTTCTGGTCAACTGTTCGAGCCTCAGCGAAAAATGTATTGATCAAACCAACGGAGAGCTTCCAGTTCTCCTCCTTTTTATTCCCAAGGTTTGGTAACACTCCCACTCTACGCTTAACTCCATTCTTTCTATATTTTGGACTTGATGAGGCTTTTTTAGCGGCACTTTTAAGTTGATTTTAACGTTTTTTCACCACATCTGTGTACTGTCAGATCACGTAGCTAATAATTGGTCAAAACTACGGGTTAATGTTATTTTTACAGTTTCCCTGTTCGTGGCTTTTTGTGTTACCTTGGGAGTTTTGCTTTATCTGGCCAACCTTAATTTGCAATCTTAGATTCAGATTCCTCTCGCTAAAACTTCAGTTTCTGGTCAGTTAACTCTGGAATGCTATTTGGGGTACACTCTTGCCCCAGCCTTGCCCAAATCTCCCACCAATCAGTAGCAGATGAAGCTGCAAGCTTGAACGTCTAAATAGTTTCAAGACGAGTTGCATTTGTTCGTATGTGATACTGACGGCCAGCCAGGAGTGTTTGTCATTGCGCTGATATTCGATATTGGTATATGGGTGTACCCCAATGTAGCATAGTAAGTTTTGCAAAAAAGTGTAGCATTCCAGGGTTAATGAGACAGAGTGACAAATGTACCTCTCAACAAATCGTCTGTCGCTTTAAGTCAAGAATCGTGCGGCTGTCATTGAATTGCTCCCATTTTTTTCACTGTGATGCAGTTCCAATGACTCGCCCTTTTCAAACTAAGCTCAAAATCTCTTTTAAACTGTCAAAGGTGCTCTACCTAACTGTTTCTACATAATTCTAGCAGTCACCTCATTCTTGTGCCTCCTAAAACGCTCTACAAAATTTTCAATTCACACCCTGCCAACTGTCAAAAACTGACAAGCAGATATGTAAATCTGTCACCTGTCATAGTACATCCCTCAAACATCAGTGAAAATTCTCTAACTTCACTTTAAACTCCTCAAAACGTCACCTCACCGCTGTGTCATTGACAATTTGGAAATGTCAAAAACCCAAATGAAGCAGCCTGTTGCTTCTTAGCACATTCCAACCGCTATTTCAACTGGCTGTGCCATCGCGTCCGGGGACTGTTGGGGGGCGAAATTTTTAACTTAACAAATTCGCGAATAAGTTCATCACCGTCATCGTCAATAACGCACGCCGTCATGCCGCCGTATTCCAATGAATAGCGAAAGAGGGAGAGCAGGCTGCGCGTGTAGATACTTTTTGTTATTTTTTTTGCTTTTTTGTGTTCACCGTCGCCGTCTTGTGGATCTTTTTATGTTTTGTTTTGTTTTGACGAGGGAAATCCGTACACGTGTGTGGTTGGGTTGGCGAAGTATTTTTCCATTTATTTTGTTCATTTTTTTTCTATTCGAGTATTTTGTGAGAAATTATTTAAGAGTGACGGTCGGAGATGACACGTCAACCGACATGTACTCATTTCGATTGATGTCACACGTGATTCACATACAAGTGGCTGGTGAAGTGACATGACTTGTAATTTTTTTCGGTTGGGAGTTCTTTGTGCCTCTGCATGTGTTTCTCTGTTTTGGTCGCCGCGAAGCGACAAGCCTGTGGCGCGTGGAGACGCACTGTATGGGCATACAAAGGAATTGTAGGCTTATTCATTGGTTATGATCATGCCTGGCAGAGTAGGTGAGTCACGGTTAATGGCGATCATACGACGAGCGGGGTCTTCAACCTTCTTTGTGCCGGGCTCGACCGCTGCTGGTGGACGGAGAGTTGTTTTCGTTTGGGCCTTCACAAGCAGAATGAGGAAACCGACCGACCGGCAATGAAAGCTCGGCTTTGTGTTGCGGGGAAATACTTGACGCTTGGCTTGGGTGATGTTTGCCTTGTGGTTTTTTTTTTGCAGCGTGCGTATTGGTGTCTCTTGGGGGATAACGAAATTTGAAAGAATTTCATGCAATGTTGACACGAGCATGTGCGGAACGATGCTAACTGCTTGTGATGGTGGCTTTTCAGATTAAATGTGATTTGGATGTTGGCCTGATTTTGATGAGGTCCCCTTTAAGGGTCCGACTGGCGTCTGTTTAGCATTTCTGGTTCTACCGGAATTCGAGCTTAAGCAGTGGCAGCTGACAAGAGTGGTGACACATTTGGATGATGAACGATCATGACTGTTATCGATCGGGCCTATAAAGCTGATCAATCACTATTCCGGCGATCGTTATTCGGATTTTTATGTGGAATTCGCTGCTTTTGATAAAGACGACGCCGCCGTAACATTAATCTGATCCGTGAGCACGTTGGTTCGTAATAAAGCGAATGGACTGGTGATCGATATTCATGAAGGATTGTTCTGTTTGATTGAATAATTGAATGCGTTTTATGACTAGTTTCATAAACCTAAACGAGAGGATAAAGGCGTGAGCGATCTTTAAGTAGCGGTGATTATCATATCCGAGATCGTATTAGGTGAAGACCACAAATTTCCATACTGGTCAATGGTGTCCAGTTACAATCAGGACGGTCTAGTCATAAATGATTGTGATCAGTTGATTTTATCGTACAGTGATTAAACTTTTATGATCGTTAGTCTGACAAGCGAGCACGACGAAGACACAAAAATACTTCATAGGATGGCTTTGATTATGGTCTCTTGTCTTCTTCTGATGGCGCCACAGTCTGGGATGGACCTGGCTCTCAACCAACAAGCCTCTTCAGTTGGTACGATCTTTAGCCACCAACTTGGCTGATGTCCTTCTCCACTTGTATACACCATCGGTTTTGTGGGTATCCTCAATTTTGTTGTCCCACTGGCGCGGAGTCGGGCTCTAGTTACGATGACATAAATTAAGTCAACATTCAGAGTTATTTCCTGTTTAAGCTAAAATAGTTGCATATTTCAAGGCGATGTCACATTTGATCAAGTTTACCGATCAAGTGCTGATCTTTCACTGGTACGTACGCGAGACCGAAATGAATCAGTTTCAACGTTTGCAAGTGTCAGTTGACAGCTGACTTCTCCTTAAGTTACTATAAGCAATTATGGCCATTTTGAAAATGGACTATGCTTCTGGTTGCTTTTCGTTTGGTTATGACATAGGCTTACTTTTGTGTACGGCCATTATGGTTAGCCCTTTACATTGCGATCCCAAGATACAAACAAAAAGATTTGTAAATTTCCAACAGTCCACCACTCAAGACTTAGACGACATATCAACCAGGAAGCAGCCAAACTTTGCAGTATGACTGGGATTACTCGAAAGCTAAAGCAAATCAAACCACACACTTATCTCGTAAGTGTAGACTGCACTCCAATGGACAAAAATCACTTGCTGCTGTTATAAAAATCTCATAATTAAAAGCAAAGTACAACCTTCTTGGGAAGGTAAGCTCTATAGTGAATGAACGTCAGTCGATCAAAATAATTGAGCCACGCTTTGTGACCGTTCATTATGATGACTACACAAAATGTCTTCTTCGCCAGACATACACAGGTTGTAAGCCGACGATCACGCAGCACGTATTTAAGAGTGACTTGTAACTATGGCGGGACGTAACGCGATCAAGGAAGATGTAAAATAATGACCAGAAACGACAGTCTGTCCCCAGGTTCTTTGCTGACTGGCAAAAATTAATATGCATGTGACAACATGCACAATTGCAATAATTTGTCATGCCCTGTGGCACACGCTAAATCATTCGACTCATTCCGTCTGCCGGCCAAGTTTCATTAGCGGTCACTGTGAATGTGATCGGTGATCATGTTGGACATGTGTCAGAAGAAATGAGTGAGCAAATTTTAACCAGGAAATTTATTGAAGGTCTCATACTTGGTCTCATATGGTTTATGGGCAGCAGTTGTCTAGATCATGTGGGACTGTGCGTTTTGATGGGATAGAGGAACTTATTGCGGAGCCTTTGGGGGTTGGCATTAAGCTGTAGGTCCTCTCCATTCGTGACAGAATAATAGCATGCACAACACGAAGTGGTTGCTAAGAAGCTAGGCCCAAGTCCACCTCAATGTGTAGCGCCGCCATTTGGGGAGCAGGTTAAAATAGCTATACATGGTTAATTGTGTCAGTGACACAAGCAGACATTGAAATTGAAACCAAATGCTTTACCATTAGATCGAGTAAATCTAAAGAGGTTTGGTTAAGTGATCGCTAGCTGATGATCAGCAAATGGAGTTGAAATCTAGACAAATGAACAATCCTGGGATTCTATTCGTTGAGTGCTAAAATGTCGTGGTGGTGGCATGGTCGCCAGAACTTAGTGGCCCATGGTTCGAATCTGAGCGGATTAAACTATTTTATTTCATGAGAACAACGTTTGCTTTGTCTTTCTTCTTCTTCTTTGGTTTCCGCTGCACTCCGAGGTGTACTTTTGCGTAGCTTCTACAGCAACCACTCATATTGTGCGTGTTTTCTCAAGAGTTGATAGGATCTGCTTGATCTGCTTAACGCCGACTTCGAACGGAGTAGTTTTAAAAAATTGTCTTGATAGCACGCTCTAAGCATTGGCAATGACTTGAGAGAGGTCGTCCCGTAAAAATGAGAGTTGGTGTGTCCGGGATCGAACCAGAGACCTTGGGCGAGTGCACTGCGCGATCACTTTTTCCATTCGAATGCGGTGTCAAACTCTAGTTCCTCTATTTGTTTTTGAACAACGGCATATGTGACACGAGTGGTTCCTGATGCCAAAAAAAACTGTTGCTCCTGTTGGAATAAGAGTCGGTTTTCAGAAAACTATTCTAGGGGTAGGGAGAAACCGACTGTGACTAATTCCTCGAGTACTTGACGAGTGCTGGGGATCAACTCCTCTACCCAAACCACAACTTTCAACGTTTTGAACCATTCGAAAGGCTAGCTTGGATATCAGTTGCAGATCTCCCAAACACCACTCATAAAATCAAAATCAGATGGCCCAAGAGTCTGCCCTATAGGATCATCACTAGAGCTCTTGATTTTACCCGGGTAATACCCAATTCTCCATTTTACCGGGTACCCGGGTGACCGTTAATTGTGGGTAATGACCAACTTCGCGCGTACCCGGCTACCAAAGCGATGGCAGGTACCCAATAACTTACGGGTACTCGGAATTATGGTTCCTGGGTAATACCCAAAAATGAGGGTATCAAGAGCTCTAATCAGCACCATAGTGCGCTTCATCAAAAGTCTCCAAAAATCCCGAAAAGTGTGAGCTCTTCTTTCTAACTTCTAACTTCTTCTTCTAACTTGTTTAGAGACACGACTGTATGGTGCAGTTGGTTACGTGCCTGCCCCAAGTTCGAGGGGTCCCAGGTTCGAATCCCAATAAAATCGAATCTGGCCCAGTCACCATTTGCGTTGGGATTAAATTAACGGCACTGGAGTAGGTTGCTACCTGGCAGTACAATGGACCAGTTTTGAGTCTGAGTGCTCCAGTAGCGTTTCAAAAATCCTTCGAAAAAAAAACTTGTTTAAATTGAAATCTGATCTTCAGCTAAGCTGGACCTATTTGGGTCTGGCCACTCGGAGACATCTAGACTTAGGAGCCAACTTTTTCTGTAACGTCTGCGACATTAGCGAGGAATTCAACGGAATAAACTCCGTGAAGGTCCAAGCGGGCCAAAGGACAGGGACTCTGCAAATTGTTGATTTAACAATAAACCAAACCAACGCCGCTTAAAATCGATCGTGGCGATTAAGCCAAACGATTTTTGAAGGTGCCAAGATGGTTAATCTATTGACCAAGATCGACAGGACATGAAGCCAGATCACCAAACTTAAACATGACTCTTCTCCTAAATCTTCCATTTCGCTGGCCGCCTAATTATTCACTCACCCTAAGCCACCATTCCGTCTGTTGGCCAAATAAACTATTTTGCTCTTTCCCCTCAACCCAATCAATTTCAGATGCTTCTCTCTTGAGAGTCCTCTAAAGGACTACATTCTTCTTGAACTCAATTACGCAAGCATAATCGAATGACAGTAATAAATTTCTCATTTTATTCATCTCCATTTCTCTCTCTTTCTCTCTTCTTTCAGAACCAGAAGCAGCATACTGTAAAAGTAATTTATTTTTGGCTTTAACAAGATTAAGGATGGCGCCTACAATCTGCTCGGATAAAAAAACTCAAATACGCAGCGGCATTAAGGACATTCGAAAGCAATCCACCACAAGCGGCCTGTCAACGTCACCGTCATCGGCCATTAATTACGGTAAGCAACTGACAAACAGTAATTGAGAACGACGATTTTAATTGGATTTTCAGGATGCGCACGTGTATCCCGATTTTCCGTTCTTTTGCCCATTTCATACGAGTCTTTGTGTGTGTGTGTGTGTGTGTGTGCGATAAACAAGCAATATATTCCACCTATTTTGTTGGCCTTTTGTCCTTTTGTCCCCATCGTATGTGCGGATGGATCCCCCATGTAATGCTTACTTTGCATATGACAAGACCGTGAAGATTGGTTGAAAAATTTATTGAAACACTTAAGGCCTGGCGGCAGAGGGGCGGGTTCTTTTACAAAATTGAATTCCTTAACGCTGAGTGGTTGGGGTTCGGTGGGGATCTCGTTCACCTTTTCTGACGAATGGATTTTCGAAGCAATTTCCATAAACATCCGAGTCGTGTGCAGGATATAGGATTTCCGTTATGTGTCATAACATCGTCGATGGACTGAGGTTGTTGTTGGTTGCAAATCCTTCAAAAAAATCCTATTCGACGAGAGTGTACAGAGGTGAAATAAGCGAGAAGTCTGACGGGTTTTCAATAAATTGTATCCTTTTTGAAGAATTTTGCATAAAAATTGGGCGTGGATGGGACTATGTTTGGAATGAAACGAGAATTGATTGGGTATTTTAAATTACGTACAAAAGTAAGCTTGAAACTAGGCAAATAAAGTTTTTTCTAGAGAAAGGAAAGAATGGCGGTAAAAAGTGCTGCCAGACTGTCATAATTAGCCTTACTGTGTCAATGGCACTACTGACACAATTAAATATGTGCACTTAAAAAATTGGGCGTATTTGAAGAGAAAAGATGTGACCACACCAAAAATAAGTAAACATTTCTGTTAAGTCCTTTACTGAACGTGACCAAGGCAGCTTCTTTTGTGTATCCTGCCCTTTTTCTTTGAGTGGCACTGCAATCTGGAGTGGACTTGTGCCTGACTTCTGCAGTAACTACTCGTTTTGCACTTAGTTTGATTATTTCACGAGTGGAAGGGAGCTACAGTTCTATCCCGACTTCAAACGATATTTTAACATACTCTCTGAGCATTAATGATACGAGAGAGGTGATGTCGAGACAATGCCAGTTGTTCTGCCCGGGATCGAACAATGGACCGTCGATTTTATTTCGCGAACTATTTAAAACTTGGTAGAAGCTTTTATTTGACAAAATCAGGTGTTTAACGATCTCTTAGATCCAGTACTTTGACTCACCAACGATTCAAAAATCGCTGTTAGTTTACTGAATTCAGTTAAAAAAAGATATCTTTGTTTGAGGCATCAGGAAGCTGAGCAAAACTTTCGTAATGGTGTTAACAAAGTGGACCGTGTTACGAGGCGTAACCTCTTTCTAGTCGCATTTTGTTAACGACTTATGTAGCTGCCAATATAATGGAGTTTCCTACTGAATTTTTAGCCCATCAACGTCACTATCGTCAAAGTCTGGGAGAATCTAAGCAAAACTAAGGAGCTGCAAAATAATACCTTTGTTTTGTTGACATTGGTACAGAATGACGACCGACTGTTGCTACTCTCTTGCTCTTGCTCTAGCTATTCTAATAGGATTCGCCCTATTTATAGAATTATAGTGTCAAAAGAGGTTTCAGCCAAAAAGAGGATCACACGACAAGATCGTTAAAACATTGTTAATCAATACTAACAATAACGGTGTATGTGTGTACATTTCTGTTGTTCATTTAGGGGTTGAGATCTAAGACATAACACTCATCAACGTGTGGAGTGGTCGAACACAGCATGATATATATGTATGTATGTGTGAAAATGAAAATATTTATCATTTTAAATCTTAGATATCTCAAAATTTCCACATAAATCGATATTTAGATATTTATCACTTCTTAATGCTTACGCCGAGGTATTCACTGTGTTTTCAGATCTTCACAATTCGAATATCGATAGTTGACCGTTTTTGGCCAATATCTCGAAAATTATTAGGGCCAGAATGCCTGAAATTATTTTAAATGAAAGTGCTCGATGACGCCAAGTTTTTGTGCTTAAGCTATTCGCAAATCATCAGCAGTGCGGTTGTATAACTATTTTTCTGAATCCAGATTGATTAGTGCAGAGAATCTCATTCCGTTGGACATAAATTAATGTCTGATTATGAATGAATTTCTCCAGCACTTTTGATGAATAAGGCAGTATTGCAACCGGTCTGTACTCAGCCATAGAGTTAGCTGATGTCTTCTTCGGTTTCATTTTTTGCTAATTTCAATGAACCTGAAAATGGGGAAATCGTTACCATATTATTGAAAATGTGTGTCACAATCGGAAGTATGAAGGACGAACGAACGAAGGGCAGATATCATTCTTACCTACAGCTTTTGACTTAATTTGTAGAATCGCTTTGACAATATCAGTTTGCTTTACACTGTAAAGCTCAAAGGAGCCGTTCGGCGCATCGCTTAGAGGCGGGTACGACGAGAATGATGATGTTTGGTCATCTGCAAACTACCTATTGAGTTAGTTGGGATTAACGTTCTCATTTTCCCTGAAAGCACTGCGACCGACACCCAGGTCATTATATTTTTTCCCGAGAGTTTTCGAGGATAGTTTGTATTAAATTATTAGTTGTGATCCCTTGCTGTGATGGCGGATAGTTTTGCGGCTTTCACCTGAAATGTCTGGCAAAAAGAATCGACCACTCTACGTTTCGCTAATGCGCAAATTTTATTTATCATCTTGAAAAAAGAGTACAGTTGACTTCTATTTTGTTCCCGCCTTGAATGTTGTTTAATTCTTGGCTAATGTAATGAGACAGGTTCATGATTTGTCGCTTGTCATGTCGCCTTGTAGTAGCCTTTTAAAGCTCCGCCGTTACGTTTTCTCAACTTGTTTTTAGCCCGTCAAATCATGCAACGATAAAAAATCCCTTTAAAGACCAAATTAGACCCACTTTAGTTAAACTAATGCCCAAGAATGCCTTAATCTCACGATCAAATGACGATCTCGCATTGACAGTTCTTTCACAGCATCGCATCGCACATTCCAGCACAAAAAGTGATTTTGACGACCTTCGCAACTTTCCTTGGGCGAATGATGACTGCGATTGAAACTGGGAAAAGACGGTAGCTTGGAATTTCCGTGACGTGAATCCACGTCGAAAGTAATAAGCAATCATCCTACGAATATATTCACGATCCAATTCAAATTTTGGTTTGAGATAAATTTTTCTAATTTATGTAAAACAAACGGCATTTAGCGCCGAAAACGTCAAGCTTCAACGGTGCTGATGTCAGTATTGACGTGTTTGCATATATCCATATCTCAAAACGTAAGTAACAGGCGTCACTTGAGTAAAAGTATGCCGCGATAATAGTAGCACGGAATTTTTATCAGATTGAGGTATTGGTACTGTGTAATGAAATATTAAGGGGGTGGTTGGTTTGGCTGCTTTGAGAGGAAAATTCTTCGGGTGATTTTCGGTCCCGTCTGCATAGAGGGTGAGTGGAGGAGACGAACTGTAAGAGCTGTTCAGCGACATCGACTTAGCCAGAAGGGTGAAGATCCAACGATTAAGATGGCTAGGTTATGTAGAGGGAAGGAAAACCAATGCCCCGGCCCGGAAAGTCTTCGAATTCACCCCCGAGGGACGGCGCAGTAGAGGAAGACCGCGACTCAGGTGGCGCACTCAAGTGGAAAGGGACCTCAACCAACTGTCCGTGCGAAACTGGAGGCAGCTAGCTAAAGATCGAACTGGCTGGAGACGCTTGTTGGTTGAGGCCCAGGTCCACCCCGGACTGTAGCGTCACATTAAGTAAGTAAGTAAGGTTAACTTTTCACACTACGGGTAGTAGATTGGCTTAACGGATGTCATACAACAAGGCCTAGGTCCTCAAGGTTTTTTGGCGAAGTGTGTACCCATCCTTTTAACGCTTTCAAAAACGAAAGTCCATGCCAAAGTCAGTCCTTATACTCTTTGGTCGCTACTTAATCCACGCCTCTGCAAATGGGTGTTTTTAGTGGAATGGGGCATCTTGTAGCAACTTTAGCAACTCTCTTGTGGAATGTATTTCTATATCGCTAGGAGTGGTTAAGGGCAATATTTATCAATATTTCCTAAAGCTATGCAAGATCGTGTGGTAAGACGATGGACAGCAAACTGTCATGTCAACAAAGACTTGTCATACAAAAACCACAAAAAGTCTAGATCATGAAGTCATCTCTCATCGCTTCGAGGCAAGCGGGGTAAATCGGTCAAATTTGTACGCTCTGTCGTATCTGGAAGGATTGCAATTAGTGTTTAGTTTCCTGTCAAGGATTAGACTTTTGAGCCACCTCAATGAGGTCCAAAAACACAACACTGAAGAACTGATTCTTTGTTCACATTCTACCGATTTAATCTAGTTTTGCTCCTTCTTCTTCTGGTGGGGTTAGGATCCACTGTGGACCTCGTCCTAACCTAGACCCAAGCACAATCTCCTGCTAGCTGTCTTAAATTGTGTTCGTCCATTTGCTTGAAGTGCTCTTCAATTTGTTCGCACCACTTTAGACGTATAGCCTCTTCTGTTGCTTTGACTCACAGGATCCGAGTCGGAAATTCTTCACGCCAAACTTACGTTGTCCATGCGCTTTAAATGGCCTACCTAGAGCTAGCATGGCCTAGCTAGACTCATATCGTTTGCGTTGTTCTCCATTTTGCCTCGTTCCTGTCCATATCTGTCTACAGTCATCAAGACTCAGTTGCTTACCAGTCGTATTGTTGACTAAGCCTAGTAAAGATTCGATAAAGCCACACAGTGACACCATCCATCGCCTCAAGTCACACCGCAGAATATGTGATTGACAGCATTTGTCATTTGCGATGAGTAATCTGCTCTCACTCCTGTCACATCGTCTCACATCTGAACACTAAGTTACACTCTTCATCAAGTCAACACCGTGTCGAGACAAGACAAAGTAAACCAACTTCTCATGGAAGCCCCCGATAACCTTCAGTTCAGCGAATTCCATTCCCGACCAACTATCGCATGCATCACGATTCCATCATCAATGTATTCCGTCAGCCATGTGTCGTGTCACAGAGCCAATCCATTCCGTCACGCCTACACTACGCTTGCACATGTTCAGGTCGGTCTGGGTTTCCGTTGCCCGTGTGCCCCGTGTGCCCCGTGTTCCTCCGCACAGATAAACAGCCCCTCCGACAATGTGTTCCAAATATAACTGCCATGCCCCACCAGCTCCGAATGATAACAGCAATCACGTTCTAATTCTGATGCCTTCCCTGCGAACCACTCCCGGCCCCGCGGGCGAATGATAAGTGACAATCGCACACAGCAGATCCGTCGGAGTGTGGGGTTTTTATCCGTTTGTTACAGTGGCTGGGATTCTATAAGCGCTCCAGTCACCCTAGCGATGGCAACGGTGGCGGTGTTCATGTCGTCTTTCCTCTTCCGTGGGTGTCCATGGACGCTTGCAAAAGGGTTTAGGTAACTTCATCCGCGCTTCGTGGGACCCCCTGGTCAGTCTCGACCTAAGCTCACATCGGAGTCCAGAGCGCGTGACTTCAGACGCTTTTCCTTGAATCCGATTCACTCTTCAGTCTCCAGTGCTCCCGCTGTTTTCAGTCTTGACCCACCGCTCGGTGTGGTGTGGTGGGAATTTTAATTAGAACACTCGAACACGGATAAAAACTCGCGCAAGCATACAGACCCACACAAGCACACGCACGCCGTAGCTCCGTAGCCGAGTAGAAAGGGGGGCACGTGTATTTGCACACTTTTGGGGACTGCTATCACCGGCTGGGGTTATGTACGAATGGTAACCGAGTCTAATTAGATAGACGGAGCGATTCTTAAACGTGATAGAGTGTCGCCACCACAAATCGCAAGAGGCAGAGGGCGGGTGGACTCTGCTCGTAATGAGCTGGGGTTACATTGTTGACGTTTTGCGGGGCACTGTGCGCTGCGTAACGTGCGGAGATTGCAGTTCATTTGAAATTCAAATTCGCTTTGGAACTCGCCGTGTTTGTGTGAGGGGGTGGACAGGAATGAAAATATTTAAATAGAACTTGAGAGGCAGCAGTTTTCGGGATGAGGAATGAACTCACCCAGAGCGACACATGCTGTGCGAGGGGATTTTCCTTTTTTTTTCGACAAATGTAATGTCACGGCTGATGGATGACTGAGTCTTTAAGGTAAGGGATGTCGTGTGTTGTCGGCAATCCATCAAGCATTACTGGCGTGTGCGTTAGATAAGCCGTGAAAATGGGGTTCCCCAGTGTTGAGTGATGGGAATTATACTTTTTATGTGATGTTTAGTCTATGTCAGATTTATTTCGTGTGACAAAGTTTTTGTGGTGCTAATCAAGTGTCATTTTGGGTCCTAAAAATGCAATAAAATGTTGACAATGTAAATTTTGTGTTTGGATTGCACGTGAACTGTTTAATTTGCCGAGCATTGCCGTCCGCTTGTGGGCTTTTCAATAAAATGTCTTATTAATTACTTGCGATCGTAGATCTTAAAAGCGGTTGTAAGTGTGTGTGTTGAATCTTTCGCTGGAGGTTTAGGGTTCAATTCCGGCACAACTTCCATTTTACTGACAACTGGCGGAGAAAAGTTCGGAATCAGAAAAAAAAAATGGTGGGCATTCACTACGCTAGCGGAAGCTAGGCCCAAG
Source organism: Myathropa florea (assembly GCA_930367185.1). Classification (NCBI taxonomy): domain Eukaryota; kingdom Metazoa; phylum Arthropoda; class Insecta; order Diptera; family Syrphidae; genus Myathropa; species Myathropa florea. The sequence continues at coordinate 38,624,646 of OV884004.1, read as the reverse complement.
TCTATCAAGAAGCTTCCACGAACAGTAGCGCTGCCCAACGAAGAAGAATAAGTTCTGTAGGTTGGTGGGTTTTTTGTGCCAATATACCATTTCATGTGTGATGTGTGCGTTTTTTTTTTTTTTTGAGGATTTTTGAAACGCTTCTGGAGCACTCAGACTCAAAACCATTGTACTGCCAGGTAGCAACCTACTCCAGTGCCGTTAATTTGATCCCAACGCCAAATGGTGACTGGACCAGATTCGATTTCACTGCGATTCGAACCTGGGACCTCTATAACTTGGGGCAGGCACCTAACCAACTGAGCCATCCAGTCGATTTGTGCGTTAGTTGCACACAAAATTACCTGTAAGTCACTATACAATAATCTAAGGTCCGGTCCTTTGAGTTTTAAAGCCTTCTTGGCTTCTAACGAAGCATGCCTTATACTCTTCTGACTGTACTGGAGGCGGCCAGAGTGTTGGGTAACATTCTCAGACAACCCTTAAGTTGAAGGCAAAGCTATTCATAGCTAGTAGTAGAGGTAGTAGTGTTTGACCAACTTTCATTTTTACTGCACCACCTTTACCGAGTCCTTGATAATGCTGAGAGTAAAAAATGTAATCTTTAAGTACAGTGGCGGACAAAAGTTTTCACACAAAGCCATTTTCAAGGAAAATTAATCATTTAAACTTAAGCGACGTTTTTAATTTGGTCCTTTACAATTATTTTAGTTTTTGAATACAACATCAATCAAGCGACCGACTCTATTGATCAAAGCGAAATGTGCCCATTTTGCTGCGTTTTCCATCACTTTTGCGAGCATCTCGGGCGGCTTAGCAATAATTTCGACAAGAATTTTGCCTTGAACTCATCAACGGTCATCGACTAAGGCCTACTTTGCTTTTCAAATAGCACCACAAAAAGAAGTCCGGAAAGTTCAAATCTGGATGGCCGGTCAATGTCGCTATTTTGTCCCAGTGCGGCATGGCGCACCGTCTTTTTGAAACAAGTGACTGTCTAGATTTTTTGCACACATTTGCGGGCAGGCATAATGAGCCAACTTTATCCTTCTTCTTCGGGCAGTGTGCCCGGGACCGCAGAGCATGGAAGGCTGCCGTGTCTCAGGCAGAGACCCTTCACGGGTTGGGAGCCCGATAAATAGGTAAACCGCTGATATCTGCTAGGGGATCGTTTGAATTTCCAGTAATGACTAGCCCAAACTTGGCATTGGCACAATGTGAGTTTAGTCCTCCTTCCTCCAGACATACTGTTCGATAACTCAACAAAGATGAAGGAAATAAAACACAAATACACAAATCAAAGATTAGATACGAAATACTAATTCTTTGTTTAAGTGTTTTTGTTCCTTATTTTATTATGTGGACTGTATTGCACGATGCTCTGATGTGTACGACTGTCTTGCACGACGTTCCGATGTGGATGACTGTCTTGCACGACGTTATGATGTGGATGACTGTCTTGCACGACGTTATGATGTGGAATGAAGTGATACGACTGCTCGCCTGCGTATCCCGTTTCCCTTGCTCCGTTGTCTCGCCCTTTTCTTTGTTCGACGAACTGCCGCTATCTGCACGTGCGAAGATTATCGGCGACATCGAACGGTGGTGCCGTTTGGATTCTCTGCCGTCTGCGCGTACAGTCTACGCAAAATACATAGTGGCGGTTCGGAACACATACTCTAGAGGCATAATCTTTAATATCACCTCCAAAAGTTGTCTGAACGAAGTTCGTATAACATGTGTACCACATTTTTATTGTCATCTTCGCATGTCAACATCCTTCCATGGTTAGCCACCATCCCATGTCTCTTTTGTTAACTAAGTGTTCCATCTTGCCTCTACACTAAGCAAAAAAAACGTCCCAAATCAGAGAGTCTGCCTTTTCGTTCTCTTTAATCTCCGCGTCTCCTTTTATCCATATAGGAAATCATCACCATATCCTCATAGGAAATCATGCCAGCAGACTAGGCGTCCAGGCCAATTATTTCTGTAGAAGCTGCTTAGACGAGGAGGAAATGGAAAGCGTTTCACATCTTCTCTGCTAGTGTCCGCCCCTGGCGTCTCTTCGACGCCTTCATCTAGGGGCCTACTTCTTTTAAAACTTATGCGAACTCAGTGTGGTTCCCATTAGTAATCTACTACGCCGTCTTGTTGGAACCACAGCTCGGATATATCGATGTTGATCGATGGGCTCTGGCTACAGAAAGTCGGTTAATATCGCTCTTTACCTGAAACCATTGACTGCAACGGTGGCTCCTTCCTCGTTTCAAAAGAAATAAGGTCTGATGAAGCCGACGAGTCATAAACCGAGCACCTGTGAATGTTGTTCGCTTCAATAAGGGCTATTTTGCTTGTTGACAAAGCCGCTGAGCTAAACATAAGGCGATAGTACCTTTGGCTCTGGTTAGACTAACATCTCCTTGTGTGTTGATAGCGATTTGGTGGACCCGTGAAATATGGCCAAACGACATAAGGCCAAACGTTAAAATTAAAATGTATCCTCAAATTGAATTTCGATTTCAGATAGGGAAATAAGACTAAATGTTTGCATATGGCATTATTTCGCTTCGCTTCATTTCACGAAACATGCATTTTTGAAACACTACACTGGAGCACTCAAACTCAAAACTGGTCCATCGTACTGTCAGATAGCAACCTTCTCCAGTGCCGTTACTTTGATCGCAACGGCAAATGGTGACTGGACCAGAGTCGATTTCACTGGGATTCGAAGCTGGGACGGTGCCCGGACATAACGCCAAGAGACATAAGGCCAAATTCTACCATTTGGTCGCTTCGTGAAGGTGACCTAAGGCCAAATTTTAAAACTTGGCCTTATGTCGCTTTATCAAAGTGACATAAGACCAAATTTTTGCTTGGCGTTATGTTATGGCACCCCTGGGAACCCTCTAACTTGGGACAGGCACTTAAACAACTGAGCCACCCAGTCGTTGATACCTGATTTAGTCATGTTCTCAGGCATTCGATTACGCTTCATTGTCCTAATGAATTCCCAGCCAATCCTCAAAGTGTCGGTCAATTGAAGGCCTTAATGGCTGTTTTTCTACAGACGAGTTGACCCCAGTCATTTTATCTATTTCTCTAAATTATTTTCGGTTACTTCTTGAAGCATTCAGCTTCCGATTACTGGATGTCTCTAGTCAAAAACTAGTTCTGTCCCAATTATCTGGGTGAACTTCACCTCTCTTAAAACCTTCACAGGCACTCACTTTCACAAGAAACATCAAATCTCCCGATTGGCATTACGGACTGACAATCCTCAACCCTGTGACGTCTCTATCAAAATCGGCACCCAAACCCGTAACAAAATCACATTCTCTCACAAAAAATCCCCTTCAGTCAAACGCACGCAGAATCGCAAAAAGTTCCAGTCATTCTATTCGCCAACAGCCTGTTCGACGACAAACTTGTCCACCACACGTTCCAGCAAGTCACGAAACGAGAGTAATTTGTAACGAGTTTTGCATAAATTTTCAAAATGAATTTTTTGCAACCTTTGTCAGAGCACACGTTTGACCCACAAGTCAATCGCATTCATTGGGCAACGAGACCGCCGACAAGATGACAGATACCTGACACATGTCATTTGTTGCATCACTCATTGGCCAAACATAGTTGCTTATCTCGCAAGGCAATTAAGACCTCGCCGCTGACAGTTAATCCCTTCTTGATCGCACCGCGTAACACCCACGAGATCCTCTTCAGCGGCGGTGACAAGAGGAAGCACGAGGCGTCAATGACGACGGCAGAGCACAGCGCTCGTGTGGTGACGGTGGTGTGTGCCGACGATAGTCTGCGGTTACACAAGCAGCGCATATCAATTCGCACCTTCGCGGCCCCCAATCATGACGGGAAGGGGGGAGAATGTCGCGTGTAAACAAAACAAAGAGCCCGCCATCTGGTTGCGTAAGTGATTCCTTCTTCGACCACCATGACACAACAACTATCCGCCATGCGTTCAGCACTCGTGCCCGCATCGATAGTAATTCGTTGCGAGCCCAAGTGCTCCCAGCACGGCACTGCTCCACCGAGCAGTCCACGTGAGGGAGGAATTTTTATCTGTCGCCAATTATTCCAACCCAAGCCGACTACAGAGGCACCGGCAGTGTCATCCGGCCTCTCCGCTCCGCGTCTCTGCTGCTAACCAGTCTGGTTCGCCTTGTGCGGGCGACAGCCACCGCTGTGCTCGTGGGAAGTCAGGCATGAGACCAAGGTGGTGGGCAATTAAGCGAGACGCCTTGACAGTGACCGGCGCACATTTCTTACAAGGAAGCTCCTTGCCAATTAATCTGTGGCCAGAGGGGGATGAAAGAATTGCTTCCACATCAAGCGCTTCACGTGTGGTTCTTCCGATAGCCGACTATCCGTTCTCATTCGTATTTCTCCTCGCTGCCCGTCCCTCTGCCATCTCCGCCCGTCGGTGACTGGGTTGTGTGTGCTCGAGTGTGGCTTTTGAGTGATTAATGCATTGTTTGCTGGAAAGCACTTAGGCCGGCCAGCACGTGTCTGTGCCAATTGTCGGACGGGTATGGTCGCATAACAAAGTAATTGTTACGCCGTAATGTGGTTCGAATGAAGATTGAATGGGGCTCTACAGCGTTGTGACAATTCAGCTTGTGTTTGCAAAGGTGCTGGTGGAGCTGGTGGGTCTTACCGCTGCATTCAATTTGGGGTGGTGATTTATGCGATTGTAGGCGGCAGAGCGGTATAATTGACGTGGGAGAATGGGTAACAAATTGTTTTTGTTGTTTCTAGGAAGACACTCCTAGCTTTAGGTCGGGTTTTGTATGTTTTGGCTTGCTCTAGAATGATATCAGATAGTGAACTGGCCTTAGGTTGTGGCAATGCCGAAAAAGGTTTGTTTTGATGAGTCAGTCGGATCCGTGGGGCAGTGAAAAGTGTACAAGCACCTTGCCAAAGAGTAATCTTCCATTACCGATGATTTAAATCGGCTTGTCGATTTCAAAACTTATTCGATAGAACAGAACAAGCATCCACAATACAACTGATTGTTGGTTAGTGCGATTTGGTGGCCGAAAATCTAGGCCGTGACCAGGTTTTTGAAGAGCGTTCACGAAAATTGAATTCTTAAGACCAGTCTATGGAATTAACAGAATTGGCCAGGCTTCAAGTCATAATACTCGGGAGCCCTGATTGTAATATGGGTGTATGTGGTTATAGAAGTCTATCCTAGCTTCCGCGGCTTTATCCTTCGCTTAAGATAGTCAAGCTCAAGAGGAATAGCTCCAATGGTGGATACATGCAGAGGGTTTTTCAATAAGGACATAACGATTGTATGATAAGATAAAACACAGAATAACTCAGATATCGTGCTGGAATTTATTTCATGTGTAGGACAGATGTTGTGGGCGCTGTGGCCGTGTGGGATTATGCGTCGAACCATACGCACTAGACTTTCAAGTCTAGATTCAAATCCCAGTTCAGGGAAACAATTTTTCCTCTTTCGAGTCACTGACAATGCTCAAAGAGTACTAATTACAGTCACAATCGGTTATAACGACCTTCAAAGGACTGACAAATTTGGTCGTTATAAACGATAGGTCGCTGTAACCGATAACTGGAAGATAGTAGGTGAAGAACGGAGAGCCTCTAAACTGTGCCAACAACAGAGGGATCAGTCTCCTAAATATCATAAACATCTGATCGTCTTATGTAAGCGCCTGAAGCCCTACGTGAACAGTCAGATTGGTCAACATTAGTGCAGGTTCGGTCGAGAGAAGTCTACCATCGACCAGATATTCACATTGTGACAGACATTGAAAAAGACATAGGAGCTTCAAGTCGATACCCACCATCTCTTTATCGAATTTAAGTCCGCATATGACAGTATTTAGGGAGACAAGTTACACAGCGCATTGTCTAATCTTAGCATCCTTGCAAGACTCTTTCGTTTTTGTAGGATTGCGGTGGTGAACGTTGCTTCATCAAGGTTGATTATGACATTTGATGTCAAAAGGGTTTAGAGAAGGCGAAGCACTGTAAGCCGATTTTCTTAATATCATTGTTACGTGCGCAACTCAAACGCGAACACCAGAGACACGATCTTCAACAATAATAAACGCAAAACAAAAAGAGAATAACATGTCAACAAACGGTAAGCTGTAACATATCCAAAATTCTATGTACACAGATATATCGCATCCACATCTACATTTGATAAATGCGGTGGCACCAACAGTTGCGTCGAGTTTAGTCGTTATAACCAATATTTTATCTAAAAAAATGGAAAAATCAGCCTTTGTAAGCGATATGTCGTTGTAAGCAATTTTGACTGTATCTAGAAACTATCTAGAACTATCTAGAAAAAGCTTCTCAATGTCTCCGTTCGGAGTCGATTTTAAACTGTAGGTCGCTTCACTCGTGAGAGAAGAATGGCACGCACTACACGAGTGGTTGCTGAGAAGTTAGGCTCGTGCCCACCTCGGACATTATTATTATAATTATTAGCACAGATGTTTAATTTGAAATTTAAAATTCGATCTGATTCATTTGAGTACTGTGACCACTATTGCAGTGATCGCTTCTTAGGACTAAATTTTCAACCACTCTCCCACTCGTATCAGCCAGAAAGTTGGCAATTTCGAGTTCGGAAGGGGCAATTTTATTCTGAGCTAAGCCAGATGAATAATTTCAACATTCTGCTGCACAGATTCCACGTTTTGCGAATATTTCGATGAGCAACTCCTCCAGGACGGCTGGCCACTGAAACCCGTTCCTCAAAACCGCAGACCAAATTCTTAATCATGAAGGCTGTGAAGCTGCGTCATAACAATTGATAGTTGACAAGGATACACAGGGTATATACGATGTATACCGTATGTATCGATTATATATTATATTTTAATTATAACCTGCAAACAGAAAAAATATTGGAAAATGAAAAAGTTATTCGTGTTCAACACGTTGAGTGCTACATGATACCACTTTAGTCTCACACGAATTTGGGCTTGCTGTGCCACGTGAGACCGGAGTGTAATCGAAGTTTCAATAAAAAAAATCCTGTGGCTTATGGGGACAGTTTTTCGGATTGTATGGTGGCACTTAACGTGTTAACACAGGTTGGACTTATTTGGCCTATCCTGTACAAATCAGACCGCCGCTCATTTCCTTGTTTTTTATCGATTCCTCTTAGTCAGTGGGAAACCTCGGATACCTCTAGAGTTTTTCTTTGATGTCGTTTCTTTGTGTTAATGGCAGCATTTTTCTTGACAGAGGTCTGCCTTTTCGACTAAATTTCTATCCAGATTCTCTTTTCTTCTGTTGGCCAACTTCGGGCATTGGGACAATATTTGTATCGTAGACTCTTTACAAGCATCATCTTGTTAAAGCCCTTTTTTTTTAGTTCCCATGATCTGTGGATACGGTCATCAACCATTTTAATGCTCCAGTCGTGGATAGTTTGCTCGCCAATACTTTGAGCTCTTTTCTCTACTACTTTATTCAGACTGCATGCATTTGTATCGAGAAAGTTTATTAGATTAAGCTGATGATGACCGTATAGTTCCATTTGTGCCACAGCGTGTCTATAATTTCCATGGTAGAAGTAGGTTACCAAGGTGGCTGACTCCACTGCACTGTGTATGGCTCAACAAGGCTCATTTCTTCCCGCTAAAAAGGGCTTTGTCTTTATTCTTGCCAATTCATAGACTTTACTTTTCAATGTTTCTAGGGGCACGTAAACTCCCACTGTCACAATAAAGAGTTATATTTCTGTTCCTTTGTTAGCTAACTCATCAGCTTTACAGTTGGTTGCAATATTTCTAGGACTGAAAACCCAGTACAGCGTCAGAATTAATTTGTTTTTCTATCTCATTAACACGCAACAATGTTCAACTAATTTAGATCGCATGTCTGGTAATGGGAGTGCTTTTAATTGCTACTTTGGTGTCGGTATAAATAACAGTGTTTTAACCTGACGTCGATTTCATCGACAGCCACTTAGCAGCTTCACGAAAAGTCATAGTTTGTGCATGGACAACGCTGCAGTGGTTCGGTAGTCTAAAATGTTGACTGATTTTTTGCCATTTTCAAAATATGTCAGCTCCGTCACCAGTTTTTGATCGGTAAGATTTTCCTGCTTTGAGTTTCGTTCTCTCGTTCTCTTGAGAGCTGCTTTTGGTCTTCGTTTTGATGTTGTTAGTGATTTGGTGAGTGGAGACTTTTGTCATGTCCTACTATGAACTGAAAGAACAAGTCCTTGCCCTGGTTCTAAACACACTTATGATACTCTCCCCAATGCATCCTCTGATCAAAGAAGTTTAACATGTAATCATCGACTCCCACAGATCTACATGGAGTAGATCTCACAGATCTACATGGAGTAGATCTCACAGATCTACATGGAGTAGACCTAAACATTCACTTGTCTGTTGCCAACGTCGACTTAACTCAGTTCCACAATCCCTAGCCCCAACTCTGAACCACAGAAAAATAGAGCCGCATGCACATTTTCCCTTCTTTTTATTTAGTTTCGTCCGAAATTCCCGCAAGTGTCTGCCTCTCTCGTCCGCATAGTGACAAAAGGGTTTTCCCTATCCAAGCTTTTAGTCTCTGTCAACAGCCGCCTCGTGTTTGCTTAGCCTACTCATGCCTACCGTTTGCAAAGTGTGCTAATCATTTCTCTCGCCTTAGACTCAACAATTGACGTCATTGTCAGTCGAAGTTTTAACACCTCCGTCAATTGTCAAGGCAGACTTCACACAAAATCGCAACAACTCGCCTTTATCACCCCGCATTCCGTTGATAAGATGCGATCCGATTAACACTTCACCCACTAACTGACATTTTCTTTTTTCTCATTGCAGCTCAAAAACGTTCCAAGCTGATGCGTCCCTACCCAGTGCGAGCGAAGCAGCCGCTGGACACCTTCAGACATCACCCGAGCAGCAGCAGCGATGGGAACAGCAGCGATGACCTCAACGAACGTATGCACTCCCCCCAGTCGCCGCTCTCCAGCATTTCAGACAACTCCATATCGACATTGTCTGAGTCATCACTGCTTTCACCTCTATCACTGTCGTCATTCCCCTCGCCGCTGACAGCCTCAATGTCGGCCGAAGCCTGCTCCCCGTGCGAGGAGCGACTCAATCCCTTCCATCACAGCAGCGACTCATCAGCCTCAGCATCACTGGCCCATTACCCAAACCTACACAGCAACAGGAGCAGCAACAATCAGGACAACATCGAGAACGATGACGATGCGAACTCAAGAGCATCGAGCATGATCACCTCGGACAGCCACAGCGACATCACTTCGAGCTCAATGGACGACGACAAGTCCAACGGCCGACCACTGTCCCTGCTGCAGCTGCAGCATCATGAAAAGAACACCAAGGGCCTCTTCGACATAGCAATCAAGACCATCAAGCTAGTGCGCCGCAATCAGCTACTGCAGCGGCGCTTGGCTCAGCTACAAATGGAGACATCCGAGTTCATTCAGTCCGTGCTGGCCAACCCCGAGAACCGGGCGTTGCGAGACAAGATGCACGTGAATAGTGGCTGCGAAAAGATCTAAGACGTCACCCCGAAGACAGCATGTTGACAAGCAACAATCACCAGCGACTGTGTATTTCGTTTCGTATTTCGTTATTTTCATTGCATACTTTCGGGTGTTCACTGTACACCACAGTCAGGCTCTCATTAGTCAGACAGCACGTCTAATTTATTTTCATTTTCATATTTTAAGTCGTCTGGTGGGTTATGAAATGTAAACAGAACGACTCGGCCAGCACGTAGATCTCACACAATGACACGTCTGTCAGTCGGTCCTGTCAATGTTGAATTCTCTCAAACCAAGAGCATACGTAATATCTCGTGAAAAGATACAATTTTAAGTATTATATCTACAAAGATCCTCCTCTAAAACTAACTGTATACAATAAGTTAACAAAAAAAAAAACACTTAATGAAAAAAAAAGTGAAGCTATGTCAGAAACGCATTACTTTCGAGGCATATATCATGTGAAAAGCAATTCCTTTAATACGTCTAACTACTAGTAGGTTAAGTCTGAGAATATTAAGTGAACACAAATAAATTGAAATGAAAATCAATAACTAATGATAGTAAGGATTTTTTTCTACATTGTACTGAACGGATGCATGTCATTGTGCAGGTACATTTTGTGTTTTGTGAGGCGATGTTTCGCACTAAGATACATTTTCTGAAATAAAAATAATTTAAATAAAAAATGAAATAAATTGAATTTTTCTTTGATCTTTATGATTTTCGATTAGTCTACGTTCGGGATGGAAGAACATCAGTTTCATCTCGATTAAATTATGGTACGAATCTCTGAACAGAAGTACAATGAAGCTGCTGCGGCTAATCGGCTTGATAAGGGAGATGGGGAAGTTGTTGTCCCTGGAGTATAAACTAGACAAATCCATCTGTGCTTGTTTGATCTTTGGGCTACCACATTGAAGACGAATGGAGTTCAGGCAACCTTCTTAAACAAGATGCACTATAAATTGGGTCAGTGACGAAGGAATAAACCGCTTTGCACCTAAAAACCTAGATTAAAGAAGATTTGAGAGTAACATAGAGTTACCAGGTACATTTAAATAAAACAACAACGGTGTGAGACTTAAAATTGATTCTGACCTTTATGTATGAGATGGTGCATCATGTGTCCGCCTCAGCTTCGATAGTAATTCCGGTCCAATATGTGCGGTGTTATTCTGGCAATAGTGTCTCGAATCTCAACCTCGATGATCAACAGCGTCCAGTGGATGGCGTGTATATCAATTACAGGCGCATTGCGTACCCCTCCAACCGCAGCGCTCGAAACGATATTACACCTCACTCCAACAGACATCTGTGGCAAGGAATTTGCAGCAAAATCGGCGCTACGGCTCAAAGAAATCTCACAGTGGAGAAACCAAAACGTAGGCCATGCACACATACTTAACTCGTATAAATTTCTTAAGGAATCTACGGACTATCTAGCCCCAGTCGTGGACTTCAATATTTAATACGGCACCAAAATCCTGAACAGACAAGAATGGGAAACAAACTCGGTGCTAACAACGCAAAGGAGATCTACATAGACGGGTCTAAGACTAGTAGTGGAGTAGGCGCTGGAAATTTCTCGGAACAACTCCCAATCAGCCATTCCCTTAGAGCCTGATTACATGAGCGGAAGAAGGCAGGATTGAGAGGGATACAATATACGACTTTCACAAGCCAGAGGGAGATGGGTTGGATGTGCCGTAAATTGGCCTTGAATGGATATCGATGAACATGATATCGAGAGAGGATATCGTTATATACACCGACAGTCAAGCAGCCATACAAGCACTCGAATCACCAATATTAAGATCAAAATTGGTAAGACTCTGCCGTATATCTCTAAATGAGATATCTATATATATATATCCGAAAAGGACGTCAATAAATTATGGATATTCGTCCAAAAATAGAACTGGTTCCAGAAATGAGCGGCAGGAAGCCGGGTGTGGCAACACAATGGACCCTCTGGGTCTAAGAGAATCCAATGTGCATACGTTGGTAGCCACCACACCTACCTACCTACTTATCCTCGAGCTCGTCCAAGTCGTTGGCTTGTTAACGGAGTCTAGGGAGTTGACGTAGCCCCTGAAAATATAATCGATTGGTGTCAAGACAAGTGATCGCGGCAGCTAATAGTCGCCGTGAGACTATCCAGTCGCCAAATTTTTGGGTAAAAAATAAATTTCCCAACTCTGGGCAGAAACGTCATCAGTTAAAATTTCCGTTTGTACTGGTTTGATACCGAACACAAATTAAAAAAATTTTACAGCCTAAATTCTCCACTCGCTTATTTTTATAATTCGGTATCCCTAAAAGCACACTATAATTAATGTAATTTATTATTTTTATGCTGTTACGCTCAACATGACAAAAGGTTTTTTTTATTCGATTTCGACAAATATAAATTGGCCTTTGTCGAGTCGCGTCCCTGTTGTGGTTGTCAAAAATACGAAGCTTCGCATAGGACCAACACACGGAATATATTTTTTTTCGTGGGTTGGTGTGAATCTTTAATCTTCTTTAATCTTCGTTGAAGTCGTCGAACGAGGTTCCGCATGTCCAGAGTATGGCATGGTTACAGTGACCACGGAGTCGAGTTCGCAACTTCCTAGCGAAGTTTGTATTTCTTCGTCGACGGTTGCGATTTCTAGATCTCTTTGTATATCACTGTTACGAAGATACCAGGGAGCATTCACGATATCTCTTATAACCTTATTTGGGAATGACTGTATAAATTCTGTTACTTGCTTTAGTGCAACCCCAGAGTTGTGTACCGTAGGTCCATACAGGCTTTAGCACTTACTTATATAAGTAGTTTGTTATATATGCTTAACTTGGAATGTCGTTCGAGTAACCAGTACATTTCTCTAAATTGATTCTCACGTTCGTCACGTTTTTTTTTACGTGTGCCTTCCATTTTAGCTTTACGTCTAACGTCATCCCGAGATATTTAGCTTCATTTGCGTACGGTATTTGTAACGAATTAATGAAGACGGGTAAATTGTCTATGTTTTTATAGGTAAAACTAATATGCGTGGATTTAGTCTCATTAAGTGCAATGCGCCAATTGTCCAATCGCATATTTTGTTTAGAGCTAGTTGCAGTTTTTTGGTAGCGGACACGATTGTGCTTTCCGTAACGAGAATAGCCGTATCGTCCGCGAACGTTGCTACTATTGTACCCTCAGTTTGAGGTATGTCTCGGGTATATAATAAAAACAGAGTGGGATCAAGAACACTCCCTTGTGGAACTCCGGGCGCAATCTTCTTAAACCCAGAGTACTCCATTCCGTACTTAACTCTGAATATTCTATTGTCGAGGTAGGATTTTAGAATCCTATATATATATGTACATGGAATGAGACAAACGTGTCTCGTACGAGCGTCGATAATTGCACAAGCTCTTATGAGGCAACATATACCGAATACGACAGGACAAAGAAAGGACAAAGACACGATGACGGAACAGAAAAACGTGTCCGTTGTCAATAGGTGAAATTTTGTGTGTCTGAGATAACATTTCATCCCTGTTGTTTTTTTTTGGACAGGAGTCATTTGTTCAAAAGTTTTTACTGAAAATGGACTTAGATGCAGATAAACTGATATTTTTAATTGAGGCAAGAAGACCGCTACGTGGCCGCCGTGGCGTAGTGGGTAGGTGCGTCGACTCTTACGCTCGAGGTCCAAGGTTCCAATCTCGAAAGAAAACATCTAACATTTTTTCACGGCTCCACATCTTTTGATTCACTGACAATGCTCAAAGAGTATAAGTGTCTAGAAAGCTAGCTTCTCAAAATCGTCGTTTGGATTCGACATTAAACTGTAGGTCTTCTCTACTTGTGAGAGAACAATAGCACGCACAACACGAGTGGTTGGTGACAAGTTAGGCCCAAGTCCACCTCGGACTGTAGCGCCGCTATTATTATAATTATTATTATAAAAATCCTGCTACACAATTACAAGAATAAAGAACACGCAATTATATTTACTGTGCGTAGTACTTACTTTCTTGCTTATCAAGTCTGCGAGACCCATGGAAGGTCTGAGCATGACTAATTGCCGCCTTCCATCGTCGACTGTTCCGTGCACGCTGCTTCTATTCATTAAGACCAAGTCGCCTTGCATCCGCACTGACTTGGTTTTTATAATGAAGGTTGTTTTATTCCTTCCTTTCTCGCAACAGGAGGCTTGGATTCGAAGACTTTCTTTGCTGGAACATTAGTGATCATTCGCTCAATGTAGCCATGCCAGTTCAGTCGACGATTCTTTCCTTCCAGACTATGTCCACATCGTTGTGCAGCTCATAGACTTGTGTTTGCGTCTTCTCCTCCATTCGACATTCTCGTAGACGGGACAAATATCCGACGGAAAAATGTATTTCTTCAAAGGCACCAAAAATTAGCTGTACAGTCCTGCTTTCGTTCAGATTTCGGGTACATATAGCAAATCTTGTCGATTACGGTATTGTAGAGCATGGTTTTGGTCCTTCGAGACGGAAGTTTTTCCCAGTTGTTTCGACAAACCGAAAAAGTAACGGTTACCAATGGTGATCTCCGCCTAGATGTCGTTTGTCGTGTTCACATTTGTCTTGAGGCAGACAAACTCCTTAACTACATCAAAATTGTAGCTGTCGATTCTGAATTTTGGTGGTAGGAGCTGGGCAACGGATCGATTTTCACGCACGATATTTTTTTGTTTGCAAGCTCGTACACCACGAGTGAGAGGATAAGAACCACAATGTACGACGAGCTAAGCCGTGCAACCGCAAACGTGCCGCCGTCCTACTCACCGTCACCATGACATCAGCCAAACCTTCTTCTCCTCCTGTCTTCTATCCCGGTACTCCTCATGCGCTGTTTTACTTTTTCGTTGCATCGCCCTTTGATATGCCTCGTCGGTTGCACGTTTCTCTTGCTCACACTCGGAATCAAATCACGGGTTTCTTGTCAGGGGTGGTAGGTAGCCCAAAGTGGTTTCAGCCACCTCTTTGATGGCCGAGCGGCAGTGCAACCACATATCGTTGGTGTTTATGTTCGACGTAGGCTTACTGGAGAGTTTCTCACTTTATTGGTCTTCGTAGGCTCTGGCAATCTCCGGTGTGCTCAGGCGTCGAATGTAAAAATTCCTCTTTGTTGGCTGGGACAGCTTTCTGACATTGGACAGTCGAGCTCTGAATCTTCCTGCTACGAGGAAATGGTCGGACTCAACGTTTGCCCCTCTGCATGTTTGCACATCCAGGATATTTATTAAACTTGTAAACTTGGTGTTGGAGTATTGTACGATAAGCAGGAAAGCGGAGCACATTTTGGGTACTTTTGAGAGAAAAATTCTTCGTCGAATTTTCGGTCCCTTATGGGAGGAGGGCGAATGGAGGAGAAGATATAACAGCGAACTCTACGAGCTGTAGAAAGGTGTAGATGTAGTCCAAAAAGCAAAAAAAAACGACGACTACACTGTCTCGGCCACATCGAGCGAATGGACAACAACGTTCCAGCAAAGAGGATCTTCGATTCACAGCCCACAGGTTCGGGAAGAAAAGGAAGACCGAAGCTCCATTTCAAGGACCAAGCTATCGCGGATGCCAGAGCGCTTGGTCTGGATAACTGGAAGCAGCGTCCCCGGGACATGGAAGGCATGGAAGGCTGCCGTGTCTCAGGCAGAGACCCTTCACGAGTCGGGAGCCCGCTAAATAAGTAAACTTGGTTTTATGTTACACATTAGTTAACCTCTCAAAGGTTACTGTATAGGATATACGGAGGTGCCGCGTGGAGGCTCTGTGTCAACTTGAAATGAGCATTTGCAGGGATCTTTCCTAACATCCCTCCAGGTGAAGAGCAATGGGCAACTGTACCCTGTATGCCAGAGCTCAGGCAACCCTCATCAATGTAATATACTGAAAAGAAATCTAAATTCTAAATGTTTTATTTAAATATAAGTACATACTCTAATTGTTACGTTCTTTCTGCATTCTTCTAGCAGTTGAACTTAGCATGTGTCTATGAGTTTTTACTCACCCCGGTCCGCATTCAAACCAATTGTGGATGATCCCTAAGTGCCACGAAAATTGACGATAAAATAGGAAGGTCACGTCTAAGCAATTTTCTCAATACCTTCTTTATTACTCTGGAATCCGTCCATCAATCTCCGAACTCAATCTCTTTGGAGTTCGCAAAAATAGTCTGAACTAAGCTGACTATGATTAATCTTCTGCCAAAAATGGGAATGAAATATCTATAAATACGCATTAATCCGCCGCCAGGCAGTGGTCAGACATTAGATTCTTGCTTCTCATTTGGTGTCATGTACTGACCCCTATCCGCTTAGCACGTACGTCCACACCAGCACGTGTTCGATTATTGTGACCAGTTAATCGCCAAGTATTTGTCGATAATTCATGGCATCGGTTCAAGCCCTAATTGGTTGCTATTAGTCAGCAGGAGCATTAAATGCTGTTGAGCATATCAATTACCTTACGGAGACACATCGGATGGTATATCAAACAGTTTGTTCAATTGGACAGTTTTGATATAATGATAGATGACTGTGATGTGTGTCTTGTTTTTGACTCTGGTGGTGGAATTTATAATGAAGTGGGGTCGTTTCGAGTTCGTTGATACTTGAATCCTTATCCAGAGGTATTTTAATTTCGCGGAAAGTTGGCAAAAATCTGTCAGTATTGCCTCAGCAAGGAAAGACTAAACATCGGGACGTAGAGTGTAAGAGCCTTTGCTTTACTTCGCAGTTATTGTTCACATAAAAAAGGAGAAACAGAGGGTTGATGCGTTGACGGTGCCGTGAACGAAGGCCATATGAACTAACGCCATAATTCGCATTTGAAATTAAATTAACGCCATAATACACTTATGGCGTTAGTTCATATGGCCTTCGTTCACGGCACCGCGTTGACTCCGATTGGAACAATTTCAAGAACTTTTCACAACTGTTTCCGCTAACAGAAATGAAGCCCGAGACAAGAGGGGATTGTACGTCCTGAATCATTAAGTCACTTAAAATTCCATTCCTTTTTTCGAAGAAATCACTTGAAAATCCTTTGAGTTTCGCGGAATAAAAATTAATGCTAATGAAAAACACATTTCCTTACCCGCTGATTAGAGTTTTGATTTTAATCAGTTGTGAGATATCCAAAAACTTCACTTCACTGGCGTTTAATACCGTTCAGTCAGCTATTTAAGTCCCTTTGTCGAGTTTGTGGTTTATTTCTGTTTCGAAAATTGAATTTCCAATTTTCCTACATCCGTCACGCAGGGATCGGAGGCGTCGTCCTACCCTCGAAGGGTAAAGTCCTGATTTATCTAATTTTCCTTTTTGAATTAAGTTTCCTTAATAACCTATAATTTTATTTGGTACTAAAAGATTTGCTTATTTAGGTTGCCTTCCCGGTTGTAAAGCCGACAAAAGGTTTTTCCCATTCATCCATCTTGGTCAAACTCAATTTAAAGCGCGTTAGATTTTTTGGAATTAACTCGAAATGACGGCGAAGGGACTCTGGGCGATTCAGAGCTCGACTGTCAGCCAACAATATGTAATTGCGTTGTAGCTCAACCATACAGGACTAATTCTGCCCTTGGTTTCGTTAAACGCTGGACGAAAGAATTCGCGAACCCTTACGTAAAGAAGACCCTCTACTGTACTTTTGTTAGACCGATGCTTGAATATGCTAGTCAAGTTTGGTCTTCCTATCAGGTTACGCAAAAATATCGAATCGAGTGTGTCCAACGGAGATTTCTTCGTTTTGCTCTGCGTGGACTACCTTGGTCCGACAGATATAATCTACCCCCTTAGGAGCATCAGTTGAGCCTGTTGAATCACTATGCAATCACTCGAAAAACGTAGAAAAGTTGCTGGTGTATTATTTGTACAGTTATTAACGTGGATCATTGATTGTCCTGCGTTGCTTCAAAAGATACCTTTCTACACCAGTCTTCGTTCTCTTAGGGTAGTACTTCTCTTCCATCTCAAATAAGTACCATCGGACTGATTACGGGCGAAGCGAACCTATGTCGCGTATGTTGCGTATAACCAATGAGGCCCTAAACACGTTTGATTTTAATATAAACAAGAGCTCACTAAGACATGCCCTTTCCTCCTTTGCTTAGAAAATTGTATATTTCAAGTAGTTTTAAGTAGTTTTAAGTAAATTATTGTAAATAATTAGTCATAGTTGCTGACGGCTTATATTAAGTTTGTGAATAAAATTCAAATACAGGAGGTAGCCGAAAATACCTTAGGCTACCTCCCATTACCGACAGGAAGCCTCTGGTATTATGGCGAGTTCTGTCATTGTCTTCTACAAATTGGTCCAACTGCTTGGTTACACAGATGACATTGTCGTGCGTTCCCAACACTGAGTTGTTTAACGGTGATTGGAGAACAGACGAAGCAAGCTGGTCTTAAGGTTATTGATTAAAGAAGATTAAATAAATGCTGTAGAGCAAATATAGATCCGCTGGTCACCATCTGAGACAACATGTCATTTTTTTTTCGGAGTTTTTTTTAAGACTACTGGAGCACTTAGACTCAAAACTGGTTCATTTTACAGCCAGGTAGCAGACCTACTCCAGTGCCGTTAATTTGATCCCAACGGCAAATGGTGACTGGACCAGATTCGATTTTACTGGGATTCGAACCTGGGACCTGTCTAACTTGGGGAGGCACCTAACCAACTGCGCCATCCAGTCGTCATCACAACATGTCATAATCGATAGTTACACTTTTGAGGTAGTTAAGGAATTTGTCTTCCTCTGGGTAAACCTCAGCTCCACAAATCACGTCGTACTGGAAATTCAAGGTAGAATCGCCCTCGGCAACCGCTGGTAATTCGGTTTGTCGAAACAAATAAGGTTTGCCCTTAGCCGCTAACTCGAAGGTCCGCTCTGCGAGGAAGAGGAATGGAGAAGATGACACAACTGCGAACACTATGAGCTGTTCAAGGCAAAAATTCATCTACTAAACTAAACCAGCCAAGAGAATCTACGAATCCGAGTTTCTTGATTCAAGAAGGAAGGGAATACTAAACCTACGGTACATAAACCTAGCGATCGCGTATGTAAGGCAACTTGGTCTTGATGATTGGAAGCAGCGTGTTTAGGACTGTCAAAGATGGAAGGCGGCAGGTAGTCATCCCCAGACGTTCCAGTGATCGCAGGCCGGATAAGTAAGTAACGTTATGCCATCCTTATAACCTTAGGGCTGCGGTGTTCGAAAACAGACGGAGTGATGTTCTGGTTCAGGGCTGGTTTTAAAACTTGTGTGCAACTAGAGACCAGCAAGAAAACTTTGCTGATGAAGACACCACTCTAGTGGATGTGTCTGAAACTTCAGTGGCCTAGGATTCGTCCACATGTACGTCGAATTTTTAGTCTTGAACTCCAATACGCTGTCCCATTTTGACCGGGGGTAAAAAACGCGAAAAAGTTAAAAAAATCGTCAACGTGAGTGCTTTGGGCGAGTGGGTTTGGCAGCGACTCCTGATTGAACAAGCAACAAGACGTAGGCATTAAATTTCTCTGCACCATCAGTAGCAATTAATTATTTCCTTGAAGGATCTATTGCCAACGTGAAAATACCCATAATTTTCCTCATTCAACACACACATCCATCTTATCCTTCACCAATCCAGTAATATAAAGCGAGTGTCATTGAAGCCCAGTTCGGAGTTTGCCACGTGAGGTGAAATAAACTCAATCCGTGCTTCTTGCCTGTGTATCCTATGTCATCACGATTTTTGTTTCCACAATGAGAGCACATAGTTCTTGTGCTGACCAACCAAATCCGATTAGTCGCTTTTGCGTCATAAGACTACGTTTTCCTGAAATGTTTCATTGCGTGATCATTACCTTATGCAATTCAGGGATTCCCGAATGGATGGAGCTTTGTGATGGATATCAAATTTTGAAAACGATAGTGAGGAGTGTAAACAGGACGTATGCCAATGGGGATCGAACTCTATTGAAAGTTTCAATTTGGGTGTAAGTGAAGCGGGAGGAAATGACTTCCATCATTCATATTTTTGGGTTAAGCTTCACTTTGTCGGTTTATACCTGGGTGTAGATCGCGATTTTTAATTTCGCATATCTTCGAGATTTATTAAGCTCCTACTTAGTAACTAATATGGTGAGTTCTTTCGAAGAATGCAATTCTTTCATTTTAAATAGATATTTTGTTAATGTAGTTGCCATTTTTTACCATTTTTTCGACTACTTTGATAGTATATACCAGGGTATAGAAATTATTTCTTCATGTGTTCATGCAAATAATTCTTAAACTTCACAAATAAATAGCAAATAAGTACAAATTTATGTACACACAGAATATATGTATAATAAAATCGTTTGATTTTATGGTTTTATTTGTGTAATTTATCCCTACGAGTTTTTAAATTCTACGAAGTAATTGAATGCATTACATTTTTATTTATTGATTTTATTGGAAAAAATTGAACTCCAGATACGTTAAGTTCAGTACTTACTAAATAAAGGTACAAAGAATGGAAAAACCATTACAAATTCAAAAGCACATTGTGACATTTTCCACATTTTTTGTGCAGGCTGTGCAATTGGCAAACTGGGTTGTGTCTTATATTTTCAATGTTATTTTGGAAAAACTTGAAGAGCAGGCAAAAACAAACAAAGTTATTTTCGACAGACTGCTGACCCTCGAAAGGAAAATCAGCAGCAAACATACATCAATGTGAACATGGGATTTAAAATTTTGATTTGGAATGCAAATAATCTTCTACAGAAACTTGACGAATTAAAAATATACACTCAGCGTCAAAAGTGAGTGAACATTCAGTCATCTGCACCGGAATGAGGTATAACAGACATGGATACATCAAATTAAAGCTCCAAAGTTATTCTTTAAAATAGTGTAAATTATTTTACATTAGGGTAAAAAGAAAACAATTAACGAAATTTAAAAGAGAAAGGTGCTAAAAACCGCTTTCAAAAGTGAATGTGTATATATGGTTGTGTTAACGACTGTAAGACATAAGGGCTCGATTCTACTAAATATTTGTATGAACATTAAGATCGCGAGATATGATAACTGAAAAAGCGGTACAAAGCACAATTTTTTTTTTCAATAAAATACTTTTTTTATAGGCTGTGTTCACTTACTTTCGACGCTTGAATTTAGTCCCTTTTTTCTTTTGAAATTAATTATCAGCTTTATGTTTAGGTTTATGTTAAATAAAATATAGCTTATTTTGAAGTGCGATTTTAGAGGTTTTATTTGACGCATCAATGCTAAGCGTAGACTATTCCGGTCAATTTTAATTTCGGGGAATAACTTTCAGCTAATGACTGTTTACTCACTTTTGACGCTGTCTGCATATATATTCAGGAAAAATAAATCGATATATGTATGTTTGATTTCCGAGACGTACTTAAGCAATAAGGATCATCAGTGTTCATACGAGACAATATCAAACATATAGTAGGAATAAAGATAGAATCCTATGTAGTACAATTAAGTACCGTCCGTGTTTAAAACAGACATTACACCTTTAACGTATCGTATAGTTACTGCCCTTCGCGCAGTATAATAAACCATTCCGAATATGACGATATATTTAATATGCTCGCTGAAAACTTTATCATTGGCGGAGACCTCAACGCTAAGCACACATTTTGGGGTTCAAGACGCACTTCCCAAAAATTCAGAATACTTTACAAAGCCGGTTTGAAACTCAACTGTGATTTTTATTCGACAGGAAATCCAACCTACTGGCCTACGAATTCTAGAAAAATACCTGACGTCGTAGACTCTTTTGTTACGAAAGGCATTTCTCAAAACATACTTGAAACTGGAAGCAAGCTTTGATATTAGTTCAGGGGCCTTATTTTGTATTGCTATAGTATCGGAAATCTATTCGAAAATCGGAAATTGGTATTTTGTACCTCTATAGCAAATACACACAATTCGCATTCGAAAATTAAAAGTTATGCTAACTCGCTTGCGGAAATTTGGTATTTTGTATTCCGAAAGCGGATGTCAAAACCGTCCTCACTTACGGATTTTCATTCGATAACTATTTTGCTATCGGATTGTGTGCTGAAGTTGTTCTGATTAATTTATTTATTATTTTTTCACGCAAAATAGAAACAAATTAAGACATTAATAATAAATTTGAGAAAGTTATTGTCCAATTATGCAGGTCTTGCCAAAGGATTTCTTCAATCTGCAGATGCAAGGCAGAAATCCAATCAGCTTTGGCATCGGCCCACCACAGGCTGGAGAGGTCCAAGCCAATACGTGCCGCCCATGCCACTGGAAGAAAAGTGATATTAGACATATTAGATCTCACTTTTGCCATAAGTGGCAAGCCAAATGCACCATCGTCTGGAATACACCCACCCAACCACACAAACGCTAGAAATATAATGGCGAAATCGAAGATTTAAACTTAACAATACGCCGCTTTTCTGTCAAAGCAAGAAGAACTTCTTCATTCACTTTGGATATTGTCCATGTCGCGTCGCTGTAAATCAAGACTGAGATGACCAAGTCAACTTTCTCTCTCGAGAAAGGGCTCCATAACTCAATTGCCCTTTGAGCCCAAAAAAAACGGGGTATGGCAAGATAGACGAGCTCTTTCACTACCTCGAAGTTAAAAGTGCCTGTTGAAACGTTCTGTTGTGCGGAGGGCTGACAACCCGCCCACAGAGAAAAGATATTGTTATGAAAGTGCATGCAGCCTCAGATAGGTGGGTCCGTCCACCCACGACGACACGGAATGAAAAAGGACTATGATTTGCGAGTGTGCTCTTGGAATGTTAGAACACTCTACACTCTAGGGGCTGCTTATTAATTGGAAAAGATTCTCACGCAGTATAAGGCGGATATTACTGTGATCCAGAAAGGACTCTGTTTAGGTTTCCTTCAGAGTGAGCTAAATTATTTTGTTTTCGAGGCACTTGGTGCCTTCTGCTATCTTATACACTGCCGCTCATCTGAATAGGTAACTTTTTTTTCACCTTATTGTTAGCCTCTCTGCATATTTATAATAATAACACATATTTGTTATATTTGTAATGAAAGACAATTATTATACAGTTAGTTTGAGCGAAAAACTTGTTGTCTTAAAGCTTCCCGTTATTTACACATACTGGCTTGACCAAATGCATTCATGAAAATAAACTGGGCAAGTGCGAGTTGTACTCGCACGGGTGAGGTTCTGTCGCATATTATCAATGGATGATTTCTGAATATCAAACGACGTTTCCAAACTATTTCAGTTGAATTTTCTTCTAACTTCAACCCAAATCAACCATTTATTCATACATTCATACATCCAAAACATTTATCCATACATATGTATACCTTTACCTCTATTGAAGTTTATCCAACACAAAAATCCCTTTCATCATACACATACCTAATCACTACTCATGCCTGCGGTGTGTGTGTTCATTTCTGTTCGGCATTTAGGGGTTAGATCCAAAAGATAACACTCATCAACGAATAGAGTTGTCGAAAACAGCATCAAATTTATGTGTGAAAATGAAAATATTTATCATTTTAAATCTTAGATATCTCAAAATTTCAACATAAATTGATATTTTGAAATTTATAATTTCTTATTGCTTACGCTGAGGTCTTCAAAACTGTGTTTTCAGATCTTCAAAATTCGCATGTCGATGATTGACCTTTTTTGGCCAATATCTCCAAAACCATTAAGGCCAGAATGCTCGAAAGTACTCAATGAAGCCAAGTTTTTGTGATTTTTTCAGATTTTTAAACACTTTGGTTTAGAAATGGCAGGGGGGGACGCATTTAAAAAAACTTTGGAGCTCCATATTTTTCAAACGGTATTTTAGATAAAAAAGTGTTGAGAGAAACCTCCACCTCATTTCGAAAGATCTGTCGATTGATAAATATTTCGATGGGGTGCGACAATTTTTCAAAATTAATGTCAACTTCACCTGTACTGGAGCCACCCCCAAATGGCCCCACTTTTTAAAATCGCTGCATAGGCAATGACATCTAGGTCTGAAGTACCTAATTCAAACATTTCATGCCGATATCTTCATAAACCTCGGAGGTAAAAAAGTGTGACAGACATGACGGACGGACGGACACACCGAAATTATAAAGGTTCCGTTTTTGTAGACGGAACCTTAAAAAAAAGTGAATTAAGCTAAACGCCACTAAATTTATCCATTGAATTGTGTTGAGATTTTTCTTGAACAATTTCCATAAAAGTCTTCATTTAAGGCAACAATCACGGAGTAACTGAATCTTGGACTGCATGGTATGTAGCAAAGTGTTTTTAAATCGCATGTTGTCTACGCCCATATCTTGCAATTTAAGAACAAAAACAAATAGATTATCATGTCACTATAGCGAGCATCATACCTTTTATTATAATATATAATAATAATTGCGGCGCTACAGTTCGAGGTGGACCTGGGCCTAGCTTCTCAGCAACCACTCTTGTTGTGCGTGCTGTTGTTCTTCTCTCACGAGTGGAGGGGACCTACAGTTTAATGCCGACTCCGGACGGCGAGATTGAGAAGCTTTTTCTAGACAGATATGCTCTTTGAGCATTGTCAGTGAATCGAAAGAAGTGGAGCCGCGAACAATTTTTTTTTTGAAAAATTATTTGTCTGATCTTGGATTCGAACCTAGACTGTGAAGGTCATGCGCATGGGTCGACGCACGAACCCACACGGCCACGGCGCCCACATATCATACCTTTTATTGCTTTTGCTAAACTTCCGCAATTTGTGGATGCATTGGTTTTTAAATAATTAATCCTGGATTTTCTATACCCCACAATTCGATAATTCTGAAGATTAGCAAAGTTGGTGGCTTTGAGCCTAGTCGCTAAAGAAGATTTTGGTACTTGTTTCATGTTCTTGAAGGCTTCAGTTCTTGAAAGTCGACTACTTGACCGTACGAAATGATTTGATACTTTCTTGTGAGGGCGAAGGCGACCTGAAAGTCTGAGATCGTTTTTCCATGTATTCTTTCTGTAGCGCTCTAAACTGTCTAAGCTGTCACTCTGTCTTTTTATTTTCGTTAGTAACATAAAACTCAAATCTTGTGTGATTTTTTGGTAATCTCTTTTACGTATACGAATAAACGTCGTCGCTATTTGTCGAAAAATGCATTTTCTCGAACCAGGAGGATCGGATTCTGAGATTCTTTTAGCTGCATCATTGGTGATAATACACTCGATGTGGCCGAGCCAGTTCATTAACATCTTATAATGCTCAAGATTATGTCATTTTCTCCATTTGCCTTCTTCGCAAGACAGAACCGAATATCCGTTGTAGAATTTTTTTTTCGAAGGCACCAAGAATCAGCTTTCAGCTCCAGTAAAGCAGATTTGGGTTTTGTAGAGCATAACTTTGGTCCTTCGAGGCGGGAATTTTTCCGAAATTGTTTCGACAAACTGAAGTAGCACCGTTTGCCCAGAACGATGCTACGTCGGATCTCCACCAAGCTGTCGTTTGTGGAGCTCACGCTTACTTAAAAATTGTAGGTGTTGATTGTGATAGAGTATATTTTGAGGAAAACTTTCCACAAACTTCGTAGCAGTCTTTATAAGACTGTAGGGACACTAGTGAGAGAACAGAAGCACACATAACACGAGTGGTTGGTGCAGAACCTAAGCCAAAATTCACTGTAGCGGACTGTAGCGCCACCCAAAGAAGAAGAGTGGTATAAGTGAGACTTAAATCACGCAAAATGCAAGTCACGGGCAAACACGTACAGTTCCAACTCCTAATTGATGGTAATGCAAAATGTCTTATGGCACGGCAACACTCAACAGATCAACCTAACTTATAACCCATTTAGCACATCCTCAAGAGACTGGGCGCTAACTAGACTGACATTGCATTTGATCGAAGCCCTTCCGCATGACGAGCTCCAAAAATATGTTTTTTTTTGACACACCGCTTAACATAATTAACACGACCAGTCATCAATCAGCAGCTAAACGTTCCGTCAATAGACCGTCATTGTGAAGCACCACCGTTGTCTATTCGGCTTTTAGCCGGTGTTTTTGGAAAAATTCAATTTTGTTGCTGACGAAGGTGAAGGTCGTTCGCGGACGGAGGCGATTATTTGGCTGATTGTTTGATGAATGACTTTGCTATTTTCGCTTCGAGTGAGAGGGTACTTCGCAAATGCTGTGTTACTTGGCATCGATTTTCAATGACTAATGCGATTAAAAGAGGAGAGTTTCGGTAATAATCGATGAATACTTCAATTGGGGTCAGCCTCTTGTCGAGGTCTTAATCCTCTCGACCAATTTGCGAATAATCTTAATTGCTGGGATGTTGTGAGCTAACAAAAGCAATGCCAAGTTGGTAGCTGGAGTCTAATGCGGTCGTGTGTGTTGAATTGACAGATGCGAGGGGGACGAATGGGCAATTGCGAGCAACAACTTGAATCGCCATTAAAAAAGAGAAAACTAATGAAGTGTTTTTTAAATCAAGTCAAATTGGCTAATATTTTTCCAGTGATAACCGATTTGTTGATTTTTGGTGGGTTGCCATTTAAAAAATTCAGACCGCTTGACTAAGGAAAAGAAGAGGCATGCGGAGGAAAGAAAACTGGCGCATATTGATTGAATCTGTTTATCGGTTGCAGCAAGTGAAAAATTCTAGAACATTAAATTTTTCTGTTAAAAGACCCTAATCTTCAATTTACGTCCGAAAACAGTTTTAAGCGTAAACCGAAGGAAATTTAAACGTGATGGGCATTCAAGTAAATTTTCAAAAAGGATGCTGTTTCAACGGGTTAGACGTTTTCGCAATATAATCGCCTTCTAAAAGTTTTGTTATCCACTTTTGTATCCTATCTAGTAGGTGCAGAGATCAGATGCCGGCGATGTTATCAAGCTTGGGGCAGATATGAGCGTTGTAAGTTCGAGTTAAAGGACTGGAGTGACAAATTTTGTCTTTTAAGAAACCGACATTCAGCCTAATCTGCGCCCACGCCCCAACGGAGGACAAGGATGACGACAGCAAGGATGACTTCTATGATCTTCTAGAAAGAATGTACGACCAATGCCCTAACTACGACACCAAGATCGTTCTAGGAGATTTTAACGCTAAGCTGGGTAAAGAGGACATCTTTGCAAGAGTCATCGGTAAACACAGCTTGCACGACACTACGTCCGAAAACGGACTCAGGCTGGTGGACTTTGTTACGGGGCGAAACCTATCCGTAGCTAGCACGCGGTTCCCACACCTCAACATCCATAAAGGGGCCTGGCGCTCCCCTGATCATTCAACCGTCAACCAGATTGATCACGTTGCGATCGACGTCAGACACTCCTCCAGTATTCTTGATGTCCGAATGTTCCGAGGCGCCAACATCGACTCCGACCATTTCCTTGTTGTAGCCAAGGTACGGACACGGATATCGAGAGAACAACGGAGTCGAGGAATACAACCACGATTTGACGTCGAAAAGCTACAATCGCAACAGACTGCCAGGAACTTTGCCGATCGAGTCTTCCTGAAACTCTCCGAAAGTTCGACGTCGCCTGCACTAACAATAGACGAAGAATGGAAACGTTGTCAAAGAGCCATCAGAGAAGCCGCTACAGATGCGCTGGGTTTTAAAACACCACCTAGGAAAAAACCCTGGTTTGACAACGAGTGCAGGCAGGCACATGCAGCCTACAAGGCAACGCTGCATCGAGCTACCAGAGCTGTTCGTGAGCTCTACGAACAGAAACAAAGGAAAGAGAACCGGCTTCTCAGGAAGGAAAAGAAAGAGCACGAGAAGCGCGCGATCGAGGAGATGGAGAGGTGTTATGGCAGGAATGATGTCCGAAAGTTTTACCAAAGGGTGAAACTTTTATCGAATGGGTAGAAAGGTCGGACAGAAGCCTGTCGGGACGAGAATGGACAGCTTGTAGTAGGTTCGCAGTCGATTCTTAGAATTTGGAAAAATCATTTCTGCAGACTGTTAAACGGCGATAAGGACACAAATACCGCTGTCAGGCAGAATGTTCCATTTGTCCGATCCACAAGAAAGGAGACCCCTTTGACTGCGCCAACTATCGAGAGATAAGTCTCCTTAACATCGCCTATAAAATCTTTTCTGCCGTTCTGTGTGAAAGCCTGAAACCTTTCGTCATCAATCTATTAGGTCCTTCTCAGTGTGGTTTCAGGTGAAGTCCACCATCGATCAAATCTTTACAATGCGGCAGATCCTGGAGAAGACCCAAGAAATGCAGATCGATATCTGACCTCAGAGTTGGAGCCGTAAAAAAATGTTAGTTGTTTTTTTAGGAATCGAACCGAGAACATCGAGCGTAGGAGTCGACAGACCTATCCACTGCGCCACTGCGCCTCCTATATAATTTAGTCATTGTTAATTTTAAATATGAAATGTTTCTATCAAAAATGATTTATGTGACAGAACTTTTCACACGCGAGTACAACGCACAGTTTATAATTTTCACCGCGAGCAATATAAACTACCGACTACTTGTCCACGACTTCGTCTAACTCGGTTAATTGTGCAAACAGCATCAGCATAGACCCCAAAAATAGATTAACACTCGAAAGATTTTCTTTGGATTCAAGGAGCAATCGAGTAAAAGTTTCCGCTTTCGAAAGACTAACGGAAAATATGTACTGTAGTTGACAATTAGAATAATTTCTAGTACATTTGTTTATAATTTCTCATAAACCAGTTGACACAAAAGTCTCCCTTCATGTCTCTTCTAATCGTTGTTATCTAACAATGCCCGAATCACTAACGGCACTACTTCTTATTTTACAAAGTGCTTCGCGCGAAGCACTTGACTTGTCAAACTTGTCTTAATTAGCTGCCAGTAGATGTAACTGAATTTGAACGAGTTTTTCTGCATCGAAATCCCAATAAAAAGCCCCAGTAAATCGGATTTCCATTGAATTCCATCACACAAGTGACTCACTTTTTTCCCACATTTCTTAAGGCACTCAAGCATCTGCCGGAAAGATCGAACGTTGCATATTTATTGCCCAACTAAATTTGCATTCATTGCATGTGTCAAAAGCCCTTAACAGCCATGTAAACTATTCAACACCATCTGTTCGTTCATCGAAAACAGACGCATGCTCGACTGAGATAAGGTTCCCATCGCGCCATCGTTGATCACAAGACCTGTCATCGATGACGTTAAAACACGATTTCAGATCTACTTCTTGCCCAACGCTTCATTAGAATGGCGAAATCAAGCCGCAACAGCTCTCTTCACGCCACCGGCGTGGTGTCCAGTCCCAAAACCGAACATTTATTCAAAACACTGACCTTCACTGTTTGAAATTTCTCTTCTCCTCTTTCTTGACCAAATCGCACAAACGTTTACCGTTGAACTGTCAAATCTGCCGCCGTCGTCACCTAACATGTAAATGTCTCATTTGTCTCTCTGGATTCCACCACCAACCGCTCGAATTTGAATTTGAATAAATTTGGAGCTTGTGCGTTTTCTGCTTTTTATCGGGCCACCATCGGCGAAAGATCAACAAATTTGGTCGTCTACAAAGACGAGTCCCGACCGTCAGAGTCGCAGAATAAATTGCCCCTAGCGGTATACGCTCCATTGTGCACGATTCGCCAAAGGTAACGTGAGACGGAGCAGTTATGTGACGACGTGGAGAGGTAGGGTTGGACAAATTTTAATAATTTTAGTCAACAATCGACACCCTGAGGGATTTGGGATTACCTACCTGAATTTTGCAAAATCTCTTGGATGAGGCAAGGCACGAAATTAAAAAGGCTAAAATGTTACAAAGAACGGTAAATGTTGACAAATTTGGCAAGTGTTTGATGTCGTGCGGCTTTGGAAAGTTTGAATATTCATCAGAAGGGGATTATAGTGCGTTGGCTTGTGTCAAGTACGACGATGCATGATAAATGGGATTTACAGCTGGTTGCATCGTCAAATGGCGTCAAAAAGCCGATGCAGTAAGCCAGGCCAACTGGTTGGTGGAGATGTAATGTGGGACTTTTGGGGCGTTGAACCGCGTTGATTGAAAGTTAATTAAGACATAACTCAGACGAAATGACGGAATTCTCCAACTTGCATATGAATGTTTATATAAATTTCATTTTTCACTGAAAGACCAGAGTTCAGCTCTGAGTCCGCGGATATAATTTATTTAATTTTCGATTTTCTTGGAATTTTGGTACGTGGATCAGTTTTTTGTCCGGTTTTGAGTATTCCTTCTTTTGCATCGGAAATTTGGAGAAATTATGTAAATTTGCCCCAAAAGTGATCAGCTGCTGCCAATTTCTTCCTTTCATGGGATGGTGAAAAAGAGGGCCGGTGCCTAATGATAAGATGTCGATGAATCGACCCAAATTGAATGAGTGAAGAAAATTACAAGACTCATAGTATCGCATATGGGAGGTTGACACACTACAATAGAAAAAAAAGTGTGTTACGGCATTCTCTATACTTGACAGACTCAAACTCAATTCAGGGAATCAGCTGCAGTGAAATAGCGTGTGCACCCATCTACTGTTTGTGTAGTTCTTCCAAATAGCTTCCCAGCATTGTTAGTCTCTTCCACTTCTCTTATTTAGAGTACCGTACCAAATGGGTACCAATGCGACCCTGAATGGTTGTTTACAAACGTAAGATTTTCTGCGTGTGGAACACGCGAATCGGTTCATTTGCGTCATGTTTTCACCCAGTAATGTTCTACCGAGAATTGAGTAATGATCTCTTTTAAATTCGTATTTTTTCTTGAATGACGGATAAAAACAATTTTTTGTTTAGCTGCAGCAGCAACGTTTGCGTGTACTGCTATATGTATGCATGGAAAAAACATTAAAATTGCATTTAAGATTTTGAACGGTTTCAAGTCTAACACTGACCAAATAAAGGGATGTTCCTTAAGGCTCTGATTTATTACCAATACTTTATCTATTTTTTTTTATAAATTAATTCCAATATACTTTTTTTTAATCCAATTTCTTCTTTGCTAACAATAACGGCCCAAGCTTCTCATATTCATTCCGGGATATACATTCTGATTTTTCAACCTGGAATTAGAACGTTCATAAATCGACCTCGCAGAGTTACTGTAGGGGCTATGAACAACATCCCCCAATTTGTCTTCTTCTTCTTAGGGCGCTATAGTCCAAGGTGGAACTGGGCCTCACCCAACATGCCTCTCCAGCCAGCACGATCCGTCGCCAGCTATCTCCAGTTTCGCACACCAAGCCGGCCGAGGTCCCCCTCGACTTGTGTGCGCCACCTTGTACGTGGACGTCCTCCGTTGCGTTGTCCCACAGGCTCAGAGTCGAACACTCTTCGGGCCGGAGCTGAGTTGTCCATACGCTCTACATGGCCTAGCCATCTTAGGCGTTGGATCCGTAGCTGCCTGGCTAGACTCATGTCGCTGTACAACCCATACAGTTCGTGGTTGAACCTTCTCCTCCAAATGCCATCAACGCAAACAGGACCAAAGATCGCGCGCAGAACTTTTCTCTCGAAAAGACCTAAAGACTCTTCATCCGCTGGGATATTGTCCATGCCTCGCCGCCTTAAAGCAGGCCTGGGATGATCAAGGTTTTGTATAGAGTCAGCTTGGTCTTCCGAGAGAGGGCTCTATTTTGAGCCCATAGAAACAGCGGTTGGCAAGAGTTATTCTGCGTTTGATCTTGGTGCTGATGATGTTTGTTTACTGCAGAGCCAAGGTAGACGGCGTACTTAACTACCTCAAAGTTATAGCTGCCTATGGTGACTTTCTGGCCAAGTCGCCGATGCTGTGCGTCCAGCATATACTTGGTTTTGCCCTCGTTCACCGCCAGACCCATTTTAACCGCTTCTGTTTCAATGCCAGCAAAAGCATCATTGACAGCTCGCTGTGTTCGCCCAATCACATCAATGTCATCCGCGTAAACTAGCAGTGGAACGAACTTTTGGAAGATCGTGCCTCTTGTGTTAGCCAGTGAGTTTTGCATGATTTTTTCTAGAACGATGTTAAAGAAATCGCGTGACAGCGCGTCGCCTTTTCTAAAACCTTTTTTGACAGTAAAGATCTCGGTGAGTTCGTTACCGACCTAGATGGAGCAGCGAGAGTTCTCCATCGTCATCCTGCTCAGTCTGACGAGTTAGGTAGGAATGTCAAAGCTAGACATGGCGCTGTATAGCTCGTCTCTATGCAACCTGTCAAATGCAGCCTTGAAATCGACGAATAGGTGGTGTGTGTCGATTTGCATTTCTTGAGTCTTTTCCAGGATCTACCGCAGTATGAAGATTTGATCTATGGTGGACTTCCCTGGCCTGAAACCACACTGGTAAGGACCTATCAGTTTGGTGACGAAAGGTTTCAGGCGTTCACACAGAATGGCAGAAAAGATCTTATAGGCTATGTTAAGGAGACTTATCCCTCGATAATTGGCGGAGTCAAAGGCCAAAGGAGGAGGAGGAGCGCCAGTTATGTCGGTATGTAAACAGTGAATAACTTTAGCATTTATCAACCGATTGATTTGAGTAGGCAGGTTTTTGAGACGTCAATTCCGTACAATCTTAACCATGAATCGCTTCACAGCGAAACAACGCGGCAAAATAGTAATGCCATCGTGGCCAACAACCGTAGTCTGACAACACTGTGAATTCGTCATTTGGTGTCCATTTTTGTTGAGCAAGGCGCAGTGGAAAATCATGCTGTGTCTGCAAAGCAATCGACTCCTGACACCGAGGATGCCGACTTTAATCGCCACCTGAATTATCTGGCCATCGTCTGTTAAAATGCAAATGCGTCTATTTTAAGTTATCTCCCGAAATGCCAAAAATATTGTTTTACCATCAAAATCAAATCCCAGCCTTGACTCAAAATGATCAGGTCATTCGTCCCAAAAAGAGACGATAGCCACAAGAACTGATATGCACGTTCACATGACATTTTCTCTCCACCTGCCATCCATGGGCGCGTCCACAGTTGACCACATTCCCATCTCATTCACCAACGCTTATGGCGAATTAACTCAAACGCAAACCTTGACCTCGAAAGCAGAAGAGAAAATGTTGTGCAAATTGTTTTTGCCTATTCACTGTTTCGTCTTAAGGCTTGTTTACATCGAATTATGTATTCAAATTCGCTTGCCATAAATATGTGCATGCCTAATCGCGGGCATTTCATAAAAGCCCCAGACAATGATGCCGCGATTATGGTAAACGACGGTTGCTCACTCGCAAACCGATCATTTCGTGCATACTGACAAATCCATACTGATTACACAAATTGATTGGCCCTTCAGAATTCTTTAATCCATTAGAACTCATTATCCCAGGTCCGTAATGAAACTCCACTGGCCTTCATGGAAGTGATTCGCTGAATAGTTCCACTTGTTATTTTCGATAAAATGTCATAAGCACCATGACGCCTTCGATAGGGTGTCAGTTGGCGGGTGGAATATGAGATCACAGGCGGGATGGGAACGTCTACTTCCGGGTGGAAATTGGTCTAGAACTTGACAGAATCACTTCCTGGTGTGTGATTGTTGCGATGACAAATCAAAATAATTTGACGGATGCTGACATAAGCAATTAACGTGTCGGTGGAAATGGTATGCTAAGTGATGTAACGGTGTTGTGATTTTGTTGTTTGTGTCAGATGGTGAATTGGCTGGAATTATTTTATCAAACAGGCGGAACAGTTGCCTCAACTTCCTTGACGAGAAGGTTTTTGCGACACATTTGACACTCATGAAATAGGACGAATCACAGAGTTAAGCAACAAGTTCTTTCAAATTCGTGCTTATTAATGTTATCCTCGCCGCAAATTACTTCCATGAGAATGCTGTTAAAGGCGAACTTAAAGTTCCTTAAAGCAATGCATCGAGTAGAATATTTAGGGTGTTTTTTGTAAGACTACGTTTTTTTTTTCGAGTGACCAGATAGCAACGATAGTTTTTCGAATTGATATGTTTTAGTGATATGTTTTGGCCTGACCTCCGGACTTCGGGCCAAAAAAAACCGTCTTCTCAAACGAGGCCCATTTTAGGCTCAGCTCAGACTTTTTGTGAGGAGCTGAACAACATCGATATATCCGAGCTGTAGTTCTAACAGGCGCTACTCGTACATGCCATACGAGCGACGCAACGCTCGAAGTTGTGAATGAGAAATTTGGCGACTGGGACTAGCGTTAACCAATTGTCCGTCGAGATCGTGCGACTTGACACTTCTCGATTATTTTCTCTGGCTACGTCTTTAGTCTGCGCTAACAAGCCAACCACTTTGGACGAGATCGAGGTCAATATTCGCTACGTTTTGCCGGAATAACGTCGCTCGTACGAGTATTGGATCGAGTCTTCAAAAATTGGAGCGAACTGCTGGAAGCGCTGCCAGTGATAACCAGGTGGTCAATTGAATGATGTGCTATTTCATTCTACGGAACTAATGCCTATGGTGGCTTTGCTATGCAGAGCGTTTGTCTAACTCAGCTGCGGGCAAAAAGCCTGGCAGAGAATTCCGTATGGCAAGATCACGAATGCAGAACTTGGGAAGGGCTTTGATGTACGAGATTGGAGACAGCTAGCAAGAGATCGTGCTAGGTGGTGTGATTTGTTGGTTGAGGTTCAAGTTCACCCAAGCTGTAACCAAAAAAAAAAAAAGAATTTTGATGTGTCTCTTTATTATTATTAATGTTGTTCAGGGTATATTGCACCGCGACCTTTAAGTGCCACCTTTCAAAACCTTAGCACAATTATGAGTTCCCCTCAAATACAGCTCAACTCCTTGAGCTTTTGCAAGCATTCCCATACAAGCTTGGATTTGACCATGTAGCAGTCTAGTGCCATAATAGCGACTCGACAGTCCGAAATTACTGCTGTGTCGCAGTTGGTATAATTCCTTTCAAGATTGATCTGAACGCATCTGCCTATGGCATAAATTTCCGCTTGAAAGATGCTGGTACATTTGTACATAGACTCGAAGTATTTTGTCCTGGGTCCAAAAATTCCTGCTCCAGTTTCTTCATTAGTTCTTGATCCATCTGTATACCACTTTACCATGTTTCTGCTCAGTCTGTGAACCATGGATTCATTACTCCAGTCCCTTTTCGTGCTAAGTTTACTGGTAAATTTCTTTTGGACGTTGAATTTCCTAATCACGTCATCCTTCGGAATGGCCAGGAGTGGTAGATTTTTGACTAGTGCGTCGAATTGCCCCGATGTAATGCTCCCGTCTTTTCCTATCCCTTCTTTTGCAATTCTCATTATTGTTTTGTTTGCACACTCTGCAACCACTAGAAGCAAAGGAGTCAGCTGCAGTAGCACCTCCATGTCCGCAGTTGGGCAAGTTCTCATGGCTCCTGTAATACAGAGGCATGTTAACCTTTGAACTTTGCTGAGTGTCTCTTGGTCCATGCTATTGCACCATAGGGTATTGTAGGTCGAACAATAGAGATGTACATCCATCTTAGAATACTTGGACTGCATCCCCAGGATTTGCCCGCCAAGCTTCGACAAATCATGAAAGGTACTATGCTGGTTTTTGCCGGATTTAGGCTTAGCCCAGCCGACAGGCACCATTCCTTAGTTAAAGTTAGCCCCCATTTGATAATATCGCATAGGGTCTCCTCCATTTTTCCTCTGGCTATGATTACTATGTCATCGGCATATGCCTGACATCTGATGCCATGGTTAGTTAGTATCTCTAGAAGCTCGTCTACAACTGGGCTCCACATCAGAGGAGATAGAACTCCTCCTTGTGGGCATCCTGTTGTGTCGACTTTCATTATGCCTCCTGTGTGTGTGTGAGTCTCCGCTGATCTTGTGCTCTGGAATTCATACATCCATTTCGATACTGTCTGGTTTATTTCCTCTGTATGTTTTAAGTAACATGTAAGCGAACAATTGCATCATGGGATGTGTTGTCAACTACTCCTTCAATATTCAAGAAAGCAGATATAACTATTTCTTTCGCATCAAGGACGCTTTCTATAGTTAATGTCAGTTCGTAGATTGCAGTTTCTGTGGATCTGCCTGCCCTGTAAGCATGGACTGACGGTAATGGAGAGGGAATGTCTGTAGCACTTCCTTTCTTATGTAGTTATCCACAACCTTTTCCATTGTTTTGAGAAGAAACGATGTTAGGCTGATCGGTCTGTAGAACTTTGGCAGACTTGGGTCTGCCTCTTTCTTTCTTTTTACGGAACGCGTCGCTTTACCAGAATTCATACCTTTCATGCAATGTTAAAAACTTAATCGCTTATCCAGAGCCAGGTTAAAAAAACAAAGCCATTTCCGTTTTCATTTGCACAGTTAAAAGTGAGTTTCAGAGGATCTGTACATATTTCTTCGAATTAAACTCGAAAGATATTCTTTTTCTACTTCGGGGTAGAAAAAGTTCGGGGTTGACTTTGGACCTAGCCAGCATTTTCCTCCACCCTTGCCTTGTGCTAGCTGCTTTCAGCCATGCAAGTTCAGTTGATTGAGATACCGATTTCATAACACTCTCAAGAAAATTTTGCATAACTCAACATCAGAGGCACGGTCTTCCACAAATCTGTACAACTGCTCGTGTGGCGCCGTGGCCGTGTGGGTTTGTGCGTCGATCCATACGCACCAGACTTTTACAGTCTAAGTTCAAATCCCAGCACAAGCAACAATTTTTCAAAACAAAATTGTTCGCGGCTCTATCTCTTTCGAGTCACTGACAATGCTCAAAGAGTATAAATGTCTAGAAAAAGCTTCTCAATCTCGCCGTTCGAAGTCGGCATTAAACTGAGGATCCCCTCCACTTGTGAAAAAACAATAGCACTCACAACACGAGTGGTTGCCGAGAAGCTAGACCCAGGTCCACCTCGGACTGCAGCGCCGCGATTATTAAATTATTATTAGTCTTATGCAATCAACAATGCCTCATCAATTTTACTATTTTTTGATTGTCGATTTTCTTAATTTGCTTTTCTGTCTCTTACGAATGTGAAACATAAAATGTCTGGGGTATTGCACTATCTCTCACCTTCAAACGGAATCATGACCCCCTATTCGTCTAACAAGTGCCAAGCCAATATGCAACTGAAAAAAACATAAAACACAAGCCTCGTCTTTAATAATGCGTTAACCACAATTCAGCGAAGCAAAAAAAAAGTTCATCCGATACAGCGATGTAATGTTGAATGGCCGTCGCGTCGACAACGCAACAATTCGTTAGTACCGTTATTCAATGTAAAATCAAAGGATTGAATATAAAATGTTAAGGATATACATTTGTGGGTTCACCAATCCTTTTGACAAAACCCTAACGTCGCTACAAATTCCTTCACGATCCAGGCTTTGATGGCAAACAGTCTTATCTGTTGCCTAGCTACGTCGTTTAAGTAATCAGTTAAGTTTCATTTCTGACCTCAACTTTCATTTAAATTCTGTACGTCCTGCGAATAACTGACGATCCTTCAAGAGCGTAAATTGCTTGGTAACATTCGCCGTTCAAAGGCAGCATGAAATAGCATGTATCAATACTCGTTTAAGAACAGTAGCATGCTTAATACACGCGGATAAAGATGTGCCAACGTAGAGGTTATATGCTTTGTTTACCAATACTTAATGCTCCTCTGGACTTAAGAACTTAACTAAGTAATTTTGGTTGAACTACAAAAAAATAGTAACTTGATCCGAATCTTTAAATGTCTGGTGGATATTGTTCCATTCTTCGACGCCAATCTGCTACAGTTGATAACGTTTCTGTCTAGACTTAGGTAGCATTAAATATACCCATATTCCCCACCAATTCGTGAACAGACTTTATGATAGAATACTAAATTCTTTGTCCCTAGATTGTGTGATTTTAAGTGTTTGCAAATAAGAAGAAAAAAAAACGGTCAAGTGGGAGTTATACTTGCGCACCGAGTTTTCGGTGTCGTAAATAATTTTTGAAAGAAGCAAAGAATTCAAATTCAGTACTAACTTCAATCTAAAACAAGAAAAACTACTCAATTCAATTTAATTTTATTTTGAAGTACCAGTAAGGTACTATAGTCTTTTATAGTTCAAACTTAACATGATAAAAATGTACAAGATTTTATACTTAACTTTAATTTAATGTTAAAAATGAAGGTAAACGGCTAAAAAGGAAAAATAAGGACTTTATGTATAACTAGCTGTCCCTGTGAACTTCGTACCGCCTCAGAATCAATAAATGTAGCTAAATAAAATTCAGTATTTTATTAAGATAAAATTAATACTCAAAATGAATTAAGTTCACAAATGCACAAAAATCAAAATGAAAATATATTTTAATTAAAATGAATGTAAGGCATTTGCGCAGATTGCGCAGACCTTCCTGACATGGAAATCACTTTCTTCTCGGACAGTCAAGCAGACCTGAAGGCATTGAATTCCCATCTCGTACACTCCAAATCCGTCAAGGACTGCATTAAAGAGCTTAAAAGCCTGAACCGCCACAAAATCTTTCTGTGCTGGGTTCCTGGATACTCCAGCATTGAAGGAAACGAAAAGGCAGATGAACTGGCACGGACAGGTTCAAGTTTAGGTGCAGAATCGGCTGACAATACTATCCATCCTCCTATTAACTCAGCCAAAAGACTTATTGAGCAAGTATCTGTGTCATCAGCAAACGAACAGTGGCAAAGCCACCCAGGCTGCGTCTTATGCTAATGGCCTAAATACGATATCAACAAGACCAAATCCCTCATATCCAACAATAAGAAAATCATTCGCATCTTAATAGGGGTTCTCACTAGCCACTGCACGATAGGTGCCATGGGCAAGAGACTAAACCTCCCGGCGAACGATTTCTGTAGGAGCTGTAGGGATGAAGAAGAAAATGAATCAGCCCTGCTCTACAAGAACGACGGCTCACTCACTTGAAAGCTAAGTTCTTTCACGAGCTCAACGATGTGGCGAAGGTACAGATCCCTGACCTAAGGAAATGTTTAACTAGAACGGGGTGGTTTTGGTAATTGCATGCTGACCCTGCGTTAATTCTCGGAAAGCATGCAGTCCTTACAGGGCATACACAATGG
Organism: Myathropa florea; assembly: GCA_930367185.1. Lineage (NCBI taxonomy): Eukaryota > Metazoa > Arthropoda > Insecta > Diptera > Syrphidae > Myathropa > Myathropa florea. The sequence goes on along the minus strand of OV884004.1, from coordinate 38,586,118 downwards.
ACTTCGACGACCTCTGGGTGTAATTGCTGGCAACAGCATAAAGCCCTCCTAACCTAACCTTACCTAAGGCATTTGCTTTATTGCAGTGAATCGAGATTATTCGCGAAGCATTATTGCATTTTTCCATTTTAATTCCATATTCGAATAACAGTGCTATCTGAATAACGTTCTGTGGTCAACGGATGGCAAAAAAAATTCCCATGAAATAAATTATCAAGTTCATATTTTCAAAAGCGTGTTTTACTTCCAGAAATTCTTATTCTGGAAAATAACAGAAAGGCAATACAGATTCATTCATTCATTAAAAAACAAAAAAAAAATTACAAGTGTAGCTCGACAGTGTAACTTGCAATGAAGATTTCTCTTTATCGTCTGAAAAATGGAAATCAACTGGGCAAGTTCGAGTTGTACTCACACGGGGAAAGTTCCGTCGCCATTATGGCGTTAGTTCATATGGCAGAACAGATAACCAGGAAAGCGACGCGTGCTCTGATGATTTGTCGAAGCTTGGCGGGCAAATCCTGGGGATGCAGTCCAAGTATTCTAAGATGAATTTACATCTCTATTGTTCGACCTACTATACCCTATGGTGCAATAACATGGACCAAGAGAACCAATACGACCAGCGCGAGGGAGACACTCAGCAAAGTTCAAAGTTTGGCATGCCCCTGTATTACAGGAGCCATGAGAACTTGCCCAACTGCGGACATGGAGGTGCTACTGCATCTGACTCCTTTGCTTCTAGTGGTTGCAGAGTGTGCAAACAAAACAATAATGAGAATTGCAAAAGAAGGGATAGGAAAAGACGGGAGCATTACATCGAGGCAATTCGACGCACTAGTCAAAAATCTACCACTCCTGGCCATTCCATGCATGACGTGATTAGGAAATTCAACGTCCATAAGAAATTTACCAGCAAGCTCAGCACGAAAAGGGACTGGAGTAATGAATCCATGGTTCACAGACTGAGCAGGTAAAGTGGTAAAGTGGTATACAGATGGATCAAGAACTGATGAAGGAACTGGAGCAGGAATTTTTGGACCCAGGACAAAATACTTCGAGTCTATGTACAAATGTACCAGCATCTTTCAAGCGGAAATTTATGCCATAGGCAGATGCGTTCAGATCAATCTTGAAAGGAATTATATCAACTGCGACACAGCAATAATTTCGGACTGTCGAATCGCTATTATGGCACTAGACTGCTACATCGTCAAATCCAAGCTTGTATTGGAATGCTGGGCTTTTGCAAGCAGAGTTGAGTAGGAGAAACCGAGTAAAACTCTGCTAGATACCTGGCCATAGGCGGATAGAAGGCAATGAAATGGCCGACTCCCTGGCAAAGAAAGGAGCATCAGAACCCTTCATTGGCCCTGAACCATTCTGCGCTGTAGGAGACCATCTCCATTGAGAAAAGAATTCAGGGAACTAGAAAGAAGGAACCGGGCAGAAACATTCCAAACGCTTGTGGAATGAAGCAGGCCAAGAAAATCCTAGCTAACCGAAAGAGGTTTGAGGCATGCATCAAAATGAGCAAAAACAACCTCCGTATCCTAACAGGCTTTCTAACGGGGCACTGTAGACTCAGGGAGCATCTTAGGAAACTAGGGGTATCAGAAGAAGGTCTCTGCAGATTTTGTGGAGAATTTAATGAAATTCCAGAACATATACTGGGATTTTATGAGGCATTAGCCCACAAAAGAAAAAGAAGTCTTGGCAAGTACCTACTATCAGAAGAAGAAATCCAATCACTAGAACCATCTCTCATTCTCAGATTCCTGAAGGAAAAATTCTTAGAGAGAATGCTCTAGAACAGATTTCTTCACCTATGCGCAATAGGAGTCCATTACTCTCAATACAACTCTGAAAAAAATTGTATTTGCGGGGAACTCGTAATAGTGCTAAGGTATTCAAAGGGGGTACAATAGATCTTAAAGGTCGCGGTGAAATATACCCTCAACCATATTCGTTCACGGCACCGGCAAAAACTTCTTTAACGAGCTGAAAGATCTGAATTCAGTGAGCTAAACTGCTGGATTTCCAAGGGCTCAATTGACCAAACTGTAGTCTTAGTAAACCGCGGATGTAACCTATATGCCAACCACTTACTTTATACCGCAAAGTCCGAAAATGGCTTCAATTTAGGTCTGGGTAAAGTATTAACTTTTTCTGAGTATTGGGGACAGAACCTGGACATGCAGGATAAAATTGTTGATCGCACCTAACCTGGTGGGATGACAGCAATGATGCCTGAAAATGCTTAGGTCAAGTTTATATACAGCCTCTCCGCTGATCCTCCTGGATAGGATTTACAACCGGGCCTTTCAGAAAGAGCCAACATTCTGGCAACAGGCTTCAAGAAAGGCACCCGGTCTCTTCGATACTGTGAGAGTAATCTCGTACCCGACACGCAGTGTTTAAGGAGCACTTTTAAAGCAGCTTAAGGAGCGCAACCAGGAGGCGGATGGGGAATGAACACACCGCATCTCCATTCGATGAAGTGGTCCTCCCCCCAGTACTGAAGAAGAATGCAAAATTATTACAAATCTGAAGAACAATAGAGCCGCAGGCTCAGAAAGTTTGCCATCAGAGTTCTTCAAAGCTGGCTACAATGTTCTGGTAGAGAGCATGCAAAAGATAACTTGTAAAATTTTAGAGGATGAAAGCATACCCGACGAAAACTGCGTTTTCAGATCTTCAAAATTCGCATGTCAATGGTTGGCCATTTTTGGCCAATATCTCGTAAACTGTTAGGGCAGAATCCTCGAATTTTTTTATGTGAAAGAACTCATTGATGCCAAATTTTTGTTATTTTTTTAGATATTTAAACGCTTGGTTTAGAAATGGTGGAGAGGGAAGCATTAAAAACGACTTTGGAGATCCATATTTTCGAACGGTACTTTGGATCAGAAAGTGTTGAAGCCTTAAGCTCATTTCAAAAAATCTGTCGATTGATATATCACTTGATTGGGTGCGTCACTGTTTGAAAATCGGTGGCTACTTCACCCATACGGGAGCCACTCCAAATGGTCACACTTTTTAAATTTGGGTGCATGAGAAATGATTTCTAGGCCTGAAGCACCTAGTTTCGAGATTTCATGCCGATATTTTTACAAAATGTGGGCGCCGTGGCGTAGTGGATAGTTGCGTTGAGTCCTACGCTCGAGCTCTAAGGTTCGAATCTCGAAAAAACCCCAAACATTTTTTCACGGCTCCACCTCTTTTGAGTCACTAACAATGCTCAAAGAGTATAACTGTCTAGAAAAAACTTATCAATCTCGCCGTTCGGAGTTTCCATTCGTGAGAGAACAATAGCACGCACAAAACGAGTGGTTGCTGAGAAGCTAGGTCCAGGTCCACTTCCGACTCTAGCGCCACTATTATTATTATTATTATAATCTTTAGAAACTTCGGAGATAAAAAAATGTGACAGACACGACGGACGGACGGATGGACACGGAGAAATTATAAAGGTACCGTTTCTGTAGACGGAACCTTAAAAACAACATGTTTCTATTGGAAAACGGAATGGGTGGTTTGCCAACAAGCCGTCGTGTGGCGCACTAGACATTAAAAGAATTTTTACTTACGATTTTATCGAATGAATAAAGGGGTTGATTTTATTAGGAAGGTCAACCGATTGACAATGATCTTCAAATTATCCAGCAACTCTAGGTTCACAAGTGGACGTGAGATAGTGGATAATAGCATGGACTCTGATATTAAAGATCCATGGTACGATCCCCGACACACCAATATTTGTCTCCATGCAACAGCTCTCTCTTGTCAATGACAATGCTCAGATCATCAAAAAAAAATTTCTCAAACTGAAACCCTCCAACCGCCAAGGCGCAATATCACGCACAACACGAGTAATTGCTGTCGAAGGTAGGCCTAAGTCAATCCAGAACGACAGGATGGCGCAGGTGGTTGAGTGCCTGCCCCAAGCTCGAGGGGTCCCAGGTTCAAACCCCAGTGAAATCGAATCTGGTCCAGTCACCATTTGCGGTTAGGGTAAAATTAATAGCACTGAGGTAGGTTGCTACCTGTGAGTACAATGGACCAGTTTTGAGTCTGTGTGCCCCAGTAGAGTTTCACAAATCCTCCGAAAAAATAAAAGTTCACTCCAGACTGTAGCGCCGAAAAAGGAGATGGGCAATGATGTTCGGAGAATCCAGCTTTCAGTAATTTAATCGAGATTGTGGACGTCCTTTCGTCGCTGGTTCTTTTGGATGACTAATTGAAACATGAACCCTTGACTTGTTCGAAAAGAACTCTAGAAAGAGGTCAAAACAATACATCAAACCATACAAAATCGACAGGGACATTCAAATATCCATTGATTAACAAAATTCCTTAGCTCAAAATTCTCGTTCAATACCAGAGAACATAGAATAGGTTAGCTGTTCTTAAGTTGCCTTGGTTCTATTAGTCAAAGAAAACATTTATAGAACACAGTCTACACGACTGCAAGCCTTTTAGCACCACCCAACAAATATTTACCTGCACACTACCACTTTCCGTTTCGTTGCCATTTAGCACCAGCCTCCCAGCGTAAAAATAGCAACATAATGGCAATTCATCTAGATGACGTCGTCACAAGCATTATATACACTCAAGCCCTCAATCAAGCGTTTCGTTGTTTACCTCAGAGCGTTTTGTTTGTTCAGCCAATTGTCACTTCAATCCTGTATAACGCGTGCATCAGCTTCCGGAATTTACGATCAAAGCACGCACCCAACTAGATTAACGCACCATTCATCGATCGAGATTCGGATTTCATGGTCACAGTCGCCGATGGCAACATCAAGTTCAAGTCGATTGCCTATTAAATAACCATCGTGGCATCCCATTGAAATTCGCAGATTGTCTTGATCGTTGTCTCTGTTGCTGTCGTGCTGTATTCCGCGTCCATTGCCACAACCGGTGGGTTATGCTGTCTTGTACGCACGGCGAACTCTCATTTTCAACTCGAAGTCGATCTGCGACAGATCGATCGCGAACGCGGAGTGTGTGAGTATTTTCGCGTCGTTAACTTATTTCCATAGACTCTCACGCGTCACCTGTGTTGCATTCGCATCTTGAATTGGTAACCGCTGGTCACGGATACAGATTGTGTTAATGCAAAGCGCACGCGTTCTGCTTATCAAGTGGATTCTAAGAGATGTGTTCTTGAAATAGATACGGGAGGACTGTACATTTTTCAATACTGAGAGTAGTGCAAAAAGTATCTGAACCGTGTGCTGACGTTTTGCAAGTGAAGTGAGGATTCTTTCCTTTCGATTTGTATATAAGCGTCCTGTCAGAAGTGAGTGAATTGTGGAAAGTGATCGGGAAGGCCTTTTGATTGTGCTGCTTCTGAGAAAGTGGAGGTATGTATTATACTCGCTTATCTTAGAGGTGTTTCATGTTAAAAAAAGTATAAAAAATGTTTCAACTGCTTGTGGAACTCCATTTTGAAGTCTCGATTTTTTCAACAAATGTACGTCAGAAAAGTGGGATTTAACCTTTTCGTCAGGACATGTGAATAATTTTCAATTTGACATCAATCTGATTAGGTTTTAGTAGTAAGCAAACGATCAGAGAGGGATTTAGAAACTTCCATAATTTCCATAATTTTTTTAATTTTTTAATTTTCAATGGCTAATAACAAATTGCAAGTTTCTGTTGACAGAAGCCGACATCGACTTGAACTCTTCCCTAAAATTTCATAAGATGCTGAATTCCTTTGGAATTTTAGTTCTCTTTTTTCCTTTCGTATACGCAAACATGCCCTTCATTGTATTTTAATAAAATTGATATTTTGAGGATCTTGTGACACGACAGTTATCAAAACTGAACTACGAACCATGCCCTTAAAAATCGATTAAGTGCAAGTTATACTCATGCTCCGAGGGTTCTTTATTTTTTAAGAGAATGTTTATGTCATTCAACACAATAGATTTAGAACCATAATAATAATTTCATTCAAAAAATTAAAATTATGGATGGAGCTAAGTTGTCCATCTTAGGATTGGAATGATCAAGATCTTGTATGGAGTCAGCTTGGTCTTCCGAGGGAAGACTCTACTACTCAATTGCCTTTTGAGCCCAAAAAAACAGCGGTTGGCAAGAGTTATTTGTTTGTACTGTTTATTGCGGAGCCAAGGAAGACGAAGTCCTTAACTACACACCTGATCAAAAAAATAGATACACCCTCATTCACCTTACATTTTTCATCTTTAGTGTTGCACAATAAAAGAAATGGTTAAAGTTCGCAAAAAATGCCAATATATTTGTATTCTATACACTTATTAAAAAATTAAAATATAAAAATATTTTCGATATTTACGTAAATAATTTTTTTATGAAGATTAAATTGTGTTAGGTCATAAAAATAGTGTGATTAAAAAAATAGATACACTTCAGATTGTGATCAATATTCAATTATATCATTATGTTCTTTGCGAGTTTTTTATTTATTTAATAAGTTTTATTTTAATTGCTTGGTATGAATTAAGAAGAATAAAACAGAAAGTTTTGGTTCTGTCGCACGGAAAAGAAGGAAAATCTCTGCGTGAAATCGCGAAATATGTGGGACGGTCACTTCATTTTGTTTAATCTTTTTTTTTTAAATCTGCACCTCAAAATGAATTTCAAGGCAGTTTGAAAGAAACGACCCCAGCCGATGATCGCCATATAACAATCTTATCAGAAAGTGACAATGTATCTAGTCATCATCATTCCGCAGAAATTGACAACACCGTTTGTGCTCCAAGAGTTCGTGGTGGTGGTGGTGGTTACAAAAAGCCAAACTTCTCGGACGAATAGCTAGGAAAGTTCCCCTAATGAGAAAAAGTTTTAAGCATGAGGCTACAGTTTACCATGACACATGCAAAATGGACAAGCGATATCGGTGAAAAAAATGGCGAAATATTTTGCTGAGCGACAAAATAAAGTTTAATCTCTTTGGAAATGACTGTGAAAAGAATGAAGGGCTCCTTAAGCCAAGGAATTTCATAACCGTTATACAAAAAATACAGTGAAACATGAAGGCGACAACATAATGGTCTTCGTCCAATATTCCAGACTACAAACAATATGACGGTAGCCGAGTACAAAGACATTTTGCAAATGGTAATGCTATCATACGCCAAGGAAAACACGCCTCTGCGTTGGATCTTTCAGCAGGATAACGACCCAAATCATACTTCCATACTAGTAAAAAAATGCTTTGTTCACAACAAAATTTACCTGCCAGCTTGGCCAAGTCAATCTCTAGGCCTAAACGCTATTGAAAACGTGTGGGCGCATCTAAAGAAGAAATTGTTTCAACAAAAACTTACCAATACAGACAAAGAGTGATAATTTGTTCAAAAAACTTGTTATGAAATATCAGTAGAGACATATCAAGCATTCATCAGCAGTTGCCGCAAAGGATTGCAAAAAATATAACGCAAAAGGGTAATTTCACAGGGTATTAGTGGTAATTGGTTTTGCAACTGAAATAAGTAAGAATTTTAGCTCTTCATTTAAATATTTTGGAAAAAATTACAATGTATCTATTAATATTGAAAATATTTTTATGTTTTCAGTTTTTAATAAGTATATTAGTACTAATATATTGGTACAAATATATTAGAATTTTTTCCATGAACCTTCGACAACTGAAGTAGTATACGACGGAACAAATGAGAACTTGTGAAAGTAACAATATAAGATGGAAAGAGTTGACTTTCATTTCTACTTTTAATTGGATAATGTCTTAGCTATTCAAGGGAACGCAAAGGTCGCAAGTGTCACTACAAAATGCTTGAGCTACTTCAGTATGACTGGTCATTTAATTTTCGTCTGATTACACTGGTCAACAGTGAAAGATAATCGGACATACTGAATATTGTTTCTCATAGTACTCAAGCTGTAGGTAACGGAAAAAAATAATCATTTGCTCAGATCACGTATAGCACGTAATGTATACCTCTTTATCGAACGAAGTCGGTCTTAATAGAAACATACATCATTGATAGCAGCTTTTCTGTGAGTAATTTAAAAATATATTAAAATTAAAAATTATTTAGAATATATTCGACTAGCCAAAGTACGTAAGAATAATATTTGAAGTACATTAAAGTCTTAAAATGCCACGAGCTTGTGTTAATTGTCCAGATTTATTCTGCTATATTTGTGGAGAATTTACACCAAGTTACAATGAAAAAGAAAATAACACCATTAATTAAAAAGTGTTACTTTTCTTATTTTAAATTCAAAATATCCCATCAGTGTAAACATTGGGCTCACACATTTGTTGCCTTAGGTATTACCGACAACTGACTGTTTGGTTTAATGGGTCATTTTCTGCAATGCCTATGATATAGAGAGAGTCACACAGATTGTTACTTTTGTTGCACCAATGTTAAGGGATTTTCTCAAAAATCTAAGCACACAATAAAATATGCAGATGTCCCTTCTGTAACAAAGCCATCACCTCATTCAGAAATTTTTCCAGTTCCAAAGCCACCTTCTGGGCGCGAAGGCGATGAAGAAAGACCAACATGGTTTCAGTTTTTTGAAACAAAATTTCCCATCACTAAGCGAGGGAAAAATTATGTAGGGTATTTTTGTGGGTCCGGACAGTAGAAAGCTTATAAAAGATCCATCATTCATACCTACTCTAAATTCATTAGAAAAAAATACCTGGTGTTATTTTGTGAAAGTAACAGAAAACTTCTTCGGTAACATTAGGATTCCAGATTATGCTGGGCATGTGAAAAAAATGATGGATGCTTACCACAAAATGGAATGCAAATTCATTTTTTGCATTCTCATCTTAATTTCTTTTCAAAAAATATGGGTGATGCAAGCGATGAGCACGGCGAAATGTTTCACCAAGCCATTGCTACAATAGAAAAACGATACCAAGGAAAATGGGAACCATCAATGTTGGCAGACTACTGCTGGTCGCTTATAACAGAGACTGCAAGGTCTTATTATAAGCGTAATGCAGATGCTTCCAAAAAACAACTACATTTTACAAAAAATAATATTTTTCGGTGATATTATCGGTTCATTTCATAAATTCGAAAAAAAAGCATTTTTTCACAAAATCACGATGTGACCTGGCCATTTCATACACGCTCCAACGTTTAGAAATCACATAACTTTATCTCCGAGTAAAAAAAAATGCCGGTAATGCCGACAAAAATGAGGAATTGCATATGTTTCCTTCGTTATCTGTTCTCAAGCCCCATGCAATTTTTCACGATTAAACAATGTTCAGTTGTTCAGCCCTCAGTCCAAACAATTTTTGGAACAGAGTTACATAACTTCTTCAGGGCTTAATTCATCGGAGAACAAAGTCTTGCATACTTTTCTTCAGGGACGCTCAAAATTCTGTTGCCTTTTACATAATCAGTTGTGCTTAAAATGTTAGAATCTGAGCTACAAGTAGAACCCTGACCAAATGTATTAGGTACCCTTTAAGTTTCGCTATATCTTCAAAAAGAAACAAAAGGTTTACAAAATCAGATACTTCCGATAAATGATTTGGCAGCAAAGACAACAAAAAATAAGGATTCCTAATACATTTGACCAAGGAAGGTATACCTTCCCTCTCTGAAGTTATACCTTCAGTTGCCAACACTACACAGGAGTTTTTCATCTTCATACAAGATATTCGGTTTTCCTTGCGTTCTAAATCCAGGTTCCTTGGATTCGAAGATTTTTCTTCCAATGCTTCAGCCGTAATTCATTCGCTCAATGTGGGGGAGCCACTATAGGCGACGAATAGTTGCATTATGCACAAATTCGTGTACAGCTCGTTAAGTTCGCGGATACCCCTCCCCCGCCACAAATTTCCCTTTCCTTTTGAAGGAAGTCCAGCTTTCTGCTCCATTCAGCAAGAATGGCACAATAAGGCTTTTGTAAAACATGACTTGGTTGTTCGAAGCAGCGGTGACTATGACTGTCTGAGGATTCATTGAAGATGGCTACAACACTTAGAGCAGAGGACCCCGACACGGATTCAGTTATACAACTCAGCATAACTATGACAATAGTGGCGCACGAAAGTGCTGGCAGATGGTTCTGCCATGAGAGATCTCTGAGATTGCAGCGCGCCATGAACTTTACGTATGCATGTACTTATGTACCAGGATGTGGATGTAGTCCGGAAGGCAAAAATCCGTCGACTGTACTGGCTCGGCCACATCGAGCGCATGGACAACAACACTTCAGCTAAGAGGGTCTTCGAATCCGAGTCTCCTGGTTCGAGAAGGAGAGGAAGACCGAACATCCGGTACAAAGACCAAGTCATCGCGGACGTAAGACAGCTTGGTCTTGATGACTGGAAGCAGCGTCCCCAAGACCGTCAATGGTGGAAGAGATACTTTTATGTAAGAATGAGGTGACAATTAAATGGGAGAGTTTGACCGTGTCATCGTCTGTTTATTCTAAGGAGTCAGGTGAGGGGTAATTTGTTTCCATAGTTGTCTACCTACCGTTTCTATACTTATTGTCATGAGCGCGTCAAGTGTATACATTCGAGAAGTGTTGATGGGGATGGATGCTTTGGATGGAAAAATGGCCAGGGTGAGATGGAGTTTTAGATCCAACTCGATCTTAAAGCCTTAGCCTAGCCTTAGAGAAAATGACAAATCTTGATTCGATGCAGAAGTGAGACGATCTAAAACCTTCCTAAGCGCTATTTTACAAGATTGATCATTTCGATGACCTTGTTGCGATTCTGATGGATGAGTTTCTGGTCGCCTTTCTCGTCCATGTTGATGTCCTCTGAGCTGAGGGTTGGGTCTGTAGTAAGGGTCGCCGATGGTACTACACCAACCACGTGCTCTTTCAACCACACGACCATCCGAAGCTGTTGCTTGATCCACAAAAAGATTACCGATGGTTGAGATGTCGTAATACCCTCGGGGCGGAAAACGTCGATGTCTTTCAACTCAGTCACTGGAATCAACCCGGTTCCCAACGAAACCACAACGGATACCGGAATAGCCTCTGCTTCTGCCGACGCTCTTAGGGGCCATGTTATATTCATAAATTTCAATCATGGCGCCCAATGTTGGATTATTCGCAATCAGTCCTCCATCAAAGAAACGCCTGAATGCTCTGAAGTAGGATGGTGCCACTCCAGTTGCACGCGCAGCTCTCCGAACCAACTGGGAGTCCGGTGCAGGTGGCGGGATGCGACGATTGCTTATCGGCGTCACAATTCCTGAAATGTCACTTGCACTAGTGTAGTTTCTGAAGAGATGCAGATCAAACGGCTTCCGATCCGCCATCACACTGGTAACCATAATCCTTGGATGCTTGATGTCCGTCATGACAGTGTACTCGCCCAAATTTTCTTTCAAAATCGCTTCGAATAGTTCACTGGGATACAGGCGAGAGCCGACAAAATACTGCTCCTTCATGCGCAGGTAGAGTCACATGCACTGTCGCATCGTTTTACCACATCCTAGGCCGAGAGCTAAGATTCCCCCCGTACTGGTGCTGGCAATCCAGTCGAACAGATGGATTATAGGTGTTTGGGAGATCTTTTCTATTTCCAAGAGCATCTGAACCAGAACCGGACCACGAATTCCTCCACCGTCGAGCGACAACAGGCGACCACGGCCATACGGCTTTTCCCCCCTTATAAGATTCACCGGAAGCAGCTGGTGTTGGAGAGGCGCGTACACTTGCCATTGCTTCATCGGCCGCTTGGACACCTTATAGACTGTCCGATGGAGTCACTGTCTTAGACGGTGATTCAGCTTTAACCTTGATTGTGAACATCGCCAGCAATGTATCCATGACACTTTGCCAAGTGGAAGGCAGTGATATCTCAGGCTCGGACCCACCATGGGTCGTAGGCCTGTTAAGTAAGTAAGTACATTTGTAAGATTGAATAACAATTCGTGTATAAAATGTCAAAAATGTGTTTGTTAAAAATTCAATTGAATCCAAAGCCCAAAGTCCTTGTATGCTCCTCTACTATAGGCAAAGTGACTCCACAACGTCTATCTACGGATGAATGCTTAAAGAGCTTCAAGTCTTTCATCTTTTCTTCCCCTATCAGGGACATCCTCCAAAAATTCTTGAAGTAGGTACTACTATAAAATATCTGTCTTCATCTTTCCCTGATCGGTGTTAGGTTACTATCTTAACAATTCACCTAAGGGCCAAGATCGTAAAAAGTGCGTATACATAACAGATTACAATAAAGTAGAAAAAACCTCGATCTCGTTCACTCGGCAATTAATCTAAAAACTCCAATTCTCTCGGCCGTATCCCAAACCGCTTTGTTATGTGGCTTCATTTCAACACACTGCCTTGCATATTACAGATTCCAGTTCACCCTTAGATACCAAATTTGAATTTGACCAATATTGCGTGAAAACTCTCCCCACCCTCAACTAGACTCTAACATGAACTAGTTCAAGACGCTCGCTTACACGGTCAACGCACACGCGTAATCTCAAAGCTGGACGCACAACAATCCGGTCTCACTTCGTTATCTGTGAATAATCACTAATCAAGTTGGTTATAGACAATAAAACTGCGTTAACGGTTGTTTGGGTTTTTGTTTACCTCCATTCGGCGCCCAATGACACTGACCTTCTAGATGCGTGCCGCAGATACATCAAGAATTACCGAAACGCACTTCATTCCACCGCTGCCGCTACAAGACACCGGTTTTGGCTAAAGCCGTCGAATGCACTCTGTCACTTCGCCCGAAGCGCTTGAAGATCGATATCTCGCAGGTGTCTGTGAGTGAGGTTTTTATTGGTCCATTTCACCGGCGGTCCAACTGGTTTCGGAGCATGACCTAGAAATTCCGCACAAAATCAAGAGTAATTCGTGGTGTGTTGTCGGTGTGATAGCTTACCAGGGATTTACTTGCGGCCGAACGCTGGATGATTGCCAAGTGCCTACACGCGAAAATTGAACGTGCAAGTAGTAGTTTGATCTCAGTGGCGATTGTAGTGGATTCATTGGAGGACAATTGTGTCTGATCGATGCACTTGTTTCGCGTTAACGCCTTGAAATGTTGGTTACAACAAGTTTGAGTGGGACGATAAGTGCATTCTGCGACTACTGGATTGCAGTTACTGCCTCTTTGCTGTTTTTAATAATAATAATAATAATGGCGGCGCTACAGTCCGAGGTGGACCTGGGCCTAGCTTCTCAGCAACCACTCGTGTTGTGCGTGCTATTGTTTTCTCACGAGTCGAGGGGACCTACAGTTTAATGCCGACTCCGAACGGCGAGATTGAGAAGCTTTTTTCTAGACAGTTATACTCTTTGAGCATTGTCAGTGACTCGAAAGAGGTGGAGCCGTGAACAATTTTTTTTTTAAAAATTGTTTGTTTGGTCTTGGATTCGAACCTAGACTGTGAAAGTCTAATGCGCATGGGTCGACGCACGAACCCACACGGCCACGGCGCCCACTTTCTTGACTTTGCTGTTTTTAATCCCCTTAATTTGAACTTGGTTAATGGTGACTCAGACCACGGTCATGACTACCAATCGACATTGGAGTACATACTGTGGTGCAAGTGGATTGGTTTCGCTTGGTTTGCTTTCATTTGAAGCCGATTTGATGGTTGACTGAAATGGCGAAGGAAATTCAAATAAGCTTAAGAGTCACTTTAAATTGAAAACTCGGGGGCTTAACCTAGATTCTAGTCACAATTTTGTTTTGATTTTTTGAAAATGTCTAAATGAAAGTTTGTTTTATCAAATCTGGATGGAGGTTGACGGGAACTTTGCCTAATCTACTTAAACAATGCTGTGGCAGATCATTTTTAAGATATCGTTGTAAAGAAGCATCTACGACAAAAGGAGTCTGTTGGATGTTGATCCGTTTTACAAGATGTGTGCCCACCTTGATTGTGCAAACTATAAGTCGATAAGTCTTTTTAGGATCGCTTACCGTGTGAATACTCCATAGATCGTCATAGGTTTCAGTGCCTGACCGCAGTCCCAATTAAGCCAATATAGGCCCATTGTGGTACCATTGTGGTAGGTCATGTTAAGTGTGGTATCAATTAATCAAGCTGAGTTGGTTCTTTTGCTGCATGCGTTGTAGCAAAAAATGCTTTCAATTCTAAAATAAAGGCGTAGGTATAGGACAAGGAACAATGAGTGGTACCTTCAAACCTCTATGTCACTAAATCTCTGTATGTCACCTTCGTTGGACCTATTCTTGAATATGCCAGTCCGGTCTGGTTCCTCTACTATTTTGTTCATATCCATCGTATAGAAGCCGTCTACCGCAGATTCTTACGTTTTGCCCTTCGCGATTTCAACTGGGCTGACAGAATTAATTTGCCCCCTTATTCGAAATGCCTAAAACTTATTCATCTCGAATTTCTTGAAAACCGTCGTGAAACTGCAGACTTACTCTTTCTCCACCAACTACTTACTGGTCACACAGATTGCCCCCAGCTACTTGAGCTCATCTCCTTTATCACCAATTCCCACTACCTAAGGCCTACTTTTCTATTTCGCGTTAGTTCACATCGTACTAATTATGGCTTAGACTCCCCTTTATCCAGAATGTTACGTTTGGCTAACATCGCTAATCGCTCATTCGACTTCCACCTCTCAAAATCATCCCTCCGATATAGTCTTAAGACTCGCACTTCTTCCCCCAAAGTTAAGTTTTAGTTCTTAAGTAAAGTTTATTAAGTTAGATTGCCTAAGCCAAAGCCCAGTATTGGCCAGCAGCAGAAAAGAGATTCTGCGTTATTCTCCTTCCTCCTTGGGTGGCGGTGCAGAGTTAGATTTAAATTTGGGCTAAGTTTTACAGCAACCATTTGCATTGTGTTCTCACACGGCATTTGAGGAGATTTCCATGAACTTTATACTTTTTGAGCATATTCAGAGACTCGAGAGAGATGGTACCGTCAATATCAAAACTGATCCGGATTAGAACCGCTGATCTTCGGTGTAGGAGTCGACGACCTAACTACCCCATGGCGGCCATGAGTTATTATTTGATGGAAATTCAGGCGATGATTCGGGCGAATCAAGATCAGAGATGAATTGTGGAGAAATCCAGATTCTGCTTGATTAAAATATATCGCTATACTACACTCACAGTTGGAATGGGGTCATTGCTTCACATGTTACCCATAGACCTCTTTATGGAGGCTTCGGCAGCAAAGAATACCTTGAAAATCTGTCAATCGCGAGACTGGAGCTCAAGCCTCACAGGCCATAATTTTTTTTAGAAATTTTGGAGAGTGATTTTATATCACCCTTTCAGGGCCGGTGGTTTTTCCGTAATCTCGTCAGAAAAGATGATTTTTCGCTCAAAACCGTTGTCCAATTCAAGCTGCTCTAAGGTCCAAACTGAGAACAATAACGAAGTGGATGGTCGCGGGCCCTCAATTGCTGAGTCAATTGGACACTGTAAGAAGAGGAATCGGAGAATTTGAGACCTTTGTGCAGAATTCTTCTCAGGCTTGTGCGTGAAATGTTGAGCTGTTGAGATCGACGGCGAGTTGACGTTCGTGAATTGAGTCTCACACTTTTGGCCACAGCGGCCACATTCTCATCTGTGCGCACCGTACGACGATGGGGACCATGAGTGCATGAGTGTTGTCCACTAGCATACCAGTCTTACGAACTTTTTGCACAAGCTTGCGTACGACAGTCTTGGTGGGCGCTTAATTTCGGCCAAAACTTCTTTTGAAAAGACGCACTGTTTGGGTTACACAGCACTCACTTTGGAAATACGTTTTCAATATTTGCTAGCGTTGTTCAAACGTAAAGCGATTCATTCGCGGATGTATGATACTGACTGTTTGTCAATATTTCGAGCGGGAAACGGCTGTCAGTGTCAAAATAACCTAGGTAGGTAACCGGATACACCGTTTCCGACTGGGGCTATTTTTATTGTGGGCCCCCAGCCATGCTGATCCTCGGTTGACACGTTGATCCAGCCCACCGGTAAAGGGTTGGGAAGTGGAAAGGGTAAAGGATGGACAGGATTTCTATTGGAAGGGTGTGATGGGTGGGATGGCTACAACTTAGCTTCATGTCTCCTCATGGGGAATAAATTCCCGAGAGTCTTTGACCTTTACTAAGTGTTCGCACCGCGTCAAGGTGTGCAGCCACGCGGAGGAAAATAACCTATGATTTATAAAAAATCATCTAGTTAAAGTATTTTTCTTAGAATGAAAGATTTTTTTCAAAGATAAAAATAAAAAAATGCATTAAAACTAACTAACCAACTAATTACATAACCAAAGATAGTGACAAAGAGAACCAAGAGAATGTTTTTCAGGGCAGTGCACTGCCCTAGATTTTACCGTGTGAGGAGTTTTGAGGAGAAGACTAGGTGAACGTTTTTTTCCAAAATCAAGAACTGACTAACACACTTCTAAATATTGTAATATTTACAGGTCTATAAGGACAATTAATTCAAAACGTTTACTTTATCTAATCAGAATAACCGGACCATCTCTAAGAACTGTCATCGTTGGTGTTATCACAGGACACTCTGCCATTGGTATACACGCCTCAATACTGGGATTCCCTCATAAACGACTTCTGCAGAATCGAAGAAGAAGAAAAAACTAAGATATCTCCTCTGAACTTATTGCGCCCATTCCTATAACAGGAATACCCACCTTGGAGCCTACTTTTTCAACGACTTGAGCGAGCTAAACAACGACAGCATCAGTCAACTTAAACGTTTCGTAACGAGCACCAAATGGTCTGATGGATTGTAGATACCCGATCTGCGTGGTACCACAATAAGCCTATGTTGGCCTAAATGAGACTGTTATCCTACAGTCGGCCACGTGAACCTAACCTAAACACAATCGGATGGGTGCAGAATAAGCTACTTTATACGAAAAGGGGTTACAGGGATTTCTATGAGGGCCCCATCAGGACTTAAGTTAGGTTAGGTTTAGGGGCTGCTAGTGAATTCACCAGCACACTTAGGCCATGTTGGTCTATTGTGATACCAACAGTCGGACTACTACCCCCGATCGACCACTCCAGTGATAGTGCCGTTAATTTGATCCCAACGGCAAATGGTGACTGGACCAGATTAACTTTGCTCTAACTTGGGGCAGGCGCTTAACCAACTGCGCCATCCAGTGGTTATCAGGACTTAAGTGAGGACACACCCTCATACCCAATCAAAGCGAGAAAAAAGAAAACATTGGTGACTGTACAATGACTTTAATCAATTTCGCAGAAAAACAAAAAAAAATTTAAGCTATCTGTCAAGAGCTGGTACCCTTCTGTCATAACTATTTCCGACCGAACTTTACGCAAAAGCCGTTTTAAAACTCAAAAACAAAATTGAGCTTAAACAAATAACACAGCTCTCTGAACTCTGAACGACTTCCACATACAGTGCCTCACAAAAGTATTCGGAATTATGTTTTTTTCCTGGATTTTAGTATTGTTAAACAACAAATAATCATTATAATTATAATAAAAAAAACAGTTTCAGTTCAACATTTATTCTCTGTTAACAAAAAATCAGAAAAAATAATGAATGTTTTCTGTCTGCAACAACAACAAAATGCAACAAACTATGATACAGGAAAAAACATAATTCCGAATATTTTTGTGAGGCACTGTACGTACCTTCAGGCAATCAATCAATCTTTTGGAGAAAACCTTCAACAATCAAATGAACTAACCGAACCGAATTTTAGACTACAAATTAATTCTATGCAAAATATGTATAGACGACAAAGGTTCTTATCTCGGGTAATTAATTTTATTTCAGTTCATTTGGATTAGGTAGACGGTTAAAAACCGCAGTTACTCTGCTAGTCTGCA
Organism: Myathropa florea; assembly: GCA_930367185.1. Classification (NCBI taxonomy): domain Eukaryota; kingdom Metazoa; phylum Arthropoda; class Insecta; order Diptera; family Syrphidae; genus Myathropa; species Myathropa florea. The sequence goes on along the minus strand of OV884004.1, from coordinate 38,568,325 downwards.
ACTGGCCACGCCAATTTATTTCCGAACGAATAGTAGTCAAGGTACAGGGTGTTCTGAACGAAGGTCGTCTGGTTTTTATTTACGATCGGTTTGCTTTAGATGTACAGAATTTGATGTGAAAAATAAATCAACTAAAAGTCATAGTAATGGCCGCAGATTTCATTGATAAGATAATTTGATGCCATCTGAATTTAAATTTACAATTACATTGCAGCCTTTTATTATTCAAAATGCAACCAAATTTGGCTTCCGGTCGTCTACTCTTTCATCATCTCCGCTTTATTGACGACTGAATAAATGATCTCATAGAAAACAGAGTACAGACATTAAATCTTACGATCTTGGGAATCAATTCAAAGGTCATTGCTTAATAAATTAACAGTGGAGCGATGTGGTGTATGTTTCGCAGTCTTCTTGAAAAAAAAACAGCCCTTGCAAATTAATGTCACTTAATTAAGGCTCCGTCTACAAAAACAGAACCTTTATAATTTCGGTGTGTCTGTTCGTCCGTTCGTCCATCCGTCTGTCCGTCCGTCTTGTCCATCACACTTTTTTATCTCCGAAGTTTATAAAGAAATCGGCATGAAATTTTGGAATTAGGTAATTCAGGCCTAGATGTCATTGCCCATGCACCCAAATTTAAGAAGTGGGGCCATTTGGGGGTCGCTCCCGTACAGGTGAAGTTGCCATTGATTTTGGAACATTGTCGCATCCCTTCGAGTGACATATCAATCGACAGATCTTTTGAAATTAGGTAGAGGTTTGCTGCAAAGATCCATTTGAAAAATATGTAGCTCGAAGGTTTTTTTTTCTTAATGCGGGGGGCGTCCATTTTGCGACGGAACCTTCCCCGTGCGAGTACAACTCGCAGTTGCCCAGTTTATTTTTAGTACAAGCAAAACAATATTCGTTGACGCATACTGACAGCAATGTTCTGACCAACATTTTGAAAAGATTAAAAATTGCGCCAGCATATTGTTGTTTATATGTAACGCCGTGTAAATGTAAGTACGTTAACGCTCTAAAAGCTGCCGCCATCGACTCGGAATTTTGGTACTAAATTTTAACTATTTCATTTCATTCAATTTTAACTATTTCTAAACTGTCTTTGTTCGTAAACTTCACCACGTCGCACAAAAATGGAGAGGGACATCAAACAACTCAGTGTAATTGGAAAAAGCTTGCGAAGGATTCTTGTGGGCTGGGAAGGCTTCACGGTAAATTTTGAATTTACAAAGAGAAATCTAGTGTAGAAAACAAGGTTTATTTCTTGCTACGTCAATAAAATTGCCAGAATGATTACCGCTTGCGTCGAAATTTCGGTGAATGGGTCCAAAATCAACTGTCACTGGATCCATTGCTTCCACGAAAAGTTACGTTTACCAAAGAAGCTCATTACTTGGTCACTAATTTTTTGGTCAATAAACAAAATTGAAGATAATCTGCTTGAGCTTACCGAAACACCGTCACATCCTGAAAAATTGTGCGGTCTGTGAGTTGATGGAAAAGTCGAGCTAAGCGGCTTATGAGGGTAATTAATGGCGACTCCTAAACACGGTAATCGGTGTTCGCTATAGTGCCAAGATTTTTTCGTTCCCTGATTGAACGGCGAGACTGAAGTCTAACAGAGCTGCTGGTGCACATAGTCTGCTTGCTGAAATGTTTATGCATGCATGAACCAGGAGTGGAATCTCAGTATCGTTTCCCTGATTCACAAGAAAGGAGACCCCTTTGACTGCGCCATCTATCGAGGGATAAGTCTCCTTAACATCGCCTATAAAATCTTTTCTGCCGTTCTGTGTGAACGCCTGAAACTTTTCGTCACCAATCTGATAGGTCCGTATCAATGTGGTTTCAGGCCAGGGAAGTCCACCATCGACCAAATCCTCACACTGCGGCAGATCCTAGAGAAGACCCAAGAAATACAAATCAACACAAACCACCTAATCGTCGAATTCAAGGCCGCGTATGACAGCGTGCATAGAGACGAGCTATAGAGCGCCATGTCTAGTTTTGATATTCCTGACGAACACGTCAGACTGAACAAGATGATGATGGGGAACTCTCGCAGTTCCATCAAGGTCGGTAACGAACTCACCGAGATCTTCAATGTCAAAAAAGGTTTTAGGCAACGCGACGCGCTGCCATGTGACTTCTTTTACATCTTCTTGAAAAAATCGTGCAAAACTCAATGGCCAACACGATCTTCCAAAAGTCTGTTCAACTGCTAGCTTACACGGATGACATGACGTGATTGTTTTTTTTGGTCTCAAAAGTAGTTGAGCCTTCTCTCGGAAGACCAAGTTGACTCTGTATAAGACCTTGATCATCCCAGTCTTGCTGTACGGCGCAGAGGCATGGACAATATTCCAAGCGGATGAACAGTGTCTTGGTCTTTTCGAGAGAAAAGTTCTGCGTGTCATCTTTGGTCCTGTTTGCGTTGATGGCATTTGGAGGAGAAGGTTAAACCACGAACTATATGGGCTGTACAGCGACATGAGTTTAGCCAGGCGTCTACGCATCCAACGCCTAAGATGGCTAGGCCATGTAGAGCGTATGGACAACTCAGCTCCGGCCCGAAGAGTGTTCGACTCTGAGCCTGTGGGACAACGCAACAGAGGACGTCCACGTACAAGGTGGCGCACACAAGTCGAAGGGGACCTCGGCCGACTTGGTGTGCGAAACTGGAGACAGCTGGCGAAGGAACGTGCTGGCTGGAGAGGCATGTTGAGTGAGGCCCAGGTCCACCTCGAACTGTAGCGCCCTAAGAAGGAGAAGGAGAAGATAATCAAGGACTGTAATAAACAGCAAGGGACTGAGAACGGTTCCCTGGTGTACACTGACTTTAATTGCGAACTCGTCAGTGACTCCTGCGGGACACCTTACTCTTGTCTCATACATATCCATGATCATTCGCACGTAGGTTTCGAAAATCCGTGTTGTCTTACCACCCATAAAATATTTCTCGGTTGTCTATCGAAGGCTTTTTCAAAATCAACTAACACCAACTGTAAGTCCTTCAAGGCACCCCATTTTTCCATTATGATCTTTATACTTTGGATTGCATCTGCTGTCGATTTACCTGAAAATATTCCGCACTGGTAGCCGTATTATATTTCGCAGTCAGCCGTCTAATACCCTCTCAATGATCTTCTAGGTGTGTGACATCAGCTTGACAGAACGGTAGTTATCGCAGTTTCGCGTATCGTCCATTCCTTTGTGCAAAGGAAGAGGATAACTTTCCCCCCACTAATTAGACACTGGATCGCTCATTATTTTGGAGATACGAGTAAGAATCATGAGCCATCTGGACCCGATTTCTCCCATCTTTTTTCAGAACTCAAAGGGGATCTTGTCTGACCCAACCGCTTTTCTTTTTCTGGAGTATTTGACCGGCATTTCTAACTTTTTCGACAGTAAAGTCGGACACTTCGTCATGGTTAGGTGCGGGTCTTGGGAAGTATACCCGGGGAGACTGTTCGTTCAAAAGTTTCTCTCTCCATCTGTGGAGAATTTTGTCGTCTTCCACAAAAAGCTGGCCTTGAGCATTGTTTATGAACTTTGGAGAACGAATCTCCTGAGCATTTTTTTTTCTCTGGGTGGCTATTTTGAAGATTGTTGTTCCCTTATTCAAATTGTTTTGTCGAAACTCCTGGATAGCCTGGTTCCTATCAGACGCCGAAGACGATATTTCCTCCAACACCCGATAGAGGCCTTTCATACTTTGTAAGGTTTGCCACCCAAAAAAAGACACGGAACAAATGTTTATAGGACGATCGCTTTGTTGCAACTGGCTGACGACAATGCTTAGCATACTTAGCATAACAAAGAGTGTACATAGCATGATCTTAGAATAATGTTAGCTTAACTCAACTGTACGTCGTTCGATCTTGTACATACATTAGTAATAGCTGAAAACAAGAACATGATTATGTGTGCGTACGTGGTGGGTAAAGGGTGACACCTTAGGAAATATATTTTTATATATATGATTCGATCTTATTAAAACTCCTACAACTTTTTGCTTGAAATTGGGCGCACTTCTTCTTCGCGAGACCTTTGCAACATTTATATATCACATCAAAGCGAGCTTTCTCCTCTCTTTTATTAGACGTGCACTTTGACCAAGCCTTGAATTTCTTTTTTTCCGTATCACTACTTTAGCTTAGTTTGTTCACCACCATGTTTCTTTGGCGGGTTGGTAGGTGCCTCTCGACGTTCCAAGCAGTGACTTGGCTCTTTCCGTGCATGATGGCTGTAGGGAATCCCACATTTCTTGTGCTCTGAACACCTCATCAAAGATGGTAAACAGGTAATTTGCCATGCTGGCAATAAAAACTTCGCCTTTTCCTTTGTCCAGTTTGAACCAATTGATTCTCTTAGCCACTTTTGCTTGCTTAGTTGTTTTCTTTCCCGTCTTCATGAAAATTTCTGTCAGGAGGAGACGCTGTTGCAGGGCGATCGTCTCTCCCAGTATCACTTTGCAATCTTTAACTCGGGGTTTCATGAAACTGGCTACCAAATGGTAGTCAATCTGGGTTTCATTTCCGCCACAGCTTTAAATGATCAGTGCTGGCTTTGTTTGACGAACATGGTATTTAGCACGATAAGACCGTATGACTTGCACATACTTAGGATTTCTTCACCTTCTGAGTTCCTGGTGCTGTACTCCATTCCTCCATGGCATGCCTCATAGTCTTCGTTTGTCTTCCCGACATGTCCGTTCAAATCTCCACCAACAAACAAAAGCTCTTCCTTTGCGATGTTTTTGACGAGGTTGTGAAAATTTAGCCAGAATGAATCTTTGTCTCTCTGCTCACATCCGACTTGGGAAGCATATGCGCTTACAATATTCGGAAAAATCGTATGAAGCCATCATTTCGCGTAATGGATTTGTGAATTGGCCCCCAAGATCTTGTCATGAAGCCTCCTGATTATTCTCTTTTACAATAATAATAATGGTGACGCCACAGTCTGAGGTGGACTTGGGCCCAGCTTCTACAGCAACCATTCGTGTTATGCGTGCCACTCACGAGTAGAGAGGTCGTGACACTTCGAACGGGAAGATTGGGAAGCTTATTCTTGATATTTATACTCCGCTACATCCTAGAAAAAACGACAACAAATACGAGTAGTTTCATCGAGTTATCTGCAATATGATCGATTGATGAGGAATAAATATAAATTACCTTTGCACCTACAATGCGTCTAACAAATATCTTTCTTTTCCTTTCCAGCCATTGACCATTCACAATGCTTGTTCAAAGTGTCTTCATCCTACTGAGTGCCTTCGTCTCATTTAGCCATTCCCAACCGTTGGTTGACCTGGCTAGAGATTTCGAGACAACGCTTCTCCACACACGCATTCCGGACACAAACGTCTTCCATATGACGTACGATTTCATTGTTATTGGCGCCGGTTCAGCTGGCTGTGTAGTTGCAGGACGTCTCAGTGAAGTCGAGGACAACACAGTTCTCCTGCTTGAAGTCGGAGATCAGGAGACGTTCTTAAGCGACGTCCCAATCACCGCAGCCATTACACAAATGACGCGCTACAACTGGGGCTACAAATCGGATCCAACCGAGAATGCCTGTCGTGGGCTGAAGGGAGGTGTCTGCAATTGGCCCAAGGGCAGAGGTCTGGGTGGCACAAGTCTCATAAACTTCATGCTCTACACTCGCGGACATCGAAAGGACTACGACCACTGGGCCGAGCTCGGTAATGATGGTTGGAGCTATGAAGAGATCCTGCCGTTCTTCAAGAAATCCGAAAGAATCGGTATTCCTGAGCTGATGGACTCGCCGTATCACGGGCATGATGGAACTCTCGACGTCCAGTACTCCAAGTACAAGTCTCGAGTGCTGCGGGCGTTCCTCAAGTCCAGCAATGAGATGGGCTACAACGTGACCGATCCGAATGGCGAGCTTATGATGGGTTTCAGTCGATCTCAGGCCACGTTGAGGGATGGAAGACGATGCAGCACCGCCAAGGCCTTTATCAGACCAGCTGTGGGCCGGCCAAACTTGCACATCTCCATGAAGTCCTGGGCAACGAAGATTCTCATTGATCCTGTCACGAAGCAGACAGTCGGGGTGGAGTTCATGAAAAATAAGCGGAAGCACGTGGCCTACGTCAGGAAGGAAGTGATCCTCTCGGCCGGAGCCATAGCCTCTCCACAGCTTCTGATGCTCTCTGGAGTCGGACCAAAGGAGCACTTGGCGGACTTCGGTATCCCCGCGATCCAGGATCTGCGGGTTGGCTATAACCTTCAGGATCACGTGACGTTGAACGGTATGGTGTTTACGGTTAACGAGACTTCGGTGAATGACAAGCGCCTAATGAACCCGGCTGACGTGTTGAGCTACATTTTACAGGGCCAAGGCCCCTACACCATTCCTGGCGGTGCTGAGGGTTTTGCGTTTGTACGAACTCCAAGCTCGACCCATGGTAAGTTCAAAATGTACTCCCCTATTCTGGCAAATGCTTGAAGTGTTTACTTTCAGACAGGGACTACGCGAACATGGAGATCGTTTTGGGGGCTGGGTCTTTGAGCGGTGACACCATGGGATCGCTGCGCAATTTGCTGGGAATCTCTGAGGAGTTCTACGAGGACGTCTTTGCGGATATCAAGGATAAGGTAAGTGGGATATTGATCAGGGATTGTCTGGAGGGTAAGCATCTCTTTCGGCAGGACACGTATGGTCTGGTTCCGGTTCTACTGAGCCCGAAAAGTCGAGGACGCATAGCTCTCCGGAGCAGGAATCCCTTCCACTGGCCCAGTATGCAGCCAAATTTTATGGCCGAAGAGGAGGATGTTCGAGCTATGATTGAGGGTATCGAAATGGTAAGTCCAGCCAGTCATACAGCCGCTTATCTTTTTAACGTCATCTCCTTCTTTTGTTAGATTATTCAAATCGGCAACACCAAGGCCATGCGAAAGTTGGGCAGCACGCTTCACACGAAACCTTTCCTGGGCTGTGAACATGAGAGCTTCGCAAGCGAAGCTTACTGGAGGTGCTGTCTACGTTTGTACGGAACAAGTCTTCAGCATCAATCGGGCACCTGCAAGATGGGGCCAGCCTCCGATCCCGATGCTGTCGTTGACTCCGAGTTGCGTGTCTATGGAATCCACGGCCTTCGAGTGGCTGATGCTTCAATAATGCCAACCATACCCGCTGGGCACACAAATGCGATTGTCATCATGATTGCGGAGAAGGCGGCTGATATGATCAAGCAATCTTGGGGCTTGGCATAGACCAGCCCGGGCTTCGGAAGTTCGTCAGAGGGAGTTGCGCTACTGTGATTGGTTTTGTGTTTAAGGATCATCTTTTCATCAATCTAAGTCAAAAGTTTATCAAACTGTTTTAAGTTGTATACACACACATGTGATATTGATATTGAAATATATTTTTAATCCAAAAGTCTTGAAGTTAGTTACATTTTCTGTGGATGCGTAGGAATTTCTTTCTTTTTGAGAAGGTCAGAACACGGGTATCGATAGGACAACAGACTAGACTAGCACACTTAGACCATGTTGGTCCATTGTGATAACCACAGTCAGAGTACTACCACTGATCGACCACTCCAGTGATGACGTTAATTTGATCCCAACGGCAAAGGGTGACTGGCCCAGATTTGAAAAACCGGATAAAATCATATTAACTTTACTTTCACTGGGAGTCGAACCTGGGACCCCTCTAACTTAGGACAGGCACTTAACCAACTGTGCTATCCAGTCGTTACAGACTCGACTAAGACGACAACAGTTTGACGTCGGACAACTACAGTCGCAATTGACCGCTAGGAACTTTGCCCACTCTGTCAGGCGAAACAATCGACAAAAGAGTGGAACCGTTGTCAAAACGTCATCAGAGAAACTGCCTCTGATGTGCTGGGTCTTAAAATTGGTTTGACGAAGAGTGCAGGCAGGTACATTCAGTGAAGCAAGCAGCATATAAAACGACGCTGCATGGAAGAATGAGAGCGATTTTAGAGCTCTAAGAACTGAAAAGAAAAGAAGAGCACCGGTTTCTTCGAAGGAAAAAGAAAGAGCACGATTGAGAAAATGGAGGCCTGTTATGGTAAGAATGAAGTACCATGACAACAAAAGGATAAAGAAACTATCCCAAGGGTACAATTTTTGGAACGATGTCTGTCGGGATGGGGAAGGACAACTCGAACTACAGTCGAAGTCAATACTGAGAATTGTTTAAAGTTATCGATTAAATCGTTTGAGATGATGACCACAAGCAATACGAATTTTACGAAACTTTTGCGCAATATTTTTACCGAATCCGTGAACTTTTCAACTATTTCAAAATGTTGTGCAAGTGTGTCGACCTGGTCCGGTGTGGACTTCAACAATCCTCTCCAGATAGCACGATTTATGTACGTGTGCGCAAATAATAAATGGCGGCTCTACATTCCGAGGTGGACCTGGGCCCTCAGCAACCACTCGTGTTGCGCGTACTATTGTTCTCTCACGAGCGTAGGGGACCTACAGTTTAATGCCGACTCCGAACTGCGAGATTGATCTTCCTTTGCTTTACCAAGTTTCAGATAGCTTGTTACTGATTTTTGACAATTTGGTCTCAAACAGAAGTTTTAAAGCATCATTTGAATTAAGTAGTTTGACGTGGAGATTGTCTGTTGTCTCACAATGCACAAGATATATCTTCATCTATTTCAACGATCTTAACAATCGTCTCTTCTTAGTTCGATAGTTTGATAGTTTGGCGACTTTTTTCTTCTATTTGGTCCTGTGAAGACTTGAAGTCTTCGATGTAATCAAGCCAAACACTATTTGCAGATAAAAATTAGCTTCTTTATTTTGCAAAGATGCCCCCTACCTTCTATGAAAGGACTTACAAATCGTATTTAGCTTTTACTTTGCGTCTAAACTTTCATTTTGGCAAGTTTCCTTAAAAATCGCCCATGTTTCATTTATTTGGTAATACTGCGACCTTTCTTCGCCTTATGCGAAGTATTAAAATTATTAATGCTCTTGATCATACTGCTAGAATCTAAAAAAAACGAGGAATGTAGTGTTTTACTTCGGGTCAAAATTTTAGGATTTGCGCAAAAAAAGTCGTATATATTCTGAAATAGAAAAGACAGATCTAAATTATTGTATATAAATTATCGCGGGATTTAATGGGAATTTGATGTTTCGGCTCTTCAGAAAAACACGAAATATGAAAAAAACACAAATTATGCACCACTTTCAATAGAGATCAAAATACAAAAAGAATATATTTTTGTAAGAAAATAATTTTATTATTCACATCACCTTTTTTCCAAAATAAACTTTGAAAAACAGACCAAAACTGGTTAAACCGCAATGCCGTATTTTCAGATTAACGTTATTTTTAAACTGCAAAAAACACTCAACTTCGTGACGTGACTGACGCGCCCACTACTAATTTTAGGGAAGAAACCTTACTGCCACTTTGTTCTCCTGTTATCATAGATAATAAGTGCATTAAAGTAATTTAATTTGTTTAACCTTGAAATTTTGACTTTTGGCCTATGGAAGAAACCACTGTGAGGTGGTATCCCTCAATACTTCTGAAGAAGTGTTCTTCTGCGCTGGCAAAACAGTGTATAATCTTTTTCACCTGTCCTTCTCTTCTGGTCTCTTTTCGAGTCTTTGAAAAAAAGCATTTGTACAGACTGTCCTTAAAAATGGCAAATTTTTGTCCGCTTCTAAAAGTCAATGCTGTCTACTGTCACTAAAGCGGATCCTTAATAATCAGCCAGTATCCATGAATGAAGCTTGTATCAATGAAACCGCAAAACTTTCCATTCTTGGTATGTGTATCAATACAACACATAGTTGGTCTGATCACATATATTAGGTCGCAAAAAACGTTGCAAAATGTCTAGGTTCGTTTAATCGATGCAAGATATGTTTCACCTCATTTGTCGCTTGGATATCATTGTAAAATCTCATCCGTGTCACTTTTTTATCGCTTTTTTAACAAACGACGCTAAGGTAACCTAGCCAATTGCATTCCTCCCCTCACGAATTCACCCGCAGTACTGGTCTCGCCAGATTTGGTTGTTAACTATCTGGTGGCGTTACTGTCCGAGTAGGACATTGGCCTCTATTGCACACCATCTCTCAAACCACTGCAGAATTTTCCAGACGAAAATTGAATAAACTGAGCCCAATAATCTGCTGCTGCTTACTGCGTTAGTTCGTGTCCTAACAAAAGCCATTTATTTTCTGTTTTCATTACAAGCACGCAAAAATATAGTAGTTTCTCGTAGAAATTAATAAGTATTTCCATGCTGCAATTTTCAGCTAAGCAAAGTCTTTAGTTCAGTTTTCCACTTCACACACTTCAATCATTTAAGTTCATCAGCTATTTTTTGTGATCAACACTTTTAAGCTAGAAAAACCCCAAACAGACCAATTACTTTCACAGCACACTGTCAGAACATGTTAATCAGATACACAATCCCCCGAAAGTTAAAAAGCTCTCCACAACTGGTCGAAATTAACTTCATCCGCAGCAAATACACAAACCGCTCCATCAATTTCTGCAACCTGCAATAGTTTTCAATCAACCGCCAACTGCGCCTGATCCATTCCTGGACACCTTCGCAGAGTTTTCCTCTCTCAAAGAGATTTCAAATTACCTCACCGTGGAGGAATTTCCAGCAACACACAATTCCACTGCCCCATTCATGGCACAGCTCTCAAAACGTCAAACTGCTGCTCAGTTGACGTTCGGTTACCGTGGCAAACGAATCGGTCCGCTGTGTAAACGTTCTCACCACTCACTGTGGCGATGTATATTCGACCTACAACTCAAGGGCTTCAACCATAAGAACCGTAAAATTCAGCTAAACCCCACTCGTAAAAACGGTACTCAAAGTGCAAGGACTCACAAGTGGAATGCACAAAAGGCGACGGCACAAAACTTAAAAACGCACACACACTCACACACATACGCATACCAATCGGGCCCCAAAACAAAAGGCAGCCAGCTAGCCAGGACCTCTGCAAGCACAACGACAAAACGGGACAAAAAATACAAAACAACAGAAAAACTAAATTAAAAATAAAAAAAAAAAAACAACAGCCGTGTTCACACGCGAAGCAGGGTTGGTTGACTTATGTGAGAGAGAGTTGTAAATCGATACGCGAACTTGTTGTGTGCGGCGAGCGAGGCAAGCGAACGCGAGCGAGCGAGGGAGGGGTCATAACTCATAATTACACTGCACGACGACAACGACAGCGGCAACAACGACACAACGACGCTCTGAACCTTCGTACCCTTCGTGAGTCGCGCACTATCCCGCCGTCGTCGTCGTTTACGTCGTTTACGTCGTCCTCTCGTCTCCGCGTACGGTACGGTCGGCACACTTTCTCCCCCTTCACCCCGCCCCCACTCACACATACGAGAGTAAATGAAAATCGAATTTCCCAACTGAACGACACGTGAACGAACACAACTTGCTGCGACTACGTCAACAACAACAACAACAACATCAACAGCAACAAAAAAAGGACGAAATCGAAACAAAACCGGATGACATACCACTCGGAGATTTTAATTACTTTCCGGTGGAGGAGAAATTAAAATCCCCGCGGATAAAGTGCTAAAGTCACCCCACACCACCCAACTCCCATCGTCATCGCCTCCCCCCCCCACCTCATACCACAATTATTCAACCATCAGGACCTACCCAACATCAGCCACCTGCCATCGGCGTTCCCACACACCCCCACTCGAACTGAGCTGTGTGTGCGCCCGTGTGTCGTGTGTCGCGTCGGCTATCAGGACGACGACAGCAGAGCGACGGCAGAACGGGGGACAACCAAAACCAATACGTCATGTCATGCATGTGCATATGCACAGCATAGGAATCCTTAACTCGCCTTGTTCCACATTGCATCAATAAAGAGCGAGAATTGTGAACAGGATACGCCAACAGGAGCACGGAAAAAAACACAGACACATATTCAGGGTGATAGAAAAAGAGTGAGAGAGGCACAGTTTGAGAGTGCGAGAGGGGAGAAAGCTAGGGACACAAACAGCAGCGCACCGAGAGCGCCCCGCGAGTGAGAACGAGAGAGCGAGCAGCAGCAGATTAATACCAGATACAAAAACCCTATGTGCCAGTGTGCCTGCCGGGAGGAGTGTATCCCTCGTCATTGTCGTCGTCCTCGTCGTCGTCGTATATGTAAATAGTGTGAAGGCACTCCGTTTGTCCTGTTATGCCAAGGATTTGATATTTGAACTTAGGTGCAATAGCTGAGGGAAATATCATAATTACACCCCCTGCACCCAGCCCAGCACCACTTCACTTCACTCATCTCTCCATCCGCCGCTCGCGCCGACCACCCACGCCATCACCAGGAACTGAGTGGTGTCAGGACGAAAGGAGTAGTACCGAACGGAACCCCCCTCCCCCCTACCTCCACTACCGACAAGGGAACAATGTCAACAAGCGCCGAGGATGGGATTGTAATTTGCATCTAATCGCTGTTGCATATGATTTGTGGACGTCAGTCCAGCAGTCCCGTCGCATCATCAAGTAGGCGCGTCTTGTGAACCGGCGGAACCGAGGGGACAGCACGGACAACTAGCTAAACTAACTTCATGACAAAGTGTAAGTACTAACCACATTAATTAAGCTGATTTGGGGACGGGACTGGGCACAGGCCCAGGACTGGGCGCCTCACCTTGTCCTGTGGCCAGGATCGCGATGCGCATTCTTTGTTTTCATTTCTGTGTGCGAGTTAGTGACTCCCATTTCGTGGACACGTGCAGAGTGGATTTTGAGGGTGTGGGACTATGTAATGGCGCAGTTAGGCCGACATATGTGTGCTCGGGAGGGACCCGACTGAAGTCATGGGTCGATACAATAGGGGTTTTGATTGTCGTTTCGATTGTGCTTGTGCGTATGGAATAAAGGTGAGCGCTAAGCAAAAAAGGATTTTTGACGTCGTTAGGAGATTCAGGCAATCATACATCATTGTGTTACGGTCTGAAGGACGAAGTGGAATTTTCACATGTACTTCGTTCGGGCGAACGGGGTGAATTGTCAAAATGTGGGCTTCATTTGATGGGAACTTCTGAAGACGATTGTGCTCTGCTACATTGGCTTTTTATTGGGTTCGTTTATGCTCTGTTGGAATTGTGGTTCACATAACTTGACCTAGGTTGGCTTCTTCAAATACTTGGTCCGTGTGTCATACAAATTCTATACGGTGTGATAGTTCGTTCTCCAATTGTCGTTGACACAACTTGGACCAAACACGACGCAAGTAATGTTCTGTTGAGCCGGATAAAGGCATTTCTTTAATTTTTAGGATTTCTTAGTGTTGGCATGCATCGTTTCTCGCTTGTCAAACGTGCGAAAATTATTGAGAAATATCATCGAAATTCCGGCCCAGTTACAAATACTCAACGCGAATTTTGTCGTGTGGTCAGTCGATATCATGGCTTCAGTGTGCCGGCAATTCGTCGCACCGTGGAATAGTTTGAGTATGCCATTTTAAACTTTAAGCCACCAACAAGACAGAAATTCCTGCGAGAAGAACGAAACATAGCCGCTCTTGCACCCAGTATCGAAGAACACTCAGAAATGTCGATTCGGTGCCGATCAACTGAATTGCGAATCATTAGAGAGTCAATCCGGCTTATGTTGCGGTTGGACTTGAGCCTGCATCCGTATTAGATTGTGCTGTTGTAAGAAATGAATTGAATACGGATGACCATAGACAACGCCGTGGAAATCTTGCCCGGAGATCCGAGTTTTAGCCAAAAAATCATCTTCTTAATCAAGGTCCATTTTTGACTCAGCGGCAAGGTCAACAAGCAAACAAATGATCGACCAAGAATCAGTGCTGACGACTGGATGGCGCAATTGGTTAAGTGCCCGCCCTAAGTTAAGGTAGCTATAAACGACGTACATGCTTGCCGAACTTGCTCGTTTGCGTTATCCCCTACACAGCGAACACATTTGGCGAACATTCATTTCGTGTTATTTCTTCAAACCGTCAACATGTGTGATGAACATGCGCAAGTGGTGAATTCCTCGATAAAATCGTGGTTGACTGTTGACATTGTGCTTAATCCGCGATATGCACTCGGCGATGTTCACAGCAAAAATAAGGTTTGTTCGCGAACGTGGACAAATGTGCAAAAAATGTGCAAATTACTTATCTCTCTTTCACGAAGCGTCTTTCCTAAGGCTTGGAAAAGCTCTTTTAAAATCCCTTTACATAAAAAAGGTAAAAAAAATGAGATTGCGAACAAGCGGCCTATAGCCAAACTCTCTACCTTGCCTAAGTTATTTGAAAGCATTGTCTATGATACAATATTTTTTCACTGTAGGTCTATCTTTTTTGTCCATCAACATGGATTTCTTAAGGTCAACTACGACAAACCTGACAGAATTCTCTGTCCAGCACCTTGTGTGCATAGGAAGATGGCAAAAATTTCAATGTTGTCGCTATTGATCTTAGCAAAGCTTTTGATAAAATCTCGCACGCGATTATACTTTTGAAACTTAAAGCTTTTGTTTATTGCGGGGATCAAGTCGAACCTTGAAAAGCGTCAATATAAAGACATTTTTAGATCCTCTGTTTCTAACAGCCACATCTGGGGTTCCCCAGAGTAGCCATCTTGGTCCGCTGATTTTCGTCCTAGCAACTAAAGAACGTGGATAACTTTATAAATTATTCCCGTCTATCAGTTTATGCGGATGACATACAAATTTTTAAGGGAATTTCCATCTCCGCTGACTCTTATGTACTTAAAATGGATTTGAATACTTGTTCGGTTTAGTTTTACAAAAAATGTACGGTGCGTATAGGTGAGAATGTGGCTGCTGCTGCTGTAGTCGAGAGTGTGAGTCTCAATTTACGAACATCAGCTCGCCCCCGATCTCAACAGCTCAACATTCACGCACTAGCCTGAGGCTGGACAGAATTTTGCACAAAGATGTCGGATTATTCGCTTGTAAGATCCAATTGAATCAGCAATTGAATGCGCGCGACCATCCGATTCGTTATCGCTTCACAGTTTGTGCCTTAGAGCAGCTTGAATTGGATAACGATTTTGCGCGACAAATCATCTTTTCGGATGAGGCACATTTTCATTTCGGCGGCTACGTTAACAAACAAAATTGCTGCATCTGGGGCTCGGAAAACACGCACGTTATGCGTTATGTCGAGAAGGCAATGTATCCACAGAGAGTAACAGTTTTGTGCGAATTGTGGAGTGGTGGCATCATCGGACCATTTTTCTTCATAAATGAGGCTGACGTTTCAGTCAACGACGGGCGTTACAGAGCCATATTAACCGACTTTTTTACACTGAAATTGAAGATATGAACTTGGACGATTTCTGGTGCATGCAGGATGATGCGCCATGCCACACGGCCCATGCCACAATCGATCTTTTGCGCACCAAATTCCTAAATAGTGTTATCAGTCATCTTAGCTATATTAATTGGCCGACTGGGAGCTGCGATTTGAACCCTTTGGACTTGTTTTCTGGGGAACATTGAAGGATCGATGTTATGCTAAAAATCCGGAAACGATTCAAGCACTTAAGGCCAATAACATCCAAGCAATCCGTGAGCTAAAGTCCAAAACCACCAACAAGGTCTTTGAAAATTGTGGGTGACAGACAGCGCTGCTGCGAAGCCAGCCGAGGCAGCCATTTCAACCAAGTTGTATTTCATTATTAATGGGAATGTTTGTTCGTACTAATAAGGACATTATACGTGTTCATTTTATTGCATTTAAAGAAAAAGTAACTTGTATTTAGCCCGCCCTGTATATGCAAATCCAATACAAAATACGGGCAAGTCCAAATGCTGTAATCTTTGGATTGTTTTCAGTTTCACAGTTTTACTAACGGTGCATTTTGATGATGGATTACTTACTACGCCGTGGCGTAGTGGGTAGGTGCGTCGACTCCTACGCTCGAGGTCGTCGGAAAAAAACATCAAACATTTTTTCAGGGCTCCACCTCTTTCTAGTCACTGACAATGCTCAAAGAGTATAACCGTCTAGAAAAAGCTTCTCAATCTCGCCGTTTGGAGTCGGCATTAAAATGATGCAGTTTTTTTTCTAAAAAAAAGTCCGTCATACAAAGTCTATGCTTAAACCCTATATGCCATTTAATAATGGAATGTCTTAGAAAACGTTTTTGCAGCCAATTTTAAAAGTTCTTTATTACATTAAGGAAGATGAAAAGAGTGACTGAAAGTTTAAGTTATTTTGATTTCAAAACTCGAATTCAATTAGAACTAACCAAACACAGAAATAAATGCTTTCAAATATTATAATCGTACATTTCCATGTAGGCGTGTAAAAAGAAAACCATATTAAAATTAAGACATTATGTTATTAATTTAATCAACAAAATTATAACAACATCAAATTCGAGGGAGAAGTGGTATTCAGTTTGAATCATTTTAGGGAAATTCAAATGTTCTTTAATTAGCTTCACAAAATTCCAGGGAAGTCTTTCAAGAGTATAATTCCAGGAACTTCTTCGAAGAGTTCATTTTAATCAATTGACTGAGCACCCCGCGCAGTGAAGATATCAAGTGTTTTTCAATCAATAAGAAACCCATCACTTAAAAAAAAAATCAAAACCTATTTATGATGCACCCCTATATTTTTATGAATAGTTCCAGAGAGAGAAGGGAGCGGGTGTGGTGGTGTATTTTTCAATGAACTAAACATTGCTACCTCCCTCTGCCCCCCTGTTCTGCAGCATCTTTCAGGCGAAGTTCATGGCAATTGAAGAAGCATTCATTTGGCTAAAACGGAATGTAGTATCTGTACGGGATATTTGTATTGCCAAAGATTGTTAGGCGGGTTTAATGTGAAATTAAGCTCTACAAATTCTGAAGAAGTATTCATTTCTTGTCGATCTCTTGATGAAATGGTGCAATAATAAAATATTCATTGAGACAGAATGTTGATGAACTTGCCAGCCATGGCATCAGCTTGCCTCCACCAAAAGTATGTAGTTAATGGAATAGGCGCTTGGAAACTGATGCTTCGTGAAGTTCTTCTTCTTGTGGCACTGGGCCTCAACCAACAAACCTCTCCAGCTAATATGACTTTCGCTAGCTACCCCAAATAACGCACGCCAAGTTAACTGAGGTCCCTCTGCTCTTGGTGCGCCGTTGACGTCCTCTGTTGCGTTATCCAACTGGTTCAGATTTGAGGATTTCTCGGAACCAAGTTGTCCATGTTCTTTACATGGCCTAGCCATCTTATGCGTTGGATTCGTAGATGCCTGGGTAGACACATGTCGCTCTACAGTCCATATTTTTTTTTTTTGTTTGTCGGAGGTTTTTGAAACACTACATGAAGCACTCAGACTCAAAAACTGGTCCATTGTACTGCCAGGCAGCAACCTACTTTTACAGAAATTTCGTGGCCTTCCGAATTATGAGCAGCAGGAGCTTCTGTGATCATCAGCTCTCACCTCATCAGCACCGAATAACTGTCACCTGATCCAAGCAAAGGCGGGACAATGGCAGAGGAAGTGCTCTGCAGTGTCATCGTCGCAGAGGGTTTCATCGCTTAGGCCAAGCACACTTAGGTGTTTGGGCAAGGTGTAGTGCCCCGTTAGCTGCAATCTTTTCAGTTAAGAGATAACAAGAAAGCCGCGGATTTCTTACAGACGTTGGGGAGCATGCTCTTGGTCTGTCTACATCCTGGAGAGTCATGCCACCTGCGGTTGTGCTCTCGAGAAGTCCAACCATCGATGGAAGCCCTAACCTAGGTAGCAGGCAGTCCCAGCGTAGGTTCAGGTCCTGAGAATGCCTCATCTGATTCTCGCCTAGCAAGTTCATCGGCGATCACATTTCCTGTGATCCCGTGGTGCCCCGGGACCCAGACAAGTCTTAGCGAATTTAAGCTACCGATCAAATTCAGAGAAGACTTGCATTCCTGCACTATCCTGGAAGTGGTTAAAGGGTTGAGCAAGACCTTAAGCACAGCTTGGCTGTCTATTCTTCACAATAGTTCGTAGCAATTAGCATCGCATAGATTTCCGCTTGGAAAATCGACGCATATTTACCTAATGAGGTGTGCAGTTTAAAGTTGTCCCTCTTCAGGAAGGCACCAGCACCAGATCTTTCATTGGTCTTGGAGCCGTCCGTGAATATTCGACTACAGTCCTTTCCTGGCTCAGATTCTGGCCAGAGCCAGTCCTGAGTGCAAGGAAAGTCGACTTTGTACGTTCGTCGCGGCTCTAAGGAACTTTGGAGAAATTTAAAGGAACTTGGTGTAGCATCGAACAAAAAATCCCGCAGTTGCTCTCTATGTTCCAATGTTATTAGTTATATTAATATCTGAACGTAAATAAGCTGTTATCGAACTGGCTATCGGTTTTTCGACCAAAATACAGTTGTGAATCTGCGGTCTTGAAGGTAACAACCGATCTTAGATCATCATTGGATGCCGATAATATAGGTAGTATATTAGTACTGCTCGATATCTCGAAAGCTTTTCACAATATTGATCACTCGATACTTCTCATGAAGTTAAAACAAAATTTTGGTTTTTCCTCTTGTTCAGTAAGATTACTCCAAGCTCACCTTCATGACCGTATTCAAACTGTAATTACCGAAATTGGAATGTTAACTCCTTTTCTAACTAATATAGCGGTTCCCCAGGGCTCTGTCTTAGGGCCACTTTTATTCTCATTGTATAATAACGATCTCCCACAAGTGATACAGAACTGCAATGTTCATATGTATGCGGACGATGTCTTAATACATATCTCACGCCCAATCGGATTGAGTGATGATTGTGTAAGGAGAATCAATGCGGATCTTTGCAGTATTGCATTGTGGTCATCCCAGAACAAACTTTTGTAGTATTGTACTTTTTGTTTTTTAAGTACTTTTGACCTACATAATTTCCCTCCAATAACTCTAAATAGTGATCCAATACTTGTTGCAAATTGTGTGAAATATATTGGGTACCGAATTAATTCATTCAACTTGTAACGCTATAACTTTTTTTTACCTATAACTGCTCTGTCTATCCTCATTTTGACTGTGAATGTAAAAGAAGATTAAATGTTGCTTTTAATGACTGCGTTCGTTTTATCTTTAATGTCCCTACTTTAGTGTATCCCATCTTAATGCTGGTATCTTAGGTTTGAAATTGAACATATTTTTAAATTTTCGTAATATTTTGAAATTACATAGAATTATTCGTCACATGTGCCCAGATTACATCCACGATATGATAACATTTGCACGTTCAGCTCGGGGTCTAAGTTTAATTCTACCACGATTCACACATTGCGTTGGAGAACAGTCTTTCCTCGTATCTGGAATTCGCCTATGGAACCGTCTTCCGCACGAATTGCAGACAATACAACAATTCACCGACAACAATTCACTTTTTATCTATCTGTCTGAAAACAGTACCCTAAATTAAAATTAAAATTAAAATTAAAATTATAATTATAATCCTCGTAACCTTTTCTTGTACACTTTATAATTTAGATCTTAAATTTCAATTATTATTCCATTAGGTTCTTTATTATTTTCTTTATTTTATTCATCTATTTTGCTTTTTTCTTTCTCTTGTAAGTTAAACTAGAAATATGTAATATAATATTGCTTTTAAAAGACCACGGCGTCTTGTAGCATGTTGTAATACTCAATTTGTTTCAAATAAATGAAATGAAAATGTACATCCAAATGGATGTTTATGGTGATAGGCCAGTGAGTTTTGCGTAATCTTCTCGAGAATTATGTTGAAAAAATCACATGACGCCGCCTTTTTCAAAATCTGCTTCGCCCTTTTCCACAAATGATCTGATGCTCCAATGTTCTCTATCAGAACATCGCTTATAGCTTTGAAGAGCTCTGAGAGGAGAGCCTACCGCGCCTTCATCATTTGGTGTTCGATTTCCTCCTGTCCTATCATGCTTTTGTGGTCACGCTCCTTAAGGAGCTGCCTGAAAATATTCACAATTCCTTTCGAATCAGTAACAATATTTCCGCTATAACTTCTTAGCGCTTGTGTCCCGTTTTTAACACCGGCGCCCTGCTGTTCGATGTATTTGAGGTCCTTTTTCTAGTTCTATCATCATCAGTGTGTTCGTCTGAAATTGTGTGAGGGAATTTTTTAAATTTGTTTTATACTCCATTAGTATAAGGGGTCTTATCGTTCCATAGAAATACCACAAGTAGTGTACTTTTAAAGGTCATTTTGTCATTGACTCTGTCCATGAAGAGAACGACGCATAGCCTGCCCCCTCTTCAATAACAACCATTACCCTGTACTCATTTAAAAAAATAAAATGTTTATTTTATAGTTTATCAATTTCCAAATCATACTCAAGACTTAAACATGACCGACTGCGACAAAACTTCTTCCGGGTGCAAATTGTGCTTGACGAGAATGAAACTACAGACCGGAAACTGAATCATTGATGACACTCAGGGCACTTATTGCCCGAACAATTTTTCGAACAAAGTTTTCTCATATTTGGTCGGTAAAAAAGTTCATTGGTTTGTTTAGTCAAATTGAACTAGTTTGCTAAAAGCAAATTAATTAATTCAACTGATATTAGACAGGCTTCGTTCTGTTTTGATATTTATTTTTGGGAAAAGCATGAAGGGAGAAATTTGAGGGTTTTGGTTGAATCAAGTTTTTCAAGCCAGATTATTTCCACTGAGGGGCTTTTGACGGGATGGAGTTTGTCCGATTATTGTGTACGAAGTTCAGTGAAGGTTTTTAATTTCCCAGTGTGCCGTATACAGCACCATCTGCCCGTGACTGTCGTGAAGGAAGGTAACATAATTATGGTAAAAAAATTATAGATTCTGATTTAATTTTCTTTCGACTGGCGAAGTTTCCCGAATTCTCTACAGAACAGTTGAAAATTAATTGTCTGACCATACAGTTGTAATTACTGGTGTAGAATTTCCATCTGGCCCCAGGCCAAATACAAGTTTCTTCTTAAAAATGCAACATAATGAGCAACATTACACTTTTTCCATGTATTATGACTTTATTAGTAAGAACAAACATTCCCATTAACTATTAAATACGTCGTTCATGTGGCTGCCTCGGCTGGCTTCGCAGTAGCGCATTCTGTCACTCCAATTTTCTAAGACCTTGTTGATGGTCTCGGGCTGTAGCTCACGGATTGCTTGGATGATATTGGCATTAAGTGCTTGAATCGTTTTCGGATTGTTGGCATAACATCGGTCCTTCAAGGTTTTTTTTTTTTCTTTCGAGGATTTTTGAAGCACTACTGGCGCACTCGGACTCAAAACTGGTCCATTGTACTGCCAGGTAGCAACCTATTCCAGTGCCGTTAATTTGATCCCAACGGCAAATGGTGACTGGACCATATTCGATTTCACTGGGATTCGAACCTGGGACTCCTCTAACTTAACAGGCAGGGGGCAGTCACTTAACAAACTGCGCCATCCAGTTGTTTTTCTTCAAGGTTCCTCACAAAAAGAAGCCCAAAGGGGTCAAATCGCAGCTCCGAGGCGGCTAATTGACATCGCTAAGACGGCTGATAACACGATTTGGGAATTTGGTGTGCAAAACATCGATTGTGGCATGGCGCGTCATCCTGCATGAACCAAAGGTCGTCCAAATTCATGTCCTCAATTCCAGTAAAAAAAAAGTTGGTTAGCATGGCTCTGTAACGCCCACCGTTGACCTAAACGTTGTTCCCAGCTTTATTTTCGAAGAACTGTCACTTCCAGCTTTATTTCCGCACCAAACTGTCATTCTCTGTGGATGTATTGGCTTCTCGACAATAATGGTTCCAAGCCCCAGACCCAGACGCGGCAATTTTGTTTGTTAACGTAGCCGCCGAGATGAAAATGTGCCTCGTCAGAAAAGATGATTTCGTTGAAAATCATTGTCCAATTCACGCTGCTCTAAGGAAAGGCCCGTCGCGCGCCCTCAATTGCTGAGTCAATTGGACCTTGTAAGCGAATAATCCGAGATCTTTGTGCAGAATTCTCCTCAGGCTAATGCAGTGAGTGAAAGCTGTTGAGATCGATTGCGAGTTGAGTTGATGTTCGTGAATTGGGTTTTACGCTCTCGGCCACAGCAGCAGCAGGCACATTCTCATCTGTGCGCACCGTACGACGACGGGGACCATGAGTGTTATCCACTAGCATACCAGTCTCATGAACTTTTTGCACAAACTTGCGTGCAACAGCAGTGGTGGGTGCTATATTTCGGCCACAACTTCTTTTTAAAAAAACGCACTGTTTGGGCTACACATCACTCACTTTGGAAATAAGTTCTCACTATTCGCCAACGTTGTTCAGGCGTAAAGCGACTCATTTCGTTTCGCGGAGGTATGATACTGACTTTCAGTCAAGATTTCGAGCGGGAAACAGCTGTCAGTGTCAAAATAACCTATGATTTAAAAAAAAACACTAGATGGCCCACCCTGTGTTAAAACAAAATTTTGATCGAAATCTAAATCATAAATGTGTTTTATTTAAATGTACTTTTGGGACCACAAATTGAATGACCGCTCTCTAAACTCTTCATTATTAAAGTCAAACGACAACATGGTTAATTTAAACGACAAGCATCTGTAACTGACTCTAGAGACAAACAGTAGGAAACCCCTCCCCCACATCACATCCAAACATGAATTTTGAATGTCAAATAAATGTCAATCAATTGTCTGAAGCGTTCCTCCCGAAGCACTGCTTTTTACGCAAAACATCATAAACATTTGTCTACCAATGTCACATTAGTCCCCTCAACAGACTACGTATATCAGTAAACACAACTTGTCAGTGCCACAATGATGACAGTTGAGTGACAATCCGCACACTTTGTTTGACTTCTGTCACAGCGCCGGCATGCACCACAATTCACTCTTGTCTAAGCAGTCCCCTTCGTGCCGTAGTTCGGCATCGCCTGACAATCGTACAAACTGCCATCGTCACATTTCAATTTTCGCCCTAATCCGTTCGCCTAACAACCCCGCTCTGACGTAACAGTTGCCAAAGTACTCCTGCCAGAACAACGAAAAACGATACAATGTCAACGATCTATTAAATTTGAGGCACACAGTCGCAAACACACACAAAAGGAGCTGGCAGCCAAATGAGCCGTCGTCCTTCCTTCCGGCATTTGTTGGTACTTCGGGTCACTATCCTTTCCTTTCGATCTCCATCAATGGATATTTATTTTGTTCAATGTCCTGCCATTAAGGATAAAACGTTTGCACTTTCTTGTTTCGTCCACTGGGGGGTAGGTGTCCTCACGCTGTGGGGAGGAAGCCTGACCTGATGACGGTGCGCCATGGGCGCCCACTTGCGTGTGCCGAATAGATACACCGAATGACTTGTGAACAAGTGAGGAGGGGTATGGTTGCGAGGAGAAGAATTTTTACTTTACTCATCGAAAGGACAAATTGCCTCCGAAGCGACTGAGGAAGTGGGCGATGGAGTCCTTCGATTTGAATTCCGAAGACCAGCTCAAATATTTGCGTTTCTTGTTGGTTCCTGCCATTTTTAGACGTCCCAGACCCCACTGATTCAGTGAATATGTGCCATTTGGGAAGGGGTTGGACGGGGGACAAGGATAATTATGATAGAGAGTGGAACACAGTCAACATGTTCCGCAAATAAGTGCGGAATTTTGTGCGCAAACATTCGTATATCGTGCATAACTCAGTTTGCAAGAACGGACTGAGCTTTGATGACAAATTCCAAATCCATGACGACGCACATTATCCAATGGAAAGGAATAGTTGCTTTGTGAGTCTTTGAACGGACATTAGTTGACATCATATGGATATTTCCGGGAATCAACAAATTTTGGAGCAGTGCTCAGTGAGAGTTCTCCTTTTCATTGCTCCCGGAAGAGATGAGAGTTGAATGTTGTTTCTGGTTAGAGTTCTGGGCTATAAATTTCTGGAATAAGGTGCTTAGGAATATGAAGCATTGCTCCAACGAAGTAATGGCAACGTTTTTGTTATTGTTCAGTTCTTGCATTCTGACCCGCATTACTTGGGCAAAACATTTTAAAAAGCAGCAAATTTTTTTCTGCGCTTGCAGAGGAGTCTGCGAAGTCAGAAACAGCATGGGCTAAAGTTATTATTTTGTTTTCAATTCAATTTAATTTATCATACATACAGTTTGTCAAGAAAGTGTTTAAAGGTAAAAAAACAGGTAACTTAATTGAACTTAATTATTCTTTTGCTTGTTTATAAAACTACATATTTGAAAATAAGTAACATAAAAAATGCTTTATTCCACTAAACAATAATGACACAAATTACAAAATGCAAAAATGGACAAACAAATGGGGGGGGGGACTGTCATGAAAGTGTTTACACATCATATTTCAATTCGCTTGCGCACTGCATGAACAGTTTCATAACAGTACCGTTACAGCGGTTTTTTATGTTATGTTTTGTGAGAGATGTACAAATTTGAAAGAAAAAATGTTTATTGATATTTTTGCTATTGAGTGCGCATGCGAGAGTGTTCTTCGTGATCGTGTTGTTCTTGATCAGTTGCATACAATATGCCTGGGAAAAGAACTACACACAGTCACAAAAGTAAGTATACACCGTAAAAAATTACGAGTCATGACCGAATCATTAACTAGAAAGCGAAACTGCATAAACTTTAGGTAACATGTTACACATATTTATTTAGCTGTTTATATGCTCTTTTCAAAAAACAAACAATAAAAAAAATGAGACTAACAATAACAAAAATATTAAGAAACAAAGTAAGATACTGTTAAAATTGCATGTTACAAAAGTAAGTATACACTATTAAAAATTAGAGATTTATCGCAAATTACTCAAATTTATTCCTAGTTGGATATCCCTAAGCAGTAATAACTGCCTTTATTCTCGATCCCATGTAGGTAACAAGCTTTTCAGTTATTTCCAGACTTATTTTTTTTTCATTCGTCATGTATAATAGCCTTAAGCTCGCATTTGGTCCTAATGTCATGGTTTAGGATCTGACGATCGAGATGATCCCACAAATGCTCGATAATATTTAAATCCGGTGATTAAGGTGGTGTTTTGAGCTCTTTTCGCACATTGTACAGCAACCATTCCTTCACAACCAGGGAAATGTGCTTTGGGTCATTGTCTTGTTGGAATATAAATTAACCCTTCAAGCCTAATTTCTGCAAGCTATGGTGGAGATTGTTTTTCAGTATACTGAGGTAATCGTATCGGTTCATTGTCGTCTCAATAAATACTAAAATGCCAACAGCAGATCACGCCATACACCCTCAAACCATTACTGATCCGCCACCATGCTTCACCGTACCAGCCATGTTCTAACTGCGTATTTGATTTTTGCCAAACCTTATGGCGTCCATCGGAACCGTGAATGTGAAATTTACTCTCGTCCGAGAATATTACGCTATTCCAGAACTCCTTTTGTGAGTGATTTTTGGCGAATTCAACTCGTTTTTGGCCAAATACGCAGTAAGATCCAAAGTACATGATGCTAGAGGCGGTTACACCAAATGTTAAAAAAATAACTAAAAACATGAATTTTTTTGATTTAGCTTCTTTTTAATTAGTTTAGCTTATAATTTTGATGTGTGTAAAGACTTTCTTGACAGTGAAATTTTCGTCCATTTTTATGTTTTGTTATATTTTTTGTTGTTGTTAAACGAAATGATCTATTTTGTGTGTTATGTTTCTCTTTAATATGTAGTATTATAAGTTGCACCAAACATTTTTGCAATAAAACTACTGGAAGCATATACAGCTATGGACATATAAATGGCACATATTTTTATTTGTTTTTTCTTATTCAATATTATCCAAAATATTGTTATTAAAGGCAGGTGTTTGGTTTTTTCCAAAGGTTTATACTTCATCTTCAATAATAAAGCAAACTTAGGTTTTAATTCATTAATAAAAAAACAAAATTATTAAAATGTAGAAAAAAACAATTAAATGAGCTGGATATATAAATGGCACAACCTGGAAAAAAGGAGAAAAAATCATGTTAAAATTGCATTTGTTGAATTTTGGTGTGTACAAACATTTAAATAATTAATATCTTGTGCTGTAGCCTTTGTGTTTGATGACAGCTCCACACCTGCGACCCATACTCTCCACAAGTTTTTGGCATCTTGCTTTGGGTATGGCATACCAAGCTTTCTGTGTGGCAGACCAAAGATCATCTATATTTCTATAATTTTCCTTAGCCACATTTAAGTCAGGGCTCTGCGCTGGCCAGTCCAAAACGTCGATTTTCTCCTCATGAAACCAAGTTTTTATCACCTTGGAGGAGTGTTTGGGGTCATTGTAGTGCATAAATGTCCACTTGATTGGCATGAAATCAAAGGCATATGGTTCCATATGATTTTTCAAAATCTCCAAATATTGAAACTTGTCCATTTTGCCATTGATTTTGATAAGTGGACCTATGCCATGCCAAGAAAATGCACCCAATATCTGATGCGACTCTATTGAAAGTTATGCGAGTACTGCATATAATAACTGCATATACTAAGAAATGTGCCATTTATGTGTCCACTTAAAATCAGCATTGTCTCCGCAAAACTGATAACGGTAAATAAAAAGCAGAACAAAACGGGAAATTTGTTCGCCTCACATAACACAGCTATTGTAGGAGATTTGGCTGGATGCCAAAAGCCTAACATTTTAATTAACTTTTACTTGAAAAATTTCAACATTTAATCGAAATCTAATTTTGTGCCATTTATATGTCCATAGCGGTATATTTATAACGTGAAGATAGAATTTGTTATTTTCTTACTGTTGTGTCTGAATCCAACCATCATTGGCGAGCGGCTAACAGCTCCTGTCAGATGTCAGACAAAAGTCATTCCTTTTTGTACGAACTATCACGTTTTCCTGTTTTGTCTGTCTGTCACCACCGTCATCGACACAATATCGTATTTTTCCCTAATAATTTAGTTTTTGTCTATCCCTGTAAATATTAATTTCGTTA
This sequence comes from Myathropa florea, assembly GCA_930367185.1. NCBI lineage: Eukaryota > Metazoa > Arthropoda > Insecta > Diptera > Syrphidae > Myathropa > Myathropa florea. Next base: position 38,541,351 of record OV884004.1, on the reverse strand, counting down.
TTAACAATAAAACGTTGAATTAAATTGATAGTATCTTACACTTTCTTGACAAACTGTAAATAAGTTATCTGCAAAGCTGGAAGGGTTTGTCTGCAGAAGACTTATTACAATTTTCTATCGCGTATTTTATTGTTGAGTTAATTTCAATTGCATATATTTATCGTACAAAAGAAGAATAGAATTATTTAAATTCAACCGGGTGTAAAAAAAAAAAAAAAAATATTTTCGTACTCTGATGGTGATTTCCGTCTCTGATGGGCATGTCGCCTTCTTTTTTCAACGGATCTAATTTTTTCCCAGTGTTCTTTACATGTGTGCACAATTTCATAATTCTCCATCGAATGTTTGCTGAGAGATGCGAATTTTTGTTTTTCCTATAACCTATGACCGATTCCTGATCGATCGGTGCTAATAGTGTCAAAAATTGCATAAGAATTGGTGGAATTGTTTAGAAATTTATCACATACATACAAAGGAACCTTCAATGTTATATTTATAGATGTTGTCTTTCTACGATAAGCATGCGATCGCACCAAGGTCTCCTGGATCAGATAGGATATTTCCTGCCCTTTTACTATATTCTCCCAATAAACTAAAAGCATTGCTTGTCAAAATTATTAGATCCTGCCTACTATCAGGATACATCCCAAAGAAATGGAGAATGGTACGGGTTATCTTTATTCCCAAAGGAGGAAATAAACCACCCGATCTACCCAAATTTTGCAGAACCATAAGCCTCTCGTCATTCCTCTTAAAGATGACTGAAAAGCTCCTAGAACTTGAAATAAGGGCAAAGGCTTTAACAAGATCACCTTTAAACAAACTACAATTTGCATTCCAAAAGGGAAAATCCACGATTACCGCCCTACACAAACTTATTGAGATAGTAGAGAAATCCCTAAAAGTCAAAGTGGTTGCTATTGGCGCCTTCATGGACATAGAAGGGACGTTTGACAATGCCGACCACACATCATTAATCAACGCCCTAATCAAAAAAGGAGTTGACCCTATAATCACAAGATGGGTAAACGTCATGCTAAGAGAAAAGCTGATAATAGTCAAATTGGGTACATCTGATATACTAATCAAAACCATCAAAGGTTTTCGTCAAGGGGCTTCACAACCTATGCAGATGATTTAGCCGTCACAGTAAAGGGAAAGCATGAAAATGCCGTAGGCAATCTCATGCAAATATAACCTGGAGATGGTGTGATGAAGAGGGTCTATCTATAAATTCCAACAAGACCAACATCATGCGTTTCACCAAAAGAAGAACGAATAGTCTACCGACTCTAAAAATTAAAGAAATATGCATTATACTAAAGAAAGAGATAAAATTCTTAGGTGTCACATTTGACCAATAACTCTCCTCGAACGTACACATCAATGATATTGTAAAAAAGCTACTAAAACGCTCTGGGCCCTAAAACAACTTGTGGGAAAAAACCTGGGGCCTAAACCCAAAAATGAGCTTATGGATATACAACCAAATGGTCAAACCCACCATACTCTATGGTGCTGTTATCTGGTGGCAAAAATGAGACAGACCATTAACAAACTAAACAAAATACAAAGGCTAGCAAAATACATTTGCACGACAGGTGTGATGAGAACCACTCCAACGGTAAGTTTGGAAATGTTACTAAGCCTACCTCAGCTTCATGTTGCTGTTCAGGATGAATCTGCGACAGTCCTGCAAAGAACCTATAATTTCAAAGAAGGTAGCCTAACGGGACACCTAGAGATTCTAAGAAAGGTTCATCAAGTTAATGAACTAACTAAGGTCAGTGATCTTATGACATCAATCTAAGATTTCAACAAACAATACAAAATCGTTATACCTAAGAGAGCTAATAGCCCTCCTTAGGTGACTGATGACGCCCAAAGATAGTACACAGATGGGTCGAAGTCAGAAATTGGAGTAGGAGCAAAAAACTCCCCAAAGAGTCCACAATATTCCAGGCTGCACTCTTTGCTTTAAATGAAGCCGCACATTCTATCGGCAACAGAAATGCAACAAACTCGAAAATATCGATACTCTCAGATACCAAGGCAGTACTCAAAGCCCTAAACAGCTTCACATTTAACTCAAGGGCTGTCTGGGAATGTCACAAAATACTCAACACACTGGCAGATAGAAACAGAATAAAACTGATATGGGTGGCAGGACATGAAAACCACGAAAGCAATGAAAAGGTCGACATCCTTGCAAAAAACGGAGCCATCCGTATGGATTCGGAAACGCCGACATACAACAACATATAAACAACTGGACACGCAAGTGCCGTATCCAACTCTGGAACAAGCAGGAGGGACTTACGCACTCAAAAAAATTCATGAGGGATGATCCCAGAAGAACCAAAGAGGTTTTAAATCTTCACAAGCCTGACCTCAGAATACTGTGTGGTGCACTTACTGGCCACTTCCTATGTAACTATCACCTACACAAAATGGGGCATAGCAGCACAGAAAACTGTAGACACTGTGGAGAATCAAAGGAGACCATGGAACACCTATTCGTCGAGTGTCCAAATCTGACACCAGCAGATTCACACTAACAGGAACTGTCCTGGTAGCGTTCCATCCAAAGAGATCATAAAATTGCTCAAGGTAGGTCTGAAGTCCTAGAGAAACAAAAGGGTGCACAATAGATCTATTGTGGTCGCAGTGCTGTGTGACTATATACTCACTACCCATTCTCTTCAATTCAATTCCATTATATTTATAGATACAAATGGTAGAATAATAATTAAAAATTTATGTCGTCTCTTAGAACTTGCACATTTGTGACTTCAGGTGACTGTGTCTCGTCTACTTTCGCCTGGGCATCATGATGAAAATGATACTCTGAATAAAGACATAGGTTGCATAGCTCGAATTCTTATAAACTAAAAACGCATTAAAATAGCCAAAGTCACTCTTGACAAACTACTCTTCATTCCTGCAAAGTTTAATTGAAATCGGTCCAGCCGTTTCGGAGATTAGCCCGAACAACCAGATATTTTATAGTGCGATAACCGCTGAATTAATTTCCGCCTTTCTTACTGTTAATGGATTATGGTCGATCAGTTTTCTTGTGTTTTTAATTAAATCAACACGGGTATACGAATATATACATTTACACAGACCTTTGGACGTCATCATCGACGGATATTCAGATACATCCGAATTGGTTTTGTTCTTTGTGTTAATACTGATGTCCCCCATTATTCTCGTTTCAACATTGTCGATTCTTCTAACACTTATTATTACTCTTTGGCGGTCTATATACGCACTTGATCGAGGCCTTGAAATTACCTCGTTTAACATTGATGGAGACATTTTCATACATATATATAACATCATTTTTAACTTAAACAGCTATTCCTCCCCCGCCTGAATTGCTTCTATTAAAGAATTCGCTGCTGTATCCTTCAATTTGGTACAAATTGCTTTCGTGTTTCGAGACATTTGTTTCACACGACAAAATTAGATCTATATTACACAAGAAATCATCAACATATAACATGAAGGCACTCCAATTAGAAAGGAGAAGAAAAGGAAAGTCAATTGCCGTTGTACATTGATTTTAAATGTCTGTGGAAGGAAGTCATTGAGAAATATTGGCCCGGGAAGAGCATTCCATATTCCTCTGGCACGCCTAAAAAAATAGTTTTTGAACTTAACTGAGCGTTGGCAAGCTTAAAGATGAACTGAGCATTCTAAGGAAGACGGGTATCGCGGGTGAATTTATGGATGAGAGGTATGCAATTAACTAGCTCACTTGAACATCGTTGTTCAATTAGCGAAAAAATAATGACAGGGAAGAGACATAATGGCGACGTTTGACCAATTCGATTGACTTCGCGATATCATTCGCGGAATTCTACAGGATGACCAGAATAGAAATTTAAATAAAACGAGAATGGTGTAAGATATAAAATAGATTCAGGCTTGAATTTCAAACTACATTCATGCCGTTATGTATGAAATAGCACATCATTAAAATAGCCGCCTTGGCTTCTCTGGCAGTGCTTCAAGTGGTCGGTAAAATTTTTGATGGCTTCGTCCAATATGTACAACGTTATCCAGGCAATAGCGTCTTAAACGTTGGGCTTGAGCTTGTCCAAAATGGTTGGCTTTTTAGCGTAGACTAAGGACTTGACGTACCCCCAGGAAATAATGGTGTGGCGTCATTTTTTCATGATTTCGGTGTCCAATTGATGTACCCTGACGCCAAATTTCTCCTTCGCAGCTTCGAGCGTTGCGTCGCTCGTATGTCATGTACTAGTAGCGCCGTTTTGTTGGAACTAAAGCTTGATACCCTCTTGATACCCGGGTACCCGCATTTTCGGGTATTGCCTGGGAACCATAATCTCGGGTACCCGTACGTTATTGGGTACCCGACGTCACTTTGGGTACCCGATACTTTTTCTTCTTTCACTCATTATTGATTTTTATAATTCAGCTTAAGACACGATAACAAAGACTGACTTAAAGAGACTGAAGCGAGCCACACATTTTCAAAACGAAGTTTAGATAAGACTCAACAGTAGAACATTGTCATCAATGTGAGACAACATGTAGACATGTAAACATGGATTAAATAACGTGGCTTTCTGTTTGCATGCTTGATCACTGATACCGATCGCATGAGCAAACTTAGTAGGATGGTTTCTTATAGCATATGGCTTAAACCACAAAACTGACATTCCCGGGTACCCGCGAAGTTGGTCATTACCCTCAATTACCAGGTACCCGGGTTCCCGGTAAAATGCAGAATTGCGTATTACCCGGGTAAAATCAAGAGCCCTAGTTGGAACCACAGCTCGGATACATCGATGTTGTTGAGCTCTGGCCAAGAAAAGTCGGTTAACATCGCCCTATACATAAGACCATTGATAAAAACTTTGCCTCTTTCCTTATTTTAAAAAAAAATATAAGGTCCGATGATGTCGTCATGCCATACATCGATGCTCGGTCGAATTCTTGTGGATTGTGTTCGCTCCAATAACGGGCATAGTAGTTTTGCTGGTTCACATAGCTGCAGATCCTGAACCTAAAAATGGGCCTCGTACGAGAAGATAATTGCATACTTACTTACTTAAGAGGCCTACAACCCATAGAGGGTCTGAGCCTGAGCTATCGCTGCCTTCCATCGTTGACGGTCCTGGGCACGCTGCTTCCAGTCATCAAGACCAAGCTGTCTTGCGCCCGCGATGACTTGGTCTTTTTACCGGATATTCGGTCTTTCTCTTCTTCTCGAACCAGGAGGCTTGGATTCGAAGACCCTCTTAGCTGGAGCGTTGTTGTCCATGCGATCGATGTGGCCGACCCAGTGTAGTCGACGGATTTTTGCCTTCCGGACTACATCTACATCCTGGTACAGCTCATAGAGTTCGCGGTTTGTGTCTTCTCCTCCATTCGCCTTCTTCGCAGACGGGACCATATATCTGACGAGAAGATAATTATTTGACCAAAATCCGGTTCTCCGGCCGACATGTCAGGCGTCCATTTAGCAAACTTACGGTGTTGTCTATGGTCGTCCGCCTTCAATTTTTACGTCAGCACAATCTTATATGAATCCAAAAGAAGTCAGAAAATAAGCCAGGGTGACACTCTGGCGATGTCCAGTTTAGCTGATCGGAGCTGAAACAACATTTCTGTGTCGATAGCCAGGTAGCAATTTTTACTGGAATTTCATGGTCTTCTGAAAAAAGACCAGCAGGTGCTTGAGGAGCCTACATCATCAAGTCTCAGGTCTCACCTCATCAGCATCGAATAACTGCCACCTAATATGAGCAAAGGCGGGACAGTGACAGAAAAGTGCTCTGCAGCGTCATCGTATTCTCCACAGGCATCGCAGAGGGTTCCGTCGCTTAAGCCAAGCACATTTAGGTGTTTAGCGATGATGCGGTGGGCCGTGAGTATGTCGGTAAGTTATCTGCAATCTTTTCTGTCAAGAGATAACAAGAAAGCCGTGGATTTCTTACAGGCTTTGGGGAGAATGCGCGGTTGTGCTGTCGAGAGGTTCAATCATCGATGGAAGCCCTAACGAAGGACGCAGGCAGTCCTAGCCTAGGAATCGGCATTAAACTGTAGGCCCCCTACACTCGTTAGAGAACAGTAGCACGCACAACACGAGTAGTTGCGGAGAAGCTAGGTCCACCTCGGACTGTAGCGCCGCCATTATTATTATTATTATATGAAAGCAGCAGTTACGTATTTGTGCGAAAGCTTATTCCACCAAACTACCGATGCATAGGAGAGTAGGAGCCTAATCATAGCCGTAGATGCAAATGGATCCTTTTGGTGATAGATCCCAGAATTTGCCGAAAATCCCCTTACACTGCCAGAAACCTGACAGTGCCTTTGCAATTTTCGTTTCGATGAGTTTATTCCACTGAAGCTTTCTAGAATGACACCCAGATATTTAGCTTCATCGGAAAAGCGGATAGTCACACCTTTTAGTACTAGTTGAGTCAAACCAGTGAAGAGGACAACCTCGGTTTTAAGAGGGTTGACTGAAAGCCCATTTCTAGTACACCAAAAGTCGATCACGTGTAGAGCTGCCTGCGCTTTTGAACACGCAGCCACTAGACACGATCCGACAGACAGTACAGCTACATCGTCCGCATAGGCCTGGGTGTAGATGTTAGAACTATCGAGAGTATCGAGCAGAGAGTCAACCCGCATACACCGCAGTAGAGGAGACAAGACGCCACCCTGCGGACAGCCCCTATTTAGAGTGTACTTACGCTCAAACTTTTCCACGGTACGACTACACTCGGAAGTCATGACGATCGACCTCACGATGAAGTTCACGTTGCGTATTTACAACTGAGGCAGAACGTGCAACGATGGAACCTTAGGTAGGTAGGTTGGTGATAGGGTCCCCTTCCGACTGGGTCGCGGCTCACTGAGAGCAACAGTTGTGTCCATTGTGCCCTGGGTGTGGGGGGTGTACCCCGTGAGACCTACACTTTTACTGCTGATTAGAACCACCCAGATTGTTGTATATATCTCAAGAGGTGCTTCAGCTCTATTTTATTCAGATCCTCCAGCTCGTCGAAGAAGTTACTGCCTAGTGTTAGCAGTCTCCTTCCCCGTAGGGCTAGACAATCGCATAGCAATTGCCAGACGGACTCTATTTCCTCCTCATCCCTGCAACTTTTACAGTAGTCGCTATGGGGGATACCTAACCTACTGGCATGGGTGCCTATCGGACAATGCCCGGTGAGAACTCGATGCAACCTTACTCAATAGCTGGATGTCATCTATAGGTTAGGTTAGGGTGCTGCTATTGAATTCAACAGAACACATAGACCACGTTGGTCCATTGTGATACCCACAGTCAGACTTCTACCATTGATCGACCGCTCCAGTGACAGTGCCGTTAATTTGGTCCCAATACCAAAGGGTGACTAGACCAGATTTGAGAAACCGGATAAAAGCGTATTAACTTTGCTTCCACTGGGATTCGAACCTGGGACGCCTCTAACTTATGGCAGGGACTTAACCAACTGCGCCACCCAGTCGTCATCGGTAACAGATTCTGAAAAACAACAACTGGAAAAACTATCTTGTCACTTTTTATCAGGACGGATGTAATCACGGCGGGTTACTTTTCTGTTTGAAATGCAGACAAGTGATGAGGATGACGCGATTATACTATGTACTATAGATGCTTTGCAAATACTGATTGAACCAACATTAAAATTTGACTTTTAAAGAAGGAGTCTTTCTGGTTTCAGTTCCCGAGAAGGCAGTCGCATATGTGCAGAGGTCTGGTTAAGTACGTAGGAGAGAGATGTACTACCTGCACGTCATCACAGAATAGCTCCATCTGGATATGGTCCCAATTGGTGTTGACCTAAATCAAGGCTTTGGTTGCTGCTTCTTCATTTGAAATCAAAGTATGAGGCTGTTGTTTCGTCTAGACCCCTGATTCACATGCTGTAAGTAGATACAGCAGTGTGTGTTTTCACTGATGTAAGTAGATGCACTCCCCTACTTTTTCCGTATTCTTTAACTGTTCAAAATCCCTGCCAAGAGACCCCTCTTATCAGTTCTTTTACACAGAAAAAGTGGGTTATTTTCAAGCTTCAGTGACATATAAAGTTTCTAAAGTAAGAAAAACTCTCGAGGATAACATCCACTGAAAGCATTGTTATGATCACAGTTCACTAATTGCATCTAACTCGCATCACATCCCTTTCCTCCCACCCACCACGACCACCATCATCATCCCCATCATCTGCATCACAATAGGGCATCCTCGCATTCAAATGAAAGCAGAAACCACTCGTCTCTTAACTTCCCCCTATAGGATCGCTCCCACACCACCAAACAAAATAAAAAGTGTATTTCGAACTTTTTAAACAACTACTACTCGTACACTCCTCCAGGAGCGTCCCCCGCCAGCCCCAGCCTAGACGTGGTCGAAGGGCGACGGCATACAAATTGGGTTCACAGATACTACAAGTGCATAATTCAAACTCAACATGCAACTACAGCCCGAAATGGTGGGCGGAGTGGAGGGCTGGCGGTGGTGTGGGGTGGAAAATACGACGAGAAACGAAACGAAAAACTTTTCGAATTAAATGTGTATTCCATTTGTGCATTAAAAACAGGACAAAGGATAATTCATCATAATTTCGAAATGTTAGCGAAACTGCGCGAAACAATAAAACTCTGAAGAAAAATTCGTTTTTCATTTTTTTTTTGTTTTTCAATGGTTGAGGAAACTTTCTTTCCTCCTCCTAGCTCTCTTTGGGTTTTGTGCAGTGAAGGCTGGAAGGTTTTCAGGAAAATTTGCTTTTGTTTTGTATCTTTTTTCACAGGAGCTTCGTCGTCGCGCTGAACTGTTGAAAGTTTAAGCGATAATTCGTTTCATTACTTGTAATTCATTGAGTTGAGAGTGGGGTGCCAGACTTTGGTGTCTCATAAAGGACTCAAGAGAAGGACGTATGCTCGATGTCCTCATAAAACTTTTGGTGAAAGTTAAAATGAAAGTATGTCAAATTAGCAAGGACATCAACCTGATATTGTTTTGTCTTTACAAAAAAAGTTGATGAACGTATGTATTTTTGACTTTGCAATGGTCTTTAGTGGGGCGCCATGTTGAGTTGTCACTCATTTGACTGATGGTCTCAATTTGAGGATCCTGTAAACAATAAGTTGTTGTTAAATGAAACTGAGCGAAGTTTTTGCGTTTAAGCATAGTCGTCATCGTCGTCGCCTTCTGCTCCGTTTGCTTTAATGACTTAAAATAAGTTTAACATTTTTGAGAACGTTACCGAGATGTGAGGATAAATTGCAAGAGCGCATAAATTGAAGGGATCATCCGTTTGGTATCTATGTACAAGGTGGGCCATCTAGTCTTTTTTTTAAATCATTGGTTATTTTGACACTGACAGCTGTTTTCCGGTCGAAATCTTGACAGAAAGTCAGTATAATACCCCCGCGGAACGAAATGAGTTATTGGGAAATATTGAAAACTTATTTTCAATCAGTGAGTGCTCAAACAGTGCGTTTTTTGAAAACAAGTGTTGGCTGAAATGAAGCAAGTTTGTGCAAAAAGTTCGTGAGACTGGTATGCTAGTGAATAACACTCATGGTCCCTGTCGTCGTACAATGCGCACAGATGAGATTGTGGCTGCTGCTGTTGCGGCCGAGAGTATGAGACCCAATTCACGAACATCAACTCGCCATCGATCTTAACGGCTTAACATTTCACGCACTAGCCTGAAGAGAATTCTGCACAAAGATCTCGGATTATTCGGTTACAAGGTCCAATTGACTCAGCAATTGAAGGCGCGTCACCATCCGCTTCGTTATCGCTTCGTAGTTTTAGCCTTAGGGCAGCTTGAATTGGACAACGATTTTGGCGAAAAATCATATTTTCTGACGAGGCGCATTTTCATCTCGGCGGATACGTTAACAAACAAAATTGCCGCATCTGGGGCTGGGGCTCGGAAACGTTATTGTCGAGAAGCCAATGCACCCACAGAGAGTGACAGTTTGGTGCGGATTGTGAAGTGGTGGCATTATTGGATCATTTTTCTTCGAAAATGAGGCTGGGAACAACGCTTCGGTTAACGGTGGTCAACGGTTATGGACCCATGTTAGTCGACTTTTTTTTTACTGAATTTGAAGACATGGATCTGGACGACCTCTGGTTCGCGGCGGATGGCGCGCAATGCATCACAGCCCATGCCACAATCGATCTGTTAAGCACCAAATTCCCAAATCCTGTTATCAACCGTCTTGGCGATGTCAATTGGGCGCCTTGAAACTGCGATTTGAACGCTTTGTACTTTTTTTGTGGGGAACCGTGAACGTGAGGGGCCGATGTTATGCCAACAAACCGGAAACGATTCAAGCACTTAAGGCCAATATCATCCAAGCAAACCGTGAGCTACAGGCCGAAACCATCAACAAGCTCTTAGAAAATTGTACTACCGCTAAGCCAGTCGAGGCAGCCACTTGAACGAGGTTTTATTTCATAATTATTTGGAATGTTTGTTCTTACTAATAGAGCCATAATACATACAAAACAATATTTTATTTAATAATTTGGTTCATTTTATTGCATATTTAAAAATAAACTTGTATTAGGTTCACCCTGTACATACAGCGGATCACTAAAGAACTCTGACATATTTTTACTATTTGATAGTGATAAATTTGTATAACTCGCAAAAAGATTTTTTCCTTTTGGAATCAAGTCTTATTCTCGGATGAGGGTAAATTTAGTTCATTTAAATCTCATGGTCGATCTTGCATGTGGCGAAAACCAAATAAAGAGCTAAACAAATTAGAAGCCGCGATACAACCTGGTGGTGGCAAATCGACTGGAGCAACTGATTGCAAAAGTCGCAGGCCTGTTCCATTCCTGGTTGGTTAGCTCTGTTCAAAGCTGCTTGTACAGTCAAGAACATTCAGTTTCATACGATTGTAATTTTGAATAATAAACTTGATTTAAATGAAAGCGTTGGAAGTCAAACAAATTTGAATATTTTTTAATTACTTCTTGAAATATTTAGATACTAAATAAAGAAAAAAAATAAAAGAAATGCATAATTACAATAAAATAAAAAAAATAAGATGGGAATAACAAAAATATAGGAACATTCAATTTCATACGGCAAAGAAATAGAAAAAAACAAGTGACAAAAAGTTAACAAAATCTTCAATATTTTGAATTGCTCTTACTTTCTATGACAGCCTTAAGTCATTTTTAAGTAATCTCTGACGGAACTTTGGCCCACTCTTCTGAAATTACTTGCTGTGATTGGCTTTTGGTCCGTGTTTGGTTATTCGAACTAATTTGTTTGTCCAGATACTCCCATAAATGTTCGATCGGGTTAATATCTGGACTGTGAGGTGTTTCCATCACTTTGGGACAGTTGTATAATAACCACGTTCGCACTAGCAAAGACTTATGCATGGGGTAAATGTCCTGGTAAAAATGGAAAGTGTTTTCAGTGCCCAATTTTTGAGCACTATGAACAATTTTTTTTTTTCAAAATTGCCAAATACATTTCTTTGTTTATGTTTCCATCAATAAATTCCAAATTTTCAACTCTTTCATGGCACATGGAACCCCATAACATCATTGACTGACTACCATGCTTAGTACCCGTATGCAACTGGATGTTCTTAACTGTACCTAGGTAATGTCCCTAGCTCTTGGTAAGAAGTTCAGGTGGAATTTGAAGCTTTTCCTACCTACGCCCGACTATTAAACTTAATGATCTTACACCTATTAGCACCTTTTTTTCATAAAAAAAACTCGAAGTTCTGATAGATCATTATATAAGAACCACCAACTCATCAAGTAGAATTTCGTCTGCTCGAAAACGTTCTCCAATCTCATATAGGAATGATAAAAAAATTAGTTGCGGCTTAGTTGCAAATTTGCAACTTGAATTTTGTCTTGAGGTCGGTCTTCATCATCACTCCAGTGAGCAGGCAAATCGTCCTACTGTGGAAAAGTCTGAGCATGAGGACACTCTTTACCTTGAGTTCCTTCACCAACTCCTCCCAGAAACTAACCGAACTCCTAACTGCCCTAAACCAGAGGAGTGCCTTCCTCCTAAATAAATCCTCTGTTGACCTAAACAACTGGGCTTCACTTACGCCCCTAGCTTCCCGTAGCTCTTTCACCCGCTCGAGGAACGAGTTGATGAATGTACCACAGAAATCTCCAATGAAACTCAGACCCCACTTGGACAAGTTCTCCACCTTTTCTGACACCAGCTGGACCGCCCTTGCTGGTTCTTGAATATCTGCGGTTTCTGTTCCTGGTCCGGATGCTTTGAGTGGTGAGGCTCGTCCTTCTCCTCCTCCAGTGGTCCTCTTCTGCATCCCCTTCTCCCCCTCTTCCCCGAGAGCCGAGTCACCCTCCAGGTTCGCCAACAATATGGCCACCAACCAGACAGAGATCGGTGCATCAGAGAGCCCATCATATGCAAGTAGTTGTGCGGACTTCTGACAAATTGTGTCTCTGGAGTTGGCGTGCGAGTTTTGAATAATTCTTTCAAGAGTGATGTTAAAGAAGTCGCATGATAGCGCGTCGCCTTGCCTGAATCCTTTTTTGACATCAAAGGTCTAGGTTAGGTCTTTACTGACCTTGATGGAACAGCATGCATTCTCCATCGTCATCCTACACAAAAAGAACGAGTTTGGTAGGGATGCCAAAACTAGACATTGCTCTGTATAGCTCGTCTCTATAGGTTATGTCATACGCGGCCTTAAAATCGATAAAAAGGTGGTGGGTACCGATTTGTTGCTCCTGGGATTTTTCCACGATTTGCCGCAGTGTGAATATTTGGTCGATGGTGGATTTTCCTGGCATAAAGCCACCCTGGTATGGACCGATCAGGTTGTTAACGAATGGCTTTAGGCGTTCACACAACACGGCAGATAGGATCTTACAGGCAATGTTTAACAGACTGATGCCTCTACAGTTGGCGCTTTTCGGAGGGTCTCCTTTTTTGTGGATCGGACAACCAAAAGAAGGCACACCTTCTTCCGACCATATTTTATAGATTAGTTGATGCATGCTCCTTACCAAGTCATCGCATGCTTCTTTGAAAAGCTCAGCCGCTAGGTCGTCAGCTCAGTCTTTGTTGGACTTTAGTTTTGTCATCATCGGACCTAATCGATATATCCGAGCTGTTTTAACAAGACATCGGTTCTCGTACATGCCATACAAGCGGAGCAGCGCTGGAACGAGACGGCCTTTTAAATGATATGCTTTCCATACATAATGACATGAATCTAGTTTCAAAATAAAATCAGAATCAATTTCATAGATTTCATGTTTATTGCTTTACTTAAATTTCTTTTCCTATCGTTCCTATCTGTTCACTCTGTATATTCCTTTGGCCAATCGCCGATAGGATCCCCTTCTGAATTGAATTTCTGGCGATGTGCTTTTCGCCGTTTTCACTTAAAGTCGCCAATGGAGTTTCGTAAGAATTGACAATAATATCAACTGTCGAAAGGAGAAGTGGAAGTCGACACCATTTCATCCTTTGTGTGGTTGACATGTCAACGCTTTGAAGTATTGACTTGCACACGTCCTCAACAACTCTACAACAACTCGAGTCCTACCTCAACACTGTCAAGCTTACACAAGTCCTGTGGGAGAAGAGTCATCATCATATTTCTTAACACAACCGGGAATACGTATAAACAACCAAATGGTGACTCTGCATTCCACTGCAGCATCAAGTGATTTTCCTTCCATATATCCCTTCCTATCAGGGAAAACTTGAATCCTATTTACAAGATAATCCCTCTGGTCTTGAGGTCAAAGTCGATCCCAAATATTTGGTGCAAAACCCTTCCCTTCATCTGGACGTGGACAAATGATGTTTTCTCATGACACAAGACACATTCAAACCACAGAATGACATTTTGCTTTCACTCCGCTTTCCCAAAAAACTACCGCATTGCCGTAGAAATGCGATAGACCAAGAGCAAACAGAAGATAAGATTAACCGACGAACCAAAGACCTTGCCCTTTCTCACATGATTCCTCACAGAACAACCCCAACCAGCATGAAGAAATTAAAATGTTGCAGGCAATCAATATATACCTCAGACGACCGGAACGACATCCGTTCCTTAGCCCTTAGCCAACTCATCTATAATTCCTGGCAAATCCCCGGACAAACATTCTATTTATCTTCTTGATTTCATGCCAACATTCACACATCCTCCTTCAGCTGGCCACCCCACCACACCCACCCCGCCAACGCCTTCCCGCCCTCGTTCTCAATTCCGATTCATTGGTCCTCATGGGGATCAATACGACGAGTATACAATAAAATTTGCCACAAGAGCCATTCGAATCAATTGACTGTGAAAAATACCACCATCTTTACAAAATTACCACTTCAATCTCCCAACCCGTCCCGTGCACCCTTCCCCCACCGGTGGTAAACAACCGGTTTGCCAAAAGGATTACAGGATGTGGGAACGGGTGAAATGTGCTTTTTGTCTCTCCCTTTTGTTTTGCTTTTAAATCTCCACCTGTGCCAGATAAACGTCACGTGAAGTGGTGAAGAAGAGTTCTCTTGGATTTGTCGAATTAGTTTACACGCTTAATTAAACGTTTGTTTGCGCTCTCCAGTGGGCGAAGGAGGCTTGCAAAATCAATCGATACCATGGCCCTTTGAGGAGATGACGATTAAATCCTCTCGCAAAGCACCATAATGAGTTATGTCCTCAGTATGAACGCTTAAACACCCAATTGCTCAAGTAGCTCAAGTGTTATTAACGCCATAAGACCGTCAACACCGCCCATCCACCCACCATCCACCATTTAGCATCCACCATCAACCTGCCAATTGCCGGGAAAGGCCATTTACGTTCAGTGGCTTTAAACGTGGCTGTTTGTATTCAATTTGAGATTTGTTGCCTTGAGCTGAAATTTTAGGTACCCCCTCCCCCCACTCAGCATGGTCTTCTCCTCATGGAGTTCTCCATCACCCACCGCACACGGCCTCTCATCGTTCAGTTTATATTTTATGAATTCTTTCGTTTTTCTGGAGCGAAATTAGAATTTAGGAACCTACTTAGTGAACTCACCCACTCATCCATTCACTCCGCTTGTGTGGCTGTGTATCCGTCATAATGAGGCTGAGTGAGTGTGTATGTGTGTGTGTGAGTTGGGAAACCGAAAGAATTACATTTTCGAAAAGATGTATCCTTGGGGGTATAAAAATTCATGAAAAATATTGTTTTTGCATGAAATTAGCATTAATTTCGCCTGCATCCATCGCCATCTGCCCGAGAGGACAAAGCAAGGATCCTTTTGCCCTTACAGATGGCAGAAAGTCGAACCGCACAAGGAAATCAAGGTGACCACTGTTTGGATGGGTGGTTGATGGTTCGAGGGAATATCGGTCGTCCAGTGAAAATGAAAGCGTGGCGTTTGGAAAACTGATTTCCTTTTTGCCCACTGTTGGTATCCTTGTTCTTGTTGTAGCTGGATGACGAAAATTAGCATATGTCACCAGCAGAGTGGAAAATGTATTTCGAAAAATAGACAAAAACCGCTGATTGGGTGCACAGGCCACATCGTCAGCTTGTTTTGGGGTTTTTGCTGCGAATGTGTGCAAAGTTTACTGCTTCATCTGCAAAAAACAAATTTAATTAAATTTGAAGCAGTTTTCAGGTAAATGCACGATGAATGGCAGTGATTGAACCTGGGGCTGTTTTGACGTGAGGAGGGAGAAAGTAAGGACTAGTATAAATTTTCGACTGGATGGCGCAGTTGGGTAAGTGCCTGCCCCAAGTCAGAGGGGACCCAGGTTCGAATCCCAGTGAAGTCGAATCTGGTCCAGTCACCATTTGCCGTTGGGATGAAATTAACGGTACTGGAGTAGGTTGCTACCTGTCAGTACAATGGACCAGTTTTGAGTCTGAGTGTTCCAGCAGCGCTCAAAAAATCCTCCATTCTCCATTTTCTTTAAAATGGTAGGTAGGTTTTAGTAGCACCATTGTGCAGCTGGGTGTATCTCCGGTGAGTTCATCTTCTTCTTCTTCTGATGGCGCTACAATCTGAGGTGGACCTGGGCGTCAAACAGCAAAATCTCTGCAGCTGGCACGATCTTTAGCCGGCTGTATGGACGTTCTCTATTGAGTTGCCCCACAGGGGCAGCATCGAAGACTCTTCGGGCTGTTGCAGTCTTGTCCATGTGCTCTAACCATTTTAGACATTAATTCCATAGATGAATGGCTAGACCCATGTAAAGGTACATCCCATACAATTCGTGGTTCAATCTTCTTCTCAAGATCCCATCAACGCAAACAGGACCAAATTGAAGGCAGATCTCTTCTCGCAAAAAATCTAAAAGGCTTCTTCATCTGCGTTTGAGGTTGTCAATTACTCCGCCAAAGTTCAAGGTGTTATATAATGTCAGCTTAGTTCTTCGAGAGAGGAGGACCTCTTGAGTCCATAGAAACAGCGATAGGCAAGAGTTATTCTGCGATTAATCGAACTCCTTTACTACCTCGAATGTGTATCTGCCTATAGTGACGTTGTGGCCAAGTTTTCGAAATTGTATGTCCTTCCTTAACCCATTAACGACCGCTGTACTCAACTGAGTACACTCGCTTAAATCCCTGTAGTTCAGTTTTTTTTCAGTATCAAAAATATTTTAAAAAATCGTACATTCTAGAAAAAATACTTAAACTAGATATACAATAATTGTATTCCTATACTATCTTACTGGCCCTATGCGGGCACTCTAAGTTTATCTATGAATTTATCATTTATTTTGACTTTCGGCTTCCTTTTGTGTATTTTACTTATAATTTTAATAATATTTAAAAAAATACTTATACTAAGAAAAATTAATTAAAAACTTGGTAACCTAAACATTGTTTTTATTTATATTCTTAACCTAACTTAAACTAACCTAAACTAACCTATCTAATGCTTTTTTTTTGAATTTTTTATTTATTTATTTTTTTTTGCATATTTTTTGGATTTTTTAGATTTTTTTCCTTAAAATTACCCTAATCTAATGCCCTAACTTAAATGTAAACTGAAAACAATTGGGGCGTCTGATGGAGCTGCAACCACTAATAGAACCCACGAACCTTAACATTTCGAAGCGTTAATACGCGAACCATGTAGACACAAGCGTCTGCACCTAGCCTCTATTAACGAACTCCTACTCTCACCTCCCCGTGGTGAAATCCGGGAGCCGAGTACCCTCGACAGAAGATGGGGTAACCAACCCTCGTGGGACGTCTGGGCGGCTGCAAACGAGAGAGGGGGGAGTGTGAGTCTACCAGGGCTCATCACTCTTTTTAGGATGGCGGCGGAGGAGCTGGTCAACTGATTGGCCAACGGCGGCATCCACAACTCCAGTCAGCAGGAGCTACCTGGTTTCCATGGTAAGGTCGGGACCTTGGAATAGAGATGGCGGCGGATGAGCCCTTCTTTTAGGGCCAACGGCGGCGCTCACAGCCTGCAAGACCCCTTTGTCCGGGGGCTAAACAAATGGACCTGTCCTCCCAGTTGGAGGTTGTGCGTGGGGTTAACTTCCTCACCACGTAAAAAAATATCGAGTTGAGAAGCAACAATATGCCTCGGATACGGACGGATTTACTGTTGACGACCCCAGCAAACGGAATAAGGACAATGACTTTCGGTTCTGCACGTGGAATGTGAGGTCCCTGAACAGACCACGTGCAGCCGATGAACTCGCGGAGGCCCTAGACTGCTATAAAGCAGACGTTACCGCAATCCAGGAAGTGCGATGGGATGGGCCGGGCAAAAAGAGGATGAAAAACTGCGATATCTACTACGGCGACTGTTACAGAGAGCGAAGGCAGCGATTATTTGGATGTGGATTTGTTGTTCGAGGCAGA
Source organism: Myathropa florea (assembly GCA_930367185.1). Classification (NCBI taxonomy): domain Eukaryota; kingdom Metazoa; phylum Arthropoda; class Insecta; order Diptera; family Syrphidae; genus Myathropa; species Myathropa florea. The sequence continues at coordinate 38,523,471 of OV884004.1, read as the reverse complement.
CTTAGGCAAAAAGTCTTAAGCTTTAAGTACATAAGCGAGCGCCTCATAACAATCCGCATCAAGGCTAAATTCGGCAACATCAGCCTAATCTGCGCCCACGCCCCAACAGAGGACAAAGATGACGATAGTAAGGATGACTTCTATGATCTCCTAGAAAGAACGTACGATCAATGCCCCAGCTACGACACCAAGATCGTTCTAGGAGATTTCAACGCTAAGCTGGGTAAAGAGGACATCTTTGCTAGAGTCATCGGTAAACACAGCCTGCACGACACCACGTCCGAAAACGGACTCAGGCTGGTGGACTTTGTTACGGGGCGAAACCTCTCTGTAGCTAGCACGCGGTTCCCACATCTCAACATCCATAAAGGGACCTGGCGGTCCCCTGATCATTCAACCGTCAACCAGATTGATCACGTTGCGATCGACGTCAGACACTCCTCCAATATTCTTGATGTCCGAACGTTCCGAGGCGCCAACATCGACTCGGACCATTTCCTTGTTGTAGCCAAGGTAAGGACACGGATATCGAGAGAAGAACGGAGTCGAGGAAGCCAACCACGGTTTGACGTCGAAAAGCTACAATCGCAACAGACTGCCAGGAACTTTGCCGATCGAGTCTCCCTGAAACTCTCCGAAAGTTCGACGCCGCCTGCACTAACAATAGACGAAGAATGGAAACGTTGTCAAAGAGCCATCAGAGAAGCCGCTACTGATGTGCTGGGTTTTAAAACGCCAACAAGAAAAAACCCCTGGTTTGACAACGAGTGCAGGCAGGCACATGCAGCAAAGCAAGAAGCCTACCGGGCAACGCTGCATCGAACCACGAGAGCTGTTCGTGAGCTCTACGAACGGAGAAGAAGGGAAGAGAACCGGCTTCTCAGGAAGAAAAAGAAAGAGCACGAGAAGCGCGCGATCGAGGAGATGGAGAGGTGTTATGGCAGGAATGATGTCCGAAAGTTTTACCAAAGGGTAAAACTTTTATCGAATGGATATAAAGTTCGGACAGAAGCTTGCCGGGACGAAAATGGACAGCTAGTAGTAGATTCGCAGTCGATACTGAGAATTTGGAAAAATCATTTCTGCAGACTGTTGAACGGCGATGAGGACACAAATACCGCTGTCAGGCAGAATGTTCCACTCAACACAACGGACGATGATAGAAGAGAATACCGTCCCCCCGACCTAGACGAAGTCAAGATAGCGATATCGAGACTGAAGTCTAATAAAGCTGCTGGTGCAGATAGTCTGCCCGCCGAAATGTTTAAAGCAGCTGGAGGTGATCTGGTAGGGCGCATGCACCAGCTCATCTGTAAGATATGGTCGGAGGAAAGCATGCCCGATGAGTGGAATCTCAGTATCGTTTGCCCGATCCACAAGAAAGGAGACCCCTTTGACTGCGCCAACTATCGAGGGATAAGTCTCCTTAACATCGCCTATAAGGTCTTCTCTGCCGTTTTGTGTGAACGCCTGAAACCATTCGTGAACAAACTGATAGGTCCTTACCAGTGTGGTTTCAGGCCCGGGAAGTCCACCATCGATCAAATTTTCACACTGCGGCAGATCCTGGAGAAGACCCAGGAAATGCAGATCGACACACATCATATATTTGTCGATTTCAAGGCCGCATATGACAGCGTGCATCGAGACGAGCTATACAGCGCCATGTCTAGTTTTGACATTCCTGCTAAACTCGTCAGACTGAGCAGGATGACGATGGAGAACTCTCGCTGCTCCATCAAGGTCGGTAACGAACTCACCGAGACCTTCAATGTCAAAAAAGGTTTTTAGACAAGGCGACGCGCTGTCATGTGATTTCTTTAACATCATTCTTGAGAAGATCGTGCAAAACTCACTGGCCAACACAAGAGGCACGATCTTCCAAAAGTCCGTTCAACTGCTAGCTTACGCGGATGACATTGACGTGATTGGGAGAACACAGCGAGCCGTCAATGATGCGTTTGCTGGCATTGAAACGGAAGCGGCTAAAATGGGTCTGGCGGTAAACGAGGGCAAAACAAAGTATATGCTGTCATCGAGAAAGGACGCACAACATCGACGACTTGGCCAGAACGTCACCATAGGCAGCTATAACTTTGAGGTAGTAAAGGACTTCGTCTACCTTGGCTCCGCGGTTAACAGTACAAACAACATCAGTACCGAGATCAAACGCAGAATTACTCTTGCCAACCGCTGTTTTTATGGGCTCAAAAGGCAATTGAGTAGTAGAGCCCTCTCTCGGAAGACCAAGTTGACTTTGTATAAGACCTTGATCATCCCAGTCCTGCTTTACGGTGCAGAGGCATGGACAATATCCCAAGCGGATGAACAGTCTCTTGGTCTTTTCGAGAGAAAAGTTCTGCGCGCGATCTTTGGTCCTGTTTGCGTTGATGGCATTTGGAGGAGAAGATTCAACCACGAACTGTATGGGCTGTACAGCGACATGAGTCTAGCCAGGCGTCTACGGATCCAACGCCTAAGATGGCTAGGCCATGTAGAGCGTATGGACAACTTAGCTCCGGCCCGAAGAGTCTTCGACTCTGAGCCTGTGGGACAACGCAACAGAGGACGTCCACGAACAAGGTGGCGCACACAAGTCGAGGGGGACCTCTGCCGGCTTGGTGTGCGAAACTGGAGACAGCTGGCGAAAGATCGTGCTGGCTGGAGAGGCATGTTGAGTGAGGCCCAGGTCCACCTCGGATTGTAGCGCCCTAAGAAGAAAAAGAACCTTAACATACTCTGTTCTGTCGCAAATAGAGATGGATCTACTGAACCGGAGATCAACCGGATTAACTCTTGCGACATCGCCCTCGTAGAGGAGTCGCCTATCCACCGTCCTTCGCACCACGTGGTAGATCAATGAACATCGATCCGCATCCTGGATTCGGTCAAGGTACAAAAACGCCTCCGGTGGAATAAATCTACTTCGGCGAGTGATCTCATGATATGCTTCATTGGAGTAGTAACCTCCAAATATTAGCTCATTTTCCGAGCTCATTGCTCGTGCATCATCTTAATAATAAAATTATCCACACTGTTGAAGTTTGCTTCGCTATACAAGAACTCCTTGGATTAAAATTTCTTGTACTCAGATTCTGGGGTTCTGTACTTTTTTGAGACAAGCCCGTAGACACTGGCTCTCGAACAGCCTTATATTTTCCATCTGGAAAGGACTCACGTTGAACCACACTGGACAACCGTACGCCAAGACTGGCCGGATGAAGGCCATGTAGAAGATTACCTTCACCCTGGTATCAAGTTGGCTGCTATAAAACAACCCTCTTGCCACAGAAAAGGCCTTCCTTGCTTTCGTCAGAGCAGTAGCTATATGTCTGTTGAAATATAGGTACTGATCCAGCCAAATGCCTATGTACCTTACTACACTTTTCACTGCTAACGGCTCCCCCTGCGGGTGAAATATGCCGAACTTGCGCCAGATTTTTTTCATGTCTCTTAAGACCAGAAAAGGATGGTTTAACACTTCTAGTAGTTGATTTTCAACTTCCAGTCGTCGTAAAATCGCTGCATTTTCTCAAAGTCACGTTGCAGGAGGATGTTGATGTCCTCAACCTTCGGCGCTGTTCAGTATGCCACCAAGTCATCGGCGTATGCGATCAAGTGCTGCATGGAGCCAATCAGCTCACTGGTGAAAATAGTGAAGAGGATTGGTGAGTTAACTGGCACTGGAGTAGGTTGTTACCTGGCAGTACAATGGACCAGTTTTGAGTCTGAGTGCTCCAGAAGTCTTCAAAAATCCGAAAAAAAAAAATTATTATATCACAATAAAAATCGCTGTAACTTAACCATTCATCGCTAAGCCCATTCGACAGGCTTCGAGTGAATGCCAGCAAACGCTTTATGGCTCGCCGTTTTAATAAAAAAAAACGTCAATGTCATCTGCCTATGCCAAGAGTTGTACGGACTTTCAGACTGGCCTCTTCTGTTGGGCAGTGAGTTCTGCACGATCTTCTCAACATCGATGTTAAAAAGGAAACATGACTACGCATCGCATTGTTTAAAACAATTTTGACGTTGAAGGTCTCGGTGAGTTCATTACATGCCTGCATGGAGCAAGGAGAGTTCTTCACCGACATCCTGTTCAGTCTGACGAGTTTCGTAGGAATGTCAAAACCAGACATGGAGCTGTGTAGCTCATCAAATCTCACGCTGTTATATGCGGGCTTGAGATCGACGAATAGGTGGTCACTGTAGACGTTTTCCAAGATTTGCCGCAATGTGAAAGTTTGATCGATGGTGGACCTCCCTGGCTTGATAGGTCACACTGATAAGCACCCATCATATTATTCGCGAAGGTTTTCAGGGGCTCACATAAAATGGCAAAGATGATCTTTTAGACGGTGGGTATCCCTCGATAGTTGCCGCAGTCAAAGGGGTCTTATTTCTTGTGGATTAAGCGAACGATACTGAGATTCCATTCATCGAGCATGCTTTCCTCATATATACCATATCTTACAGATGAGCTGGTGCATGCGCCCAACCATATCATCTCCAGCAAGCAGACCATCTGCCCCAGCAGTTTTGTTAGACTTCAGTTTAACTCGACTTTGTCTTGGTCGGGGGGACAGTATTCTCTTCTGTCATCGTTCGTTGTGTTGAGTGCAACATTCTGAAAAACACCTAATATTTTTTTAAGACTACACCTCTTTCGAATCACTGACAATGCTCAAAGGGTATAACTGTCTAGAAAAAGCTTCTCAATTCCGCCGTTCGGAGTCGGCATTAAACTGTAGGTTCCCTCCACTCGCGAGAAAATAATTGCAGGCAAAACATAAGCGGTTGCTGAGAAGCTAGGCCCAGGTCCACCTCGGTCTGTAGCGCCGCCATTATTATATTATTATTATTATTATAACCTACTGCTCATTTCTGGTTAAGCTCATTGGATAAATGTTAGAAATGCCGGTAAAATGTATCCAATATTACCTGCAATAATTATCAACACCTGAAAGGAGAGACTTTTTCATTCAGTTATGAATGTTTCCTTGTCCGTTGCTTCTTAAACGTGGACAAATCCGAGGTTATGGGTATTTCCAGAACGCCTGTTCAATGCACTCTACATGTTACTGGAGTCCCATTGAAACAAGTGGAGAAGTTTAAGTATCTCGGGCTCTTCGTCACGCCTCTTCGCTTCGCTTAGCACGTCATTCAAATTGCCGCCTCCACTTCGCTGGCAGTGGTTCAAGCGGTCGGTCTAATTTCTGATGACTCAGTCTTAAATGAATGTTGACCTCGAGCTCATTAGCGTGGACTAGGAACTTGACGTAGCCCCAGAGAAAATAATTGAGTGGTGTCACGCTCGCCGTAAGATGACCCAGTCGCCAATTTTCTCCTTCACAACTTCGACCATTGCGTCGGCTTTAAGAGCCAACCATAATGGCCGTATAGAAACTTAAGATAACTGAAGCAAGCGAATACACAAAAATAATAAAATGTGACCATAATAACCGCTTCGCTCAGTTTTGGTAAGTTTGATCATTTTTGCTTTTGAAATAAATCGCTCTCTACATTTGCATGTCTGTTGGCAGCTGAATTCTCCTTAAGTTCCTATAAGCAGTTATGGACACTTTGAAATTGGACGATGCTACTTTTCGTTTTGGTTTTGACATAAGTTTATCTTTTTTATACGGTCAATATGGTTGGCCATTCAGCATCGCGTTGTTGTCGAGCCCTGGCCACAGAAAATCAGTTAACATCGCTCTATACCTGAGAAAAGTTCTAAGTTTACCTAAAAAAATATTCTTTCATTTGGTTGTATTCAGTAACAATTCACGAGGATGATTTCAAAGATCAAATCTTATTGGTTTTCCCAGACATATCATTAAGATCTGTCACCATTTAAAAAAAGCATTAAAATATAAATATTTTGTTTATGGGGGACAAAAGAGAGTGCTCCAACTACAGGGGCATATTTCGTTTAAGTCTCCCGGGTAAAGTCTGCGCTAAGGTGTTTAAGGCGCATTCTAGAGTTATTGTCGATTCCAGGATGGGAGATGAACAGTGCGGTTTTCTTCCTAGCAGAAGTACAACCGATCAGCTTTTCACTCTAAGAATGGTACTCGAGAAGGCTTGGAAGTACGCCAAACCGATCTACAGTTGTTTTGTAGATTTGGAAAAGGCATACGACCGAGTTCCTCGAGGTAAACTCTGGAGTGTTCTGCAGGAGTATGGGATTGATAGTTCTTTGTTGAGGGCCATTCAGTCTCTATACACAATCTGTAGTAGCTGTGTTCGGGTTAACGGTAGTAAATCAACACCTTTCACCGTGGGCGTTGAACTTCGCCAAGGGTGCGTTTTGTCACCTCTCCTTTTCATTATATATATGGACTGGATGTTACAGCGCAGTCGAGGCGAGGAATGTTTCACATTGGGAGAGTTGAGGGTAAGTCACCTTCTGTGCAGATGACTTAGTCATCCTCACATCCTCCCAGATAGAACTCCAGCGCGCGCTAGATAGGTTTGTGACCATATGTGCTGATGCTGGGAAGAAGGTTAACGTGGACAAATCCGAGGTTATGGTTATTTCCAGAACCCCTGTTCAATGCAGTCTACATGTTCGTGGAGTCCCATTGAAACAGGTGGAGAAGTTTAAGTATCTCGGGGTCTTGTTCACGAGTAATGGGAGGAATAATGCTGAGCTTTCCTGTAGGATTGGTCAAGCTGGGTCAATTTTGAAACAACTTGGTCGATCTGTAATCAGGAAGGCAGAGGTTGGTGTCAAAGCCAAGTTAGCGGTTTCTAACGCAGTATTTGTTCCAATCCTCACCTATGTTCATGAAATTTGGTTAATGACCGAAAGAATAAGATCGCGAATACAAGCTGCCAAGATAGGATTTCTTCGTGCTATTGTGGGAGTTACTCGCCGGGATAGGGTGAGAAAAATGGTAGTGCGCGAGGAACTCAATGTTGGACAGCTGCTTCTTCGTACGGAAAGGGCTGTACTTCGATGGTTTGGTCACGTGGCAAGAATGTCCCCAACATCAGGACTTCCGTGGCGTGTCTTGAATGCGATTCCATCAGGTTGGCGACCGCTTGGCAGACCCAGGACGACATTGTTGGACCAGGTCTAAAACTCGCCTGGTTGCGCTTGGGCATAGCTCCTGATGAGATAGAGTCGATGGCGGAGGATAGAGTGGTCTGGAGATCTCTCGTGCATGCATTGGCCCCGCGACGCCTTCAGTGGAACATGCGGCAACGAAAATGAGATGAATATTTAGGACATCTGCCAGGAAATGGTATCATTTCTAATGGTTCCCAGAAACGCCACAGAGACTTGTTTTCTGTTTTTATTGATCGTCCCCAATGATTACCCTTTTGCACTTCAAGTACTTTCAACTATGTGTAGCATCGAATATTTTAAGCATCACTTTCCGCAAGGAACTCACCACTCAGAAACCGATGTCAACATTTTCCAATGACTCTCCGATTTCATTAAATATTTTTGCTTCTCTCTAGAGCCCGGTAGTCGTTTTGGTTACATTTACACAGCAAAACATCTCAGTCATACATCCCTCTAAGAATCCAGTCCAAATAGCGGTCCCTGTACTGAATGGTGATAAATTGACAGAGCATCCTTCAGATAAACATCGAGTACCACGAACAGCACGTCGAAACGCCAAGTGGCAAGTGAAGCGTTTCAAATAACAACATCGAGTATGGTTACCGAATGTCCCCTGGGCACTCGGCGTGACTTTGATTGAATGCATTTATTTATCTTTTTTATTAAGGACACGCAGTAAAATGATTTAAGTGAATATCAGCGGACCGCCACTCGTCCTCCCCCAAGGGCCTGTTCGGCCACCGGACAATATCTCACACTTGATTAATTGCATTGCCACGTCAAAGTCTGATAAAGATTTATTATTTAAAAACTTTCCGCAGCAATGGAATCACAGGTCCTGGGGCCTCACTCCGAAAAACCGGATCCCTGCCCTCCCGACACTCCGCCGCTGGGCAGAGTGTGAGTTTTAAAATTAATTCCGCTCGACTTGGAGCGACAGTCATTAATTATTTGACGCTACCAAGGGTAGGAGGAGTTCTGCCTGTACATTTGTTACAGGACACACAAGATCCTTGCTGTTGATATTGACAGACAAAAAAAAGCAAACAAAGTGTCGAACTCATTTTCGTAAGCAACGTCGAGTATGTGACGGGTCACAGGGGGAGGCGAAACAAATTTATTGAGTCACACACATACGCTCCGCCACTTAATCCTCGAAACAGGATAAGGGATACCTCTCGGTTGTATAAGCTGCTGTGAGCCGGGTTGCGTGTTGCCGAGAATCCCCTTACCAGAGGCCAGGGGACCACTGGGCGGCAGCGAATCGATAGAACAGACAAGTGCTCATAAGTAAATTGCAACCGTCCGCCCTACGAGAGGGGGAGCTGTCGTGTAAGGATGTAACTTGAAATTGGTCCGGACGGGATGTGTAGAAGTGGGAGTGCTTCTATCTCGGGTCAATCGACGGAGTATCTCATCTCGGAGTGACTTTGTCAGACCAACCATAGAGACAGAGGAGAGGGCGATCAATTGGATTCATCCCATCCAACCTCGTGCGTCCTTTACACCGGGCAAGCGAGGTGGAGCAGAGGACGTGGGACGAAATCAAAAATTCAAATTCCATCCATACTTAACGAGGTGTCCTTTGCTCACCTGGGGCACGCCCTCTCTCATGAATACGTAATGAAATTTTGACATCAATCCCTCCCAAGACAATTCTCGACGACCTTCCCCCGAACAGCCTGCTGGAAGTGTGTCTTCAAGCCCTTAATTGCCAGGTAATGTGTCTTGATAAGACGGCTTTGCCATGTGATACCATACGCTTCCCCAGCTCTCATGTGCGTCCGATTCCATCCTCATCATCATCATCATCATCGGCGTCATCACCTGGAAGCTGCCGCCATCAACAACAATCTAGGGGCTGACGCACAAACTCTGCCAACAGCACTCGGCTAAATTTGATCTGCTTCACACTTACGAGGAGTTCCCAGCTTGGGTGTGGCTCTGAGTGCCAGAGAAGCCTTTATCCCACGGAAGTACTTTGCACATAATAGCTACACCCGTCTCCCTCGCTCGAAACATTTTGCCAATGTCGAACGGAAACAGGATACACTCACTGTTGACAAGGAGGTTCTTGGGGTTTACGGTACTCTTCTCGCATCTCCACAACACTGAAGCCCATTAAGGATGCTGTGACATCATCAAAATATTTTGATTGCCAGCGTAATGGGATTTTATTCGGTCGTTAAGGGGACGACACCTACTGACAGAAATTAGTGGAATCAGAAATGAAATGATGGCTTTTATTCGCCCAAGTGGCGTGCACCGATTTCATTGGTGTCAAACGGATCTGCCGGGCGGGGTTCAAATGTCAAGTAGGTTTGAGGTTTTATGGATGATTGGGAAAATAGACAAGCAAAATTGTTATATATTGACTTGTGAGAGGAGTGGAATGTTTCAAAGAAGGGCTAAGGATGGGGAGAACTTTCTCTTTGATTGGTGTTTGGTTTAAGGCTGCGATGAAGGGATTCCGAGTGACAGTTCGGCAAACCAAAGAGCCTCTAATTAGGTCTTCTTGGTTATTTAAGAGCAGGCTACGATTTTCAGAGTCTAGAATAGAGGCCATATTAATTCTTTTTTCCCGGATGATTTTTAAAACACACTGGAGCACTCAGACTCAAAACTGGTCCATTGTACTGCCAGATTTCAACCTACTCTAGTGCCGTTAATTTGATCCCAACTGGAAATGGTGAATGGACTAGATTCGATTTCACTGAGACTCGAACCTGGGACCCCTCTAACTTGGGGCAGGCACTTAACCAACTGCGCCATCCAGTCGTTCGGCCATGTTACGAGTAGATAGAATGTCGGAATAGGCAGGTTCGTCTTGCAATTTCCACGCATCGTTTTTTTTTGGTGATCTCAAGACTGCCTTAACAGATGCAGCTGCAGTGCAAAAAGCCTACTTTGACATTCTTACAAAACTTTGGAGACCATGTTCCCATACTAGTCTCGAATTTCGAAAAAGTTTTAGACAATCTGACGCACATTAAAGCGATTGTTTAAAAATCATGCATGCGAAGATTGTGGAACCACGAAGTTAACGTGGTTGGGCATAGCGATCTGCCACTGGTTACTGGTTTTGAAACGAAATGTCCCAAATGGGTCTGTCGGAGAATGTGGAAAAAAACAAAAATGGCTTATATTTAAAAAAGAAGCCCTCCTTTCCTTTATCAGGTATTTACGGAGGGACTTAAATGATTGATGGAACGTCAACAACAGAGCTCGGTCACATGAATCTTCGACTTCGAGCCCCACAGGAGAGTTAAATGTGATGGCGGTATACCAATTCATTCACATTACGTTCTATTACGCTAGGTCGTTCGACTGTTTGTTGTTAAATTTTACGTTGTTGACGCAAACATGCACAGTAACTACACGCAGAAGCGGTGAACATTGGTTTGACATTGCCCATTTATCTTTTTTTGCAGTTCGGAGTTGACCTGGGCCTAAGCCAACAAGCCTCTCCACCCGATAGGATCTTAAGCCAGTTACGCATGCCAAGTTGGCTGAGATCCTTCTCTACTTGTGTGCGCTATCGATTTCGTGGGCTTCCTCCATTGCGTTGTCCCACAGGTGCGGAGTCGAAGACTTTTCGGCCTAGAGCAGGGGTTGTCCATGCACTCTATATTGCCTAGCCATCTTAAACAAAGAATCCATAGAGGCCTTGTTAGACACATGTCGCTGTACAGCCCGTACAATTCAATCTTCTTCTCCAAATATCATCAACGTAAACAGATCGCACGCAGAACTTTTCTTTTGAAAAGAGCTTCTTCACCTGCTCTGCGCTATAGAGCAGGGTAGGGATGATTTTTAAGGTGTTATATAATCTCAGCTTGTTCCTTCGAGAAAAGGCTCTACTAGTCAATTGCCTCTTGAGCCAAAAGAAACAGCGATTGACAGTTTTTTTTTCCTCTTGTACAACCCTGCCGTAAAGGCAGCGACACTGCGACCTAAAAAAAAGATCTATTGTATCGACGGGTTGGAGTTAATCCAGAAGATTTACCACTTCCCTTATGAAAGATAGTATATCTTTCGTAGTGGAGTTTTTCAATTCCACCGAAGTTAGTATTTCCCTATGGAGAATAAGTTTCCTTAACCAATGTAGTGCCGGACATTGACATAAAATGTGCTCGGATGTATCGTCTTCTTCAAGACAAAAACCTACATTCCTTGTTTTGACACAAGTTCATTTTGTTAAGGTGGTAATACAAGCCCCAGTTGCCAGTAAGAAATCTCGTTAGCTTTCTTATGCTATCCTTATCTAAGCTAAGGATTTCCTTATAGGAATAGGGTCTGATTAATCGCTTGGATTGCCTGAGACGTGACCCATTGGTCCAATGATCTAGGCGAAGTTTGTTATTGGCAACAGTTACTCTGCGTTTAATATTGGTGCGGGTGGTATTCTTACTGTTTACTTGGAAGCCGAGGTAGACGAAATCCTTCACCACCTCGAAGTTATATCTATCTGTGCTGACATTGTGGCCAAGTCATCGATGTTGTGTGTCTTTCCTTGAGGATAGCATATAAAGGCTGGGCCAAATACAAGTTTCTTTTTAAAAATGCAATAAAATGAACAAAATTTAACTTTTTTCATGTTATATGGCTTAATTATTCCAATTAATTATGAAATACAATGTCGTTCAAGTGGCTGCCTCGGTTGGCTTCGCAGTAGCGCCCCGATTTTCCAAGACCTTGTTGATGGTTTCGGGCTGTAGCTCACGGATTGCTTGGATCATATTGATCTTAAGTGCTTGAATCATTTTCGGAGTGTTGGAATAACATCGTTCCTTCACGGTTTGTAGCTCCGAGGCGGCCAATTAACATTGCCAAGACGGCTGATAACACGATTTGGAAATTTGGTGCGCAAAAGATCGGTTGTGCCATACGCTGTGTAACATGTGTAACACAGGTCGTCCAAATCCATGTCTTCATATTCAGCAAAAAAAAGTCTTTTAACACGGCTCTGTAACGCCCACCGTTGATCGAAACGTTGTTCCCGCCCTCATTTCCGAAAAAAACATGGCCCAATAATGCCACTACTCCACAATCCGCACCAAACTGTCACTCTTTGTGGATGCATTGGGTTTTCCGACCCGAACGACCAGAGCAGCAATTTTGTTTGTTAACATAGTCGTTGAGATGAATATGTGCCTCGTCAGAAAAGATGATTTTTCGCCCAAAATCATTGTCTAATTCAAGCTGCTCTAAGGCCCAAACCGCGAAGCGATAACCAAGCGGATTTTCGCGCGTCTTCAATTGCTGAGTCAATTTGACCTTGTACGAGAATTCTCCTCAGGCTAGTGCGTGAAATGTTGAGCTGTTGAGATCGATGGCGAGTTGATGTTTATGAATTGATTTTCACACTCTCAGCCGTAGCAGCAGCAGCCACATTCCCATCTGTGCGCAACGTACGACGACGGGGACCATGAATGCACGAGTGTTGTCCACTAGCATACCAGTCTCACGAACTTTTTGCACAAACTTGCGTACAGCAGTCGCTTCATTTCGCCCAAAACTTATTTTCAAATAAACTGGGCAAGTGCGAGTTGAACTCGCACGGGGAAGGTTCCGTCGCATAATATTGATGGATGATTTCTGAATATCAAACGACGTTTCCAAACTATTCCAGTTGAATTTTCTTCTCACTTCAACCCAAATCAACTATTCGTTACTACATTCATATATCCAAACAAACAAGCATCCACCCATACATATACCTCTATCCAAGTTTATCCAACACGGAAAATCCCTTCCATCCATACAAAATCAGTGTTCATACCTGTGGTGTGTGTGTACACTGCTGTTGGGCATTTCGGGGTTGAGATCTATCTAAGAGATAACACTCCTCAACGCATAGAGCGGTCGAACACAGCATGAAATTTATGTGTAAAAATGAAAATAGTTATCATTTTAAATCTTAGGTATCTCAAAATTTCCACATAAATCGATATTGTGAAATTTATCATTTCTTAATGCTTACATTGATGTCTTCAAACCTGCGTTTTCAGATCTTCAAAGTTCGTCCGCGGAGGTATGATAGTGACAAGATTTCGAGCGGAAAACAGCTGTCAGTGTCAAAATAACCGCTGATTTAAAAAAAAGACAGAAGATGGCCCGCTCTTTATACATGCACTGTTCCCTGCGGATCAAAAACAAGATTACACTCATGGTTTCGAAAAGTCTTGGTCCCTTTCTAAATGCCTGATGCTCGATTTTAGAATTTATTATAAAAGGCCGGTATTTAACCACGAATTCCTTGAGCTGGAACATTATGACAAACGTTTTCTTTACATGTAATTTCATTCAATCATTGATCATAAGAGTCTCATCAACTTCAACAATGATTTGGACATCAGTGGACCACGTTCTTTTTTTTAAATTTGGAGCAGCCAGCCAATCCTTTAACTGTTTCAAAGAGGGAAACTTAACAAATTCATTTTTTTCATTTTCATATGACTTCTTGGAGGTGTCTTAAAGGCATTCCCTTAAATTTTTTATTAGCTTTGCCGCCATATAAATCAAGTCTTTCTCAATTTTTCATGAGGATCTCGAAGACATCTGTCAAATATTCACATCACTTCACATTTTAAAAACCATCGTCGCTGCCAATTCAAATCAATTTCACGGCTAAGCGCTCTCAGACGTGCACCATCGCTGTGGCGCCTTCAACAATATCTGAGCATCTACATCATCTTGTAAATTCATACACTCTCCACGCACACATACTCATCCCTCGGATGGTAATCCTTAGAATATTGACAGACATTCATGGGGGCGTCATATCAATTGTGACATGATCAACGAGATGTCGATATCTCACACTGTGCTCCCGTGGAGAGAATAATCGTGTGAAATCGAGTTATGGTTACGTATACGCCACCTGGGACCACTGTAATCAGATTAAAAAGTCACACCCCGTGCCCCCGTTGCCAGCCCACACAAACACACACAGCCGCAGAGGGCGGCATTATCCCCATCGTCGATGTGTTCTGTGTCGAACTGAATTTTATTATCCGTGCCATGAATGGAATCAGTGTGAGAGTTGGATGCCAATTGAGGCGTTTTTCCATTTTTTCTCCTCCCCATCCTCTCAGCAAACCGGTGGTGGTTTGAGGGGATGTGGGGCATGAAAGGGATTCAATTCCATTATAAGCCTTTCATGTAATTACTATTGACGGGATTTACCCCGTTCCACCTCCTCTCTGGCAGAGGATTGTGCGAATGCGTTGTGTACTCGAGAACTCTGGAAAGAGGATTCTTCGTTCGTCGTCGTACAGCTGCAATAACAACAACCACAGCAGCAGAAGCATGAGTAACAAGGAATGGTAATTACTCATATTGTGTGAAGAGAGTGAAGAGAGATATCCTTTCGTGAATGGTGAGGTGGTCCTTTCGAGTCGAGGGCTTACAGAAGATGAACTTGTTAGGGTCTGTCAATGGTGGGCTTAGCACTCACAATGATGGCGCCATGGGAACTCCCCTTAATGGAACCTTGAGTTTATTTTAAGAAAATGGGTAAATTGCAGAATGGGTTGAAATGTTTTCTTTTAACCCAAACTGTTGTTGCAATTGAAGTGGGTAAGTGGGTGTGGAGGAGTCGTCTTTAATCCAACCTTGACAGAGACCTAGTCCACAAGATTGATGAATTTGAGCTCAGCTTTCATTGCTTACAATGAATAATGGCATCAATTACTTTAAGAGTGCGAGTTAATTTGCTGGGATAAACTTTTTGGCGGCTACAAAAACCTTCTTGCTTAATTTTGATTGTGAATAGCTTTCGTTGGGAATCCGAAAATCTGTATTTTAAGTAGCATGGAATCCACATTTGAATCGATTGGAATAAAATATTCTCACAAAGACCTAAGTCTTGCGAGCTGTCATCAGTTACGCACAATAAGTTGGTTTAGGTTTTCTTCTATATATACTCGGTATACTCGGTATACTCGGAGATGTTGATCCTTATGCGGAAGCTCTTTGTACCCCTTTCTTAGGTAGACTACGTCCTTTACTATGCCGACGTTATAACTGCCCATTGCGACATTCAGCCCAAATAATGGTATGAAGATAAGACTGGGATAATCTTTTTGGTGGTTATTATATGCTCATTTTTGTCTGTGGATAGCGCAGCTTGAAGCCATCTTTTTAATTTCTAGATTACATGAAGTCTTGCAAGGTGAACTTCAGTTACGCAAAATAAGTTCGTTGAAGCCTCACTTAACATGAACTCGTATGTATCGCCTTTTCCTCGAAGTCAAAATTCTTCGGACCGGTGCTGATTTGTACACAGGGTTGCTGAATGTTACACATTTTGGTTTTTATACATTATACTGTATAAAACGTATAAAAGTATATAAAACAGGGCTGTAAAACATCAAGTACAAGTATAAGTACTTCAGTCTTGCTTTCAGCGTCTCAAAACTCATAACTGTGTATATATCGAAATTGAAAAGTTATATTGCTAGTACTTACGACTAATTGCTAAATCCTTTTTAATAAAATACTTGCCAATATTTGATATAATTTTGTTTGGTGGTACTTGAAAATACTTGTAAGTACTGGTCAAGTACTTAAGTCCTTATTTATGTACTTAGGTACGTAAAAATGAATACTTGTGGCGAATAAAGGAAAAAAAACAACTATCACTGGACTTCATTCTTTTGAAGTACAAGTACCGCCGTACTGAAGTACAAGTACCGAGTACTGATACTTGTACTTCAGTATCAGTACTCGGTACTTGTACTTCTAATGTACTGAAGTCAGATAACACTGAGGTAATTTACAGCCCTGGTATAAAATTGTATAAAAATGTATCAAATGTATAAAACTGCATTCAAATGTATAAAATTGTATAAAAGTGTTTAAAATTGTAAAAAAGTAAAGTTAAAGTAAAAGTTTATACAATTTTACAAATATCTACTAGTATAATAATAAGTGCCTATTCTCTATGCATTTCCTTGACTTTTATACATTTCTTCCAGTTTTATATCTATTTCTTGTTTTTATACACTTTTATACACCAGCAATAATTTTCAGATGTATAATACACGCTTTTATACACGTAAAAAAGTGTGTATAATACGTCAACTATTATACTTTTACAACTCTGGTTGTACAGGGTGGGCCAAATACAAGTTTATTTTTAAAAATGCAATAGAGTTAACAAAATTAAACTTTGTCCATGTATTATAGCTTTATTAATAAGAACAAACATTCCCATTAATTATGAAATACAACGTCGTTCAAGTGGCTGTCTCGGCTGGCTTCGCAGTAGCGCATTCTGTCATTCAAATTTTCCAAGACCTTGTTGATATTTTCGATCTGTAGCTCACGGATTACTTGGATGATATTGGCCTTAAGTACTTGAATCGTTTCCGGATTGTTGGCATAACATCGGCCCTTCACGGTTCTTCAGCCCACAGAAAAAAAGTTCAGCTCCGAGGCGGCCAATTGACATCGCCAAGATGGCTGATAACACGATTTGGGAATTTTGTTCGCAAAAGATTGTTTGTGGCATGGACTGTGTCGCATGGAGCGCCATCTTGAATGAACCAGAGGTCGTCCAAATCCATGTCTTCAATTTCAGTAAAAAGAAGGTCGATTAACATGGCTCTATAACCGTTGATCAGCGTTGACCGAAACATTGTTCCCAGATTCATTTTCAAAGAAAAATGGTCCAATAATGCCACCACTCCACAATCTGACCAAACTGTCACTCTCTGTGGATGCATTTGCTTCTCTACAATAACGTGCGGGTTTTACGAGCCCCAGCCCCAGATGCAGCGCTTTTGCTTCTTAACGTAGCCGCCTCGTCAGAAATGATGATTTTTCTCCCAAAATCGTTGTTCAATTCAAACTACTCTAAGGCCCAAACTGCGAAGCGATAACGAAGCGGATGGTCGCGCGCCTTCCATTGCTGAGTCAATTGGACCTGGTAACCGAATAATCCGAGATCTTTGGGCAGAATTTTCCTTTTTTTTTTGTTTATTTGGCCACTTAATCGCTATCATACATTAATATTGCTTAAATAAACATAAAATGTATCTATATATGTATTAAATATATTATAGTAAATTACCTCAAGGGTTCTCATTACTTATGATATTATTATTTTTTTGAAGTACAGCTATTTCAATTTAATTTCTTTTTCTTTTAGTTCTTTAATTCATTTCAATGAAGATCAAATTGTGTTAGCTCATAAAAATCGTGTGATCAAAAAATAGATACATTGTAATGTTTTCCAAAATATTTAAATCAAGAGATAAAATGCTTACTTATTTCAGTTACAAAACCAATTACCACTAATACCCTGTGACGTTACCCTTTTGCATTATATTATTTGCCATTCTTTTCGGCATAGTGCTGATGAATGCTGGATATGTCTCTACTGGTATTCCATAACAAGTTTTTTGAACAAATTATCACTGTTTTTCTGTATTGGTAAATATTTCCTCAAACAAATTCTTCTTTAGATGCGCCCACACCTTTTCAATATAGTTCAGGCCTAGAGATAGACTTGGCCAAGCTGGTAGGTTGATTTTGTTATGAACAAAGCATTTTTGTACTAGTGTGGAAGTATGCTTTGGGTCGTTATCCTGCTGAAAGACTCAACGCAGAGGCATGATTTTCTCGGCGTATGATAGCATTACCGTTTGCAAAATGTCTTTGTACTCGGGTGCCGTAATTTTGTTTTGTGGTACGGAATATTGGACGAACATCATTTTAAGAAAAACATCACCAGATCATTATGTTGCCGCCTCCATGTTTCACTGTATTTTTGTGCTTACTTAGCGGGCTCCCGACCCGTGAAGGGTCTCTGCCTGAGACACGGCAGCCCTCCATGCCCTGTGGCCCCGGGCACGCTGCTTCCAGTTATGCAGACCAAGTGCTTTCACATCCGCGATAGCTTGGTCCTTGAAACGGAGTTTCGGTCTTCCTTTTATTCTCGAACGTGTGGGCTGTGATTCGAAGATCCTCTTTGCTGGAGCGTTGTTATCCATTCGCTCGATGTGGCCGAGTCACATCGTCGTCGTTTTTTTGGCTTTTCTGACTACATCCACATCTTTGTACAGCTCGTAGAGTTCGCGGTTGTATCTTCTCCTCCATTCGCCCTCCTCGCATATGGGACCGAAAATTTGGCGAAAAATTTTCCCCTCAAAAGTACCCAAACTGTGTTCTGCTTTCCTGCTTATCGTCCAACACTCGGCTCCATATAGTAGAACTGGCAGGATTAGCGTTTTGTAGAACATGCATTTTGTCTTTCGAGTTAGGAGTTTTAAACCCATTTGTTTTGCCAAACCGAAGTAGCAGCGGTTTCCTAGAGTAAGTCTTCGTCGAATCTCCACTAGGATGTCATTCGTGGGGTTGATATTTACTCCGAGGTATGTAAACTCCTTAACCACCTCGAAGTTATTGCTGCCAACAGTGACGTTTTGTCCTAGGCGGTGAACCGATCATTCTTTGACAGTAAGTACTTGGTCTTGTTCTCATTTACTTCAAGACCGACTACAACGGTAATGGAATTCCTTGGCTTGAGAAGCCCTTCATTCTTTTCACAGTCATTCCCAAAGAGACTAATCTTTGTTTCGTTGCTCAGCAAAATATTTCGCCATTTTTCTTCACCGATATCGCTCGTCCAATTTGCATGTGTCATGGCAAACTGTAGCATCATGCCCAATACTTTTTTTTCACTAGCGGAACTTCCCTAGCTATTCGTTCGAGAAGTTTGGCTTTTTGTAAGCGACCACGAACTGTCGGAGCACTAACGGTGTTGTCAATTTCTGCGGAAATCGCTTTTTATGACTCAAAAGGGTCACTTTTTGATATCATTATTATATGGCGATCATCCGGTGGGGTCGTTTTTTTCGATCTGCCCTGAAATTTCTTTTGAGGTGCAATTTAAAAAAAAAAATTAAACAAAATGAAGTGACCGTCCCGCACATTTCGCGATTTCACTCAGAGATTTTCCTTCTTTTCTGTGCGAGAGAAGTAAAACTTTCTCTTCTGTAGTGCAGCAACTATTTCGGGCCACGGTAAACCTAAAATTTTTATTTCCTTCTTCTTAATTGATACCAAGCAATTAAAATTAAGTATACTTAACATTTTTGACAAAAAACTCGCAAAGAAAATAATAATATAATTGAATATTGATCACAATCTGAAGTGCATCTATTTTTTTGATCACTCGATTTTTATAAGCCAACACAATTTAATCTTCATAAAAAAAATATTTACGTAAATATTGAAAATATTTTTATGTTTTAAGTTTTTAATAAGTATGTAGAATACAAATATATTGGCCTTTTTGCGAACTTTAACCATTTCTTTCATTGTGCACCACTAAAGACGAAAAATGTAAGGTGTATCTATTTTTTTGATCAGGTGTGTATCTGTTTGGTTATTCGAAGAACAAGGGCAAAGTCACATTGAAATAAAAGAGGCTCCGTACTATCATGAGCATAGCTCCTGGATCTAGGTATCTCAAGTTTGGTTGACTTGACTTCCTCTCAATATGATGACAAATGGGTATCTATCCTTAGACGTAATATAATACATCTTATGATCATCTGTAGCTAGTGGAACCGGTGATTTCTAGTTGATCGCCTATACTTATATCATTGGTATCGCCTATACTTTCCTATCATTGGTATTGAGCGTCGAGTTGACTACCCTGATTAGTTCAAATATTATGTCTGGAGCTTCTCTTAATTCGGCTTGGTTGGCAGGCGAACTTGTGCTCTTGGTCCATTTTGATTTAACTCAAGATGAGCTTTCGGGCCTAAACCCCCAACCCTGAAAATCGTTCTTTTAAGGAGGTCCTTTGATCAGCGCAAGACACAAGTTTTGGGTGTCCCTAAAACCGATAGGCGACGTGGCGTTGTGGGTATGTGCGTCGACCACTTCGCACTAGACTTTCAAGAACTAGTTTTCCAAAAACAAAAATTTGTTCGCGGCTCAGTTTCCTTTGAATCGTTGACAATGCTCAAGGAGTATAACTGTCTAGATAAATCTTTTCAATCTCGCCGTTCGGAGTCGGCATTAAACTTAAGGAGGTCCACTCAAACGATTTCCTGTTTTGTTTCTGTTTTCTGGGTCGTCATTCCGGCTAATTTGACGATAACTTTTCTTAAATGCGAAATGCCGCAGGATGTTCTTTGTACAATACTTTCCATAGTATTTTGGTTTCCGTTCACGCCGCGGTCTTCAACAGCAACAGAAACTTTTTTGGTGTTCAGATTTATGGATGTCGACCCATTCGAAGGCCATCCGATCTTGGTCCGACGAGGATCAAGCCGACCAGGTTTAAAGTCCAATGTGTCACAGTTTTAATGCTGGAAGGCAGATGGTGCCGTTTCCATATTCGATAGATGAAGGTTTTTTCTCATATGCGAACCTGGCATGGATGGACCATATTTGGATGCCATTGAGCCTAATGCTTGAGTTCAAAGGAAGACTTAATAGCCAAATCTGAAATGGTTTATACAAGAGAATCACGGATAAAGAAGGAATTTATGAATCGATCTTCGTTATCGAACATTAGTGATGACATGTATGGGAACAAACTCTTGCTTGAAGTGCTAAAAGGGATTCCGACATCATAGGTCATCAGCGTTATTATATTGTACTTTTTTTTCGGAGAATTTTTTTAAATTCTACTGGAGGACTCAGGCTTAAAACAGGTCCATTGTACTGCCAGGCAAATGGTGACTGAACCAGATTCGATTTCACTGGGATTCGAACCTGGGTCCCTCTAACTTGGAGCATGCACTTAACCAACTGCGCCATCCAGTCTTGTGTTATTATACTTACTTGAATCCTAGCGACAACGTTTACAATTATCTCTGTTGTCAAACGTATAAGTCTTAGTCATTTGAGATTATCACGATTTCGTATTACATTCTAAAGCTGTATCCTCTAAAGTGACATCCATTTCTACAATCATTAACAGTGAGAGCAGCAGTTCTCATTTCCAACAGACGGTTTTATTTTATCATTGAATCCGATGGTCGAAATCAGTCGCCCAACCCTCCATAATGTTCTCACGAAAGGTAATTAAATAACGAACTTGCCCGCCACCAGCGAACACAAAATGATTTTTTAACGAACTTACGAGCGTCTAAAATCCCATCACCTCAGGCGCGGCCATAACCAGAATGACCCACCATCATCACATACCGCTACATGCCCCGTCAACCAAAAAAAAAAGAAAAAAGAAACACAAAAAAACAGAAAAGCGAAAAACAAGACAAAGTAATTCCCAACTTTGCCACATTCAGCTCAACCTCTCTTGACTCTCGGTAACTTTGTCATCAAGTGGGGACTAACTCCGTTATAAGTCTTAAAACCGTTAGTAAACTTAACGAATTCATTTTTAATTCACCGTTACAAAGGCTATTAAACATTAAAACGCCGCCGTCGTCATTTAGTCCAGCGGATTGAGGTTGAGGCTGGGGCGCCGTACTCGCTGGAAATGAAAATGAAAATGAAAATCTCGGTCCTTCACGTTTTATTACTTATTATTGCACTTTTTTTTCCCCCAGGAAGTGGGTTATGAGCTCTCGTCCTGTTGCTAAGAGGACATTTATCCCTCATCCCCTTTATCCAGCCAGCATCCTCCGTCCTCGATGTTGTTGTCTATCTGATGAGACACAGCTCAGCTGTATGGACTACGGGCTGATCCTCGCTCAAAGGGATGTTACACGCGGACCGAGTAGCGAGAGGATGGCGCGGCAGGGAGGTAGTAAAGAAAAGCTCGTAAAGTACTTAAAATTACTTCCGTCTCTTCGCTGTGTCCGCTGTGTCGTTGTGTCTTCAATTTTCATTTCCTCCCCCCACCCAACTGTGGGCGAATGAGATCTCTGCCAGAGGTGGCTGAGAGGAAAAAGGAACAAGAATGAACGTAAATCTGCGAACAGAAACTGCAAAAGAATCCTTAAATGAGAGAAATCCTTCGCTTTGTCTCTACCAACCGTCGCGTCTTCTTTTCTCTTCTTGTTATTTGTGTTTTATTTTCATTTTCTCTGTCTTTTGCTGTGTCCTTTGCTTCACTCTCTCTCTCTCTCGGTCTCACTCTCTCGCTGTGCCCTCTTTCCCCCCGGGTACCTTTGGGGATTTTACTTTTAAAGGATTACGATTCAGTTTTTTGTTGTTTTCTTCTCATTTGAATTTTTCTTTTTTTTTAATTTTTTTTCTAGTTTTATCACTCCAAGGATGCTTGGGATGAAACGTATTTCTCTGCTTTGGATCTGTGTGCGCCTTGTTTCGTCGGGCTTTGTAACGTGCAAGGCTCGGTGTGCATATTTTCAAAGACCACACCGAGGCGTACGCCTCAACCTACAAATTAACCTTCACCTAGTAAGGATTAACCTCCTCATCTTCCGTGGCTGGTGGCGGTGGGTGTAATGTGTCCTCTCTCGTTGAAGCGGCATGAGTCACTGTGTGGCAGGACTTTCAGTGTACACACACACATATCCACACAATTCAAAAGTAAACACAGTTCATGCAGTTTGCCTTCTCCCTTCGTCTCGCTCAGTACTTTCGGACTGATGTACATTTCATGGCTCGTCTGGTGAGGGGGCTCGTGTTGCTTACGATTTCAGTATTTCAGCCGCACTAGTGTGATCCTGGCTCCGAGTATGTGCGGCAGTTACACACTACTACGCCACCACCCATCCACTGGCCCACTAACTCTGCCGTCATTCTACACAGGATCTGTTAGGTTTCACCGAGGAAGGGTGGTGTTTGTGTGCACGAGGGTCGTTCGTCGGACGAAAGAGGGTCTGTGCGGTCTTCTGGGGATACGTAACCGGTAGCCGGGCTATTTAAATGGAAATTTGGTTTCTAAATTATTTACACAAGGCGGCAGCAGTGGCAGTACGGAAGGAACATTGCGAAGGAGTTGAAATTGCTTGGATCCGTTGCTGGCTTTGTGTTGGTGGCTTCCGGAGGTGGTGGTGGACCCACCAGAGATGGTAGAGATACTGCATGTTCAGATGTTAAGTGTACCTGAGTGGTGTTGGTGTATGTGTGTGTCACTGTGCCGGACTGTGAGACTGGGAATATTTTGAATATTTTCAAGGACACGTGCGTGTTGTTTGGTTTTCATTGTTTTCGGTTTGACTACCGGTTGGGTGTGGTGGCTTGAGAAGGGACAAGGCAAATATGTTTGTGAATGCCTCTCAGGCTGTCATAATGGTAATTAGATGGAAAAAAGGGCATTGCCTCGACACGCGGTGGGGTAGTGGTGGTTAAACAAGTCCTTCTTTGTGTCACGAAGGAGGGTATTACTTTCGGAATCGGACTTTGTTGGAAGTGGCACATGGGTTTGGACCCTGAACTGTAATCATTTGCATTGGACGCCAGAGGCATCATTTAGCTTGTTCATGAAGCCCGTATCAGACGTTCACACACAGTCATAAATACCCGACAGAAAAATTTGTTCGCAGGACGTAGCCGGTTCTTGCTCCCTAAACCCTATGATTGGCAATGCAAAGCGATCTTATGTGTTCATCTGAGGATTAAGAGGCTTGAATTTATGACGTGGTAAGCTCGAAGCACAGTGACAGCGGTTCGCCCCTTGTCATGGGTTATTGTGCCAAAACAAAGTCTTTTGGGTTAGTGTCCGCACATAAGCTACGGATGAGTACTCGTTTTCAGAAAGTGAAAGTGGATTTTCAAATTTCAACAAAGGATTAGGATTCCGTTTGAGTAATTGTTGAGGAAGTGCTGCAATTGCATGGATTAGAAGAGAGAGGTTTTTGAAAAACGTGTTAGAACACTGATTTGAAAATAATATTAATCTTCGGATGATAATCGAAGCTAATCGCTGCTCAAATGTCAATTCATTGATAGAATGTGACATTGATGAAACGGAATTGTTGGTTCTGGCTTAGGTCCACCCCGAACTGGCACCCAAAGAAGAGAGAGATCATTGTGTGAAACCAGAAAGAAAAGAAACAAAAAAAAAAACCGGTTAAACTTTCTAGTTCTTTATTTCATCTATTCAAAAATAAATCGTGGGCGAGATGCGATCACTACGGCGGTCTGGCGGTTACTGCTTACCATCTGCTTCGGGTGTACACACCCCTCTTTACCTAACATTCGGCCATCCTCAATTGATCGTGCCCCCACGATCCGGCTCGTCGCGGTCACGATCCGGCGTCATCTTTATCTTCTCGACCAACAGGGTCGACATCGTCAGTGTCTGAGATCGACTCATCATCTTTGGCCCTCACTAGCCCTTCCGCCGGTAGTGCACACCATGGTTTAAGTTTGTCGGCACTCATTACGGTGTGTAATCTCCTCTGGTTTCGCTGCATACCTGTGATGTCTTCGACTATGTACCGGTCGTTAGGCAACACTCGGCCTATGATGTATGGCTCCCGGAATAGCGGGTCCAATTTACGGGACTCAACTGTTGCGGCTGCTTCCTGCTCGACCAATACGAGGTCATCCACCTCGAACTTAGATGGCTTGCGGTGTCGCAGATCATACCGTCGTTTATGATCCCCCTGGCTCCTCTCGGTGCTCTACAACGCTCCTGATCCGCACTATGAAGCTCTTCTTCGATCATTCCACCCTTTCTTTTGGCAAACGCGCAGTCGACACAGCACTTGATGTATTCGCGAGTGAAGCTCCTCCTTGGAAACCAAAACGTTTCTCGTACTCGGATCAGCGTCTTTTCCTCCGCTAAATGGCCCACGTCGTCGTGGTAGAGCTTCAAAATTCGCCATCGTATCGAATGTGGCACCCACTGCACAACGCCTCCCTCCAGTCGAAATAGACGTAGCCCCTTTAGTTGGTACTCCTTCTGTAGCTGCCTTTTCTTTGCCGTTGATTCAGTCGACTTCATTTCTTTAATTATGGTCCGCAGCTGCAGGTCCTGCTGATAACACGATTTGGGGATTTGGTGCGCAAAAGATCGATTATCGCATGGACTGTATGGCATAACGCGCCATCCTGCATGAACCAGGGGTCGTTCAAATCCATGTCTTCTATTTCAGCAAAAAACAAGTCCGTTAATATGGCTCTGTAACGCCCGCCGTTGACGAAAATATTCCAATGTTCCAATGATGCCACCACTCCACAATCCGCACCAAACTGTGGATGCATTGACGTTTCGACAATAACGTGCGGGTCGGGTTTTTTGAGCCCCAGATGCGCCAATTTTGTTTGTTAACGTGACCGCCGAAATGAAAATGCGCCCCGTCAGAAAAGATCATTTTTCGGCCAAAATCGTTGTGCAGTTCAAGCTGCTCTAACCTCCAAGGCCCAAACTGCGAAGCGATAACGAAGCGGATGGTCGCGCTTCGACTGCTGTATCAAGCGAATAATCCGAGATCTTTGTGCAGAATTCTCCTCAGGCTAGTTGTGGTTGTAAAATGTTGAGCTGTTGAGATCGATGGCGAGTTGAGTTGATATTCGTGAATCGAATCTCACATTCTCGACCACAGCAGACACGTACGACAGCTTGGGCAGCTTGGAGCAAATTTCATCAAAATGCGTATGTCTTGAAGTACAATTCATCAAAAATAGAATATAATTACAATTTCTTTGCAATAACTAAAAACAAAAACAACTTGCCCTTAAAAAAACGTAAAACGCAACAAAAAATAATACATTCTTTATACAAGCAACACGCACTTTGTATTAGCTTCAAACAACCCCAAACTGTGTACCTACTACACAAATAACAAAACTAATCGTGCAAGATTTTCGCACAACACGATGAGTAGAACAAACGGTATAAAATGTTGTGTGTTGACTATATTGGATTGTTCATTATATCGATGTTGACTATATCGAGCGTCCACTGTATTTTGAAAAAGATATGAAGATGTGATATGAAAGCACTTTTAAAAATATCTTTCAGACTTTTTCTTTGTAATACATTGTCTGTCTCCAAATTTACATTTTTCTTCATCAATTGAAAGATGGTTGAATGACAGCATTCTATTTTAAATCAAAATCAATGTGTTAACTTTTTCGTTTTGATTTAGTTGCTTATACTTGCCGGACATTTATTTTCGTTAACTTTTCTCAGTCACTTTTTCTTTTTGCACTGAATACGCAACTGAATTCCGGTGTGGGAAATACCGTTCATAATTATTAGAAAAACCATTCCACTCTACTGTAATTAGCCACTTTCTGTAAAATAATTATGTGGTGCGGTATTTATGACCGCGAGTGTAGTTACCAGTCCTCAGAGAATGTATGTGCAAGCTACACATCTCTCTATACCTTCGCGCAACAAGAGCGTTCAAATTGACCTCAAAATTGTGTCAAGCTACGAGATACAGCACGAAACAGAAGATAAATTTAAAGGGCGGTTTTGCCATGTAGATCTTTATGGCTTATTATGCCAAGGAACATTTGAGCTACAAAAAGCGTCAGTGTATTGAGGAATGATTGAGCCTGTAAAATCGTCAATAAAATCGGAAATACTGCTCTTTGTGGCATGTGCGAAAATTGTAAATCGTACAATATTTTATTGGTTTTTCAATCTCAAGTCTTCAGCCTTTTCTGTGATTCCGCACCCCAATCCAATCGGCCAGGTGTCCATTCACTCGATGTCAGAGGGGCAAAATTCTATATCAACCATAATCCCCTTCCGTTCGGTTTAGAAAGTGCAAAAAAAATCGTATCCTCTCATGGCAATCTGTCCGTAAAATCCATCAGATTCCACTGAACCTGCCGACTTCATGAAGAACAAATAACTGTTTACAGCTATTCATACCCCTGTGTATTTGCCAGAGTCCGAAGGTCGGTTCATTTATGGTAAATATTTCATTTCACTCCATCACCACTGCCCACGAAACATTTTCGACCACTCACCCACCCGTCCACTCTGAAAAAAAAGGTCCAATTCCAACCACAAGAGTCATCTATTACTCGAGAGCCTACACCATCCGGCCGAAATCCGGCAGAGCTCTCGAAAATCTCGTGCAACTTTAATTATGGCAAAAGAATGGTTAACCTCACCACGTATTCTATAAATCATAGCCTCAACCCCCGCGACCGGGGTTTGCTCAGCACTCTCCCGCACGCTAGCGCCACCAACAGAGACTGACACGAAACACGTTTTGTCAGGGACTTGCCACAACTATTGTGTGCGAGGATGGATGGCAGTGAGTGCCCGAAATCTACGTGGCAATCGTCATCGTGCGTCCATTAACCCAGTTTCTAACCCAATTAGAGCCGCAGCCAACTCGTATGGGGTGTCTTTCTGTCGAACTTTGACAGCTGACACGACCACAATATTATTTCGTCGTGATATGTCAACGTCAATGGATTTGATGTAGTTGCTGATGGTGGTGCCAGATCCCCGATCTGGAGAGTTTTCGGTATCGATTGAGTGGATGGAGGAGTGGAATGGTGACAGTCATACGGCAGAGTTTTATTACCACTGACGTGGAATTCGCGTTTTCCATATCCGTGGCTGACAACGCAAACGATGTCAACTGTGGCGGAAGGAGCCTATCAGAGCAAGTCGAAAGGAAACATGTGCGTTGTGCGTTGGAGGGGATAAGGGAAAGCCATTAAAATGTATATTACTCGTGCGTCTGGTGTACGTGCAACAGACGTAATCGTGAGGTTTTTCGGTTTTGAACGAGATTTTCAACGTCTCCTGGGATGAGGCTGGTAATTGGAAGAGGAAACCGCAACGCAGTAAGGAGTGTTGAAAACAAGCTTTTAAATAAAACCATAAGCAGAGGAACTTGGTAGCACTTATTTGTGTCTACTGTCAAACTGATGGTGATGGATTGATTACACTAAAGAGGGAGTATGTAGGCGCGGAGAATGTGACGAGGCATGACAGAATTGAGGAAGTATGCACAAATTTCTGTCGAGTTTTGAAATCCGACCTTCTGAGCTCATATGGAAGTAATACTCGTATGTTGAAATCAGGGTTACAACGACTTTTTCTCACTTTTCTCATTTGACCAAATGCCGTTTGCTTGTGCGGCCCAAGTCTTGGTGTGGATATAATTTGGTCAGTTACAGCTCTCTATTGAATACTTTTTAGCTAGATTTGGCAAAAGTGGAAAAATTGGCCAGACGTGGTCTAACGCCGATAAGGACGAGAATGATTACACAAATGAAAAGAAACCTAAGCCAACAAAGTCCACCACTGGTTGTACCCGTCAGGCTCATGCAATCTTACACCCCTTGGATTATTTTTGTGGGATATATGAAATTTTTGGTCAGCGATAAAAAGTTACGAACGATTCGAGACGTTAAACAGAACATTTACGCCGTACTGAGAATTGGACACGCGATTAATGTGAAAAAGTAATTTGACAAATTTTCGCATTGTAATTGTACAGGATGACCTGAACGATAGGAAATTAAATTTAAATAAAACAAGAACGGTGTGAGGTATAAAATAATTTAAGGCTTTATTTTAAAGCTATGTTCATGACATTTTGTATGGAAAATCACATTATTCAGATTGCCGGCTCGGCTCCGCTGCCAGTGCTTCAAGCGGGCATTTCAATTTTTGATTAATCGGTTCAATATATTTGGCGTCTTGAAAGTTGGTTTCGAGCTCCAGTTCATCCAAATTGGTTGGCTTGTTTGGACTAAAGCCTTAACTTGGGTCCAGAGAAAATAATCGATTGGTGTCAAGTCGCATGATGAAAGTTCGCTGTGAGACGACCCGGTCGGCAAATTTCCCCTTCACATATTCGAGCGTTGCGTCGGTTGTAGGGCATAATGCACCGCGCTGTGGTTCAATGTTGTCGATCTCTGGCCATAGAGAAGAAGTCGATTAACATCGCTCTGTACCTGAGAACATTGACGGTAACGATGTCTCCTTCCGTATTTCGAAAGAAAAAAGGTCCAGTGATGCCGCCATGCCCGACGACTGGAATATCAGCTCCATATGGCACATCCACAGAAAAGGAGATCCTACCTCTTGCAACAACTATAGAGGTATATCCCTGCTCAACGTCGCCTACAAGATCCTGTCCAGCGTACTGTGTGAACGTCTAAAGCCGTTTTGCACCGCACTAATCGGCACGTATCTAATCGTGGGTGCCGTGGCGTAGTGGGTAGGTGCGTCGACTCCTACGCTCGAGGTCGTCGGTTCGAATCTCGAAAAAATCATCAAACATTTTTTCACGGCTCCACCTCTTTCGAGTCACTGACAATGCTCAAAGAGTATAACTGTCTAGGAAAAGCTCCTCAATCTCGCCGTTCGGAGTCGGCATTAAACTGTAGGTCCCCTCCACTCGTGAGAGAACAATAGCACGCACAACACGAGTGGTTGCTGAGAAGCTAAGCCCAGGTCCACCTCGGACTGTAGCGCCGCCATTATTATTATTATAATCGGCAAGTACCAGTGCGGCTTCCGGGCCGGCAAATCGACTATATACCAGATCTTCACACTAAGGCAAATCGTGGAGAAGACCAGCGAGTTTCAAATCGATACGCACCATCTTTTCATCGATTTTAAAGCCGCATACGACAACATTCATCGCAAGGAATTATTCGAAGCGATGGCCGAATTCGGGATCCCGGAAAAACTGATCCGGTTGTGTCGGACCACGTTAACACATACGCCATGCACCGTACAGTTCAGCTTAAGGACTTCCGAGCCGTTTGAAACCTGCACCGAACTTCGGCAAGGAGATGCGCTGTCGTGTGATTTCTCCAATTTGGTACTGGAGAAGTAAACACGGAAGGCACTATCTTCTACGAGTCAGTCCAACTGTTGAGTTGGTCTTAAGGTCAATGAGGATAAGACAAAATATATGCTATCGAGTAAGAAACCATCCGCCGGACACCACCTAGCGCAAAACATTACAATCGACAGCTACAATTTTGAGGTAGTGAAGGAGCTTGTCTACCTCGGGGCAAACGTGAACTCCACGAACGACATCACAGTGGAAATCCGAAGTAGAATCGCCCTTGGCAACCGATGCTACTTCCGTTTGTCAAAACAACTGGGATCAAAACTCCTAACTCGAAGGACCAAAATCATGCTCTACAAAACTCTTATTCTGACAGTCCTGCTATATGGAGCCGAAAGCTGGACACTAAGTAGAACTGCGGAGCTGATTCTTGATGCCTTCGAAAGAAAAATTCTACGTCGGATATATGGTCCCGTCTGCGAGGAAGGCGAATGGAGGAGAAGACACAACCCCGAACTCTATGACCTGTACCAGGATGTTTATGTAGAGCGGAAGGCAAAAATCCGTCGACTACATTGGCTCGGCCACATCGAGCGCAGGGACAATAACGCTCCTGCTAAGAGGGTCTTCGAATCCGAGCCTCCTGGTTCGAGAAGGAGAAGAAGACCGAACCTCCGGTACAAAGACCAAGTCATCGCGGACGTAAGACAGCTTGGTCTTGATGACTGGAAGCAGCGTGCCCAGGACCGTCAACGATGGAAGGCAGCGATATATCAGGCTCAGACCATAAATTTTTTATCTTATCGGTTAAGTAAGTGATTGGAAGACAACTGCCGACCACACATTCTTGGCCACATAAACCCATGAACTCAAGAATTCCAACTAAGAGGTTAATTTATCCTGCGTCAAGAAGAATGAGTAGACTAACATTCCGGCGTGGGTATCATAGAACCAACAATCAAGAAAACGAATGGTCTCCATAACTGGAAGCAACGTGCGAGCATCCAAAAATGTCAAGTATGAAAAGCAGATGTAGCTCATACTCAGAGATCTGTGGATGACTGCAAATGGTCCGAGTGTAAAGGCCAATCAATTGTTGTCGGGAAGAACGAAAACTCCTCAGATTGGTTGCCACCCACTGTACTCATTAAGCCATCCCAAATATTCCATGCTCTCATATGGACTCACAGATTCCAAGTCGTCCTCCAACAATAGTCAAAATAGGAACATTTTTATCTCTCACCCACTCCGAGGGCTGGGTGCTACGGCATCGGACTTGACGTTGACATCAGCATATATACTCATTGCCCTGCGGTCAGATGATGTGCGGACCCTGATTATTCTGGCCCATGCTGATGATGCAGAAATGGTGCATTCAAAAAAGACTTGCCATCCTCCCTTTTCTCACTCGAACATCAAATATCCACAGAAACCAAATCTCTCGCCTTGGAGTTTCACTTTAAATATTTAAGACCAAGACACGAAGAATGAATACATCCACCCAGCTCCTTGTCAGGACGTTCTAGGAGTGTGCTACTCTGCAACATCCGACCCAAGCCACCCACCGAAGAGAGTACTTCAAAATTTCATTTTCACTGCAATTCACAAGGAAGCATGTGAAGTGCCGAAAATACGCCAAAAGAAATAGGATGCCTCGTTGCGAGAGGTGGTGGGAGGTCATTTTTTGACTCGTGTGTCCTTTTTAATTCTGTTTCAGTGGTTGAGAGGATATGGTGTGGGAGTGGGGTGTCGGGGGCGGTGTACACCTCTCGACGCACAAGGAGAGCTGTTGTTTTATACTTTTTTGTCTTTCTTTTGGATGTCCTTGTATTACTTATTAATGGAGGACGATTGCGTACTTTCCCGCGTGCCGACAAAGGACGAACCGACATAAATGTGCTTCCTTTCTAGAATTTGTTGTTGTAAAACCTGGAGGGAGATACAAACGTTGTATTGGATTTGACAGACGATTTATCTAGGGGAAACATCTGTTCACTGGCATTGAGGCGTGCCTAAAATTTCCAATCCGTGGCACGGAACTGTAAGGCAATTAATTTCAACAGAGGAACTCAATGTCAAATGTTTTGAGAACGTGTCCTATTTTGATTCTTTTTTTTGTTGTTGCTGCTGTAGATACGGTTGATTCAATTCACTTTGCAGCGAGCGAAGCCACGAAAGTGGGGTTGGGCGGGCTCGTGTAAGCAGATGATGTGTCGGAGACGTTGAAACTTGTTAGTCTTCCATGAGACTCGAAAGTCATAGTGACACGTGCCGATAAATGGGTTCAACCCACTTAAGTGCTTAGGTGGCTTTTAAGACTAATGGCTTGCTTTTTCTTTATCATGTGAGTGCGCTCGCATCATGGCACTTCAGTTGGTTCATGTGATGGGCGAGTGTATGTTTGCTTGCTCTTTACCTCAAAATCTAATTGAGTTCTTCTAAATCTTGGGAATAGTTCGTAAAGGACTTAGACCGACTAATCAGTTAAGTACTGTCTCTTTAGGGCTCAGTAGCAACCAATGGAGCCTTTATGGATTCACTTCTGTCGTTACCAGGTTTTTTTTGCACAAAATATTAAAACGAAAATTTGGCTTCATGGCTCCGTAGTCGCTTGGCTAAACTCATGTCGCTGTACAGCTCTTATAGTACGTGATTACAAATGCAAATACCAAATACCATCAACGCAAAAAGGACCAAAGATCGCACGCAGAACTTTTCTCTCAAAAAATCCGAGGTCTTCTTCACCCGCCGCTTTTGCGTCGTAAATAAAGACTGTAATGATAAATGTCTTATATAAGCTAGGTCTTTCGAGAGGGGGCCCAATTTCTCAATTGCCTTTGAGCCCAAATTTGAGGCTAAATTCTCGCCGCGGATGCTCTCGTGCCAGTTAGACAACGAGTCGTCGAAATGTCGTCAATCGTCTGTAGGAAACGTATGAAAATGGTCGATTTCACGGCGTTTTCAAGAATCAGCATCGCTTAGACCGCACTATGGCGCATTTTGTGAAAGGATCTTGACCTGAACGCTTATAAAATGAAATTAATTCAAAAACTAAAGCCAATTGATCATATGATCTGAGTTCATCAATTGCATGGACTAGACGTTAATTGTATGTGTTTTCAACAAGACGGTGCCACAAGCCACACAACGAGAGTATCAACCGACTAATTAAAAACTCAATTCGATGATCGTGTTATGTTGGCAAATGGTCTTATGGATTGGCCGCTTATATCGAGTGATTTAAGACCTCTAGACATCTTAAGGTTAGCTTAGAGCTAATAGTAAATGCGAGCTAGTGGCTGCTTCCGTCAAGTTCACGAAATCGACCGCTGCTCACTTCCCCGTAGTGAACATGTGAACGACTTCGAGTTGCATACATAAATGTTTTGATTGTGAGGAGTCTCAAATTAACACATTAACTGCCACATGAGACCACTTTGGTCACACACGAATTTGAGCTTGCTGTGCCGCGTGAGACCAGAGTGTAATCGAAGTGTCAATAAAAAAATCCGTGGCCTGTGGCTACAGCTTTTCGGATTGTATGGTGGCACTCAACGTGTTAAGCGCTTCTCATCTTTAGATCTAAATAAAACAAAGCGTGTGTGAGATATCGAAATTTTTTATTCGTTTGAAAGGCTGTCGATGCCATTATGTACGGAATACAATATCGTTCAAGTGTTCACCGCGGCTTCTCTGGGTGGGCATAGGTTATATTGGCTTTGAGGGCCGCTTTGGTTTGTAGCTTATTCGACTTCAGATAACCTCACAAAAAAAGTCTAATGGGGTCAAATCGCACGAATTCGATGGCCAGTTCACATCACCTCTACGTGAGATAACCATGGCCTCGAATCGCTCATGCACAATTTCCAATGTGGCGTGAGCTGTGTGGCACGTAGCGCCGTCCTGTTGAAACCACATGTTGTTGGTGTCCATATCATCCAATTCAGGACAAAAGAAGTTCGTTATCATCGACCTAAAGTCCTCGCCATTGACGGTGATGGCCTGTCCAACGTTGTTCTCAAAGAAATATGGACCGATATCGCCGCCAAACAGTGATTTTATCGACATGCATTACGCTCTTGGATCTCATGTGGATTGGTATAGTCCCAAATTCGACAATTTTGTTTGTTGACGTACCCATTCATCCAGAAATGGGTCTCATCGCTGACGAAGATTTTTCGATGAAAATTAGGGTCAGTTTCCAACTGACCAAGCTCCAAACCCCTTCAGCGAACAGACGTCGTTGTTTATGGTCGTTTACCTTCAGCTTCTGAATTTTGTACGGGTGCAGGGCCAAGTCACGATGCAAAATTCAGCAAGTTGTGGTCTGTAAAAAGTCGAGTTCCTGTGGGTGACACGAAATTGACTGCATGGGACTCTTAAACTCTCGCGAACAGCGGCGATGTTTACGGCAGATCTTGCGTTTCGTCTAATTTCAGGTGTTGGCTTATTGTTTACAGAACCAGTGGACTTATATTGATCCACCACACTGCGAATAGTACTTTCGGCAGGACAATTACGACGATAGTAAAGTGGTCGAAGCGCGCGGAACGTTGCCCGAACAGAACATCCATTTCGTTAAAACAATTTTATCATTTGCACGTGTTGTCGATCTCTGTGTCATTCTACGGTGATTTGGCAAAACAGATTGAAAAATTAACAGTCAATTTGACAGATGCAGTATCAACAGTATTGATTTCGAAGCGTTACGCGAACCATGCAGACACAAGCGTCTGCACCTAGCCTCTATTATCGAACTCCTACTCTCACCTCCCCGTGGTGAAATCCGGGAGCCGAGTACCCTCGACAGAATATGGGGTAACCAACCCTCGTGGGACGTCTGGGCGGCTGCAAGGGAAAGAGGGGGGAGTTTGAGTCTACCAGGGGTCATCACTATTTTTAGGATGGCGGCGGAGCATCTGGTCAACTGATTGGCCAACGGCGGCATAATACATTTATTTGAAAGTCTGTATAAAAAGTCTTCTTAACATCGCCTATAAGATCTTTTCTGCCATTCTGAGTGAACGCCTGAAACCATTTGTGAACAGACTGATAGGTCGTTATCAGTGTGGTTTCAGGCACGGGAAGTCCACCATCGATCAAATCTTCACACTATGGCAGATCCTGGAGAAGATCCAAGAAATGTAGATCGACACACACCATCTATTTGTCGATTTCAAGGCCGCATATGACAGCGTGCATCGAGACGAGCTATACAGCGCCATGTCTAGTTTTGACATTCCTGCTAAACTCGTCAGACTAAGCAGGATGACGATGGAGAACTCTCGCTGCTCCATCAAGGTCGGTAACGAACTCACCGAGACCTTCAATGTCAAAAAAAGATTTAGACAAGGCGACGCGCTGTCATGTGATTTCTTTAACACAGTTCTCGAGAAGATCGTGCAAAACTCACTGGCCAACACAAGAAGCACGATCTTCCGAAAGTCTGTTCAACTGGTGGCTTACGCGGATAGCATTGACGTGATTGGGCGAACACAGCGAGCCGTCAATGATGCGTTTGCTGGCATTGAAGCGAAGGTGGCCAAAATGGGTCTGGCGGTAAACGAGGGCAAAACCAAGTATATGCTATCATCAAGAAAGGACGCACAACATCGACGACTTGGCCAGAACGTCACCATAGGCAGCTATAACTTTGAGGTAGTTAAGGACTTCGTCTACCTTGTCTCCGCGGTAAACAGTACAAACAACATCAGTACCGAGATCAAACGCAGAATAACTCTTGCCAACCGCTGTTTTTATGGGCTCAAAAGGCAATTGAGTAGTAGAGCCTTCTCTCGGAAGACCAAGCTGACAACTTAGCTCCGGCCCGAAGAGTCTTCGACTCTGAGCCTGTGGGACAACGCAACAGAGGACGTCCACGAACAAGATGGCGCACACAAGTCGAGGGGGACCTCGGCCGGCTCGGTGTGCGAAACTGGAGACATCTGGCGAAAAATCGTACTGGCTGGAGAGGCATGTTGAGTGAGGTGGAGGTCCCTATTGGAAGACTTCAAATCAATAATACAATTTTCGACACATATCAAATAGTTTGCTTCTTTTTAAGGTTCCGTCAACAAAAACGGAACCTTTATAATTTCAACGTGTCCGTCCGTCCGTCCGTCGTGTCTGTCACACTTTTTTATCTCCGAAGTTTATAAAGATATCGGCATGAAATTTTGGAAATAGGTACCTCAGACCTAGATGTCATTGTCCATGTTGTAGTTGGGTAGCAATTAAAGGCTCATAGGATGAGATCCAAAGAATCAAAGGGTGTTGCAGAAACTCAGTAAGAACAGCCTTTAACAACCCCTCAACTTGGAAATTTGCATTACATTTTGAGCTTTTAAAGGTTAAATACTGTACCAAAATCATTCTCTTAATTAAGGGCGGCAATAATGAAATGACTTACAGAAACCAACACAAAAAGGACAAGAACCCACAAAGAACAGACGAAAAAATAACGATGATTGGCAGTAGTTTGGTTCATGACTTTATGATTTCCGAAATCTGTGTCAAACCAAATTTCCTGTGAACAGCAATTCCATCACTTCGACCATGTAGACAGCTCATATAGCAACCCCACCAATGAAGGTGCAAATGATATGTCCTAAGATCCTGATTATATCATATTATTTCATGTCCCACTTAGTATCCGTCCCTCTCATTCAAGTTAAGGAGAAAAAATCACCTCTTCATGGACATAACCCTTATGTCGTTACCTGGCTTCCGTTGTTGCCATCTTTCACTTCAATCACGAGACCTTGGTTATAATATCCTTCATTCATCAAGGACCAATTTATAACGAAAACCGTTTGTTTAAGACATCCTCTTCCTTCCACCACTGCCTCTCGCCCACATCCGCCCATCCCCGACCACAGTCGGCTCGGCTTTTTGTTCTAAAAGAATCGTTCCCTTTGTTTCCTCGTTTAAGGAAGAAGGATTTTCATGTCTGATGAAGGATAATAGCAAAAAGAAAGAGAAGGTTTGTTGCTCTAGTAAACACAGCGCAATGTTTTTACGATCGATGAGGAGGAAGCGGGCAAAAAATACGAAAAAAAAAAAATATCCCAAATGATAAGTGAATGCTCCTTTTTTGCGTGTTCACTGAGCCTAGGAATCCTTGCTATTAAAATTGACGAAGGATCTTATTCACAGCTGACTGGCAAATTACCTACGAACCGACGGTGGCGACTGAGCGGGGGTGGGTACGTCTGTGTGTACTGGCTCCCATTGTTTCGTGCACAAACTGAGGGTTTGTTTCGTTTCCTTTTTTTTTGTTTTTTCGTCTCCTTTTGGCAGTTTGGATCTCGTGTTCAAAAATTTCGATGGGTTCGGTTGGGTTTGGCTGCTGGCGAAGTCGTCTAGGGAGCTGTTTCGACGTTTCAATTGTTTTCGTGGACCGTAGGCCTAAGTAATGAATCGCATGGCTTTTGTGGGCATTGATTGGAAGGAAATGAAACAATTTATGCTGTGCTGTGAATGGCAATTTTGAAGATTCTTTGAGGGGTCCTTTTGATTTGTATCTAATGGATTACAATTTGATTTGCGGAAGTGGTTCTCAGTGACAAAGGAAATTGAGTTGTGACTGTCAATCAAACGATGTGATGATTGTTATGATAGGGGAGACGATGAAGTTGTTGGCTTATGTTGTACATCTGCAAGATTTGAATTACAAAGAGAAGAGCAAGAGTGTGAAAAAGTTCAGAGTAGAGTGAGATGTGACAAACGAAATCGTGTCAACACCCTTGCACGACAAGCAAAGCAAGATATGATACATGCATTATTGCTATCGGAGTTTTTGCGTAATACAAAAGGAACTGATAGGTGCTTGGTCCAAAATCAATTCAGAAGATCATATTCTAGACGATAGTGCCCTGGGTTAGGAGTCGAATGAGTTTAATGAATCTCCATTACCTGTTCACTTCTTTGGCGTAGTGGGAAAGCGCGTCAACTTCTGTACGCTAGACTCCCAGCACAGGTTCAATTCTCGACAAAGACATCAATATTCAGATTTTACGGCTCTACCTCCTTCGATTCATTGAAATTCCTTCATCATCATCATCATCATTTTCAGTGACCCGCATGTTTCACTAAAGGGGTCGCGGGGGCAACACACGCACGAGAGATCCTCCGCCATCGACTCTAACTCATCAGAAGTATGCCCAAGCGCAACCAGGCAAATTTTTAGACCTGGTCCAACCATGTCGTCCTGGATCAGCCAAGCGGTCGCCTACCTGATGGTAGGCTAGAAAAAGCCCCTCAACTTCAAAAAACTGTTGGTTCGATAAATAAATACATAAATAAACGTTTAAAAGAAATACATGAAAAAGTTAGAAAATTAGATTACTATTGCTTCAGTAAAGGCTATATAGTTAATGTTTAATTAAATAAATAAATAAATAAAATTTAAAATTGCATTCCAATCATCAAACAGTTCAAAAAATTTCAAAATATTTAATTAGTACCTCGTTTATAATAATTATCCAACAGTTCTTTTGAAGATGCCTATTTGTGAAGCGTGTTGGTTTTTAAAAGAGATTTTGACATCAAAATGTAATTAACTGACGGAACGTCTAAACAATTTCTAGTTTTAGTCTTAATCAAAAGGAGTTGGAAAAAAAATGCGTTAGGCATTTGCACTACTGTGCGGTAACGAAATTATGGAATTTATAAATTTGTTTAACTATTTGAGCATAGGCTCGCCAAGTCCATTTTTTAGTGCAAATACATTACATCAAAACTCTTTCAAACTGCATTCCCTGTTGAACGAATTATTATTAATTAAAAGCCTAAATTTCTCATCCAACTTCTCAAACTCATCATCTTTTACAAGATTTAGAAAAATCTTAATGAGAGGAATCAGTGAATCATGTTTGTTTTTTAGTCTATAATGTTTATTGCCTTCAAGACTGCGTCGTTCAAATCGATCCTAGAGCTGTTAAGTTTAATATTTACGATAGTAATGTAAAATTTGTTTTATTTCGTCGACTAAAAGTTGATCTTCTGTAAGCAAAAGATTCGCCCTAGCACCTATGTAA
Organism: Myathropa florea; assembly: GCA_930367185.1. Taxonomy (NCBI): domain Eukaryota; kingdom Metazoa; phylum Arthropoda; class Insecta; order Diptera; family Syrphidae; genus Myathropa; species Myathropa florea. The sequence continues at coordinate 38,484,724 of OV884004.1, read as the reverse complement.
GTTTTTTCACAATGAATCTCTTTGTTAGAAAAGTCAATCACAAAGTCAAAGTCAAAGACAATTCTTCAGCTGTTTCCACTTCAGCATGCAATTGCAACGGATTTTTATTTTTTAAGAAGTAGTGAATTCAGAGCATTAAGAGTCGTTCACACTAGACAAAATGTAAACCCAATACAAAAATATTAAACAATTTTTTTTTTTTTTCAAATATTTTCGAGTGGAGTATTTTTAAGCAGAGGGGAGTACGGGAGTACACTGAACACTAGGGGAGTACAAATACTCCCTTAGTAGTAATTCCGGCAGCCCTGATGTTAACCGACTTTTTTTCTTACTGAAATTGAAGACATGGACTTGGACGGCCTCTGGTTCATGCAGTATGGCGCGCCTGTGGCATGGCAGTCCATGCCACAATAGATATTTTGCACCAGATTCTCAAATCGTTTTATCAGCCATCTTGGCGATGTCAATTGTACGATTCGGTGCTGCGATTTGAACCATTTGAACTTTTTTTTGTGGAGAACTGTGAACGTGAAGGACCAATGTTATGCCAACAATCCGGACACTATTCAATCAATTACGGGCAATATCATCCAAACAATCCGTGGGCGCCGTGGCGTAGTAGGAAGGTGCGTCGACTCCTACGCTCGAGGTCGTCAGTTCGAATCTCGGAAAAAACATCAAACATTTTTTCATGGCTCCACCTCTTTCGAGTCACTGACAATGCTCAAAGAGTATAACTGTCTAGAAAAAAGCTTCTCAATCTCGCCGTTCGAAGTCGGCATTAAACTGTAGGTGTCCCCCTCCGCTCGTGAGAGAACAATAGCACGCACAACACGAGTGGTTGCTGAGAAGCTAGGGCCAGGTCCACCTCGGACTATAGCGCCGCCATTATTATATTATTATTATCATTATTATAATCTGTGAGCTACAGCCCGAAACCATCAATAAGGTCCCGGTAAATTGGGATTGGACGACGTTGTATTTCATAATTAATGGGAATGTTTGTTTTTACTAATAACGCCATTACACACGGAAACGATTTTAACTTTGTTCATTTTATTGCATTTTTAGAAAAAGCTTGTATTTGGCCCACCCTGTATACTCATATTTAGCTCCAACTTTTGTCAAAAGATGTACATGCATTTGGTACCTCCGCGGGTATTTGACCGGACCCGAATTTGAGGTTTTAATTCAAATTAAAATTCGCAGTGTCACGAATACTCCTGAAAATTAAACGTTTTGCATTCGCTTAAGCACACCCAACCTACTGCCCACAGACCGCACATCTATTACGCAATTCTTCCACCAAACTCCAATTTGTATTGAAACCTTTCGATACCTTTGAGCAGTGAAAAAGATTTTTCGCACTGAAACTCGATCTGAATTAAATATTACCTCGATAAAGCAGAGGAGATACTTCACTCCCCTGCTGGCAGTCTCTCAAAATCAACAACCTCTGGTCCATTACCGTCATTTCGCCAAATGCGATATCCATTTTGTGGCTTCAATCTTTGTCTCATTTTTACTGACCCCATTTACCTTTACACTCCACCCCATCGACACAGCGCCACAGGCCCGGGGGTTCATACAATTTGTATTCATTGCATGCGTGCAAAATGTATCTACTAGCTGGATGCTCTCCTGCCGCATGGAGGCTGCTGTGTGTACCACAGACTAAGGCAATGAGTGTATAAATGTTTACTCGTGAACATAAATTTAATTTAACTGCTGCTCCGTTGGTCGTTATCCCTTCGTTTCCTCCGTGCGCATGCATACGGTATGACCGGTGAATCGGTGGCGACGGTATCTCGCGGCTTGCAGAGGTTTATGCGAAAAACGCTTGTTTATGGGTGCTGAAATTTAAAAAACGCACGAAATCACCTGCAGTGGTATGAATCACATGCTGATTCAGGATACAGCATGATTAAACATTTTCCCATTTGCGTGCTGCTGTTTTTGTTTTCGAAGAACTGCCAACGTTTACGGGTTTGTTGTTTAATTTTTTAATCAGTATCTGATGGCTACTCATGAGGGGATTCGGGAAAATGCTGTGAAATTGGTAAGAGACTGCGTGAGTATTTCACAATTCTGGCAGTGGATGGAAAAACCGATGACTCAATGCGATGCAATTTGAAAAGTCATTCGAAGACTACCATTTTCAACGTTGGTATGCTTGGGTATATTAAAGGGTTTTATGATATTTCAGTAAAAATTGTCAAAATTTGTATCCGTCCGAACGTAGGTTCCCTCCACTCATGAGAGCAGGAGCCCAGGTCCACCTCGGACTGTAGCGCCGTCATTATTATTATTATATTATTATTATTAACCGGTCGGTGGTGTTAGCGCTGCGTGAGTTTCGACGTCGATTTCCTAATCTTGTCACAGCAACTGGGCGAACAATCCGGCGCTTAGCTACTGGACTCACACAGACCAACGACCGCTAGCGGACTGGTCATTTGGCCGAGAATATCGCGGCGGTTGCTGCCGATGTCGTTGAGAACCAAGAGAAGAAAAGAAGAAACATCAACCAGACGACGCCCCACGCAATTGGGCATCACCAGACGGACCCTCCAGCGGATTTTAGAGAAAGATTTGCACATGTTCCCATACAAAGTGCAAACAGTGCATCAGTTAATGCCTCCTGAATGTCAGTCGCGTGTGAATTACTGTCAAGTCATCCTCAATCGCAACAACGGAGAGGACCATTTTGTGTCGAAAATCACCATGAGCGACGAGGCGCATTTCCACTAAGCGCTTATGTCAATAAACAAAATCTTCGTGTCTGGGACACTGAAAATCCGCGTGTGATGCACGAAGAGCCATTACATCCACTCAAAGCGACTGTGTGGTGCTTCGTTCACGCCAGAGGGGTGATTGGACCGTATTTTTAAGGTTCCGTCTACAAAAACGGAACCTTTATAATTTCGGTGTGTCCGTCCGTCCGTCCGTCGTGTCTGTCACATTTTTTTATCTCCGAAGTTTATGAAGATATCGGCATGAAATTTTGGAATTAGGTACTTCAGACCTAGATGTCATTGCCTATGCAGCGATTTTAAAAAGTTGGGCCATTTGGGAGTGGCTCTAGTACAGGTGAAGTTGACATTAATTTTGAAAAATTGTCGCACCCCATCGAAATATATATCAATCGACAGATCTTTCGAAATGAGGTGGAGGTTTCCTTCAACACTTTTTTATCCAAAATACCGTTTGGAAAATATGGAGCTAAAAATTTTTTTTAAATGCGTCCCCCCCTGCCATTTCTAAACCAAAGTGTTTAAAAATCTGAAAAAATCACAAAAACTTGGCTTCATTGAGTACTTTCATTTAAAACCATTGCGAGAATTCTGGCCCTAATGGTTTTGGAGATATTGGCCAAAAACGGCCAACCATCGACATGCGAATTTTGAAGATCGCATGAATGAATGATTGATTTGGGTTGAAGTTAGAAGAAAATTCAACTCAGAAATCATCCATCAATATTATGCGACGGAACCTTTCCCGTGCGAATTCAACTCGCACTTGCCCAGTTTATTTTATGTAGCGGTCACTGTTACTGCGAACGCTGCAGGACCATCATAAACGACTTCGTACTGCTTCCGGAAATGGATGAGCGGTGTTTGGTGAACATCTGGTTTCAACAACACGGTGAAACCGCACACACAGCACGATCCACAATGGATATTGTGAAGAGGGCGTTACCTGTTCGCGTAATCTCCCGTTTTGGCGATTTGACATGGCCAGCAAGATCGCCCTTTTTAACCATCCCAGACATCTTTTTTTGAGGCCACTTGAAGTCGCGGGTATCATCTTTTCCACTTATTGTTGCGGATGTGAACATAAATATTTCAATTCACAGAGGCATATACCTACAAAATTGGGATCAAACATTTTTTGGATTGGGATTGTTAAGTTAATTAACTCAACTTGCCCTATGAACTCAACCAAAAATTTGTGTCGTTCTAATAACGTGGAATGAATCTCGTTTATTTCACATTCACGAAGTGGCGCTTGTCGTGCTGTAGTTTGACTCTAAACATAAGGTCCCAATTTCGATTCCGAAACTTTTCACGGATCAAATTTTCACTTTAAGACACAAGTTCTTGCGAGTCATCGACAATATTCCGAGTATACCGGTAACCTTCCTATCTGTTAAAGATATTAATGGACTGCTTCAACAATAGAAAGCTCATGTGCATCACCAATGATGGCATAAAATACTACGCCATCGCAGCAGGAGTCCCACAAGGATCAGTCCTCGGTCCACTTTCAGAAGACTTTGAAGAAGACTTCAACAACATCGAAGCCAGAAACCACGTTACTGTCAGTGGAGAACTCTACAGAAACATGTGGCAAAGTTATTTCTTTGGATAATTGCATGGACATTGATGGCATGTAGTTTCAACAAGACGAGTGTATCAACAGACAACGTGTATCAATCGATGAACGTGTTATATTGAAAAATAGTGGCCAAAATCGAGTGATTTTAAACCTCTTTTTTTGGAGCTACGTTAAAATATTAGTCTTCCTTCTGATAGATAGTTCTTCTCGAAGGCACTATCTTCAACAAATCCGTACAGTTGCTGGGCTACGCAGACGACATTGACATCATAGGTACCCAGCGAGCCATTATAGAAGCTTTCACGGCCATTAAAGATGAGGCGAAACGAGTTGCTCTTGAAGTAAATTAGTACAAAACCAATTATTTGCTGTAAAAAAACAAAGAATTATCGGTCCACCGTCTAGGACAAAACGTCACTGTTGACAGCAATAACTTCTAGGTGGTTAAAGAGTTTACATACCTCGGAGTAAATATCAACCCCACGAATGACACCCTAGTGGAGATTCGACGAAGACATACCCTAGGAAACCGCTGCTACTTCGGTTTGGTGAAACAAATGGATTCAAAACTCCTAACTCGAAAGACAAAATGCATGCTATACAAAACGCTAGTCCTGCCAGTTCTACTATATGCAACTGAGTTGGTAGGTAAGCAGGAAAGCAGATTTTGGATACTTTTGAGAGAAAAATTCTTCGTCGAATTTTTGGTCCCGTATGCGAGAAGGGCGAATGGAGGAGAAGATACAACCGCGAACTCTACGAGCTGTACAAAAGTGTAGATGTAGTCCAAAAAACCAAAAAAACGACGACTACACTGGCTCGGCCACATCGAGCGAATGGACAACAACGCTCCAGCAAAGAGGATCTTTGAATCACAGCCCACAGGTTCGAGAAGAAAAGGAATACCGACCCTCCGTTTCAGATACCAAGCTATCGCGGATGCCAGAGCGCTTGGTCTGCATAACTGCAAGCAGCGTGCCCGGGACCGCAGGGCATGGAAGGCTGCCGTGTTTCAGGCAGAGACACTTCACGGGAGCCCGCTAAGTAAGTAAGTACGTTAAATAATTGGACTATACCCACACACCTGCGTCGTTAGAGGAGCTCGGAGCCAATATTGAACGAGAGACAGCGGCCTGCGATTTTAGAAAACCCCAGAAGAAAAAGTCTAAAGGGATTAAGTTGCACGATCTCAATGGCCAGTTTACATAACCTCCACGTAAGATGACCATGCCCTCGAATCAGTCGTACAGAATTTCCAATGTGGCGTTAGCTGTGTGGCCGTCGTGTTAAACCACATGTCGTTGGTGTCAATATCATCCAATTTAGGCCGAAGGAAGTTGGTAATCATCGACCTATAGCGCTCGCCGTTGACGGTAATGGCCTGGCCAATGTCACTCTCAAAGAAATATGGACCGATGACGCCGCCAGCCCAAAATCCACACCAAACTGATCAAATTCCAGAGCCCATTCAACGAACACACATCCTTGCTTATTGTCAGCTCCTGGGTCAGTTAAATTTTGTACGGGTGTAGGCCCAAGTCACGATGCGAAATTCGCGAAGTTATGATCTTCGAAAGGTGACACGAAACCGACTGCAGACTCTCACGGACAGCGGCGATGTTTTCAGCAGATCTTGCATTTCGTCGACGTCCGGGTGTTGCCTTGACGTTTACAGAACCAGTAGACTTAAATTAATATAGTCATCTCGGCAGGCGGATTATGGCGACCGTAAAATGGGCCAAGCATGCGTAACGTTGCTCGAAGAGAACACTCATTTTGATAAATCAATTTTATCATATGCATGTGTTGTTGAACGCTATGTACGTCGACATGGATTTGGCAAAACAGACTGAATAGGTGACATCGAATTTAACAGATGTAGCTTCAACAATATGGCTGCTATCAACTGCCAAAGTTCGAAGGTCCCTTTTGGAAGACCCTTTACTTCAAATCGATAACAACATTTTCGAGTTCTCCCAGGCCCAGTTCAATCCCGGACACAACAACGCCGCCTCTCTCAAGTCACTGAATTTACTCAAACGCATAATTCTCATTGAAAAACTCCTCAAAATTTGTTTGAATTCGATGTAAAAACTGCTACCCTGCACCCGTGGGAGAACATCAGCAGTTTCTGTAGATGATAGGATACCCTTCATCGATTTTTGAAAATGTGCACACAATCAAAAAATCACAACAAGACGAGTCGATTTTCTCATTCCTCAACCATTTGTCATAAAATGTTTTGATTCCAGACCAAATCAAAATAAAAAAATCGATGGCCACTCCTCCGTAAGCTGCCATCACTGCGTCGATGATTTAGTCTCCAATCTCATCCCTTTCGATTACACAAACACCTGCAACTGCAACTAAGCAGATTTCATTTCCCCCATAACAACTTTAATGACACACTACTGGTACTAGACCGCAAATCACGTTCTAATCACCCCTCCACCACTAAACCACTCAATTAAAGAGCAATTAGTTTAGAATGTCATGGCTTCCGGTGGTGACACCAATCGATACACACTCTCGGTGTCAATGGAATACCGCAACATTTTGTAACACTGTGTCGAGGAAATGATTATTCATTTCCAGCCCCACCCACCCGAGGTGATGCAGGCACGGAACACCATTCAATCGATTCCCTGCCAAGTCACCGCACAGCAGCAGTCGCCAGTCCCCCAAAAGCCTGCCTCCACTCGACCGATATACATTCTAGCTTCGATCGAAGCTGCTGCTGCTGCAGGCGGCAAGGGGATGCCTTCAAATGAATAAATATCCATACTAATGCCAGCTCCCACTCCGTGCCCCGTGTTGGCAGCAGCATAACGCTTCGAAATTGCTATTCAATGGCCATGCCCACGGACAATGGGCGGCCGAATGGGCGAATGAAAGGACGAACGAAATGTAAACATTCTGCAGCTTCAGCGGAATCAACGAACGCCGCCGCAATCAATACATTTCACCGAACTATTAGCTAATCAAACAATTACCACTCGGGCAGGGGCCGTCCTAATGACTTAATTCAATTCCCGCTCGCCAACCGCCGCCGCCTGCCGCACCTTATTCACCCTTCCGAATCAATTAATTACAACACCGCCCGCCAGTGGACGTCCCAGAGTACCACTATCCGTTTATTAGTCCTGCCAAGGCCGAGCGGCGTGTGTACATTTGGATGTCGAAGCACACGTTCGACTTCGACAAAAACTGGCACATTTGACAGATACACATGGCCCAGAGAATGAAATGAAATCAAACACAAGGAGCCGCAGAAAGAGTGAGACCAAGAGGTTGCCGTTGGGCGCCACGTCGGTGTTGTCGGACTGACGTCCGCAATGCGAGGAGATCGATAAATTAATTGACTCCTTGGGGCAATATCTACGGCATCTGCCTAGAATAGCTCACGTACATTCTCAACGCACCACACACGTCACATTCAGTCAGCAATGTGTCAGTGGTGAGTGGCAATTTTTGGCCGGAGGAGGTAGTCTCTGCGGCATAACGGCGGCTCGGAGTATTCGGAATTACCTTTGAGAGCACCGCATAAGCTCTCCGGCATCAGCGTCGGCATTATTATCATCCTCATCATCGCCAGAGAGGCTTCTCCGCCTATGGCTCTGACTCTGACTCCGGTAACGGCGTGTATCCTCGCATCATCAGTCTCATCGTCGGGATCATCGGGGGTCATTAATTTCGAATGAAAAATGTTAAATCTGTTGTCGTTGCCGGTTCGGGGCGGCATATATCAACGCTTAACGGCAAATTTCGATTTATATTAATGATATTCGGGGGTAATTCGACCTGACGTGTCGACGGCGATGAGCACTACGTCGTGTGTAAGGTGGATCGGGGGTGGTTGGCCGAAGAGATGGTAATGAGCTCGAATGGAGAGATGTTTTGCCTTTGGTTCTTATGCCACCAAGGTTGAGCTGTGAATGATTGACGAGGGTGTGTGCATGCGACGAGTGGTGGAAGTTTCCTCCTTTGGAGAGTATTGGAGCGAAGGAATCTCAATAGCGTCGTCAAAGCGTTGGTGTTCCTTGGGGCGTGGCAAATACTGTTAAATTGCATTTCTTGTGTTTTCGTCAACCGCGCTGGCGGTTGTTTAATGAGATTTAAATCTTATGGAAGCATGATACGTGTTCCGATGCATTTGCCTTGAGGAAATTGAAACTGAAAGAAAAAATGTTTGTTACAAAGTTCAAAGTGAAACTCGAAGCTCCTGTTTACCATTCTTTTCTGTTTGCTCATATTATGAAGGTTGCATAATTATGAGGAGGTCATTCTTGCAGCCGCGAGGACGTGCTCTGGTTGTATGAGTTGGAATTTGGAGATATCCTTCGTTACAAAGGGTAACCAGATAGCAATGATAGATTTTACAATTGTCATGTCTCAGCAGCTGTCATATTTACCAACGACATTTCTGTACATTAAGAATATTGTTCTTTTACTAAGATTAGATTACAAAAATAAGATTAGATTTTAAGTAACATGCTAGAATTTAATTGATATCAAAATTATTTCAATTGTTATTAAGAAAATATAGACTTGCAATTTTAAAATTTAATATGATAGCACACAGATATATAGAGAAAGAAAAAATAAAAACATTTTTGGGAATTATTTCAGAAATAGGAGAAACAAGAGGTACAAAATTGTCTAAACTCGGTCTTAGACTGTATCTGCGAAGGTTCAGAGACGTACAGCATGAATAAAGAAGTGCCTGCGTGATATTAAACGAGTATGAATAGAGGGTTTTAATGTAATATTTTTCATTCATTCATTCAATTATTTTTATTGTCTTAAGTAACAAATAATAAACTTTAAAATACATAAAATACATATTACGACTCGGTCGACAGAAAGTGATCTTTTTATTAAGATAATTTGGATGTTTCATGTGAATAATTTTGAAGAGTAATATGCACAATTTGTAGTTTAAAAATGGTTCCAATTCGCATCCAAGGAGAATGCGACATTGTTTCGACATGTGATCAAATTTGCGAAGGTTAAAAACATATCGTCCAGTCGCATTGATTGCTTTTGTCAATTTTTGTGAGGAAGAATAATCACAATCAGGGAACAACTCAGAGCCATATGTCAAGATTGGCACAATGAGTGCTCTGGCGAGTTTTAATTAATAGGGAGAATGTATTTGCTGATTGATAAGCCTGTTAAGGATGTATAAACCTTGGATATTACGCTGTCAATGTGGTCCACGTAAGTTTTTTTTTTGCACATTATTCCAAGATTTTTGACACAGGTAACATATTCGATTGCGGTTAAGTTAAGTTCTATTGGTGAGAAATTGAAAAAGGAAGGCGGTAGTTTCGAGAAAGGGATGACTTTCGTCTTGTTAGGATTGAGTATTAGACCATTTTTATTAGCCCAATTGGCAATAGAGCACAAATCTTCGTTTATTTTAGCAACTGAATCTTCAACCAAGCAAGAACTTAGGTAGATTTGAACATCGTCTGCATAAATATGAAATTCGCAATTTACAACCACCATTTATAAACATTGAAAATAATAACGGACCGAGAACGGAACGGAAAAAGATGACAGTTTTGAATTATGGAAAACAGCTTGGCCACGAGGACAGTAAGGTACAAGAGAATTAATTTATTAGTGGGATTACATAAGTTAAATTGGGTGGACAGCTTATCACAGAGTATCGTTGAGTCAACACAGTCAAATGTTTTCGAGAAGTCAAGCAAGGCTAGTAAGGCCGTTTTGTCTTCATCAATAGCTCTTCGTATGTCGTCCGTTACTTTTAACAGGGCTTTCGACTAACAATAGATTCGAACACTTTTGATAAAAAACTGGGCAAGTGCGAGTTGAACTTGCACGGGGAAGGTTTCGTCGCATAATATTTATGGATGATTTCTGAATATGAAACGACGTTTCCAAACTATTTTAGTTGAATTTTCTTCTAACTTCAACCCAAATCAACCATTTATTCATAGATTCATACATCCAAACAAACAAATATTCATCCCTACATATACCTATATCTCTATCTAAGTTTATCCAACACAGAAAACCCCTTCCATCATACACATATCCAATCACTGCTCATGACTGCGGTGTGTGTGTGTGAAAAGATAACACTCATCAACGAACAGAGTGGCCGAACACAGCATGAAATTATGTGTGAAAATGAAGATTGTTGTCATTTTAAATCTTAGATATCTCAAAATTTCAACATGAACTGATATTTTGAAATTTATCATTTCTTAATGCTTACGCTGAAGTCTTCAAAACTGCGTTTTCAGATCATCAAAATCCGCATGTCGATGATTGACCGTTTTTGGCCAATATCTCCAAAACCATTAGGGCCAGAATGCTCGCAATGGTTTTAAATGCAAGTACTCAATGAAGCCAAGTTGTTGTGATTTTTTCAGATTTTTAAACTATTTGGTTTAGCAATGGCAGGGGGGGACGCATTTAAAAAAAAAACTTTGGAGCTCCATACTTTCCAGACGGTATTTTGAATAAAAAAGTGTTGAAAGAAACCTCCACCTCATTTCGAAAGATCTGTCGATTGATATATATTTCGATGGGGTGCGACAATTTTTTAGAATTAATGTCAACTTCACTTATACTGGAGCCACCTCCAAATGGCCCCACTTTTTAAATTTGGGTGCATGGGCAATGACATCTAGGTCTGAAGTACCTAATTCCAAAATTAATGCCGATATCTTCATAAACTTCGGAGATAAAAAAGTGTGACAGACACGACGGACGGATGGACACACCGAAATTATAAAGGTTCCGTTTTTGTAGACGGAACCTTAAAAAGGAAGAATAGCAATAGGTCGGTATTCAGGTGGGTTGGTTTTTTTTGGGTACTGGGATTATCTTAGCTTTCTTCCACAGTTAAGGGTACGTCGACGTCATGATTATTGTGTTAAAAATATGTGTGATCTGAGGAAGTATTATGGGAAGCAACACTTTAATGAAGTCGGGGTGTATATTATCGAGACCAACGGATTTTGACTTGATGGAGAATATTGCACAACCGACTGAGTAGGAATCGACTCTTTCCAATTCAAACGCATTTACTCGAGTGTTGTTTGAGAGTGTTGGAGACATGCTTACTGAGCCTGCAGGGCCATTAGAAGCGAAACGAATATTTAAGTTAACGAGGTTAATGTCATCATCGTTTAGCCTTTTTTTACTTTGCTCAGTCCAATATCGCGTACCCGTTTCCATAGAAAACTGGAAAATCGGTCGTTATTGAACTTTGATATGTAATACCTGAGCTTAGCCGATTTAATCAACAGTGTGACTTCATTTCTACAGCCTTTATATTCTTAGTGGGCGCCGTGGCGTAGTGGTTCTTCACAACACGAGTGGTTGCTGAGAAGCTAGGCCCAGGTCCACCTCGGACTGTAGCGCCGCCATTATTATTATTATTATTATTATATTCTTTGTGCATTTCCGGGCAACGAAATCGTCTCCATCGTCTGAAAAGTAAGTCCCTCTTTCTTATCGCGAGAAGAATTTGGTCGGTTAACCACGGATGTGTTTCGCTCCTAATGGCTCGTCCCCGAAGTGGAACATGTGTTTCAAATAGCTAATTAATATTAACGTTTGTCACCTGTCATCCATCTGTCAAAATATTCAGTAAGGTTTGCCATTTTATCATGCATGGCTTTATACTTGCTGAACTTGGGGAAATTATTTAAAAATAGTATCGATATTTCGTCTCAGTTGCAAATACGTAAGCTGAATTTCGTTTTGAGATCGATCGCCATCATGGTTTATATTATTATCCACATGAACGAAGCACATTTTTGGCTCAGCGGCTATATCCACAAGCAAAATTTCCATTATTGGAGCGAACACAATCCACATGCATTCGACCAAACATCAATGTATCCACAAAGATTGATTGTTTGGCCGATATATATGGCGGCATAATCGGACGAATGAGGAAGGAGACACCGTTACCGACAATGTTCTCAGGTGTGGGGTGGGGTAATGGTAACCGACGTTCTGAAGCCTGAGCTCAACAACATCAATTTATCCGAGCTATGGTTCCAACAAGACGGTAGAAGATTACATGCCAAACAAGCAACGAAACACTCGAAGTTGTGAAGGAAACATTTGGCGAATTGGTCATCTCACGGCGAGCGATCATCAATTGAACGCCGTTATCATGCAACTGAGCAACACTCGATTATTTTCTCTGGAGCTACCTTAATGTCGTTAGTCTATACTAACGAACCAACCACTTTGGACGATATCGAGCTGTAGGCCAACATTGGAGACGCTATTGGCGGAATAAAGCCGCACATATTGGACCGAGTCATCAAAAATTGGACCGACCGCTTGAAGCCCTGCCAGCGAAGCCGAGGCAGCCGTTTTAATGACGTGCTATTCCAAACACAATGACATGAATGTAGCTTCAAAATAAAACCAGAACAACTGTATATCTCCCACTCTTGTTGTTCTATTCACATTTTTTCGTATCATTGTATCTGGTCATCTTTTTCATCACGCTTTTCGGACTAAGCCCAGGTGCTTGTTTCCAGAGTTCGGTTTTTCCGGGTGAGCCATCTAGTGGTTTTTTTTTAAATCATTGGTTATTTTGACACTGACAGCTGTTTCCGAAATCTTGACAGAGATTCAGTATCAAACCTCCGTGGAATGAAATGAGTCGCTTTACGCTTGAATAACGTTGGAAAATATTGACAACTTATTTCCAAAGTAAATGCTGTGTAGCCCAAGCAGTGCGTTTTTGAAGAGGAGTTTTGGCCGAAATGAAGCACCCACCTCGACGCGATTGCTGTACGCAAGTTTGTGCAAAAAGTTCGTGAGACTGGTATGCTAGTGGACAACACTCATGGTCATCGGACGGTGCGCACAGATTAGAAAGTGGCTGCTGCTGCTGTGGCCGAGAGTGTGAGATTCAATTCACGCTAGGCTCTTGATTTTACCCGGGTAATACCCAATTTTGCATTTTACCGGGTACCCGGGTACCCAGCTACGACACCAAGATCGTTCTAGGAAATTTTAACACTAAGCTGGGTAAAGAGGACATCTTTGCTAGAGTCATCGGTAAACACAGCCTGCACTACACCACGCCCGAAAACGGACTCAGGCTGGTGGATTTTGTTACGGGGTGAAACCTCTCTGTAGTTAGTACGCGGTTCCCACACCTCAACATCCATAAAGGGACTTGGCGGTCCCCTGATCATTGAACCGTCAACAAGATTGATCACGTTGCGATCGACGTCAGACACTCCTCCAGTATTCTTGATGTCCGAACGTTTCGAGACGCCAACATCGACTTGGACCATTTCCTTGTTGTAGCCAAGCCTTACCTTGGATACACGGATATCGAGAGAACAACGGAGTCGAGGAAGACAACCACAGTTTGACGTCGAAAAGCTACAATCGCAACAGACTGCCAGGAACTTTGCCGATCGAGTCTCCCTGAAACTCTCCGAAAGTTCGACGCCGCCTGCACTAACAATAGACGAAGAATGGAAAAGTTGTCAAAAAGCCATCAGAGAAGCCGCTACTGATGTGCTGGGTTTTAAAACATCAACAAGGAAAAACCCCTGGTTTGACAACGAGTGCAAGCAGGCACATGCAGCAAAGCAAGAAGCCTACCGGGCAACGCTGCATCGAACCACGAGAGCTGTTCGTGAGCTCTACGAACAGAGAAGAAGGAAAGAGAACCGGCTTCTCAGGAAGAAAAAGAAAGAGCACGAGAAGCGCGTGATCGAGGAGATGGAGAGGTGTTATGGTAGGAATGATGCCCGAAAGTTTTACCAGAGCGTAAAACTTTTATCGAATGGGTATAAAGTGCGGACAGAAAATGGACAACTAATAGTAGATTCGCAGTCGATACTGAGAATTTGGAAAAATCATTTCTGCAGACTGTTAAACGGCGATGAGGACACAATACAACTGTCAGGCAGAATGTCCCACTCAACCCAACGGACGATGATAGAAGAGAATAGACAAAATCAAGATAGCGACATCGAGACTGGAGACTAACAAAGCTGCTGGTGTAGATAGTCCGCCCGCTGAAATCTGGAGATGATCTGGTTGGGCGCATGAACCAGGCCATCTGTAAGATATGGTCGGAGGAAAGCATGCCCGATAAGTGGAATCTTAGTATCGTTTGCCCGATCCACAAAAAAGGAGACTCCTTTGACTGCGCCAACTATCGAGGGATAAGTCTCCTTAACATCGCCTATAAGATCTTCTCTGCCGTTTTGTGTGAACGCCTGAAACCTTTGGTCACCAAACTGATAGGTGCCTATCAGTGTGGTTTCAGGCCCGGGAAGTCCACCATAGATCAAATCTTCACACTGCGGCAGATCCTGGAGAAGACCCAAGAAATGCAGATCGGCACACACCACCTATTCGTCGATTTCAAGGCCACATATGACAGCGTGCATAGAGACGAGCTATACAGCGCCATGTCTGCTTTTGACATTTTTGCTAAACTTGTCAGACTGGGCAGGATGACGATGACGTGATTTCTTTAACATCGTTCTTAAGAATATTGTGCAAAACTCACTGGCCAACACAAGAGGCACGATCTTCCAAAACTGCTAGGTTACGTGGATGGCATTGACGTGATTGGGCGAACACAGCGGGCCGTCAATGATGCGTTTGCTGGCATTGAAATGGAAGCGGCTAAAATGGGTCTGGCGGTAAACGAAGGCAAAACCAAGTATATGCACTCAACAAGAAAGGACGTATGGACAACTTAGCTAACGTTCATGTACAAGGTGGCGCACACAAGTCGAGGGGGTCCTCGGCCGGCTTGGTGTATTAAACTGGAGACAGCTGGCGAAAGATCGGGCTGGCTGGAGAGGCATGTTGAGTGAGGCCCCGGTCCACCTCGGACTGTAGCGCCCTAAGAAGAAGAAGAAGACTCTCTGGCCATGTCCATTTCAGCTGATCGACGCCGAATCGACATTTCTAGGTCTTCTTCGATACTGGCTGCTACGGCCGCCATGTTTTCTTCATTCCGCACTGATCTATGTCTGGTTGGTGGCTCAAACGTCCACATCGTCCACGATGTGACGAAATGCCTGTACACTGAAGCCATGATGGCGACCGATCTCAAGACGAAATTCACGTTACGTATTTACAACTTAGTCGAAATTTCGGTAATATTTTTAAATAATTTCCGCACGTTTGGCAATTGTGAAACGATCCATGATGATAATTTGACAGATGGATATCACTAGTAACTTTGACAGCTGTTGAAATGTAACAATTTTAAAAATAAACATTGCTATCTGGTCACCCTTTACAACGTCATTCAAACTCATTTTCAGCTGAATCCGCTCTCTTGTATGGTCCTTCAAGCGAAAAACACGAATACACTTCCAGTTCCTTTCTGTAATTTGTACTTGACTTTCAATTCGACAACTTGTTTCACACACTCCTTCACCAGCACTTTGTACACGAAATAACCCAATTCACATTTTGCTGGCTATTTACAAGGCATCCTCTAATTATGTCACCCCTAGCATTGTTGCTGAATAATTCGCTTGTAATTGAATTACATTCAGCCACCTCTCGTGTTAATTTATTCATCTCGGTCCCATTAGTACGTTTTGCGAGCTCAAATTATTATTCATCTCCTTTGGAGGTCTTTCATGGGGGCATGCAAATGCGAGACTTTTTTTTTAAATCAAATTTGTTTTGAATAAATTCCGCTGAATGGCTGATGGAGTGGAGGAGAGGAGTAAATAAAATTTGCGCTGAATAGAGATTGCATACAAATTAGCACCTCTCGCCGCTTAGCCGTCTCCGGCTGGCATCAATGTGAGACTGTTGAAAAGTCCTATGCCCACACACACACAAATTCATCGCCGACACCCGGCTAAAATTGTAATTAAGTTCCTCCAGTCGTATTCAGCACACCGTATTCAGTGAAGTTCCAATGCAAATTTTCACCGCATTTTTACATTGCGCACCAGTTGAACTCAGTTTCGCTCTGGAGAGCACCAAAAGCGTCGTCATGCGGCGGGTGGAAAAGGGCACATTTTACTTTAGGACACGGCACCGTTACTTAACTGTTGCCCGTCCATCTCTATTTGTGTGTGTGTGCGAGTTGGGTGAAGGAGGCAGAATCCGAGAGGATTTACCTCATTTTTTTCCTTTTGAGAATTATTTCGTTTAATTGCTGGAAACACTAGAAACCCTATCTGCTGCAGTTCTGAAGGGATTCGTCTGTGTTCGGGGGGATTTTCTGGGCGTGGGTGGTTGTGTGTGTTTCCGCGTCTCCTAAAAAAGGATGATTATGGCGATGATGTGTGCATGCAAGGATGTGTGAGTGTTTATTTCTTTGAAAAACAGCCCCCAACAGTTTTTTGTTTACACATTCAGCGAGTGCTTAGGGGCGGCTTTGTTTACACATCGAGAGCTGTTTGTGTTAGTTCTACCTCAATGCCTCGCACAGTGAGGAGATTTCCGCAGATTCGTTGATTGTTTATCGGATTTTCAGAAATAATTAGCATAACATTAGGGAATTTGTGTAAATTGAAGAGATTTCCGTTCCAGTTCCGTGGTATGTTCTGCATGCTGTGTGGTATCGTGTCAGGATTTGAAAATTGGTTGCTCCTGTAAGGCAGTGACTGAGTTATGGCCGCTTCGGTAAACAACTTCAGTAATAATTACTTTCAGCATGAAGTGCTTTTGGCTGAGATGAATTGACAGCATTAATCTGAGAGGGGTGCACTAAACAAATAGGCGGTTGAAAGACGGTGATATGTAAGTTTCCGGTAATTCCAGGGATTACTGTTGTGAGCACCAAAAATAGAACTTGAGAATAAGATTATCTAAACATGAGGCTGGCAGTGGAATGCGAAGGAGAGAAACTTTGCGTAAATCCCAGATTTACACTTACTTAATAAGTTGATCCTCAAAAATAGTCCTTGAAGACGAGCTGACAAGTAGTTTTCAATAGTTCTACGCTATAATAACATGTCTTGATTGGAGTAAATTGATTTTTGGCCTGGTTAATACTCCACTTCTGACTCGTTTTTAAGGTTCCGTCTACAAAAACGGATGTCTGATTCAAGCTGAATTGAGTATCACACTCTCGGCCACAGCTGCAGCAGCCACATTCTCATCTGAGCGCACCGTACGACGACAGGGACCATGAGTATTGTCCACTAGCATACCAGTCTCACGAATTTATTGCACAAACTTGCGTACAGCAGTCGCGGTGGGTGCTTCATTTCGGTCAAAACAGTTTCGTTTTTTTCAAAAAACTCACTGTTTGGGCTGAACAGCATTTACTTTGGAAATAAGTTTTCAATATTTACCAACGTTGTTCAAGTGTAGGACGACTGATTTCGTTCCGCGGAGGTATGATAGTGACTTTCTGTTAAGATTTCGAGCGGGAAACAGCTGTCATTGTCAAAATAACCTATGATTAAAAAAACAACACTAGATGGCCCACCCTGTACAGTGCTGGACAAACGTTTCCAAGCAAAGTACTTTTCAAAGAAAAGGGAAGAAGAAGGGTTTAAGGAAAACCTAAGTTAAAAGCTTTTTGTTATTTTTGTTATTTCTATTTTTTTTTTATTTTTTTAATTTTTTTGTGATACTAAATTGCTTCATATTTGTTTGTTGCAAACGCCTCATTGACGGCCCGCTGTGTTCGACCAATCACGTCAATTACGTCTGCGTATGCTAGCAGCTGTACGGACTTTTGGAAGATCGTGCATTCAGTGTTGGCCAGTGAGTTTTGCACAATATTCTCAAGAACGATGTTAAAGAAGTCAGAAGTCAAGACAGCGCATCGCCTTGTCTAGAGCCTTAGAACTAGACATGGCGCTGTATAGCTCGTCTCTATGCATGCTGTCATATGCGGCCTTGAAATCGACAAATAGGTGGTGTGTGTCGATCGGCATTTCTTGGATCTTCTCCAGGATGTGCCGCAGTGTAAAGATTTGATCTATGATGGACCTCCCCAGCCTGAAGATAGAGACCTATCAGTTTGGTGACGAAAGGTTTCAGGCGTTCACACAGAATGGCAGAAAATATCTTATCCCTCGATAGTTGGCGCAGTCAAAGGGGTCTCCTTTCTTGTGGATCGGGCAAACGATACTGAGACTCCACTCATCGGGCATGCTTTCCTCCGACCATATCTTACAGATGAGCTGGTGCATGCGCCCTACCAGATCATCTCCAGCTGCTTTAAACATTTCAGCAGGCAGACTATCGGCACCAGCAGCTTTGTTAGACTTCAGTCTCGATATCGCTATCTTGAATTCGTCTAGATCGGTGGGAATTCTCTTTTATCATCGTCCGTTGTGCTGAGTGGAACATTCTGGCTGACAGCGGTATTTGTGTCTTCACCACAGTTTACCAGTTTAACAGTTTACTACGATGATCCGATAATTCGATAATTGTTTCACCTCTGGTAAAACTTTCCTGTCTTAGCACCTCTTCATCTCCTCGATCATCCGCTTCTAGTACTCTTTCCTTTTCTTCCTGAGAAGCCGGATCTCATTCCTATTTTAAGGTTCCGTATACAAAAACGGAACCTTTATCATTTCGGTGTGTCCGTCCGTCTGTCTGTCTGTCACACCTTTTTATCTTCTACATTTATGAAGTTATCGGCATGAAATTCATAACAAGATATAATTTTCCACTCAAATTTAAAAAGTGGTTCCATTTGGGGGTGGCTCCCGTATAGTTGCCATGGATTTTGGAACAGCGACATACCCCATTGAGCGATATATCAATCGACAGATATTGTGAAATGAGGCTGAGGTTTGCTTAAACTCGACAATTCGCACTTGCCCATTTTATTTCTGTTCGGAGCTCATGTTAGAGCTCTCAAAAAGCTCTCGTAGTTCGACGCAGCTTTGCTTTGTGGGCTCCTTGATTTGCTGCATGTGTTTGCCTGAACTCTGTGTCACAGTAGGTTTGGTTTGTCTTCCCAAGCATCAATAATAAATCTCTCCTGCATAAAACTAATTGGACTTCCAGAGTCCAAAAGGGCCACATTTGAAGCAGATGATATCGCTTTTCTGGGGTTGGATTTTCGTAGGTTTGGAAACATTGCGATCAGCTGTTTTCGACGTCTTCGAAGGGAAACAATTTAATTGAGGGACAGGTGTTGAAGTCCTGTACAATCAATCGGTGTTATTTTCACGATAGTTGTGCTTCAATTTTGCATATTTCCGTAAAGCGAACTTTAGTTTATCCAGGCTGTCGGCAGTATATAAAATACTTCTATTTATTTCAGAATCCTGTATACATTTTATAATGAATTGGATAAGATTCTATCCCTCGATATTACTATGGAAGGCTATCTCCTGCATGTTGAGCATATACTCCTGCACGATTTCGTCGAGATGTTTCTTCTTTCCTCCAAGTTAGTTGTAAATGTTCGATTTTGTCACAACCTCGTGAAACCCATTCTTCAGCGCGTGTTTCAATTTCGACAAGCTTCGAATCTTGATGGTTTTGACGAATAACTTGGCGGTACCTTTGAGAAGTCGCTTCTCGTAGATGAACTTGTTTCGGTCATCGATGCCTATCCCTTTGGAGGTCTCTTCAAATTGTTCTAACCAGTTGTGCACCGGGAAGTTATCGTCTCCACCAAATGGTGGTAACGACTCTTCGATGTCCTTGAAACTGCAACTAGGACTCAATCTAATGTTCGGCTCTATCTCCTTTAATTCTAACTCGCGTAGTTGTTGTTTGAGACTTTTTATTTCCTCCTTCTTCTGACACAGCCTCCCCAGCCTACATATCTCTGTACTCAGCTCATCCTCCGCTTCTCTACTTGACGCATCTGTAGACTCACGATCACATGGTGACATTGAATCACTTGTAATAAGATCTCTGCTGGTCGACGGAATCTCTTGGATCAAATTTGAAAAGTCTTCGGTCGTGAAATCCTGTACTGCTTTTTGTAGACGAACTTTCAACTCGGCTTTAGAGCCATTTGTTTGACATTTTAATGTTTTAAGGGCACTTTTCAGTCTAAGCACTGTTGGAGTTTCTAAAAATTTGTTCCACTTTCAGTCGTCATAACTTCCTAAAAAATGCACTTGAAACGAGTACTATACATTTTACATGTCACAATATGTTTCTATTATGCAAAACAGTGGTGCACAAAAGTGTTCAAAAGTGTGGTTAAAACCGTTAACTGATGACTTTTTAACGAATTTCACAGAAGGTGTCCAAGTTTAGCAGAGCTTAAGGTAAAGGTCCTAGCGGCCTATTGCGATTGTAGCTTTCTGACGTCAAAACTTGGTGTTCTTTCTTGATTTCGTTGTTCTCTTTTTATCGATATTCTTTCCTTCGTCGCAAGAAGCAGTCTATGTTGGCTTCTAGGAACGTTCGGAAGTTAAGAATACTGGCGGAGTTGCTGACGTAAAATGCCTCGTCTGGTTCATAGCAGTCTAGGGTTTCCGCAAGTTTATCGCCTGCACGATGTGTGTGTGTCACGTGTAAAATTGAAGTTCGTTGTCCTTTTTTCGCTGAATAGGGACGTCAACAGTTAATCCATTCGTATTTGAGGAAATTCGTTGCCACGTAGAAGTGAGAGTAGGAATTCAAAAATAGAGGCTAAGTGTACACGCTTGTCTGTATGGCTCGCTTGTCAACGCTTTGTGTTAGGATCAATAAAGGAAATTTGTATTTAAATTCTTATTTATTAAAATTCTATTTCGATAACAAAAATAAAATGGACTGTATTTGAATTGAAAAACAAACAATGAGATCAATAATTAATATTGGCTCTGATCCGCACGCGTGACAAAAGTAGAGTGAAGGTGATTTTCTATCAAACACCAAACGTCGGCGCACCAAAACCCACCAAAAGGATGTACCGGTAATCAGTACCGCTGGGTCGTCGCGCAGCTGTCTACGGGATGGTCGGCTGTTTTTCTAGTCTCCCTTTGTTGGTCCTTCTTTGCGCCGCACGAAGGGTTTTGACTCGTCGCACGTAGGCATCTCAGAATGCCCATTGCTCATGCTCCGTATGGTTGTTGGTTTATGTCGCCCTTGCTTTAAAATGTTGCTGTAAATTTTGGTGGTGCGATGTGCGCTGATGAATTCCCGCTAGGGTTGTCGGTTCGCACCGCCGACAAGACGGCGTGGATGATTCAAACACTTCGAAATCCAAACGACCCATGTAGAGTGTGTGGATAACACAGCTCCAGCTCAAAGAGACAAATGCAATGAAGGTAGGTAAAAAGTGGCGTTGGACAAACAGATCTTGTTTTTCGCATGCAATTAGCGCCATGAAAGCGCCATTTTGCAATGAAGGTAAAGTTCTTTTTATCTTCTTATCTTCTCAGTGGACAGTTAGTAAAAAATCGGACAAACTGGAGAAGATTTTGGTATAAACCCCAGGGCAATTCGGACTATTATGCTCCTAAGAAGGAAAAGAAGCTCGTACTGGACTTCAAGTTGGTTCGACAACTCATCTTCATGAGAAAGATTGGATAAGTTTTAGTCCACTAGAGCTCTGTTGACAAAAAAACTCAACTGTCTACGAGAACAACCGTCATCGGAATTGCTGCAGAAATAATCTTCCATCCCGATTTCACTTGCAACGAAGATTAAACGAGAGTGAATTGACCTGTGTCACCAATTGAAAGATATCTGCTCTAAACTTTCCATTACAAAACACTCTATCTTCATCTCCCGTTTTCGACGCTAACATATTGCTCAAATCGATAGATTCTCGGACGGATGTTGTGGCGTTGGGTGTCTATCTGTCATAAAACATTCAAAACACCTCAACGTCACTGCATTTCAATCGCTATCGATCCTTGCGCCATCAGACTATTCCTGGAATCCTCTACGTCATCACCCCCACCGACAACACGCCCGCTCGTTCGCCACACGTCGTCGTCCACCTCGTCGATCCAGTGTATCACCGTCTAATAAACTCAACCGTTCGATGCTGCTTTCAATGGCGTCAGTTCATTCAAATTCGAAAATCGAATAAAGCACATGATTGTGTAAATGGATGCTGTTTGTTCCATTCTGCTGCGAGAAACTCGTAAATTTAAATGAACTCCGTTCCGTCTAAGCCCCGGCGGGGCTGCCAGAGTTGATCGGGGTACAAATCCAGAAAAAAATTGAAAAGCAAGAGCACGCTGCGGAGGTTTTTGTTTTGTTTTTGTACGCGAGATACAGTGGGTGAGGTACACAAACACTGGCAGGGATTAGCACTCCCTGTCGTTCCTCGTTCTCATTCCGTGGCTGGGATGAATGACGGAGCTCAGTGGCGCTGCTGTTACCGGATGGTGGAGCGGGTGGGATGGGGAAATCTCTCTATATATCGGATGCCTTCAATTGAATTTTCAATTTCATCCCTCGCATGTTTACAGAATGCAAACACGATTAGGAGGCTATCATCTATTCAGTGTCAAAAAGCGGAGAGGCGGTGCCTCATCATCTCCGCCTTCCCACCCTTCCCACCCCCTGCAATCGGCGTTAGAGACGTCTAGATGGAAGACGCTACGTTGTGCAGCATTTGTTTGCGTTGGAACACTGAGGCAAGTATCCAATTTTTGTCTGTTTATCGTCATCGCTTGCAGGGTGATACATGGAAGTGACGCGGGGCCCCGAAAGTTGCCTCGCCGGCTAGAGACCGACTGAGAGGGCAGTGAGTGTTTACACCATAATGTTAGGTCGCGGAACACTTTTGAAGTGCTCTTTAGTTCGGCGGTAATTGGCGGACGAGTGATGCTGAGATTGTTTAATGATTTCGGAGCTAAACATTTGGAAATTGGTTTAAGGATGGCGTTTGTGTTGTTCGGGGGGTGGTTGTTGTTTATCTGTTTTTCTTAATTTTTCGTTTCGTTTTTCGTGCTCAAAGATGAGCGGCGCGTGTTGACTTTGGGTGGTTTTTGTGGTTCCTTTTAACGGGCAGGGTACTTGGAATGCTAATTTTGGCTTCGGTGGATTAAAATTAAGCCAGTGGAATAGGGAAAACCAAGAAAAAAATACCCTTAGGCTAAGCAGATACAGGTCAGTTCATCAATCCTCACAGAAATTAAACTTTTGATACATCAAGGAGCGCTTAGTAGCTAGGTGCACCTTTTTTTGGTTGAATAGACGTTTTCTATAGCCTTCTAGAAATAACGTCAATCTTTGACGTGAGAGTAGATGAATCGAGACATTCTAGGCCTCTATACACCGCCGTCATGAGACCCAGAATTCTCTATGGACTGTTAATATGGTGGCCGGCGCTACTCAAGGCAAGCTATATAAAAAGATCAAAAGCGTCCAAAAGATGGCGTGTATATCGATCACAGGCGCAATGCGTACCACTCTGACTGCAGCGCTACAGACAATACTACACCTCGTCCCCGTGGTCATCTGTATAAGATCTAGATTGGTAAGAGTATGCCGTATGTCTCTCAATGAGATATCGAGACAATGTAGCCTTATGGTGCTGGGTACCTGATTACAGAGATAGTCCAGGTAACTGGGAAGCAGACGAACTAGCCAGGAAGGATATAATAATTATAAATCCCCCCACTATAATAATAATAATAATAATGACGGCGCTACAGTCCGGGGTGGACCTGGGCCTAGCTTCTCAGCAACCACTCGTGTTGTGCGTGCTATTGTTCTCTCACGAGTGGAGCGGACCTACAGTTTAATGCCGACTCCGAACAGCTAGATTGAGAAGCTTTATCTAGAGAGTTATACTCTTTAAGCATTGTCAATGAATCGAAAGAGGTGGAGCTGTGAAAAAAATTTAGGTGATTTTTCGGGAATCGAACAGACAACATCGAGCGTAGGAGTCAACGCATCTACCCACTACGCCATGGCGACCACATTTAGCCGATAAAAACCTTCAAAACCAAGATCTCAGAGTTAGCAATCAGCAGGGCTTTTGAGAGATGAAGAAATCTTGACACCAGCCTACATGCGAGATGCGTGGCCAAAAATGAATCTTCGGAAAACCATAGCCATCCTCAGCCATAGAGGAATAAATTGGGTGCAATGGGAAGACACACTGCGAGACTAGGCCTGCCATACAACGACATCTGCAGCAAATGTATAGATGAAGAAAAGTAGGAAACACTCTCGTACTTTCTCTGCAACTGTCCGGCAATCGCTTCTTCAAGGAAAGAAACCCTAGGAGCTTTCTAAATGTCAAGAAAATCTGGATATTCATTCAGAAAACAAGACTGTTCCAAGAGTAGCGGTTGGAAGCCGACTAAGTGGCATCACACTGGATCCTTTGGGTGTAAGTGAATCCTTCACCTGTGAGGGATGCCACCTTACCTACCTAGGCCTCTAATTGGAAAAAATCACCTTCAAATGTGGACTTAAGGTGTTGGACCTTGTTACATGGCACACTCCAACTGGAGGCTGTCGATGGCTCTATATGGCACTATATGGCTCCCCAATACTCATAAATTACGAACCAGACTTTTTATTTTCGTAATGACGTAGTTTTCAACAGAACAATGAAATCGAGCAAGGTAGGTAGGTAGATACGTAAGTGGGTAGACGGGCGTAAGCCACGCCTTACTTAGGTCCTTGAGGACCCATTGTGATGCTCCATTGGGGATTGGTGTCCCGTTATAACCCTTGCCGCACTCATTGACCATTGTCCCTCGTTGTGCCGAAGCCATCCCGATTTCCTTCTGAGCCTGCAAAGAGATCTTAGAGGTTTATTTGAAATTTCATGTAAGTTTTGGAAGAAAAATTCTCCCAGTGTTCTATGACGCAACTGACAAAGACTGGGACAGTGATGGAGGTAGTGAGGAGTGTCCTCTCGTTCCTCCTCATCACCGCAGCCTCTACAAATGTTGTCGTTGGAGAGTCCCATTTTCATGGCGTGGTTTCTAAGATGATTATGGCCAGTGAGAGCTCCAACAGCTTTCGTTAGCAACTCTTTGTCGCACTGAAGGATTTTTTCGGTTTTTGCTCGATCGTATCTGGGCCATAATGCTTTAGTAGTCATACACCGCGCCATCTATAGTTTGCCATAGCAATGATCTTTTTTTCCACCTGTTTTTACTCAGCTCTGAGAGGGGCGGTTTGATTCCATAAATTGCTTGTGACACGTCAGTCACTGACCCTGTTCTGGCAAGTTCATCAGCTATCTCATTGCCGGCAATGTCCCTATGTCCTGGGACCCAGCACAGATTGATCGAGTGCTGTGAGCCAAGAGCCTTTAGATCTTCGCGACAGCTTGCGACTAGCTTGGACTTGAGCAATGTATGAATTTGTCGTCTTCTAACGACTCTGAGAGAAATAGACGCTGCACAAAAAGAGGTTTGAAATTTCTTCAAGCAGACGTCAGAAAGATTTCATTGATGTGTTCTCTTGTTTTGCTTCTTCCCAAAAGAAACTTCTGATTTTGGCACTCAATTCAGTCGCGCTTCGAACGACGAGAGAACTGCCATCCTCCCATAACGACTACACTTACTTGTTAGGCCTGCGACACCTAGGGAATCTAAGCCTGAGTAATTGCCGCCTTCCATTGCTGACGGTCCCGGGCACGCTGCTTCCAGTAATCAAGACCAAATTGCTTCGCATCAGCGATGAATTGGTCTTTATATCGAAGGTTCGGTCTTCATCTCCTTCTTCAACCAAAAGGCTGGGATTCGAAGATTCTCTTGCCTGGATCGTTAGTATTCATTCGCTTTATGTGACGGAGCCAGCATAACCGTCGGATTTTTGTCTTCTGGATTACAGGGTGGGCCATCTAGTGATTTTTTTAAATTATAGGTTATTTTGACACTGATAGTTGTTTCTCGCTCGAAATCTTGACAGAACGAACTGAGTCGCTTCATGCTTTAACAACGTTGGGAAAAATTGAAAACTTATTTCCAAAGTGAGTGCTGTGTAACCCAAACAGTGCGTTTTCTGAAAAGAAGTTTTGGCCGAAATGAAGCACCCACCGCGACTGCTGAACGCAAGTTTGTGCAAAAAGTTCGTGAGACTGGTGTGCTAGTGGACAACACTCATGGTCCCCGACATAGTATGGTGCGCACAGATGAGAATGTGACTGCTGTGGCCGAGCGTGTGAGACTCAATTCATGAACATAAACTCGCCATCGATCTCAACAGCTCAACATTTCTCGCTCACAACCAGCCTAAGGAGAATTCACTTACAAAGTCAAATTAATTATCCACTCCATTATCGCTTCGCAGTTTGGGCCTGAGAGCAGCTTGGACAACGAGAATTGGCAGAATTGGACAACGAGTTTGTCGAAAAATCATCTTTTCTGACGAGTCGCATTTTCATCTCAGCGGTTACGTTAATAAACGTTGTTGTCGAGAAGACAATGCATGCACAGAGACTTACAGTTTGGTGCAGATTGTGGAGTGGTGGCATAATTGGACCATTTTTCTTCGAAAATGAGTCTGGGAACATCGTTTCGATCAATGGTGGGCGTTACAGACTCATGATAACTAGAGTTGTAACGAAGAGTGATTTGAACCTTTCCTTGAATCAATGAAATCCTTCAGGAGTTCTCAGGAGTGGCAAAAATCCAGATTAAATTAAAGGAAAAAAATCAACAGACGCCTTTGCTGTCAGCTTTATTTCTGACACATTTTCCAGTTCTCTCTTCTGTCATCCCTCCAAACTCTTACAGCCTCTCCAAGCTTATAATTTCATTCCATTAGAAACCTACCAACTTTGCCACTTCCGATGTCAATATCCTCACCAGGGGGTTTATCAAAAATCCGCTTTTACAGACGCCTTTACACCAAACCATTGTCCTTTTCCAAGTTCCCGCATATTGCCATCATAATCGTATCCGCAGGGATCATCAAAGTCCCCCGCTAATCCTAGCTACGGCAAAAGTTAACCTTATTTCCTTGTGCTTTGTCCGAAAATTTACTGAAAACTCGTAGCGTTATTCAAATATCAATTTCCTGACACTCCCGTCGACACGCACTGTTTGTGCGGGTGTGTGTATGGATTCCATACCCTCCAAGTGTCAAATCGAAACCATTTGAGCGCAAATACAAAACACGCCCGTAATAAAATAGAACGCAAACACCCGTAAAAGGAGAGCAAACCACAAAATGGTTGACACCTCAAAGCCGCCATTCCCAGCCACACACACACACATTCACATAGGAGAACAACTTTAATTAGAAATCCATGTCGGCTGGGAAATCCATTCCAGTGCAAAACTTCTCCGAAAGAACCTATCGTTCTCATGCCACCGGTGGCAGCTTGGTGCTGTGCTCTAGGAACGCTGAAATTCCCCACGAGATGTTGTACATCGCGATGACGCCTTGACGTGTAATCCTGAATCGCTTTTGTGGCAAATTTCAAATTAAGTTAATTAATATCTGCCGCCCGAGGGGCGATGATGGCAGTGATCTGCTCTGCTCCCTTTGTGTACACGTATCGAACTTCAGCCCTCCCATCCTCCCATCCCCACTCCCCAATCAGTCAGGCTTCAATGACCCAGTGTAGCAATTAATTTCTCGAAAGGGACACACGTTTTTATGAAGTGTCACGTCAACCGGCGTTAATAGCTTCTGATTGTATCGCCCTCCCTTGCTGGACTCGGCAGTAGACTTCCTTGCCAACCGGAAGTTGTATTGTCTTTCCTGTGCGATGGCGCCTGCCACTATCATCGCGCCCCTCTCTCTCTCTCTCTTGGCTCTCGGTACCGTTCGGAGTAATTACTTGCCTATTTATTGCACAGCCGCATCGTGACTAAGGGGTCGAGGCACAGGGCGAGGGAGAGGGAGAGGGAGAGGGAAAAGGTGAGAATCTGATTTACAAGAATCGCTTCCGGAAGCCGGAGGTGCGCTCATGAAATAGGGGGAAAACTTATTCCGGTCTAATGAAGTCAGTGTTGTTTGCCAAGTGAATGCTGGATGACTTTGGCCGGCAATGGACTGCTGGGATGTGGTTGCGGCTTGCTCACTGCAGGACGATGGAGGGTTGTAGCTGTGGCGAGCGATGTGGGTTGGTGGTGGAGGATTGCAGACGATCTTTGGAGAATTCAATTAAGTTGGCCAACAAAGGAAACACGTTCTGTGTGAAGGTTTTATTAGTTGTACTTGTAGTCATAAAAGTTTATTCTGGAATGGTGGTGGTTATTAGGGGCGGAGTTCAGAGTTAACGGTAGCTGAACAGACATCTGTTCAATGCAAACTGAGAGAAAGTATGAAGAAAATTGTTTTTTTTTTGTTTCATTTGATGTCCTAATAGTCGAACAAATATGAGGTTGGATAAAATGTGGGGTCTTGTGACAGAAATCACTGCTCGAAGAACCCAAAGAGTTATGCTAAGACCACGTCCTTTCAATTAAGTCGGATACATTTACTGTAGGCGGTCAGGGAGACATGCTATATCATTCGGTTACGTTCGATAAGTTATTCGAGTACAAAACCACCGCAACGACTTGTAAAAATCTGATACCATTCAAATTCTACACTCTGGTTGAAAATTCTTCGAACGTTTCTTTTGATCTGATGCTTACATTCGGGGAGCATAGGCTTATCCATCCAGAGTAAAGCTGCTGATTGCTCTCAACCTGGTGAGATGCCAGCAGTGATCCCTGTTAAGGCACGGGTCAAGTTGACATACGTCTTCCTCGTGGTGTCCTCTGGATAGCGTCTATGGCAACCGATTAGAGATGAGCCAATGTATGGAGCGGTTCCACTTAGTTTGAATTAGGACCCGGTTCTCCTGGTTCGGGGGTTGTACTAAGGCTTAACTTCCTCACCACGTTATAAATTGCTAGTTCAGAGATAACAAAATGCCTCGGATACGGACGGATTAACTGCTGACGACCCCGAGAAAGGTAAGACGAGTCCGTGGAACGTGAGGTGTCTTAAAAGACCGCGTTCAGCCGATGAACTCGCTGAGGACCTAAATTGCTCTAAAGCAGACATTACCACAATTAAGAAAGTGCGGTGGGCTGGGTCGCCCATATAAAAATTAAAAACTGAGGAACCTATTTTTTTTTATTTTTTTATATTTTTTTTTTATTCTTAACCTACCTTAAACTAAAACACCTAAGAACTATGTGAGTCGGCCAAGCCAAGTAAGGCATATATGTCAGCCGTCTTCAAGTACCAGACCTACTCCAGATCGAAAGGGATCGACAAGGGAGCTCCCTCTTTCAACCACCAGAACTGCTAGTGTTGCTTTTTTTTGTCGTAGGTTTTTGTCACACTACACTGGAGCACTCAGACTCAAGACTGGTGCATTGTACTACCAAGCAGCAACCTACTTTTACTGAAATTTCCTCCTGGTTCGGGGGTTGTACGCAGCAGGCGCTTCTGTGATGAGGAGCCTACATCATCAGCTCTCACCTCATCAGCGCCGAATAACTGCCACCTGATCCGAGCAAAGGCGGGACAATGGCAGAGGAAGTGCTCTGCAGTGTCATCGTCTTCTCCACAGGCGTCACAGAGGGTTTCGTCACTTAGGCCAAGCACACTTAGGTGTTTGGCGAAGGTGTAGTGCCCCGTTAGTACGCCAATAAGTTGTCTGCAGTCTTTTCTGTTAAGAGATAACAAGAAAGCCGCGGATTTCTTACAGACGTTGGGGAGCATGCGCTTGGTCTGTCTACATCCTGGAGAGTCATGCCACCTGCGGTTGTGCTCTCGAAAAGTCCAACCATGGATGGAAGCCCTAACCAAGGACGCGGGCAGTCCCAGCGTAGGTTCAGGTCCTGAGAAAGCCTCATCTGATCCTCGCCTAGCAAGTTCATCAGCGATCTCATTTCCCGTGATCCCGTGGTGCCCGGGAACCCAGACAAGTCTTAGCGAATTCAAGCTACCGATCAAATTCAGAGAAGACTTGCATTCCTGAACTATTCTGGAAGTGGTTAAAGGGTTGAGCAAGACCTTAAGCACAGCTTGGCTGTCGCTACAGACACAAATACTTCGCCCCTTCCACCTATTCTTCACAATATAGCTCGTAGCCATTAGGATCGCATAGGTTTCCGCTTGGAAAACCGACGCAAATTTACCTAACGAGGTGTGCAGTCTAAAGTTGTCGCTCTCCACGAAGGCACCAGCACCAGATCCTTCACTGGTCTTGGAGCCGTCTGTGAAAATTCGACTGCATTCCTTTCCTGGCTCAAATTCTGGCCAGAGCCAGTCCTGAGTACAGGGAAAGTCGACTTTGTATTTTCGTCGCAGCTGGAGTACTGGTGTCTGTGCGTCGGACGGCATATCCATAAGACTGGGGTCAAAGGAGATGCGGTGCGCAAGGTCATCGAAACTCCAGTGCGAGTTGTACCAATAACCACTTCTTTTTAAACGGAAGATGGCCTTGAGAGTGCACCCCATGATATGGACATCTAGGGGGGGGAGATTCACCAGGGCATCAAGAGCAGAGCCAGGCGTGCTAGGGAAGGCCCCCATGCAGCGGAGACAGACCGTTGTTTGGAGCTTGGTGAGAGCAGCAGTTACGTATTTACGCGAAAGCTTATTCCACCAAACGACCGATGCATAGGAGAGAAGGGGCCTAATCATAGCCGTGTAGATCCAAACGGATCTTTTTGGTGATAGACCCCATGATTTGCCGAAAATTCCTTTACACTGCCAGAAAACTGACAGTGCCACAGAAGCTTCCTATCTAGAATGACACCCAGATATTTAGCTTCATCAGAAAAGCGGATAGTGACACCTTTTAGTACCAGTTGAGTCAAACCAGTCAATTTCCTCCTCCTCGTAAAGAGGACAACCTCGGTTTTAAGAGGGTTGACTGAAAGCCCATTTCTGGTACACCAATCGTCGATCACGTCTAGAGCTGCCTGCGCTTTTGAACACACATCCGCTAGGCATGATCCGACAGACAGAACAGCTACATCATCCGCATAGGCCTGGGCGTAGATGTTGGAACTATTGAGAGCACCAGCATGCACTATAGCAGAGGAGACAAGACACCACCCTGCGGGCAGCCCCTATATACCCCCGCCATAACATACTGGCCACAGTCCGCGTTCGCAATAATAGTTCTGTTCATCAGCATTGCTTTAATCCAAAGCACTAATGATTTATCATTAGATTCAGTGTTGCTTGCTCACATCTTTAACATATTGACTGGATACCGATCTATTAAAGCGGAGAAGCTCCTCAGTGTTATGTGCGACGTTTCGGCTGTAGTTGAGTGGCCCATCCACAGTTGTCCGAGCAATGTGGAATATTAACGGAACTGCATCTTTATCCAGGATCAGACCTGCCTGGTCGAAATAAAGGAATGCTTCTGGGGCGACGAAGCCATTAAGGCGCACCCCCTCATGGTACCCGTAATTGGGGTAGTAAGCCCCTGAAATCAGGTTATTAATCGGGATAATTGCTCCTGCAATGTGGTCAACTCTTATCAGGTTCGCCCAGTTGTATAGGATCTCATTAGGATAGAATTTTTTGTACTGGGACTCTGGTGTTCTGTAAAGGTGAAGGCAAGCCCTAGGACAAGCCCTCTCAATCACCCGAATCTTTTCCATCAAGCTTGCTTCCACACTGAACCACACGGGACAGCCGTAAGCAAGCATCGGCCGAATAAGGGCCATGTAGAAGATTACCTTCACCCTCGCATCGAGTTGGCTGTTGCGAAACAGTCTCTTTGTAAGAGCGACAGCCCCTCGAGCTCTAGTCAGAGCAGCATCTATATGTTTATAAAAATATAGATATTGATCTAGCCAAATCCCCAGGTATTTGACTACAGTCTGATTCGCTAGTGGCTGCTCATGTTGTCCAACAACTGAAAACTTTCGCCAATTCTGGTTGGTATCCGCCGAGACCTTTCTCAACGGCGTTCTGAATAAGATGGTTTCAGACTTCTGAAGGTTGATAACCCACTTCCAGTCGTCGCAAAATCCCTGAATTTTCTCGTAGTCACTTTGCAAGAGTGTTACAAATATCTCGAATTTAGGACCTGATTTGTACGCAAACAGATCGTCGACATACGCTATCGAGTCCTCGAGAGATCCTATCAGATCAGCTGTGTAAATATTGAAGATTATCGGCGAATTGACCGCACCATGTTGCAGACCATTTTTAATGTTAAACGTACCCGCAGAAACTATATCGCAATTTTTAACAATGCATTTTCTGATGGAGTGCATATTAAACAACGTGTACAGTAGTGGTTTGCTTATACCCATTCTGTTCAAATTAGAAAAGAGCTCTTCCAACCATACGGTATCGAAGGCCTTTTCCAAGTCCATAAGTAGGGCACCCGTGCACTGTTTCTTGTTTTTATTCCATTGTATATCATGCCCCGCCTTGAAACCGAATTGGTTATCCGGAACTATATTATTATGCTCAACCCATTTGATCAAAGCTCTATTAATGACTTTTTCGAATACCTTAGTGATATTCGGAAGGAACCCCAGCACTCCACAATCCGCACCAAACTGTCACTCTCTGTGGATGCATTGGCTCCTCGATAATAACGTGCGGGTCCAAAATCGCCCAAAATCGTTGTCCATTTAAAGCTGCTCTGAGGCCCAAACGAAGCGGATGGCCGCGCGCCTTGTAAGCGAGACCTTTGTGCAGAATTCTCCTCAGGCTATTGCGTGAAATTGATGGCGAGTTGATGTTCGTGAATTGAGTTTCACACTCTCGGCCACAGCAGCAGCAGTCACATTCTCATCTGTGCGCACAGTACGACGACGGCGACCATGAGTGTTATCCACTAGCATACCCCTCTCTCTCTCTTGCGTACAGCAGTCGCGGTGGGTGCTTCATTTCGGCCAAAACTTTTTTTCAAAAAACTGTTTGGGCTACCCAGCACTCACATTGGAAATAAGTTTTCAATATTTTCCAACATTGTTCAAGCAGAAAGCGAATCATTTCATTCCGCAGAGGTATGATACTGAATTTCTGTCAAGATTTCGAGCGGGAAACAGCTGTCAGTGTTAAAATAACTCATGATTTTAAAGAAACCACTAGATGGTCAAACTCTATAGCTCTCTAAAATTGTTTATCTCTAAAATTTGTTATCTTAGTTCTGATAGTTGTATGTTCAGTTTTGTGAGGTACTGTATATCTAGGGATATATCCTTCTCCATTTCATCTCTGCAGCCTTTAAAAGGGACTCCGATTTTTCTACACTAATTGCCTAAGCGCCATGACCTTGTGCGTCGACCCCTGAGCTCCAGATTTTTGGTTTATGTCCAAAGCCACCTCGGACTGTAGCGCCACGATTATAATTATTATTATTGCCCCACATACAATACCTCTTCATCAGTCCGTGAACAACACTCTTGCCAGAATTATTATTTATTAATCCGAGGACCTGCCTTAAGTTCGTCCATGTTTTGGCAGCATGCACAAATTTTTCGCAGGCATTCACTTGAATTCCGTTTCCCACTACTATTCCCAGACTAAATCTTGAAATTCCATTTGTCGGCTGAGAAAAGCTGATGACTCGGTTCATCTATCCATTCAACAAAGAACGCCTTTCGTTCCTTCTTTACGAGCTTTGCTCGAATGTGAGGCTCAATATCAACCGCCCATTCCATCTGACGGCTTATTCCATTTTAATGGAAAAAACTCCAATCCTTCAAACAATGAATAATTAAATCCTGAACCCTTTATCGTTTTCTTCCTCACAACAAGACCCAATTCCTTTCCCCATGCTTTACCCATTTTTCCCATTCTTCAGAAGTCAACACAAATGCCAAACTATCGCGTGTGGCCACATGTGTATGTGTGTGAGTGGCATTAATGTTTTATTGCTCGATTCCGATGCATGTGGTGTGTTGTAAATTTCCAGGCTTCGCCTGCTAGCCGCCGCCGGACTGACGAGCCCGCACGGAACGACCCGGCAATGGTGGGCCTCATTATTCATTCTCATTCATGCGGCTGACCAATGTCATAAAGAATTCCGGTTTAATCTTGCCTTAACGTACCAGCAGCCGGCAGCCACAACAAACGTGCCTTCCGTCCGAAAAAGAGTCCTTCTTACGCCTGATGGGTGGGAGGAGAAAGGACGTTTTCTCCCCATTCCTTGTCCCTTTTTTCTGGTATTCCAATCGTTCGCACACCCACTTCAGTGTGGAGCGTGCATGAACAGCTGGATCTGTTACTTTTTAATCCTAAGGAGGGTTTTCGTTTCGACTTTGAGGTTGGTTATGGGCTGATGTGGGGGTGGCTATAAATAGATTACGTCATCGCTGTTGGTCACGTCCGAAAAGGTGTGCTGCATGGTGAATGCGCTTTACAACTAATCTATGACCGGAGAGTAGTTTGCACTTCACACAGTTCGGTTATGACTTCATTTCGAGGCTACACGGTGTGAATTGATGGATTTTTTGTGCTTTAAAGAGGGGACAGACTGAGATTGCTTAGGAGTACAGTGGAGACTAAAATTTACGGTAATGGATGAAATATTGAGAGGGCATGAGTTTGGTTTATGTGGTTGATGTCAGGCTCGTTGTGGCGTGGGTCGTTTGTACGGTGGATCAAATAGGTTGTCCCCCACAATTTAAGTTAAATTCGTGACTTTCATGATATCTTGACTTTGAAACCATCTTGAGGGATGTTAACATATCACATACCACATATCCTCACACAATTGTATAAACTGTTAGTGTTATGTTACTGTTAGCGCCTAGCTTAAGTGAAGGGTATTTATTTGACCTGAGTGGAAAAGTTGGAAGGTTAATTATTCTCACTCTTTCAGGCAGACGCATTTTCCTCTTAGGAGTTCTTAGTAGAAACTTTCTACTGCCCAGAAAATGGCGCCCGATCATTTGCTTTCTGTTAGTTGAAGCAGCCTCCAACTACAGAGAACGATATATATAAGTCGTGGCCTCTCCTGGGTCTTTGACGTTCAGTCTAAATGTAGCAGAGGCAAATAAGTGCTGGATATGGCTGCTTGGACTCTATTTGCTTGAATTTGAATTTATTATACTTAATATCTTCAACGAAATAGGGACAAGACAACTCACATAACTTTTAGTTTTGAATAACTCAAAAGCGTTCTTTACAGTTCCTGACTTTGATACCGTCAGTGCCTGTACACCTAAAATTATGACGGGGATGATGACACAACTTGGTCGGATGAGACCAGTTGATGGGATTTTGAGCCCAAACCATTAGCTAGCATGGGTTGCTTCTACGTTGAGCTAGACTCGTCTTTTCCTCTTATTCTGGTGGGGTTGCATTTCGAGGTTGACTTGGGCCTAGCTTCTCCAGTAACCACTGTTGAGGTTATGTCCGTGACAGCTATGAGGAAAAAGATAAAAAATTTGTTTAAATATAATTTTCAAAAAATATCAACTCCTCGATAATTTGTTGGATTTTTAAAATGCCCTGGGCCAATAACCTTTTGATAAAAACGAAGGATTAATTTAATTCACAGAGGATTACTTGATTGGACTTGCTCATGTTACAAAGGTTAACAGGAAAGAGAGAGATAAAAAAGGAGCAAAAGAATATTGACGTTTACGTACAATTATGAAGTTAACTGTAATTCTGTAATTCTTATAGTGATAACAACAACAAGTGTTGTTCATGCTACTAATCATGAATACGAAAGGAGAGAATCTACAGTTTGATGCAAACAGCTAAGTTTGAAAATCTTTTCTTGGCAGTTGTACTCTCTGAGCATTGATAGCGACTCAAGAGAGGTGGGGCTGTGAATATAAAAGTTGTTGAGTCTATAATTCAACCTAGACCGTACGAGTCGACGCGCTTACCCACTAAACTACGGAGTGACTGATTCATTCTGCTGAAGTTTAATTCAAATCTCACTCCCAGACTTCAATTAAAAAATTCATTGAAGTTCATTGCTTGTATTCATCCATACCTCGTTCGTTTTCTACTTTACACTAGTTTGCTGATTCAATTGGGAATGGGGCTGTTATTGGTTCTTTTTTTGTATACAGTGGTGGACAAATGTTTTCACACAAAGTGATTTTCAAAGAAAATTAATCGTTCAGCGACATTTGAAATGAAAATTTTATAGAAACATGTAATAGATATGAAACAATTTAGATCCAAGCTCGTAAAAATGTACATAAAAAGACTGGACGATATTTCAGTAGCCAATAAGGTGACCCTCTGTTGGGTGCCCGGCCACATAGGAATTTCCGGTAATGAAAAGGTGGATGATCTCATCCAGGGTTGGGTTACATCTAAGCCTTTCCCGGGCCCTACCTGAGGAAAGCACACCGCTTAGCGCCTTGCACAGGGAAATAGACATTGAGTCTAAGGAGGCAGCTAATAAACGGTGATGTCAATTAGACACATGCACTATAGCTAAATCGTTATGGCCAGCCTACGACAAGAGGAGACTTACAGATCTCATAAAACTAAGTCGAAGGGATATACAAACAGCCGTTGGGGTCGTGACAGGGCACTGTGCGATAGCAAATCACGCAGCTTGGTTGGGAATACCCCACAACGACTTTTGTAGAAGCTGTAGAGACGAAGAAGAAATAGAATCTATTCATCACCTGCTGTGTAATTGTCCTGCACTAGCCGTTAGGAGGAAGGAAACCCAAGGAGGATTCTCCTTTTCGGAGCTAGATGATCTAGGGAAAAAAGAGCTTTAAAAACTCTTGAGATACATATGTATATATACCTGGGTGATTTAACTTAGCTGTCGATACATTGAAGTTTAGGCTTCCCACGGTTCAAACTTTTTGGGCACAATGAACTCATAGTTGCCTAAGTGAGCCGTTGACATGTTTTTATGTCAGCAAGGGCACGCGTCTACCTAACATAACCTAGTATCACAAAATAAAAAAATAAAAATATTAACAAATGATTTCAACCAAAAACAATGAGAAAATGCTTTTTACTTAGGTGCTCTTTAATTTCTTTGAAAATGGCCTTGTGTGAAAACTTTTGTCCATCACTGTATGTAGCTATTCATACCTGCTCATTCGTTTGTTTGGAATAGGGTTAAAAGACGTAAATAAAGGATTGGTCAAATATTTTGACGAGAGAGGATTTAGTTAAATTATATCTCAGCATGGTCTTTCGAGAGAGGGCTCTGTTAATCAATCGCCCAAAAAACAGCGGTTGACAAGAGTTTTTCTATCACGGAGGGGAGTTAGGCGAAATCCTTGTCTGACCCGAAATTATAGCTGCCCATTGTAGAGCAAGTCGTCGATGTTGTGCGTCCTTTTACCGCCAACTCAAATTTAGCTAATTCTGGCTCATTGACTGCTCGCTAAGTTCAATCACGTCAATGTAGATTGTCATGGAAGATTGTGTCTCCAGTGTTTCTCAAGAACGATGTTGAAAAAGTCACATGACAGCGAGTGGCCTTGTATAAAACCTTTTTTGACATCAAGGATCTCGGTGAGCTCTTTAGCGACTTTGATGAGGCAGCGAGAATTCTCCATCGTCATCCTACACAACTGACTGAGTTTGGTCAGAAATGTCAAAACTCGGCATGGCGCCGTATAACTCGTCTCTATACACGCTGGCATATACTTACTTACTTAGTAGGCCTACGACCCATGTAGGGTCTGAGCCTGATAAATCGCTGCCTTCCATCGTTGACGGTCCTGGGCACGCTGCTTCCAGTCATCAAGACCAAGCTGTCTTACGTCCGCGATGACTTGGTCTTTCTACCGGAGGTTTGGTCTTCCTCTCCTTCTGGAACCAGTAGGCTCGGATTCGAAGACCCTCTTAGCTGGAGCGTTGTTTGCCCATGCGCTCGATGTGGCCGAGCCAATGCAGTCGACGGATTTTTGCCTTCCGGACTACATCCACATCCTTGTACAGCTCATAGAGTTCGCGGTTGTGTCTTCTCCTCCATTCGCCACACGCTTGCATATGCCGTCATGAAATCGACAAATAAGTGGTGAGTGTCGATCTCCATTTCTTATATCTTTTCCAGGATCTGCAGTAGTGTAAAGATTTGTTTTCATACAACCGTATCTCTAACTGTCAGAGACTTTAATTTCAATGGTAATAAACGTTTGGTAGATAGCAGAAGCAAAGCGTTTTAACTCGATTGAAAAAAGTTATGTTTCTGTTAAAAACAAGCTCGCACAAAAGCGGTTTGTGGTAGTCATCTGTTTTTGTGAATTACCCACTAATGATTTCACCAGTCCATAGAAAACACCAAAGAATAACATTTCGTCGATATGGATGAATTACCTGCTCGGATGAACGAATTTGTCGACCTTGCGATAGTCGTAGGACACGGTAAATTAAACTAAGTGAACCGTGATAGTCAAAATCAATTTGCAATTGAAGTCTCTGACAGTCAAAGAGATGGTTGCTTTGCCTACCGAAGGCGTTTATTGGGAATTGATACACCGAACGAATATTTTTAATAAAGCAATAAACCATGAAAGCAGAGGGGTTGTTTTTCTAGGTCTGAGACTAATTCAACCCTACCCTTCGTACATCAAAAGTATCACACTCCACTGGGCCACGTTGAAAATGGGTGTCGTCCGTTGACCATAAGGCTCGGAGTCGAAGATTCCTCGGGCCGGAGCTAAGTTGTCCATGGATTTTACATAGCCTAACCATATAAAGCTTTGAATTCGTAGACGCTTGGCAAAACTCATGCCGCTGTATAGACAGTGCAATTCTTGATTGAATCATGAATGAATCTTCTTCAAAATTTAAGACACTATTTTCCCTGGATATTTCTGCAGAACGAAGTAATTAAAATTATATGCATTTTTTAAGTGCTCATTTCGGTCGATAAGTTCTCTATTTCTTAACGGTAGTTCTTCTCTACACAAAGTTTCTGTCTGATTCACGAAAACTCGTGTTCGCTTGTTTAGGATTGATCATCCAATTCCTGGTCATCATATCCCTGTCGCAGTCACAAAAAGGGGAGCCAAATACAAGTTTCTTTTCAAAAATGAACAACATTTTTTCCATGTATTATGGCTTTATTAGTAGGAATAAAAATTCCCATTAATTATGAAATACACGTCGTTCAAGTGACTGTCTTGGCTGGCTTCGCAGTAGCGCATTCTGTCACCCCAATTTTCCAAGACCTTGTTGATGGTTTCGGACTGTAGCTCACGGATTTCTTGGATGATATTGGCCTTAAGTGCTTGAATCGTTTCCGGATTGTTCCCATAACATCGGTCCTTTACGGTTCCCTACAAAAAAAATCTCGCAACTCGAGGCGGCCAATTGACATCGCCAAGACGGTTGATAACACGATTTGGGAATTTGGTGCGCAAAAGATCGATTGTGGCATGGGCTTTGTAGCATGGCGCGAGTTACGTGCAGCAACACGCAAAATGCCCTAGCTGCATCCATGTACTTGTCGTCTTTTTCCATTTCTTATATTTCATATTTGTTTACGTGTAATGATCTAAACGGTCATCCTCAATTCCCTCATGTTGTCCTATTAGCTTACGTACTAGCGTCTTATCGTAATTTCTTGTTTCTACATATTTGTTTACGTCTTGTTTAAATGGTACGTGAATGCTAAGTGAGTCAGTGAAGGCTAGGCTACCAAAGTATACACTTCTTTCGTATTTTTTTGTGCAATATATTATAAATAAAATAATGAATTCATATTTCTAAATTTTGACTTTTTCTTTGTCTCGGAACGTAACTCGCGCCATCATGCATGAACCAGAGGTCGACCAAATCCATGTTTTCAATTTCAGTGAAAAACAAGTCGGTATGCATGGTTCTGCAACGCCCACCGTTAACCGAAACATTGTTCCCAACCTCATTTTGGAAGAAAAATGGTCCAATTATGCCACCACTCTACTCCACAATCCGCATCAAACTGTCACTCTCTGTGGATGCATTGGCTCCTCGACAACAATATGCGGGCTTTCCGAGTCCCAGATACAGCAATTTTGTTTGTTAACATAGCCGCCGAGATGAAAATGCGCTTCGTCAGAAAAGATAATTTTTTTGTCCAATTCAAGCTGCTTAGAGCAGGCCCAAATTGCGAAGCGATAACAAAGCGGATTGTCGCGGGCCTTTAATTGCTGAGTCAATTGGACATTGTAAGCGAATAATCCGAGATCTTTGTGCAGAATTCTCCTCAGTCTAGTGCATGAAATGTTGAGCTGTTGAGATCGATGGCGAGTTGATGTTCGTGAATTGAGTCTCACATTCTCGGCCACCGCAGCAGCAGCCACATTCTCATCTGTGCGCACCGTACGACGACATGAGTGTAGTCCACTAACACACCAGTCTCACGAACTTTTTGCACAAGCTTGCGTACAGCGATCTCGGTAGGTGCCCCATTTCGGCCAAAACTTCTTTTAAAAAAACGCACTGCTTGGGCTACATAGCACTCACATTGGAAATAAGTTATCAACATTTGCCAACGTTGTTCAAGCGCATAGCGACTAATTTCGTTCCACGGAGATATGATACTGTGGCCGTGTGGGTTTGTGCGTTGACCCATACCCACTTGACTTTCACAGTCTAGGTTCAAATATCAGCTCAAGCAACAATTTAAAAAATAAACCGGGCAAGTGCGAGTTGTACTCGCACGGGGAAGGTTCCGTCGCATAATATTGATGGAGGATTTCTGAATATCAAACGACGTTTCCAAACTATTTCAGTTGAATTTTCTTCTAACTTCAACCCAAATCAACCATTTATTCATAAATTCATACATCCAAACAAACAAATGTTCATCCCTACATATACTTATATCTCTATCCAAGTTTATCCAACACAGAAAATCTCTTCCATCATACATACATACATACGTATCTAATCACTGCTCATGCC
This sequence comes from Myathropa florea, assembly GCA_930367185.1. Classification (NCBI taxonomy): domain Eukaryota; kingdom Metazoa; phylum Arthropoda; class Insecta; order Diptera; family Syrphidae; genus Myathropa; species Myathropa florea. Next base: position 38,443,765 of record OV884004.1, on the reverse strand, counting down.
TGCGGTATGTGTGTGTTCATTTCTGTTGGGCATTTAGGGGTGAGATCGAAAAGATAACGCTCATCAACGAATAGAGTGGCCGAACACAGCATGAAATTATGTGTGAAAATGAAAATTTTTTCTTGTTTTAAATCTTAGATATCTCAAAATTTCAACATAAATCGATATTTTGAAATTTATCATTTCTTAATGCTTACATTGATGTCTTCAAAACTGCGTTTTCAGATCTTTAAAATTCGCATGTCGATGATTGACGGTTTTTGGCCAATATTTCCAAAACCATTAGGGCCAGAATGCTCGCAATAATTTTAAATGAAAGTACTCAATGAAGCCAAGTTTTTGTGATTTTTTCAGACTTTTAAACACTTTGGTTTAGAAATGGCAGGGGGGGGAAATTTTTGGAGCTCCATATTTTCCAAACGGTACTTTTAATAAAAAAGTTTTGAAGGAAACCTCCACCTCATTTCGAAAGATCTGTCGATTGATATATATATATAGATGGGGTGCGACAATTTTTCAAAATTAGTGTCAACTTCACCTGTACTGGAGCCACCCCCAAATGGCCCCACTTTTTAAAATCGCTGCATAGGAATTGACATCTAGGTCTGAAGTACCTAATTCCAAAATTTCATGCCGATATCTTCATAAACTTCGGAGATAAAAAAGTGTGACAGATACGACGGACGGACGGACGGACGGACACACCGAAATTATAAAGGTTCCGTTTTTGTAGACGGAACCTTAAAAACGAGTTTTTTCGCGGCTCCACCTCTTTCGAGTGACTGACAATGCTCAAAGAGTATAACTGTCTAGAAAAAGCTTCTCAATTCCGCCGTTCGGAGTCGGCATTAAACTGTAGGTCCCCTCCACTCGTGAGAGAACAATAGCACGCACAACACGAGTGGTTGCTGTGAAGCTAGGCCCAGGTCCACCTCGGACTGTAGTGCCGCCATTATTATATTATTAGGTATGAAACTGACTTTTTGTCAAGATTTTTTTTTCAAGAGCGGGAAACAGCTGTCAGTGTCAAAATAACCTATGATTAAAAAAAAAGAACACTAGATGGCCCACCCTGTACGTCAAACGGAACTGTCATCCGACACGTTATCTATTTGTATATGTTGTTCCAGAATAGATAAGCTGAGGTTACTGTAGAGCGTAGAATAGATAAGATGGAATCATAAACATTTATCGTGAACAGAAACGTTTGACTATTTCGGGTAGAAAATTACTTTTCAAATGCAAATGCATAGGTGAACTATTTATTCCGACTGTTAAGAATCACAATCATGAGCAAACATGATCGTCATGATACGAGCAAAACCATCAGCAACCGGTGCGGCGACAGCCAGACGACGTGCACAGCAGCCAGCGCGAAGCGATTCCCGGAAGGATAGCGGTGGTTGCGACCGAAATATATGGACGATAGAAAACAGAGCAGAGCACGCGTGCAAGCCACACCCCTTTTCATAGGGCGCTGAGTAGCGGTGGTTGCGACCGGAGATGTCGTGTCGATGAGCCTACCAGACAGGAGTGCTGGTATAAGGACAAAATAAATTCTTTAACTTCACTTTATTACAGTCCACTGAGCAGAGCTGACGTATTTATTAGTGCAAATAAATATTTTCGTGCAAAGTTATTTTGATTTTTTGATTTCTTTCGTTATTTTCTGAGCTATCGAACACCGACTCAAGACAAGAAGGTAGGCAATGACGATGTATGTCTATTTCATCGGTGCTCCTGTTATTTGCGCTGGTGTCTAGCATAGAGTAATATCTTCTTCCTCTTCAGACTTGAAACCATGAAACCATGCTCAATTTATCTTGATTAAACTGCACCTTCACAGCGAGCTTGTTTTCTAGATATGTAGGTGAGGAAAACTACATTTCTCTTTCCTTCGGCTTCAAATTATATGCAACGCTTAATTGATGTAATTTGGAGTAGACCCTACTACTCCCTTTGATTTCGGCAAAATTTAGGAGCTTATAAAGCTTCTTAAGGGCTTTTTACAAGTATAGCACATCGCAAGTGATGATAGTGTGGGTTTAGGGCATAGACTTCTCAAGTAGATCGACCTCTGATCCAGTGACTCGGTGTCTGTTACACACAAGTGGAAACTAATTGCTCCCTTCCTAGGCATTTACATATGCAATTCCAAGTTAATTAAAATAGTTCAATCAAGAAATAGGTCAGCTCCAGCTCCACATCTCGGGCTCCTATCCGGGGCATGTTTGCATATTCATATTAGCAAACTACTTCCTATTCAGTGAATACTGCTCCCCATGCCAATTGGGGATAATATTCACATTTTAGCAGCAACCAATTGACAACATCAGGCAAGTCCTCCGCAAAACTCAATTTTCCACTGCCACACCCACGCGGGCGCTCGAGACCAGCATATCCTCACAAGATGCTTCTAACTCAATTTTCTTCTTCGTCATGCCCCGTGTGCGCTTCGTGTCTATTCAGCTCACTCAGCCTGCAATGCACCCTCTTCACTGCACGGGCTTAAGCATCAATGCACACCAGATTGAGCCCTGAATACATCCTTTTGATCCTTTGAATGTCATATGCCATATCCTGCCAATATGATGAGGGTATCCTGCATGCATTTCTCCACCCATCTGTACGGGTGGCGATTGAGTGCAACAATTTAGTATGCGGTCTACACAAGTTGCACAAAGTTAATCTAATTTTTGTTGTGTTGTTTTTTGCTTGCATCCTTTTGCTGTGCACTGTGGCAGGATGCTGTGCTCGCATTCGCTGGGAAAATAATGAACGGGCGAGGTATGTGGGATTAAACTCAAACGTGGTCGGTGTTGTGTCGTGCATGAAATGAATGAAAGTTTCCAAAATTGCTGCGCACACTCTGGCACACATTCAAAAGCAATTTATTTACAAAAAAAAAAAAACTTTAAGAACGCAAAAAGCAATCACCGGATACACAGGAATTGCAAACACACAGGTGGGTTAGTGTTGGCTAGGGATAGGGATGGGGGTTTTGGTACACAAATTCTTCCTTGTTTGATAAGAGGTGACAAACTACGGTAATGTCAGCCAAGTGGGAGGGACAGGAATTCTCTCATAAAAGTGAGCAGGGCACCTAAAAATATGCAATGAAGCTATATAGGTTTGTACATAGATCGACACATTCAAAATCAGATGGAGTTAAAAAAATTATCTGTGTTTTCATCAAATAATGGAAATACAAATTCTACAAGACGCAGCATACGTCTACGTCTGGGGACTAGCGTTCCATATTTGAATTAACTTATTTTTGCCAAAAACCCTGAAGCTGTTGGCTTATTTAAACGACTTCTTGCAAGATTGTTTTGCATTTTAATATCGTTTTCAGTTAAAGTATTGAGATTTAATGCCATGCTGACAATAGCCTTAGTGCATATCCTTTGGTTTTAAAACATGAGGCATCTAACAAATTTACCCTCTCATTTCGAATTTACTTCCAACAATTACACAAATCTGTGGCCACAAAGCATAACCGCTTAACTCGAGTTAGGACAAAAATGAGTTATAAGTACCATTAAGTTCAGCATGTTAAATCTACTTTCACAAAATCGTTCATGTCTGTATTTCTTTTAAATATAAGTTATTCCAAAAAGACCTTTTAGCCTAACTACTAGTAGTAGTGCTGATTTAAAACTTTGACCCCCTATCCTGAAAAAGTATAAAAAATCGACTTAAGCTTTGTGACCACAAAAATAGCAATCGAATCCTCTTAGCACACCCAAGGTGGGTGTATAGACGGAAAGGAATTAAAAGTTAATAGGAAAACATTTACTACTGCTAATAAGAATTATAGAGAGAACCTGTCAGTGAAAGAAAAGAGGGGTCTGTTCGATAAGCCGGTTTTATGAATCCAAAAAAGCTCACTAAGCTTTTGAGCCTTATTGAAAAAAAACGAACATTTCGCAACGTAATTTGCCAAAAAAAGCAGAATGCTCAAATTTCTTAGTGAAGAGAACTTCGGGCTTGATAATATATAAAGACCAAAAGGTTCCAGATCGGAACGCAAAAAAAATTTGGATGCGAAGCAACGGGCAAAACTTTTGTAATCAAAAAAAGCTTCTCAATCTTGCCGTTCGGAGTCGACATTAAACTGTAGGTCCCCTCCACTCGTGAGAGAACAATAGCACGCACAACACGAGTGGTTGTTGAGAAGCTAGGCCCAGGTCCACCTCGGACTGTAGCGCCGCCATTATTATTATTATAATGGACGGTGAATCGTATGTTTTCGCTGATTTTAACCAGCTTCCGGGGCAGGCATTATATACCGACAAAGGTAAAAAAATGTTAAAGCAAAGTTTCGAATCAACCTAAATTTTAAATTTCCAAAAAAAAATCCTTGTTTAGCAAGCAATTTGCTCTTGCGAGCTCAAAAGCCAAACTTTCATCACAACTGGCTTAATAAATGGCGAAATGTATGTAAATGAGTGGCTTCAGAAGCGCTTAAGGCCTTTTTACAACAATTAACCAGAACTCCCATTATTTTGGCCTGATCTTGCGTCATGTCACTATGGAATTAGAGCGATGGATTGGTATGGGCTAAACAACGTATCAGTGGTACCCAGAGAGACCAATCCCCAGATCTTAGGCCAATTAAAAGATATTGGGCCCTGGTCAAAAAGAGTTAAGGGCCACCAAAAAAGCTGTCAAAACCCTGGAAGAATTAAAAAAATGTTGGAAAAATAGCTCTAAAAAGGTGACAGATGGGACCATAAAAACAATGGTGGAAACTGTTCCTGAAAAAGTTTAAAAATTTGTTAAAAATAAAGATTAATTTTTTACAAATTTGCAGACATGAAATGAATGCTTTTAATTTTTTTTAATTTTTTAAGTTCTATTTTTACTGTATTTTTTGTTAATTTTCGGTGCGTAAATTTTTTCGATGGCACTCCTTAGTTAAGCAACCCTTTCTTTTATAGTTTTTCCAATACAGGGTGGGTCATCTAGTGTTTTTTTTAAATCATAGGTTATTTTGACACTGACAGCTGTGTCCCGCTCGAAATCTTGACAAAAAGTCAGCGGAATGATATGAGTCGCGTTACGCTTGAACAATGTTGGAAAATATCGAACTTATTTCCAAAGTGAGTGCTGTGTAGCCCCAGCAGTTCGTTTTTTTTAAAGAAATTTTGGGCCGAAATGGAGCACCCACCGCGATTGCTGTAGCCAAGATTGTGCAAAAAGTTCGTGAGACTGGTATGCTAGTGGACAATAGTCATGGTCCCCGTCGTCGTATGGTGCGCTAAGATGAGAATGTGGCTGCTGTGGCCGAGAGTGTGAGACTCAATTCACGAACATCAACTCGCCATCGATCTCAACAGATCAACATTTTACGCTTACAACTAGCCTGAGGGGAATTGTGCACAAGGATCTCGGATTATTCGCTTATAAGGTCCAATTGACTCAGCAATTGAAGGCGTCCGACCATCCGCTTCGTTATCGCTTCGCAGACGGCGACTGCGTTACCAAACAAAATTATCGCATCTAGGGCTGGGGCTCGGAAAATCCGCACGGTATTGTCGAGGAGCCAGTGTATCTACAGAGAGTGACAATTTGGTGCGGATTGTGGAGTGGTGGCATCATTGGATCATTTTTCTTCGAAAATGAGGCTGGGAACAACGTTTCGGTCAACGTTGGCCGTTGCAGACTTTTTCTTTGTTTACTGAAATTGAAGACATGAATTTGGACGACCTGTGGTTCATGCAGGATAGCGCCCCATATCACGCAGCCCAGCCATAATCGATCTTTTACGCACCAAATTCCCAAATCGTGTTATCAGCCGTCTTAGCGATGTCAATTGGCCGCCTCGGAGCTGCGATTTGAACGGTTTGGACTTTTTTTGTGGGGTTAATGGCCGTGAAGGATCAATGTTATGCCAACAATCTGAAAATGATTCAAGCACTTAGGGCCAATATGATCCGAGCCACCCGTGAGCTACAGCCCGAAACCATCAACAAGGTCTTAGAAAATTCGGGTGACAGAATGCGGTACTGCGAAGCCAGCCGAAGTAGACACTTGAACGATGTTATGTTTCATAATTAATGGGAATATTCGTTCTTACTAGTAAAGCCATAATACATGGAAAAAATTCGATTCAGCTCGCTCGCAGTAACTTACTCACTCCTCACTTTCACACTCATGTGTACGCTGTAATTCTTAATATTGCTTAGAAGGTCATTATGGCTGAAACACAATAGTGCGTTGCACTAGGCGACTTAATGTTATCATTAGCGTCCGGAGTAAAAAGTGAGGGCCTAGGATCCATCCTTGAGAGACGCCTGAATTGATACTTTAAAAAAATGACATAGAGCTTCTAGGCTGCGCTTTGGCATTTGTGTGTTCACTATATTGGATTGTTCACTATATCGATGTTCCCTATATCGAGCGTCCACTGTATTTTTTTTATTTCAAGAAAATTTCTCATAGCGCAGTTTCCTTTTTCTTTTCAGATACCTTCAGCGGTTTACACACCTAATTTTTGGAGCAGCAAACATGAATTGAGAAGTCCGACCACATAATCCATCGAGAGTATCCTTTAATCGTTAGCAAAAGGACGACGCATCAAGTGAAAGCAAATAGCAAATAAAAACCAACCAGCCACTACCATGTCTCAACCCGTCGACTTACACATTCATATACTTAGCTTTTTTACGGTGGCCTTTGCAGTCCTCATCCACAAAGGTAAGCGCTCCCCAGCTTCGTATACACACGTGGCTACATTTTTGATATAATTTTATCGTTCCCCAGCCAATTGCATAGACTGTTTCAAGTGTGTTTCCTATAATGGCGCCAACAAGGCATGCGACGATCCGTTTCACAACAACTACTCCACAGCGATACTGGAATCGCCCTGCATGGGTGGACGCAAGGGACGTGATGGTCTATTTCCAGCCACTGCTTGCATTAAAATCGCCGGCTACTACGGTATGTGCATTCAATTCAGCACAACCCCCCCTCAACTCATTTTCATTTCGTTTGTGACTTTTCTCTTCAGATGATACCGGTGAGACGATTACTGTTCGAGGATGTGCCCTGGATAGCGGAACCCTAACCACTGATACGGAAATTATTCGCATGTCACACTGCGGCAAGTTCTACTACGATGACAGGTATGCATACCTCCATAGCGATTGTGGCGCTATCTTTAAGTGAAATTAATTTTTTTTCTTTTTCATTTCTTATGTTTGTGTTTTGCATATCTTCCGTACGACCCACAGGTATGTCCACGGATGCCTGCAGAGCTGCAACGATGCAGATGCATGCAATGCAGCCCCAGGAGGTGTACGAACACAACCGCAATTCCAGCAGTATCGTGCATTGATGCTGGCGATGGTAGCAACTGCCGCAACAAGGACCCTCTGGAGGATCCACAGATAGCACATGGAATTTCATCTTCTTTTCCTATTGTTAAGTGTTTTACCGTTTTAGTCGTTTTTCATCGTTTTCGTGTTTTGTTTTAATTCCATTTTTAAACAATTTACTTAAGAAGAGTTACTTTTTTTTTTATTTCTTTGTTGCACAACAGGGATGTGATTTAAGGTTTAGGGTTGCCATGTAAGAGTTTTTAGTACTGTTTTTTTTTGTCAAATTTTCATGCGCAATTAATTTGTTCGCAGAAGTAGAAACGGCGTGATAGACAAGGGTCAGAGGGGAACAAAACGGATATTCTTTTGCTTAGTGGTAGGAATAGTCGAAAGATAAATCGAAATTTTCGTTCTTAAATGCAGGTACTGTAGGTAAATAAAGTATCTAACAAAATGATGAACAAAATACATGTAAATACTCAATTTATACATAATCGCATAGATAGGCTATTTAAGTGATGTGATGTCCTTTGGCAGGGAACACAGTTGGTTGGAAAATTTCGAAGTTGTATTGATCGGGCTCTAATGGATTTCTATGGCTTTGTGTCCTTTCCTTTAAAAGGATTCACTGAACAGGAACTTATTTATTGTTTCAACGTTCATAAGTTACATATACGTCCACTCTTGTTATCAGCTTCTCTCTTTGGTCTAATTCATGTTTTCAAAATCTTGCTTTTTCAACGACATCGTCTACTGTTGGGTGTTCTTCTTCTTCTTCTTAGGACGCTACAGTCCGAGGTGGACCTGGGCCTCACTCAACATGCCTTTCCAACCAGCACGATCTATCGCCAGCTGTCTCCAGTTTCGCACACCAAGCCGGCCGAGGTCCCCCTCGACTTGTGTGCGCCACCTTGTTCGTAGACGTCCTCTGTTGCGTTGTCCCACAGGCTCAGAGTCGATGACTCTTCGGGCTGGAGCTAAGTTGTCCATACGCTCTATATGGCCTAGCCATCTTAGGCGTTGGACCTGTAGAAGCCCGGTTTGAATCATATTGTTGTACAGCCCATATAGTTTGTGGTTAAACCTTCTCCCCCAAACCATCAACGCCATCATCAATCAAACAGGACGAAAGATCGCGCGCAGGACTTTTTTCTCGACAAGGCTAAGAGAATCTTCATCCGCTTGGGATATTGTCCATGCTTCTGCGCCGTAGAGCAGGACTGGGATGATCAAGGTCTTATACAGAGTCAACTTGGCTTTCCGAGAGAGGGCTCTACTACTCAATTGTCTTTTGAGCCCAGAAAAACAACGGTTATTCTGCGTTTGGGAGCCGTGGCCGTGTGGGTTCGTGCGTCGATCCATGCGCATTAGACTTTCACAGTCTAGGTTCGAATCCAAGTTCAGACAAACAATTTTTCAAAAAAAAAAAAAAATTTTCGCGGCTCCACCTCTTTCGAGTTACTGACAATGCTCAAAGAGTATAACTGTCTAGAAAAAGCTTCTCAATCTTGCCGTTCGGAGTCGGCATTAAACTGTAGGTCCCCTCCACTCGTGAGAGAATAATAGCACGCACAACACGAATGGTTGCTGAGAAGCTAGGCCCAGGTCCACCTCGGACTGTAGCGCCGCCATTATTATTATTATTATTATTCTGCGTTTTATCTCGGTACTGATGTTGTTTGTACTGTTTACTGCGGAGCCAAGGTAGACGAAGTCCTTAACTACCTCAAAGTTATAGCTGCCTATGGTCGTCGATGTTGTGCTTCCGTTCTCGATGAGAGCATATAAAGAGTGGTCCAACGAAAACGCACGATGATAATTGTAAATAAAACAAAAAAGATAGAAGGATCTATGACAATTATGTGTGAAACAAAATATCGGCCAAATGCTCGCCACGCCTTCCGTGACATACCTCTATCCGATGGTCCGTATTTTCAATGACTCTGAGACATAATTGAGGTTCAATGTCGTTAATGTGCCGAATTATCTCATCCTTTAGCTCTTGAATTGTTCTTGGCTTATTGACGTACACTTTTTCTTTTAAATATCCCCAAAGAAAGTAGTCAAACGGTGTCAAATCACATGATCGTTGCGATCAATTAACATCGCCACGACGTGAGATAACACAGTCATTGAATTTCTCGCGGAAATGAGCGATGAGAGTGTGGCAAGTGACACCATCCTGTTGGAAACACATGTCGTCCAAGTCCATATCCTTAATTTGTGGCCATAAGAAATCCGTTATCATCTCGCGATAGCGAACACCATTCACGGTAACTGCTTGGGCGACCTAATTTTCGAAGAAGTACGAAGAAGAATCCAAAAACCGCACCAAACGGCCACTCTTTGTGGATGTATCGGTGTTTACATTTACATTTCCTACAGACCCGGTTTGCTGAAATTTGCTCAGAATTCTACCGATTGTGGACACATTTAGTCGATTATGATGACCAAAGAAATCACGAAGTGCACGAAATGCATTTTGATTTGAACGCCCATTTTCGTAAAAGGCTCCAACAATCTTAACGCGCTGCCTAATTGTGTACCTCTCCCTGGTTGAATTTGTCAAACACTGAAACAAAGAAATATCAAATTAAGTTGGGCAAAAAAAACTTGACGTTAAGGTGTGACTCACAATTAACGTCGTGGACCGTGGGCGCTGTGGCGTAGTGGGTAGGTGCGTCGACTCGTATGCTCGATGTTCTTAGATCGATTCCAGAAAAATCACCTAAAAATTGTTTCACGGTTCCACCTCTTTCAAGTCACTGACAATGCTCAAAGAGTATAACTGTCCAGAAAAAGCTTCTCAAAATCGCCGTTCGGAATCGGCATTAAACTGTAGGTCCCCTTCACTCGTGGGAGAACAAAAGCACGCACAACACGAGTGGTTGCTGAGAAGTTAGGACCAGGTCCACCTCGGACTGTAGCGCTGCCATTAGTATTATTATTATTATGGTTGGACCATCCTTTACATAAGTCGATTTCGACTTACGACGCGTTTTCTCGGAACGAATTAGCGACATAAGTCAGGTATTCCTGTACTGCTGTGTACAGACAGTATGTGATTTGTGGTTATAATCGGAATTAACATCCAATTATTGTAACTTTTCTGCAGCAGTAGTGTCTTCCTTGATTCGTTCCATGATGCTGGTTTTCCAATTTAGTTTGTGCTCGATGATGACACCCAAAAATGCTCTTTTATCTGTAGGTGGCAACCTTATACCACGCAGTGTGGGTCGAAGAGTGGAATTGTGTATTTTCTCGTAGAGAATACTAGTTTAATTTTTTGTGGATTAACTTCAGGTTAGGTTAGGTTAGGTTAGGAGGGCTTATGCTGTTGCCAGCAATTACACCCAGAGGCCGTGAAGGTCCATTGTATATGCCCTGTAAGGATTGCATGCTTACCGAGAATTAACGCAGGGTCAGTATGTAATTACCAAAACCACCCCGTTCTAGTTAAAAATTTCCTGAGGTCAGGGATCTGTATCTTCGCCACTTTGCTGAATTCGTGAAAGAACCTTGGTTTCAAGTGAGTGAGCCGTCGTTCTTGTAGAGCAGGGCAATGGCAAAGGAGATGCTCCACTGATTCAATTTCTTCTTCATCCCTACAGCTCCTACAGAAATCGTTCGCCGGGAGGTTTGGTCTCCTAGCGAGCTAGCTAGTATGATTTTCTTATTGTTGGATATGAGGAATTTGGTCTTGTTAATATCGTATTTGGGCCATAAGCAGTGGGATATGACGCAGCCTGGCACTGATCGTTTGCTGATGACACAGATACTTGCTCAATGAGTCTTTTGGCTGAGCTAATAGGAGGATGGATAGTATTGTCAGCCAATTCTGCACCTGAACTGAAACTGTCCGTGCCAGTTCATCTGCCTTTTCGTTTCCTTCAATGTTGGAGTGCCCAGGAATCCAGCACAGGATTTTGTGGCGGTTCAGGCTTTTAAGCTCTTTAGTGCAGTCCTTAAGGGATTTGGAGTTTACGAGATGGGAATACAATGCCTTCAAGGCCGCTTGACTGTCCGAGCAGAAGGTGATTTCCATGTCAGGAAGGTCCATTTGCTGTACAATCTGCGCAACTTTCTTAATGGCCAGTAATAATAATTAATCAGTAAGCCGATAGGCATTGTTTATTCTTAGTGTCTCACAGAAGATTCCCGCTCCCGTGACGTCTTCTGTTTTCGATCCATCAGTGAAAATGGGTGTGCCTTTGATGAATTCAATCTTTTCCCAATCTTGCTTATCTGGGATAAAGATCGTGAATTTCTTGTCAAAGTCATACTCGGGTTTTTCGTAGTCTGTGGCAGTCCAGAGACCCCTGGGACTGAAAGATTCGAGCAGACTTGAATGTCCGTAGCTGTTTGGATGCCAGTTATGACATTCCCGTAGTCTGAGGGCTGATTTGGCGGCAGAGCTCTTGATGTAGAGTTGCAAAGGTTGAAGGTATATTAACTACAAGTCCGCATGCTTTTTGGTCTATGCGTTTAATTTACAGAAGGCATGCTTTATGATGTCTCCTAGCGTGGAGATACATTTTCCTTACACTGCTATTGCAACTTCATCCACATAGGCAACCACTTTGCAGCCTTCCACCTCTAGAATTAACAGAAGTTCGTTTATCACGACGTTCTATAAAAGATGTATATTAATTAACTGACTTCATTGTCGTTTCCGTGGTTTGTGAATGTGTGAAAATTTGGTTATTTCACGAATTTAGTAGTAACAGAAATAATGTTGGGCCTGTTTAGTCTGACCAGACGTCCTCTTTTAAGATAACATGTCCTCTTTTTGTCTCATAAAAAAATTTCTGGTATCTTGCAATTTGTCCTCTTTTTTGGTTTTTTCAGTTAACTACATTTTTATAGTTCTGCGTCTTTCTGGTGCGAACACGACCTAAAATATATATGTGCCTAAACTCATTCAGTTCTGAACACAACGCCATATTTTGTGTTTTTTTAACAGTCGTCTGAACACCCTCACTCATTTAACAGTTCATTTCATACCTATTTTTTTCTGTATAAAAGTAAATACACCGTTTATTTACTGTATTCCTGTGTGCTTTTCTAATGTAAAAAGAAGTAAGTCGTCAATTTTTTGTGAGACTGTTCAAGGTGTCCTCTTGCCTTCAAGGTGTCCTCTTGTTCAAGGTGTCCTCATACCCCTGGATCTGGTCACCCTAGGCCTGTTCCATCGACTATTAGAAAAAAAACTCTCTCATAGCAAACTTACAATCAAATCAACACAACGGCAACTTTTCCAAACTAATCCCTATCAAAGTGACATCACCCAAAGTGTACATTAATTTTCCATAAATCTAACGAATTTTACGTTTCGCAAAACAATATATCGTAGTTGCATATCATAATAGCAAATTCCTTAGATATGAATTTAAGCAATTTATAAACCACAGCAACAACAATTGGTTAACAAATTCACTTGATATTCTTACAGAAAAAACAAAATCAAACAGTTCAACATGTTCTCACTCGACATTTGACAGAAAAAATAAACGAGAACACGTTTATATTAACATGATCAAAAATGTAATTTAAATCAAACGCAGACCAATTTTTGAGTAAAACTATAGAACAGATGAACAGATGATGATTTTTTAGGTTATGTTCTTCGTTCAGTTGTATTTTTCTGTTTTTTTTTAACGATAGTATTTTTCGCATTTTTATATTAACACTTAGATCAGCGAGAGACTTAATCAAAATTTCATAATCTATCAACGAAATAACCAAAAAAAAAAACGTGGAGTAAATTTATCTTAAATTTAAGAACAAACAAAACCAGAACAACCAACCAACCAAAAAGAACAACAAGAATGTGAGAGCTTTACATGGTTTCCTTAAAGCAATTTATAAAATATTTAAAACTCAAAAACAAACAAAAAAATAAATAAATAAACGAAAAAAAAAATGTTATCTTATGGATAAGGATTGTTGATTGTGTTTTCATTTTTTTATAAAAAAAATTCAACAACTATGAATAAATATATGAATTTTATTAGTTTCTAAGTGTAAGGGCCTGAAATAATCGACACCGCTTTGCATTGCATTAGAAGTTGTTTCAAATTTGTCTAAATGTTCGTTTAATTTGTTCAATTCCAAAACAAACAACAAAAACTACTCACACAAAATTTAATTCTCCATAACCTAACTAAACCACACAAAACAAAATAAACACGTGATTTTGTTAAAAAAAACAACAACCAAGAATCGAAAAAAATTTAACTTTTTTCTAAGCTTACACAAAAAAAACTTGCAAAATGCTTTATATATATGTATACCGAGGGGGAAAAACAGTGAAATGAGGAGAAAAGAAATTAAATTTTAATTAAATCTCAAACTATATAAAACAAATTTCTAATAATTCATTTAAATAAAAAACGAAAATATGGAAAAAATAGATAAATCAATTCGGGGAAGGGTATAATGATGACCAATCAATAAACAACAAAATAAATAAATTAATTAATAAAAGTTTTAATACAAATTGTACACAGAAAAAGAAACAACAATATTTATCGCTCTTACGAAAAATTAAATAAAATAGAATAATTTTTCCAAAAATAAAACAAATATACAACAAGGACATGTGGAGTTGTTATTTTCTTTATTATAGACTAATGATCATATAAACTTTCTTCAGCTTCATTGAAATAAGTTTGAAATGCTCTTGAGATCTTTTTTTAATAAGACTCTAAACAAGTTTTAGTTCATAACCTTACTTTAGTAAGGTCGTCTTTCGTGTCTCAAGGTTTTTCTTAATGTCTTACGTTGCTCTTTATTCGCTGGCAGATAGAGCTGTTGCCACAAAAATATTCAAGTCAGAGGTTATAAAAAAATATACAATTGATCCATGATTTCCAAGACACGCCACAAGAAGTAGCAAGGTAGATGAGATCACCGAATTGAACCGTATTAAATTTGCCTGCGTTTAACTTAATTTCTTTTTTTTTTCTGATGAAGATTAGGTGTGTTAAGCTTTTGAAACTAGTGCAATGAAACTTTTTACAATTCTAAGAAATGTATTTAAAATAAATATTTAATTACATTTTTTGTAATAAGAACAAATAAAATGTATTCATTGCAGCATTTAGACCATTACATTTTATACCAATCACTGAAATGTAATTGAGTTAGAAGTAATTAAGCTTTTCAATTACATGAAATGGGTAATTGAAGTTTTTTAAATACAAATTACAGTAATTGTATTTGAAGGAAATTCAATTACAATTACAAGTAATAAGTAATGCAATTTTTTTGTTGTAATTTTTCCCAAACTCTGCAAGGATTCATGAACAGCGATCTCATTACCGGAGTAATGTAGTCTTAATCTTGCACATTAACTTGCTAAATAAATAATATTACATTGCTTAAGTAATAAAATTTCAAATTCACCCGTATCGTGAACTATATTCTGTAAGACAACAAGATCCTCACAGCAGACGTACATTTTGTCATAAATTCGTCGAACTGTACACAATGGTAGGAAATTTATCTATAGCCAATCAAAATATCGATATAATGGTGATTAAAAAATTGTGTCAATGATAATTATCAACCAGTTAACAATCATAATAAGGCTGATAACACTGGTCAACAGTGAAAAATACTCGGACATACTGAATATTGTTTTTCATCGTACTCGAGCTGTAGATAAGGGAAGAAATAATCATTTACTCAGATCACGTATAGCAACACAGCGACACGCATTTTTACCTATTTATCGAATGAAGTCGTTTCTAATAGAAACATACATTTACGTTTATACCAGCTTTTTTGTGAGTAATTAAATTAAAATATAATATATAAATAAAAATACAATATAATTAAAATTAAAAATTATTTAAAATATATTCGATTAGTCAAATTGCGTAATAATATTTAAAGTACATTAAAGTCATAAAATGCCACGAGCTTGTGTAATTTGTCCAGACTTATTCTGCTATATTTGTAGAGAATTTACACCAAGTTTCCGGAAAAACAAATTATCAGCATTAATTGAAAAGTGTTACTTTTCTTATTTTAAAAGCATACCATAAAATATGCAGATGTCTCTTCTGTAACAAAATCGGCACCTCATTCAAAAATTTTTCCAGTTCCAAAGCTACTTTTCGGACGTGAAGGCGATGAAGAAAGACCAATCTGGTCTCAGTTTTTTTAACCAAAAGTTCCCATCACTAACAAACATTTAGGAAGGTATTTTTGTGGGTCCATGCATTAGGAAGCTTATAAAAGATCCATCATTCATACATACTCTAAATTCATTAGAAAAAAATGCCTGGTGTTATTTTGTGAAAGTAACAGAAAACTTCCTCGGTAACATTAAGACTCGAGATTATCTTGATGTGAAAAAAATGCGGGATGCTTATCACAAAATGGAATGCAACATGTCGCTAAAAATTTATTTTTTGCATTCTTTCTCAATTTCTTTCTAGATAATATGGGTAATGTAAGCGATGAACACGGCGAAAGGTTCTACCAAGACATTGCTACAATAAAAAAACAATGCTAAGGAAAATGGGAACCATCAATGTTGGCAGGCTACTGCTGGTTGTTTATAAGAGAGACTCCAAGATCGTCTTATTATAGACTTTATTATAGACTAATGATCATATAAACTTTCTTCAGCTTCATTGAAATAAGTTTGAAATGCTCTTGAGATCTTTTATTAATAAGACTCTAAACAAGTTTTAGTTCATAACCTTACTTTAGTAAGGTCGTCTTTCGTGTCTCAAGATAGAGCTGTTGCCACAAAAATATTCAAGTCAGAGATTATAAAAAAATATACAATTGATCCATGATTTCCAAGACACGCCACAAGAAGTAGCAAGGTAGATGAGATCACCGAATTGAACCGTATTAAATTTGCCTGCGTTTAACTTAATTTCTTTTTTTTTTCTGATGAAGATTAGGTGTGTTAAGCTTTTGAAACTAGTGCAATGAAACTTTTTACAATTCTAAGAAATGTATTTAAAATAAATATTTAATTACATTTTTTGTAATAAGAACAAATAAAATGTATTCATTGCAGCATTTAGACCATTACATTTTATACCAATCACTGAAATGTAATTGAGTTAGAAGTAATTAAGCTTTTCAATTACATGAAATGGGTAATTGAAGTTTTTTAAATACAAATTACAGTAATTGTATTTGAAGGAAATTCAATTACAATTACAAGTAATAAGTAATGCAATTTTTTTGTTGTAATTTTTCCCAAACTCTGCAAGGATTCATGAACAGCGATCTCATTACCGGAGTAATGTAGTCTTAATCTTGCACATTAACTTGCTAAATAAATAATATTACATTGCTTAAGTAATAAAATTTCAAATTCACCCGTATCGTGAACTATATTCTGTAAGACAACAAGATCCTCACAGCAGACGTACATTTTGTCATAAATTCGTCGAACTGTACACAATGGTAGGAAATTTATCTATAGCCAATCAAAATATCGATATAATGGTGATTAAAAAATTGTGTCAATGATAATTATCAACCAGTTAACAATCATAATAAGGCTGATAACACTGGTCAACAGTGAAAAATACTCGGACATACTGAATATTGTTTTTCATCGTACTCGAGCTGTAGATAAGGGAAGAAATAATCATTTACTCAGATCACGTATAGCAACACAGCGACACGCATTTTTACCTATTTATCGAATGAAGTCGTTTCTAATAGAAACATACATTTACGTTTATACCAGCTTTTTTGTGAGTAATTAAATTAAAATATAATATATAAATAAAAATACAATATAATTAAAATTAAAAATTATTTAAAATATATTCGATTAGTCAAATTGCGTAATAATATTTAAAGTACATTAAAGTCATAAAATGCCACGAGCTTGTGTAATTTGTCCAGACTTATTCTGCTATATTTGTAGAGAATTTACACCAAGTTTCCGGAAAAACAAATTATCAGCATTAATTGAAAAGTGTTACTTTTCTTATTTTAAAAGCATACCATAAAATATGCAGATGTCTCTTCTGTAACAAAATCGGCACCTCATTCAAAAATTTTTCCAGTTCCAAAGCTACTTTTCGGACGTGAAGGCGATGAAGAAAGACCAATCTGGTCTCAGTTTTTTTAACCAAAAGTTCCCATCACTAACAAACATTTAGGAAGGTATTTTTGTGGGTCCATGCATTAGGAAGCTTATAAAAGATCCATCATTCATACATACTCTAAATTCATTAGAAAAAAATGCCTGGTGTTATTTTGTGAAAGTAACAGAAAACTTCCTCGGTAACATTAAGACTCGAGATTATCTTGATGTGAAAAAAATGCGGGATGCTTATCACAAAATGGAATGCAACATGTCGCTAAAAATTTATTTTTTGCATTCTTTCTCAATTTCTTTCTAGATAATATGGGTAATGTAAGCGATGAACACGGCGAAAGGTTCTACCAAGACATTGCTACAATAAAAAAACAATGCTAAGGAAAATGGGAACCATCAATGTTGGCAGGCTACTGCTGGTTGTTTATAAGAGAGACTCCAAGATCGTCTAATAAGCGCAATCCAGATGCTTCCAAAAAAAACAACTAAATTTCACAAAAAATAATATTTTTTGGTGATATAATCGGTTCATTTCATAAATTCGAAAAAAAACATTTTCTCACAAAGTCCCGATGTGACCTGGCAATTTTATATAACTTTCCTGGTTCTATAAGCTCCAACGATTACAAATCACATAACTTTATCGCCGAGTAAAAAAAAAAGTGTTTTTTGTTGACCAGTATAATTTGTCCTATTTTCATACACCATGAACGATTTCGAGCCATACTGTACTTTATTGTGTTTTACCAAGAAATTATGAAGATAGTAACAAGTCATTGTGACTTATGATATAGGGTGACCAGATAAGAACGATGGGAAAATAAATTAAAATACAACAACAACGGTGTGAAGTCAGAGATATATATGACTCTGGCTTTATTTTCAAGCTACATTCATGCCTTTATGTATGAAATAGCACACCATTCAAACAGCCGCCTCGGCTTCGCTGACATTGCTTCAAGCGGTCCGTCCAATTTTTGAACTATTTTCATTTCATTTCATTTATTTCTTACTAAGTATCGCTGTACAATAAGAATATTCTATTCTTTAATAAGTACAGGGCTTAAAGTATAACTTTTGATAAATATCAACTATCAATCTTTGTGGATGCACCGATGCTTGGTCGAACACTTGTGGATTGTTTTCGCTCCAATAACAATTTTGCTTGTTGACAAAGCCGCTGAGCCAAAAATGGGCTTCGTCCGAAAAGATAAATTTTTCGGCAAATCCGGATCTTCGTCCAACATTTCCAGCGCCTAAATAGCGAGAGTTCGCTATTCGCGTGTTCGTTGTTTATGGTCGTCCGGCTTCAATTCTTCCGTCGATATAATCTACGGATGTTGGCCCAAATCCGACGGCAAAATAAGCCGGGTTAACTCTCTGGCGATGTCCAATCGAGCACGTCGGCTAATCGACGTTTCTGAGTCTTCTTCGATACTGTCCGCTACAGCGGCTTTGTCTTATCCATGACTTAATGTCTAAAAGAGTGTACTCACGGTCATATCTTAAGACGGTGCGACAAATTGTGTAGACAAGACACTGAAGCCATGATGACGACAGACCTCACGACGAAATTCACGTTGAGTATTTACAACTAACATTTTTTAATAATTTCCGCACGTTCAGTACGCGTGAAACGTTGCATGATGATATTCCAAACCTTACTGAATATTTTGACAGCTAGATGCCATTGGTAACTTTTCTAAAACATATCAATTGGAAAACTATCATTGCTATCTTTTCGCGGTAACATTTTGCCTTCATGTCGGTAGATAAAGTTTTATTTCTGAAACCGCATGGCTAAGTTATTTTCTTGGTCGATACTGATATCAAGACAGATCTGGGTGATCTGGTTAGGTGCATGCGTCAACTCATCTGTTAGATATGGTTGGAGGAAAGCATACTCGATGAGTGGAATCTCAGTATGGTTTGTCCGATCTACAAGAAAGAAGATCCCTTCGACTGCACCAACTATCGATAAGTCTACGGATAAGTCTGCTTATCATCGCGAATCAGATGGTCTCTGACGTTCTATGTGAGCGTCTGAAAACTTTCGTCAACGATCTGAATAACTATTCGTCGGTTTCTCTGGTTTTGAAAGAAAAGTTTTGCGTTCAGTATTTGGGTCCTGCTTGCGTTTACGGCAATTGGAGAAGAAGATCCAATCATGAACTGTATAGGTTGTACAGCGGTATGAATTTAGCCAGCGGCCTATGGATCCAACGCCTATGGTGGCTAGGTCATGTAGAGCGTATGAACGAATGAGCTCCTAAAGCGTCTTCGATAATGTGAGATATAAGAAAACGCAACAGATGATGAAGGACAAAAGGAAGTGTCGCATACAAGTGGAGAGGGACCCCAACCAACCTGGTGTACGGTTTTGCTGGGAACGCGGGATTTTATCGATGATGCCTTCAGTACAATCTAATAGTTGGAAAATGGAACGTCCCGTGCCAACGTTTCTTCGCCTCTGTATGTTGAATTCTTCACTTTATATACAGTAGCTCAAAGTTAAAATGGATAATATCTATAGATATTTTTTCAAAGCTTTACTTTACTAAGACCAATTGGTCGGAAAACATTAGATTTGCTTTTGTCCGTGAATAAAACTTTTACCAGAACGAAAAATCTTTGTCACCATATTCTTTCGCAAATTCCTGTCTCTTTTTTCGATTGGTTTTGTTGATAAGAGACTTTCTCCTTGCTACTCTACCATGAAGCTCATACTTTCGTAAAACAATTCTTACGGCTTTTGGATTGACTTTTTTCCCAGAAAATTATCGACTTCTGCAGCAAGCTTTGGAGCACTAATATTTTTCATTTCATTTTCATTTATTTATTGATAAGTATCGCTGTACATTAATATGGGTATTTTGTTTTACTCTTCGAACGATCCAGTATTCATCAGATTGTAAATATTTCCTTGCATTTTTCGATCCAAAATCAAGCATATTTTGATAGTCCGTTGTTTTTTAAGGCGTTTTGTGATATTAAATACCGTTGTTGGTGCTCTTTCTACAGTATCGGCTATCTCCCGCACAAATTTACCACTTTCGGAATGAGAAATTATGAGTTTTCGCAACTCATCTGAAGTTTGAGGACCTTTAGGGGCCATAGCGAAATTTATATCCGTTTGAACAATGTTGTCAGTGCAGTCTAATTACGCGTTCATTCAGTACATTTGCTGTAATCCTGCAGCCGACTTTGAGCAAGCAATCCAGGTTTTACAGTTTTAAGCTGCCTTTAATACTCGGAGCGCATGGAATGTACCAAAGTCATGAATAATTATAGTAATAATGGCGACGCTACAGTCCGAGGTGGACTTGGGCCTAGTTTCCACTCGTAATGTGCGTGCTATTGTTCTCCCACGACTGGAGGGGACTACAGTTTAATGCCGAGTCCGAACGGCGAGATTGAGAAGCTATTAACAGACAGTTATACTATTTGAGCATTGTCAGTAGCTCGAAAGAGGTGGAGACGTAAAAAAATGTTAGGTGTTTTTTCGAGATTCTAACCTTAGACCTTAGACCCTTAGATCCGTTTGAACAATGTTGTCAGTGCAGTCTAATTACGCGTTCATTCAGTACATTTGCTGTAATCCTGCAGCCGACTTTGAGCAAGCAATCCAGGTTTTACAGTTTTAAGCTGCCTTTAATACTCGGAGCGCATAGAATGTACCAAAGTCATGAATAATTATAGTAATAATGGCGACGCTACAGTCCGAGGTGGACTTGGGCCTAGTTTCCACTCGTAATGTGCGTGCTATTGTTCTCCCACGACTGGAGGGGACTACAGTTTAATGCCGAGTCCGAACGGCGAGATTGAGAAGCTATTAACAGACAGTTATACTATTTGAGCATTGTCAGTAGCTCGAAAGAGGTGGAGACGTAAAAAAATGTTAGGTGTTTTTTCGAGATTCTAACCTTAGACCTCGAGCGTAGGAGCCGACGCACCCATCCACTACGCCAAAATCATGAATATGCTGGTGAAAAAATCCTTTTAATCGCTCCGTAAATAACCGGTAATCGCAGAATTTCAAATACATAGAGTACAGAATGAAACTTTCAACCAAATAACTACTATTGTAGCGCCACCATTATTATTATTGTTATTACTCTCTAGAGGATGAATATCTGGTTTAAAGATGTAAGAGGTTCCATGCAATAGTCTAAAGAACAGAGCTAGGAAATAAAACAGGGAAGTACCGATGAACTCTAAATTTGGAACCCAATTTTGAACCAATTTGAATCTTCTTTTTGCTTCGCTGTCTCTATCTCATCATCTTTTCCATAGATTCCAATAAAAACGCCTCTTTTCAACAATTTCAGGTGAAAAAATGTATATTTGTCCTATAGTCTACTTTGCAAACTCATCCCCTAACTAGTCCTTGAGGTATGCTTCATCGTCTTCCACGAATTTCTGGCTCATATCGTTGGGCACATCAATCTCCTTCAAGTTATCCACACCAATCTCCTCTTCTTTCCTGCAAATATTCCAAACATGCAAAACAATTCGTTAAGAAAATTCTGTGATTGTATTACAGATTGACTTACTTAATTAGAATATCCACAACATTCTCGCAGGCAAGGAGAACACTGCTGTTGCCGGCCTTCGACTCCCACTTATGGAATTCTCGAAGTATTTCATAGGTTCCTTTGGCGCGAAGGAATTCTCGGTACTTTTTTGTTGCGCACAGCTGTAGTAATGACTCCAACAGCATTTTCCTCAAATCCGGATCCTCTTCGCGTTTTTTATCTTCGCCTAGGTACTGGAAGAAAGTAAAACACAAAATCACTTGTATTCTCGGTGAAGACATGTGCGGGAATGGCAAGAATGAGGCTAATGGGAGAACGAAATGGGCGATGGGACTTTTTGTGTGAATACCTGCAACTCAATTGGAAACATCTCATTTTCCTCGTCGGTAAATTCCTCAGGGCCAGCCAAAGGGTAAAGTAGGCAATACAGGATGTCGTCCTTTTCGTTTAGTATCACATGATGGTAGACAGGATCAAAGCAAATGTTTTTCAAAATTCCAATGGTACCGCCACGACGAACAATGCTGTCCTCGTAGGAGGCAAACGGAATGATTCTGTCTAGGAGGTTGTACTTGGAATTGCAAACAATTTCTCGTCCTCGACTGATTTGGGTCAGATTGCAGAAAATTGGAGCTGTATGGAATAGAAAGGGGAAAAGAGGTGAGAGTGATTAATGGTTTTGGTTAAATAAGAGGCCCATTAAGGGTAGCAACTGGATAATTGTGTAGGCACGGGGTTGTTGGCATTGATGATACAATAGGGATGCAGTGATGTGTATCGGAAGGATTGTAACTCTCTGTAGAACTTTAAGTTCAAGTGCTCAACCATCGGAGAGGTAAACGCAGTATCTAATCGAATATCGAAAATGTATGTGGGTTCCTGTAGGAAACAATTGAAGTTGTGTAGAAGTAGATGTAGATAATAGGTTGATTGGGTAGGGGAATAGCAGTGATTATCGTTTCCTTTCTCATTATTCTTACAGTGAGTCGATATCGACATCTGTATAGAGTATTCTTTGTGAAGGACTGACGTCTCTTTTACTGGACTTATCGTTTTCGGACTGGAAAATTGACAATAGATCAAATATTCACGCTTTGATAAATTTTGGACAACAATAGCGAGTTTCAAATTGATACGCACCAGAAGTGACACCGTTCATCGCAATTCACAAGGAACTATTTCAATTGCATTGATTCAATTGCAGAATATGGGATCTCGTGAAAATAGGCTTGATTGTGTCGTTCCATGCTAAAAAAAAAATCACGCGATGCAAAGTGCAACACGATTCTAGGACTTTCGAACCGTTTGAAACATGCATTGGATTGTGCTGTCGTGTAACTTCTTAAATATGGTTCTGGAAAAAATAACGCTTCGGGCAAGTGGAAACAGCAAAGCGAAACGCACCTGAGATGGTGATGCTTGGGAAACTTATAAAGGTTCTCTTAACACCTTCACCTTGATCTTCCCTCATTGTGTGGCGTAAATCTCACGCTTACATATAAGGCCAAATTCCTGAGTCTCATCATGGATCAAAAACTAAGCTGGAAGCCCAACATCATGGAGCGTATTAACCCATTAAAGACCAACCACCTTAAAAATTGAAGCAGTTCAAAAACCTTTTAAATACTGTTTATTAAATGGCATACAAGTAAAAAAATACAAAGTTTAAAAAAAAATTGTATCAACTTTGGGTTTTAGAGGGGTGTACCCAATTGAGTACACTGGCCAAATGTGTATACACTGCTACCTTAGCTATGTAATATTTTAAAACACTCCTTTTCGATGCAAAGAGTAGTTTGGCATTTCTCAGAAGTCCAGCGAACTCTGTTGTGGCAAATTCTGCAACGTAGCTGTTTTTTAATTTTTTGGGGGAAGTGCCCACCCTCGCTGCTTACTAAAGGCGTGGGAACTTTGGGTTTATTTGGTGCTTTTATTGCAGGATCTGAGCGTAAATAAGTCTTTACAATGGTACGTATATTAGCAAGTGGTATGTCATCCTCGCTCTCAAAACCATCGTTTATTTCCATTTCTACTGCTCCTAGAATGTCAACCGGAATATGGGAATCGAACAAATCATCCTCGCATATATCCTCCTCGTCCGTTTGAATTTCTACATCCGGTGGAATAACCACTATTTCAACCTCCTTCCCATTATCTGGGATATCATTTACAGCCATATAGAGGTTTGGATAACGTCGACCATAAAAGCTGGTGCAGTTTATTGATGAAAAATCCATTTCCCTAAAATTTCAACAAGAACAAATATTTATCATAGTTTTGGCCAGTGTACTCAATTGAGTACACCATCTTAAAATTCCGCTTACCAAGGATAATTTTTTTCTTTTTTTTAAAGTTTGATTGGAATTTGTTTCTTGATATTTTATCTAATCAAAACAATTGATTATTGACACTTTAGGCAAATATTTGCTTCAAAACATACCTTTTATTTCTAGTGTCACACAAAACCGATAAAATCAAAACGGGCGACTCACAAAAGCTAACAAAAGGATATGAAGGAATCTCTCCACTTCAACAATTTTCTTTCAAGTGACAAAGCACATGCCTATGATTGATTTAAAATGCAAAAACATTTAAATCAAAGCCTACTTTTCTCAGAAAAAGAAAATCAAATTTTCAAAAAAAGTGTACTCAATTGAGTACAGTGGCAGGTAATGGGTTAAGAAAGCTACCACTGCGCTCTATTGCTGTAAAAAAACAATCGGATGTAACTAAATACAGCCGTAGTCAGACCAATCCTACCAATCCTTTTGGCACAGCCGTCAACTGCAACCTTCTTAACCGCGTGCAAAGAACTGCAAGCATATGCATCAGTGGGGTGCTCAGGACGACACCATCCGAAGCATTAAATATCATACTGCATTTCCCTCCACTCTACTTGTTTGCTACGAGTAGACAAGTAGCAGCTAGCACAGCGGTAAGACTCAGACACTGCACCTGTGGAATAACCACCATACAGGTCATTCTACCATTCTAGATAACCTCAGGTTTCTACCGCACGACACCGATCTCCTACTGCCTCATCTCGTCTTTGAGAAAAACTTCTCTCCCAGCATACCCTCCAGGTCTGATACTCAGACGCTCGACGGTCCTCTGCGTATATTCACAGATAGATCCAAGACGGACGAGGAAGTAGGATTAGGCGTCTACTTTAAGGATCTGAATTTTAGTACATCCCTCCACCTTCCAGAACATTGTAGCGTATTCCAGGCTGAGATGATGGCAATAAAAGAAGCCCTGTGTTGGCTCAAGAACAACGTGATATCCAAGAAGGACATCACCATCTGTTCAAACAGCCAGGCAGCAATCAAGTCCCTGAACTCGGTCACTTTCCTCTCTAAGATCTCCCTAAATTGCCGCCTATCTCTTAACGGGATGGCTGAGCATTTTAATATTCACCTCATGTGGGTGCCGGGACACAGTGACATTCCAGGAAATTGTGAAGCCGATGATCTCGCCAGGAGCGGTACGATCTCCACAAACCTTCCTAGTGAAGATCCTCCGCCTCTGCCATTCGCAATAGCTAAATTTCTTTTAAAGAATCATATTATTAAAAACACCAACTCAAGATGGTCAGATGGCACTACGTGACTCATCACAAAGCAAATTTGACCTAAACTTCATCTAAAACGTTCACTCTATCTTTTTAGATTAAACAGGTCATCCGTAAGGACTCTCATTGGCGTTATCACAGGAGACTGTGCCATTGGCACTCACGCCTCAAGAATGGGACTCCCTCACAATGATTTTTGCAGAAGCTGCAGAGACGAAGAGACGAAGAGCAGGAAAGCATAAGGAAAGCATCTCCCTTGCACTTATAGCGCTCTTCCGCAGGAAGAAACACCGGCATTTATCAACCAAAAAGCTTCGTAGAAAGCACCAAATGGTTTTTCGGGTAGGTGACATCAGATCCGCGTGGTATCACAATGGGCCTTAATTGGCCTAAATGTGACAGCTATCTGCAGTCAGCCACTTCAATCTAACCTAACCTAAGTGGAAACAGGGAAGGCAACGTCTTCTATAAATCTGCCCAGCTGCTGGGCTACGGAGATGGCATCCACTTCATTGCGCGTCAAGCATGATATTGTAAAGGGTGACCTGATAATTTTTCCAATTGTTATGTTTCAGTAGCTGTCAAAGCTGCGCTGGCGGCGCTACAGTCCGAGATGTATCTGGGCCTAGCTTTTCAGCAACCTGTCGTGTTGTGCGTGCTATTGTTCTCTCAAGAGTGGAGGGGACCTGCAGTTTAATGTGGACTCTGGACGGCGAGACCAATGATATCTAGCTGTTAAAATATTCAATAAGGTTTGCCATATCATTCTGCATCGTACCACGCTTGCCGAACGTTCAGAAATTATTGAAAAATGTCGAAGTTCCGGCTCAGTCGTAAATACGTAACGTGAATTTCGTCGCACCACGGAAAAGTGTAAGTCTGAGTACACTCTTTTGGACCTAGACAGAAATTGGCTAAAAAATTGCATTCTCGGACGAGGCTAATTTTTGAATCAACGGCTGTCAACAACCAAAATTGCCGTTATTAGAGCAAACACAATCCACAAGTATTCGATCAAGCATCAATGCATCCACAAATATTAACTGTTTGGTGTGGAGTATGGTATGGTGGCATAATTGGATCTTATTTCTTTCGAAATGGGGAAGGAGACACCGCTGCCGTCAATGGTCTCAGGCAGTGCTGCCAGTATTTTCAAGCGGGATTCACCACACTGGAGAAAATAATAACCGTATCGATCAAAATGTACCACTCTAACATAGAAACTGTTATAGGTACGGTGACCATCCGTCTTCTTTTTTAGAGAACAGTCCTCTTTTTCGATATTGTGTCCTTTTTTTTTGTTTTCTTAAAGAGGACAGTAAATTGTCCCCTTTTTATTAAATTGTCCTCCTAATGCCCTTTTTTTCTTTGAAAACTTTTTTCTATGATCTACACAGTAAAGTAATTTCTTCAGTTCTAAATTAGTTAAGCACAAAAAGTAGACAGCACTGGTGTGAATAATTCAGTTCTGTCGTCTGGTTTTTGCTATTGTGAATGAATCGAAAACTGTCATCTAAGTCCCTTCGATACATTTATATGACATTATTTTCGCTTTTTATTTGTTTCTTGGAAGTCCCCTTTCTTGCATCAGCAAAAATGGTCACCGTATGTATAGGTCGTCTCTATGCACGCTGTCAATTTGCAATTCTTGGGTCTTTTTTCTGTCATATATATAACATGCTAAGATTTATAGCCCTAAAATTCTAGCCCTAGATAGATTTATATTCTAGCCCCAGATTTATAGCCCTAGAATTCTAGCCCTAGATTTATAGCCCTAGAATTCTAGCCCCAGATTTATAGCCCTAGATATTCCCCTTTTTTGCATCAGCAAATATGGTCACCGTTGTTATAGAGTAATGAAAGCTACAGTGAGATGGCATGTAGAAATGAAAACAAATGTTAAGACAACGTATTTCAAAAACTATAAGAATTTGAAAATATATTAAATCGATTCTAGTTGAAAAAAGATGACTTCATTTAGGCAATTCCACACGCTCTGCAGCTCGCTTTTGTGTAATCCTTTGCCACACGTTTCAAACACCTCTTGAATTCAGAATCATTCTATCCATTTCGACTGAAATTCAGTGACCCGCATTCCACTAAACGGGTCGCGGAGGCAACACACGCACGAGAGATCTCCAGCCCACTCTATTCTCCACCTTCGACGCCAACTCATCAGGAGCTATGCCCAAGCGCAACCAGGCGAGTGTTTGGACTTTGTTCAACCATCTCGTACTGGGTCTGCCAAGCGGTCGCCTACCTGATGGAATCGCACTCAAGGCACGCCTCAAAAGTCGTGATGATGGGGACATTTGTGCCCTGTGACCAAACCATCGAAGTACAGCCCTTTCCGTACGAAGAAGCAGCTGCCCAACATTGAGTTTCTCGCGCACTGCCGTGTTTCTCACCCTATCCCGGCGAATAATTCCCACAATAGAACGAAGAGATCTCATCTCGACAGCTTGTATTCGCGATCTTATTCTTTCGGTTATTACCCAAATTTCATGATCATAGGTGAGAGTTGGAAGAAGTACTGCGTTAAAAACCGCTAACTTGGTTTAGAAACCAAGCTCGGCCTTCCTGATTACAGGTCGACCAAGCTGTTTCAAAATTGACCCAGCTTGACCAATCCTACAGGAAAGCTCAGCATTATTCCTCCCATCACTCATGAAGAAGACCCCGAGATACTTAAACTTCTCCACCTGTTCCAATGGGACTCGACTAACATGTAGAGTTCTGGAAATAATCATAACCTCGGATTTGTCCACGTTAACCTTCATCCCAGCATCAGCACATACGGCCACAAACCTATCTAGCGCGCGCTGGAGTTCCATCTGGGAGGATGTGAGGACGACTAAAAGTAGCCCTAAATGACGAACTTGCTTGTTTACGTTATCTCCTACACGGCGAACACATTTGGCGAACATTCATTTCGTGTTGTTTTTTCAAACCGTCAAAATGTTTGATAGGGAAGCGCAAGTGGTAAATTCCTCGATAAAATCGTGGCTGACTGTTGACATTGTGCTTAATCCGCTATATGCACTAGGCGACGTTCACAGCAAAAATGAAGTTTGCTCACGAACATGGTCCTACACGTGAACATCAAAGCCAACGAACATGACAAAATCGAAATTTGTCGCCAACAGCGAGCGGCTCGCGAACCAGCCCATACACGACGAAAATGCGGCGAGCACGATCAAGTTCGGCGAGTATGTTCGTCGTTTAGGGCTACTTTAAGTCATCTGCAAAAAGTAGATGACTTACGCTCAACTCTCCCAATGTGAAACATCCTTCGCCTCGACTGCGCTGTAACATCCAGTCCAAGTATATAATGAAAAGGAGAGGTGGCAAGACGCATCCTTGTCGAAGTCCAACGCCCACGGTGAAAGGTGTTGATTTACTACCGATAACCCGAACACATCTGCTACAGTTTGTGTATAGAGATTGAATGGCCCTCAACAAAGAACCATCAATCCCATACTCCTGCAGAACACTCCAGAGTTTACCTCGAGGAACTCGGTCGTATGCCTTTTCCAAATCTACAAAACAACTGTAGATCGGTTTGGCGTACTCCGAAGACTTCTCGAGTACCATTCTTAGAGTGAAAAAATGGTCGGTTGTACCTCTGCCGGGACGAAAACCGCACTGTTCATCACCCATCCTGGATTCGACCAAGCTCTAAAAGGCGCCTCAAACACCTTAGCGTAGACTTTACCCGGGAGACTTAAAAGAGATATCCCCCTGTAGTTGGAGCACTCTTGTTGGAGCACTTTTGTCCCCCATAAACAAAATATTTATATTATAATGCTATTTTTAAATTCTGGCGGATCTTAATATGTCCGGAAAAACCAATAAGATTTTAACATAAGATTTATCAAATTATTGGGATATAGTTTCATATGTTCACAAAACGACAGCGAAGATCATGTATGGGATGTTAAGAAAAATTCATCCCTTCAGTAACTGTCAGAGGGCTATGCTGTCTTCGAACAAACAATTCCGAGATTCTTTTTATCGTGCAGAGTTTCCTCCGAACTAGACATAGGCTTCTGTAGTCGCAAGATCATCTCCATTTGCATTAGCAGACAGTTCATTCATCAGTCTTAAATTTGATATCGTTATCTTGGTTCGCCCTTCAACAGTCTGAGTCTGAGAAATGATTTTTCGAAAGTCTCATTAGCGGCTGCGACGATCAATTGTTCACATTCATTTCGAAAGGCGACTGAATTGAAAATGCAATTTAAAGGTAAAAAAACGCCAAACACATCATTTGCGACAGAATTTCTGAAGTCGCACCATAATTCAGTTGGTTACAGCTGATTACATTAAACCTGTTGTACATAACCTCAATTGCCAAAAATGGTTTATACCAAGACCTCGGTGTTCTAAGAAGAGAGAAGGTAAGCTCCGAGGCGGAGTTGTCTCGACTACACAAGCTTTTCTTCGAGATCACAACACACGGACTACCTAGGAGTTTGCTTCACCTGAGGGATGGAAACTTACAAACTTCCATCTGACTGCCACAAGTCTAATTCCGAGAGTAAAAGTAACGTTAGGTCTGCCCAGAACTCCTTCCTGAAGTTATTTTGATATGCACTAAGCGATCTAGTTAGACCAGCAGTGGTGAGAATATTTTGAGATATACATCTCTATCTTAAAACAGTTTTTTTGATTTTAGAAGAGCGCAATGGTGATTGACTTTTAAATAAAATTATTTTCAACGTTATGTATACAACATTAGACTCTGAATTTTCAAGTGGCCCATTAGCTCAGTTGGTTAGAGCGTCGTGCTAATAACGCGAAGGTCGTGGGTTCGATCCCCCCATGGGCCAGCAATATACATTTTTTTTTCTCAAATTTAATTTTTCCTCACCCAAATAATGCAGCTTTGCTTTCTTTTTGTTGTAGTCCAGTTTTGAGAATGCCTTTACCAACGTGAGCAGAGTTTTGTCATCCTTCTCAAGTTCGTCGAGAATCTCCCCAACCAGACGTTCAACTCGAGTTAAATTGCTGAGAACCATTGTCCAGGGATCAGCCAGTTCTGAGTTCTCATCTGTGATACTCTTTACAGACTCTTGGATGATTTCGAATTTCTGAAAGGAACTCATCATTCATTCATTCACATTCCATCGCAGTCCATTCCATCAGTACTTACCGGATGAAGACTCTTGCTGGTTTCGTAGATTTGTGTGGCGCCTTCTGCTTCTGCCGTCAAGTTGATCAGTACAAGAATTGCATCCTTAGCGATAGTTGTCGTTGCATCAAACGTTAGCCCAAAGATTGCTGCCAGCATACCATCGCACTCCAGGAGTACCTTCTTGCCATCAATTGTGCCTGTTAGACCTGGATTCAAGAGGTTAGTCTGAGATCTTTGGTTTTCCTGGTAAGAACTCACCCAAGACGTCTGTCAGAGCAACTGCTTTCAGATCCAGTCGTTGGTTGGGACGCATGAATTCCATCAGTTCCGTAATGGTATCCATTTCGAGCGAATATTTGCAGCAATTCCTTAGCCTGATTGTAAAAAAATGTTTGTTTACGTTCAACACTGCAAGAGAAATGTCAATTTGACAACCACGTGTGGAACAAATTCATCTCATCGCTCGCAGAGTCATCTTGAGGGAAAAATATACTCTCTTCTGCTTGATTGTTGTCTTGGATAACTTTCGTTTCATTTTTGATTGTGAACTGGTCTTCAAATGCAAAATGAGGCCAAATCACCCGCCCTTAAGAGGAAAAATGCTTCATTGACCCATATTCCGTGGGAGCCTCCAAGGGATGCTAATTATACCAAACATTGGATCCCGGGTCAACGAACGCAACATGAGTCCCGAAGCTAATCTGATGCGGAAATATGTAGCAAGGGGTCATCGATACATAGCAGGGGATTCCCTGGATGGCGCCTGGGAGGAGTGTGTCATGTGAAATCCTCCGTTAATCGGTGATTTTATTTTTGGTATCTTGAACGACAAACGCCATCTTCAGCTGAGTGGGCAAAAATATCTCGTGATGTGTCACGGTATGGGTCCGTTCGAGGGAAGTGAATGAACGGTAAATTGGTGGTAAAATTTATATGATTTGTTTGTTGTATTAGCGGGGGGCGATATTAAGTTAAATTTAAACATTTCTGGAGCAAAGTCCAGGACGGTGTTGGAAATAGGGAATGACAAGTGCCCGGCTAGCTCAGTCGGTAGAGCATGAGACTCTTAATCTCAGGGTCGTGGGTTCGAGCCCCACGTTGGGCGAAAATAATTTTTTTTCAAATCTATTCTATTGAAATCGAGAGTGGCTGATAGCTATAGAGTGGCTGATAGCGCCAAATAGAGTTGCTTAGCATTGAATAAGTCGTGATAGAAGTTAGATAGAAGAGTATGGATTTCATGCTTAGCGAGCACATTTGACATTGTGTGGTTGGAAGGCGTTGGGGATCGGTTAAATTATAAATAGTCTCTGGCGGAGAATGTCGTTTTTGACAAAATTCGAGCGCTTCAATTTATGATGTAATGCTTAGCAAATGGAAAGGAATTGGTGACCATACAGAAACATTCTACAGTACTACTAAATTCTAAAGAGATTCGCAGTGAAGTCGAAGTCATAGCGTGTATGTTACTGACTGTGAGGTGAGAGATCTTAAAGAACCAAAATAGCCTCTCCAGAACTGATCGGCCATCTTGTCTAAAGATGAGTGACAGTCGATTACAGCTTTCGCGTTTATAGAGATTAATTCTAGGGCCCTGATGGCTGCCTGGCTGTCCGTGAAAATGCAAATAACACGCGCGGATATTACATTTCATTTTAGCCGGGACAGAGCTTCACTAATCGCCATTATCTCCGCCTGAAACACGCTACAATGATCGGGTAAGCGAAAGGAGAGACTTATGTTTAGTTGATTGCAGAAAGAATGACTGTCAACCCCATCCTGGGTCTTTAACCCATCCGTAAAAAGGTGCAGGAAACCTGCAAAAGGTTTAGGATTACGAGTATCATTCCAAAAGTCTATATCTGAAATCAGGGTTTCAGGCAAATATTGGGGTGTGGCATGGTTTAGATTTCTAGTCGGGAAGTTTAGAGAACTTAGTATAGAGGAGTGGCCAAAGTGATTATTGGTCCACTGGGCGGAGGCCATAAGACGAATACCAGTGTTTTTTGCTAGTAATCGGCCAAAAAATGTCAAGTGGGGATAGGTTCATGATAACGTCCAGAGCATCTGAAGTTGTGGTTCTCAGTGCGCATCCTATGCAGATGCAGGCTTGACGTTGAAACTTCTTGAGGAGATTGTAGTGTATGGACCACCAGACATGCACTCCATACAATAGAATAGGTCTAACGACGGCTATGTATATATATATTTTTTTATTATTTCATTTTTATTAAGACTTAATTTAACCTTACTTGCTAGACAAAAATGACTAAAACTAGCTTAACTAACTTGTTATGAACTATCTTACTGGCCCTCGGCCGGCACTCTAAGCTAAACTTAACGGCTATGTTTCATTGGATCTGAATCATGTAAGGTTGGAGACCCCATTACTTGCCTAATGCTCTTTTACATACGTAGAGAGGAAGCGTCGTCTTGCGGGTACGCTCCATTATGTTCAGCTTCCAGTTAAATCTCTTCTCTGGGATGAGCCCTAGAAATTTGGCAGACTCGGAGTATCTGCAACTGGTGCCATCAATAGTAGGTGACAGGTAATTTTTATGGGTAATCAAGCAAAAACTAATTGCAACTTGGAAATTATTTATTTAATAATTGCAAGATACATATCTTCTTCTTCTTCTTAGGGCGCTACAGTCCGAGGTGGACCTCGGCCGCACTCAACATGCCTCTCCAGCCAGCACGGTCTATCGCCAGCTGTCTCCAGTTTCGCACACCAAGCCGGCCGAGGTCCCCCTCGACTTGTGTGCGCCACCTTGTTCGTGGACGTCCTCTGTTGCGTTGTCCCACATGCTCAGAGTCGAAGACTCTTCGGGCCGGAGCTAAGTTGCAAATACGCTCTACATGGCCTAGCCATCTTAGGTGTTGGATCAGTAGACGCCTGGCTAGACTCATGTCGCTGTACAGCCCATACAGTTCGTGGTTGAATCTTCTCCTCCAAATGCCATCAACGCAAACATGACCAAAGATCGCGCGCAGAAACTTTTCTCTCGAAAATACCAAGAGACTGTTCATCCACTTGGGATATTGTCCATGCCTCTGCGCCGTAAACCAGGACTGGGATGATCAAGGTCTTATACAAAGTCAACTTGGTCTTCCGAGAGAGGGCTCTACTACTCAATTGCCTTTTGAGCCCATAAAAACAGCGGTTGGCAAGAGTTATTCTGCGTTTGGTCTCGGTGCTGATGTTGCTTGTACTATTTACCGTGGAGCCAAGGTAGACGAAGTCCTTTACTACCTCAAAGTTATAGCTGCCTATGGTGACGTTCTGGCCAAGTCGTCGATGTTGTGCGTCCTTTCTCGATGACAGCATATATGTACTTGGTTTTGCCCTTGTTTACCGCCAGACCCATTTTAGCCGCTTCCGTTTTAATGCCAGCAAACGCATCATTGACGGCTCGCTATGTTCGCCCAATCACATCAATGTCTTCCGCGTAAGCTAGCAGTTGAACGGACTTTTGGAAGATCGTGCCTCTTGTGTTGTCCAGTGAGTTTTGCACGATCTTCTCAAGAATGATGTTAAAGAAATCACATGACAGCGCGTCGCCTTGTCTAAAACCTTTTTTGACAGTGAAGGTCTCGGTGAGTTCGTTACCGACCTTGATGGAGCAGCGAGAGTTCTCCATCGTAATTTTTGACGAGTTTGGCAGAAATGTCAAAACTAGACATGGCTCTGTATAGCTCGTCTCTATGCACGCTGTCATATGCGGCCTTGAAATCGAAAAATAGATGGTGTGTGTCGATCTGCATTTCCTGGGTCTTCTCCAGGATCTGCCGCAGTGTGAAAATTTGATCGATGGTGGACTTCCCGGGCCTGAAACCACACTGATAAGGACCTATCAGTTATCTATCACGGCAGAGAAGATCTTATACGCAATGTTAAGTAGACTTATCCCCCGATAGTTGGCGCAGTCAAAGGGGTCGCCTTCTTGTGGATCAATTAAACGATGCTGAGATTCCACTCATCGGGCATGCTTTCTTCCGACCATATCTTTCAGATGAGCTGGTGCATGCGTCCTACCAGATCACCTCCAGCTGCTTTAAACATTTCGGCGGGCAGACTATCTGCAAGATACATATACTCGTATGTAGAAGTATTCATTTTTATGTTTATAAGATGATTCCGCATGAGACAATAGCTGTTGAATTCCTTTTACGAATTTATACAATTCACAATTCACAAGTCATGTTAAAATTAAATTGACATTAAAGAATAGCTTCCACCGTGTCGACTCCCAAGCGATTCATTAATGAAAGTACGCGCTCTACAGTTACGTTATGGTAGGGAATACTGAAAACGTATTGACACATTTTTTTTGAACTGATGAAGCTCGTGTGATGTTTCTGTCTCAAAAACCTTCACTCATCTTTCACTGATATTTTTTGATTACCGTTCTTCATAGAACATTGCATCTATTGCAATAATGTCAAGTGAATAAATTCAGGAAAACAGTGATCGCCGATAATACTCGTAGATGCCCCCTTTTCGTTCAAATATAAAATGCTCTTCTCTATATTAATCCACTCCGGAACCAGTCGAATGATTTTAAATTATCCAATTGTGACGCCCATTAAATAGATCATCGGATGTTGGGACACCGCTGTTAATAGCGGTGACATGTTCCGATATATCGGGACGATTGGCAACCCTGCTCTAGAACCAACTCGGTTCTTTGAGGGTTGACACACAGACTAAAGTTTTTAGTCCATCTCATCCCCGTTGTCCTAGCAAGTGCTTGACAGGCACAAATGTAGTAGATTAGAGTTCCTTTTTCAGTTACATGGTTCCAGCTGATCACCTGATCTGCTTTTGCATTTTCCTATCGGCCAGTGCAGTTCGCTGTAATAATATAATTTTCTTCCTAGAAGATTGTTCGTTCTTGCTTAGTGGTAAGCTGGCCATATCCTTCAAAATGTTACACAGCTTGTTATTCTAGTCCACCTATGATTTGATCTTTACTTTGACCATACCAACATACGGTTGTCCGATTCAAAGTGCTCTAAGGTCCAAACTGCTAAGTGATAACGAAGCGGATGATCACACGCCTTCAATTGCGTAGTCAATTGGACCTAATAAACGAATAATTCGAGATCTTTGTGCAGAATTCTCCTCAGGTTAGTGCGTGAAATATTGAGCTGTTGAGAATGAGATGGATGGCGAGTTGATGGTCGTGAATTAACTACAGTACGACGGCGGGGACCATGAGTGTTGTGCACTAGCATACCAGTCTCACCAACTTTTTCCACAAACTTGAGTACAGCAGTCGCGGTGGGTGCATAATTTCGACCAAAACTTCAATAAATCGCACTGTTTGGGGTACACATTACTCAGCACTTGGAAATAAGTTTTCAATATTTCCCAACGTTGGTCAAGCGTAAAGCGACTCATTGCGTTCCGCGGAGGTATGATGCTGACTTTCTGTCAAGATTTCGAGCAGAAAACAGTTGTCAGTGTCAAAGTAACCTATGATTTAAAAAAAAAACAGTAGATGACTCTGTATCACGATATACAGAATATAAGGTATTATGTTGGTGCCGTGAACGAAGGCCATATGAACTAACGCCATAATGGCGTTAATTCGCATTTGAACTAAAGCCATATGGCGTTAGTTCGTTTTAGAAAGTGGCCTTAGTTCACATTTGAAATTGAATTAAAGTCACTCGCATCAATCTCAATAATTTACATTATTTACATGGTCTTGTAGGAAAAAAGTTTACGGCGTATAAACACCATATAATGTAAATACACCATATGGCGTTAGTTCAATTTAATGTATGGCTTTAGTTCAAATTTGAAAGTGAATTAAAGCCATAAGTGGATTATGGCCTTCGTTCACGGCACCGCGTGTGACGTCATACGTATCAAGACATATGTTTTGCCGCGAACAATTTGAACAGTGTTGTGAAAACATTTGTGACTAATTTTGTGAAATTTGTGAAAAGTTTGATTAAAAAATGACAGTTTGTGCAGTATTTGGTTGTAACACCAATAATAACAAAAATCATTTCTATTATGAATATGTTGTGAAATATAACCAACGTTTTTCATTTAATTAATATTACAGAAAGTATATACGCAATCATTAAAGTGAATAAGTATAGATTTTCTCCATACAATTCGAATTCAACGTGAAGTTACCCTGATACGACACGAATTTGACAGATAAGAGAAATATAATACCTTGTATTCTGTATAGGTACTAGAGATGTGACGGATATCCGGTAAGTATTCGGTATCCGGCCTATCCGGCTTCGTTTATAATATCTGGCCGGAGCCGAATAATCTTTTTATATTCGACCGAATACCGGATAGTCTTTTTTTCAGTAAAAAACAAATTATGGTGAATGAAAATTAGTTTTTCTGCTTTCAGGGGTAATAATTTATTACGTTTGTTTTCGTATACGATTTCTACTTCAGAAAATAGTCTCTCACTGTATATAGTGCTACATGTAAATGAAAGATAAGTTTTCTGAAATTTCCGTTCCGTTCAAGTCTAACTGTTTTGAGATATAAGTCAAGCTCGTTGGCGGTATCACTTTAGGCAGAAAACTCAATCTGACTATTGCCTTCCGGAACCTCTTTCAAATAGTGGGACTATTATGTTAAACATGTTCATGTTGGTTTTACTTGTATCGGTCTGATTTGAGTATAAGACAACCAAACTATTATACTTTTAATTTGGGCAGATATCCGGCCGCCGAATATTCGGTTATCCGGCCTAGCTGCAGGCCAAATATTCGGTATCCAGTATCCGGCCAAATCACTATTCGGTACAACTCTAATACAACTCTGATACGAACATGTTTTAAACAGCAAATAGCGTGAATTGCGCGTTCATCGTTGACGTACTTTAATGTTCTGGGCAATAGTAAGTCACCAGCATCAGCTTAGAGGAGACAGGCAATTTGTTATAACAAATCTTTATGTCGTAGTTAAGAATACAACTACTGTACTTGCACAACAAACTGTGTCCAAAAGAAAAACGGAAGTCCGTCCGTGCAATTAAAGTGTGTTCAGGTTTCATATACAATATTTCAGTTTTCGCATGACAGAGGACAAAAAGGAAATTTTGTGACACGTCCGGTTTAATTGGTACGGTTGTATTCTTAACTACGATATAAAGATTTGTTATAACAAATTTCATGCATGTGATCCGGAAGTTCGTTAGAAACATGAATTGTAACATCTGAGCGCACTAAAACTCGACTGAATGAAATTAAATTTTCGGATGCAAGATCGAAAGAGTTGTAGTTCTTTAGGGAAGATTTTAATGTCTGTTTATTGTACGTGAATTCTACTATTCACCCGAAAGGTCTGCAGGAATTTAAACGTGTATTGCGTTCTAGAAAATATTTGTTTGCAACACAGAACGAAAATGCCACATCAAATGGAAAGGGATAAAGAAAATGATGAATCTAGTTTGCAAAGTGAAGACTTTCCAAGTACTGCTAACACAGTGGAGGACCAGAAACAGCTTGCAGACATGAATATTTATATATTTTCTTAAAGAGTTCTTTCAACACATACAAATACGTATTTTTTTAATTTGTTAAAGCCATTTAATCTACAAACAGTCTTAAGATAATATTCAAATACAAGGTGGGTCATAATTAATAACCCTATTTTCTTAGTGTTTTTAAAACGTAACCTAACCTCAGGTGGCCACTTAGCGTTCGGGGCTGCTTTAATGCTTTTTTCCAGGATTTTCCTCTGAAATTCGGACGATAGGTTCTCCACTTTTTTGACAAATGTTCTCCTTGACGGTTAACAGAGTTGGTGCCTTGTTCACATAAAAAAGCGATTTTAAGCATCCTCATTTAAAAAAATCTTGTGTAGTTAAATCGTGTGATCTTGCGAGTCACTCTTCTTCTTCAACCAACAAACCTTTAGCTAGGCTGCACGTTTTGGGACGCGGGTTCGTTGTGGGAGAGAGGCTACCGTTGAAGGTCTCTTAGGGCGATTTTATTCACTAAAAGTTGAGCACGACTTTAGGATTTTTCTCTTCAACTTTTGGATTTGCTTCCATTCAGCCAAATTTTATGATTTCAACTTTAAATTTTCAACTCGAGAGTTTATCAACTTACGGAAATAGCAGAAGTTAAGGGAGAAAACCAGTGGTTTCGTTCTATCTCTTTTCTTTTATTATCGTAGTTGCCTGTTCGTTTTGCACACATGTTTGCATACAATCTCCAGGTGGAAGTGATGCAGATAATTTTAGAAATCGCAAGGGATGGTTTTTCCTCTCTGCAGCAAATTTGAAAATAAACGATATCGTAGTTCGTTGGCAGGTAGATGCTCTTTGAAAAATAAATATATTCAATAGATTTTCATTGTTTCCTTTAAGGTCTACTCATGATCATGGTGGTAGCAACTGACAACGTTCGCACTCAATTAGTGCGTACATACATATATACATAAATGCACATATATGTGCTTATCTACCGGAATTCAGTTCACCGATAAATTAAAATTACATTTCATGTGTCAATTATCAAAAATATCCCAAGGGAAATCTTAAAACTGAAAGTTGGAGAACTTCAGGAGTTATAATATTGAACAAAATCAATTTTCAACTCTCCGGTTAAATCTCGAGTTGAGACAAACTCCGAAGTTAATCAACTCTCAAGTTTCCAGCAAGTTGAGCAATAGTGAACAAAACGACCCTTAGTCTTTCCGTTCCGAATTCGGGATCCACCGTGCAGTTCGATTCAAAGACCTCTGGACCTTGCACCGGATTTCGACAAGGAGATGAGCTGTTGTGTGATTTCTTCAATCTGGTGCAGAAGATACTGCAGCGGGTGGGTATAAACGGAAGGCACTACCTCCTACAAATCTGCCCAATTGCTGGGTTAAGCTGATGACATCGACAACGTTTCCAGCGTTATAGAAGCTTTTACGGCGATTGAAGAAGAGGCGAAACGAGCTGGTCTTAGAGTGAACGCAGACAAAACGAAATATATGCTTTCGAGTACAAATCGATCCGTCGCACACCACCTGGGCCAAAAGATCACGATCGACAGCTGCAATTTTGAGCTAGTAAAAGAGTTTGTCTGGGCGCCGTGGCGTAGTGGGTAGGTGCGTCGACTGCTACGCTCGAGATCGTGAGTTCGAATCTCGGAAAAAACATCAAACATTTTTTCACGGCTCCACCTCTTTCGAGTCACTGACAATGCTCAAAGAGTATACTCGTAACTGTCTAGGAAAAGCTTCTCAATCTCGCCGTTCGGAGTCGGCATTAAACTGTAGGTCCCCTCCGCTCGTGAGAGAGCAATAGCACGCACGACACGAGTGGTTGCTGAGAAGCTAGGCCCAGGTCCACCTCGGACTGTAGCGCCGCCATTATTATTATTATATTATATTATTAAAGAGTTTGTCTACCTCGGGGCAAATGTTAACTCCACAAACCACATCCTGCTTGAGATTCGATGCAGAATCGGACCCTTGACAACTGTTGCTACTTCAGTTTGTCCAAACAACTTCGGTCAGCTGAATCTTGAAGCAGAAGAAAAATTCTGCGTCGGATAGAAGGTCCTTCCTGCGAGGAAGGCGAATAGGGGAGAAGGCATAACCGCGAACTCCATAGGATGTGGACGTAGCCCGCAGGCAAAAATCCGTCGACTACAATGGCTCGTCCACATCGATCAAATAAACAACAATGTTTCAGCTAAAAGGGTATTCGAATCCGATCCTCTTGGTTCGAAAAGGAGAGGGAGACCGAACCTCCGGTATGAACGCGGATGCAAGGCAAGGTCTTGATGACTGGAAGCAGAGTATCCGGGAAAGGAAGACTGTGGAAGGTGGCAATAGTTCAGGCTCAGGCCCTCCAAGTAAGTATGGTTCACAACAAACCTTTCTGCCACCTAAGCCAGACTCATATATAAACAAATGGCTGATAAAAACTGGAACCACCTTGGGCGCCTTGTATGAGTCGTTGAGGACTGTATGGCGCAGTTGGTTAAGTGCCTGCCCTAAGTTAGAGGCGTCCCATTTTCGAATTCCAGTGAAAGCAAAGTCAGCACGCTTTTATCCAGTTTTTTAAATCTGGTCCAGTCACCATTTGCCGTTGGGATCAAATTAAGGGCACTATCACTGGAGCGGTCGATCAGTGGTGGTAGTCTGACTGTGGGTATCACAATGGACCAACAGGATCTAAGTGTGCTGGTAAATTCACTAGCAGCCCCTTTACCTAACCTAGGCGCCATTTCCTAAGAAAATTGCGTGAACTTTATGAATTTACTTCTTCAAAGATCATAAAGCAAATATTATACAAGATCTTGGATGACTTGTTTTTTGTTTATTTTATTCTACATGCGAGAGTCACATGCTCAAAAACGACGACAGGTACACAACCCCGGACTGCAAGATACCATACGAGAGTCAGAATGAACCTTGACCAGGCAGGTCTCGTGCTAATTGAAGTTCCATTTCCAGGGAAAGGTAAGAATTCAAGAGTCATTCTCCAAATAATATTTTAATTTCTCAGAAGGTTCTCACGGCAAGCAATGTCATCACACCTAGCGTTTGTTTTAATAAATTCTGCAAGCTTATGGTGCCTCCCCGAACAGGACATAACACAATAGACTCCGAGAAAGGTGAGATTTTTGACATCGCTTCACAAAAGACTATCCCTGATTTTCCTTAGCCTGCCAGTCACTCTGCCACGCTTAACTACACACACTCGGCTTCATTTCGATTGCCTCGCTTGCCAAGTGCCTGTGTGTCCAGCTGATTAGACTCATCATTGACACCTTGCCTCTAATGGCCCCAGTCAACATCGTCCGCGAGTAGGTAATCCGGGCATAATCCCATCAATGCTACGAACTGTCAACACAAAACGTCTGTCAACAGCTTCATTTGGCACTAAGACCTTCCGGTTACGTCACGTGCCGGCGATGAAAATCAGCATCTGAAGCAGCCAACGAGCCAGTAAACTCATTATGAGAGACTTCTGTGACAGTTTATGCAGTGTGACGGTCGCACACTGTCCCTGGCTTGGCCGGGCCAATGTGAAGGTCTCATCGATCGGCCAAAGCGAACGAACCCCCGAAAAAGATTTCCGCAGCAATCTTTTCCCCTCCGTTTCAGAATGAATTTTCATTATTTCACTGGCAGACGACCAAACGTGAACGGGCCACCAACGGATGCCTTCTCCTTTCGGCCCGTTTCGGGGGTTTGTTGCTGTTGGCGGCTAGCCGGCGATGGTGGCTGGGAAAACGCTGCAACATAAGAGTTCGCAAATTTTTCTGTTGTTCGTTGCAGTTCGTCGTTCCCGACGGCGGCGGCGCCGTCGTATGAAAGTTTCCTCTAGCATGCTGACAATGTGCACGTTTTTCTGTGTCACCGCCGCCCACCTCAGCCCGCTGGCAGCAGAGCATGGTGGTGAGAGAAGGTACTACTTCGGTGTAGCGACGGTAAAGGTGTATCGATTTGGATGCTGCAGGTGGGTGCGAGGCAAAAGTTGTGCACACTAAATTGCAATCTTGTGCAAGTTTGCGCTTTGTCGGTCGGTTCTTGGCAGGACGCTTTCCCCCACACCATTCCACCCCTTCCTGAGCCAGCAGATGGGTTATGTAATGGCATTCTCTTGGAAGGAGCGACTTGGGCAATCAATTTAAATTTTCCAGTTTTTTTCTTTGCTTCAGCTCTGGCAAGAATTAGGAAACAGTGTAACCAATTAAAAACCCAACGGGGGTCTGGGGTTGCTTAATCCTTTCGTATCCCCGCCTGTGTGATGAACGTTTAATTAGCGGTTGAGTGATGTATTGGCTTGAAGGAGTTGAGGAGATTAAAGGGAGTAGATTGAACCAGAAATCGAATGTCAAAGTTTGTGGGAGGCTGCTGGGAGGGCGTGAAAAATAATTGGGAATTAGAAAGTCACTGATTTGGAAGGAAGCCCGGAGACATTGACCCTTGAAGGCCCTTAAATAAATACACGATACTAGCCAACTGCTTAACGCAGGCAAGGGGATCCGTTCTTGTTTATGTAAATTTCTGGTTTTTCTTCTCGTTCCTTTGTGGATGTTGCTTTTTTGGGACATTCATTAGCTTGGCAAAATTGTTTGGAGTGAACATGAAATATTGATTGACTCTTGCAGTTTTACTTTCAACACAAAGAAGAAAGTTTGAGAGTGAGTGATTCTTTTGGAGCATCAACCAGGCAGAGATTGGCGCGAAACGAATAAAACATTGCCAAAGTAGCCGCCATTTGGGTACCGAATAAGACCCAGAAATGCCGATTCTGCTTCGATCAAGTGAATTGGTGATCGCCAGAGAGTCAACCCGGCCGATTTTGCGGTTGAATTTGGGATTTGGCCTACACCCATACAAGATTGTGCTGATGCAATAATTGAATCCAGACGACCATAGACAACGCCGTGAGTTCGCTAATTGGGCGCTAGAAATTTTGGCCAAAGATCCTGATTATGACGATCTTCTCGGACGAGGGCCTTCTTGGCTCACCGACTGTGTTAACAAGCAAAATTGCAGCAAAAAAAAATCCACAGGTGATCGACTACGAATTAATGCATTAAAAAAAGATTTACTGTTTGGTGCGGTTTAT
This sequence comes from Myathropa florea, assembly GCA_930367185.1. Lineage (NCBI taxonomy): Eukaryota > Metazoa > Arthropoda > Insecta > Diptera > Syrphidae > Myathropa > Myathropa florea. Next base: position 38,400,535 of record OV884004.1, on the reverse strand, counting down.
GGCATGGTGATGTCATCGGACCTTATTTCTTTCAAAATGAAGGAATTACCGGCAATGGTCTCAGGCATAGAGCAATGTTAACTGCATTTCTGTTAAGCTGGCGTGAAGCTACATGCCTTACAAGCGACACAACGCTTAAAGTTGTGAAGGAGAAATTGGGCTACTGGGACTGGGCGAGAATTCATTAATTTGTCGCCGTGACTATGCGACTCGACACCACTCGATTATTTTCTTTACGGCTACCTCTTTAGGTTAGCTACCCTTTCCGGCCGACGCTAACAATCCAACCACTTTGAACGAGATCGAGCTCGAGCCCAACTTTCGAGATGCTATTGACGGAAAATCGCGGCACATATTGAACCGATCATCAAAATTTGATTTCCAGCTTGAAGCAATACCACCAAAGCCGAGGCAGCCATTTGAATGATGTGCTATCCATACACAACGGCATGAATGTAGCCTCAAAGTTAAGCCGGAATGTTATATGTTTTACTAGAGTTTCCGGCGTGCTTCGCTACGCCCTCTGGTGGGAAACTCCTCTTCTTTTTCCAGGGATTTAATTTTTCCACATGTTCTTTACATGCGTGCACAATTTCATAACTCTCCTTCGAATGTTTGCGGAGAGATGCGAGATTCTGTTTTTCAATAGCCTGTGACCGATTAATGGTCGATCGGTGCTAATAGTGTCAAAAATTGCATACGGATCAGTGCAATTGTTAAGAAATATATCCCATACATACAAACTAACCTTCAATGTAAAAATGGTAAAATAATAGTAAAAAATTGAGGTTGGCTCAAGTCGTCTCTTAGAAATTGCACATTCGTGACTTCAGATGACTGGGTGTCGTCTACTTTCGTTTAGTCATGAGAAACTTTGAATAATGACATAGGTTGCATAGCTCGAATTCTTATAAACCAACTAATAGTCATAATAATAATGGCGGCGCTACAGTCCGAGGTGGACCTGGGCCTAGCTTCTCAGCAACCACTCGTGTTGTGCGTTCTCTCAGGAACCTACAGTTTAATGCCGACTCCGAACAGCGAGATTGAGAAGCTTTTTCTAGACAGTTATACTCTTGAGCATTGTCAGTGACTCGAAAGTGGTGGAGCCGTAAAAAAATGTTTGATGTTTTTTTCGAGATTCGAACCGACGATCTCAAGCGTAGGAGACGACGCTACGCACTACGCCACGGCGCCCACTCCTGTAAACCAAAACCGCATAAAAAAAGCCCAAGTCACTCTTGACAACCTCCTCTTCATGCCTGCAAAGTTTCATTGAAATCGGTCCAGCCGTTTCGCAGATTAGCCCGAACAATCAGACAGACAGACATTGCCTCAATTATTCAATTATTCGCATACCAAAAACAACAAAACAGCAATACTTACCGGCAAGCGCGAATAAATTGTGCACAGGAACGTTTGTGTTTAAACTATAAAAATAACGGATTTACGCAGCAAAATTCTTTTTTTTTCAATAAACCAAAAAAATCAAATGCAACTCTTACCGATTACAACCGCTCGCAATGCGAGTTCGATGAAAAATAACCTTAACATGATCACTCACAGATAGCTGTCAATGTGTATGCTTGTATGCGCTCCAACGTGTATTTGCATCAGCACACAGTATACATAGGTTAGGTAGGTTAGGTAGATGGGTGCCTTTGCTGACATGAAGAACATGTCACAGCTCACTTAGACCACTATGAATCCATTGTGCCCAAAAAGTTTAAAACCGTGGAAAACCTAAAAGTTTCGATGTATCAACAGCTAATTTAAAACCACCCAGATATAGATATGTATCTCAGGAGTTTGCTTAGCTCTATTTTTCATAGATCATCCAGCTCCGAAAAGAAGAAACTTCCTAGGGTTTCCTTCCTGCTAACGGTTAGTGCAGGATAATCACACAGTAGGTGACGAATAGATTCTATTTCTTCTTCATCTACAGCTTCTACAAAAGTCGTTATGGGGTGTTCCCAGCAGTATACATACAGCACACGCTCATAGGCGCTGCTTATTTGTTGTAGTTTTTTTTTATAAGGATAAAATCAGATGTTGACATAAAAAGTCATAACTCATGAACGCGTCTACCAATTTCGTGCCAACTTTAGATAAACCATCTACACGACCATACGACCAAATCCTAAAAACCGTTTGACCGTTCGTGAGTTATAAAGTCACAACGCACTTGCAACAATTTTTTATGTATATAGATTTGAATTTCCTTTTCTTTTTTTCTTGTCTGATCAATCTGTATTAAGCTTAACAAATGGGGATATTCCCCTATTAAGCGAACTAAATTAAATTTAAATTCCCACCATTCTACAGAATGTATGCAGAATGAATGTTCTCTCATTCATTCATGGAGGGGACCTACAGTTTAATGCCGACTCCGAACGACGAGATTTAAAAGCTTTTTCTAGACAGTTATACTCTTTGAGCATTGTCGGTGACTCGAAAGAGGTGGAGCCGCGAACAATTTATTTTGAAAAATTATTTCTCTGAATTTGGATTCGAACCTAGACTGTGAAAGTCTAATGAGCATGGGTCGACGCACGAACCCACACGGCCACGGCGCCCACTTTTGCTGATTAAACTGACAAAAACTGGGGCGTCTGATGAAGCTACAACCACCAATAGAACCCCCTAACCTTTTTACACTCCGTTCTGTCGCTTACAGAGGTGAATCTACTGAACCGGAGATCATCCGGATTAACCCTTGCGACATCGCCCTCGTAGAGGATTCGCCTATCCACCGTCCTTTGCACCAGGTGGTAGATCACTGGACACTTCGGCGAACGTTCTCATGATATGCTTGATTGGGGAAGTAAGCTCCAAATATCAGCTCATTTTCCGAGGTCATGGCTCGTGCAAAGTGTCTTCAAATCAGCTTAATAATAAAATTATCCATCCTGTTCACGTTTGCTTCTTTATACAAGAACTCGTTGGAATAGAACGATTTACTTTCGAAATCGAAAAATGAATGACCCTTTACATACGGGACCGAAAATAATCTTACCTAGAAATATCTCGGTTCTTCGAGAGATGCCTTTATTTCCCAATTGATTTTTAAGCATAAAGACACAACAATTGGCAAGAGTAATCCTTCGTTTTATCTCTGCGGGAGTGTCATTACGTGAGTTTACGTACGTTTACGTGAGGTCAACAAAGTATTTCACCACTTCAAAGTTGTTATTCTATGTCCATAGTGACATTTTGTCCAAGACGTCGGTGTTGGGCTAACTTTTTTTGCAGACAGTATATACTTTGAGGCATGTTGAATGAGGCCCAGGTCCACCTCGGACTGTAGCGCCCTAAGAAGAAGAAGAAGATATACTTTGTCTTACCTTCATTCGCCACAAGACCCATCTTAGCCGCTTCATTCTCGATGCTCATAACAGCACCGCAGACAGCTCGCTGTGTCCTTCCGATGAGGTTAATGTAGTTTCAGTAGTTTCGAGTAGCCAAAGGAGTCAAAGGATATGCTGCGTGCTATATATTCTATTGACATCTCATAGGAAACAAGGTCAAACGACAAAGTTCTGGTAACCAAGTCCGGGAATCGCGTGTACATTAGAAAATAACTTGTTTATTGTATCAAAAACGTACAGGTATGCTTTTAAGCGATGTCTTCCTAGTATTCTCTGGTTAGTCAATATTGACAAGGAGCCTCGTATGGACTCTGGGAACTGAAAACTTACTCCGCTCCGTGAAAATTTTTCTGGAGTATGAAGGAAGCACTTCAACAAAACATACGAATGATACAAGTATTCTTCACCGACCCTGAGGTACTCTTCAGCAGAACAAGAGGAATTGCATTTTCGAAAAACTTTTCATAAACACAGCAAGTTGCCAAAAATGCATTGTGTTCAAGTTTGTCAAGTTCACTGGTGCATGGACACATGTGCACTTAAGGAGCTCCTGTACATCCGTCCATGTCCTCAGCATCCTTTCAATAAGAGCTTCGTTCACTCAAGTGGTTCTGGTGAATCCAACGCCCGTCTAGGTCATCAGCAAACAAGCACTCACGGCACGGCAGAGGAAACACATGCTCAACCGGAAACACTTCAAGCTTGTCTGCATTCCTCTACGACTTGTCATGCCTGCTTACACCTGCATTCAATACCGCCTTCCTCCTCCCGTCACTCTGTCAATAGATTCCTCTGTCTTTCGACTCAGAATCGAATCCGATGTGTCGTCCTCTTTCAAGTTCGGATAAGCGATTTCTCTCCCGTCACCCACCTGTCGCCCGGAGCCATCGGCAAGGATCTGCGTGTGCACTTCATTTGTTCCAAATTCACTTGACGCAGAAAATCAGTTCTGGGATTGACACGGCACTCTATGCAGCGGGGCGTAACGATCGACACGGGCCAATGTGTGTCGTTCCTTTTGGAGCTTTGTTTATGTTCCGCGAAGAATGTCTTTCGGCAGCCCAACGCCGTCTGACGCAAGCGATGGAATAGAACGTGAACTGTGTGTGGGGGCGGCCTGGGGTTGACTGATTTGTAGACTATTCCGAATGTTTCACATGAAAACAACAACAAACGAGTTTATAAATATTTTGGCGGCAGTGTGCTTGTATTGGCACCGTTCTCTGAAGCGTTCCGCAGTAGTTGCAAGCGATTGTCGATGGCACACGTGGAATCTTCTCCTTCTGCTGTTCCACTTGGGGATTAAGGTCGGCGACAGAATTGAGTGAAACATTTTTGTGCAGCAATGATGACGAACTTTGTTCGCACGGAAACAACGAAATGCACTGAAGTGAAATAGGCAGACGTTCAAGTGCGTATTTCGAGATGAGGAATTCAGAAGCATAGCGACGGTATATTTGGGCACTGGGGCATGCTTCGGAATGTCGCTGGTTATAGTGCATCGGTCGCAGTGAAATGAAATTAGAACCGCTGAGCGATGAGTACATGTGGGCCTGGAATGCAATGTTAAACGATCTTTTGAAATAGATTCGAGTGCAATCAATTGATTTTTAGGTCAGTGATCCTCTGAGGGTCGGGAAAAGAAATAGTTTTGATTTCCATGATTTATTCACTAAAACATGCGGCTATTAGGGTCAGAGTAAAGGTGATCACAAATAGAAGTGGCAGTTAGCAACTTTTGCGCAATGTTATGGTACTGGAATTTCTTCAGGTTTTTCTTGGGATCTTACTATATTACTTGATGTTTTAATGAAGCTTTAGAAACTAGAATTTTCTGTTTGTAGTAAGAGAAGCCTCTCTTGTTATTTCGATTTGCGTGTACAGTCTTTAGGGTTTCGTGCGATTAGTTCTCTCCATGTCTAACTACGGAATTTGCTTCCTAGAAAGAATAGAAAGACCAAAAAAAAATCACATGCACACAAGTGTGAACGTCTGAAACCTTTCGTCAATAATCAAGGTCGATAATGAATTCACCGCGACCATCAATGACAAAAGAGGTTTTAGAAAAGGCGACTCGATCTCATGTAATTTTTTCAACGTCGTCATTGAGAAGATCTTGTTAAACTAAACTAACTTCGAATTCATAGAGAATACCATGGACAAAATTGGGTATTTGAATATTTTCTACGAAGTTCCGCAGATAAATTTAGCCTGACTTAGGATTATTGCTTGTAAAAAGATAATGATACGAAGCACACCTTCTATTTGGTACGCAAATGGCTGTTTTATATTGTCCCAAGTGCAACTTAAAACACCTCCAAAATCGATTGATCTAAACCCGATTGAACACCCATGGCATGAGATAGAACTGCTGCTTGAAGAAAGTCCCTTCTCTCATAAGCACAAGCTAAAATTACAAATTCGAGCAAATTGGGAAAGCATATTGGGAAACATTTTTTACGGAAGGCAGCTGTTTAAGAATATCATCTGTATATTTGTAAAGTCGTGGAAATCTGTTCTATTTTCTATTATTTATCAGTTCTATTTTTCAAGTTAACTTTAATCATCTTTCATATTATATATGTAATTTGTTTTACGTTGCCTAATATTGTACATGTGACCTATGTTTCTCTCTGCGTTTAAAGAAAAATGTACCTACATATTGTAGCTTAATAAGCGCTCTGCAATTTCAAGATCAATCTTATCTCCAATTGTAATTCTATCTCTATCACTCATATGTCATTTTAATATACATTGTAATTGCATATCGCGACAAGTGCAAGCGGTCCTTTTGGTAGAGTTCTCGATCAACTGATTTCTCTGCCATTTGGATCTCGATCACAGCAAAGCGCCCATCTATTTCGTAACCAAATAAATTGATTGTTTCTTGAATTACAGCTTTAATTCATAGTTGGAGGAATTTTCTATGGGCATCGTCGTTCTCATCTTCGCCTCTTTACAGAAATTGGGTTTTGTTTGTTTTAAGCCTAATTTCGTTTTTGTAATCCTGTACAGCATCTTTTACGGAAGAATAAATTGTCATAAAGTTGGAAGGGTGTTACCCGACACTGAGATTTAATTTGTTTGTCGTTTTTGAAGTTTCGTTTACAAAAACGGAAATTTTATAATTTCGGGTCCGTCCGTCCGTCCGTTCTGTCTTGTCTGCCACACGTTTTTATCTCCGAAGTTTATAAAGATATCGACATGAAATTAGGTACTTCAGGTCTAGATATCATTGCCCATGCACCCAAATTTAAAAAAGTTGGGCCATTTGGGGATTTTTCTCGTATAAGTGAAGTTGCCATTGATTTTGAAACATTGACGTACTCCATCGAGTGATACATCAATCGACAGGTAATTTTTGATCTAAAGTACCATTTAAAAAATACGGAGCTTCAAAATTGTTTTTTAATGCGTCCCCCCTGCCATTTCTAAACCAGTGTTTAAAAATTTGAAGAAATCATAAAAACTTTGCTTCATTGAGTACTTTCATGTTTAATAATTTGTAGCATTTTGCTCCAAATAGTTTTAGAGATATTGGCTAAAAACGGTAAAGCACCGACATGCGTATTTTTGAGATCTGAAAACGTAGTTTTGAAGACTTCGGCGTAAGCATTAAGAAATGATAAATATCAAAATATCGATTTATGTTGAGATTTTGAGATATCTAAGATTTAAAATGATAAATATTTTCAATTTCACTCATAATTTTCACGCTGTGGTCGACCACTCTGTACGATGATGAGTGTTATCTTAGATCCATTTCAACCCCTTAATGGTCAACAGCGATGTACACACCGCAGGCATGAATAGTAATTGGGTGTGATGGAAGGGATTTTCTGTGTTAGATAAATTTGGATAGAGGTGTAGGTATGGATGGATGTTTTTTTGTTTGTATGTACGAATGTAGTAATGAATAGTTGACTTGGGTTGTAGGTAGAAGAAAATTCAACTGAAATAGTTTGGAAACATCGTCTGATATTCAGAAATCATGCATTAATATTATGCGACTGAATCTTCCCCGTGCGAGTACAACTTGCACTTGCCCAGTTTATTTTTTTACTGAAATTGAAGACATGGATTTGGACGACCTCTGGTTCATGCAGGATGGCGCGCCATGCCACACAGCCTATGCCATAATCGTGATATTGTGTTAATATTGTTGCATTTTTCAAAAGAAACTTATATTCTGCCCACTCTTTGTAATAAGATATGACATTTGTTGTAGAATAGTTTCAAGCATTTACACAAGGAAGATTCATTCTTGGGACCAACAGTAAATGCTTCTGCAACATTTTTAGAACTTATACATATAATTTTTTCTAGGCAGCGTCTGCTCTCATTTTTTTATCGCCTATGTCTATCCTCATAGAATGCATATTATTTTAGCTTTAGTACACATTCTAAAATCAACGACGTCAGCTTGTGACTTCTTCTTCTTCTTTTTGTGGCGCTACAGTCCGCGGTAGACTTCGACCTCAACCAACAAGTCTCTCCAGCTAGCACGATCTTTTTCTAACTGTCACAAATTGTGCACGCCAAGCTGGCTAAGGGGACTCTCCACTTGTGTGCGACGCCTTCGACGTCTAGATCCTCTGTTGCATTGTCCCACTTGTTTCGCACTTACTGGAAAATATGTTATTATTTTATTTTTAATTTAATTTATTTATAAAAAAATTATAAATTGAAACCAAAACAAATCGTTATTGTTGAACACATTTTTGTTTAATAAGAAATCGAAGGGTTAGAAAATATACAAAATATCCATACAAAAAAGATATTATGGGTTTTTTTGAAGAAGTTAGACCAATTTTTTTTGGGCTCAATATTTTTCAAAACTGCCATCCCTTTTTTTTTCTTTGGTCCATTGTAAACATATGTTGAACCGGGTAAAACTCTGCTGGATACCTGGCCAGTGGCCATGCGGGGATAGAAGGCAATGAAATGGCCCAGTCCCTGGCAAGGAAAAGAGCATCAGAACCGTTCATAGGCCCTGAACCATTCTGCGCTCTAGGAGAACATCTCCTCAGAGAAGAATTTAGGGATCTAGAAAGAAGGAACCGGACAGAAACATGGAACAACTCGTGGAATGAAGCAGCCCAAGAAACTCCTAAGGCAATATAACCGAAAGAGGTTCGAGGCATGCATCAAAATGAGCAAGAATAACCTCCGTATCCTAACAGGCTTCCTAACGGGGTACTGTAGAATCAGGGAGCATCTAAGGAAACTAGGGGTATCAGAAGAAGGTCTCTGCAGATTTTGTGGAGAATTTGATGAAATTCCAGAACATATACTGGGATTTTGTGAGGAATTTAATTGAATTGAAGAACACGGGGTGTGTCATGTATGTAACACTAGTACTGCGACCATAAAGATCTATTGTACCCCCTTCCTTTGATCTAGGATTTTATTGCTGCCTTTAAGAATTTGATAACTTCTCTAGATGGGATTTCTTGAAAGTCTTTCCCTGTTACGTTTGTTTGGTATGTCATTTTAAATCTTTCTCGGGCAAGACTTGGACAGACGGTCAGTATGTGTTCCATAGTTTCTTTGTCATGTCCACATCGCCTACAGATTTCTGTGCTGCTAAGACCCAATATGTGAAGGTGGTAGTTGCATGCCCCATGTCCTGTTAGTGCTTCACATAGAACTTTAAGGTCTGCTTTATTAAGTTCTAGAGCTTCTTTGGCTCTTTTGGGATTGTGATTTTGTTCCATGAACGTTCTTGAGTATTTAATACCCTTTTGGTTGTTCCAGAACTGATTTCTTTGTTTTATTTTTTTTGATTTTGTGACGAACTAGCCCACAAAAGAAAAAGATGTCTGGGCTTATTATCAGAAGTAGAAATGCTAGAACCGTCTCTCTTTCTTAGATTCTTAAAGGAAACTGGCTTAGAGAGAATACTCTAGAACAGATTTCTTCACCTATGCGCGACAGGAGTGCATGACCCTCAATACAACTCTGAAAAGAACTGAAATGGGACACAATAGATCTTGAACGTCGCGGTGCAATATACCCTCAACCATAATAATAATAAACATATGTTGAAGGATCGAACTGCAAGGTCTGGGGGGCTGGGTCACCTTAGCTTTCTTTTGTACTTTAAATTTCTGCCGGACCTTCACAACTTGCAGATGACTCAACGTTTCCGTGAAGGCAATCATTGATTTCAGCAGGAGAACATGCGTAGATATAAATAAACTCAAGAAGTTGCACGAATTGAATTTTTAAAAAGTTGCACTTATAAAGTCATGAGTGCTTCGACTTTAGCCTTGTGCGAATCAAGGGTTGCGTTAACCGAGTGCATACTGTATATATTTATGGTTTTTAGTAGAGCATGGTTTTGGTTCTTCAAATTGACCCAAGCTGTTTCGACAAACCGAAGTAGGATTGCCAAGCGAAGCGGTTTTCAAGGGTGATTCTATTTCGGATTTTTACTAAGATGTCGTTTGTGGAGCTCACGTCTGCCTCGAGTTAAACCAACTCCTTAACTACATCAAAATTGTTGTTGTTGATGGTGACGTTTTTCTTAGATAGCGGGATGGAATTTTATTCGACAGCATATACATACAGTCAGTGTCAAAAGTGAGTAAACAGTCATTAGCTGAAAAGTATTCCTCTGAATTAAAATTGACTGGAACAGTCTACGTCTGACATTGATGCCTCAAATAACAGCTTTGTCATATCATCATATGTCAAAATAAACTATATTTTATTTAAAATACCAGTAAACATAAATAAGTTTATTTAGTTCAAACGAAAAAAGGAGCTAAAAACAGGCGTCAAAAGTGAGTGGACACATCTGTTTAAAAAACAGTATCTTATTGAGAAATAATAAATTGTATGCCTTTACCGCTTTTTCAGTTATCGTATATGGCGGTCTTAATTTTCGTACAAATGTTTAACAGAATCGAGCCTTTATACAACCATATATACATTCACTTTTCAATGCTGTTTTTAGCACTCTTCTCTTTGAAATTCAATTAATTGTTTTATATATACACTTATGTTAAATATTATTTACTATATTTCAAAGTATGACTTTTGATCTTTGATATATCCATGTATGTTCTACCTCATTCCGGTGAATATTAATTTAGTGGATAAACCTTTAGCAGATGACTGAATGTTCACTCACATTCGAGCTGTCTGTACTTCGTCTTCCTCTCATTTACCCTAAACGGTTTAAAAGGTTTGAACATTTTGGAATCGTACTGCACTGTGCATAGGGTATTTTTTTGAGAGTGACGTGAAACAACCGGATAAATCTTCCTCGGTTACTCAGTTCGGCTATCGCAGCGAATAGTTCCTTGCGATGAATGTTATCATATGCGACTGTGAAATCGATGAAAAGTGAGCGTCGCGGCGTTGTGTTCGTCGACCCCTACAGACCCTTCGACTACAGACAAGACTTAAGCCCTTTCGAGTCACTGACAATACTCAGAGAGTATAATTGTCTATAAAAACCTTCTCAATCCCGTTCGCCGTTCGTGTTAAACTCTATGCCCCCTATACTCGTGAGAGAACAAATGCACAACACGAGTGGTTGCTACGAAGCTTGGGCCAACTCCACATCGGACTGTAGCGCCACCATTATTATTTTTATTATTATATCGAGAAATTTGTAAAGGGAGGAGAATGATAGGCACGATTCCAATTAGAATATCAAACAAATTCCATTGTGTCACCTTTCTTAACACCGATATGTTAGCATCAGCAAAGACTTCTAACAAACCCTTCTTTCTAGAAGCTTCTTATCCTTGAACAGTAAAGTTGCCAGTATAACCCAAAGACTTCAAACCATATTTAAATAAACCTCCTTCCGAGATTATTCAGTGAACCAAAACGTGCCACGTTCTTAAAATAATATGTTTACGACCCCAGCATGCCCCCAATCACTTAAACAGAGTAAAGAGCTTACTCTCGGACCAAGAAGCAAAGGATTTTCCTGACACAGATGCGGTTAATAGTTTGTGTACCCAAGCAAAGCATCGGCGAAATTTGGGTCATAAACAGTCCTTTAACTTCGATTTCACCCAGAAACGCTGAGTCTAACGTTCCGCAAAAGCAATTACGTGCCTTCGCCGATTTAAAGCCAACCAATCACCCTCACCTCGTAGACTAATTTATCACTCATTAACTTTCAGGCTCCGCCACTCATATTCCGTGCACACGCACAACTGCCGAAAATTAATTAAGCGCACATCCACCATCGACCGCCACCATCGCGCCGACAATATGCCTAATTAAATCCACCTCCTCGTGACGTCCACCTCAATCCACCGGCAGTAGTTGAATCGGTGGCCGCGTCCTACGCAGTCAAATTCCTTCAAGCATCCCGCAGCTTTTCTCCGATTACGTCTTCATAGGCACCGACCGGAAGCAGAAGAATTGCGTGAGAGGCAGAACCGAACGCAAGGAAGCGAAAGCGAGTCCTTAACGGTTCAGAAAATTTAATTGCATTGTACTCCCCAGGACTTCCGGTATGAGGAGGCGTTCCCAAGGACTCCCATCCACGTGCACAACCAGCCTCCATCTGCCAAACAGACACCGGTTCAATCTGGGTCACTTTGGCCATCATCAATCACCATCGACACGGCCATCCATCGTCCACAGGTCGGTATTGTGTCTTCACATGAGCCTCGGCGTGCAGATTTAATTCTAGATATCGCACGGCACTCAACAGATATCATGTGGCGATTCAATTAATCCCCGAAACCGCCTCAGAGTGCGACGGGGCTTGTGGCGCTGGAATTCTTCAGAAATTCCTATGAAATGCCGTATCCAATGGATCTAGGAGAATTGTCAAAGTATCGTACATTAATCACCTGTCGCCCGTTCAAGTGTGAAGCGCAAAAAAGTGTCCATAGGACCGCACTATGGGAAAGAAACGGAAGGCTTTGTGGCGGTGTATTCCCACACCAACGCACACGAACACCACTCGTAACAAATAGAAAGGACGTAAGTGCTGTCTCGAGTGGATTCGCAATTCGCAGTGAAGGCGGATGGAAAGAGTTCTGTTTTTTGTTGCACCTGCGGTTCTAAGGGTGGCTGTACTTGGTACAGGATTACCTTGGGTCGTTGTACCGCGTGTGCAATTAAAAAGTAAATTTGCCTGACAAGGGAATAGTTCGACGGCAATTAAGTGCAATTAAGGACTTCTCCCGCTTTGCTGATGGAATTTAATTAATTTCCAGAGAGCGTCCTAGAAGGGGATGCAGACTGAGAAGCAAAGAGGGGGCCGCTTGTCCGAGGTCATTTGCTGAAGAATCAGTGGGGAAAGGGGATAAAATTCATTATTTCTGGATTTCCCGAGTCGTTGTTCCCTACAAGTTATCTGATGCAAAATGAACATTTTGGGACTTGACTTTAATCTGCGTTTTTGGGGCTGCGAACTTCTGGAAGTCGATGAACTACTAGATGCGTGAGTTAAACAGGGGAAATCCTTAGACGGTTAATTTGATGTTGAACCAAGCTGGCAATTTTGTGACTTTAATGTTCAATATTCCCAGGCAACGCTGCATCTAACTACGAGAGCTGTTCGTGAGCTCTACGAACAGAAAAGAAGGGAAGAGAACCGGCTTCTCAGGAAAAAAACGAAAGAGCATGAGAAGCGCGCGATCGAGGAGATGGAGAGTCTCTTCACGCTGTGAGCGTGAAATGTGTTGAGCTGTTGAGATCGATCTGGCGAGTTGATGTTCGTGAATTGAGTCTCACACTCTCGGCCACAGCAGCAGCAGCAGCCCAATTCTCATCTGTGCGCACCGTACGACGACGTTAACCATGAGTGTGCATACAAATCTCACGAACTTTTTACATAAGCTTGTTGACAGCTGTCGCTTCATTTCGGCCAGAGCTTCTTTTCAAAAAACGCACAAGGCTACACAGTACTCACTTTGGAAATAAGTTTTCAATATTTCCCAACGTTGTTCAAGCGTAAAACGGCTCAGGTATGATATCGACGGAGGTAAGATACCGACTTTCTGCCAAGATTTCGAGCGGAAAAGAGCTGTCAGTGTTAAAATACCCTATGATCTAAAAAAAAAGCTCTAGATGGCCCACCCTGTATAAGTCCAACTTGATTTTTCGAGAGATGGCTCTATTACTTAATTGCCTCTTTGAGCCCAAAGAAACAGCGATTGGCAAGAGTAATACTTCGTTCAATTTCGGCACTAATGTTGGCGTCCCTATTTACTGCAGATCCGAGGTAGATGAAGTCCTTAACTACCTCGAAGTTTTTGCTGCCAATAACGCTCTATCCGAGTCGTCGATCTTGTGTTCCCTTTCACGGTGATAGCTTTACTATGTTTTGCCCTCATTTTGGGCGCCTCCACTTCAATGCTATCAAACGCCTCATTGACGCCATGCTGTGTTCGACCAATCATGTCAATATCATTCGCGTAAGCTAGCAGTTTAACGGAGTTTTGGAAAACTTGCCTCTAGTGTTGGATTGTAAGTTTTGCACAATCTCCTTAAGAATTATGTAGAAAAAATCACATGACAGCGCGTCGTTTTGTCTAAAACCTGTTTTACATTAAAGGTCTTGGTAAGTTAATTTCCGCCTTTGATGGAGCAGCGAAAGTTCTCCATCGTCATTCTACGAGTTTGGCAGGAATGTCAAAAGTAGACATGGCGCTGTATAGCTCGTCTCTATGCACGACGACGAATAGGTAGCGAGTATTGGTTTTCGTTTCTTGGGTTTTTTTTTCCAGTATCTGCCGTAGTGTAAAGATCTGGCCTACTGTGGGCCTCCCTGACCTAAAAACACACTGCTATGGATTGTTGATGAAAAGTTGCAATCACTCACATAAACGACAAATATCTTGTTGGTGACTTGAGGATTGATCCTTCGAAAATTGGCGTTGACAAAGGGGTCGCCTTTTTTCTGGCATCGGCGAACGATACCGAGATTCCACTTTTATTTTAACCATCTACTGCCCAAATTTTTGATTGAGTTGAAAAAACTTTTAAATGTACTTTGAAGTGAAAAACTCGAATTCGATATTCAAAATTAAAAAGAAACTATAAAAATTGTTTTTTAGACATAATTATGCACCCGCCAAAAATAAAGACTAATAAAAGCTTCCATAGAATTAATTTTATTCGCTTATAATATTTAAAAAAAAATAAGAACAATATAAGAATTATAATGAATACAGATCGCTATACAGATACTTATGATAGATATACTTATGATGAAAATTATTAAAGCAGTCTCTTTGTGGTGTTGAACATAGGTTTGTGTCGCATTTTCGACATTTTACCTGTGTTCCTGGTCTGCAACCAGGAAACTTGCAGGTTTCCAGAACGTGCGAGAGAAAGGGGAAAATGTTCGACTCCATCATATCGCAAAACATACGTATGTATATCTCCTTGATGCTGTCTTTTGAGCTGCAGATAAACGGAGGCGTCATGAATTTTTTACTGTTTCTGGTACTTGGTAGTTACACAGTACTTCTGCAATTTGTACACGAAAGTTGGGAAGCTGGTTTACTTCGCCCCCTGGATTCGGTTTGTTAATACTTAAGTAAAATATATGCGTTCGCCATGGCTAAATCAAGTAGATGATAAAACAGTTTGGTTGAAGATAAACGAGGAGTGGCAAAGATATATAGAAGTTATCAAAATACATTATATGGTTTTTGAAGTTTGGTACAATTTGGCTCTATCGAACCACAACATTTGCTGATGCTCATAAATCTGGCGCATTTGGTGGTACAACATTATCTCCAGTGCTGCAATATTTTTTGAAACCATATGAAAATCCCTTTGCATCGGACAGTACGAATGTTTCATACCCCATTTATGCCGTTTGATTGCACTGACGAAGCAATGTCTTCATTTTTAAGGTTCCGTCTACAAAAACGGAACCTTTATAATTTCGGTGTGTCCGTCCGTCCGTCCGTCCGTCGTGTCTGTCACACTTTTTTATCTCCGAAGTTTATGAAGATATCGGCATGAAATTTTGGAACTAGGTACTTCAGACCTAGATGTCATTGCCTATGCAGCGATTTTAAAAAGTGGGACCATTTGGGGGTGGCTCCAGTACAGGTGAAGTTGACATTATTTTTGAAAAATTATCGCACCCCATCGAAATATATATCAATCGACAGATCTTCTGAAATGAGATGGAGGTTTCTTTCAACACTTTTTCATCCAAAATACCGTTTGGAAAATATGGAGCTCCAAAGTTTTTTTAAATGCGTCCCCCCCTGCCATTTCTAAACCAAAGTGTTTAAAAATCTAAAAAAAATCACAAAAACTTCGCTTCATTGAGTACTTTCATTGAAAACCATTGCGGGCATTCTGGTCCTAATGGTTTTGGAGATATTGGCCAAAAACGGTCAATCATCGACATGCGAATTTTGAAGATCTGAAAACGCAGTTTTGAAGACATCAATGTAAGCATTTCTTAATGCTAATACATTTCAAATATCGACTTATGTTGAAATTTTGAGATATCTAAGATTTAAAATAAGAAAAAATTTTCATTTTCACACATAATTTCGTGCTGTGTTCGGCCACTCTATTCGTTGATGAGCGTTATCTTTTCGATCTCACCCCTAAATGCCCAACAGAAATGAACACACAGACACCGCAGGCATGAGCAGTGATTAGGTATGTGTATGAAGGAAGGGATTTTCTGTGTTGGATAAACTTGGATAGAGATATAGGTATATGTATGGATGAATGTTTGTTTGTTTGGATGTATGAATGTATGAATGTATGGTTGATTTGGGTTGAAGTTAGAAGAAAATTCAACTGAAATAGTTTGGAAACGTCGTTCGATATTCAGAAATCATCCATCAATATTATGCGACGGAATCTTCCCCGTTGGACTTTGTTACGGGGCGAAACCTCTCTGTAGCTAGCACGCGGTTCCCACACCTCAACATCCATAAAGGGACCTAACGGTCCCCTGATCATTCAACCGTCAACCAGATTGATCACGTTGCGATCGACGTCAGACACTCCTCCAGTATTCTTGATGTCCGAACGTTCCGAGGCACCAACATCGACTCGGACCATTTCCTTGTTGTAGCCAAGTTAAGGACACGGATATCGAGAGGACAACGGAGTCGAGGAAGACAACCACGGTTTGACGTCGAAAAGCTACAATCGCAACAGACTGCCAGGAACTTTGCCGATCGAGTCTCCCTGAAACTCTCCGAAAGTTCGACGCCGCCTGCACTAACAATAGACGAAGAATGGAAACGTTGTCAAAGAGCCATCAGAGCAGCCGCTACTGAAGTGCTGGGTTTTAAAACCCCAACAAGGAAAAACCCCTGGTTTGACAACGAGTGCAGACAGGCACATGCAGCAAAGCAAGAAGCCTACCGGGCAACGCTGCATCGAACCACGAGAGCTGTTCGTGAGCTCTACGAACAGAGAAGAAGGGAAGAGAACCGGCTTCTCAGGAAGAAAAAGAAAGAGCACGAGAAGCGCGCGATCGAGGAGATGAATAGGTGTTATGGCAGGAATGATGTCCGAAAGTTTTACCAAAGGGTAAAACTTTTATCGAATGGGTATAAAGTTCGGACAGAAGCCTGCCGGGACAAAAATGGACAGCTAGTAGTAGATTCGCAGTCGATACTGAGAATTTGGAAAAATTATTTCTGCAGGCTGTTGAACGGCGATGAGGACACAAATACCGCTGTCAGGCAGAATGTTCCACTCAACACAACGGACGATGATAGAAGAGAATACCGTCCCCCCGACCTAGACGAAGTCAAGATAGCGATATCGAGACTGAAGTTTAATAAAGCTGCTGGTGCAGATAGTCTGCCCGCCGAAATGTTTAAGGCAGTTGGAGGTGATCTGGTAGGGCGCATGCACCAGCTCATCTGTAAGATATGGTCGGAGGAAAGCATGCCCGATGAGTGGAATCTCAGTATCGTTTGCCCGATCGACAAGAAAGGAGACCCCTTTGACTGCGCCAACTATCGAGGGATAAGTCTCCTTAACATCGCCTACAAGATCTTCTCTGCCGTTTTGTGTGAACGCCTGAAACCATTCGTGAACAAACTGATAGGTCCTTATCAGTGTGGTTTCAGGCCCGGGAAGTCCACCATCGATCAAATTTTCACACTGCGGCAGATCCTGGAAAAGACCCAGGAAATGCAGATCGACACACATCATATATTTGTCGATTTCAAGGCCGCATATGACAGCGTGCATCGAGACGAGCTATACAGCGCCATGTCTAGTTTTGACATTGCTGCCAAACTCGCCAGACTGAGCAGGATGACGATGGAGAACTCTCGCTGCTCCATCAAGGTCGGTAACGAACTCACCGAGACCTTCAATGTCAAAAAAGGTTTTAGACAAGGTGACGCGCTGTCATGTGATTTCTTTAACATCGTTCTTGAGAAGATCGTGAAAAACTCACTGGCCAACACAAGAGGCACGATCTTCCAAAAGTCCGTTCAACTGCTAGCTTACGCGGATGACATTGACGTGATTGGGCGAACACAGCGAGCCGTCAATGATGCGTTTGCTGGCATTAAAACGGAGGCGGCTAAAATGGGTCTGGCGGTAAACGAAGGCAAAACCAAGTATATGCTGTCATCGAGAAAGGACGCACAACATCGACGACTTGGCCAGAACGTCACCATAGGCAGCTATAACTTTGAGGTAGTGAAGGACTTCGTCTACCTCGGCTCCGCGGTAAACAGTACAAACAACATCAGTACCGAGATCAAACGCAGAATAACTCTTGCCAACCGCTGTTTTTATGGGCTCAAAAGGCAATTGAGTAGTAGAGCCCTCTCTCGGAAGACCAAGTTGACTTTGTATAAGACCTTGATCATCCCAGTCCTGGTATACGGCGCAGAGGCATGGACAATATCCCAAGTGGATGAACAGTCTCTTGGTCTTTTCGAGAGAAAAGTTTTGCGCGCGATCTTTGGTCATGTTTGCGTTGATGGCATTTGGAGGAGAAGATTCAACCACGAACTGTATGGGCTGTACAGCGACATGAGTCTAGCCAGGCGTCTACGGATCCAACGCCTAAGATGGCTAGGCCATGTAGAGCGTATTTGCAACTTAGCTCCGGCCCGAAGAGTCTTCGACTCTGAGCATGTGGGACAACGCAACAGAGGACGTCCACGAACAAGGTGGCGCACACAAGTCGAGGGGGACCTCGGCCGGCTTGGTGTGCGAAACTGGAGACAGCTGGCGAAAGACCGTGCTGGCTGGAGAGGCATGTTGAGTGCGGCCGAGGTCCACCTCGGACTGTAGCGCCCTAAGAAGAAGAAGAAGAAGAATCTTCCCCGTGCGAGTACAACTCGCACTTGCCCAGTTTATTGAAGCTTACTTTTGCTCGTCGACACAAATTGAGTTGAGTCATTGGTGTGGACTGAAACCTTTCATTAAAATGTTTTATAAGTGGCCTGACTTTATAAAGCTGATCGTAGCTTGATGATCCTTTTGTGGACATTTTGCAAATGTCATTAAGATGTAGATTACTTCAAATTTGTTCGAATCGGTTTCTTGGCATTGTTTTCCTGAATTACTTTGAAAAAATGCTGACCCCAATAAGATCGAACGCTAATATATCGGAATTCCGACATATAAAACAATATGCCAATGTATTCCTCGATCTCAAGTGGTGTTACAGAAAAAGAGGTTTCTATGTTTTTCTATGTTGCATACATTTTTGATTGGTGCGTAATCTGACACCAAAAGGAATGATCAAGAAAATATTAAAAGCCTTTAAATGAAGTGTGAAAACGCGAAAAATGTTCTCCTATATCTCCGCTCAAAAAAGATATATCAGACTCGCGAAGAATTAGATTTCACTGCCTCCACAATATTTTCTTCAATTCACTTGCTTTTGCATTTATGAACACAGTCGATTCAGGAGATATATTTGTCTCCTCAGAATAGTATTTTTTTCTTAACCTTTTAGCTACGTCATGTTAATTGAAACACTTTGGTATTAGGTAAAATTGTAACTGATTTTATTGATAACTATTGACAGGAAAATAACTATTGTTTGGAAATGAATTGAATTAATTATATACAAACTGCACAGTATGAAATGAGGAACGCGACTGCCAACGAATGCGTTGCATTTTGCAGGGATATTGACTTGTAATTTCCGTATTCTTTCATCAGTCATCATAGATAACTTGTGGGTATTTCGACGATCCATTGCTATGAAAAATAAATAAATAATTTTTACTTTTCTGTCCAAACCCGCCAAAAGGTAGTCTACCTTTCGAGGCGCGTGGGAAGACAAACATAATTATAATTTTTTTTTATAATACATTGAATTGGAAAAACACAACACTATCTACCCACTTACAATTCTTTTAATTGATATTTAGAGTCCGACCGAACATTCGGCTTAGGCTTCGGCTTCGTCCACCTTCGGCTAAAATATCACCTTCGGCAAAACATTCGGCTTCGGCCAAAGGAGACCGAAGATTCTGCCGAAGCCGAATATATAGAATTTTCTGTTTTCACTAAAAATATAATTATGGTATTTTCCTTACTTTTCTTTGCAGGATATATGATGTGAACAAGTTGCGCCGTGTTATTTTGGTTTTCCAAAATTTGATAGTGTGTCAATAGTAGTAAAAGTGAAGTGCGATTGTTTACTGCTTTATGACTGAAACACAACAGTGTGTTGCGCTAGCCGACTTCATGTTATGGAGGATGTGCGTCGACGCATTGCATTTAGTCAGCTGTTCCCTCTCTCTCTCTCTCTCAAATACCAAATGATAAATATTCCGTCAGCTGTTTTAATTTCTGAAATGTCAAATCAGAAAATATTCTGGTCAAACAATTGAACGTTAAAGAAATTAATTGCGGAAAATGAATGCCAAGAAAGTTAAAAAAATTAAAAAAGTACTTCTTGTTGCTAATTTTGCGGATTCATTCAAATTAGTTTTGTCGTTGAAATAATTTTACTCAGCTGTTTTCATTTCTCGAATGTCAGTTGCCACAAAATGTTCTCAATTTGGGAAGCATCCCTCTGTCCAAAAAAATATCAAACATGTTGAATAATGACGTGCGTTGGGATTATGTTTTACGTTTTATTACGATCTCTCTCATTCTTCAATTACGTAGGTCGACGCAGTATTTTGTGCATATCCATTGAATTGTGTGCGTTGAAAGACAACGCTGACGCTGACGCACTGTTGTGTTTCAGCCATTAAAATTAACAGATTTTGCTTCAGCAGGTGGGTAAACTATTAAGTGGTCTGTATAAAAGCATGCAATTTATTTGTACTGGTTTCAGGTAGAAAGAACATCAAAAATCCAATTTAGAGCTATTTCAGTAAAAACATGCGCAATTTGGAAAATATGTTCCAAACCGTTGTCACTTGGTATTTCGCCACCAAAAAAACAAACAATAGTTTTGTAGATTTCTTAGTATTTCGTAATACCATAATATTCGGCTTCGGCCGAAAAACTGGCCTTCGGTCGCTCTCTATTGATATTATCACAATAAATATATTTTATTTGTTTTTTTTTATTTTCACCACCTTTTACAAACGAATTACTTGCACGTTTTTGAATGCACTCACAACTTACACTAACAAAAAATTAAAAAGTACCGTTGCTTGTCAAGACAAGGTAACATGTGAAAATGTAAAGTGATGCCAACCATATACTTATGGTTTTTTATAACAAATTATAATTTTAAGTTTGACAATTATAAATTTTAGTGAACAGGGTTAATCAAGGCGATAAACTGAAAAAACTGCTGAGTAAGAGAGCTGACTTTAGTAGATAGTATAAAAAAGTTAGAATACAAAAATTAAAGTAATAAATATTGTGGTGGGTGACAATCACCTTAGCTGTGATCTTCTCCTTTTTGGTTGAAACCGAATTCTGACCCAGTTATCCTCGATTTCAAGAAAATCAATCAAAGTGCCTTAATAGCACGAACACCATAATCCCCACCAAAGAGTCCCAATAACAACTTGCTGTGGCAGCTGACATCTGAACTCAAACTTTAAGACTTCAATTAGGGCTGCCAGAAATCCTGATCGAAGAGCATCTGCCATGCATTGTTTTCATGAAAACCTCCTCTTTTACATCACTTCCACTTTTCTCTATCCCCACCGCACTCCGAAGGCTGATTTCATATGGTTACTGCTGGCAGTTAGTGCCTGTCAAAGGACAATGAATATGCATTGCTTCATTGGTTTGTGCATCCTACCTCCTGCACCATACTTCCCATTCAGCCTGGTCCACAATTGCATTGGTAGCTGCATTGGTAGTGCCGCACTTGGGAGGTGTCCATGTCAATTTGCTGAAATGAAATGAAGCCGAGAGTCTATTGGAATGTGCATGACCCGGGTTTCGCTACAAGACCTAGCACTCAGTCCGGTAGTTTACTTTTATTTAAGAACCGCCTTCCCCATCAGCCCACTGAACGATTTCAATGCAAGGAACTTTGATAACAACCGAACCACAAGACCAGAGCAATCATCCTTGCTGTGGCAGCTCCTGAACTGTCACTTGGTTCCGATTCATAAAATTTTAAAACACCACCCCCAGCCCGGAGTGGAGACGGTAAGCGCCTTTTGTAGGAGGATAATACATCAAACTCCGGTGCAAACTTTTTAATTACTCCACAATTGCGGTGCGGGTGCACTTTCGCGGGCGAGGGGACACTTTCAGGATAATTAATCTGAAAAATTTCATCCTGGACGAAAGTTCTTCTCCGTAATCCACTCCGAGGCGTTGTTGAATTGCAATCACGACGGTCGGTGACGGCGGCGGCGGCGGTGATGATGATGATGATGAGAGTGGGAGTGCCGATCATGATGCAAATTGAAACGCGAGAGACGATGCATCAAATTCCCCCGGAATCCGCGCTGCATTTTGACAACGGAGGGGGTTGAGGAATAGGAGTTTAATGAACGACTGCATGCAAATAAGGGCTTCTAGGTTGAATCCGTTGAGGAATCGTTTCGGATTAATTAAGCAAATTGGAAGCCATCACATCATAACCTCAAATTACCAATCAGGGGGAATTGGAAGGGATTAAGGGACTTCGGTTCGAGCTAGGTGCGATTGAGTGGGTAGCTTGAGGGGATTTAGTTTGGATGCAGAGAATGAATGAATGCTCTGTGAACTCTTAACTTTTCTTAATTCAAGAAATTCGGATTTGGGTCGATGTTATGCTGTGGTTGGTGTGGCGTTGAGGGTGAGTGCATTGAGTCCTGCACACAAAGTTCTATCCTCAACATGAACAACGACGAAAACTCACAACATTATCTGTCGTAAGTCATTGGCGGTGATTTTAAATTTCGTCCTTCGGAAGTGGCATCAAATCTAACGGCCCTTGACTTGTGAAAGAACAAAAGTATGCAAAAAAGAACTCGATTGATAACCAACGAATCTAGGAAAAGGCTTTCTGAGCTGTATTGTCAAAACATTATAACGCTGAAGGCCGGATATGCGAGTGTTACGTGAAATAAGGGCAATGAAATAAAGATAAATTCGAAAGACATTTCGTTTTCATCAGCGAAGTAAACCTAAAAACCAAGTTTTGACTTTTTTAGTAACGAATTAAGGCCAAATTTGAAATTTGTTTGTCTTGCCACATTCCAGGGGTGACGTGACTTTGATTGATTTTCTTGGAATCGAGGATAACTATCCTGATCATGAGGAGAACTCTGCGCAAAGATCTCGAATTATTCGTTTACAAGGTCCAATTGATGATTACCGCTTCGCAGTTTGGGCCTTAGAGCAGCTTGAATTGGACAACGATTTTAAGCGAAAAATCATCTTTCCGACGTGACGAGGCACATTTTCATCTCGGGGGCTACATTAACAAACAAAATTGCCGCATCTGGGGCTCGGAAAACTCGACCCGCACGTTATTGTCGAGAAACCAACGCATCCACAGAGAGTGACAGTTTGGTGTGGATTGTGAAGTGGTGGCATCATTGAACCATTTTTCCTCGAAAATAAGGCTGGGAACAACGTTTCAGTAAACGGTGGGCGGTACAGAGCCATGTTACCGACTTTTTATTTTTTACTGTAATTGAAGACATGGACTTGGAACACCTCTGGCTTATGCAGGATGGCGCGCCATGTCACAGAGAATATGCCACAAGCGATTTCTGGATCTACACCTCTACTAGTAAGACCAATCTTACTGTACGGGGTCGTAGTATGGTGGAAAGCCCTTGACAACAAATTTATACTGGCACAACTGGAAAGGCTCCAACGCCTCAAGTTCATACAGGGGCACTCAAAACAACATCAACAACATTTTCTTACACTTACTCCCAATCGGCCACATGATGGCACTGAGACTTAAAAAGGCAAATAGTTTTAAGTTTAGATCCTTTGAGCATAGTAACATATTGAATATTTCAATATCAATACAGATCACCACAAGCCCGTCACCCTATTTGATAGTAGATTTAGAATCATTGTTCCATCAAGAGAGTATTGGAACGTACGCAGTGCTGATCCAGAAAATAGCATCAACATACCATACTGGTGGCTCTAAGCAGAATGATGGCGTTGGTGCTGAAGTCTATAACGCCACGCTCAACCACAAATTTTTTACAAATTGCATGATAGTTGCAGCATTTTTCAAGCCGAGCTCATTCAAAAAGCAGCTGAAAGCCAATCTAATAAACCTGAATCTTCCCATATCAATATTTATGTGGAGAGCCAGGCCGTACTCAAAGCTCTTCAAAGCAACAAAATCTAAAACCATATACAACTGTTAAAACTCGCTACAAATACTTTGTTTAAATAACATATTTTCTCTCTATATTGGGTTCCTGGACATGAAGGAATTCCAGGAAAGGAAAGTGCTGACGAACTTGCTAAGCAAGGAGTCATAACCCCTACAGAATCAATAACCATTGCAGCGCCAATTCGGCTGTTTTTCGCCAAAATTGATACATATGGAAGAGGAGCAACACTTGCCGTATAACTAAAATCTTCTGGCCACACTACGACATCCGCAAAACCAAACTCTTAATCTCGTTACCCAGAGTGCACTGCAGCACACTGGTTGGTATCGTTACAGACCACTGTCTGTTGAGCTACCATGCTCGTAAACTTGGCCTAGTCTCTACCAACATGTGTAGGAACTGTAAAGATCTAGCGGTCAGT
This sequence comes from Myathropa florea, assembly GCA_930367185.1. Lineage (NCBI taxonomy): Eukaryota > Metazoa > Arthropoda > Insecta > Diptera > Syrphidae > Myathropa > Myathropa florea. The sequence continues at coordinate 38,376,065 of OV884004.1, read as the reverse complement.
GATACACTGGAACACATCCTCTGTTTTTGCCCTGCTCTGGCCAAAACTAGACAAAAAACATTAGGACAGCTCTTCTTCAAATCTCTAAGCGATATGGCTTCCGTGAAGTCACATCTTCTCATTAAATTTGCAATAACTTCAAAATCCTTCTGCCACAATAAAGGCTATAAGGTCAACACTTATGTTAACTCTGTAAGTGGTAACACTATGGACCAAAATCGGTCCATGTGAGGCTCAGCCACCATCCCTAACCTAACCTAACCTAACCTAACCTAACCTAACCTAACCTAACCTAACCTAACCTAACCTAACCTAACCCACTACCTGAGCTCCGTAGAGCATTATCGACGCCGCAGTTGAGTCGAACAAAGTCTTTGTGATATATATTTATTTTTGAAGCAACGTTCCCAAATCGAACAGATAGCTCTTTTAGCAACAGATAGTTTTTCCTCAAAGTGCGATTTGAAATTTAAAGAGGACGATATTAGGATACCTTTATATCTGTATCTGAATACTACCTCAATTTCTTTACCGTCTAACATTCACTTTTCCAAATGTGAGTAGCGGCTGAATACCATCATTTTTGATTTGTCAAGATTTACAGAGAGATTCGAGCATTTACAAAAAGCATTAAGCCTGTTTATCATTAAATGCATACCTTTGAATTGAATTGAAGAGAATGGGGAGTGACTGTATAGTCACATAGCACTGCGACCACAACAGATCTATTGTGCCCCCTTTTGTTTCTCTAGGACTTCAGAGCTACCTTGAGAAATTTTATGATCTCTTTGGATGGAAAGTCCTGGTAGTCTGTTCCTGTTAGTGTGAATCTGCTGGTTATCAGATTTGGTGTCAGATTTGGACACTCTACTAATAGGTGTTCCATGGTCTCCTTTGATTCTCTGCAGCATCTACAGTTTTCTGTGCTGCTGTGCCCCATTTTGTGTAGGTGATAGTAACATAGGAAGTGGCCAGTAAGTGCACCACACAGTATTCTGAGTCAGGCTTGTGAAGATTTAGAGCCTCTTTGGTTCTTCTGGGATCATCCCTTATGAATTTTTTTGAGTGCGTAAGTCCCTCCTGCTTGTTCCAGAGATGGATACGGCATTTGTGTGTGTCCAGTTGTTTATATTGTGTTGTATGTCGGCGTTTCCGAATCCATACAGAGGGAAAGGCCCAATATAGCCAATATTTTTTCTTTGCGCGGATTTCGACCTTTTCATTGCCCTCGTGGTTTTCATGTCCTGGGACCGATTTTTTTTATTCTGTTCTTATCTGCCAGTGTGTTCAGTATTTTGTGACATTCCCAGACAGCCTTTGCATACCTTGGATAGTGTCTGACAGAAAGACGATATCATCAGCATACATCAGCGCGAGAATTGATACATCGTTGAACTTTATTCCACCTTTAACAGCATCTGTTATAATCATTGATGTAAAATATTCTCCCTCTATATCTTCGGCCCGTGCTGTGCCTTGATTCCGGACACTTAAGGGTATTCTTAACCACTTTTGCACGCGCAAATTATAAAAAAAAATCATTGATTTATAATGTAAAAAGCAGTGTACTTTGAATACAGCCTTTTTTAAAACCTATTGAGGTTTTGAACTCTTCAGAAATCAAGTCTCCATCCCATACATATTATTCTCATATAATGCTTTCAGTATTGGAATTAATTTACTCGATACACCGATTTTGGAAAGCTTGTAAAAGAGTGCTTTACGTGGTATAGAATCAAAAGCTGCTCGAAAATCTACAAAGAAGGCGTACAACTTTTTTTCTTGCTCTTATATGTTTCAGCAATGCTTGTTGAGCAGAATATCTGATCGATTGCAGAGTAACTTCTTCCGAATCCAGCTTGGAGTTCTTTAAGAATGTGGTGTTCTTGTACCCATTCATGCAATCTTTTGTAAATTAATGAGTTTCGTTGAAGTGTTTAAGAATGTGATTCATCTGTAGTTCTTCGGGTCTTTGTAATCGCCTTTTTGTGTAGTGGAAAGATGATTGCTTTCCTGAATACATCGGAGATATTAGCAAAATCGAATAATCGATTAAATTCAATTGTGAGAGAATTCATAAACTCATATGCGCAATTTTTATAGAACTCAAACGGAATGCGATCAATACCAGGTGGTTTATTGGTTTCGAATTGCTTACTACTTCATTGACTTCAGAAATCAAATAGTAAAGAGATATCCAACTTCGCCCAGAATTACCCCTTGTCCGTGGTACAATTTGTGACGTTAATCTTCGGAGTTTTAAGCGAAACTGTGTTTTTGCTTGGAATTAACGCATACTATCACAAAATTTATGGATTTCACCACGAAGTTCGTGGATTTAAGAAAAAAAATTCATCATCAATTCATCATTCATTTACTATATGATTTATGATTGACTTCTTCCAGAGTAAATGCAGAGTCTAATTTTTCGTCTATGATCAGGGGGGCTGGATATTGAAATAGCGGCGAGGTTACTGAAGCATTGAGAAGTTTATCGAAATGAGTCCTGAGTTGCGGGGCTTTAAAAGATACAGAGATGTTTGACGTGTATCCGTTTATGTATTTGACAGCTTTCCTTTAGACCAATATCATCCAAGCAATCCGTGAGCTACAGCCCGAAGCCATCAACAAGGTCTTGGAAAATTGAGGTGACAGAATGCGCTACGGCGAAGACAGCCGAGACAGTCAGTTGAACGACATTGTATTTCATAATTAATGGGAATGTTTGTTCTTACTAATAAAGCCATTATTGGCCCACCCTATATATTAGAAAATGAAAATGATTTTCGTGTTTAACATTTGCTGGTCTTATTTGGCCCACCCTGTTGAACCGACCTCAATTAAATTCCTCTCCATCTGGACTGAATCCCCTTTCAACTAAGACTTCGAAACCGATTATGCGAACTTACATCCTTAAGCAGTCCTTTCACTGTCTTTTTAGTGCTCGTTCGTCTCAATTTCATTTAAATAATCTACGAATTCAAACAACCATCGGAAAGTGGAATCATTTTCAAACCACACATCACGTATGAGTCGTTAAGCCAGAACTTCAAGGCTCTGTAGCACCCATTGAAATGCCTATTTATTAATTCTATACAAATCACCTAAAACGAATCTGCTCGTTGTGCTTTTCTTATTGTGCCCAAAAAACAACATTCAGTCTTTATCGTTCAGAGTTTAACGAGGAAAAGCAATGAGTGTTTACCAGAGAATCGTCTCACAGAATGTTTCTTCTCTTTTCGAAAAGTCAACTGAACACACACATATCCCCCAAGCCACCAAGAGACAGGAATCCCTTGTGATTAAAGTTTAACAAGACTGAGTGCATACCTCCCGCATGCCAGAACTCCCCCGCGCAGTCATGTGTCCCTGAAATTAATAATTTAAAATGCTGGCACAGTTCCAGGACATGGCCACCTCACTCGCATTTTTGCCTGAAAATTCGCGAGTAATGAAAAATTCCACCTGTTCCCAGTTCCACTGCAAGCCTGCGAACTGGCGTGCGAGTGCCAACAGAAAGCACACGGGGCTCAAGGCGATATTAAAGTGCTGTCCTGTTGCGTTAGCTAAATCAGGCAAGGATGTCCCGAGCCATCTGCGATGGCACGTGTGCCCCGGCCCAGCTCATGCGGGACTTAATGAATTTTCGAATGCAAAACTCAACAAACACTCAGCTCAGTGTCCTAGTCACCTTGGCTGCCGGGTCAGCAGCCACAATTAAACAGAGTAACTCTTTGGGGTGGGTGTGTGTGCTCTCTGGGAAATTAACGATTATGCGGGCTTGAATGCGGTGGCTTTGGCTTCCGCCTGCTGAACCCGACTCCGACGGGTGTGTCATAACACGATTACCTTCAAACGATTCCGAAACGATGTGGGTGTTGCGGAGTATTACGTTTGTCCGCCTCGGGGGTCGACATTTTGTGTCCTTTTTCTCGGTTTGCAGCTTTCTATCGGGTATGGGTTTGTGGGATTCCAGCGCCGGTACAAAGACGTAGCTGTCTTTTGATTCCGAGTCCTGCGGTCGTCATTGGATTGTTGTGTGATCTGTGGGCCATAAGACAAAGTTTGTTTCTTTAGTTATCCTCGAGGTAATCAAATTAACAGACGAAATGAAGAAGTTCCACTTCTGGGCGTAGTCGTGGGACTCTGCCAACAGAGAAGAGGTGGATGTAAAACAATGCTCTGGTCCCACGGGGATGAGAGTATTGCTCCAACTAACAGCTGGTGCGTTGGAAGGTGACTGACAGTGTGTGGGGAATATCTCAACGTGAAATATTCCAGAACGTCGAGCAGAGGGAATTTTAAATCACAACCAAATGAGCCGAAACCGATCTACCTCTGTGACCTTTTTCCTGGCTAAGCAGTATAACTTGGGAATTCTCTTTGTCTTCAGTGGCGTCATATGCAACGTTAAGTGTGGGTGTTGGTTAGGTGGTAGTTACAACTCAACAAGACGAGTCGAAAGGGGATTGTCTAAGAAAGCTTTTATGGTGTCTTTTGGATTGGACTGAATCAACAGCACAACACTGACCTAGACGTGGTAGTTTAATCTGATCCGGATTAAGGCTGATAGAAGATAAGCTGGCAGGATTCGTATATAAGAAAAGCAGTGGAAAAGTTCAAGATAATAAGATGAAATCAAGTCAAACAAAACTGGCGAAAAACAAAAAGAAAGCATGTGGAGGTGATATGGTAAAGCGTATAAACAAAAAAAATCGACTGCTTTGACTGCACCACCTATGAACAAATATTTTTTTGCATATTAAAGTGGCAGAGCACTTGGACCAGATTTAACTTATTGTGCTGCCACGTATGTGGATTAATCTCTGATCAATCCACTTGTTGTTGGAAACAAATTGGAGCTTCTGATATAGCGGAGTAGATGGATGATAGGTTTAGGAACGCTACAGACTATCTAGCTTAAGGTAGCACTAAACGACGAACATGCTCGCCGAACTTGCTCGTGCTCGCCGCATTTTCGTCGTGTATAGGCTGGTTCGCGAGCCGCTCGCTGTTAGCGAAAAATTTCGATTTTGTCGTCTTTGTCGACTTTGATGTTCGCCGTCTATGGTCATGTTCGCGATCAAATCTCATTTTTGCTGTGGACGTCGCTGAGTACATATCGCGGATTAAGCACAATGTCAACAGTCAGCCACGATTTTACCGAGAAATTCACCACTTGTGCTTCCCTATCACACATGTTGACGGTTTGAAGAAACAACACGAAATGAATGTTCGCCTAATGTGTTCGCCGAGTAGTGGATAACGCCAACGGGCAAGTTCGGCGAACATGTTCGTCGTTTAGGGCTACCTTTAGGCTACATTATTTTGGAGGTGTAGTGCCTAGTATAATATATAATATAATATAATAATAATAATAATGGCGGCGCTACAGTCCGGGGTGGACCTGGGCCTAGCTTCTCAACAACCATTCGTGTTGTGCGTGCTATTGTTCTCTCACGAGTGGAGGGGACCTACAGTTTAATGCCGATTCCGAACGGCGAGATTGAGAAGCTTTTTCTGGACAGTTATACTCTTTGCGCATTGTCAGTGACTCTCGAAAGAGGTGGAGCCGTGAACAATTATTTTTTTAAAAATTGTTTGTCTGAACTCGGATTCGAACCTAGACTGTGAAAGTCTAATGCGCATGGGTCGACGCACGAACCCACACGACCACGGCGCCCACTAGTGCCTAGTAACCATCTATTATTTTTCATTTAAGTTGTAAGTTCACATGTAGCTAGAGAACAGACACCACGTCCAAAACAGCACAGGCTGGTAAACATCATATTCGACAGCTACAATTTTGAGGTTTTGAAGGAGTTTGTCTATTTCGGGGTAAATGTTAACTTCACACACGATATCCTGGTGGATATCCGACGCAGAATCGCTCTTGGCAACCGTTGTTATTTCGGTTTGTCTAAACATCTAGGATCAAAATTCTTCTCTCGAAAGACCAAAATCATGCTCTACAAACCCCTTATTCTGCCAGTCCTGCTTTACGGAGCCGAATGCTGGACGATAAGCAGAACGGCTGAGTTGATTCTTGGTTCTTTCAAAAGAAAAATTCTGCGTCGGATGAACCTCCAAGTCATTGCGGACGCAAGAAAGATTGGTTTAGAAAACTGGAAGTAGCCTGCCCGGGACTGTCAAGGATGGAAGACAGCTATTGCTCAGGCCCAGTCCCTCCATGGGACGCAGTAAGTAATAAGTAGGTAAATAAGTTGAGTAAGAACACCAAGGTTTGACGTCGGAAAGCTAAGAGTATAATCGCAACAGACCGCTAGAAACTTTGCCGATCGAGTCGCCCTGAAATTTAAACAATAGAAGAGGAATGGAAACGTTGTCAAAAAGCCATCAGAGAAGGTAGTGCCTTGATGATGTGATGTGCTGAGTTTTACATCACCTAGAAAAAACCACTGGTTTAACGACGAGTGTTGGTAGGCACATGTGGCATAACTTGAAACCTACAAGGCAACGCAAAAGGTTTTACGCATGCATCAAAAGATATGAGATATGGTCGGAGAAAAGCGTGTCAGGTCCAATTCGAATCTCAAAGAAAGTCATTATTTTAAGATTGGCTGATCTTCGTTTCTAAACCTGTTTCGTCAAATGAATCTTGTTTGAAATGCAGACGATACGATGTTATATTCAGACCTTCTATTTCTAAAACCATTTAGGCCACATCAGGTGTTCCAGATGGTAGTCACTTTGATCCATTAATGTTCGCTTTTGTTGCCAATGATGTTGAATACGTTATAAAGGACTCCTATCAATTTGTATATGCGGATGACATAAAAATCTATACTTATATCTTCCCTTCCTCTTATATCTCGAAGAGAGACTTAGAGTCGACTGTTGCAGCTTTTCTGTCTGGTGTCAAAAATGATCTCCCACTTAATATCAGTAAGTGTCAATCTATTACATAATCCCGCTAACGCCTGTCACAACTCCATAGAAATTACTTTCTGTGCATTGAAGTTGTCCCTTTAGCTTTACCTTTGAGCGATCTAAGCGTAATCTACGATCGGGAGCCTAACTTTCGTTCCCATATTGACTGTATTTAAGTAGAGTCAATTCCGCGCCAAAAGAATTTTTAAATTCTTACGTTTCCAAATTGCTTCGTTAGACCCATTCTCGAATACCTCAAGTGAGGTCTAGTCGCCTTACTACTTACTGACTTACTTACTTAACATTCCTACGACTCACGGAGGGTCCGAGCTTGAGAGATCATATACATATATATCATAAAACTGACGTATTGAAGCTGTCCAGCATAGGTTTCTACACTTCACTCATCGCCATTTCACTTGGACTGATAGGAACAATTTGTCCCCGTATTCGGAACGTTTGAAACTTGTCCGGCTCCAGTCCCTTGAAAAACGTCTTGATACTGCAAATTTGATTTTCCTTCACCAACTATTTATGGGTCACACTGCCGCTTATTGAAATAAGGTCTTCATCGCTCTTCCGTATTAGATCACATCGTATTCACTACGGGTTTAATTGACTCTCCTATGTACAGAATGTTACGGTTGGCTAACATGTCTTCGCAGCTATCTTCAGACCTTTTGTTTTACTCCCTAGAATGCCTTTAATTGTCCCATTCTCTTAAGTTAAGAATTCGTTTCTAAGTTTAGGTTGTTCAAGTTCCTTGCTGAATAAATGGAGATGTGGCCGTCACATGAGCTGAACACTCAGATACTGCGTTCTACTTGAGCCAAGACAGAGCTTCGCGAAATGCCATTATCTCTGCCTTAAACTCGATAGGAGGGTCTGATATAAGGAGGGTCTGATATTTAAAAGACGGACGTTTTTATTTGCCCGTGTAGAATGGTAGGGATCCCTCCAAGGGAAGGATGATATGTTATAATATGAGCTGTGACCTGCTTTTGGTGGGAATACTACCCCCCATCTCCATCTTAGGAGGATGGCTTCGCTGTAGCGAATTCTGTCACCCCAATTTTCCAAGTCCTTGTTGATGGTTTCGGGCTGTAGCTCACGAATTGCTTGGATGATACTGGCCTTAAGTGCTTGAATCGTTTTCGGATTGTTGGCATAACATCGCTCCTTTACTGTTCACCACAAAAAAAGTCAAAAGTCAAGGGGTCAAATCGCCAATCCGAGGCTGACAATTGACATCGCCAATAACACCAATAACACGATTTTGAAATATGGTGCGCAAAAGATCGATTGTGGTATAGGGTGCGTGGCATGGCGTGCAATCCTGCATGAACCAGAGGTCGTCTAAGTCCATGTCTTCAACTGCAGTAAAAAAAAAAAGTGCGGGTTTTCCGAGCCCCATCCCCGGATGCGGGCATTTTGTTTATTAAAGTAGCCACCGAGATGAAAATGTCCTTCGTCAGAAAAGATGATTTTTCACCCAAAATCGTTGTCCAATTCAAGCTGCTTTAAGGTCCAAACTGCGAAGCGATAACGTAGCGGATGTTCGCATGCTATCAATTGCTGTGTCAATTGGACCTTGTAAGGGAATAATCCGAGATCGTTGTGCAGAATTCTCCTCAGGCTAGTGCGTGAAATGTTGAGCTGTTGATCAATGGAGAGTTGATGTTCGTGAATTGAGTCTCAAACTCTCTGCCACAACAACAACATTCTCATCTCCGAGCACCGTACGACGACGGGAACCATGAGTGTTGTCCACTAGTATACCAATCTTACGAACTTTTTGCACAAACTTGCGTACAGCAGTCGCGGTGTGTGCTTCATTTCGGTTAAAACTTTTTTTAAAAAAACTGGGCAAGTGCGAGTTGTACTCGCACAAGAAAGGTTCCGTCGCATAATATTGATGGATCATTTCTGAATATCAAACGACGTTTCCAAATTATTTCAGTTGAATTTTCTTCTAACTTCAACCCAAATCAACTATACATTCATACATCCAAACAAATATTTATCCTTACATATACCTATACCTCTATCCAAGTTTATCCAACACAGAAAATCCATTCCATCATACACACAATCACTGCTCATGCCTGCGGTGTGTGTGTACACTGCTGTTGGGCATTTAGGGGTTGAGATCGTTCTAAGAGATAACACTCATCAGCGCATAGAATGGTCGAATACAGCATGAAATTTATGTGTGAAAATGAAAATAGTTATCATTTGAAATCTTAGATATCTCAAAATTTCAATACAAATTGACATTTTGAAATTCATAATTTCTTAATGCTTACGCTGAGGTCTTCAAAATTGCGTTTTCAGATCTTCAAAATTCGCATGTCGATGGTTGACCGTTTTTGGCTAATATCTCGAAAACTATTAAGGCCAGAATGCTTGAAATTATTTTAAAAGGAAATACTCAATGAAGCGAAGGTTTTGTGATTTTTTCAGATTTTTAAACACTTTGGTTTAGAAATGGTAGGGGAGAGGGGAGACGTATTAAAAAAACTTTGGAGCTCCATATTTTCCAAATTTACTCTGGATCAAAATCTGTTGAAGCAGACCTCTACCTCATTTCCAAAGATCTGATTGATATATAACTCGATGGGGTGCGACAATGTTTAAAAATTAATGGCAACTTCATCTGTACTGGATGGCCCCACTTTTTAAATTTAGGTGCATAGGCAATGACATCTTGGCCTGAAGTACCTAATTCCAAAATTTCATGCCGATATCTTTATAAACTTCGGAGATAAAAAAGTGTGACAGACACGAGGGACGGACGGGCACACCCAAATTATAAAGGTTCCGTTTTTGTGGACGGAACCTTAAAAAGTGAGAAGGGAGTCTTGCGGCATGAATTTACACGGTCTTCGAGACTAAATCATTGGTTCATTATTTCCTTTAACAAACTCGATGGTTTCCCTGGTATTGGCCGCCTCCCGCCTAGGAGGGACACAGCTCAGACTTCGCTGGCAGTACAGCAAGTGGTACTATTCTGTTGAAAAATGTGTAAGGCAGGAGGTCACTCACTTTTGTGAAACAAAAATAGTTTCATTTGTGAAGAAGTAAGGGCTTACGGTGATGCTCCGTCCGTAAAATCCACCAGTGCATTTTTTTGAAGTTGTAGCTTGTTTTCTAGTCTAATGCCTCTTTTATGATAGCTTTTTTATCTTCTTCGATTATTTGTGATGAATTCTCTGAAATCTTAGTTAATAGGCTTGGTCGGTAAAGTTTTCAGTTGTCTTTTGTGGTATTAGCTGCCGGAAATAGGTGGAGACTCTAACACCTTGTTGTTATTCAGCGCCTTGATCGCGGTTATAATTTTATTCAATTTCTTGCGATTCTTATTTTAGGAGAATGTTGCTGACGATTATGACTGTTGAGCAGTCACACCTTCTTGCAGCTTTCTCTACTACTGTAGATGGATACCACGTTGGTGAAGTCGCGATTATCACCTTTTGCGCTACGCTAATGCGCTACTCTCTAATGTTTCGGTAGCTCCATTGCCAACTTTTACTTCTTTTCGTTTGTCTTTCCTGAAGCCATAAAACATTTTCTTTTCGTCCGATATGAACATATTTTTTTATTGCACACCAATGGTCTGGGACGGTTGAGACCTTTGATCTGCTGATGGTTTTTAAAGATGTTCATCTAATAAATTATGTACCAATCTGCGCGATCTTCGAACTGCGGAGTGGCTATCATAAGCTCACCATCTTAGTCTTATCTCAGTGAATTTTCACATCTGCTTCTCACTGCCTGCAGTTTGTCAAGTAGACTTCTTTTTCTGCTTTCTGTGGAATCATATTTCTTCAAACGCGAGGCCGACCAGAGCGTTACATTTTTAAATGTCAAAAGGGAGCGCCATAGATCAATGATCACTAATGTTTTCGTTTCCCAATTGAACACACATGAATGAGCTTTGGTTTTAACAATGCTGCATGCCACATTAATTTATTGATGTAGAGCCTTGATGAGCGCATTATCTCGGAAAATACGTCAGAGAATCAAAGACCATGCGATATTAGGCGTCTGAACTATTTTATTCGTCGCTAATCTAGATGATAGGTAAAATGGATACCCGTCTATATGTTGAAGCTACATTCATGCCATTTGTTAAACTCGTTTTACCACAAATCGTTTTCCATCTCGTGCATTAGATCAGTTGGTGCACAATTACGCCGACCTTTCCGCAGTCGTGGAAAATCATTCGAATTATACCAATTACAAAGAAAACCAACCCAACGTCTACGGTCGACCTATAAGCATCCTACCCAAAGTCTTCGAGAAAATAATAGCGAATCAGATTACGAAACTCTTATCTGTTAATGGTATTCCTTATACCCAGCAATAAGGATTCAGAGCAAATCACAGGTGCTCCCAGCCATGATTAACGTTCTTGAAGAAATAAGAGCATCTTTTGATGAACAAATTAATCTCGTTTTTGTGGCTGCTGGATTTCTCAAAGGCTTTCGACAAAGTAAATCATATATCTTATACTGGAAGCTACAGAACAACTTTGGACTTAGATAGGTAGGTAGGTATGGTATGGGCTTCCAACGTATGCACATTGGATTCACTTAGACCCATAGGGTCCATTGTGTTGCCACACTGTCGGTGTCACGAACAGCCTTAATTTCCGCTTGGAAGACGGTACGGTACAATGATAGTCTAAGGGATTGGCTGATTTAGAGTTGTTCCGAGAAAATTCCAGCACCTACTCCACTACCAGTCTTAGACCCGTATGTGTTGATCTCCTTTGCGTTGTAACAGCTTAGCACCGGGTTTGTTTCCCATTCTTTTCTATTTTGGATTTTGGTGCCGTATTCAATATTGAAGTCCACGAATGGGGCTAGATAGTCTGTAGATTCCTCAAAAAAGTAATACAAGTTAAGTATGTTTGCATGGCCTATGTTTTGGTTTCTCCACTGTGGGATTTCTTTGAGCCGTAGTGCCGATTTTGCTGCAAAATCCTTGCCACAGATGTCTGTTGGGGTGAGGTGTAGTATCGTTTCAAGCGCTGCGGTTGGAGTAGTACGCAATGCGCCTGTAATTGAGATACACTCCATCCTCTGGACGTTGTTGATTATTTTTGCATATGTTGACTTGTACAACACCGGCCGCCATACTAGTACACCATATAGAAGTATGGGTCTTATGACGGCGGTGTATAACCATCTCACGATCTTTGGTTTTAAGCCCCATTCCTTACCAAAGGGCTTTCTTACATGCATACAACGCGATTGTAGCTTTCTTTCTCCTTCTAACGTGTTCTGCTTCCAACTAAGCTCCCTATCCAGTATTATGCCTAAATATTTGGCCTGGTTTGAGAAGTTTAGTGGGAAGCAGTTGATTTTTGGTGGTATAATTGGGGTATCTTATGGTTGTTCGAAAAAAGTACCAGTTTAGTCTTTGCCGGGTTTACACTCAGGCCGCATTTCCTGGTCCATTTCGATAGCTCACTTAGCGCGTTTCTCATTAGATCTCCTAGTACCTGTGGATATTTACCACAGAACATTATGGCAATGTCGTCCGCATAGGCGATGACCTTACATCCGCATAGCTCCAGTGAAAGTAGAAGTTCGTTTACTGTAACGAGCAACAGCTGCGGTGAGAGTATACCCCCTTGAGGTGTACCTCGCCGTACTTTCCTTATTATGCGGCTGTTACCGAATTCAGCTTGGATTTCGCTGGTGGTTAGAATAGAGTTTATCCAGCGGGTGATTTCTTCACGGATGTTTAGTCTGCTTAAAGCATTGTCTATCGCTTCCGGTGTGATATTGTTGAAAGCTCCTTCTATGTCGAGGAATGCAATCATTGTATACTCTTTGCAGGTCATTGATTTTTCAATAGTACCCACCATATTGTGAAGAGCAGTCTCGACATATCTTCCTTTACAGTACGCATGCTGTGAGGCCGAGAGTCTGTCTACTTGAATACTGCTCTTGATGTAAAAATCAATCAGGCTTTCCAGTGCCTTTAGTAGGAATAAACTGATAAACTGATTTGTCTCCCCGTTTTTGGAATGAAGACGACCTTTATTTTCCTCCATTCTTTTGGCATGTCCAGGCATCCTGTATAGGCTTAGCAGCCAGGGCTCTAACATATTGTAGGCCTGCTGCAGTTCTATTGGGTGTATACCATCCAAGCCTGTAGATTTATATGGAAGGAATCTGTGGATTGCCCAACGAAGCTTCCTTTTGCTTATTACTTCCTTTGAGATATTCGAGTGAGCTTGTATTTGCTGATCTGCAGGTTCTCCTTCTACACTTCCTTCTTCTTCTTATGTCCGATGTGGATCTGGGCCTCACTCAACATGCCTCTCCAGCCAGCACGGTCTTTCGCCAGCTGGCTCCAGTTTCGCACACCAAGCCGGCCGAGGTCCCCCTCGAACTGTGTGCGCCACCTTGTACGTGGACGTCCTCTGTTGCGTTGTCCCACAGGCTCAGAGTCGAAGACTCTTCGGGCCGGATCTAAGTTGTTCATACGCTCTACATGGCCTAGCCATCTTAGGCGTTGGATCCGTAGACTCCTGGCTAGACTCATGTCTCTGTGCAGCCCATACAGTTCGTGGTTGAATCTTCTCCTCCAAATGGCATCAACGCAAACAGGACCAAAGATCGCGCGCAGAACTTTTCTCTCGAAAAGACCAAGAAACTGTTCATCCGCTTGGGATATTGTCCATGCCTCTGCGCCGTACAGCAGGACTTGGATGATCAAGGTCTTATACAAAGTCAACTTGGTCTTCCGAGAGAGGGCTCTACTACTTAATTGCCTTTTGAGCCCAAAAAAAACAGCGGTTGGCAAAAGTTATTCTGCGTTTGATCTCGGTACTGATGTTGTTTGTACTGTTTACTGCGGAGCAAAGGTAGACGAAGTCCTTAACTACCTCAAAGTTATAGCTGCCTTTTTTTTTTTTTTTTGGTTACGTCCAAGGATGTGGCAATCTTCGAAAGATACTAATAGCCCGTGCTATCAGCATGCACGATTCGCAAACCCAAGTATTCGATTTAGGGAATACGCCTACGTACTAACCCACACCCTCCACTCTTCTACCACTCTCCCCGCGGAACTGCCGTTAGGTATTACTTCGCGGGGCTGGCAAGCAATTAATGCTACTCCTGTGCTTCAGCAGACTCTGTTGCTTCTGCTGCTACTGCTCTTCTTGCTGCTTCTATTCTCCGCAGCTCAGCCTGTATGTTTTTTATGCGTCTGCATATGTCCACCCAGTAATCTTCCGACTCCATCATTCTCTTTACTAGATCTGGTGGGTCTGGTAGATTACCTCTCCAGTCTGTGAAGCGTCCACAGTAAAAGAATGCGTGCTCCACGTCCTCCTCCTGGTTTGGACAGTACGGCGAGTCGTCATGGCCAAAACGGTGCAGGTACTTTCGGTACCCACCATGGCCAGATAGAAACTGAGTTAGGTGGTAGTTGCAGTTTCCTTGCGATCTGCTAATCCAGGTATAAACTTGTGGAATAAAGGTATGAGTCCATCTGCCCTTCGTGGTGCTATCCCATCGAGTTTGCCACAGAGCTACTGAACGAGTCCTTTCTTCCTTTTTCATATTCCTTATTTCCCCGGCCTCCGTTGGGATTAAGGGTTTTCTGTGGTGAATCCTCCTCATCTCATCCGCAAGGATATCAATGGGGATCATTCCCGTTATAACAAATGCGGCTTCGTCCGAGATCGTCCTGTAGCCGCTTATTACTCTTAACGCGCATCGTCGGTAGATCGAGGATAGTTTCCGGCATGTTGATTTATTTTTTTTGAGGGTATCCGCCCAGACTGGTGCAGCGTATAAAATAACCGAGCTGTCGACTCTAGATAAAAGTATCCTTTTTGCGTATCCGGGTCCGCCCACGTTCGGCAGTATCCTGGAAAGTGCCGCTTGTATGGATGAAGCTTTTTTGCTCACATAATCCACATGTCTATTAAAGCGTAGCCTGTTGTCAAGCATCACTCCTAGATATTTTACAGCTTCCTTTGATTGAACATTCTGGTTGCCGACTTGAATATTAATATACTCCACGGTTTTTCTGCTCGTGATGAGAACGGCTTCCGTTTTGTGGTCCGCTAGTTCGAGGCCTGCTGATTCGAGCCACAGCTTTATTTGGCCAATTGTCGCATTCGTGGTTGACTCAACTTCGAGAATGTGTTTTGCAACGACTACAATAGCTATATCATCAGCGAAGCCGATGATATTTACTCCCGTAGGCAACCTTAGCCTTAGTACTCCATCATACATGATGTGACTATGGTGACGTTCTGGCCAAGTCGTCGATGTTGTGCGTCCTTTCTCGATGACAACATATACTTGGTTTTGCCCTCGTTTACCGCCAGACCCAATTTAGCCGTTTCCATTTCAATGCCAGCAAACGCACCCTGGACGTCTCTCTGTGTTCGCCCAATCACGTCAATGTCATCCGCGTAAGCTAGCAGTTGAACAAACTTTTGGAAGATCGTGCCTGTTTTGTTGGCCAGTGAGTTTTGCACGGTCTTCTCAAGAACGATGTTAAAGAAATCACATGACAGCGCGTCGCCTTGTCTAAAACCTTTTTTGAGATTGAAGGTCTCGGTGAGTTCGTTACCGACCTAGATGGAGCAGCGAGAGTTCTCCATCGTCATCGTGCTCAGTCTGGCGAGTTTGGCAGCAATGTCAAAACTAGACATGGCGCTGTATAGCTCGTCTCTATGCACGCTGTCATATGCGGCCTTGAAATCGACAAATAGATGGTGTGTGTCGACCTGCATTTCTTGGGTCTTTCCCAGGATCTGCCGCAGTGTGAAGATTTGATCGATGGTGGACTTTCCGGGCCTGAAACCACACTGATAGGGACCTATCAGTTTGTTCACATTGTTTCAGGCGTTCACACAGAATGGCAGAGAAGATTTTATAGGCGATGTTAAGGAGATTTATCCCTCTATAGTTGGCGCAGTCAAAGGGGTCTCCTTTCTTGTGAATCGGGTAAATGATACTGAGATTCCACTCATCGGGCATGCTTTCCTCCGACCATATCTTACAGATGAGCTGGTGCATGCGCCCTACCAGATCACCTTCAGCTGCTTTAAACATTTCGGCGGGCAGACTATCTGCACCAGCAGCTTTATTAGACTTCAGTCTCGATATCGTTAGCTTGACTTCGTCTAGGTCGGGTGGACGGTATTCTCTTCTATCATCGTCCGTTGTGTTGAGTGGAACATTGAAAGCATTGCTTTTTTTATTTCTTTTTTCATAATTTGATTGATAAGTTTATTCTTAGTAGCTACAACAACAAAAAATACCACAATTAGAAAAAAATTAAGAAAATAACAAAAATAATGAACATATTCATATTTTGATCTGTCAATTAATTGTTTGCAAAATGCAAACATAGCATAAAAGGAAACGAAAATAAACTGTTTTCCGATGTTACGGTACTAATTTCCAGCACAATAACGGATTCCCCTTCCGTTGTGCAATTGGTAGCTATTTATGAGTCATTTGAACAAGGTAGTAAGCAATTTAAAAATGTCTAGAAACCGGACCGATAATAAAACAATAGAGTTGGTTTATTTCAAATATTATGACGCAAAATCTCCTAAAGAAATAGCCCAAATATTGTCAGTTAAATTGAGGACTGTGTACAACATTATAAATCGGACAGAAAAATAAAATCGATTGGAGTTGAGAAATTCTGGAGGCCGACCAAGTAAGCTGTCCCGAAGAGATGAGTCCAAAATCCTCAGAGTTTTGATTGAAAAGCCCCAAATCAGCTAAAGGCAATTAATCACGGTAGTAGATACTGATTGCAATAAGCAGGTCTCACATGAGACTATTCGGCAAGTATTGCACAGAAAGAAATACTCTTCAAGAATAGCCCGCAAGAAGCGTTACTCGCAGGGATAAATTTGCATAAAAGACTGCATCACATTCATTCCAACGGTGGCCATACATAACGTATGTTTGTATTTTGCAAACAATTAATTGACAGATCAAAATATGAATATGTTTGTTATTTTTGTTTTTTTTTCTATATTTCTTTTTGAATTGTGTTATTTTTTTTGTTGTAGCTATTAAGAATAAACTTGTTAATAAAATTATGAATTATGAAAAAAAAAAGCAAGCCGATGCCGTTGTCCTTGAATGCGATTCCATCAGGTAGGCGACCGCTTGGCAGACCTAGGATGAGATGGTTGGACCAAGTCCACATACTCGCCTGGTTGCGCTTGGGCATAGCTCCTGATGAGGTAGAGTCGATGGCGGAGGATCGAGTGGCCTGGAGATCTCTCGTGCATGCATTGACCCTGCGACCCCTTTAGTGGGTCATTGAAAATGAGATGAGATGAGAAAATAAACCGGGCAAGTGCGAGTTGTACTCGCACGGGGAAGGTTCCGTCGCATAATATTGATGGATGATTTCTAAATATCAAACGACGTTTCCAAACTATTTCAGTTGAATTTTCTTCTAACTTCAACTCAAATCAACCATTTATTCATAATTCATACATCCAAACAAACAAATGTTCATTCCTACATATACCTATATCTCTATCGAAGTTTATCCAACACAGAAAATCCTTCCATCATACATACATACATACCTATCTAATCATTGCTCATGCCTGCGGTATGTGTGTGTTCATTTCTGTTGGGCATTTAGGGGTGAGATCGAAAAGATAACGCTCATCAACGAATAGAGTGGCCGAACACAGCATGAAATTAAGTGTGAAAATGAAAATTTTGTCTTGTTTTAAATCTTAGATATTTCAAAATTTCAACATAAATCGATATTTTGAAATGTATCATTTCTTAATGCTTACATTGATGTCTTCAAAACTGTGTTTTCAGATCTTCAAAATTCGCATGTCGATGATTGACTGTTTTTGGCCAATATCTCCAAAACCATTAGGGCCAGAATGCTCGCAGTAGTTTTAAATGAAAGTACTCAATGAAGCCAAGTTTTTGTGATTTTTTCAGATTTTTAAACACTTTGGTTTAGAAATGGCAGGGGGGGAAAATCTTTGGAGCTCCATATTTTCCAAACGGTACTTTTGATAAAAAAGTGTTGAAAGAAACCTCCACCTCATTTTGAAAGATCTGTCGATTGATAAATATATCGATGGGTTGCGACAATTTTTCAAAATTAGTGTCAACTTCACCTGTACTGGAGCCACCCCCAAATGGCCTCACTTTTTAAAATCGCTGCATAGGAAATGACATCTAGGTCTGAAGTACCTAATTCCAAAAATTTCATGCCGATATCTTCATAAACTTCGGAGATAAAAAAGTGTGACAGACACGACGGACGGACGGACGGACGGACGGACACACCGAAATTATAAAGGTTCCGTTTTTGTAGACGGAACCTTAAAAAAGCAATGCTTTTTAATTAATTATTACATTTCAGCTGAAATTGCAAACCTTTTTTTCCTTTTCCGAACAATTATTAGACATACTGTACATATTTTTTACATTTGTCCATTGTTTTCTGTTTGCCAGATACGTACCAAACCAATTTAGTTCACAGTCATAAATACCATAAGCTTGTAGCTTTCAAAGGCTCGCTTAAAGTCAAGGACTTTGTATGTGTCAGTATATTTTGTAATTTGTTCTTTGACTATAGCTTCTAAGATATTTCCCGTTGACTTTAATGTGTTTATATGTATGTCGGAATCCTTCACTCTTTTGTATTCATTACTTATTTTATTGGAATTAATAATGATTCTTCCCACGATTCCGGAAATACCCCTGATTTCAATGATCTAATAAACATTTCTAATAATAATGTCCCAAGATGTTCCGGTTATCCGGCTAATATTTTTCCCGCATCTGGATTATTATTTCGGGCGGTACAGGTCTTATATATCACCATTCTAAATTTAAAAGTGACTTCTAAAGGTGTAATAAAACTTACATACACAATAAAATAGAATCTTGTATTTTCCAGATGCTCGTCACAAAGTATTCATTAAACTTTTCAGCAACATCATTATATCTGTCATGTTACAATATGGAATTGCAAAATATAACTAATTTTCACTTCACCTCATTTCTGTCCATTTGTTTGGGTTATGTTGTATTAATTTCTTATTTTCATGAACGTTGTCCAGTCTTGGTCTCTGGTCGACATCTTGGCTCTTTGGTAATACACTTTTTTTTTTAAGTTTTTAGTTGGCTTGGTATATGTTTGTGTTGTCAACTTTTCTTCTTCCCTTAAATAAGACTTCGCT
This sequence comes from Myathropa florea, assembly GCA_930367185.1. Taxonomy (NCBI): domain Eukaryota; kingdom Metazoa; phylum Arthropoda; class Insecta; order Diptera; family Syrphidae; genus Myathropa; species Myathropa florea. The sequence continues at coordinate 38,356,945 of OV884004.1, read as the reverse complement.
TATTATAGCATTGACAAAAATATTGAGTCTTTCTACATAGTCATGTAATTTTCTTGTTTCGTCACATTCTCGATTGGTCATAACCATTTTGTGTGCAAGTAAGTCCATTTGTATTTAAATAATTCAATCTCTTGATTATCCTTCTAACTTATGTTCTGGTTGATTATTACTTTTATTGTTACATAATGTGATCTTTCTCTTGGTTGAACCTTTATATTTATCACATTTGTTATTACGTGGTCGACTAATGTTTATGTATTGAATGTCCTTCTATAATTTGTCTTAAGCAGTAGTCTTCAAAAATCCTTCCCACCTCTTTTTTCTGTTTGTAGTTTTTAAGGTTCCGTCTACAAAAACGGAACCTTTATAATTTCGGTGTGTCCGTCCGTCTGTCATGCCTGTCACACTTTTTTATCTCCGAAGTTTATAAAGCTATCGGCATGAAATTTTGGAATAAGTTTTAAATTAGTAAATTTAGTTAATAAATTTAAAAATTGGGGCCATTGGGTATGGCGTACAGGTGAAGTTGCCATTAAATTTGAAAAAAATTGTCGCACCCCATCGAGTTATATATCAATCGACAGAAATGAGGTAGAGGTTTGCTTCAACAGTTTTTGATCCAAAGTACCGTTTAGAAAATATGGAGCTCCAGAGTTTTATTTTAATACTTCCCCCTCTACCATTTCTAAACCAAAGAGTTTTAAAATCTGAAAAAATCTGAAAATTTCAAAATATCGATTTATGTTGAAATTTTTAGATATCTAAGAATTAAAATGATAACTATTTACATTTTCACACATAAATTTCATGCTGTGTTCGACCACTCTATTCGTTGATGAGTGTTAACTTTTCGATCTCAACCCCTAAATGCCCAACAGAAATGAACACACACACCGCAGGCATGAGCAGTGATTAGGTAGGTACGTACTCGTATGTATGATGGAAGGAATTTTCTGTGTTGGATAAACTTGGATAGAGATATATGTATATGTATGGATGAATGTTTGTTTGTTTGGATGTATGAATGTATGAATGTATGGTTGATTTGGGTTGAAGTTAGAAGAAAATTCAACTGAAATAGTTTGGAAACGTCGTTTGATATTCAGAAATCATCCATCAATATTATGCGACGGAACCTTACCCATGCGAGCTCAACTCGCACTTGCCCAGTTTATTTTTTTAAAATAAAACCAATGTTTAATGCGCAGTGCTATGATATTTATACCACCAACTTAAAACGTTTACAGGAAACCGAAATTTGGATAATTCGAACAAATAGTAAAATACAATAACTTAATTTTCACTTAGATAACTTTACGATAAACCACTAGTCGCGAAATTGCAAAAACCGTTAGAGGGTTGTCATATTTCAAGAGAGTCAACCCAAATTACCCAATTTTTTCCATATAAACATACGTCTATATATATCAAAATTAAGTTTTAAGTTTTAAGTTAAAGTGTTATAGGAATGTGGCATAGAAAACATACCATTGCACATTTAAATATAGAAAAATGGTTAGATATGTGGTACGTTTTTAATACCACCGGCCCTGAAAGAGTTACATGGAGTTAAATTACTAAGTACTAAAGAAGATGTAAGTCTCAATGTACATATCTCTTTGGTTAAATAAATGAAAAATCAAAATGAACATTATGTATGGAATAGCACATCGTTCTAATGGGCGCCTCGACTTCAATGTGCAGTGCTTCAAGCGGTCGCTCCAATTTTTGATGATTCAATATGTAGGATAGGCGAGCGGATGAAATAAAACAACTTGAGGCGAGATGCACTACTTACGATGGTTTATTGAGAAGAAAGAATAAGACATTACAGGCGGTATTTATAAGTTCCTATTAAACGGTATGCTTATGTAAAAAAGTGAGTTGGTGAGAACATCATACGATATAAGAGTAGTCCCTTATTTCGGTTCATATTTACTTCTTGCTATTATAAGAGTGTATATTTGTATGAATACAATAATGATCTATGCGAGAACACTTACAGTAGTGTACAAAAAAAATTAAACGCCTACAACTCGGCCATTCTGACCTTATAATCGACCCGATTACAATTTCTTTCTTTTTTATAATTTTCATACAATATTTTTTGTTTAGATACATAAGTTTTTATACAATACCGAATAACATTTTTGTTAGAATATTATTATTAAATTAAAAGCAATCTTTCATTGAAATTGTTTCAAAATTAATCATTTAGTTGACCCTTTTTTTATATAACAAAGAAAATACATTTTTACACATATATGAAAAGTTACATAACTATTACATTGAAACGCAGTTAAGCATTTAGTCTAAATTTGTCATCTCAAAATGTTTATCAAGGAATTTAAAGTCGAATATCTTTGAAAATAAAAAGAAAGTAAAGTTAGGACATGTTACTAATGTAAAATATTATCGCTTGAAATATTAAAAGAAATATCCATCGACAGTTTTGGCAGATGCAAACAAACATATATCTTTTTGATTAAAACAGCTTTTTATATTTTTAGGTGATCGTTATTCAAATGTAAATGTTGTCGTTAGCTTTCTAAGTTTAATTTATACTTTTACTTCGTCGTTTTCATCAGGCTTCAAATCAGTTTCAGGCACCGCATATAACCTCATGTTATTTGGAGAACATACACCTTTATATGGTAATCTTGTTAATTGTAAGCCTTCTATATCACCTATAGCATACCTGTCATTTTTCAAAACCTTTTTCACTTCGTCTGGCCCACGAAACTTGGCCAAACGTTTTTTGTTCATGCCCGGAGTTGTGTCAACGTTTTTTATCACAATATATTCTCCTGGTTTATACACTGTTGGATTTTTATGACGGCTACCGTAATACCTTTTATTTTTCATTTGCTCTTTCTCAATTTTTCCCTGAGCTTCTTCCCTAACCTCTTCTAGATTGATCCCTTCAGATTCTAAGTTGTTGGCTAACAACTCTTTTACTTTGTCGCAGAATTTTCCTTTTTGATCCCTACCAAAAAGCAAACTGCTAATTGTAAAACCTGTACTTCGGTTCACGCTATGAAACGGTACATCTTTGCACAAAACTATTTTCTTTTTGAACTGATACTCTTCAGGAATATCTTTTCCGACATAATCACAAAAAGCTGGATTTACTATTGCTTTAACACTTCCTTGAATATATATTGGTATATCTGAATTTACTTCTATATCAAAATCCGTATTTACATCATTTACATAAATATTCAAAATTTGTTCCATAAACAGAGATTCTTCACTAGACGTACTTACATGACCAACATGCGGACGGTGACACTGACTTGAAGACGATGACGACAAATCATTCACATTTGCATCTGTTTCTGGACAACTACTCGATGACGACAATGATACACCTGAAGAACGATTACACTTGTCGCTGCTTGGCTCTGGCAAAATCAGATTTTCTTTTTCATCCTTTTTGTCTGCTCTCTTTAGAACCATACCAATGCTGTCGATGAAATTTCTCCCCAGAACAATTGGATAACTCATTGACTGATTTTTCACTACAAGTAAACATAAATTAGTTTTCACATTATCAAAAAAAACACATGAATTGACACTTCCCAACACTTGAAGCGGACTGTTGTTTACTCCACAATACGTTTGACTGTTTTTATCCAATGGTGAAATCATGGTCTGCGGCAAGAACTTCTCCTGCACAAAACTTATCGGACTCCCCGAGTCCAAGAGTGATGTCAAAGTGCACGAACATTCGGAATGTCCATCGGCGAATATATAAGAAATCTCCTTCTCAAAGTCATTAGAACTTGGGCTGCACTGTAACACGATGCGACTGGCTTTGCGATTAGAAACGTTTTTGATGTTTTCTGTATAGGCGTTGTTTACATTTAAATCGTCTTCGTTATTATCAATGCTGCTTGGTTGTGGGCGGTGGCTGTTGTTGTAGCTTTCATTGAGAGTCAAAACTGGTTTATTACTTGGGCAATTTTTTGCGATGTGCCCACAAACACCACACTTAAAACACGTGAACTCTTTTTTCACACATGAACCATTGGCAGGTGCATTGCTAGTGTATTCTTTTTTCTTGAATGCACTATTATTTTGCCTGTTTTGGTTGCTGATGTGAAACTGGGATGTGCTTGGCTTAGGCGGGACACTATCACGACTGTTTTGTTTTAACTTCTCATATTTTCTAAGCGCGATTTTTAGCTGCTTGATGTTGTTGGCGTTGTACAGTATACTCTTGTTGACTTCGGAATCGGGTATGCCCTTGATTATAAACTGTATCAAGTCTTCTTCCTCGATGGGGTTATGCGATGCTATTTTCTGCATGGACAGCACATATTGCTGTATTGTTTCATCACGCCGTCTCTTTCTTGCACCTAGCTCACTAAAGATATCTGCTTTAGTAACAACACGCTTAAACTCACCCAGAAGTGCATCTCTCAGCTCTGTCCAGTTTCGTATTTTCAAAGATCTGACGAAAAGCCTTGCAGTGCCATCAAGGAGCCTCTTTCCGAATATGAACTTGGTACGATCATTCAGTTGAAGAGTTTCGGCGTTCTCCTCGAACTGTTCTACCCAATGAACAATGGGAAAGTTGTCATCTCCACTGAATGGACACAATAAGTCTTCCATGTCTTTGAAGTTTTGCGAAACATGTGGTCTGGGACTGTGGTTTTCTTGATTGTCCTCCATTTGCAGCTCTTTTAGTCTTCGCTTCAGTGAAATTATTTCTTCTCTCTTTTTGCACGCTTCTCGTAGATTATTAAGCTCCTCATCAATGTCGGTGCAGCGTGCATTGACAGGTGATTCATCCAGCGTTTCTTCAAACTCAGACTCGTCGTCGTCAGATGACTCCAGGTTATTTTGGTTACCATCGGGCATAAAACTTCGTGCAAGCTCTTGCAGATTCTCCTCCGTATAGCTTTGAACTGCTTCCTCGACCCGTAGTTTTAACCTCGCTTTAGAGCCATCGGTTTTCAAATTCAGCGATCGCAAAATGTTTTTAAGAATGGGGGCAGTTGCTTTATTCATTAACTGGTTAAACAATTCCGACATTTTCGGATAAATGTTACACACTCAAAAAACTAAAACTTTTGTTAAAATTACTTTGGAAATCAGGAAACGGTATCCCACTTCTGAATTTTGTAGGATAGGCGAGCGGATGAAATAAAACAACTTGAGGCGAGATGCACTACTTACGATGGTTTATTGAGAAGAAAGAATAAGACATTACAGGCGGTATTTATAAGTTCCTATTAAACGGTATGCTTATGTAAAAAAGTGAGTTGGTGAGAACATCATACGATATAAGAGTAGTCCCTTATTTCGGTTCATATTTACTTCTTGCTATTATAAGAGTGTATATTTGTATGAATACAATAATGATCTATGCGAGAACACTTACAGTAGTGTACAAAAAAAATTAAACGCCTACAAATATGTGCGACGCTATTCCGTCGGTTTAGAGCTTGAGCTTGGCCAAAGTTGGTTGGCTTTTTAGCTTACATTATAATTTGACGTAGCGCCAGAGAAGATAATTAAGTGGTGTCAAGTCGCATGATTGCAGTCGCCAATTGATAAACGCTCGTCGTGAGATGATGCCGGTTTCTGACCACAGAAATTAATTTAACATCGCTCTGTGCCTGAGACAATTGACGGTAACAGTGTCTCCATCCTCATTTCACCATGTCATAAACCGCATGAAACAGTCAGGATATGTGGATAAATTACGAACACTTAAAGCTGTTCGCTCCAATAACGACAATGACAACTTTGCTTGTTGACATAGCCGGTAATCCAAACATGAGTCTTATCAGAGAATATAATTTGTTGGTCAAAATCCGGATCTCCAGCCAACACTTCGATTATCCACTTAGCGAACTCAAGGCATTTTCTATGGTCTATGGCTTCTATGGTTTTCTATGGACATTCTTATCCGGGTGTAGGCCCAAATCCGTGCGCAAAATAAGTCGCTTTGACTCCCTGACGATCTTAGCTGATCCTCACCGAATATTTCATGTTGCCTGTCTTTTCGTAACATTAAGTCTATTGTTAACGGCTTATTTAATGATAATTTCACCCTTAATCAGTCTTGGCTACCATACTAAAACTTTTTGTTTTATTTACAATTACCATCGTGTGTGTTCGTTGGACTACCCTTTATTATTATTTTATTATATGTAAGGATATTCGACGTGGGCACCGTGGCCGTATGGGTCCGTTCGTCGACCCATGCTCGTTAGACTTTCACAGTCTAGATTCGAATACAAGTCCAGACAAACAATTTAAAAAAAAAAAAAAAATTGTTCGCGGCTCCACCTCTTTCGAGTCACTGACATTGCTCAAAGATATAACTGTCTAGAAAAAGCTTCTCAAAATCGCCGTTCGGAGTTGGCATTAAACTGTAGGTCCCCTCCACTCGTGAGAGAACAATAGCACGCACAACTAGGGATGCAAACGATACATCGATGTTTGGAAACCATCGATGTTTCGTTCATAAACATCGATGTTAATATCGATGTTTTGATAACCGATACATCGACGGCGAAATTGTCAAACATCGACATCGTTCATTCATTTTGTTAAACATTGCTGTTCATATTTTTGTAATAATAATGGGGTGTAAAAGAGCAAGAGACGCGCAATACAACATAACTTTGTTATATCTTAGCCTCTCCTAGTCCAACATTCTACTCCGAACCTCCAAGTGGTACACCCTGAGCATCGAGCAACTCTCAAACGTGTATCCAACTCTTATGGAACTGTGGGTCGGTGACTAATCGCAGAGGGTTCATGTTTCGGCATGTATTGGCTGGATACGTAAGCATAGCAGATCTTATGTCAACAGCCAAACTAGCGCCTGTTTACCAAGGGGATGCAGCTTGGAACTAGCGACTCACTATAAAAACGTGAATGAAGGCCCCGCTCGGAAACCCTAATCTCGAACCGTAGGGTCCTCCAATGTCACTTTGGGTTTTTCGTTGGCCCGATAAGCCACAAGGTAAAAATCCAATCATCAAAGAAACAGAATACGGTGAAGGTTTTTTGGGTCGAATCTGGTAAGACTAGTATATTTTGTTGTTTAGCTACAGTTCGTCGTAAATATAGCCAACAATAAATAAATGAAACATCGGAAAACCATCGATGTATCGTTGTTAATACCGATGTTTTTTAACATCGATTTTTGTCGTGGAACAATCGATGCTTTCAAACATCGATGTTTTTATGAACGATGTTGCATCCCTTCGCATAACACGAGTGGTTGCTGAGAAGCTAAGCCCAGGTCCACGTCGGACTGTAGCGCCGCCATTATTATTATTATAAGGATGTTTGACTCCATGAATAGAAGAGCCTGCATGCTTTCTGAGTGTGCTACTTTGAGTTAGAATGACTCGAAAATGTTTTACACCGAATGTTTTTAAAGCTGATTTAACTTTGCGTTATTCGATTTTGTTGCTGAAGAAAATCGGTCGTAGTCTGTTATCCATTTGCATAATTCATGCAAAGATCATGATTTCCCTAATCGAAGACAAAGCATTGCTGGTTCCAGAATTATTACGTCTTCCTCTTCTTTTTAGAGCGCTACAGTCCGAGGTGGACCTGGGTCTCACTCAACATGTCTCTTCAGCCAGCACGATCTTTCGCCAGCTGTCTCCAGTTTCGCACACCAAGACGGCCGAGATCCCCCCCGACTTGTGTGCGCCACCTTGTTCGTGGACGTCCTTTGTTGCGTTGTCCCACAGGCTCAGAGTCGAAGACTCTTCGGGCCGGAGCTAAGTTGGCCATACGCTCTACATGGCCTATTCATCTTAGGCGTCATTTTAGGCGTTCGATCCGTAGACGCCTGGCTTGGCTCATGTCGCTGTACAGCCCATATAGTTCGTGGTTGAACATTCTCCCGAAACGATCAAGTGTTTCTCCATCTGTTCTTATGATTGTCTATGTCTTCGTGCCATAGAGCAGGACAGGGATGATCAAGATGTCATAGTCCTTCGAAAGAGGTCTATTCTACTCATTTGCCTCTTGAACCCAATAAAACAGCGGTTGAGAAGAGTTATTCTGCGCTTGATCTCGATACTGATTTTGTTGTGGCGCTACATTCCGGGGTGGACCTGAACCTCAACCAACAAGCATCTCCAGCCAGTATTATTACATCACATTGTTAAAAACCGCCCAATAAAGAAGAATTATTTAACCACTTTGGGGTTCTCCCTTATCAGCAGAGCTGCTTTACGTAGACTCGTTAGTCGGTCGGGATCTGGACAACGAACCGGGTATCCAGTCTAGATTTTTGACCAAAATGGCCCTCAAATACCCATTCAATTCCCGATCCTTTCTACCCTATTCAATTCCCGATCGGAACTGAAAACTTCTCCCATCCGCCTCCACTTCTTACGGACGTGTCTTTGTATCTTATTCCTGAAGCCAAAAACCATTCTTTTGCATGAAACTATCAACCATGAGCATGACTGCTGTGGACCAAAAGCAATTTCCAGCAACGCTTCATTCACATCCTTTGATGACAGAAATAAATTCATAATGAGATTTCCATTATAGATTCCACCACCCTGTCATGCCACGCGATTTTATGCAAATACTCTGCTTAAGCACTGTCGCATCCAGTCCTGACACGTTCCTCAATATTTTGGACAACAAGCTCATCAGCCATTCAAAGGCTTCTAACGCGCCATTACATCATCATTCTCCCCACAAATCACCGCTGATGCGGAGCTGATTGCATCGTAAATTATTCAATTGCGTCCCCACTCAGGTTCCCCGCCGTCCGTCAACAGTAGGTCTCATTATCATCATCATCGCAACCATCGTCATCCGAGGAATGAAGCAGTAGCTCGTCGTGGAATTAGTTCCACCAAGTGTCAGCCATCATCTCTCGGGACAAAAATACCAAATCCCAAGCGCAGTGTCCACAGGGTTTCCATTCCAGGAAGGCAAACAGCAGAAACTGTGTCACACCAGCCAGTGCCTGACCTATCTTCATACAGCAGCAGTGCCAGGTCATGGCACGTCGACCAGGGTACACAATCCACAATCCGAAAGAGCACACATCCAGCTATAGCAAGTCATGGCAGAGTGGATCATCGCAGTATGTACGAGTATCTGCACTTGGTTTGCTGTTTGTGAGGTTGGAAGTGTACTCAGCATCAACAGATGCCCACAACATGGCTCTCTACGTCGACGTCGTCGTTTCAACGTGCATTGTCGGCTGGGTGCATCATGCAGATGCAAATCTCTCGGATGGGGCTTCTATGCACGCCCGTGCTTGGCTCGTCCGTCTGAAATTAAGCGCACACCAGAGCCACGCATTGATCCCTTCCGCGGAGTCCGGGCAAATGGATACACGAATAGAATGGCATCGCAGAGTGGTTTAATGCTCGCACAAACTTTCAAACTGAAGCACTGATAGCCTGTTCTCCTTCACATCCGTTGGTGGTTGGCTAGGGAGTCTGGAGGGGTGCAGTGAGGCTGGGCAATGGGTAGTGCATCTGTTAGATAACAATTGAAGCACAAGGGTTGGCTTGCTGTTCGATCGTTCGTGCGAGGTGTGTCATCGGCCGGCTCTCACCGGTATTGACCACGGCGAACCAGACTCGTGGTAGGCTTTTCGCAGGCCGGCACGGGATTGAGGCATGGAACGTGTCCATCATCGGAATCTGACAACTCCGACGATAATTTGGGTCAGACTGGATTTTTTTTCGATTTCCCAATGACCAATCGACACCTCCATCCTTCTCACTGAATCATTCATCAAGTAGTGCGGCGTGAGCTTAATATATTCTCACTCCTGTCCAGACACGAACACTGGAGAGAAGTCATAACTTTGCCGGGAAACGTGTAGGTGCTCCTCTGGTTTGCTGGCACGTGCTTCAAGTGCTACTAAGATTGATAGTTTTTGCTTAGTTAGCGCGGCAGGGCAGGGAGGGGAAATCAGTGGACTGTTAGGTGGTGGGCGATTGATACGATTTGGTGTGCGTGTTATTCGGCACTCAATAAATCGGATATGAGGGTTTGATCGCCTCGTTGGCGGGTGTTTGTTTGGAATTCATTAAGAGCTCATGGTATGGGTCGTGCTCGAGCAACTTGAAACAAAGGGCACTTACGTTTTGAAATGGGGAGTAGGCTCTGGCGTTATCGACAAGGAATTTAGGGAGTTCTTTTACCACGTGAATTGTGGAAAAAATGTATTTAATTTTGCCGAATACGCATGAAATAAGTGCGGGGATTTGAAAGAAGGTCCGTTGGTGACCTTCGAAGGCATAACAAGTGCTTCGTATCAAAAAGCTACCAGAGGATATTGGACATTTTTAATGGAATGAAATTTGCAATTCAGGACATGGATTAAAAAAACCTCAACTACTCAACAGAGTTAGTCATTCATCAAATTGTTGTGACTTTTTGTTCGAAGAACGCGGGACTTAAAACGCAAATAGAACGTTAACTCAAATCAGACATCTTTCTTTTTTTGTTTGTTTTGCACCGATTATCTGACAATTCACGAGTTAAACTTTTGTGTGTCCTTTGTTCCTAAAGTACATCTTTCTTTCTCAATCCTAAAATAGAGAGTAAGAGACAAAGGCCATGGGCATGTGTATGTGTAGCCAGGGTAAAGTTGCTGATTGCTCTCTATCTGGTGAGATGCCAGCAACGATCTTTGTAAGAGCACAGGTCAAGTTGACATACAGTCTCCTCGTAGAGCCTTCTGGATAGCTTCTACAATAGCTTAGAGGTGAACCAATTTAGGGGGTCTAAATTAGGACGCCTGGAACCATTCCTGAGTAATCGGATGGGTCTTTGTCAGTGCGGTTTCACTCCGGGAAAGTCCACCATGGAGCAAATCTGTTGGAAAAGATTCACTGAAGTAGTGTATAGATACGTGGAAATCATTCGAATCTTACTGAAGTGTCTGTAGCCGCTGGAACTTTGCTCTTAGCTTTTTGAGCAGAATGTGTTCCAAACTACGTTTAGTCTCACACAGAATACATTCGGATCTACATTTAAATGAGCACATTGTTGCATGTTGTAGAGTACCCGATGTTTGCACTGATATACAGTTTGGAAATATGCACCCCGGAATGTAGTGCCACAAGAAGAAGAAGAAGAAGCTACATCTCCAAAGAAATTGTTCAAAGATGGATGCTTATAAGTGGGTGAGATAATGTCGGTGGACAGACATGTTGCAGGAGAAGTACGGACTGCCTATTGGTATTTAACAATCCTATTATTTCCAATATTTAAATTATTATAACCAAAAGTCCAAGCTCATAGTACAATTCGAAGTTGACCATGAAAACAATATACCATGGCCGCCTTTCTAAACATAGACGATGCCTTCAATAACGTCCACATAGAAGATATCCAAGAATCGCTTATCGCCCAAGGGGTAGAAGAGATGCTTGTAAAATGGATAGTTTCTATGCTCAAAACTAGAATTATACAATTTACGCTAGGAAATAGCCAACAAACAAAGTATGTAACTAGGAACTCCTCAGGGAGGCGTTATCTCCCCATTTGTATGGATACTAGTCCTTAACATCCTATTAGAAGAACTAGACCGGGAAGGAATCAAAGTTGTTGCGTATGCGGATGACGTTGTGACTTTAGTATCAGGCCAGTTTCTCTCAGTGATTAGTGAAATCATGGAGGGGGCGTTGCAAAAGGTTAATAGGTGGGCTACCAGTTGTGGCCTAAACACGAACCCAAGCAAAACTGAACTGATGCTTTTTACGACGAAAACCAAAATACCAAACTTTCCCCTTCCTAGACTAGCCAATCAAACCATCACCCATCACCTTACCTTCAACAGACAGGTACTTAGGCACTATTCTTGACCCAAAACGAAATTAGAAAGCTAACATAGAGCAAAGAGTTAAAAAGGCATGCATAGCCTTATACGCTTGCAACAAAACTCTTGGCAAAAGCTGGGGACTACGACCGAAGATAACACTTTGGATGTATACTGCCGTGATACGTCCTATTCTTACCAACGGTTCCTTAGTCTGGTGGCCAGCTTCTTCCGAAGCGTACAACATCACAAAACTAAACTAGGTATAAAGAACTGCATGTATAGGAGTCACTGGCGCCCTAAGAACAACTGCGACAGACGCGCTTACAGTTATTTTGCATCTTCTATCTCCAGATCTACACGCAACGTTCATGGCCTCATGCAGTGCACTTAGACTCAGAGAGTCAAACTGCTGGAACAACAGAACTTGTGTATATTGTAACATCCTTAACTCACTACCACAACAGGCGATACTGAGTCATACTGACTACTTTATCCTAAAGCTAAATTTCAATAAAAACTGTAGGGCATACTTTCTAACTAGAACTGAGTGGAAAAGCGATAGAGTCATCCAAGCCCATGACATAGCCATCTTCACAGACGGTTCGAAGATGGACTCTGGTGTGGGCGCTGGAATCTTCTCCGAAGCCCTCAAGATATCAAAGTCACTCAAGCTACCAAGCTTTGCAAGCATTTTCCAGGCAGAAGTGCTAGGAATATATGATGTCTTGAAATTAAAAACAAAACAGAACCAGCACAGCGGATAGCAATCTTTTCAGATAGTCAAGCTGCTATCAAGGCTCTAACATCCATAACCACAACGTCAAAACTAGTGGATTGCTGCTGCAAGGAACTATACATTATAGGTGAATGGAGCTCGGTCTCTTTGATCTGGGTTCCCGGGCACACGGGTATAAGACGAAACGAGGTAGCAGACGAGCTAGCCAGACAAGTATCCAAACTCGATAGTCTCGTTGTGGAACAAGTCCAGGCTCCACTAGGCTTCGTAAAAAATAATATCTACAATCACCTCCTCAAGATCGCCAACGAAAGATGGACCAAGCTGGAAACATGTGTCCTATCCAGAAGCTTATGGTCCAAGTACAACCAAAAGAGAACAAAAGGTCTGTACTGGACACTGGGCTGTTGGCAGGCATACTGAAAGACTAGGCATATCATTTAACTCGCACTGCCGCAGCTGCCAGGTGGAAATCGAGCCAGAAACCCCCGAGCGCTTTCTGTGCAAATGTCCGGCTCTAGCTAGAGTCAGACAACGCACTCTGGGCAAAGCCTTTGTTACTTACTTACTTAAGGTGGCGTTACATTCCGGGGTGAACCTGGTCCTCAACCAACAGGCGTCTCCAGCCAGCTCGATCTTTAGCTAACTGCCTCCAGTTTCGCATGCATAGTTTTTAACACTCCTAAAAACCTCTCGGAGGCAAAAATTCATAGTCTGCTAGCCTTCAAAAATTCCACAAAGTGGTATAAGAAAAATTAGGCAAATCTGAGTGAATTCACACTTCTTTTCACCCCCTTCTCACAAATTATGTATCCCATAGGTTATGGTATCAAAACGGCGCATTCATGGCGCTAATTGGGTGCGACAAACAGGATCTGTATGTCCACCGGCACTTTTACCTACCTACCTACCTACCTGACCATGGAAGGACTATGGCATACTCCAGCAATACACGACCCCAGAAGATCTTTAACAAATACCATGGAGACAATAGTGAAATGATCTTGGGGATAAATAACCGCCCTACACGATGCTAAGCCAGGCAACCACAAGTCTGTTGACACCCACTACAAGAAACCGATGCTTCGCCAGTTGCCCTGCTTTTTGACGGCCTTTACATCCCACGCATCCCTGTCGAATATTTCGTGTAGGATCGAAGTGAAATATTTCCATCCTCTTCTAGGCTACGTTCGTCTTGGGTGAGATTCGAAAAGTGGGGTGATTTGTCTCTTACTTCTTTATGATTACGAGTATATTCCCGCCAGCGTTCTTAGAATCCAATATATTGGTCGTCGCGAATGATATGTGATTTCTTTTTTGTAGGATTTTTGAAACACTACTGGAGCACTCAAACTCAAAACTGGTCCATTGTACTGCCAGGTAGCAACCTACTCCAGTGCAGTTAATTTGATCCCAAAGGCAAATAGTGAGTGAACCAGATTCGATTTCACTGGGACTCGAACCTGGGTCCTCTCTAACTTGGGGCAGAAACTTAACCAACTCCGCCACTCGGTCGTCTATAAAATGTCATAAGTCAACAACTGAGCAAATGTCTACAGTTGTGACTGATACCATCAGCATTTCTTCATAAATCCAACGAATAGGAAGGACAACTTCTATCAAAATCAATGCTTCGTACACACTTCCTTATGCATTCACCTCTAGCAGTCACCATTTCCCTCATATAACCCTCTCAGATTCGACCCGATATTGCATCAACAGCCGAGACGTGTCAAGCGTCTGCCTTTGGAGACAACATCTCCTTTGGCTTCACTCGAATAAGGAGCACGAAATTCCATTCTTTTCTTTGAATCGCATCAAAATTCACAGCAGATGACGGCCTCCCCCGCACATCACACAACCCACTGATTAGTTATCCGCTCCTGATTAGCATGCCAGTCATAATAGGTCAGCCTAACACAATCCAATTGGAATCCCAGGAGCAATGAACGCCATCGAAAAAAGCAATATCCAACCGCCAACCATACACACACACACATGCACGAAGTCCTTCGCTTATCCAAATGAAAAGTTCCTTGATGGCTCCTGAGCGGCATAAGTGTCTCTACAAACGTGGACCATATTTCTCATTAATACGTAATCATCGGCCAGACCGACCGCACACGGTTAAGTCGGAGGCGAAACGGATTCACGACCACACGTTCCCGAGGACGAACGCAGGAATCGACAAAAGTTCTGATTCCAGTCATATCCTGGCAAAGTATTATCCTCGGCAATGTCGGGTGAATATTAAATGAATTGCGTTCGTGGCCAGGCCGGCATGACCACTGCCAGTGGTTGCGGCTGGCCATGGATTCGGTTTAAATAATTCAACCATCGGCAAAGATATGAAACAAGACTGTGCGATGCGGGCGGGCGGGGGACTGAGCTTGTCAATGAATTTACTCTGTGATTGTATCCTGCCGGAGTGGTTAATGGTTTTTTGATCATTTATTCAGTTGTGAAGTGGGTGGATGGGCGGTGGGCGTAAGCCGTTGGATATGACAATTAGCCTGTTGTCCTGTATCTGTTGATAATTTATTCGGTTATCTCGCATCGATAAGTGAAATAAAATCGTTAGTCTTGTTCACTTCAAGCGCAGAAGACGATGTGTCTTCTTGAGGATAGCACGCAGCCAGTGTCAAGTTGATAACAACTTATGACACTTGTTTTGGGATTTCTGAACTGCGGCGGTGTCAATATGAGAGAGATTGTGACTTTCACGCACTAAGTCGTTAGTCTCCGAGTTCCACTGCGCTCTAAGCAGAGCAGATGTCAATGTCACTATGGAGTGGTGGAGGTTAAACTGCGAGTTTCGTAGCATTGCTGCCTCTTCCGAATAGTCTCCTCAAATATGAAATAGCTCTCTTCATCCAATCCTGTTTCAGTGAACTGTTTATTGCCAGCCGCAGGCAAATTGTGCGGAAATTGTTCCTCAGAACATTCGCCTTTTTAAATAATCATAATGACGCTTCTAAAACCGTCGCAATCGTGAAGAATAAGATTGACAAACTTAAAAATGAATATTCCGCTGGTCCAGGTGACCTTCCTGCTGTAGTTCAAATGTGCAAATTACTTATCTCAGCCTCTAGCGACGCTTTTCTGTCTCTCTCTTTCACAAAGTGTCTTTCCTAAGGCTTGGAAAAGCTCTTTTATAATCTCCTTACATAAAAAAGGTCAACAAAACTAGATTGCGAGCTACCGGGCTATAAACAAAGTCTCTACCTTGCCTAAGTTATTTCAAAGCATTGTTTATGATACAAAGTTTTTTCACTGTAGGTCTGTCTTTTCTGTCCATCAACATGGATTTCTTAAGGAAAGATCAACTACGACAAAACTTACAGAATTCGTGTCCAGCACCTTGTGTTGCCATCGTCCAATGGCTGTCGCTACTGATTTCAGCAAAGCTTTTCATAAAATCTCGCACGCGATTATGCTTTGGAAACTTAAAGCTCTGGCTTTCAAACTGAGTTTATTGCGTGGATCAAGTCGTACCTTGAAGAGTGTCAATATAAAGTAATTTTTAGATCCTCTGTTTCCAATTCTTTTACAGCCACATCTGGGGTCCCCCAGGGGAGCCATCTTGGTCCGCTGATTTTCATCCTAGCAATTAACGACGTGGATAACTTTATAAACTATTCTCGTCTACCAGTTTATGCGGACGACATAAAAAATGTTAAGGACATTTCTATCCCCGCTGACTCTTATGCACTTCAAATGGATTTGAAAACTTTTTCGACACTTTTCGTGTACAAACAATTTTCTTGTTCTAAATGTTGTCAAATGCCATGCTATCATATATTCTCGTAAGCGTCTTCCGACTACTTATTGAACTTAATTTATTGGCGACGAACCCGTTGCCGTGACTTAGGTGTCATTTGCGATAGAGAACTTAACTTAACTTAACTTCCGTCTCCACATCGAAAATATTATTAGTAGGGCTAATTCTGCTATCGGTTTCGTTAAACGCTGGTCGAAAGAATTCTCGAACCCTTACGTAACGAAGTCCTTCTACTGTATTTTTGTTAGACCGATTCTTGAATATTGTAGTCAAGTTTGATCTCTCTATCAGGGTACGCAAAAATATCGAATCGAGTGTGTCCAACGGAGATTTCTTCATTTTGCTCTCCGTGGACTACCTTGGTCCGACAGATATAATCTACCCCCTTATGAGCATCGGTTGTGCCTGTTGAGCATGCAATCACTCGAAAAACGTAGAAAAGTTGCTGATGTATTATTTGTACACCAGTTATTATCGGGCATCATTGATTGTCCTGCGCTGCTTCAAAAGATATCTTTCAACACCAATCCTCGTTCCCTTAGGGCAGTACCTCTTTGCCATCTCAAGTACCATCGTACTGATTATGGGCGAAATGAACCTGTATTTCGTATAACCAACGAGACCCTAAACACGTTTGATTTGTCTTTGGACTCGGCAGCAAGTGACCCTTTGATAACTAGAATTCTGGTCGACCTGAATTCTCTCTTAAGTTATTGGATCTTTCAATTATCTTCAGATATTAATTTTATCACAGAACTAAGATGGGGTCAAACAGTCGAATAGGTATCCAGGCTCTTGCTCTGTGTCTACTGCTAATCTGATTCTTGTTGAAAACATCTAGAACCCTTTTAGTATTCACCGAAATTGTAGAAGTCAGCATACCTCTGCTCTTGGAAACATGTGGCCTTAGGAAGGAGACTCAGTAGTGAGTGAGCTCGGCAGATTTTGACTTTCTTTCAATTAGAAGGAGAGATACTGCTGGTTTTGCTTTTATCAACGACCTCACACCAGGAGTTTACTTTCGAAGCACCATTTTTGACCCTTTTGGCATGAGCCAGTGATTTCCTCTTTTTCTCCGCAGCTGTTCGATCAAAAGATTTTTGAGGTCATCCGCTGCTTCTTGTACCTTCTAATGGAGAGTTTTGATTGTGCTGCGATACCAGTTGTACAGGGTGGGCCATATAGTGGTTTCTTTTAATTTATTGGTTATTTTGACACTGACAGTTGTTTCCCGGTAGAAATCTTGAGGGAAAGTCAGTATCAGTCTGCGGAACGAAATGAGTCGCTTTACATTTGAACAACGTTGGGAAATATTGAAAACTTATTTCCAAAGTGCTGCGTAGCCCAAGCAGTGCGTTTTTTTGAAATTAAGTTCTGGCCGAAATGAAGCACCCACCGCGACTGCTGTACGCAAGTTTGTGCAAAAAGTTCGTGAGATTGGTATGCTAGTGGATTCACTCATTGTCCCCGTCATCGAATGGTGCGCACAGATAAGAATGTGGCTGCTGTGGTCGAGTGTGTGAGACTTAATTCACGAATACCAATTCTCCATCGATCAACAGCTCAACATTTCACGCACTAGCCTGAGGTGAATTCTGCACAACGAGCTCGGATTATTCACTTACAAGGTCCAATTGCCTTAGAAAGCGAAGCCGCGCGACCATCCGCTTCGTTATCGCTTCGCAGTTTGGGCCTTTCGAGCAGCTTAAATTGGACAACGATTTTGGGCGAAAAATCATATTTTCTGACGAGGCTCATTTTCATCTCGGCAGCTACGTTAACAAACAAGATTGCTGCATCTGGGGCTCGGAAAACCCGCACGTTATTGTCGAGAAGCCAATACATCCACATAGAATGACAGTTTGGTGCGGATTGTGAGGTGGTGGCCTTTTTTCTTCGAAAATAAGGGTGGGAACAACGTTTCGGTCAACAGTGGGCGTTACAGAGCCATGTTAACCGACTTTTATTTTTTTTTACTGAAATTGACGACATGGATTTGTACAACCTCTGGTTCATGCAGGATGACGCGCCATGCTACACAACCCATGCCACAATCGATTTTTTGCGCACCAAATTCCCAAATCGTGTTATCAGCTGTCTTGTGCGATGTCAATTACCCTCTTCGGAGCTGCGATTTGTTCCTTTTGGGATTTTCTTTGTTGGGAACCGTGAAGGAGCGATGTTATGCTAACTGTCCGGAAACGATTAAAACACTTAAGGCCAATATTATCTAAGTAATCCGTGAGCTACAGCCCGAAACCATCAACAAGGTCTTGAAAAATTGGGGTGACAGAATGCGCTACTGCGAAGCCAGTTGAGGCAGCCACGTTGTATTTTGTAATTAATGGGAATATATGTCATAATACATGAAAAAAATTAAATTTTGTTAATTTTATTGCATTTTTAGAAAGAAACTTGTATAGAATACAATAGCGAGCGATACAATTTGTAGGAGACAGTAATAAAGCGAAGTCAGTTGAATCGCTTGAATACCGACGTCTTCCATGCCCTTCTTTTATCGTTTTAACAAACCATGCTCAAGTGAGTTAGCCAATTGCAGTCCTCCCCTTCATTACTTCACCCGAAATACTCGTCTCTCCAGGAATGCTAACCAGTTTACTCGGATAAACCACGCTTTGTAAACGCATCACATAAATATGGAATGCTCCTTCTAACCGTTCCCACTCACTACAATCCGCAGACATTTAAGACTGCTGAGGTATCTGCTCTCCCTTCCTCCCTCTACACCTTCGGCTAGTGCTGTGTTCCGATTCCAGACACTTAAGGGTATTCGTAACTCCCCTTGCGAGCGCAAATTATAAAAAAAAACCCTTTACACGAAAAGGAGGTTAGGATGCGGTAAGTGATTTCAAAAGGACTCAACCCATAGGTTAGGTTAGGTTTTGGAAGGGGAGTGTGATGTTGAAAACATCACTTCCACTCGGAGGCCATGGGCCCATTGTGAATCTCTTCAATTGCGGAGTACACAATCTAAAAACCTATCCTGTCACGTAATGGCTGAAACCACCCCGTACTCTTTATACATTTTAGAAGATCCGATATTTTTGCATTCGCTAAGTCCGCAGCCTCTGTGAAGAATCTTTGGCTCAACGAAGCTAGGTGCCGATTCTGGAGAGCTGGGCGGTGACAAAGTAGATGTTGGATTGTCTTGGTCTCCTCCTCATCTCCGCAATTTCGGCAGAGATCGCTGGATTCCGCATTATATTTCCAGAGCATTGCTCCAATGGGGCAGTGTCCCGTGATCACTCCGACGAGCATATGAATCGAGTTTCGGTCCAAAGCCAGAAGCTTCTTCGTTTTGCCGTAGTTAAGCCTTGGCCACGTTGATCTTGTCGTGTGACATTAATTTCTTGTAAGCCACGTCGAGTCGGACTCTTTTTGTATTGTTTCGTTTATGATCGCACTGATTGGTGGTCGTAGTGACTTGTCCGCTTCGCTGATGTCCATTTCAGACCCTTGTCTGGCCAGTTCGTCCGCTCTCTCGTTCCCAGCAATTGAGCTGTGGCCCGGAACCCAGTAGAGTTTGACCTTGTGGTGGCTGATGGACCTCAGTGAGTCGCGGCTATTCATAACAGCCTTTGATCTCGTTGTACAGGATCCTATTAACATCAGTGCAGCCTGGCTGTCTACAAAAATTGTGATATCCGATGGTGGGATATCGTTTACCTGTATGTGTTTAGTTGCTTTCTCTATTGCCAGGATCTCTGCTTGGAAGACACTGCACAAGTTAGGGAGTCTAAATGATTCCTTTTTATGCTCCTTTATGCTTTAGGTCTCCGAGTAGAATCCGGCCCCAGTACCTGTGTCCATTTTGGATCCGTCGGTGAAAAGGGTAATCTCGTGGTCGTTTATAACGCCATTCGATAACCACTTGTCTCTGTCGTGGTATAGAATTGGTACCTTGAGGGAGAAGTCATTATGGGGAGATATATAGTCAGTTGTAGCTACGAGGCTACTGGAACCATGTTTCTTTCCCAGATCGTCTATTGTCCTGATTATGGCCGCATGTCCATAGTTGGCTTGTTTCCAAAAAGTGGACTCCCTTAGTCTGTGAGCACGAACGAATAAGTCGAGGGGAAGGAAATGAAGTATCATGTCCAGCTCTGCTTGCGGCGTGCTTCTTAACACTCCCGTTGTACAAACAGCTTCTGACCTTTGTTCTTTGTTGAGCATGCTCAAATAGCTTTTTGAGTTTTTAGGGTTATAATGGGTCTGATGATTGCTGTGTACATCGAGTGTAGATGACGATTTTAAGGATTTATGCCTTTCTCCATGAAGATTTTAAGGATTTTGTTAACTGTGACTTAACCCTTAAAAGTTGGCCCAATCAACATGGTTCCCTACAATTGTTATCCGCTTGAATATAAAATATCTAAAAGTTCACCAGAAATTAATACTTGCTTTTAGTTACAAATTTGTGAGATTGCTGTGCTGTTTATTCGCGGCGCACTTACCACGGGTCCATCAGCTAAATTCAATTGCATGAAATGTTCAGAGGTTATTCCATGAGTGCACTTGAAAGGGAGAACCCCTTCAGCCCTGCCAGACGTCAGCTGGCTCCATTCATCAACTGCATTCACCATTTCATGCCTAACCTTCAATTCTGAATAGAGACTAATGACACACGCTTTTTTTAAAAGTCACGGCTCTCCCGCTCGGTGGGCTAATAGACACGTTAACCGGATGCGCAAGCATCGAAAATGCCCAACAATGCCGGCTGTTCAGTAACATTACCGGCGCGTCGTTTCGATGCAGCTGAACATTACCAGGCAACAGCTAAGCACTCACAATATACAATATAACTTATGTTAGTTTACGGTTGGTGAGTGAATTAATTGCGATCTGCCACCGATGGCGTGCGGCTATCTCGCGAGGCACGAATGTCGCTGTGCTGTGTGCGTATGTCTGCTCGAAAGGCGGCTCCAGAATGGGGCGTCACAGTGAAAGTAAAAGTCAAGAGCGTTCAGCACAAACCGACTTAATTGATACTTTCTTCTGAGAGTGCTCTCGAGGAAGCAGTTGCTGTCGGGCAACTCGGCGTATTATTAGTGAGCGGCTGGCCGGCCTACCAGTTGGTGGTAAATTATT
This sequence comes from Myathropa florea, assembly GCA_930367185.1. Classification (NCBI taxonomy): domain Eukaryota; kingdom Metazoa; phylum Arthropoda; class Insecta; order Diptera; family Syrphidae; genus Myathropa; species Myathropa florea. The sequence continues at coordinate 38,335,531 of OV884004.1, read as the reverse complement.
TCAGATATGACATTAGCTGTGCTTCTTGGAATATCTCGAGCGGGCGTGAATTTATGTGCCTAGGATGCTCACGGATACTGTTTCACTGGCGTCACTGTTCGACCTTCAACTTTATGCGGGACTTGTCGAGCTGATGTAACAGGAAAAGTTTTTTGTTCCCATTCACAGCTGCAAATGTTGAGAAAAGAGGAACAATTAATTTCTTGTGAAGTGAGTAAATGTCCATAATGTTGCAAAAAAGCAAAGGACCACTTTTTGGTCAATCTTGAGAAAGCAGGAAGGAACAAGAATTAGCAGTTGGTAGCGACTTATTTATCGAAATGTAGTCGGAGGCAGCTAATCGGCTGTAACTAATGGCAAAATCTCCAGGCAAATCTACGACCAACAGGAACTAGAAGTTAAAATAGCACCCAAAACAACAAACAAATCAGTAGACATGAGTTCGGGTGAGTAACCCATGAGCATTCAGCCAGCATTTAGGAGACTTTAAGTGGAAATCGAAAGTTAACAGCCTAAATCCAATAGCAACCAGTTCACATCCGGTTGCCATCAACTAGCGTCATGGGCCAATACCTAGAATCAAATGACAAAAGTTATTTAGCTGCAATCAATCAGCAGACAGCAGCGTGTGAGTATAATTCAATAAACAGTGCCCGTACCAGTCACCTGTGGGATGCTATAGGACATGAGCTACCATTTAGCACCCAACACTAACTAGAAATTTGTCAGCAAATACCAATCACCAGCTGATAACCAAAACACTCTCAGGGCAATGGAAAGAAACCAAAAGACGGCTTAAACCGTCCAGTAGACAGTCACCAGCGTGCAACCAACAGCTAGTAGCTATTGGATAACGGTCAGAAGATAGTAGCCAACAGCGAGCTATTAGCATCTAACTAAAGCGGCAGGCAGTGGTAAACAGAATGACCCAAAAGTGGAAATTTCCACTCACCAGATAGCGTATAGCAAAAACTGACCCAAACCAAATGAATGTACTCGCATGTCAATGAAAACTAATCAGCTCAGGAGCCATCAACTAATGGCTTCGATAACTTAGAGCCTGCAGCCATTTCCAAACAGTCAACCTTCCAGTTCCCAGCAGTGATCAATCAGTTACCTTTCAACGATCGCCCGACAAGTCTTTTCGCAGAAGCCAAAGGCGAGCCATTAGCCAGCAACAAATGGCAAATAAATAAGTGGCCACACTTTCTTTTGGCAGAAGGAGTTAATAACCCTTGGCCCACTGCTATAAGCGGTAGCCAAAACACTTCACTCACTAATTAATGAACTGCATGAGGTGACGAATGATTAATCTCTTTTTGGGTTGCTAATGTCGGCGATCGTGACTAGGCCAAGTTCACCATCACCATTATCATAGCAATGAATGTCTTCACTGATCCTGACATCAAGCTAGGTACCGTCCACTACCTGTATTCGGGTCTATCCGGAAAATTTCTGTGTGATCAGTGTAAGATCTATAACAAGAAAAAGTTCCCTGTTGGTTCCTTTTCGATCAAAGGAGCTATGAATAAGTTCATGTACCGAAGTTGAACAAATTATATTTTTGTCCCAATATCTGCTCCTGAGTAGGCCTCAAGACGTGGCAATATGCCTTTTCGCTAGCGACAGAGAATTTTTAGCCGTCTGCTCATGGTCGCCATATATTCTGCTGATGGTCTCCAGTAAACTGCAGCTAAGCAAGAGTCACATAGAATCCAGTTAACGGTTGGATTGGATTTTTCGATGCTCAGACTTTCATTTGAATGATCAATCACTCGAGCATGAACATATTTGCTTTCGGTTGGGCTCTGTTGCATGCTACAGGGATATGAAACGATTGGAAAATAATTTTATTAAATAAAACAAAAACGGTGTGAGGTATAAAATCGATTCTGGTTTTATTTTAAATCTACAGGGTGGGCCAAGTACAAGTTTATTTTTAAAAATATAATAAAATGAACAAAATGAAATTAAATTCCATGTATTATAGCTCTATTATTAAGAACAAACATTCCAATTAACTATGAAATACAGCGTCGTTTGAGTGGCTTACGCGGCTGGCTTCGCAGTGGCGCATTCTGTCACCCCAATTTTCCAGGACCTTGTTGATGGTTTCGGGCTGTAGCTCACGGATTGCTTGGATGAGATTGGTCTGAATCAGAAGTGTTTGAATCGTTTCCCATCGACATGCTAATTTTGAAGATCTGAAAACGCAGTTTTAAAGACATCAATGTAAGCATTAAGAAATGATAAATTTCAAAATATTTTATGTTGAAATTTTGAGATATCTAAGATTTAAAATGATAACCATATTCATTTTCACACATAAGTCTCATGATATGTTCGACCACTCTATGCGTTGATGAGTGTTATCTTTTAGAGAGATCTCAACCCCTAAATGCCCAACAGCAGTGTACACACGCATTGCAGGCATCATCACTGATTGGGTATGGATGGAAGGGATTTTCTGTGTTGGATAAACTTGGGTAGAGATGTAGGTATATGTATGGGTGGATGCTTGTTTGTTGTTGCATGAATGTAGTAATGAATAGTTGATTTGGGTTGAAGTTAGAAGAAAATTAAATTGAAACAGTTTGGAAACGTCGTTTGATATTCAAAAATCATCCATCAATATTATGCGACAGAACCTTCCCCGTGCGAGTTCAACTCGCACTTGCCCAGTTTATTTGAAAAAAAGTTTTGGCCGAAATGAAGGTCCAACTGCGACTGCTGTACGCAAGTTTGTGCAAAAATCAATCGTGAGATTGGTATGCTAGTGGAAAACAGTCATAGTTCTCGTCTTCGTACGGTGCGCACAGATGAGAATGTGGCTGCTGTGGCTGTGGCCGGGAGTGTGAGACTCAGTTTACGAACATCAACTCCCCATCAATCTCAACAGCTCAACATTTCACGCTCACAACTAGACTGAGGAGAATTCTGCACAAAGATCTCGGATTATTCGAGTAGTCAAGGTCCAATTGATTCAACAATTAAAGTCGCACGACCATCCGCTTCGTTACCACTTCGCAGTTTGGGCCTTAAAGCAGCTTGAATTGGACAACGATTTTGGGCGAAAAATCATCTTTTCTAAAGAGGCGCATTTTCATTTCGGGGGCTACGTTAACTAACGAAATTGCCGCATCTGGGGTTCGGAAAACCCGCACATTATTTCCGAGAAGCCAATGCAGCCACAGAGAGTGACAGTTTAGTGAGAATTGTGTAGTGGTGGCATCATTGGACTATTTTCCTTCGAAAATGAGGCTGGGAACAACGTTTCGGTCAACGGTGGGCATTACAGAGTCATGTGAACCGACTTTTTTTTACTGAAATTGAAGACATGGATTTGCACGTTCTATGGTTCACGCAGGATGACGCGCCATGCCACACAGCCCATGCCACAATCGATTTTTTGCGCGCCAAATACCCAAATCGTGTTATCAGCCGTCTTGGCGATGTCAAGTGCTCGCCTTAGAGCTGCGATTTGACCCTTTTGGACTTTTTTTTTGTGGGGTGAACGACAGTGAAGGACCGATGTTATGCCAACAATACGGAAACGATGTAAGTACTTAAGGCCAATATCATCCAAGCAATCCGTGAGCTACAGTCCTAAAACATCAACAAGGACTTGGAAAATTGGGGTGAAAGAATGCGCTACGGTGAAGACAGCCGAGGCAGTTACTTGAACGTTCTTATTAATAAAGCCACAATACGTGGAAAAAATGAAATTTTGTTCATTTTATTGCACTTTTAAAAATAAACTTGTATTTGGCCCACCCTGTACAGTCGCTTTTACATCAATTCATAACTTCAGTCACTCCAATCAATAAACTTAGAAGGGAGAGTCTGGCAGCATTCTTTAATCTTTGACGCACTAACTGCATATTAAAAATAAGTTTTTTAGATACAAATTTTAATTAAAAAATGTATTCAATATTGACACGACGTCCCTCAACGCCTTTAAATTAATGCAGGCATTTCTAGGAAAACGAATTCGATGATTTAACTTTTTATTAAATCCTTTGATCGCCCACACAGTTCAAACCAAAAAAACGCTTCCAAGAAGTCGCAATCTGTAGAAAAAGATACAAGAGTCTAAGACAATTAACAATAATCGCTGTCTGTTCCCTAAAAATAGAAACGAACAAACGACCATGTTCGACATAAAATTAAGACATCCGCCTGGTAAGCATCTCCTCGCAAGGAAAAACCAGTTAATCAAACCTCAAACCCTGCTCCAACCAGAGAGCGATTTTTGGCACTGTCATCACAAGGAAAAATACTGAACCATACTCGCACATCGACTGTCGCCAAACCCATCTCCAGATCCGCACAAAGACCGAAAATAAACCCCCAACCCTTAAGACGATGTTACTTTGCGTATCGTTTGTCGGCAGTTTTTCTCCGCAGGACCTCATGCCAACACCCACCCGAGAAGGACCAAGAACAAACCCCAAACCACCTCGCGGGCTACACCACTTTGAGCAAATATTTACTTTTCATTTCGGCTGGGTCCGAAGGTCTGTTTACCCAGCGTGAATCGATACACCCCCAACCGCACCTGCACCACCGCCGCCATTGCAATTTCATCTTAAATTCACAATCAGGCAGCAGGTAGGGAGCTGTGTAGCTCCCATTTCAAGCCCCATTAAGGTGCTGTGAGTGTCTAATGTGCGAGCAAATGTTTACGTAAGCTCTGCTGACGCTGCAGCTCAGTCGCCGACCGGTGCTGGTGTCCGATTCCAGCGCCTTCTCCCTGCCAGCCCGCAATTAAGGGTAAACGACCGATGTAAACGACAGCTGCCTCAATTGCCGTGTAAACTGCACCGCGACAAGTCGGGGAACGATTGTAATCGGCGGGAAACTATTTCCAAATGGGCATACATCCGACGAGTGTGAGGCACAGACTGGCTGGGGTTATGGGTGAGATGCGACACGACAGTCCCCGGGTCGTGTGCAGCCGTGAGTGGCGTGGCGGCCTCTTCGCCGGTTCACCTACAAAGCGGCTTCATTGGCAGTGAAATTCACAAAACGTGTCGTTTGTGGGCGCACGAGGAGAGGGGCGCGGCTGGGTGGTGGAACAATCGGAGCAGGTATTCGCAGTGATGTAATCCGGTTCGGGTGACACTGCTCTCACTGAGATAGGTATCAGCGTGGCGATGCTAATTGAAATGATTGCTATCCACGACTTTATGGGGTACGGCAGAGAATGCCTGCAGACTGACTCTGGTTCGAAAAGTTAGAACGACGTGTCTGGACGGTAGATGGGAGGGTGGCGAAGAAAATGGCTTTTGGGATCTCGTTACGAGTGAATGTGTCGTTGAATGTTGCAAGAATGGAACAGGTGCAACCTGTGAAATACTGCGTGTCGTAATTTTAAGTTGTGCAAGGACCAATGGGCTGTCGTCTGGGTGTCAGCACCAAAGGTCAGGATGCCCTTGCAAGACCTGGTTTCGAGGCCAGCCTTGTGCTTAAGTTATGCAAGAGCAGTCCTCGACGCATGAGCTTGGGAAACATTTTCAGGGAATGTTGTAATCAGTTTAAATACCCAATCCTCTTGAGGGAATGAAGGCATCATGCTGCTTCGAACTAAACGGTTTAAGGTTGGTAGGTAGGTTAAGGTGGATAATAGTGCACTTAGACCAGTGAAGCTAGACTTTTCCACTTGAAGTAAACCATTTGCAGATTTCGATAAAGCGTAGTAGGCAGCTGATAGGTCCTAGCGGAGTGAAGCACCCAGGTTGAGCAAAGGTGGATTGGAAAGCCCTAGCTGGTAAGAAGAACAGGTCTGTTGAGGACCCCTCGAACGACCCTAAAAGGCAAGAAACCGAAAAAAAAACAACAGGGAAATTCGGAAAGCCGGGGGCAGCGAAGAAAATCCCAGGAAGGCCGACCCCAAGATACCATATAGCGAGATGTCTCGATATCCGTTGCAGTTAGTTGTAGTGGATTTCGGTATTCCTTCGAATGTGGCAAAAAGGTAGAGGCAGCACTAGCCAAAGCAACTTTTGACCACATTCGCAAGAATGCCGGCCAGAACGCTCCAAGATATGGAAAGGACAAGTGGCATAAAGGAGTTTTAATTCTGGACTGCAAGGACCAATGGTCAAATGAGTTTGCTAAAACGGCGTTTAGTAGATTACAGATCTGGGAGGGAGCAGCACTGAAAGCGGTCCCCCTAGAGGAGATCCCCAAAGCACCGAAGGCGAGACTCTGCATTCCAGACTTAGGACTCAAAAAGCGGGAAGTCCTTAACTTCCTCCAAGCCCAAAACCCCTCGATCCCGATGCAGGGAAGGGAGGTCATCAGCGAGGAGGAACCTAAGGACGGGAGCCGTGGATATACATAGAAGTTTAAGTTTTCCACGGTTCAAACTTTTTGGGCACAATGTACTCATAGTGGTGTAAGTGAGCCGCTGACATGTTTTATGCCAGCAAGGGCATCCGTTTACCTAACCTAACCTAACTGATGAAAAAATCCTACCTCCAGTCAAGGAAGTAGTCCTCCCACCCAATATTGAAGTATTCGGGACAATTATTAAAAAGGAACGTCTCAAATCTGCACTGGATTTCGACAAGCTAAAAATCGATCGAATGAACATACGAGTAAATGCTCCAGACAAGGGAGTCTTCGAATGCGACCCTCCTGGTACTAGAAGAAGAGAAAGACAACACCTTCGGTATAAATACAAATGGTCTTGATGACTGAAAGCAGCATGGCCCGGATCGACAGCAATGGAAGACGGCAGTTGCTCAGACACAGACCCTCCCGTGTTCGTTGGCCTTATAAGTACCTGAGTATTTTAGACCCACCCAACAGGAGATCTCATTTTAAATTGGCCCTCATTCTTCAACGGCCATTTGAAAAATCATTAATTTCGATAAGAAAAAGTAAGGAGTTATAAATAAACTGAGTACCCGCACAGCATGTTGTTCCAGTTCACAGGAACTGGGCTTTTTGCATCACATTTTCCGGCATGGTCCAGTTGACACAAGAATTAAAGCTAACAAACCCCGCACACGCCGTGCTTTCGCTGGAAATAAATGCACAAGGTCATGATTTTGAGTGACGAGTCTAATTTACATTTTCTTGGTAAGTAAACAAACAAAGCTGTAGTAACTAGTGTTCCGAAAACCAACGACAAATAGTGGAGCAACCTCTCCATCTACAACGTATGCCAGTTTGGCGCGGTTTTAAGGCTGAAATGTCGTTCATTTACATACATTCGAAAAAACGATAGTGGGACCGTTTCAATGAATCGATTGTTTTACCGAAGGATGTTAATTGCCTTTTCTGCCCGAAAATTTATGCTGCCTGCTGTTTAAAAATAGAGAAATTGAACCTCTGAATTGTGCTATCTGTAGAGTTCTTGCTTTGTGACTATGTTAATAATAAAGTCTACGTTAATGTTGTTGTGGGCGCGCGGCGTAGTGGGTAGGTGGGTCGACTCCTACGCTCGATGTTCTCGGTTCGATTCCCGTAAAAACACCAACCATTTTTTCACGGTTCCACCTCTTTCGGGTCACTGACAATACTCAAAGAGTATAACTGTCTAGAAGTAGCTTCTCAATCTCGCCGTTCGGAGACGGCATTAATCTGTAGCGCTGCCATTATTATTATTATTATTAATTAACCATCGATTCATGCGCGTAAAGAAAGTGTCAGAGCTGTTATTCGCGAAGTACAGGGTGGTCCATCTAGTGTTTTTTTTAAATCATAGGTTATTTTGACACTGACAGCAGTTTACCGCTCGAAATCTTGACAGAGAGTCAGAATCATATGTACCCCCGCGGTTGAGTCGCCTTACATTTGAACACCGTTGAGAAATATTGAAAACTTATTTCCAAAGTAAGTGCTGTGCAGCCCAAATAGTGCGTTTTTTTAAAAAGAAATTTTGGGCGAAATGAACCGCGACTGCTGTACGCAAGTTTGTGCAAAAGGATCGTGAGTTTGGTATGCTAGTGGACAACACTCATGCACTCATGGTCCTCGTCGTGGTACGTGGCTGCTGTGTCCGAGAGTGTGAGACCCAATTCACGAACATCAACTCGCCATCGATCTCAACAGCTCAACATTTCACGCTCACGCACTAGCCTGAGGAGAATTTTGCACAAAGATCTCGGATTATTCGCTTCAAGGTCAATTGACTCAGCAATTGAAGGCGAGTGACCATCTGCTTCTTTATCGCTTTGCAGTTTAGGCCTGCACTAAGCAGCTTGAATTGGACAACGGTTTTGGGCGAAAAATCATCTTTTCTGACGAGGCGCATTTTCATCTCGGGGGCTACGTTTACAAACAAAATTGACAGTGACAGTTTGGTGCGGATTGTGGAGTGGTGGCATCATTGAACAATTTTCCTTCGAAAATGAGGCTGGGAACAACGTTTCGGTCAACGGTGGGCAGTTACAGAGCCATGTTAACCGACTTTTTTTAAACTGAAATTAAAGACATGGATTCGGACGACCGCTGATTCATGCAGGATGGCGCGCCATGCCACACAACCCATACCACAATCGATATTTTGCACACCAAACTCCCAAATCGTGTTATCAGCTGTCCTGGTGATGTCAATTGGACGCCTCAGAGATGCGATTTGACCCCTTTGGACATCTTTTTTGTGGGGAACGTTGAAGGTCCGATGTTATGCCAACAATCCGGAAACGATTCAAGCACTTAAGGCCAATATCATCCAAGCAATCCGTTGGTTGAGCTACAGCCCGAAACTATCAACAAGGTCTTGGAATGGAAAATTGGGGTGACAGAATGCGCTGCTGCGAAGCCATCCGAGGCCACCGCTTGAACGACGTTGTATTTCATAATTAATGGGAATGTTTTCTTCTTACCAATAAAGCCGTAGTACATAGAACAATTTAATTTTATTCATTTTGTTCTGTTTTTAAAAAGGAATTTGAATTGGCCCACCCACAGGTACAGGCTGTGGAAAGATGAACTTCAGAGTCTTCCTAGTCTGTGCTAGTATTTTCCAAGTGCAAATTCTTGCTTTATGAAAAGCTTGTCTATCCAGATTAAAGCTATTGCTTCTGGGTACATATCCTCGAAGTTAGTCAGAGAGTAACGCAATGAGAAATCCTCAATAGCGAAACAGTCTAAGTTTGTTAGCAGGACCGGCCGTGAAGAGGGTGCATATTCTACTCGTAATGGTCAAGGGTTATTAAAATAGATACACTCCAGATTGTGATCAACATTCAATTATATCATTACTTTCCTTGCGAGTTTTTTGTCAAAAAGGTTTAGTATACTTAATTTTAATTGCTTGGTATCAATTAACAAGAAGGAAATAAACATTTACCATGGACCGAAATAGTCATTACACCACAGAAGAGAAAGTTTTGGTTCTGTCGCACAGACAAGAAGGAAAATCTCTGCTCTCTCTCTCTCGAAACTTCATTTTGTTTATTTTTTTTTAAATCTGCAATCCCAAAAGAAAATTTCAAGGCAGCTCGAAAAAAACGACCTCAGTGGATGATCGCCATAAAATAATGTTATCAAAAAGTGACCGTTTTAAGTCATAAAAAGCGATTTCCGCAGAAATTGACAACACCGTTAGTGCTCCGACAGTTAGTGGTCGCTTACAAAAAGCCAAACTTCTCGAACGAATAGCTAGGGAAGTTATTCTAGTGAAGAAAAAAAAAATATTGGGCATGAGGCTACATTGTATTATTTGCCATGACACATGCAAATTGGACGAGCGATATCGGTGAAGAAAAATGGCGAAATATTTTGCTGAGCGACGAAACAAAGATTAGTCTCTTTGGGAATGCCTGTGAAAAGAATGAAGGACTTTTCAAACCAAGGAATTCCATAACCGTTGCACAAAAAATACAGTGAAAAATTAAGCCGGCAACATAATGGTCTGGGTATGTTTAACTTAGAATGATGTTCGTCCAGTATTCCAGACTACATGGAATATGGCGGCAGCTGAGTACAGAGACATTTTGCAAATGGTAATGCTATCATACGCCAAGGAAAACATGCCTCTGCGTTGGGTTTTTCAGCAGGATAACGACCCATAGCATACTTCCACATTAGTAAAAAAAAAATGCTTTGTAAGGTGAATTTTTTTGATCAGGTTGGTTCATTGGTTCACCTCACAACGGTTGTTGCGATGGATATCCAGGGGGCGCCACTTGGAGGCTGTATGTCAATTTGACCTGTGCAATAACAGGGATCGTTGCTGGCATCTCGCCAAGTAGGTAAGTAAGTGCGGTCAACAACTTTGTATGCGCAGGTCCTACCTCCCTAAATGTCTAGAAAAAGCTGCTCAAAATTGACGCTCGGAGTCGGCATAAAACTGTAGGTTGCCTCCACTCGTCCGAGAACAATAGAACGCACAACACCAGTGGTTACTGAGAAGCTAGGCTCATGTCCACTTCGGACTGTACCGTCGCCATTATTATTATCATCATTCATTGCTCATCGTTTGCAACTTCACCAAATTCTATATTAAACTCCCTTGGAATAGGCACACGCCATGATTTTTTTTTGTTTAGCTCATATGTGCAAATATTTAAGGCCTACATCAAACTCGTAAGCCTATGCCAATTTGGGTCTTCCAAGGTCTTTTGGGAATAATCTTTCCGACCTTTAATGTCAAGAACGTTTTTAGACATGGCAACAGGTTCACGTTGGCATATAATTCATGAGGCTATTAAAATCTCAGAGGAGTAACCTAATAAAAGTCCGCTGGGCAACAAGAATAGCTTGGGTATTGGTAAGTGGAACGGTGCCAACTTGTGGATGTTTGACTGAACTCATCGGTGGATGTGGTTATTGCCCTCTATTTTATGCACAGTTTGATTGCAGTCACTAATTAAGCATCTATGTAAGAGAAAAGAGAAGAAGGAACAATTGTTGTGATAGAAGAAGACAGACATGATGTGGCAATGATATTAAAAGGGAAGTGATGAGACAGTACAAAATATGGTCAGTGCTTTTATTTTATCCGGACACAGCTTAAAATACATCATCATCATCACTGATTGGTGCTACGGTCCATAGTGGACACGGGCCTCAGAGAACATGTCTGCCCATCTCTTGTAGCCTTTGTTTTATGTGGTTTCAATTAAGCAGGGTCAGCTTATTTGTTTTTTTAAGGCTGTGTATGCCGCTTACCACAAAGATCTAGAAAAAAAACCTGGTTTGATGATGAGCTGTTGAACTATGAGCGCTCTTCGTGAGCTCTGCGAACAGAAACGAAGGGAAGAGACCAGGCTTCTTAGGAAGAAAAAGAAAACAGCATGTGAAGCGCGCGGACGAGGAAATAGAAAGGCAGAAATAGTGTTGAAAGTTTTACCAGAGGGTGAACCTTTATCGAATGGATAACAACCGAACGGAAAGTACCGAAGTCTGCCCGGGGTGAAGGTGGACAACTTGTGGTAGAGTCGTGCTCAATACTGAGAATTTAGAAGAATCATTTTAGGAGGCTGTTAAATGGCGACATAAAGGCACGAATACTGCTGTCAGGTAGAAGACTTCACTCAACTTGAACGATTATAGACGAGAATTCCGTCCACCCGATTTAGACGAGGTCAAGAAAGCGATATTGGGACTGAATATTAACAAAGCTGATGGGGCAGATGGCTTATCTGCTGAAATTTTTAAAGCAACTGGAGATAATCTAGTTGACCATCATTAAGATATCTTCGGAGGAAAGCATGCCCGATGAGTGGAATCTCAGTATCATTTGCCTGATCCACAAGAAAGGAGACCCATTTGACTGTGGCAACTATCGAGGGATAAGTCTCCTTAACATAGCGAATGAAATCTTTTCTGCCGGTCTCTGTGAACGTCTGAAACATTTCATCACCAATCTGAGGTTCGTATCAGTGAGGTTTCAGGCCAGGAAAATCCACCATCGATCAAATCTTCGCACTACGGCAGACCCTGGAAAAGACCCAAGGAATGAAAATCGACGCTCTCCACCTATCGCCGATTTCAAGGCCACATATGATAGCGTGCATAGAGAAGAGCTATACAGCGCGATGTCTAATTTTGACATTCCTGCCAATCTCGTCAGACTCGGTAACGAACTCACCGAGACCTTCAATGTCACCGTCAAGCCCTGTGGTTATAGACCCGGGGTAGTTATGTTCCCAAAAAGGGAAAGTCGGTCTTCTGTCTTGCGGTAGATCGGGCGCTTGTCCCAGGACGCACGCAATGGCCGACTTACATACTAGGTTAAGTGTAGTATAGGTGTAGTTGTAAGTTTTATAGTTTTATATAAAAATAACTTTGTACGAAAAGTAAAAAAAAAAAAAAAAAAATTGTATATATGGTACAATAATTTGTGCTGCTGATGTTGTGGGGTTAGGTTAGTTAAGGTAGTATGTAAGTTAGTATGTAAGTTAGTGTTAAGTGTTTTTAAGAAAAACGTACAGCCACTAAGTTTTTTTTTTTCAGTTTTCTTAGTAATGAATAGTTATATAATAAATTAATACTGTTTTAGTTAAAATAAGTAACTCGGTTAGATTAGGTCGAAAGACATTAAGATTAGTTTTAGATTAGCTTAGAGTGCCTGTGAAGGGCCAGTAGGTTATAGTTCAAATATCTGTTAACATTAAAAACTAGTTTAAGCATTTTTGTCCCTAGTATTTAAGATATCATGAATAACAATAAAAAAAAATGCAAAAAAAAAAAAAAAAGCCTTCAATGTCAAAAAAGATTTTAGACAAGGTGACGCACTGTCATGCGATGTCTTTAACATCGTTCTTGAGAAGATCGCGCAAAACTCAATGGCCAACACAAGAGGCAAGAGAGACATGTCAGATCTTCCAAAAGTCTGTTCGACTGCTAGCTTATGTGGCTGACATTGACGTAATTGGGCGAACACAGCGAGCCGTCGTTGAGGCGTTTGCTGGCATTGAAATGGATCTAAAATGGGTCTGGCGGTAAACGAAGGCAATACCAAGTTTATGCTGTCATTGAGAAAGGACGCACAACATCGACGACTTGGCTGGAACGTCACCATAGGCAGCTATAACTTTGAGGTAGTTAAGAATTTCGTCTACCTTGGCTCCACGGTATATAGTACAAACAACATCAGTACCGAGATGAAATGCAGAATAACTCTTGCCAACCGCTGTTTTTTTGGGCTCAAAAGGCAATTGAGTAATAGAGCCCTCTCTCGGAAGACCAAGCTGACTCTATACAGGACCTTGATCATCCCAGTCCTGCTTTCCAGCGTAGAGGCATGGAGAATATCCCAAGCTGATGAACAGACTATTCGCCTTTTCGAGAGAAAAGTTCTGTGTGCGATCTTTGGTCCTGTTTGCGTTGATGGCATTTGGAGGAGAAGGTTCAACCACGAACTGTATGGGCTGTACAGCGACATGAGTCTAGCCAGGCGTCTAAGATGGCTAGGCCATGTAGAGCGTATGGACAACTTAGCTCCGGCCCGAAGAGTCTTCGACTTTGAGTCTGTGAAACAATGCATCAGAGGACATCCACGTCTAAGGTGTCGCACGCAAGTGGAGAGAGACCTCAAACAACTTGGCTAGCAAAAGACCGTGGTAGCTGGCGAGGTTGTTGGTTGAGACCCATGTCTACCCCGCCACTAAAAGAAGGAGAAGTATGTCACTGAAGACCAGGTATTCTCTTACCGCGTTATCACTCAAGGTTGGGGTCTCTTAATTATAAAATCTGAGTGTTTAACTTAATATAATAATAATGGCAGCGCTACAGTCCGAGTTGGATCTGGGCCAAACTTCTCAGCAACCACTCGTGTTGTGCGTGCTATTGTTCTCTCACGACTAGAGGGGATCTGCAGAGTTGACGACCCCGAACGGCGAGATTGAGAAGCTATTTCTAGACAGTTATACTCTTAGAACATTGTCAGCGGTTCGAAAGAGGTGAACCCGTAAATATATGAAAGGTGTTTTTCCGAGATTCGAACCTTAGAACTCGAGCGTAGGACTCGACGCGCCTACCTACTACGCCACGCGTCCGCAGGTGTCGAACTTAGTTGTAGTATAATAAAAATAGTTTTAAGGGAGATGTTTGTAGTGATTAAAAATCCCGCATTACTATGAGCGAACAGTCTTCATAGTGTCTCATGAAGATTTATACAAAATTTCACAAAAAGAAAGATAGTCGAAGACTTTCCTGGTCAGAGGTTGTGTGATGCTGGCCCTAAAAGGGCCGGTCACTTATGATTTATCAGCATAGAAATGCGACTTAAGGAAACCGCCAGAGAAAGTTTAATGGGATTTCGATTGCAGATTCAAGGCGCTTTTGGGTGAGATAACCACGCGCTCAAATCGGTTGCGCAGTGAACACATTGTGACATAAGCTGTGTGACACGTAGCGCCGTCCTCTGGAAACCACATGCCACAAACATCCATATCATAGTCCAAAAAAATTGGTTATCTTTGATCGATAGCGTTTTCCGTTGATAGTGATGGCAATGTCTTAGAGAGCTGCATGAATGCATTCATTTTCTTTTTCTAAAATTGTGCAGTACTTCCGTGTCACTATTCATTGTCATTTTTCAACAAGCTGTACACTGAAATCGAATATCCCACCATGAGAGACAAATACTGTACACTGCTTGATTACCTGATAGCAAGATGAGTGCACTATTCACTCTCTCTGAAACATATGAATGTTTTGAGCGATTTCATATGAGTGCAATGTTTACTGCAGAAAATAAACTGAGTACACTGAGTGCACTGAATACAATGAGTGCATAATTTAGTAAGCGAGTCTTGACTTGTTTATTTTGCTTTGTTCAAATCACTATCAATGCAAAATCCTACACCCACCTCCTATTCTACAACTTCCCCGTCGCGCAACTCTTTTTGGTAATGCTACAGGATTATTCGTGTTAATTTTAGAAGAAAAACACGTCCCGATAAGAAACTCAGACTACTCAGTGTACTCAATGTATTGTACACTGTTTTATGAGTACCCATATGAATGCACTGCAGTAAGTATTTGGTTTAAAACGGGTGCAATACTCAAAAAGTATTTAAATATTACTCGATTCATTCATTTCATTCATACTGTGCAATCTTTGAATAGAGTAGTGAAGTGTGTTTGAAATAAAATGAATTGCAGACCCCATACAATGTCTATCATCATTTTCGAAAAAGTGCGGACCAACGACGCCGCCGTCCAACAATCCACACCAAACCGTGACTTTCTGTGAATGCATTGCTACGTGGTTGACATCGTGTGGATTGGATCGCCCCAAATCCGGCAATTTTGCTCGTTGACGTGTCCGTTCATCTAAAAATGGGTTTCGTCGTTAAAGCTGATATTTTGCTTAGATCGGAGTCCAATTAACAGATGGAGTTAGATACTGGGTTATTTGGATTTTGTATGGATGTAGGCCTAAGTCGGGCAGCAAAATTCGACGAGTTGATGCCTGTGAAAGTCTGAGTACTTGCATGCTGCATGTAGTTGAATACCTCGTCGTCTAGGCGTCACACAGGCGGTTTTTTTGACTGATCTCGCTTTTCGTTGACTTACGAGTGTTGGCTGATTGTTCACTGAATCAATCGAATCGAATTTGACCACCAACGGTGAAAGTCAACTGGAATGGATGTTGACCGTAAAATGGGCGCAACGTGCTTGAGAATCGTTGCCACAAGAGATCATTTGCATGTGTTCCTCGACGATGTAACTTGCAATAGTGATTTAAATGTTAAGGAAGTTGCATGGCAGAGTGTCGCCCTGTAAATCTTTTTTTAAAATCAAAGATTTCGACCTTGATGGAGCAGAGGGCCTTCTTTATCGTCGTTCTGTAAAGGCAGACAAGTTTTGCGGAGTTGCCAGACATTTTTTTTCGGAGTATTTTTGAAACACTACTGTAGCACTCAGACTCAAAACTAGTCCATTGTACTGCCAGGTAGCAACCTACACCAGTGCCGTTTATTCGATCCCAACCGCAAATGGTGACTACACCAGATTCGATTTCACTGGGATTCAAACCTGAGACCCCTCGTACTTGGAGTAGGCACTTAACCAACTGCGCCATCCAGTCGTACTGCCAGACCTTTACAAACATCCTTAAAACCGGTGCCTATCGTTTTGAATCTCCTGCGCCTTTTCCAAGGTGTACTGCAATGCAAATATCTGGTGGATTGTAGAATTTGGTGGCCAATTTTTACTTCCCCCATTCGCGGAACAACTGTCATTATGTCAACAATCTCTTTTCGTTGCCAAGGAGGTTCAGCACAAATTGGGTGTTCCCATTCCCATTTCATCACATAAAGATGAAAGTCGGATTTTGAATCAAAGGTTATGTGCTGAAGCTTAAACGAACATGAAGCTAAGAGCCCAAAACAGGTAGGTGCAAGCAGAGGGGTTGAGAAGGATTGAAATACCGCTTCAAGCACGCACAAAAGAGCGTTAAATGCAACCTTCCTTCTGCAACCTCTTCTCTCATTCATCAGCGAATTATATGTTCACCTCTACTCTTATTTTCGATTCCTAAAAATCACGTCGTCGCATTCAAAGAAGTTTGAAAAAATCAGAACCTTTGACACTCACTTTACACCTGCCTCTCAAATTACTATTCTCTGTGGGATGCGAAAACGTTCCTTTACACCCTCCCGTCCTAGGTCAGGTTCTATTTCAGCGAATGCAAGAGCATGTACGGCTCATGTTCTCGTATGTTCTCAGAGATATCATTAATGCTTGTCAGTCCGCCACCGGGTACACTTGTTTGCATTTTTCATCTTACCTCGATGTCGGTCCTCTTTCGGTCTCCTGGCCACAGGCCAAGTGCAAAAATTACAAGCCACTTGCCACACAACCTCCTGCCACATCGTTCTTCATCCCACATCCCAGCGTCTAGTTTATCGGACGCGCATTCATTGAATTTCAAAGCCGTCCCGATGCCCCCTTTAATTCGTTTCGAAGTCCCATTTGTCTTTGTTGCTCTCCTTCACCCACCGTAGGGAAAGAGAGCATCCCATTTGGCATTTGGGTATCTTTAGCGAATTCTTTCGTTATGCAGGAATCCATCGTTCACATGGGAGCCGTTCCGCATGAAGCAGATGCCGAAACTTTGTATAGATACTGCGTTGCAGTCGGTGTCTTCGCGTGTTGTAGTTGAAATAATCGCCGCCCCCATCGTGTATGACAGGCGTCCGTTGAGCGTCAAATTAGTCAAACTAATCGCGATTGGGAAGCGATACGACGACGACGTGGTCGTCCCAGGTGATGTTCATTAGGCTCGCGCTACTTACCGATGACACAATCCATTCGCACAGATACTCGGGAATGAGTTCGTGCGGCGGATGTGTCTGCGTTCGCAGCCTAATGAACAACGTGAGGTAATTAGGAAGATTTGTAGTATCCCGGGAGACGTTGTGTAGCGCTTTGAAGGCGTAATTGAATTTTTCTCTTAAGTTTTGCGAGAAGCTGTGAATCAGAGGTGGACCCGAAAATAGATCTGCTGCCAGAAATAGAGAGTATCTGGCACCTTGAATGGTGAAACTGTTGGTTCATTTGGTTC
Organism: Myathropa florea; assembly: GCA_930367185.1. Lineage (NCBI taxonomy): Eukaryota > Metazoa > Arthropoda > Insecta > Diptera > Syrphidae > Myathropa > Myathropa florea. The sequence goes on along the minus strand of OV884004.1, from coordinate 38,318,052 downwards.
CTAATGGGCGTGCCGTTATTCCGGCAGTCAAATGCTGATGACTTTTGAAACAATTTGCGAGTCTCATTCAGTCGAAGGTCAAACAGAGGTGGAGAGAGGTAGGTTGATCACGGAAAGGTGCTCTGCCTCTATGATCATCGTACATCACCGGAAAGTTTAAATGAGTTGTTACAGTGCTGACAGTTCTGTCATCAGAATCAGTTTCTAGACTTGGTCCAGAAGAGTGGAGACCTTGTAGATAATTTCGAGCAAATTGACGAGAAGCAGCGTTCCATTGGGAACGTCAAGTGTTTTGCTGACAGTTTTGGGTTAAAATTGACCAGGAAGTTCGGAATGCAATGCATGCACGAGAGATCTCCAGGCCACTCGATCCTCCGCCATCAGGAGCTATACCCAGGCGCAACCAGGCGAGTTTTTGGACTAAGTCCAACCATTTCGTCCTGGGTCTGCCAAGCGGTCGCCAACCTGATGGAATCGCATTCCAGGCACGCCAGTCGTGATGATGGGGACATTCGTGCCACGCGACCAAACCATAGAAGTACAGCCCTTTCCGTACGAATTAAGTAGCTGCCCAACGTTGAGTTCCTTGCACACAGCCATGTTTCTCACCCTATCTCGGCGAGTAATTCCCACAACAGCACGAAGAAATCTCATCTCTGCAGCTGGCTTTATTTTCAACCATTCATGCCATTATACAGGGGCATCTAGTGTTTTATTTTTAATCATAGGTTACTGACAGCTGTTTTCCGCTTGAAATTTTGACTGAGAGTCAGTATCATACCTCCGGGGAAGGAAATGAGTCGATTTACGCTTGAAAAACTTTGGGAAATATTGAAAACTTATTTCCAAAGTGAGTGCTGTGCAGCCTAAACAGTGCGTTTTTTGAAAAGAAGTTTTGGACGAAATGAAGCATCTACCGCGACTGCTGTATGCAACTTTGTGCAAACATTTCATGAGATTGGTATGCTAGTGGACACTCATGCACGCATGGTCTCCGTCGTTGTATGGTGCGCACAGATAAGAATGTGGCTGCTGTGGCCGAGAGTGTGAGACTCAATTCACGAACATCAACTCGCCATCGATCTCAACAGCTCAACATTTCACGCTCACGCACTAGCCTGAGGAGAATTCTGCACAAAGATCTCGGATTATTCGCTTCACTTACAAGGTAACGCGACCATATGCTTCATTATCGCTTCGCAGTTTAGGCCTTAAAGCAGCTTGGACAACAATTCTGCGCGAGAAATCATCTTTTCTGACGAGGCACATTTTCATCTCGGCGGCTACGTTAACAACCAAAATTGCCGCATCTGGAGCTCTGGACTCGGAGAACTCGCACGTTATTGTCGAGAAGCCAATGCATCCACAGAGAACGACAGTTTGGTGCGAATTGTGGAGTGATAACATCATTGGACTATTTTTCTTCGAAAATGAGGCTGGGAATAACGTTTCGGTCAACGGTGGGCACTACAGAGTCATGTTAACCGACTTTTTGTTTTTACTGAAGTTGATGACATGGATTTGGACGACCTCTGGTTCATGCAGGATGGCGCGCTATGCCACACAGCCTATGCTACAATCGATCTTTTGCGCACCAAATTCCCAAATTGTGTTATCAGCCGTCTTGGCGATGTCAATTGGCCGCTTCGGAGCTGCGATTTTACCCCTTTGGACATTTTTTTTTGTGGGGAGCTGTGAAGGATCGATGTTATGCCAACAATCTGGAAACGATTCAAGCACTTAAGGCCAATATCATCCAAGCAATCCGTGAGCTACAGCCCGAAACCATCAACAAGGTCTTGGAATGGAAAATTGAGGTGACAGAATGCGCTACTGCGAAGCCAGCCGATTCAGCCACTCGAACAACGTTGTATTTCATAGGTAATGGGAATGTCTGTTCTTAATAATAAAGCCATAATACACGGTATTTAATTTAATTTTGTTCGTTTCATTGCATTTTTATAAAGAAACTTGTATTTGGCCCACAATGTATAAAGCCTTTTACATACTACTTCTTCGATTACTTTATCTTCCATAGAGAGAACAGAAATTGGCTTGGATTGGAACGTGTGAGTGATGTTTACAATCTCATCGGTAAAGTTGATTGTTCCAAGCTGCGAGTTTCAGAATTTCATGAAGCCAGTCGTTGACGTGTACAAATATGTGGATTAGAACCTACTTATGTAGTTGCTGGGATCAGACGACTTGTTTACAGCGATTCGTGCTATTAATAGTTTCTCTCTAAAGAGCACCGGGAATTGTTCAACAATACAATCTAATTTTTTTATCAATATTTATTTTACCACCTTTATGGCTTCAATAGACTAAAAGCGTCTCCTTCGAAGTGATAATTTTAGTTACACGACCAGAAAAAAGTCAAATGGAGCTACATCAATTGCGTATTTCGTTGAATTTTTTTATCTAAGATGTTCACAGTGGTGATTCTGTGCAATGATGCATATCGCGGTGCGAAATTCATGAATTCTTTCTCAACAAATTTGGTCGTTTACAGAATATATCCGAATCAGAATTGTCTCTAGATGGACATTCCAAAAATTCTTCAACGAGAACAGGTGGGTAACAATGCTTATGGACACTAGTAGACTACGTAATAACAAACATGACAAAATTTAGCTCTTCAAGTATAATTTAAATAAAAAACATACCAGACCACGAAACTTACTTATGTACTTACTTATCAAGCCTGCGGCCCCTTAAGGGTCTGAGCCTGACTAAGTGTAGCTTTCCATCGCTGACGGTCCCGGTCAAGCTGCTTCAAATCATCAAGACCAATTGATCAAGACCAAGTCATCAAGTCTTCGCGATCACTTGGTCTTTATACCAGAGGTTCGATCTTCCTATCCTTGAACCGGGAGACCGGCTTGGATTCGAAGTCGCTCTTGGCTGGGCATTGGTGTTCATTCGCTCGATGTAGTCGAGCCAAGTTCGTCTACGGATGTTCGTCTTCCAGAATATGTCCACATCCTTGTACATCTCATATAGTTGGCGGTTGTGTATTCGCCTTCATTTGCCCCACCTCGCAAACATAATCAAATATCCAACGTATGTCGAAGACACTAAGAATCAGTTTTCCTGTCATGCTTATTTTCCAGCTTTCGGCTCCATATAGCACCACTGGCAGAATGCACCGTTTCTGGATCGATTCCAACTGCTGCGAGAAAGCGGCCGGTTGCATAGCAATTACTTAGCATACGAGGAGAAACATCCGATACTGCTGTCTCGACACTCTTCGCTGGCAACTATAGGAGGCTATGGGAGGCAGCCGTAAAGATCTTCAAGCAGATCAAGATCAATGAAAGCATTACAATCGAAACCCTGGTGGAGGTCTACTGGTGAAGTTGGATCAGATGAATAAGAATTTGCCACAAAAGTACGTCGAATAAACAATAAAGTCTAATGAAAAGTGTAATCAGTAGGGAATCGGCAACATATTCTGAAATTTATTGACGAAAGACCAAGTATAGAATTTTAATTGCAATGTCAGTTGGACAAAATTTGGTTTCAGCGGTCCAGCCTTGTCCATGTTAGTTGAACTCTAGTACTACTGCCACCGGATACCCATCAGTGAAAAATATTCAAGGCACCTCTTGCTATGAACTTGTAAGTCATATATCATTGCGGACACCGGCTTCATTCATGCATAACCGTCATTAGTTTTCAAAATCTGTTTTCTTACAAGGTGAACTCAAATTTTGAGTGGCGCCTCACAAAAACTGGAGAATCACCACCCAATCTGTCAGCAGATGGGAATCTTAAGTTCATTATTCGTACTTGTAACCCGATTTGGCACACATTGCAGAAATACGTCACTTAGTCATGTTCGCAAACAGCAACAGAAAAGATATTCAGATGCAATATCGTCTATAAATATCCCAATCCGCTGAAATCCGATCGCGAAGTCAAAGCATTTATTGCCGCGCCTCCGTTGTCAGCTCTTTGGTTCCGATGTGTCCACTCCCTTCGCCGCGTAATCGCATAAAGTCACGACATCCGCGAACCTCACAATTCCCTCAAATGCACCGTAATCCAGGCACAATAGGTGTCAATTTACAGTTGCTTTCTGTGCTAATTCGTGAAAGAATTGTCACACAATACCCTTGGACGGGGCATTGTTTGTCAACAAAAGGGAAACGCATTCCGTCGTTGTTGTTGTCGGCTCCGAAGACTCAGCCCCGGAGCCGAGTGTTGAGTAACAAAACACCGCATAATCGGCGCGTAATCAATCTGATATAACACCGCACAGACACACACTTGACATCGAAACAGTTGGGGTCCCTAGTGCGAGTCCTCCGACCGCAACTCTCAAGCCCTCCGCCGTCTATCAGAAGCGCGAGCATCACAAAGGCGAAGTCAAAGATCGCAGATTTAAACTTGATCGGTAGCAACGGCGTCGGCGGGGACAGCGGTGTCGGAGGTTGGTTAATTTAATTTTCGCGTCTTTTCTCGTGTTCAGCCGTTGGCCTGGCGATGAGGAGAGGGTACCAAGCCGTGCCAATCCATCTCGAGTTCTCAAGCACCCTGCAATTGCTGAAAAGTGCCACTTAAGACGGCGCACACTGAGAGCCGAAGAAGATTGTTTTGTGTTACGGGACTTACGCCCACTTTTCGGTGGTTTATTGATCGCGGCTGTGGGTCAAGGGGGAGGTGAAGGTGTCTATTTTTGGATTTCCTGCAGCAAAATTCGTTGCGTCCGTCAAGTGGCTTGTGTTGATCAAGCATTTTTTTTTCTTTCTTTCGGTTAAGTAGTTCGCTCTTGTGGGCTACTCTGGAAAATGGAATCGCAGTAAGGAAGCGGTGCATGCGAGTGATTTTCAAGAGGCTCAGAATTCGTTTGCATATGCAAGGTTCTTGACATCGGTAGAGAACAAACCATTGCAACATTTAGCTTTGAAAGCACATATGGCTCGATGTGACAAGTGGATTTATAAAGCAAACATCAGATTGAGTGCCCTTCCTCTACAGGGAGGACCAAATACAAGTTGCTTTTTAAAAATGCAATAAAATGAACAAAATTAATTTGTTTTGTGTATTAAAGCTTTATTAGTAAGAACCAACATTCCCATTAACTATGAAATGCAACGTTGTTCAAGTGGCTGCCTCGGCTAGGTTCGCAGTAGTGCATTCTGTCAACCCTATTTTCCTAGACCTTGTTTCGGGCTATATGATGATATTGGCCTTAAGTACTTGAATCATTTCTGGATTGTTGGCATCACATCATCGGTCCTTCACGGTCGTTCACCCCACAAAAAAAAGTCAAATCGTCAAATCGCTACTCCGAGGCAGCCAATTGACATCGCTAAGACGGCTGATAACAAGATTTGGGAATTTGGTGCGCAAAAGATCGATTGTAGCATAGGCTGTGTGGGATGGCGCGCCATCCTGCAAGAACCAGAGGTCGTCCAAATCCATGTCTTCAATTTCATAAAAAACAAAAAGTCAGTTAACATGACTCTAACCTATGAAATAACCTATGATTAAAAAAAAACACTAGACACTAGGTGGCCCACCTTGTACATACATACCTTTAAAATTTTAATCTCTTGGCACACAATTAGATCGGTTTCTAGAAAAAAAAAACGCATAAATCGATTGCTTGGAAAATTTTGGTAAACTTGAATAATAATTCAATCATACTATTCATCGAATTAAAAAAAGCTTTTTTACTCTAAGCCGTACAATAATCCTCAGGCTATTGGAAAAAGTTGGATTGAGAAGACAATCTTAAATTGGTTTGAAAACTCATCTCATCTCATCTCATTTTCAGTGACCCGCATGTTCCACCAACGGGATCGAGGGGGCAACGCACGCAAGAGAGATCTCCAGCCCACTCGATCCTCCATCATCGACGCCAACTCATCAGGTGCTATGCCCAGGCGCAACCAGGCAAGTTTTTGGACTTGGCCCAATCGTCTCGTTCTGGGTCTGCCAAGCGGTCGCCTACCTGATGGAATTGCATTCACGGCACGTCTCGGAAGTGATGGGGACATTCGTGCCACATGACCAAACCAACGAAGTACAGCCCTTTCCGTTCGAAGAAGCAGTTGAACATTGAGTTCCTCGCGCGCCCTGTAGTGTTTCTCACCCTATCCCTGCGAGTAATTCCCACAACAGCACGAAGAAATCTCATATCGGAAGCTAGTATTCGCGATTTTATTCTTTCGGTCATTACCCAAATTTTATGACCATAGGTGAGAGCTAGAACAAATACTGCGTTGAAAACCACTTGGCTTTGACACCAAGCTCGTCCTTCCTGATTACTGATCGACCAAGCTGTTTCAAAATTGACCCAACTTGGCCAATCCTACAGGAAAGCTCAGCAATATTCCTCCCATCACTCGTGAAGAAGACCCCGAGATACTGAAACTTCTCCACCTGTTTCAATGGGAATTAACTAACATGTAGAGTGCATTGAACAAGGGTTCTGGAAATAACCACAACCTCGGATTTATCTGGTTTGGTTTGAAAACTATCTATAATAATAAAAATAGCGCTACAGTCTGAGGTGGACCTGGGCATTGCTTCTCATCAACCAGTCGCGTTGTACATCTATCACGAGTGGAGGGGACCTACAGTTTTAATGCCGACTCCGAATGGCGAGATTGAGCTATTTCTAAACAGTTATACTCTTTGAGCATTGTCAGTGACTCATGGAGGTGGAGTCGTGAAAAAAAATGTTAGGTGCTTTTTTTCGAGATTAGAACCTTAGACCTCGAGCAGCGCCCACTTAAAAACTATCCAACGATCAGAAAGTTTAAAGCCAAAATTATGGGGAAGAACAACGAAAAAGAAGAAAGTGACTATTGGGTTCCTCAAGCATCGATATTAGGACCTCTTCTGTTCATTATTTCAATGAATGATTTGTTTAAAGTCAGCCTACGGATGGATACGCTAATGACTTAGCAATCGCAGTCAGTCACAATGAGGTAAAAGTAGCAGAAAATTAATGCATCAGGAGCTCAACGTAGTAGTAGCAAGGTGTCATGATCATAGGTTAACTATAAACGCAAAGAAAACCAAAGTGATGCATATTCGTTTGCCACATATCGTAAAACAAAAAGTCAAATTAAAAATGCACGATTACCAAGGTTTTCACACAACAAGCGACCACCTGCTCCTCCTCGACGGCTACTGAATGGTTATAGAAATTGTATCGACATAGAACTATCTGAGTGTAATTGTTACTGTATACTGCAATTTAAAAATGGAGATATGGTAGCTCCATAAGCTTACTTTGAAACTACGACGTGGTGCATACGCGCAGTTTCATCTATGCCTTTAGCGTCCAGCAGGTGTCTACATCAATGCTTTTTTGTACTTGTGATACAGGGTATACTTGACTGGGGATACGGATCACAATGCAGAAAGTTACATAAAATTGCAGGGCTAGCCCTCACTCATGTGGCTGCAAAACTCTTGCTATTCGTTGTTGACTATTCTTCTTCAGTCGGCGTTATTGCAAAACAGCCAAAGATTCCACACATAATTATTCTTTCGAAAAGCCCAAGAGCTTTTTCATCCGGTTTTGATATTGTCCATGCATCTGCACAGCAAAGAAGGACGATATACGATATACACAGCAACCCTCTCGAGAACGATGTTGTAAAAGTCACAGGAAAACGTCGCCCAGTTTTAAACCTTACTTAATTTTAAAAGTCTGGGAGAGTTCGTTATCGAAGAACGTTTTTTTTTGTACAAGTTTCAATGGCACAGAAATGAAGTTTTATATCCATTCGATACAAGTTTCACCCTGCGGTAATACTTTCGGACATCATTCGTACCATAGCACTTCTCCATCTCCTCGATCGTGTGCCTCTCATGCTCTTCCTTTTTCTTCCTGACAATCCGGGTCCCTTTCCTTCGTTTCTCTTCATAGGGCTCACGAACAACTCTCATAGTTCGATGAAGCTGTAGGCTTCTATGTAATTTTCCTTAAAATCCTGAAAGCCGATGCCATACGCCTTTCACGCCTGCGAGCCAAAGCGGTTACTGCGTACAATAGGCACACACCAAAGCACGTGCGTGCAACAAATTGGGCCAAGTAGTATCTAGTATCGGGTATCTCCGCTCAATCTTATCTTACAACCGCAGCCACCAATGAACTAACTTCAAATCTCACCCCAAAATTCCTTGTCGCCTGACCCCAGCCCGTTCCGCCATCGGTTTTTCACCTTCAAACGCACAATGACTTTGAGAAACAAAAGCCAATACCGGAACTCACCGTCAAGGTTAATCCGCCGGTTTCGATACGTATCTATGGCCCGCCACACTTCGGACACTTTCGCCAGGCTTAGGCGCACACGAGAGCCTACGATCAGACGACTTGCCCAAGCGAACAGCAGCCAGAGAGCATAAGTTCAAGCTCAAGGTTGCATTAGCAGTAACAACAACAATAATAATTGACACTACAATACTAAAATGCGGTGAATGCCAATCGAGCAGTTAGACTGATTAACATCTGACCAAGCTGCAGATACAAAGATAACCGCTCATGCAATTGCTAATCAGTCCCAATCATCGCAGACGACACGCTGCCCTGGCGGCCAGATGCACTGCGTCAAGAGCACACAATCCGTTGACAGAAGATGTGACTCTGTGCGGCATTTTTTTTATACGATGGTTAGTGTCCGGCGGAGGGGATGCACCGATGCAAGCTGGCTCGAGTGCAGGCTTTCCACAGTATCGTTCACTGGTTTCGACATGGACGCTGGAGCGGTATGTTGGACAAGGTGAACTTGTTTTGGCTCACGAGCATTTCTTGGAGCTTTGGCTTGCTGTTTCGTGATTTGAGTTGAATACCGCTTTGTTCCGTCATTGTGGTGTGACTCAATGGATTTCCGTGTGTTGGCACAATGAATTCGTGGTGGACAGAGGTGGAGTGTGCATTAAGCGCGACTTAAATCTGGGCTTATGCTGAAATATTTTCAGGTTTTAGAATGTTTAATTAGGAGATTAGTGGACCAACGGATTAGCGGTCGGCGAAGAAAGATTTGAAAGAGAGACTAACGAGGGGGTAAGTAGCTGGAGTGGGAGATTTGACTGGCATTGATAAGTGCATTGGCTGCTACTGCAATGGTCTTGAATTTGAAGAATGTTTTCTGGAAAACTGCATATTTTTCCAGAAAAATGCAGCCATTTCTGTCATTTCTGCCTTTTTGTGTCTATTTCCCAAACCTGAAGAACACCGGAATTTTCAGATGAGGCTAACCTTGCCAAATGATTTGGAGCCGTCACATCACTAACTTTTCGGAGACATTCGAATTGATGGATTAAATTCACCACACCAGTGCGAGAAGCCACTTGATTTCCGTATTTTTTGTAGTGAATAAATAACCTCCTTGTCTTTATTTTTAAAAACTTTAAGTTGACTGTTGACTGTTTAACAATGGTACAGAATTTAAAATGGCACCCCTTGTTAGATTTAGGGGTTAAGTTAGGGGGCTGCTAATGAATTTACCAGTACACTTATACCATGTTGGTCCATTGTGATGCCCACAATCAGACTACTATCACCGATCGACCGCTCTAGTGATAGTGTCGTTAATTTGATTCCGACGGCAAATGGTGATTGGACCAGATTTAAAAACCGGATAAAATCGTATTAACTTTGATTTCACTGGAATTCGAACCTGAAACCCCTCTAACTTAAGGCAGACATTTAACCAACTGCGCCATCCAGTCACAAACTCTGAATAAACGCTAGCATGTGTTCCGTATTCCATCTTTCAGCCGATAGGGTGCCCATTTTACTACCTGTTCTTGTGGAGAATTGTGCTTCTAAGCAGTTTTAGATATGTTGGCTGTCAAAGGGGATACAAGCTATCTCGGTATCCGCATAGTATTGCAGTTCACAACAGGATTGTCTTAGCCTGATTGCAATTTCTTTCAGTGATACTTTTGATATACGAGTATAGACGTAATAATAGTAATGGCGGTCAGTCTGAGATGGACCTGGGCTTAGCTTCTGAGCAACCACTCGCTCGTGTTGTACGTGCTATTGTTCTCTCAAGAGGGACCTACAGTTTAACGCCGACTCCAAACGGCGATTTTTGAGCATTGTTGGTGACTCGAAAGAGGTGGAGCCATGAGAAAATGTTTGGTGTTTTTTCGGGAATCGAACCGACAAAATCGAGCGTGGGAGTCGACGCAACTACCCACTACGACACGATGCCCACATGTGTACATACGAGTATATTGATTATTGCTATTCTTCATGACAACTGGAAGTTGCATGCCTGGAACCGTCAGGGATGGAAGCTATTGGGAGGCAGCCCATGGAAGCCAATAGGCTTTTAACGCTTAATTTTCTTTGGAAATGACTTTGTGTGAAAACTTTTGTACATCACTGTATATTCTTAGGTTCTTCCAGTGCGAAAGATTCTCTGCCACAATTCTAATAAAATTGGGCAAACCGCTATAATGTGGTAAATGTTTTCCACATCATTGCGATTACAAAGTGTGCAGATAGGGTTCATGTCTTGTCTATGTGGCATGTAACTAAGTCTCTCTCTGTCTCTCTCAGTTCAATTCTTGCCCTTAATATTTTGTTTGGTTGTAAGTTCAGTTTAAAAGTAGTTTTTGGATTCTAGTGAGTGGTTATGCAGCTTGTAGATAAACCGCGAAGAGGATGATGCGGCTCTATTTAGACATTCTTCGTACCTGCGATTATAGAGTTTCTTTATACATTCGTACCGTTTATCATCCCATTCATTGACCAAGTATTATGTTATGGGAAAATGAAAGCGGCCTTCATTCTTTAAAAGGTGATTTAAAAGGTTATTGGAGCGCCACTTTGAGAAGCTTCTTTTGAAGACTGTTATTTGGCCGGCGCATTACTTTAACCACACAGTCGGCGTTTGCTTTCAAGGTTTTCTAGCAGACTTCACTAAGACCAGATTCAACACGGATTTCGATGCATATTTTTTGGTGTCGGGTTGTCGGTGGGAGCCGACGTTGGACCACTTTACACTATTCAAAGTACTTCAAGCCAAAAACTTGGTTTGAATAGCATGCATGCATGGTATATGTTCACCGTAGCATTAAACAATTTAAACTTTGAGGCATTGTCGATATGATGGTTACTACAGAAATTCCTCCACATAAATTTAACAGCCGTTTTAGCAACTATCGCTTTTCCATGTATTGTACATGAGGCTGCCTGTCAAGTTTCGGCCTCAAAGTAAGTGAAACTACTTGACAACAACGATCAGCTCACTCTCCTGAGACCTGTTTTTCCCAAAAAACCGCGAGCGAAATGTCACTTTGTCCCGGCACCAACGTGAATTTGGAAATCCTCAACCATCTCATTGAAAGACAAGGCGTTGGGTATGGTTCAATGCAAAATCTCGCATAGAATAACCTAGAAAATAAGAATCTTCAATTAAGATGTTGTAATAAAAATGTTCTTTTCATGTGAGATTCGAAATCAGAATTGAGGTACCCTTGAATATGTGCATTTAGTTTAAACCCAAGTTAATATACAGGGTGAACAGACGATGGTGTGAGATACATAAAAAATTGATTCAGTATTTATTTTGAAGCTACATTGATGCCATTATGTATGGAATAACACATGCTTTAAATGGCCGCCTGGGTTACGCTCGATTTTTTATGACTCGGTCCAATATGTGCGAAGTAATTCCGCGTCTAGAATGTTTGCCTCGAGCTCGTCTAGAGTGTTTGGCTGGTTAGCGTAGACTAAGGACTTGAAGTAGCCTCAAAGACTCAAGTGATGTCAAGACGCATGATCGTGGCAGCCAATTAATGAACGTTTGCTGTGAGATGACCTAGTTGTCTTCTAGCTTTGCGACGCCTTTATGGCAGCGCCTTCTTTTTGGAGCTACAGTTCGGATATGTTGACATTGTCGATCTCTAGCCATAGAAAGTTAGTTAACATCGCTCTATACCTGAGACTAATGTGGGTGTGGGTGCCGTGGCGTATTGGGTAGGTGCGTCCACTCCTACGCTCGAGATCGTGAGTTCGAATCTCGGAAAAAACATCAAACATTTTTTCACGGCTCCACCTCTTTCGAGTCACTGACAATGCTCAAAGAGTATACTCGTAACTGTCTAGGAAAAGCTTCTCAATCTCGCCGTTCGGAGTCGGCATTAAACTGTAGGTCCCCTCCACTCGTGAAAGAACAATAGCACGCATAACACGACTGGTTGCTGAGAAGCCAGGCCCAGGTCCACCTCGGACTGTAGAGCCGCCATTATTATTATTATTATTATTTGTGTACATTTATATATATAAAAACGGTGGCAAGCGCTTTGTGACTCGCTGGTGTCCTTGTCTGAGTTGATAGCGATTCCTAGGTAGACAAAGTCTTTAACTACCTCAAAGTTATATCTGTTTACTGTGACGTTCTGTCTGAGACGTTGGTGTTGGGTGTCCTTTCTGGTTGACAGCATATACTTGGTCTTGCCCTCATTTACCGTTAAAACAATCTTCGCGGCCTCCGTCGCAATACTCGCAAAAGCGCCATTGATGTCACGCCGTGTTCTTCTGATTATGTCAATATCGTGGGCATATGCAAGAAGTTCGACGGACTTCTGAAAGATTGTGCCTCTGGTGTTGTTTTGAACAATTCTTTCAACAATGATGTTGAAAAAGTCGCATGACGGCGCGTCGCCTTGTCTGAATCCTTTTTTGACATCAAAGGTCTCGGTTAGGTCTTTACCGACATGTAAAGAACACCGGGAAAAATTAGATCACCTGGAAAAATAAGGGGACATGCCCACAAAAGAGGGCGTAGCGAAGCACACTGGATACTCTAATAATAATAATAAAATAGTGACATTTCAGGAAATTGCATTCTAAGCAAATCTGGCCTTGCCTGAACCATAAACGTTCACTCTCCTTGATCAGAATGAGAAGATCAGAGATGAGTTCCCTGATAGGTGTCATCACAGGACAATGCATCATTGGAAAACAGGGCGGTAGATTGGGTCGCCCTACCAACGGCTTCTGCCGCAGCTAAAGCGATGAAGAAGAATACGAAAATAACCCCACCTTCTCTCCTCTTGCAGTACTCTGGGAGCATATAACATGGGAGCATATTTCTTTATGATTTGAACGAACTACGTAACATTAATTCCAAACCCGATTCATCGCTCCATTTTAAACTCTGAGTAGTTTAGTTAGCATTACAAGAAACCGCATTCGAACCGCGTGGTATCACAATGGGCCAAATTTGATGGTTGTATTAATTTACAGCCCGCCATTAGAACCTAGCCTACCCTAACCTAAGGGCTGCCACCTGACTACCGGCCCATTTAGCAGACTTCGAATATATTCACACATGTATGTGAAAATCAGAATTGGTGGGTAAAACATTATGTGAGAGAGGGTGTATCGCGCCACGGTGTTGACAAAGCTTGTATAGTTAACAATTTTTACTTATGACTCCCAGCCATAGGATGACAGTGCAAATTAGTTATCTGCAAGAAAAACATTCTGCCTTTGCATTGTGACATCATTAAATGAATCACTGATAAAATATTTTCTAGTTCCATGTAAACATGCATAATTAGCTTGCTCATTCGCATCGATTTTCAAGATATTGCAATTCTTAACGATGAGTTTCTTGTTTTATGTAATGTAACACCTTTCACGTGAAGTATTGTACCTGTGTATCATGGTATTCTACGGCACGGCGTTTGTTAGAGAACCTTCTCATTTTCAAAGAGCCGGGAGACTTGGTGCGGTAAAATCAGAATGCTTTGTGATTTTTATCTCCTTTCCGAACAATTGAACTCGACTCTTGTGAGTAACTGCTGGTGCTGGCAGCTAGTGTGCTGTATCACTGCACTACGAGAGCCGTTTGCATTCATTAGTACAACAAGCTGTATTGTTACCACTGACTTCTCGAACAAATGATTTTTTCCAACTATTTCTATGAACACCATTTCTCAAAATCTAAAATAATAGTCGATACATTTTTTTTCCTCTTGTACAACCCAGCCGTAAAGGCAGCGACACTGCGGCCTAACAAGATCAATTGTATCGACAGGTTAATCCAAAAGACTTACTACTCCTTACGAAAGATAGTGTAACTTTTGTAGTGGAGCTTTTTAATTGCACTGAAGTGAGTATTTCCCTATGGATTATACGTTTTCCCATTCGTTAATCAGTGCTGCAGCTGTTGTCCAATTGACACTGCAGTACGGTTCAGGGCCTTTGAATGTAGTACCTGAACCCGCTCTAGCGAGTTCGTCTGCAGATTCGTTACCTGCAATCCCCTTGTATCCAGGAACCCAGCCAAGTTTCACTTTGTTGTGTTTGGCAAGGGTTTGCAAAGCATCGTGGCAACATTTGACGGCTTTGGAGCCAATTACGCTGGACGATAAAGCCTTAAGTGCTGCCTGGTTATCTGAAAAGATTTGTATAATTGCGCCCATGATACCTTTACCAAGATTATGTCTAGCGCAGATCTCAATGGCATGGATTTCGGCTAAAAAAACAGTTGGACTATACCCCATACGTGCAGAGATAAATATCGATATAATATAATAATAAAGTCTGATCTGCTGGCGCTATAGCCGGGGTAAGCCTTGGCCTCAACCAACAAGCCTCTCAACCAACAAGTCTCTCCAGCCGATACGATCTTTAGCCAGCTGCTTCCAATTACGCACTTCAACTTGACTAAGGTCCTTCTTCACTTGTGTGAGCCATCGGTTTCGTAGGCATTCTCTGTTGCGTTTTTTTTGGGCTGGAGCAGTGTTACCATACGTTCTCCATGGCCTAGCCACCTTTGGCGCTGGATCCGTAGACGATAAACTTTTCTCTCTTAAAGACCTGCACCTTCTTGTCTTGTGATACAATGATGATACAATGTCAGCTTGATCGTTCGAGAGTGGGCTCCACTACACAATTGTCTTGAACCAAAAGACAGTGTAGTTGGCAAGAGTTATTCTGCGTTTAAACTCGGTACTGATGATATTCGTACTGAAGTAGAAGAAGTCCTTCACTGCCTCGGAAGGTTATCTGCCTATGGTAACATTGTGGCCAAGTCGTAGATGTTGTGCGTCTTTTCTCGAAGACCGCGCATAATTTTTTTTCGAAATCGCACTCTTTTTACCGATTTTAAACGCTTCCTTTTCAATGCCAGCAAACGCTTCATTGGCGAGGCGTTGAGTTCGAGCAATCACGTCAGTGTCAACCGCGTATGCTAAAATTTGTACCGACTTCTGGAAGATCGTGCTTCTAGTCTTGGCCAATGAGTTTTGCACGATCTTCTAAAGAATGATGTTGAAAAAGTCACATGACCACGCGTCGCCTGGTCTAAATCCTTCTATGACTTTAAAGGTCGTTGAGTTCGTTACCGACCTTGATGGAGCAGCGAGAATTCTCCATCGTCATCCTGCTCAGTCTGACGAGTTTGGTTGGAATGTCGAATAGCTCAACCTTATCCACACTATCATATGCGGTTTTGAAATCGACAAATAGATGGTGTGTGTCAATTTCCATTTCTTCTGTCTTTTTCAGGATCTGCCGTAGTGTAAAGATCTCGGCTACTGTGTACGTCCCTGGCCTGAAACCACACTGATACGGACCTATTAAAATCGTGACGAAAGGTTTTAGGCGTTTAAACAGAACGGCAGAAAACATCTTGTACGCGATGTTAAGGAGACTTATCCCTCCATAGTTGAAGCAGTAATCTGCCGTCGCTGCCAGCTATCTGCCCGAATTAGAAGTATAATAGTTTGATGGTCTGATACTCAAATCAGACCGGTACAAGTAAAACCAACTTAAACATGTTTTTTTCCTTCTCCTCCACGAGATATTCTTATTTTTATACAACAAATATAAAGCGCATTTGTTTTACTCGTCGCAAATATCAAAATAAAATATTTCTCCAGTCTATTTTATTATCGTTTTTCTTTTGACGCTCACATATTATCTTTCATTACATTTTCCTACCCATGTTTACCCGTAAGTCGCACCATCGTAGAGTGCTTAAATTTCACCAATAAAACGGAGATTGCTAGCAACTTTTCTGGACTCAAGGACAAGTTTCCTTAAAATCGTTCAGGCTGAGAGAGCCCGCCAAAGAATATTGTTGAAAAGTTAACGAATAAGCTAATAAGATGACAACGGATCATTAAGTAGTGAGGAAATAGGAGACCCTGTAACCTGTAACAAAAAAAATTAAACTCGTGCTGACGATGAAGATAATATTCATGAGAGTTTTATGAACTGTTTTGAAGAGGTTGCGAAAGGCAATAGTCAGGATCGAGTTTTTTGCCAAAAGTGTTACCGCCAAAGAGATTGACTAATATCTCGAAGCAGTTAGGCTTGAACGGAATAGTGACCTTTGGGCTTATTGGTCAGTAAATGGAAGACAGTACCTAAACTTATCTTTCATATCCATGTAGCAGTGTATACAGTGAGAGACTCTTTTCTGAAGCAGACATCGTATATGAAAACAATCGTAATAAATTATTACCCCTGAATGCAGAAAAAATAATTTTCATTCACCATAATTTGGCTTTAGTAATCTTCCAATATTAAATTACTTGATAAGCCACCTATTTATTATATGTTTAATAAAATCCATCAGATCATAAAACTTAATATTTTGTTTTTTTTTACGATAAAATGACTATGCGGTATTCGGCCGGATATAAAAAGAACTCTCGTTGCTCCATCAAGGTTGGTAACGAACTTACCGAGACTTTTAATGTCAAAAAAGGTTCTAGACAAGGCGACGCGCTGTCATTGACGTGATTGAGCGAACACAGCGAGCCGTCAATAATGCCTTTGGTGGCACATATGCTGTCATCGAGAAAGGACGCACAACATCGACTACTTGGCCAGAACTTCACCATAGGCAGCTATAACTTTGAGGTAGTGAAGGACTTCATTTACTTCGGCTCCGCGGTAAATAGTACAAGCAACATCAGAGAGTTCACCGACCTCAAACGCAGAATAACTCTTGCCAACCGCTATTTTTTGGGCTCAAAATTCAGTTGAGTAGTAGAGCCCTCTCTTGGAAGACCAAGCTGACTTTATATAAGACCTTGATCATCCCAGTCCTGCTGTACGGCGCAGAGGCATGGACAATATCCCAAGCGGATGAACAGTGTCTTGGCCTTTCCGAGAGAAAAATTCTGCGTGCCATCTTTGGCGTCGACAAAGATACATCGCACTATGCACACAGACGGACTTCATCCTTACCACCTCACATGGACACAAATTCTGTTGAATGAAGATTGGTCAACGAAAGTGAAATTATGTCAATGGTTGCTATGACAAAGCAATGTTGACGGGCAATTAATTGACAGAATACTAGGGACGGCTGAAACCCATTTTACAAGGGACAGTGTGACCAATTATCACACCACGCATAATTGGGCACATTGTTATGCCCGCGTGACGAGTCATCGTTCTTTTCAAAGGTAGTAGTTAATTTTTATTCAAACCGATATACTAATTAATAACTTTATTTGTTTTTTTATGGTCGATTTAGCATTAACTCGTGGGTCGGAATATTTGGTTAGACTCTAATTGACCTATTTGTTTTTCCACTAAGACGTAACACCAGGCAGTATAAGAATAGAACTGCCTTTTTCTTGGAAGATGTTTTCGTTGTTAGAGATGAACGGATGGTCGTTGTAAAGATCTCCTGATCTTTATGATACAATCATTTGTTATGCAGAGATTTGGTTTAAATCACCTTCCTACTAAAATATTAATTCTTCTTCTTCTTCTTATTGCGCTACAGTCCGAGGTGGACCTGGGCCTCACTCAACATGCCTCTCCAGCCAGCACGATCTTTCGCCAGCTGTCTCCAGTTTCGCACACCAAGCCCGCCGAGATCCCTCTCGACTTGTGTGCGCCACCTTGTATGTGGACGTCCTCTGTTGCGTTGTCCCACAGGCTCAGAGTCGAAGACTCTTCGGGCCGGAGCCAAGTTATCCATACGCCCTACATGACCTACCCATCTTAGGCGTTGGATCTGGCTCATAGACTCATGTCGCTGTATAGCCCATATAGTTCGTGGTTGAATCTTCTCCTCCAAATGCCATCAACGCAAACAGAACCAAAGATCGCGCGCAGAACTTTTCTCTCGAAAAGACCAAGAGACTGTTCATCCGCTTGGGATATTGTCCATGACTCTGCGCCGTAAAGCAGGACTGGGATGATCAATGCCTTATACAAAGTCAACTTGGTCTTCCGAGAGAGGGCTCTACTACACAATTGCCTTTTGAGCCCATGGTTGAATCTTCTCCTCCAAATGCCATCAACGCAAACAGAACCAAAAATCACGCGCAGAACTTTTCTCTCGAAAAGACCAAGACACTGTTCATCCGCTTGGGATATTGTCCATGCCTCTGCGCCGTAAAGCAGGACTGGGATGATCAAGGTCTTATACAAAGTCAACTTGGTCTTCCGAGAGAGGGCTCTACTACACAATTGCCTTTTGAGCCCATAGAAACAGTGGTTAGCAGGAGTTAGTCTGCGTTCGATCTCGGTACTGATGTTGTTTGTACTGTTTGCTGTTTATTGCGGAGCCAAGGTAGACGAAGTCCTTAACTACCTCAAAGTTATAGCTGACTATGGTGACATTCTGGCCAAGTCGTCGATGTTGAACGTCCTTTCTCGATGACAACATAAACTTGGTATTGTCCTATTACCGCCAGACCCATTTTAGCTGCTTCCGTTTCAATACCAGCAAGCGCATCATTGACGGCTCGCTGTGTTCACCCAATCACGTCAATGTCATCCGCGTAAGCTAGCTATTGAACAGACTTTTGGAAGATCGTGCCTCTTGTTTTGGCCAATGAGTTTTGCACGATCTACTCAAGAACGATGTTAAAGAAATCACATGACAGCGCGCCGCTTGGTCTAAAACCTTTTTTGACATTGAAGGTCTCGGTTAGTTCGTTACCGACCTGGATGGAGCAGCGAGAGTTCTCCATCGTCATCCTAAATTCCGCCTCAGTTGCAAATACACAACGTAGATTTCATCATGAGTTCAGTCATCACCATGGCTTCAGGGAATTCGTCCCATCATGGAAAAGTGAGTACACTCTCTTAGACCCTAAGCCAGCATACAGACAGAGATTGGTGCAAAATGAAGAAAACATAGCAGCCGTAGCGGCCAGTATCCAAGAATACCCAAAAATATCGATTCCGCGCCGATCAGGTGAATTGGTCATCGGCAGGGTGTCAACCTGGCTTAGTTTGTGATTGAATTTGGGCCTATATCCGTATAAGATTGTGCTGGCAATCTCCATCCGGCTGACAAAATTGAAGCCGGATGACCATAGACAGTGACAACGACGTGAGTTAGCTAATTAGGCTGGGCGCTGGAAATGTTGGAAATGGTTTTGGGCAAAAAATCAGCTTCTTCTCGCTTGTCATGTCAACAAGCAAAATTGCCGTGATTGGAGCGAAGACAATTCACAAGTGTTACACCAGAAAGATTGACTGTTTGGTGCGGTTTATGGTATGGTGGCACCATCGGAAATTAATTCTTTCGAAATGAGGAATTTGACACCGTTATTGTCTCTGGTTATTGTATAGACCGACTTTCTGTGGCCAGAGCTCAACAATTTCGATATATTCGAGCGATGGTTCCAAAAGGACGGCGCCATGGTGGTACATGTCATCCAAGCGACGCAACACTCAAAGTTGTGAAACAGAAATTTGGCGAGTGGATCATCTTACGGCGAGCGTTCATTAATTGGCAGTCGCGATTATGCGACTGGACACTACTAATTTTTTTTTTTGTGGATACTTTAAGTCGTTAGTCTACTCTAACAAGACTTTGGATAAGCTCAAGGTCATATTGGGCATATTGGACAGAGTCATCAAAAATTGGGCCGACCGTTTGATCCACTGCAGCGACGCTGAGGTGAAAATTTGAATGGTGTTTTATCCTATATATATGATGAATGCAGTTTCAAAATAAAACCATGGCATGGCACGATCCGCCATCTTGTTGAAAGCAGAGAATTCCGGCGTCAGAGATCTGATCTGAAACACTTCTGCATTCAACGTAACGCTTAAGTCGGCCTCATCTTTGAAAAACAGACTTACTTAAGGAGGCGTTACAGTCCGGGGTGGACCTGGGCCTCAACTAACAAGCGGCTCCAGGCGGTTCGATCTTTCGCACGCACAGTTGGTTGAGGTCCCTTTCCACTTCCGTGCGCCGCCTGAGTCACTGTCTTCCTCTACTGCGCCGTCCCTCGGGGATGGATTCGAAGTCTTTCCGGGCCGGGGAATTTTTTTTCATTCGCTCTACATGACCTAGCCATCTTAATCGTTGGATCTTTACACTCCTGGCTAAGTCGATGTCGCTGAACAGTTCGTACAGTTCATTGTTATATCTTCTCCTCCACTCACCCTCTATGCCGACAGGATCGAAAATCACCCGAAGAATTTTCCACTCAAAGCAGCCAAGAGCAACCTCATCCGCTTTTAATAAAGTCTATGCTTCTGCGCCATATATCTGTCTGCTGTGACGTTCTGTCCGAGACGTTGGTGTTGTGTGTCGTTTCCGGTTGACAGCATACATTTTGTCTTGCCCTCATTTACCGTTAAACCCATCTTCTCGGCATCCGTTGCAAAACTCACAAAAGCGCCATTGACATCACGCTGTGTTCTTCCAATTATGTCAATATCGACGCCATATGCAAGTAGTTGGACGGACTTCTGAAAGATTGATGTTGAATAAGTCGCACAACAGCGTGTGGCCTTGTCTGAATCCGTTTTTGACATCAAAGGTCTCGGTTAGGTCGACCTTAATAGAGCAGCGTGCATTCTCCATCGTCATCCTACACAAACGAACGAGTTTGGTAGGGATGCCAAAACTAGACAATGCTCTGTATAGCTCGTCCCTATAGACGTTGACATACGCGGCCCTAAAATCGATGTTGCGCCTAGGATTTTTCCAAGAGTTGCTGGAGTGTGAATATTTGGTCGATGGTGGATTTTCTTGGTCTAAAGCCACACTGGAATGAACCGACCAGGTTGTTGACGAATCGCTTTAGGCGTTCACACAACACGACAGAAAAGATCTTGTATGCAATATTCAGAAGGGATCGGGCGTTTTGTCACCTCTCCTTTTCATTATATATATGGACTGGATGTTACAGCGCAGTCGAGGCGAGGAATGTTTCACATTGGGAGAGTTGAGGGTAAGTCATCTTCTTTTTGCAGATGACTTAGTCATCCTCACATCCTCCCAGATGGAACTCCAGCGCGCGCTAGATAGGTTTGTGGCCGTATGTGCTGATGCTGGGATGAGGGTTAACGTGGACAAATCCGAGGTTATGGTTATTTCCAGAACCCCTGTTCAATGCACTCTACATGTTAGTGGAGTCCCATTGAAACAGGTGGAGAAGTTTAAGTATCTCGGGGTCTTCTTCACGAGTGATGGGAGGAATAATGCTGAGCTTTCCTGTAGGATTGGTCAAGCTGGGTCAATTTTGAAACAGCTTGGTCGATCTGTAATCAGGAAGGCCGAGCTTGGTGTCAAAGCCAAGTTAGCGGTTTTTAACGCAGTATTTGTTCCAACTCTCACCTATGGTCATGAAATTTGGGTAATGACCGAAAGAATAAGATCGCGAATACAAGCTGCCGATATGAGATTTCTTCGTGCTGTTGTGGGAATTACTCGCCGGGATAGGGTGAGAAACACTACAGGGAACTCAATGTTGGGCAGCTGCTTCTTCGAACGGAAAGGGCTGTACTTCGTTGGTTTGGTCATGTGGCACGAATGTCCCCATCATCACGACTTCCGAGGCGTGCCTTGAATGCGATTCCATCAGGTAGGCGACCGCTTGGCAGACCTAGGATGAGATGGTTGGACCAAGTCCAAACACTCACCTGGTTGCGCTTGGGCATAGCTCCTGATGAGTTGGCGTCGATGATGGAGGATCGAGTGGCCTGGAGATCTCTCGTGCATGCATTGCCCCCGCGACCCCTTTAGTGGAACATGCGGGTCATTGAAAATGAGATGAGATGAGATGAGATCTTTCATATCGAAGTAAATTCGAAAATCTAAAAGGGTTACTCATACTGCAAACAATTCAACTCTCAAAACACCATTTAAACAGGAGCAAATCAGCGACGACTAATCCTAGAATTACTTCTGCAAATCGCTGTCTTATTGCTGTCCAGTAGCAATTTAGTATCAAAAGATGAAGTTGACTCTTCATAAAAACCCTTATAATTCAGTCCGACTTAAAGCCTAACTTGAATGAACAATGCCAAAATCGGATAAAGAGGTCTTTGATGCTTCTAAAGACATCTACTGCATATAATTGACTAGTTGGCGTTGAGGGTGGTAAGAGGAGTGCTCGTGTTCAATACTAGAGACAGTTATCAGGAGTTCTTGCTAGCAGAATATAAGCTTATTGTTTCAGTCACAGGACCACCTTGAATCACTGAGCGACAATTTCTTAAAAACAATTGAGAACTCAGACTGATTTATGAAAAAAAAATTGGTAAACAAACAAGTCAAGAACACCACATCGTTGAAGGGGCTATGGTAGCATACTAGCATTTTAAGCTTCATCAAGATATTAGGTAAA
Source organism: Myathropa florea (assembly GCA_930367185.1). NCBI lineage: Eukaryota > Metazoa > Arthropoda > Insecta > Diptera > Syrphidae > Myathropa > Myathropa florea. The sequence goes on along the minus strand of OV884004.1, from coordinate 38,295,489 downwards.
TAGGATTATAACACGACTTATGTATATGAGATTTATATGAGACATGCATCAACATAGGAAAACAGTGCTTTCCTCTAAAAGTACTTTCTTGGTTTTAATATCCAAACACATCTGTGTTCCTAATCTCCCGTGTTGGCTGTAAATTCTTCTGAAGTTGAGCAGAATTAAGTTAAAAGAAAACATCAAGCATAATTCAAGACTTGAGATTATCTGTTTTAAAGGAAGTGGATCATTATGGGTTAAGTAAATGGAGATCTGTGACACTAAGTCCATAGTCAATATTTTGAAATTACCAGTTTTTTAGTTACTCAGAAATCAACAATAAGTCCACGCGTGCATTTAGCGGTGCTTACTTTTGTTATCTTCTGGCAACATTTGAAAATTGTTTGTTCTACGAGCTAGAAGTCGATTTACACAATAATGCGAAAAGAAAGTTTGCACATGATTTGCAATATTTTTTATTTTGATTGGAAAATTGAACAATTTCGATACAAATTTGTTGTTGTTGTTGAGATACGACGTCTGTTGAGTTGAGAATAGTTGAGTTTGCCCGAAATTTTAAGTTTCTAACAAAATGTCATGTGCGGATGCAATAAAATAAAAAAATAGTAACGTGGCCAACGGGGACTCGACAATGCCAAAAACACAAGCGTACGAGTGGTTCAAACTATTTAAAGAGATGATTTGCCTCGTGGTTGATGATTTGCCTCGTTCCGGTCGTCAATACACTGACGAAAACATCGGAAAAGTGGAAGGAAATTGTCCACATAGATCGAGTGAGGATTAGAGATAGCAGCCAATCTAGATGTCTTATTCGGATCGGTGGTGGAGAGCAAGAGGCCAGAGTTGTGGAGTAACGCATTCATCTTATACGGGACTAGAGCATCCAGCGTGCTTCGCTACGCCCTCTCTGGAGGGCGTGCCCCTTCTTTTCCAGGGGATCTAGTTTTTCCCGGTGTTCTTTACATGTTTTCCGTCGAATGTTTGCTGAGAGATGCGAATTTGTGTTTTTTCTATAGCCTATGATCGATTCCTGATCGATCGGTGCTAATAGTATCAAAAATTGCATAAGGATCGGTGCAATTGTTTAGAAATTTATCCCATACATATAAACGAACCTTCAATGTTATATTAAGAATTGTTATATGGATACAAATGGTAAAATAATAATTGAAAATTGAGGTTGGCTCACGTGGTCTCTCAGAACTTGCACATTTGTGACTTCAGGTGACTGTGTGTTGTCTACTTTCGTTTAGAAACTCTGAATAATGACATAGGTTGCAAAGCTCGAATTCTTATAAACCAAAAAGGCATGAAAGAAGCCCAAGTCACTCTTGACAAACTCCCTTTTCATACCCGCAAAGTTTCATTGAAGTCACTCCAGCCGTTTCGGAGATTAGCTCGAACAATCAGACAGACAGACACTACGATTTTATTAACCCATTCGACCCCAAGGTTGCCTGAGAGCAATTTCTGTTGCCTTACAGCTAACGGTAGGCGTTCCTATTGTTTTTGTTTGTTGATTCTTAATGATAAGAGTAGTTTTATATTTTTGTGAAATTCCGAAGAGTTACTAAAGTGAGTGATTTACTCATATATTAATTTGAAAATATTTAAATATATGAATGAAATTGTTTTTTATCCTACCATACATAACTTTTCAAAATAAATAAAAATAATTGTAAGCTGTTTTCAAAGGAAAATTTCTTTTTTACACACCTTTATTGCCCAACGTTGTTCACAAGCAACATCTAGTAGCGTCCAAACCGATAGGCGTGGCGTCTTAAAATGTTGGCCTAATACTTCTTGAATGAATACAAATAGATCAAAACTTAAAAAAAAGATGGGGTCGAATGCGTTAAACATCATTGCCTCAATCATTCGCATACCAAAATCAACAACAACACTTACCGTCAAGCGGGAATGGAATGTGCACATGTACGTCAGTATGTTTAAACGATAAAAAATTAATCTAATTGTTTGCTGATGTTTAGCTAGAAGTTTGAAAAAAGAAAAAAACAGATCTACTACATAAAGTCATAACTCACGAATGCGTTCACCAATTTCGTGCAAACTTTAGATAAGCCATCTACACGACCATACGAACAAACCTCAAAAATTCTGTCGAATTCAGTTTGACCGTTCGTGAGTTAAAAAGTCACAACCCATTTGCAACAATTTTTTATACATTTAGAAGATTATTTGACAAAAAAGTGCATACCGTTTAGCAAACTCCGTATTCACCTGGCATGGTTTTTTGTTCGGCTCAGGATAACTCTTCGCGAAAGACGTTTTCGGAGGGAGAATTCGCAGAAGCAACTGAAGGCAAAAAGTGTTTTCAAGATTCGTGGAATCGTTGGAATGATAAATAAGAATTCATACGTTAAATCAATTCAATGCAATCATTTATTTTTGCATGAGTTTATTTGACTCAAATTTTAGTTTACAAATTGCACTTCTTCAAGCTACTCGCGTCCAATAATTACAAGAAGCACATTGGCTTTCAAGACATACTTTGTTTGTGGTAAAGCCAGCACAAAAGTTTTGAAACATTTTAATTGAAAAATTTCAAAATGACTACATGCAAACCATTCGAACTTAAGCGTAAGCGTTTTCGATGTAAAATCTGGAGGCCGAGTACCACCGCGTCTTCTAATGTATGTGTAAGCAAGTTGGAACATCGTTGGTGATTGCAAACGAGTAATAGGGGAAAACAACGCCTAACAGGGCTTATTTCGCGCTTAGGATGGCTGCGAAAGTGCTGATTAGCTTATTGGCGATGTCCACTAAGTGAACAGCCCGTTTTAACCTATGCTAACATGTTCCGGAACATTCTTCTAGAAAGATTATTTTAAGATGTACTCTTTTTCTAAGAGCCAATGGCGGTGCTTGCTGCCCCGATGAGTATTCCGATACCCAGTTCGTTTTCAGCAGTTCAAAGAAGGACCCTGCCTACCTATTGAGGATATTGCATGTGGGGTAACATTTCTACCGTGGAAAAAAATATGTTATGTACCAACCAATAAGTTGTAGCAGGCCAGGTACAGTCGATAGGTTAGGTTAGGGGCCTGCTAGTGAATTCACCAGCGCACTTAGACCACGTTGGTCCATTGTGATACCCACAGGTAGACTGCTACCACTGATCGACCGCTCCAGTGATAGTGCCGTTAATTTGATCCCAACGGCAAATGGTGACTGGACCAGATTTGAAAACCCGAATAAAAGCGTATTAACTTTGCTTTCACTGGGATTCGAACCTGGGAGCCCTCTAACTTAGGGTAGGCACTTAACCAACTGCGCCATTCAGTCGTATAGGTGCAGTCGATAACTCCAGAGATTCTTCTTCTCCTTCTTTTTTCGGGTGGGGCTATAGTCCGGGTTGGACTTGGGTCTAGATTCTACAGAAATCATTGGAATGGAGCGAATCGAAAGGAGCGGATCTACAGTTTTATGCTGACTTCGAATGGCTAAGGTTAAGAAACTTTCCATAACAGATTTACTCTCGGAGCACATTCAGAGATGTGGTGCTGTAAAAGAATTACATGAATTGACCAACTTCTAGACGCGTAGGCCCTACACTGCCAAATATCTTTCATTACTACAATTCACGAAGTGAGGGAGGATGGATGGCGATTGCTAAAGAAATCAAAGGCACTTCTTGTTTGGATGCGAATTTGTTGTTCGATGCAGAAAAAAAGTCTTAAGCTACGAACATATAAGTAAACGCCTCATAATAATACGCATCAAGGCTTACACGAAAACATCAGCCAATCCCATTCACGCCACATCAAAAAACAAGAAGGACAGCAACTAGAATAACTTGTATTAACTCCTAGAAGGAATGTATGATGGTTGTGGACTATGTTAGTGGGTGATTACATGAGCGGAAAAAGGCACTATTGCCGGCGACACAATCTACGATTTTCACAAGCGAGAATGAGATGGGTTGGATAAGCCGAAAATCGGGCTTCTTCGCCCGAAAATCCACTTTCAAAGTGGAAGCAGGTATGTTTTCATCCCTTTCGTTCCGACGTGTTGTCCAAATTGTCTGGTGTTCGATGATCGAGTAGCATACTGCGTGACATTTTAGAAAAATTTATCACAGAGACGATTAAAATGCAATTTTAATGTTCTTTTCACTGCACACATATAGAACTACATGCAAACATTGCTGCTGGATCTAATCAAAAATTGTTTTCATTCGTCATTCATGAATACTTCTTGTGAAAAATAACCAAAAACATCAAACACCCTATTCAACATATTCCACTAACTAAATTAGATAGTTCATCATGGGTCAGAAGCAACACTGTGAAAGCAGAAGTATTCGTCGAGTATCTGACTAATGTTTTCCAACCTAATGAAATTCAACACGAGGTAACATGGCCGGAAATCCAACAACTCACCGCGGAAATTCCATCAGTATTGCATTGCTACAACTAAAAACCATAATACAAAAAAGTTTCAAGAGGAAAAAATCTCCTGGATATGATCTTGTAACTACTGACATATTATTATTATTGCGCCTGAAGCGTTTTCCCTGCTACTGGAAAGTATTAGAAATTATAATGATCCCTAAACCGGGTAAGGACTTATATGAAATATCATCCTATAGGCCAATAACTTTACTACCCTTGTTTTCGAAAATATTTGAAAAGATATTGTTGAAGAGGCTAAAACCGTTTATAAACACCGAGAATATAATACCGTCTCATCAATTTGGCTTTAGAGACCAACATTCTTCTATCGAGCAGGTACATAGAATCACGAATTATTGAATTATTGAAGAAACTCTGGAAAATTAAATGATTTGTTTATCAATATTATAATGTCCCTCAAGCGTTCGAAAAGTATGGCATGAAGGTCAACTGTATAAGCTAAAAAAGTAGTTTCCCTAGAGAATATACTTCAATTCTAGAATCATATCTCACTGATAGATATTTCCGGGTAAAGCAAAGAGATGCCTATTCTGAATTGAAACCGATTAAGGCCGGTGTTCCTTAAGGAAGTATTCTAGGCCCAACACTGTATGTACTTTTGATATGCCAACCTTCTCGAATTGCACACTAGCTACATTCACTAATGATAGTTGGAAAAAATGAAGTGGAATCAACTCAAACTCTGCAGAATGCTGTGGATGCTGTATTGGTCTGGACCAAAAAATGAGGTTTAAAGCTCAATAGCATTAAATCAACACATGTAAACTTTACAAACAAAAAGATTAAACATATTCCTATAATTATAGACGGGATACAAATTCCTTACTCCAATACAGGAAAATACTTAGGAATGAACCTAGACGCTAAATTACACTGGAAGGAACATATAAATAAACTGGGCAAGTGCGAGTTGTACTCGCACGGGTAAGGTTCCGTCGCATAGTATTGATGAATGATTTCTGAATATCAAACGACGTTTCCAAACTATTTCAGTTGAATTTTCTTCTAACTTCAACCCAAATCAACTATTCATTCCCACATTCATATATCCAAACAAACATTTGACCATACATATACCTATACCTCTATCGAAGTTTATCCAACACAAAAAATCCCTTCCAGTGTGTGGTGTGTGTGTTCATTTCTGTTCGGCATTTAGGGGTTAGATCCCAAATATAACACTCATCGACGAATAGAGTGGTCAAACACAGCATGAAATTTATGTGTGAAAATGAAAATATTTACGAGTATAATTTTAAATCTTATATATCTCAAAATTTCAACATAAATCGATATTTTGAAAAATTATCATTTCTTAATGCTTACGCTGAGGTCTTCAAAACTGCGGTCAAAATTCGCATATCAATAATTGACCGTTTTTGATCAAAATCTCCAAAACTATTAAGGCCAGAATACTCGAAATTGTTTTAAATGAAAGTACTCAATGAAGCCATGATTTTTTCAGATTTGTAAAAACTTTGGCGCTCCATATTTTCCAAACGGTACTTTGGATCAGAAATTGTTGAAGTAAACCTCCACCTCATTTTAAAAGATCTGATCGATTGATATATAAATCGATGGGGTACGACAATGTTTCAAAATTAATGGCAACTTCACCTATACTGGAGCCATCCCCAAATGGCCCCACTTTTTAAATTTGATGGATGGGCAATGACATCTAGGCCTGAAGTACCTAATTCCAAAATTACATGCCGATATCTTTATAAACTTTGGAGATAAAAAAGTGTGACAGACACGACGGACGGACGGACGGACACACCGAAATTATAAAGGTTCCGTTTTTGTAGACGGAACCTTAAAAACAGGGGATGAAATAATTCGTGAACTTGCAATCACCCATCACTCAAGACTGGGACGACATATTAAGCAGGAAGCAGCAAAACTCTGAGATACGACTGGGATTACTCGAAGACTAAAGCGAACCAAACCATACGAGTTACCGTTTTGATACCACATCCTATGGGATACCTAATTCGTGAGAAGGGGGTGAAAAGGAGTGTGTCAGATTTGCCAACATTTTTTCAAAACCATAAATTTTTGTGGAATTTATGAAGGCTAGCAGACTATGAATGTTTGCCTCCGAGAGGTTTCTAGGGGTGTTAAAAAAGGCTTTTTTTTTGCACAGAAAGTGCCCGAGAGTGGCTGCTCACCAGACTAAGGAGCCGTAGGTAAGAATAGGAGGTATACATCCAAAGTGTTATCTTCGGTCGTAGTGCCAAGAGTTTTGTTGCAAGCGTATAAGGCTATGCATGCCTTTTTAACTCCTTGCTCTATGTTAGCTTTCCAATTTAGTTTTAGTACAAGAATAGTGCCTATTGTTGAAGTTGAAGACAGAGTGAGGGTTTGATTGGCTAGTCTAGGAAGAGGAAAGTTTGGTATTTTGGTTTTCGTTGTAAAAAACATTAATTCGGTTTTGCTTGGATTCGTATTTAGACCGCAACTAGTAGCCCACCTATTAACCGAGAGGAACCGGCCTGATACTAAAATCAAAATGTCGTCCGCATACGCAACAACTTTGATTCCTTCCCGGTCTAGTTCTTTTAATAGGTTGTTAATGACTAATATCAATAACAATGGGGAGATAACGCCTCACTGATGAGTTCCCCTTGTTACATACATACTTTGTTTGATGGCTATTTCCTAACGTGGATTGTATAATTCTAGTTTTGAGCATAGAAACTAACCATTTTACTAGCATCTCTTCTACCCCCTGGGCGATAAGAGATTCTTGGATAGCTTCTGTGTGGACGTTATTGAAGGCCCCTTGTGTGTCTAGAAAAGCGGCCATGGTATATTGTTTGTAAGGAATGGTTTTATCAATGGTGCCAACCACCTCGTGCAGAGCTGTATAGATTTGGAGAAAAACTTCCCCTCTAGCTTGAGCCTAATGTGTGTATCTATAATGCTTTCCAGGGCTTTAAGCATGAAAGAAGATAAGCTGATTGGTCTGAAATCCTTCGCGGTTTCATGACCCCGACGGCCTAAATTTGGTATAAAGACTACTCGACCCATTCTCCACGACTGGGAAATATAATTGAGTAGTAAACAGTTTCTGTACATTACTTTGAGCCAAGGGGTTGCTACATCTTGTAGCTTTTGTAGCATTATGGGTAAGATACCATCAGGGCCTGGGGACTTGTATGGAGAAAAACTATTTACCGACCAAATAATCCTTTCTTCTGCAATTATCCGATCGGTTTCTACTATGAAAGTTCACAGCGGTTCCTGCTGGTAATTGACCTCATAATGATCTTTGCACCCAGGAAAGTGTGTAATTAAGAGTGTATCTAGGGATTCTTTTAAGGTTTCATTCCAGGTTCCATCTTCTCTCTTAAGGAGAGAGGGATAGGAGTGTTCCTTGGACTGAATTTTGTTGAGCCTCGAAGAGTCCTTTATGTTGTCGATCGATTCACAGACATTTTTCCAAGATAACTTCTTTTCTATACTTTTAGATTTCTTGATTAACGTAAAGTATATATAATTTAATTTTAAAATGTAGCTATGTAACAAAGGAAAAATACTCGTTAGTGTAAACTAGTTGTAGTATAAGGAAATGTTGTCAATTTTATAACATTTCAATAAAAAAAAAATCCGTCATTCATGAAAAATACGAATTTAAAAGAGAGTATTACTCAATTCTCGGTAGAACATTGCTGAGTGAAAACATGATGCAATTGATCCGATTCGGGTATTCCACACACAAAAAAATCTTGCCTGCCCAGGCGGATTGCACAGTTGATTGTAAACAGCCACTTGCGGTGTGCTAACTCTCTAGTAGAGAGGATCCTGAACATCCATAGACTTTGCGGATCACTGATCAACCAATAGTCAACCAGATGAATCACATTGCTATCGACGTCAGAAACTCCTCCAATATTCTTGTCCACTGTCATTTTTTGCTGTCGAAGATTGGGAAAATGGTGGAAAATCTGTCACAGATTTTACTCCTAGTGCGTTGGGTTTTATCACACCATCTAGAGAAATACCTGGCTTGACAACGCGTCCAGCCAAAGTTTTGTAAATAGTCTTTCGTGTTGATTCTCGATATTGGTTTGCTTATAGCGGCCATGCAAAATTTGTCCACATTTTTGGGAATTGCTTAGTAGCGTATGGAAGATTATAGCTTTGAACAACATGCGCAAATTATGAAATTTTAATTTCCACTCAACAAACGTTTCGCTTATTAATTATTACTCATCCGTTTTGCCGAATCGACTATTCGATGGTCGCCAAATTCGTATCAACCGGTTTTGATAACAAATCACCCAACACACGTACATACGTCACTGAAACGCAAGTTCTACATAAATTGCAAAATATGGATGTGGGCGACCGGCGACGGTGCCACATACTCAAACCATACAGCTCAATAAATTTCCACTTAAAAAACTGTTTTCAATCGAAATTACTTCTTGCTTAAATTTCGGAACTACATTTTACCATGTGAATGGTTCATAAATAATAATTTTATCTGCTATAAGCTATTCCCTCTTTTGTCGTAAATTTGAAAAGCCACTTAGCACGTGTCATCTCATAACGTGTTGAGAACTGCTTTCAACTTAATCACCCGTGTTCCATCGATAACACGTGTTGGACCACTCTCACTGAGACGCACTCAAATAGATAATTAATTTCCCGGACTCAGACCACACCTGTCGATCATAAAATGACTTGTTAAACGCGTAAAAAGCTTATTCAAATTATCTGTCAACTCTGAGATGACTCTGGCTGAGAAGTGGATGGGAATAGGATGCGGGTTGCACGTTAAGCGATCTTTTTTAGAGTTTCGTTTATTCGTACATAACTCTGATCTCTTTTAGACTGCGCCTACGTTAGACTTGCCATAACGTGGGGAGTAGGAAATGACTAGCACTTTCGAGTTCCGCATGTGTCTTCACAACTCAGAGGTGTCACCGTGTGAATTTGGTACGACGGCTAGTTGACTTGCATTTCTGAACTACAGTTTTTGGCCTTAATACCCTAAAGTGTACAAACAGGATGGGTCATCGGCTGGTTTTGATTTTTTAATCATAGGTTATTTTGACACTGACATCTGTTTCCCGCTCGAAATCTTGACAGAAATTCAGAATCATACCTCCGCCGCTATCATGCCTGAGCCGTTTTACGCTTGAACAACGTTGGAAAATATTGGAAACTTATTTCCAAAGTGAGTGCTGTGTAGCCCAAATAGTGCGTTGTTTGAAAATAATTTTTGCCGAAATGAAGCACCGACCGCGACTGCTGTGCACAAGTTTGTGCAAAAAGTTTGTGAGACTAGTATGCTAGTGGACAACACTCATCGTCCCCGTCGTCGTACAATGCGCACAGATGAGAATGTGGCTGCTGCTGCTCTGGCCGAGAGTGTGAGACTCAATTCACGAACATTAACTCGCAATCGATCTCAACAGCTCAACATTTCACGCACTAGCCTGAAGAGATAGAAATTTTCTGCACCAAGATCTCGGATTATTCGCTTACAAGGTCCAATTGACCCAGTAATTGAAGGCGCGCGCCCATCCGCTTCATAATCGCTTCGCAGTTTGGGCCTTAGAGCAGCTTCAGCTTAAATTGGATAACGATTTTGGGCAAAAAATCATATTTTCTGTCGTGGCGCTATTTCATCTCGGTGGCTACGTAAATAAACAAAATTGCCGCATTGGAGCTCTGAGGCTCGGAACACCCGCACGTTATTGCCGAGAAGCCAATGCATCCACAGAGAGTGACAGTCGGCGTTGCCGATGTGCCACGATCGTGCCATTATGTCACTTTTTCATTGAAATGGCACTGTGGCACTTTAAGATTGAATATGGCACTCTGGTGAAAATTTTATAAAACAATCGCTGCATCCACCTTCCGAAATAGTTGAAAGCATTCATTCTCAACAACGTTGAACATACATCATCACCTGTTATCTGTCATTTGTTTCCTTTGAAATTTAAACTATGGGCAAGAACAGGCTAGTCATATAAAATATTATAATTGAAAAAAGTGGCTCTCTATTATAGTAACTTATAGCGTTGGTATATTTCCGTATGTGGCACCCAAGCATTTTAAGGCCTTTTTGGTAACACTGGTGGCACTTTGAAAAACATTTTTCCGGCAACGCTGGTGACAGTTTGGTGCGGATTGTGGAGTGGTGGCATCATTGGACCATTTTTTCTTCGAAAATGAGGCTGGGAACAACGTTTTGGTCAATGGTGGTAGTGATAGAGCCATGTTAACCGACTTTCTTTCACTGAATTTTAAGACATAGTTCTGGACGACCTCTGGTTCATGCAGGATCGCGCGTCATGCCACAATCGATTTTTTGCGCACCAAATTCCCCAATCGTGTCATCAACCGTCATGACGATGTTAATTGGCCGGCTGGGAGCTGCGATGGACTTTTTTTTGTGGGGAACCGTGAAGGACCAATGTTATGCCAACAATTCGGAAGTGATTCAAGCACTTAAGGCCAATATCACCCAAGCAATCCGTGAGCCACAGGCCGAAACCATCAACAAGGTCTTGGAAAATTGGGGTGACAGAATGCGCTACTACGAAGCCAACCGAGGCAGCCACTTGAACGACGTTATATTTCATGATTAAAAGGAATGTTTGATCTTAATAATAAAGCCATAAAAAATGTAATTTTGTTCATTTTATTGCATTTTTAAAAAGAAACTTGTGTTTGGCCCACCCTGTACATACTAACAACCTTTTTCATAGGGTTCACATTCAAATTGGATCAACGATATAGAGTGTGATCCCAGTAGACATCTTATCGGAGACTCTATTTATTTATTTATTTATTTCATGCCATTCTTATCTGGTCAGGGACGAGGAGGAATTAGTGTCCGTCTGCCACCTGCTGTTCATTTCATTTTCATTTTCATTTATTGATTTTAATCTCTGTACATTAAGAATATTATGTTCTTTTCCTAGTACAGAAAAATTATAAAAATAAGTTTAGATGTTAAGTGCCATGCTAGAATTTAGTTGATATCAAAATTACTTCAATTGTTATTAGGAAAGTAGAGATTTACAATTTTAAAATTTAATATATAATAATAATAATAATATAATTAATATAATTAATATATAATAAAACACGTTTTAGGGAATTATTTCAGTTTGAGCAGGAGAAATAGAAGAAACAAGCGGTAATAAATTGTCTGAACTCGTTCTTAGACCGTACCTGCGAAGGTAGGTGATTCCAGAGATGTACAGCATGAATAAAGAAGTAACTGCGTGATATTAAACATGAATAGTATGAACAGAAGGTTTTAATGCAATATTACGATTCGATCGACAGAAAGTGATCTTTTCATAAAGATAATTTGGCTGTTTCTTGTAAATAATTTTGAAGAGTAATATGCACGAACTGTAGTTTAAAAAAGGGTTCCACTTCACATCCAAGCAGAATGCGACGTTGTTCCGAGACGTGATCAAATTGGCGAATTTTAAAAACATACCGTGCAGTCGCATTTATTGCTTTTGTCAATTTTTGTGAGGAAGAATAATCACAATCAGCGAACAACTCAGAGCCATATGTCAAGATTGGCACAATGAGTGCTCTGGCGAGTTTTAATTTTACATTAATAGGGAGAATGTATTTGCTGATTGATAAGCCTCTCAAAGATGCATAAACCTTGGAAAATACGCTATCAATGTGGTCAGTCCACGTAAGTTCACTATTGCACATTATTTCAAGATTTTTGACACAGGTAACATATTCGATTGCGGTTGAGTTAAGTTCTCTTGGAGGGAAATTGGAAAAGGAAGGAGGTAGTTTCGAGAAAGGGATGACTTTGGTCTTGTTAGGATTGAGCATTAGACCATTCTTAGTAGCCCAATTGGCAATAGAGCACAAATCCTCGTTTGTTTTAGCAACTGAATCTTCAACCATACCAAGAGGAAAACTTAGGTAGATTTGAACATCGTCTCCATAAATATGAAATTTACAATAGGATAACACCATTGGAAGGTCATTTATAAGCATTGAAAATAATAATGGACCGAGAACGGAACCTTGAGAAACGCCATTGCGCATATCACAAAAAGATGACAGTTTTGAATTATGGAAAACAGCTTCGAAACGATTAGTAAGATACGAGAAAATTAATTTATTAGTGGGATTACAGAAGTTGAATTGGATGGACAGCTTATGACAGTATCGTTGAGTCAACACAATCAAATCCTTTCGAGAAGTCAAGCAAGGCTAGTAGGGTCGTTTGATCTTCATCAATAGCTCTTCGTATGTCGTCCGTTACTTTTAATAGGACAGCTATGTCCTTTGCAGAACAGCTATGTCCTCTACTCAGCTAATGGTTCGGAAAGCGGTCAAATCAATCGGTAACTAATTTTGGAAAATGCGTATCGTCAGTTACTAAAGTCCTTGGTTCAGTTGATTTCGAAATTCGCAGTTCAGTTCAAGGAAGTTTTAAAGGTATCATGCAACTGATTCAGTGTTAAAATCCCTTGAGCATTATGATACAAAATCTCAGGCCGCCAAAGTCACTGAAGGTTATTGATAATCTATTTCTTTTCCAAGTGAACAGAACGGACGACTAAAATGACCAGTGACCACATAAAGAAAAGGGAGTAGATTTCTGTTCAATTAAACCAAAAGAATCAGATGACCAGTAAGGATATAGAGATAGTTCACGAAAAAGAAAAGGAAAGTTAAAAGGCAAGGAAGGACTTCTCCAGCAGAGTAACGAAGATAACATCTAAGTTTTCGACTATCCTTGGCTTAACAGACATATGGCAATGCGACATTATAATTTTAGTTTAGCCGTGTTAACTCAGGCGATGCCCAATTCAGCTGATCGTCGCCTGAATGGGTTGACTACGCATTTTCACGTTTATAGGACGTGAAAAGTATTCAGAAAACAGGGCTAACTTAGCTCACTATTTTTAAGCCCCCAACATGCTTCTGACCACAGGTACCATTTGAAGATAACTTAACTTAGAGCCAACCCTCTTAGACGTTTAGAATGTCATTCCAAGACGGAATTGCAATTCGTCATCATAAGCTAGCTTCGTTCATCACAAGTTTTGCTTATACCTTTTAACACGATCATGTTAAAGAAGAAGCACACAATTGGAATGCGGACTTAATTCAAGGTGAAACCACTATAGCAAGAGGTGAGGAAAATGTAAAAGAGGGTATTTAACCATCACTTAACAACATTTGTTACGAGGTTGATACTTCGTTTCTTGAAAAATCCATTCCAAAAACCGTTTATCTTAGGATTCAACCCAACGTAGAGAATTTGGTTTTTCTGTAGTCATGTTCAAGACCCCGGTAAATCTGAATACCCCATTAAATAAAGGAGTGCGCCCTATAATCTAACACTCTTTCGTAAATATATCCGATCGACATGCCTACACAAGTCTTCTTCAGATTTCGTCATTTGTTGTCACGTTTGTTGCTACCCAGCTGACCTAATCTTGACACTGACTTGTCAGCTTTATAGATTTGTTAATTGGAGTAGTGCTTACGGCATTCGCTGTCTAGGCAATTTAAAGCCGTAGCCACACTGACTGTGGCTGCCGGAGGTGATAAAACTTCGTTAATCGGTGATTGTTACGCTTGGATACATTTCATGTAAACATCTTAAATGGCCATTTGGAATGGATGTTAATTGAACTGTAAGCGGTGTAGTTCTCGGAAAACGGTTACTAACGTGGTCCATAAAAGTACAAGTCACTGTCGTATTGACTTGTTCTTGAGTCTTGCTTTGGGTGGTTGTATACGCAAATGAAGGCACAGATGACATAAGAGACGTCATAAGAGCCAATTTTCTCCTCTACACATGATTTCCATGCAATTTCCTGCTCTATAATGGGGCCGATCGAGTCAGAGTTCAGAATCTACTTATGCGCTGGAACTGCGATCAATATAAGCAATTAACTGCACACATGCGGCACAAGGTTTGCAGGATGGTAGATTACATATTGTCGCACTTAGCATTTTGTTAAGTAGGGGTCTCAGGTGACATCAAGCAGCAACATGGTGCTACCAAAATCACTTTATATTCTCATCCTTATCCTCATCCTCATCCTCATCCTCATCCTCATCCTCATTCTCATCCTCATCCTCATCCTCATCCTCATCCTCATCCTCATCCTCATCCTCATCCTCATCCTCATCCTCATCCTCATCCCCATCCCCATCCCCATCCCCATCCCCATCCTCATCCTCATCCTCATCCTCATCCTCATCCTCATCCTCATCCTCATCCTCATCCTCATCCTCATCCTCATCCTCATCCTCATCCTCATCCTCATCCTCATCCTCATCCTCATCCTCATCCTCATCCTCATCCTCATCCTCATCCTCATCCTCATCCTCATCCTCATCCTCATCCTCATCCTCATCCTCATCCTCATCCTCATCCTCATCCTCATCCTCATCCTCATCCTCATCCTCATCCTCATCCTCATCCTCATCCTCATCCTCATCCTCATCCTCATCCTCATCCTCATCCTCATCCTCATCCTCATCCTCATCCTCATCCTCATCCTCATCCTCATCCTCATCCTCATCCTCATCCTCATCCTCATCCTCATCCTCATCCTCATCCTCATCCTCATCCTCATCCTCATCCTCATCCTCATCCTCATCCTCATCCTCATCCTCATCCTCATCCTCATCCTCATCCTCATCCTCATCCTCATCCTCATCCTCATCCTCATCCTCATCCTCATCCTCATCCTCATCCTCATCCTCATCCTCATCCTCATCCTCATCCTCATCCTCATCCTCATCCTCATCCTCATCCTCATCCTCATCCTCATCCTCATCCTCATCCTCATCCTCATCCTCATCCTCATCCTCATCCTCATCCTCATCCTCATCCTCATCCTCATCCTCATCCTCATCCTCATCCTCATCCTCATCCTCATCCTCATCCTCATCCTCATCCTCATCCTCATCCTCATCCTCATCCTCATCCTCATCCTCATCCTCATCCTCATCCTCATCCTCATCCTCATCCTCATCCTCATCCTCATCCTCATCCTCATCCTCATCCTCATCCTCATCCTCATCGTCATCCTCATCCTCATCCTCATCCCCATCCCCATCCCCATCCCCATCCCCATCCCCATCCCCATCCTCATCCTCATCCCCATCCCCATCCCCATCCTCATCCTCATCCTCATCCTCATCCATCATCCTCATCCTCATCCTCATCCTTCTGTTGCATCATGAGTAGTGAATAAACTTGCATTGCACAAGTATTTCTCGCGTCTACAACTTCCATTGTCTTACTCAGATGATGAGGCAATTATTACCCCCGCAATTGAATTATGAGTCAATCATATTTTCTTTCACCACGGAGCTGCCAAGTGCCTCCAAGGAGTGCATCTGAAGGTTGTTTCATCGGTTCTTCTCTCCTCGAACTTCCCATGAAAACCGCCAACACAATGGCATTCATTCGCGATGCTGGCAGCATGTGTGGAGCACTGATTGCGACACGCTCTCCACTCCGGAGATGCATTGCAGACTGACTTCGGACGTGACCTCCACTCGAAATCTTTCAACGCACACGCCTTGAATTGAAATTCCACTCGTAAACAAACAACTCCACACAATACGACGCAGGAAGCACTCTGATCCGCCCTAGAACACAATTTCTCGGGAAAAACTTTGATCCGAAAATAGACAAATCCCTGATCTCCCTTTCGGTGGACATCTGCATCGTCGAAGACATACAAGGAAAGTGGGTTAATGGCGTCGCCTACCGCAGCCAGGAGGTCGACTCACAAAAAACCGCCTTTGACTCACAGCTTGGGCTTCGCATGCTCCGAAACAATCAACAGTATCCCACGCCATTCGAGATGGCCTTAGCGGTATTAATCCAATCGCACCGCATCCAGTCCGCTTCGATCATCGAAATATACGCCCACACTGAGGGGAGGCTAAGCTCGCGATTTCGTTTTCTGACACACGAGCGATGACCTAGACATTGGTGGCCAAGTGGTCGGATTGCTCGTTTGGTGTTTCTGCCGCTTGCGTGTTGGTTTGACACACAAGGCGCCCGGGCTAGATGAGTCCACCACCACATGACCTCAAGGAGGTGGTTGACTCAGTTTTTTTTTCCGCTTGTGTCTTGTCAGCTGCGTTGCGTTGCTTCTGTTTGTTTTCAGATGGTTGTGGTCACCGTGGAGAGCAGAAATTACGTCTTGGTATTGGCAGGGTTCGTTGAACGCGGCTCGGATAGCCTCCTCAATGGGAGTGGGTGAGTGTGTGGCCGAAGTTGGCTTGCATAATGTGTAGAGTTGAGATACAGAGATGATTGGTGCAGATGACGGAGTTCGAAGGTTGTTTATTTTTGGGGAAAACTAATGGATCTTTCTAGGTCTTTCTTTGTGGATGATTCACTTAATTCGTCGGGTGAACGTGTATTTAACCAGAGCGTGTTCATTGCAATCGCTTGTTTGTTGGGAGATTTGATCACCGTCAGTGAGTAGATGCTAGGGAATGCCAAACTGAAATATGGTCGCAGAGAGTGAGCTGAGGAGGGTTGGACCTATTTGAGATTGAATTTGGGAGAGGGACTGCATGCGTGCACGTCGTGCTATGGGCGTTGCTTCGGATATTGTTGATTGAGTTTTAGTGAACCAGACAAATCCCCAGACGAAATACTACGCTCGTGCGCCCGTAGTCCGCCCTACATTTTTGTTAAAGACTTATCATTAGTTTCAAATGAATTCCGATTTGATGGTAAGAAGGGTGAGTCAAGAAATAATAGTCAATGTCTCTGGAAGGATGATGATGGTTGGATGTTGTAGGAATCGAGTAGACACTGATTGGCATCAACCCAGTGTTGTAACTTTTCCTATCCATCAATTGTGGTTATTTTACCTCCAAGTGGTAGCAATCGGGTACTGGTTGTAGTTCACCCGAACTCAACCTGCTAAACTTATAAGTACGACCTCTTGTCCTAGGGGTCACAAAAAAGGAACTGGTCCTCCAGGTCGGGGGTTGTGCCGTCGGGGTAACTGCCCTGGCACACGAAAAAAGTATGGTTATGAAGCAACAACAAGCCTCGGAAACTGACGGAATTACTGATGACGAATCCTGCAAACGAATCTTCGGATCTGTACATGGAATGAAAGGTCCCTTTCATGGCCATGTGCAGCCGGACAATTAGCGGAAGCCCTAGATTGCTACAAAGCAGATATCACAGCCATCCAAGAAGTACGATTGGATGGGCCGGGCAAAAAGAGGTTGAAAAACTGTGATGTATACTACGGGGATTGCTACAGGCAACAGAAGCAGCACTTGTTTGAATGTGGATTCGTCATCAGAAGCAGACTTAGGCAAGAAGTCTTATCGTTTAGGTGTATGAACGAATGCCTTACGACAATTTGCATCAAGGCTAAATTCGCCTACATAAGCATAATGCGCACATGCCCCCACAGGGGAGAAAGACGACGACACCAAATACAGTTTCCATGAGCTCTTGGACAAAACGTACGAGCAGTGCCCTAGCAATGACATTAAAATTGGACTAGGTGATTTTGACGCAAAGCTAGGAAGAGAGAGTTTCTTTGGTAATACGGTCGGGAAGCACAGCCTACACGACACCACCTCCGATAACGGATTTAGATTGATCGGCTTTGCTGTGGGGCAAAATGTTGTAGTAGCCAGTACACGGTTCCCACATCTCAATATTCACAAAGGAACATGGAGATCTCCTGATCAATCAACCGTCAACCAGATTGATCACGTTGCGATCGACGCAAGGCACTTCTCCGCCCGCTGTAACTCACGGATGGCTTGCATGATATTTGCCTTAAGTACTTGAATCTTTTACGGATTCTTGGCATAACATCGCTCCTTCACGGTTCCCCACAAAAATAAGGAGTAAAATCGTAGCTCCGAGGCGAACAATTGACATCGCCAAGATGGCCGACAACACGATTTGGGAATTTGGTGCGCAAAAGATCGATTGTGGCATGGGCTGTGTTGCATGGCCGTCCAAATCCATGTCTTTAATTTCAGTAAAAAAAAAAGTCGGTTAACATGGCTCTGCAACGCCCACCGTTGACCTAACCGTTGTTTCCAGTCTCATTTTCGAAGAAAAATGGTCCAACGATGCCACCACTCCACAATCTGTGGATGCATTGGCTTATCGATAATAACATGCGGGTTTTCCCAGCACCTGATGCGGCAATTTTGTTTGTTAATGTAGCCGCCGAGATGAAAATGTGCCTTGTCAGAAAAGATGATTTTTTGCCCAAATTCAAGCTGTTCTAAGGCCGAATCTGCGAAGCGATAACGAAGCGGATGGTCGCACGCCTTCAATTGCTGAGTCAATTGGACCTTGACTAAGCGAATAATCCGAGATCTTTGTGCAGAATTCTCCTCAGGCTAGTTAATGTTGAGCTGTTGAGATCGATGGCGAGTGGATGTTCGTGAATTGAGTCTCACACTCTCGGCCACAGCTGCCACATTCTCATCTGTGCGCACCTTACGACGACGGGGACCATGAGTGCATGAGTGTTATCCCCTAGCATACCAGTCTCATGAACTTTCTGCACAAACTTGCGTACAGCAGTCGTGGTGGGTGTTTCTTTTCGGCCAAAAATTCTTTTCAAAAAACGCACTGTTTGGGCTACACAGCACTCACTTTGGAAATAAGTTTTTAATATTTTCCAAAGTTGTTCAAGGGTAAACTTATTTCGCTCCGCGGAGGTATGATACTGACGGGAAACAGCTGTTAGTGTCAAAATAACTTAAAAAAACACAAGCTGTATAATTCTGTAAGATGGAGGCTTACAGAATTTCGTAGCGTCTTCCAAGAATAATGTAATATCCCAGAGGAACAAAATCGTATGTTCGGACAGTTAAGCCAGACTCGGTCAGTTTTCACTCTATGACCGCCCTGACTTGCCGTCGATCTCTTGACGACATAACTGAGCATTTTGATATTTACCTCATGTGGGGGACGCGACACAGTGGCATTGCAGGGAATTGTGATTAACTCATCAGGCGTGGAACGGTCTCTTTACTCGAACCTTACTCACTAAATAAATCGGTATTGTCTCAGGTCTCTCATCTCAGTTATCACGGGACACTGTGGCATTGGTTTCTTCTTCTTAGGGCGCTACAGTCCGAGGTGGACCTGGGCCTAACTTCGAAGCCTGGGATTTCGAAGCGTTAACAAGCGAACCATGCAGACACAAGCGTCTGCATCTAGCCTCTATTAACGAACTCCTACTCTCACCTCCCCGTGGTGAAATCCGGGAGCCGAGTGCCCTCGACAGAAGATGGGGTAACCAACCCCCGTGGGACGTCTGGGCGGCTGCAAACGAGAGAGGGGGAGTGTGAGTCTACCAGGGCTCATCACTCTTTTTAGGATGGCGGCGGAGGAGCTGGTCAACTGATTGGCCAACGGCGGCATCCACAACTCCAGTCAAAGGGTTTCCATGGTAAGGTCGGAACCCTGGATAAGAGATGGCGGCGGATGAGCCCTTCACTTAGGGCCAACGGCGGCGCTTACAGCCTGTAAGAGGCTACCGATACCGGATCCTTCCAGACCCCTTTGTCCGGGGGCTTAACAAATGAACCAGTCCTCCCAGTTGGAGGTTGTTCGTGGGGTTAACTTCCTCACTACGTAAAAAACAATCGAGTTCAGAAAACACAAACTGCCTCGTGGCATTGGTTTACATGCTTCAATATTAAGAATCCTTCGCAATGATTTCTGTAAAAGCTGCATGGACGAGGAAGAGGTGAGACTGTAACACATCTTCTCTGAACGTGCAGCGCCTTCTCCACCCGTAAGAAAACTGACATAGGAGCCTAATTTCTGGGTGACTTGAGCGAGTTAAACGATGTCAGCATCAGTCAACACAAGTGATTCGTAGCAAGCATCAATCGGTTTAATGGAGAGGAAACACCGGATCTGTGGTACCACCACAGTGGGCCTATGTTGGAATGAATGAAACTGGTTACCTATCCTATATACCAAACCTAATTCTTGTACTGTCTAGAACAGCTACACGCTCGAGGTCTAAGGTTCGAATCTCGAAAAAAAACATTTTTTCACGGCTGCACCTCTTTCGAGTCACTGACAATGCTCATAGAGTATAACTGTCTAGCTTCTCAAAATCGCCGTTCGGTGTCGGCATTGAACTGTAGGTCCCCTCCGGGCGTGAGAGAACAATAGCACGCACGACGCGAGTGGTTGCTGAGAAGCTAGGTCCAGGTTCACCTCGGACTTTAGCTACGCCAAATAAAAATAACCTCCATTTCGCGCTTTCAGTTGTCAGTACTTGTTACCTGTCAGAATTTCATAACTTGCGATGACATGACGTCGTATCGCATGACACTAGTAATTGCGCCAGTATCACACTTAGTTTTACAACACGCTAGTTCAAGGAATTTTTCGACTCTTATGTACCTTGTCATTTGTGTTAGCCAAGTGTTGTCACCTTTTCCAATTTTTTCATCACTCCCTTCGAATTGAATCTTCCTGATCTATTCGCTCTTCCTTAACAAATTACAACCATATCCACATATCTTCACACGTACATAAATGACACAACGACCACAATCAGTTAATCATTTGGCACAACCTAAAGACCGCCAAAGGTCATTAGAGCGGTCAGGGTCCCCTTCTGTCACATGACATCTTGATGATGTCACGTTAACAAAACAGTGGCAATCATGTCTCGCACTCAAAAACCGAAATAGTTATGAACCTTACAGCACTTAGCAATCTCATTTGAGCCACAACTAAGATCATCACAACAACAAAGTGTATCTTCATCAATTTGTTTACGATGAACCGAATCGAGCACGTGTCGGCAGATCTGAGGCGGAATCCACGCCTCAGTACCGATGTAGTTTTTACCGAGAATCGCTGGGCTAGTGAATGCGGCTGATGTGTGAACACACTCGTGGGGCGCGAGTAAATTTACCGAAAAAAAGATACAAATTTCTATTGAGTGGAAAATGTGGGGGAACCGAAAAAGCGGTCTCTAGCGAGTAAACACGAAGAATGCTGGAAGCATATCTCCGCCGGTGGTGGCAGGAAATCATTGCGATTGCTTCCAAGGAACGCTTCTCACGTCTGCGCCGAGGCTCAGAAGCACGATCCGAGGCGGAAGTCGGCTAGTGAATGTGATGAACGTTATCATGATTCGAAGTTCATAGACCCTTGCGGTGTGAGTCGGTGCGATTGTTGCGTGTTTTCTGTTCTGTTCATTCATAGAATTGAAATATCGCGGTCAGTACATGTCAGGATTTATGCAATTTGGCCTTTTGACCCACTGGAAGTGGACTTTGCATTGGAGATAGGCATCAGTCGATTTGTGTGCAAGCGGTCGAATGTGATTCCTGATGCGATCTTTGAAGCACAATTATTCACATGGTTTAAGAAGCATTTCCTCTCGTTGCTTTACTCCTCAGTGTTCTACTGATATTAAAGGCAACTTTTTCAGTTGCAAATGAAATGATCCTGAGTTCCTGTGATTTCTGAAAGGCAATTGCCACTGCTGCTTTAAGGCACATGGGCATGGGCAAAATCGAAAGCGGATAAAGAAGCTCTTGATCTTTCGACAGAAAAGTTCTGCATGTTGTCTTTGGTCCTGTTTGCGTTGATGGAACTTGGAGAAGAAGATTCAACCATGAACTGTGTGGGCTGTACAGCGACATGAGTTTGGCCAGGCATCTGAAGATCCCACGCCTAAGATGGCTAGGCCTTGTAAAGCGCATGGACAACACCGCTCTGGCCCGAAGAGACTTTGATTCCGCGCCAGTGGGACAACGCAATTGAGGACGCCCACGAAAACTATGGCAAAAACCAGTGGAGAAGAACCATCGTCTTCTCCACAGGCGTCGCAGAGGGTTTCATCGCTTAGGCCAAGCACACTTAGGTACTTGGCGAAGGTGTAGTGCCCCGTTAGTATGCCGGTTAGTTGTCTGCAATCTTTTCTGTTAAGACATTTTCTTACAGACATTGGGGAGCATGTGCTTGATCTGTCTACATCCAGGAGAATCATGCCACCTGCGGTTGTGCTCTTGAAAAGTCCAATCATCGATGGAAGCCCTGACCAGGGACGCGGGCAGTCCCAGCGTAGGTTCAGGTCCTGAGAATGCCTCATCCGATCCTCGCCTAGCAAGTTCTTTGGCGATCTCATTTCCTGCGATCACGTAGTGCCCCTGGACCCAGACAAGTCTTAGCGAATTTAAGCTACCGATCAAATTCAGAGAAGACATGCATTCCTGAACTATCCTGGAAGTGGTTAAAGGGTTGAGCAAGGCCTTAAGCATAGCTTGGCTGTTGCTGCAGATGCAACTACTTCGCCTTTCCACCTATTATTCACAATATAGCTCGTAGCCATTAGGATCGCGTAGGTTTCCGCTTGGAAAAACGACGCAAATTTACCTAACGATGTGTGCAGTCTAAAGCTGTCGCTCTCCACGAAGGCACCAGCACCAGCTGGAACGACATCACAGTGGAGATCCGACGTAGAATCGCCCTTGGCAACCGATGCTACTTCGGTTTGTCAAAACAACTAGGCTCAAAACTCCTGACTCGAAGGACCAAAATCATGCTCTACAAAACTCTTATTCTGCCAGTCCTGCTATATGGAGCCGAAAGCTGGACACTAAGCAGAACTGCAAAGCTGATTCTTGGTCCCTTCGAAAGAAAAATTCTACGTCGGATATATGGTCCCGTCTGCGAGGAAGATGAATGAAGGAGAAGACGTAACCGCGAACTCTATGAGCTGTACCAGGATGTGAATGTAGTCCGGAATCGAGCATCGAGCACATGGACAACAACGCTCCAGCTAAGAGGGTCCTCGAATCCGAGCCTCCTGGTTCGAGAATGAGAGGAAGACCGAACCTCCGGTACAAAGACCGGGCGTAAGACAGCTTGGTCTTGAAGACTAGAAGCAGCGTGCCCAGGACCGTTAACGATGGAAAACAGCGATAACTCAGGCTCGGACCCTGAGTAGACGTGTTAAGTAAGTAAGTAAGTTGTACCGTCAGGCCCCGCTGATTTAAATAGCTAATAGTTTCACAAGCGTAGTTAGGTGTAATTATGTCAATGTCCTTCGAAAATCTTTAAAGTTGAACGGAGTTTTCAATTATCCGTGATTAGACTTGCACCTTAAACTTACACTTGAATGGAAAAGAAGTACAGTCGCCTTCCTCTAAGTCGAACTCCCTCTAAGTCGAATTTTCCTCTAACCTCTTTCCCTCTTTTTGCCATATTTATTTTGGCTTTCCTCTCATTTTCCATACAAAAACCATCCTCTAAGTCGAACTTCCTCTAACTCGAACTAATTTTGATATCCAACCACTCAGGTGGTGCATGCTATTGTCCTCTAACGAGTGAAGGCGATCAACAGTTTAATGCCGACTACGAAAGTCACAAATATTTCCGAGCTTGGCGCGACTTAACCGAGTAAATCTTCTTGCTTTTCAGAATTCTGGCATTATGTATGCAACTCAAACTTGCAGATTGCAATATATCATCTCGCTACATGCATATAAACGAAAGTCAAATGAGTCACAAAAATATGCCCCATATTCACTACCAGCCCTGTTTCACATTTGCACCCCAACATAAAAAGTGCCACGAGCGACAGTAATCAGTTCCGCACAAAAGTCCATTTCGCATGCGAAGTCCCTTCTCCAGCAACACTCATCATCTCGGGCTTATGGTCTTAACAGCATTAAATCAAAGCATTACTCCGTCTACCCAAGAACTTCCCAGCCTTGCACGTTAAGTGACACGTTAAGCACCACCCCTCTGCGGCTTGTGTAATGTGACACAGTGCCACGCTTAGGCAGCCTGAGCTCACTGCTCACACAGCACAACTGTCACCCCGATCTAGCAGAACGATGTCACCTCGTTGCCAACCCAATGTGCCACGATAGTGTTATGTCATCATCATCATCATAAATTATAATCACCTGCATCCCCTTGCCGTCGCAAATGCGGCGCTCTGATGCACCCCATCACATCCGGCGTCCGTGATCTGGAGCAACCTATCTCGGCTCGATTCCACAGCCACTTAGGAATTCATCGTGCAAACACCAACACCACCTCTCGTTCCCTATTCCCTGTCAATACCTGTGAAAACTCCAAGAAAACTCCCATCGATTTATTCAAATTTAGAACACCCCCCTCCCCCTCACTCACACCAGCCACCAATGTCGTGAATTCAAAAATGAACCATGATGTCAGATGTCGTTCTATGCCACGAACCCACATGCTGGAATTAATCGCACTATAAATACTCGTACTTGTATCTGAGTATCTTCCGTCGTCGCCGCCCGTGAGGGGGAGAACGGGTTCAACCTCCACCACTCGCAGATGGTATGTCTCACTGCACGAGTACACCCCACTACGCGAGGTTAAGGCCAATGCTGTCACAGTGCCATCGAATGTCACCGTTTTTATCGCGTCACTGCTGCTGCGAGACTCTCGTGCAGAAGCATTCAAGTTCAGCGAAGCTGCCATCGTTACTGGCGATCAGATTGAAAAGTTAAGAATCAATTTATTCGCGGTCTGCGCCTGACAGCCAGCAAGATACTGAGGAGCTTGACAAATTCGGAAAAAAATCTGAAAACGCGTCCATGAGCGATTAGAGATGTGAGCGTCGCCGCAGCCAGCCAGCAGGGCAGATCCATCGCATTTGCACATGAAATTAGTTTATCTTTAAGTGTGGCAGACACTGTGGCACCGTAGACCCGTCCCAACGTCGCAGATAAATTGCAAATTTATTCAAAAGATTCGCTCCTACACACGGGTCCGTAAGAACCAAAAAAAAAAAATAAAAAAAGAGAAATATAACTTCCGTTGGATTGATTGATTTATTCGAAAAGTTTTATTATCTTATTTCTGGCTGACGATATATGAGATGCGAGCGATGATTTTGGGTGTCTGCGTGTATCTTTGCATCTTTGTATCTCAATTTGCTAGGGGAAAACAAAATGTTTTGGAAGGAAATCGATTAAAGGCGACTTTAAGCTGTGCATACATTATAAGACCGGCTGTAGTCACTCACACACGTGCACGCACACGCTGCCGTCATAACATGAGTTTCATGTGCTGGCTGTAGATCTGATAAAAAATGAAGAAAAGTTGATGATTTGTCAGTGATCGCCGACTGTGACCCTGAAAAGGTTTGACGGCTGACGATCAAACGGCAACACAAGCTTGATATCAATTAAACTTCGCATGTGAGCCTAATAGTCATCATCAAAAGAAAATCATTTGTTAAAAGTCCAGTAAATGACGTAAGTATTTGTAGCGTTTAGGATTGGCAATGAATGAGCTCAAATCGATTGTCACCAAGCAGAAACTTTTAAGGAAAGGGAGGAAAGGGAGATGCTGCAAAGAAGGATGAAAACAAAAGCGATTCTGGGGTACTTTTGGAAGAATGGTTTAAGAAAAATCTTACAAATAAACGAATATTTCTTGTTTGCAGGTTGATTTATTATTATTAGCCTAGCAGTGTAATTTAGGCTAACATATAAAATATGCCGGGATATGACATTTATTCTGACTTTATTTTGAAGCTGCATTCGTGCCATTATGCATGGATTAGCTCACCATTTAAAAGGCAACCTTGGCTTCGCTAACAGTGCTTCAAGCGGCCAGCCCAATTCTTGATGACTCTGTCCAATATGCCCATAAGAAGCCTCGATCGTGCCCAAAGTGGTTGGCTAGTTTGTGTAGATTAAGGACTTGAAGTAGCCCCGGAGAAAATAATGAAGAGGTATCAGGGCGCATAATCGCGGCGGCCAGTGAAATAGCTCAGTCGCTATAATTCTCCTTCACAATTTCGAACATTGCGTCGATTGTATGGCATGTAGCGCCATCTTGTTGGAACCCTACTTGCTTACTTACTTACTTAACAAGCCTACGACCGATGGAAGGGTCTGAGCCTGAGATATCGCTGCCTTCCATTGTTGACGGTCCTGGGCACGCTGCTTCCAGTCATCAAGACCAAGCTGTCTTACGTCCGCGATGACTTGGTCTTGTACCGGAGGTTCGGTCTTCCTCTCCTTCTCGAACCAGGAGGCTCGGATTCGAAGACCCTCTTAGCTGGAGCGTTGTTGTGCATGCTCTCGATTTGGCCGTGCCAGTGCAGTCGACGGATTTTTGCCTTCCGGACTACATCCACATCCTGGTACAGATCATAGAGTTCGTGGTTGGGTCTTCCTCCATTCGCCTTCCTCGCAGACGGGACCATATATCCGACGTAGAATTTTTCTTTCGAAGGCACCAGAAATCAGCTCTGCAGTTCTGCATAGTGTCCAGCTTTCGGCTCCATATAACAGGACCGGCAGAATAATAATAGTTTTGTAGAGCATAATTTTGGTCCTTCGAATCAGGAGTTGTTGTCGAGTTCTACCCACAGAAAATCGGTTAACATCGCTCCAAACCAGAAACCATTGACGGTAACTATGTCTCCTTCCCAGGCCTGGTCAGAGCCAGATGAGTGCCCTGCGCAATCCCTACGTTTAACGCACCCATTCTTCAATTTCGGCAGCATAAGTCGTTTTTACACTACTCAAGCAACGAAGATATATGCAGAGTGTTTTAGAAATGTTTTTATAAGGTCATCATGATCTTAAGACTTTAATAACTCGCTTTCTATTGACATTATAGACAAGCTAACCAATCTTTCTTGAGTCATGGTTGTCCTAAGTTAATTTTTTTATTTTAAGTTAAGTAAAACTACTTTCTCCTGAAGCTACTGTGACTGGCATTGTGTTTAAAATTTCGAGGAAAACAAATAGATTGGGAGCAAGAACTTCTAGGTTTAAACTAAATAGAAAACTTAACACTTCCAAACATGAATTTCTGGTTTTACAAGCGGACTAATACTATTAACTCTTGATACAATTCTGTCCCATCTAAATCTTTAAAAACTCCAAAAGTTAAATTAAGTTAAAAATTAAAGCATGAGGAACGTATTTTTCAAACATTTGCTTATCTATATATATAAAAATTAATCGCCGAAATGTATGTACGCCCATAGCTTTCGAACGTCTGCACCAAATTGGATAATTCTTTCTTTTTTGTGTTAGTTACTATGTGGACAAGGTTTGTATACAAGAATATATAAGGAAAATCGAACAGAAATTCGTTTTTAATATAATATAATATGAAAAAAGAGTGAGTGAATGAGATAGAAGACTGTGATAGATCTTCAATATATTGACAAATCCCTGCAATCCTGCAACAAAACAAAAATCACTGCCAATTTGATCGCAGTTTGACTGTCACTGTGCTTTTATGAACGCAGTTCCCAACTGCTGTCATGTTGCCAACGTAATGGAGTTTATTTCCATTTATGAACGCAAGTCTTGCAGGGCTGTGGCAGTTTTACATTTATGAACTCGGCCAATTACCTCTTTTTTCGTAACAGCAAAACGGTGTTCCGTGTGTTTTGATGTGTGGTTAGAAGTTTATTGTCGTGTTATTAATTATTTTGGAAAAGAAAATGCGCCCATCTCGGCGCACGCGTAACCCAATTCGAGCTCACAATCTTCGAGACAATGAATCTGAAGAAGAGCGTAGGCAGCGTTTTGAGGCAAACAGAATTAGAATTTTTCGAGCGAGATCTAACACGACTCCGGAAGAACCCACACTATCGACTTCATTATCACACACTCGCTGATCGCATCAAATTCGATCACTTTTTGCCATCATCAACGGGATTCCCATCGAACCCACATAAGTTGTGGATCAAATACAAAGACAATATGGCTGAAGACATTTTGCATCGCGTACGTTCAACAACGGTAAATCCAGAACTTGAAATTTGCAGAGATACACAATGAGGTATTGATATCGTTAAAGGATTTGTGCGTAATGATGTCCGGCAAAATGTTGCACGAATTAGGAATACCTGCGCTTGATCGCCCCAATGGATGCACTATGCATTCAATCGTAAATTTGAAAGAGAATGGCAGTACGATAGAAATGCTTCGAATCAATCCGTACAAAATAAAGTCCCACTTTTAAATCAGCAGCCTAAAACAGCTTACGATGTGATATTGAAAGCAGTTAATGTTGACAATGGAACATTATTCTTTTTTTTTGCACCCGGCGGCATTGGTAAAACATTCTTGATTTCAATAATTTTAGATATAATTCGGGCACAAAGTAAAATAGCACTGGCAGTAACATCATCTGGGATTGCTGCTACATTGTTAGCAGGTGGATGAACCGCTCATTCTGCGCTCAAATTGCCATTAAATTTCCAAACAATAGATGAACCAACGTGTATATAATCAAAACATCAGCAGTGATGAAAGTGCTACAAAATTGTAAATTAATAATTTGGGATGAGTGCACGATGGCGCAAAAACGAGCTTTAGAGGCACTCGATCAAACATTAAGAGATTTGCCTGGCAATCAGAACCTCATCGGAGATGAGATGAAATAAATGCTTGCTTAAAGGCATCAAATTTATGGAAATACGTGAAAAATCTCAAGTTAATAACGAGTGGTTTTACAAAATGACAAGAATATATAAGGAAAATCGAACAGAAATTCGTTTTTAATATAATATAATATGAAAAAAGATTGAGTGAATGAGATAGAAGACTGTGATAGATCTTCAATATATTGACAAATCCCTGCAATCCTGCAACAAAACAAAAATCACTGCCAATTTGATCGCAGTTTGACTGTCACTGTGCTTTTATGAACGCAGTTCCCAACTGCTGTCATGTTGCCAACGTAATGGAGTTTATTTCCATTTATGAACGCAAGTCTTGCAGGGCTGTGGCAGTTTTACATTTATGAACTCGGCCAATTACCTCTTTTTTCGTAACAGCAAAACGGTGTTCCGTGAGTTTTGATGTGTGGTTAGAAGTTTATTGTCGTGTTATTAATTATTTTGGAAAAGAAAATGCGCCCATCTCGGCACACGCGTAACCCAATTCGAGCTCACAATCTTCGAGACAATGAATCTGAAGAAGAGCGTAGGCAGCGTTTTGAGGCAAACAGAATTAGAATTTTTCAAGCAAGATCTAACACGACTCCGGAAGAACCCACACCATCGACTTCATTATCACACACTCGCTGATCGCATCAAATTCGATCACTTTTTGCCATCATCAACGGGATTCCTATCGAACCCACATAAGTTGTGGATCAAATACAAAGATAATATGGCTGAAGACATTTTGCATCGCGTACGTTCAACAACGGTAAATCCAGAACTTGAAATTTGCAGAGATGCACAATGAGGTATTGATATCGTTAAAGGATTTGTGCGTAATGATGTCCGGCAAAATGTTGCACGAATTAGGAATACCTGCGCCTGATCGCCCCAATGGATGCACTATGCATTCAATCGTAAATTTGAAAGAGAATGGCAGTACGATAGAAATGCTTCGAATCAATCCGTACAAAATAAAGTCCCACTTTTAAATCAGCAGCCTAAAACAGCTTACGATGTGATATTGAAAGCAGTTAATGTTGACAATGGAACATTATTCTTTTTTTTTGCACCCGGCGGCATTGGTAAAACATTCTTGATTTCAATAATTTTAGATATAATTCGGGCACAAAGTAAAATAGCACTGGCAGTAACATCATCTGGGATTGCTGCTACATTGTTAGCAGGTGGATGAACCGCTCATTCTGCGCTCAAATTGCCATTAAATTTCCAAAAACGTGTAATATAACCAAAACATCAGCAGTGACGAAAGTGCTACAAAATTGTAAATTAATAATTTGGGATGAGTGCACGATGGCGCACAAACGAGCTTTAGAGGCACTCGATCGAACATTAAGAGATTTGCCTGGCAATCAGAACCTTATCGGAGATGAGATGAAATAATTGCTTGCTTGAAGGCATCAAATTTATGGAGATACGTGAAAAATCTCAAGTTAATAACGAATATGCGAGTGGTTTTACAAAATGACAGATCGGGGGAAGTGTTTTCAAATGCATTATTAGATATTGGCAATGGGAAAATTCCTATTGACACTTCTACTGGCCTCATTTCGTTTGCAACAAATTTTTCATTCACAACGTTAAAGGAGATATTAATATCGAAAGTTTTCCCAAATATTGGTGTACATTATAAAAACCATGCGTTGTTGAGCGAAAGAGCCATTTTAGCAGCGAAAAATTAAGATGTAGAGATATAAAAATTTAGAGTCAATTTGATGGATAAATGCATTCATTTAAGTCGGTCGATTCCAATATCAATCAAATTCAAGCAGTCAATAATCCAAATGAATTCCTAAATTCATTGAATTTGCCAGGATTACCGCTACACAATTTAGCGCTCAAGGTTGACTCTTTGATAATTATTTTACGCAATCCGAATCAGTCAAAAGTTTAAAGGGGAGGATGTGCTTATTCTAAGAATACCACTAATGCCAACTGACTTTCCTTTTGAATTTAACCGTGTCCAGTTTCCAGTGCTCTTTGCACTCTCAATGACAATTAATAAATCCCAAGGGCAATCGTTAGAAGTACGAGTATGTATAATAAACCTTGAATTGCCGTGTGAGCAGTTTTACGTTGTCAGCTCGAGAGTCGACAAATCTTCGGCGCTATTTCTTTTCGCTCCGGAAAGAAAATCTAAAAATATTTTACATTACAAGGTCTTACAATTGTTCGAATTATTTAATTGTAAATTTATTTCACTATATATGTATATGGTCGTATTGAAAACGGAAGATTTTAAGTAGGTACGTAACGTGTAACATTTCCGGTACTTTTTAACTTGACGGGTTAATCATTTTCGATACATCAAACGTGTCAATATAAGAAGTTATTGATAATCTAACTGATTTGAATTTACCGGAAGTGTTACATTTCCTTAGCCCGCGACTGTACACCACCGGTGTAGGCGAGCATAAATAGGCGGGCATAAATAGTAAAACAGGTCTTTCAGGAATTTCGAAATTATTCACAAAAAAGCCAGTGCAGTAGTCAGCTAGTGTTATTTGAAAATAAAAAAATAATTTTATATGCTTCAATTTGCTCAAACCTTTCTGTGATTGATTATATCACTTGATCTAATGTTTTCAAATAAAATTCTGCCTTAAATCTTTGTGTCGGTTCTAAACTAGTTTCGTAACATTCATTCAAGACTGCTAGCAAGACGCTCTGTTAATTGAACATTATCATTATGCTTTTCAGCAGAACTTATTTCAACCAAAGTTCAACCACGTTGGAAAATTTTAAAAAAGAAGAAGAAGTTATGTAAGCATTGAACTGTGTCAAAAAACTTACCAGCATCTAATGAGCACCGAGCTGAATCATTGACTACTAAATTTAATGAATTCGAGCAGCATGGGACAAAAAATGCTCTTGGTTCAAGGGATCGAGTTCTTTTCTGAACACAATTCTTGTGTGTGAATGGCATTTTGTTTGAATATTTGAAATTATGTAATTTAAGTTATAAGAAAATAATTGCGTTTGATAGCTGATTTGACGTTCTAAAATTTAAAGAAATTTAGTATATGGATAAATTGTATTTTATTTGTTTAGGGTTATAATGCGACCCCAACCGCTTGGCGCCCTGTGCATTTGCACGTCCTGCACATACGGTGGGGCCGGCCCTGTTCTTTCTTCATTTCGAAAGTAATACCGTCCGATGATGCCGCCAGGCCGTAAAACGCACCAAACTATCAATCTTTGTGAATTTTTTATAATTTTAATAATTTTCTAAAAATGGGCCAATCTTATACATATGAAGGGTCAAGTCCACTATATTGGTCTAAGTGTGACTGCTAACTTGCAGTCAGCCACTGTAGTCTAACCTAACCTAGCACTGTGTGTAATGAAAAATAAATTAAAAATAGTAGGGGTATTCTCGCTTCGGTGTATTTGGTCTTGTTTCGGTGTAAAAGTGTATAATTTCTCTACCATAAAACAACAAACCCTATGATTAGGGAGAGTGTAAAAGTGTAAAAATAAATTGAGCATATGTCTTCGGTTTTATAAACAAAAACGAGAATATTTTGGCATAAACTTCGGCTTTGCTAGTAGTGATGCGAAAAAACTCTCATACTTAATTTTATTTTTTTAAGGAAGAAATATTGCATTAATATTTACATAGGTCTCACTCAGAGAAATGTTTACTTGGATTTTCAAATACATTGTAGCAACTATGAAGGGGATTCACTCTTTGGCGTACGAACTTACATTAGTTCATTTTTACAATATTTAGTAGAACAAACTGCGAATAACAATAGAAATTTGAAAAAAAACCTTTTTCGGGGGTAAAAATTGTGTATGAATAAGTGAAAATGTTAACTTTCTTGTTACATTCCTTCTTTTAAGTGTACACAGCTGATCGAAAAAATAGATACTGTTGCCCCAAGGTTGGCGGCTACCACTAAAGCCGTGTGGGCGCGAGATATTTTTTCCAATTAAAACACCGAGTTGGGCGTATATATGTATATATTTCAAAATTTCCTTTATTGGGCAAGAAAGATTAATTACAATGAATACATATGAACCAGATTTTTTTACTTACTGTCTCCTAGTTTATAAATCCAATAATGCCTGTGCTTAAATTATATGTACAAACCACCGCGTGTCCAATTGTGAAAGAAAAGAACCCAAAAAACCAACGGTAATTTAAGTGAAAGATGAAAGGAGTTTTTACATAGTATTAAATAGTGTTTTTAGCAAGAGTTTACATAATGCATTAATGAGGGTTTACATAATGCTTAAAAAAAGTTGACACTGGCGTGCAGGTGGCGCTTTACTAATAATTTATGGAGCAGCTGATTACCTACGCAGAAAGATAATCTACAAAGCGACACAACGCCATCACCCCGTCAGCTTTACAATCACTTCTCCGTAGTTGTTCATCGTGCACGGACGTTAACTCCGCAATCAATACAAATATTTCTCTGTTCTTATTTTATATAAAATAAAGTGTTTTAATTTATAACTCAGTTACTTGTTCCTTCTTTTCTTTAGACTCTCAATAGTTTATAAAATTCCAGATAAACGTTTAGTGGAAATAGTAATAACACCCACATTGGTGACCCCTTTGTTCTTTCAAAAATTCAAAAAACTTTCAAACAATAGCCATTCAAGTTTTAAATATTTAAAAAAAAAGGACAATGAGTGAAGAAGAGAAGTGCGAAAAAGGACAAAATCCAAGCGTGTTAGCATCTGCGTCACAATCAACATTACCATCTGCGTCGAACATCGAAGACATATCGCAAGTGCGTATTCCCCCGCTGTGGAAACATCGTCCCGCGCTATGGTTCGCACACATCGAGTCCGTGTTCCAGATGAACAAAGTGTATAGTGACGCCTCAAAGTACACAAAACTGGTCAGCGAACTAGACTGCGCTACACTGGATCAAGTCAGCGACATCATCGAAAACCCTCCGGCACAGAACAGGTACCAAACACTTAAAGAACGTATAATTAATATATTCACAGAGTCCACGTTCAAACGCACGGAGAAGTTGCTGTCTGATCCAGCGCTTGGCGACCAAAAACCATCGCAAATACTGCGTCGCATGAGAACTCTGGCCGGAAACAATGTGCAGGATGAATTCCTACGGACGCTGTGGTTACAACGGCTAAGTACACCAGTACGAGCTGTATTGGTAACAAGCGCTATCAGCGATCTTACCAAGCTGGCTGAAATCGCCGACAAAATCGTGGAAGTAATGGAGCCGTCATCAAACTCCATCATGACGTTGACTGCTTCAACCTCAGCCACAAATTCACCAGCTTTGGAAAGCGAACCAACCAGCACTACAGCGTTGCTTTTATCGATCGAAAAGCGCTTAGCCAACCTAGAGACAAGTCACAGCAGCAATCGACAACGCAGCCGCAACCGTCCATCCTGCCGTAACCGTCCACCCAGCCGCAGCCGTCCGCGGACATCAACAACAACAACAAATGCGAGTGGCGAAGCTTTGTGCTATTATCACACCAAATTTGGCACAAAAGCTCGCAAATGCAACGCTCCGTGCAAATATTTTCCGCATGTCTCGGAAAACTAACATCCTCGTTGCAACACCAGGCGGGCAGCAGCGAGTATCAACGGAAATTCCGCCTGCACATTGTTGACCGTTCGTCAAAAACGTCGTTCCTGATCGACACTGGCGCTGACATCTCGGTACTCCCTCGTTCGTTTGCCAAACGAAACCCAGCATCCGATTTCAAGCTCTACGCAGCGAACGGCACATCAATTTGTACATACGGAGATAAATTGTTGTGCCTTGACCTCGGACTACGCCGGCAATTTAAATGGCGTTTTCTGGTTGCTGACGTATCCCGGCCGATCATCGGAGCTGACTTCCTCGCTGAGTTCAATCTACTTGTAGATTTAAAACACCAACGACTCACCGATGGAACAACACAAATGGCAACCCGAACAACAACAAAAACGCACGCAGACGGCAGCATCCAGACAATATCGGAGGAGTACCGACATCTTCAGCTGCTTAAAAATTACCCAGCCCTTACGAACCCATCACTCGCCAGGAACAAATCCAACCACAACGTACGCCACTATATTGTCACACACGGACCACCAGTGGCAGAACGCGCACGCAGGCTCCCACCTGAAAATCAATACAAATATTTCTCTGTTCTTATTTTATATAAAATAAAGTGTTTTAATTTATAACTCAGTTACTTGTTCCTTCTTTTCTTTAGACTCTCAATAGTTTATAAAATTCCAGATAAACGTTTAGTGGAAATAGTAATAACACCCACAAATTAATAACTATTCGCAACAGATACACCTCCACTCACCTTACATTTTTCGTCTTCAGTGTAGCACAATGAAAGAAACGGTTAATAATAATAATAATAATAATAATAATAATAATAATGGCGGCGCTACAGTCCGAGGTGGACCTGGGCCTAGCTTCTCAGCAACCACTCGTGTTGTGCGTGCTATTGTTTTGTCACGAGCGGAGGGGACCTACAGTTTAATGTCGACTCCGAACGGCGAGATTGAGAAGCTTTTTCAAGACAGATATACTTTTTGGGCATTGTCAGTGACTCGAAAGAGGTGGAGCCGAAAAAAAATGTTTTGGTGTTTTTTTCGAGATTCGAACCGACGACCTCGACTGTCGTCTACAGTTTGCTACAGTTTGCCATGGGACATGCAAATTGGACGAGCGATTTAGGTGAAGAAAAATGGCGACATATTTTGCTGAGCGACGTAACAAAGCCTAGTCTCTTTGGGAATGACTGTGAAAAGAATAAAGGGCCAAGGAATTCCGTAACAGCTGCACAGGAAATACAATGAAAAATGGAGGCGGCAACGTAATGGCCTGGGGATGTTTTTCTTAGAATGATATTCGTCCCATATTCCAGACTACAAACAATATGACGGCAGCCGGGTACAAAGACATTTTGCAAATGGTAATGCTATCATACGCCAAGGAAAACATGCCTCTGCGTTGGGTCTTTCAGCAGGATATCGACCCAAAGCATACTTCAACACTAGTAAAAAAATGCTTCGTTCACAACAAAATCAACCTGCCAGCTTGGCTAACTGAATCTCTAGGCCTAAACTCTATTGAAAACTTGTGGGCGCATCTAGAGAAGAAATTGTTTGAGCAAATATTTACCAATTCAGACGAACAGTGATAATTTGTTCAAAAAACTTGTTATGAAATACCAGTAGAGACATGTCAAGCATTTGTCAACAGTGGATAAAGGGTAGGCAGTGGAAAAGGGTAACTTCCCGGGGTATTAGTGGTAATTGGTTTTGCAACTAAAATAAGTAAGCAATTTAATATTCATAAAAAAATATTTACGTAAATATTAATATATAATATATTTACGTAAATATAATAAAATAAAAGTTTTTAATAAGTACATATATATAATACAAATATATTAGCCTTTTTTGTGAACTTTAACCATTTCCTTCATTGTGCAACACTGAAGAAGAAAAATGTAAATTGAATAAGGGTGTATCTATTTTTTTTGTTCAGGTGTGTATCTACAATCGGATTTCGAAGCGTTAATACGCGAACCATGCAGACACAAGCGTCTGCACCTAGCCTCTATTAACGAACTCCTATTCTCACCTCCCCATGGTGAAATCCGGGAGCCGAGTACCCTCAACAGAAGATGGGGTAACCAACCCTCGTGGGACGTCTGGGCGGCTGCAAACGAGAGAGGGGGGAGTGTGAGTCTACCAGGGCTCATCACTCTTTTTAGGATGGCGGCGGAGGAGCTGGTCAACTGATTGGCCAACGGCGGCATCCACAACTCCAGTCAGCAGGAGCTACCTGGTTTCCATGGTAAGGTCGGGACCCTGGAATAGAGATGGCGGCGGATGAGCCCTTCTTTTAGGGCCAACGGCGGCGCTCACAGCCTGCAAGAGGCTACAGATACCGGATCCTTCCGGACCCCTTTGTTCGGGGGCTAAACAAATGGACCTGTCTTCGCAGTTGGAGGTTGTGCGTGGGGTTTACTTCCTCACCACGTAAAAAACGTACGAGTTCAGAAACAACAACCTGCCTCGGATATGGACGGATTTACTGTTGACGACCCCAACAAACGAAAAAAGGACAATGACTTTCGGTTCTTCACGTGGAATGTGAGGTCCCTGAACAGACCACGTGCAGCCGATGAACTCGTGGAGGCCTTAGACTGCTATAAAGCAGACGTAACCGCAATCCAGGAAGTGCGATGGGATGGGCCGGGCAAAAAGAGGATGAAAAACTGCGATATCTACTACGGCGATTGTTACAGAGAGCAAAGGCAGCGATTATTTGGATGTGGATTTGTTGTTCGAGGCAAACTTAGGCAAAAATTCTAAAGCTTTAAGTGCATAAGCGAGCGCCTCATAACAATGCGGATCAAGGCTAAATTCGGCAACATCAGCCTAATCTGCGCCCACGCCCCTACGGAGGACAAAGATGACTTCTATGACCTCCTAGAAAGAACGTACGATCAATGTCCCAGCTACGACACCAAGATCGTTCTAGGAGGTTTTAACGCTAAGCCGGGTAAAGAGGACATCTTTGCTAGAGTCATCGGCAAACACAGCCTGCACGACACCACGTCCGAAAACGGACTCAGGCTGGTGGACTTTGTTACGGTGCGAAACCTTTCTGTAGCTAGCACGCGGTTCCCACACCTCAACATACACAAAGGGACCTGGCCTGGTCCCCTGATCATTCAACCGTCAACCAGATTGATCACGTTGCGATCGACGTCAGACACTCCTCCAGTATTCTTGATGTCTTTACTTTACGACGCGCCAACATCGACTCGGACCATTTCCTTGTTGTAGCCAAGGTAAGAACCCGAATATCGAGAGAACAACGGAGTCGAGGAAGACAACCACGGTTTGACGTCGAAAAACTACAATCGCAACAGACTGCCAGGAACTTTGCCGATCGAGTCTCCCTAAAACTCTCCGAAAGTTCGACGTCGCCTGCACTAACAATAGACGAAGAATGGAAACGTTGTCAGAAAGCCATCAGAGAAGCCGGTACTGATGTGCTGGGTTTTAAAACGCCAACAAGGAAAAACCCCTGGTTTGACAACGATTGCAGGCAGGCACATGCAGCAAAGCAAGAAGCCTACCGGGCAACGCTGCATCGAGCCACGAGAGCTGTTGGTGAGCTCTACGAACAGAGAAGAAGGGAAGAGAACCGGCTTCTCAGGAAGAAAAAGAAAGAGCACGAGAAGCGCACGATCGAGGAGATGGAGATGTGTTATGTCAACAAACTGATAGGTCCTGAAACCATACTTTCAGGCCTGGGAAGTCCACCATCGATCAAATCTTCACACTGCGGCAGATCCTGGAGAAGACCCAAGAAATGCAGATCGACACACACCATCTATTTGTTGATGTCAAGGCCGCATATGACAGCGTGTATAGAGACGAGCTGTACAACGCCATGTCTAGTTTTGACATTCTTGCCAAACTCGCCAAAATGGGCAGAATGACGATGGAGAACTCTCGCTGCTCCATCAAGGTCGGTAACGAACTCACCGAGACCTTCAATGTCAAAAAAGGATTTAAACAAGGTTATGCGTCTTTTAACTTTTTCAACATTGTTCTTGAGAAGATCGTGCAAAACTCACTGGCCAACACAAGAGGCACGATCTTCCAAAAGTCTGTTTAACTGCTAGCTTACGCGGATGACATTGACGTGATTGGGCGAACATGCGTTTGCTGGCATTGAAACGGAGGCGGCTAACGAGGGCAAAACCAAGTATATGCTGTCATCGAGAAAGGACGCACAACATCGACGACTTGGCCAGAACGTCACCATAGGCAGCTATAACTTTGAGGTAGTGAAGGACTTCGTCTACCTCGGCTCCGCGGTAAACAGTACAAACAACATCAGTACCGAGATCAAACGCAGAATAACTCTTGCCAACCGCTGTTTTTATTGGCTCAAAAGGCAATTGAGTAGTAGAGCCCTCTCTCGGAAGACCAAGTTGACTTTGTATAAGACCTTGATCATCCCAGTCCTGCTGTACGGCGCATAGGCATGGACAATATCCCAAGCGGATCAACAGTCTCTTGGTCTTTTCGAGAGAAAAGTTTTGCGCGCGAACTTTGGTCCTGTTTGCGTTGATGGCATTTGGAGGAGAAGGTTCAACCACGAACTGTATGGGCTGTACAGCGACACGAGTCTAGCCAGGCGTCTATGGATCCGTACGGACAACTTAGCTCCAGCCCGAAGAGTCTTCGACTCTGAGCCTGTGGGACAACGCAACAGAGTACGTCCACGTACAAGGTGGCGCACACAAGTCGAGGGGGACCTCGACCGGCTTGGTATGCGAATCTGGAGATAGCTGGCGAAAGATCGTGCTGGCTGGAGAGGCATGTTGAGTGAGGCCCAGGTCCACCTCGGACTGTAGCGCCCTAAGAAGAAGAAGAAGAAGAACACACAATAGAAGACATGTAACACTTACTTTGTACTAGAAAAACACAAATTGGAGGACAAAATTATACACAAAGTGAACGGTGTAATCGAAAATGGTGGTGTAATTGGAAGTGCAAAGAGACTTAAAAAACCAACGTACGAAAAAGTGGGCAAAGCAGTTTTGGAATCGTTTAAAATGAAAAGGCGGCAGAACTTACCCACAACCGATACACTGTATAATGGTTGAAACCAAAATAAAAAATCGTCTCTTCAATCATGTATGACAGACTATCTTAAATAATAATTACGATCCTGTACGTTTTGTGTTTTGACGCAAATAAATAAATATTTATACCTATACATTTTGTATATTCTTAATAACTCGAAGTCTTGAAACTCGAATTTTTTTTTGTGGCAAGTTGTATTCGCTTTCTTTTCTACTGCTTATTCTTGTATGCTTCTTTTTTAATTTAATTACTTTTTTGTGGAAATACCTGTCTTCCTGCACACTAAATTCAATTTTGTTTTAATTAAATTTTAATTCTATGTGACAGCATAAAACTGTGATTTTATTACATTTATTTTATATCTTTTGAGGATGAGGATTAGGTTGACATTTTCTATGGTTTTTTTTTTATCAAACAAGTCTTCCTTGATTCTCTTCGGGTTTTAAAGTGTCGAAATAATCGCAAAATTAAATTTTCCATTGTAAATCAAATGCGAAATAAATTAAGTTTAATTTTACAATATATATTTATAACTGTTTTTTTTCTATCAACTTTGACTTTTGTAGCGAGTCTCTTAGAGGCTGCCCTCATTACGCCCACAAATGACCGATGTTTCCCAAAAAAGGGAGAAAGTCAAAGACTTTTGGACGGCAGTATCAGAAGATTATTTCTTTTATCAACATGGCTTCAAACTTATTCAATAACTATGTGATAAATCAATAAATCCGTTGGACTGAAGGACGAGATGTAGAGTCCCAAAATAATTCTTAGACTGTCAGTCATCATCCAACGCTACCACGTCCAAGCACCATATAATTGCGAAGAGCGCTGCCTTTTTTGCAACTCATATTTCAGCATTCCAACATAGATCCCCTGATGCAATAGATCCATACGGTCAATGAACCGCGAACTATTCCGAGGAGCATAGAAACATTTCATGAAAATTCCTAAATTTCAGAATGCTACTCAAGGTGAATTTTTTATTGGCTTTTTATTTCTTTTTTATTCCAAGCATTTGGCATCATTTTCAAATAAACACTAGCATTGTATTGAATATGTGTTTTGGTGTTTTGTTTTAGATTTGGATCATGACCTCTGAAATCAGCGGTTCGTTGCCGCTTGAGATTCTTCTCAGTTGTGGGCTTCATTACCCTCATTTGCAGCCCCAATGCCATGAGTTTTGTTTTCACTCGCTGAGGTCATGGAGATTCATGGGGGAACGATCGTATTCAAAGTCTCTTCTCTCTATGATCCTCCAGTAACTGCTACAGAATGCCCCTTGAAGCTTCAAGGTTCATCCTGATCACTGTCACCTGTCAGTCAGAGTCAACCTCGAAAACTCAAATCAGAGTCCATTGGTCCGCTCGTTCCATGTTCTGCTGTCTGGAAGTCTTCACTATATTGCTTGACTCATTCCGTGGCATCGTTTGATCTCATTCCCGTTCCCTGCTGAAATCCCCAGAATCACCTTCAAATCTCGATGCTTTATCGCCACATAATTCATTTGAAAATATTTACAGTATGCCAGAGAATCGATCAGCAGACCTCCCTAGATGCTCGACCCTTGAACTCGTTCTCGTCTCTCCTCACTTTAGGGCGAGACTATTGGCA
Organism: Myathropa florea; assembly: GCA_930367185.1. Lineage (NCBI taxonomy): Eukaryota > Metazoa > Arthropoda > Insecta > Diptera > Syrphidae > Myathropa > Myathropa florea. The sequence continues at coordinate 38,254,357 of OV884004.1, read as the reverse complement.
AAACATGAATTCCAAGCAAACTGACAGTAAATCATCCAGCGTTCCACCCGGCACCACCACGTTACATCGCCCTCGTCCATTATCTCTCTTCACGAGACGACCATGTGCGCCAAGCCAAACGAAGACGAAAATAGTAACGTTCCAAGTATATCTCGGCGGTGTGTGTGTGTCTCGTGCGTTTTCTGCAAACACCCGCCGCCTGGCGCCTCGCACACCTGTCGAGGGAGTGTTTGCAAGGCCTGAAGGGCGCACAGAGTAAACAATCTCCTCTTGGTGGAGCTGCCCTTGAACGATAAGAGTGAAGCCAGATATTGGCTTCTACTTCTTCGTCTCGTGTTTTCACTTCAGAACTCCGCTCATGGAGGCTATCGGAGGTTTGAACTTGCAGCGGCAATGACATAAGTGGTGACATGCAATTTAGGTGATTATCTGGCGGGGGATGATAACGATTGGAATTGCCTCGACAGCTGATAACGGACGAATTTAAGTGCGCTACATTGTCGAATGGATTGGCTAGTCAGCAGAATGCCGGCCATCAGATTGAGGGTGATGTGGTTGCGATAGGAACGTGAAACGCGATGATGTTGGGTGGATGAACAGCGGCGGGCGTGAGTGGGATTGTTTTTATTTTTGTTTGAGTGGTGGCGTGTCAAGGGATGTTGACGGGGCATTTTGGATATGACAGTTCCTTGATCCCAACGACACTTACGATGAGATTTTATGGGATTTGCTCTGTCAAGTGCCACTGACAATGTGTGGACAATGGAATGTGAAGCCGTGCGGGGATTGGGTGTGCTCATATTGTACAGCAATTTCGTTGATTTTTTTGTAATATTTTGCCGAATGCTGAATGTTTTCACTGACATCGGTTGAGGCACTTCTTTGGCCTTTGAACTCGATATGGGAGTATCGAACCAATACGGGATTAAATGCTTTCGTTCCCGTACCGAAACAGTTTATTATCGCAAAAATATGACAAGATGCAGTCAAAATATATAACGACCTTCAAGGGACCGACGGATTTGGTCGTTATAAGCGATAGGTCGCTGTAACCGATATCAAGGTTAGTAGGTAGGTAGGTATGGTAGCTTCCAACGTATGCACATTGGATTTATTTAGACCCGTAGGGTCCATTGTTTCTGCCGCTCATTTCTGGAACCATTTCGATTTTTGGACGAATATCCATAGTTTCTTGAGGTCCTTTTCGGATATATCGGTTGGTGTGCTTATATTGTATTCTCCCAGGGTTTTCTTCCTTGTGGAGGCTAAGGCTGGACAATTGCATAGTAGGTGTGAGGGGGATTTCTCTTCCTCTTCATCCATGCATCTGCTACAGTAGTCGTTAAATGGTAACCCTAGTATTGCGGCGTGCCTACCCATAGCGCAGTGTCCTGTGAGGACATTTACTAGGTCAACCAGATTGTTCCTGCTTAGGCTGAGGATGGCTGTGGTTTTCCGTAGATCTATTTTTGGCCATGTTTTCCTTGCGTGTTGACAGGTATGTAGGCTTCTCCATCTCTCTTTAGCCCTGCTGGTTTCTAGTTCAGAGATTTTGGTTTTCAATGTACCTATTGGCACAGAGATGTCGTTAATGTTTGGGTCACTGATTATTGTACCCCTTTTTGCTAGCTCGTCTGCTTCGCAATTACCTGGAATATCTCTATGACCAGGAACCCAGCACACCATGGGGCTGCATTGTTTAGATATCTCATTTAAACGGCAGAGTCTTACCAATTTTGATCTTAATATTGGTGATTCGAGTGCTTTTACAGCTGGTTGACTGTCGGTGTATATTACGATATCCTCTCTCGATATCATGTTATCGATATCCATTCAGCGACTTCACGAATAGCCGTAATTTCCGCTTGGAAGACACTACAGTGGTTCGGTAGTCTAAGGAACTGGCTGATTTGGATATCAAGGTAAATTGTATGTAAATTTCTTTTGAAGTTGATATCCTTTTTTTATTTTTTTATAATTCTTAAGGCTTACGAGACAAATGTACATTTACTATTTACAGAAAAAAATTTCATCATTTAATAAAAATAATGTTCTTAAAGTGCGTACAGAACAAATCCTATTTCTGAAACAAAATTTTAAAAAAAAAGTTTTTTTTTTGTTTTGATCGAGAAAATACTAAACTCAGTTACGTTCATCGTCGCTTTCTTGAGAGGTATCATTTTGTAGAAAATCAATGATTTCTTCATCAGTCAAAGACGCGGCCGTTAAAAGGTGCTCGTCAATTTGCAGTAACTCATCAAACGAACATGGGAGTGCGCTTTCAACAGATGCAGCATTTTTAATTCACTGATTTAAGGACAGTTGTGTCCCCAAGACCACTTCAAATAATAGTAAAGTGCCTTGGTGAAATGATCATCTGACAAAACTTAGGAGTAGAGTCAGAAAACTCTTCAATTCTGCAAAGAATACGAAGAGGTGGAATTAATATTGGTCCGTTCTCACAGAATATACAATATACAGTATACCTATATATATATATATATATACAGAATAAAAAAACATAATTCCGAATACTTTTGTGAGGCACTGTAATTAAGACGATGCTGAATTAAGACGATCCAAGCGGGCAACTTGCAGGAAATGCTGCGAAAACATTGCGAACATGCCAGTAGCAGCACGCATCCATAAATCGCTCGCAAACAATCAGGCAAACTGTGTAGGGTTTTTAAAGAAAAGCGACGAACAGAGAAGTAAAACGTTACTTCAGGTGCACTTCTCACGTGCACTCTAACACAACAGACCACACGGTCTCGAAGCTATTGTCGGGCTGACACCTTTACTCATCATCGTTAGGAAGATAGCTGCCACTTATGCCATTAAACTGCAGCTATGTAGAATATCAGTTCAAGCCAGGAGACCTAGTGGGTCTTTCTTTCACCTTATTCAATCCCTAATAGAGACATGTTTAGTACAATGCCGGACACATTGTTTGATTTGGTCTAATGGTGTTTCAACACTAGACCACAGGAGTCTAGTTTGGTACACAGATGGATCAAAAATGGATTCTGGAATCAGAGCTGGTGTCTATGGACCCAACACTGGGATCTCTGTACCTATGGGGTCTATTCCCACTGTGTTTCAAGGCGAAATCCATATTATTGAGATCTGCGCTAGACATAATCTTGGTAAAGGTATCAAAGGCGCAATTATACAAATCTTTTCAGATAGCCAGGCAGCACTTAAGGCTTTATCGTCCAGCCAAATAGACTCCAAAGCCGTCAAATGTTCCCACGATGCTTTGCAATCCCTTGCCAAACACAACAAAGCTAAACTTGGCTGGGTCCTTGAACACAAGGGGATTGCAGGTAAGGAATCCACAGACGAACTGGATAGAGTGGGTTCAAGTACTGCGTTCATAGGTCCTGAACCGTACTGCAGTGTCAATTGGACAACGGCTGCAGCATTGATTAACGAATGGGAAAACAAAATTCGCCTACATCATTGGACCAATGGGTCAGATCTCAGGCAATCCAACCGATTAATTGGACCCTATTCCTATAAGAAAATCCTTAGCTTAGATAAGGAGAGCATAAGAAAGCTAACGAACTTTCTTACTGGCCACTGCGGCTTGAATTACCACCAACACGTTAGCGTAGACTTTACCAAGGAGACTTAAAAGAGATATGTAGTTGAAGCACCCTTTTTGAAAAGAGGGGCAAACACCCCAGTCTGCCAATCGCCAGGTGTCTCACCATGTATGAGACTTAATAATAATAATGGCGGCGCTACAGTCCGAGGTGGACCTGGGCCTAGCTTCTCAGCAACCACTCGTGTTGTACCTGCTATTGTTCTGTCACGAGCGGAGGGGACCTACAGTTTAATGCCGACTCCGAACGGCAAGATTGAGAAGCTTTTTCTAGACAGTTATACTCTTTGAGCATTGTCAGTGACTCGAAAGAGGTGGAGCCGTGAAAAAATGTTTGATGTTTTTTTCGAGATTCGAACCTTAGACCTCGAGCGTAGGAGTCGACGCACCTACCCACTACGCCACGGCGCCCACTGTGATAGTGCTCCAGTGATAGTGCCGTTAATTTGATCCCAACGGCAAATGGTGACTGGACCAGATTCGAAAAAATAAAAAATAAAAGCGTATTAACTTTGCTTTCATTGGGACTCGAATCTGGGACGCCTCTAACTTAAGGCAGGCACTTAACTAACTGCGTTATCCAGTCGTTTGTCTAGACAGTCATACTCTTTAAGCATTTTCAGTGACTCGGAAAATGCGGAGCCGTGCATTTTTTTTAAATTGTTGTTTTTACTGGGATTTGAACATAGACTGAAAGTCTGGTGCGTATGGGTCGACGCACATACCCACTACGCCACGGCGCTCTGCATAATAAAAATATTGGCACTGCGGTAGATCATGAAAAGGCTGAAGAATTCTAAATAGTCACACTTTGCCCCATATGACAGCATAGATCGGGACAAGCTATACGACGCCATGTCCAGTTTTGACATTCTTTAGACAAGGGGATACGTTGTCATTTCATTTGTTCGTCACACTGCTTGAAAAAGAAAGGGCGCAAAAACTTCGCAGTAACGACGAGAACCGACTTTCCAACACTGTTCTTCCAATCACTATTTCCTTGGCCTCAAGAATCAACTGATTAGCACGGCACTCACTCACAGAATCAGGCTGGTTTCATATAGGATCCTAATCATCCAGCCATTTAATATGATTCAGAAGGATGGACCTTGTCTGAAGTGGGCCAGCCCGCCCTACATCGCCACTTGAATAATCAAAAGAGCCGATTTAAAAAAAATAAATTCCTTAAAACACTCCCATAAAGAACTGGAAATGATAAGACAAAACAAATAAATCTGCTTCAAGGAGTTCCAATTTTTGGAGCAACGACCAGAACATCTTTTATGTGTTGAATATGATAATTTACGAGAGAGTTTTGAATCATCGTCCATAATTCTTTCTATTTTTGGACAGAAAAAAACTCGTAAAATCTATAAAACCTGAAATAAGTGATGCAGAAGAGGCTATTGTTGAATCAAATGACTTTTTAATTTGATCACTTTTATTCAGAAAACTGGCAGGAAATTCCATGAGTTCCAAGAGATCCATTGAGCTAAAAGCCGGGTGCATCATTCGGGAGTGTGTAAGAAAAAGAATATATTTAAGAACAATTTACTGCCTAAGGAAAAGTTCATGACTATTACGGAGATCAAGGATATCTAGACAATTCAAGTTAATCAACGCAATTTATGAACAGAAGAGGATTCTCAGCAAATCAGGTTTTCAATGAATGAGACATCAAGTTTCTCAGCTGAACTAAGATATGCAAATCTTTTTTCATGGGTATTAAAGTAAGACTCAGTGTTCGATGAAAAAGTTGAATGATTAAATGTGGGGTTTCAGAGCTTCTTAAATTTTAAACACATTTATACGAGAGCATGCATAGCTGGGAGAAATCGCTCCACTACAGGGTGAGCCATCCAGTATCTTTTTTTTTATCAGTTATTTTGACACTGACAGCTGTTTCCCGCTCGAAATCTTGACAGAAAGTCAGTATCATACCTCCGCGGAACGAAACTAGTTTTCAAGCTTTACGAAATATTGAAAACTTATTTCCAAAGTGAGTGCTGTGTGGCCCAAACAGTGCGTTTTTAAAAATAAGTTTTGGCCCAAATGAAGCACCCACCGCGACTGTGACTGCTGTACGCAATTTTGTGCAACAAGTTCCTGAGACTGGTATGCTAGTGGTCAACACTCATGGTCCCCGTCGTCGTACGGTGCCCACCAATGAGAATGTGGCTGCTGTGGCCGAGAGTGTGAGACCCAATTCACGAACATCAACTCGCCATCGATCTCAGCAGCTCAACATTTCACGCTCACAACTAACCTGAGGAGAATTCTGCACAAAGGTCTCAAATTAATCGCTTACGCGGTCCAATTGCTTCAGCAGTTGAAGGCACGCGATCATCCGGTTTGTTATCGCAGAGCAGATTTAATTGGACAACGATTTTGGACGAGAAATCATCTTTTTTGGGAACAACGCTTCGTTCACGGCGGGCGTTACAGAGCCATGTTTTTTTTCTTATTGTCGGAGGTTTTTGTAATACTACACTAGAGCACTCCGACTCAAAAACTGGCCCATTGTACTACCAGGCAGCAACTTACTTCCGAAGGAAGACCAGCAGGCGCTTTTGTGATGAGGAGCCTTCATCCTCAGCTCTCACCTCATTAGCACCGAATAACGGCGGGACGGGAAGGCGGGACAGTGGCAGAAGAAGTGCTCTGCAGTTTCATCGTCTTCTCCAAAGGCGTCGCAGAGGTTTTCATCGCTTAGGCCAAACACATTTCGGTGTTTGGCGAAGGTGCCGTGCCCCGTTAGTATGCCGGTGAGTTGTCTGCAATCATTTCTGTTACAGATAACAAGAAAGCCGTGGATTTCTTACAGACGTTGGGGAGCATGCGCTTGGTCTGTCTACATCCTGGAGAGTCATGCCACCTGCGGTTGTGCTCTCCAGAGGCCCAACCATCGACCAAGGACGCAGGCAGTCCCAGCGTAGGTTCAGGTCCTGAGAATGCCTCATCTGATCCTCGCCTAGCAAGTTCATCGGCGATCTCATTTCCTGTGATCCCGTGGTGCCCCGGGACCCAGACAAGTCTTAGCGAATTTAAGCTACCGATCAAATTCAGAGAAGACTTGCATTCCTGAACTATCCTGGAAGTGGTTAAGACGCTACAGACGCAAATACTTCGCCCCTTCCATCTATTCTTCACAATATAGCTCGTAGCCATTAGGACCGCATAGGTTTCCGCTTGGAAAACCGACGCAAATTTACCTAACGAGGTGTGCAGTCTAAAGTTGTAGCTCTCCACGAAGGCTTCAGCACCAGATCCTTCATTGGTTTTAGAGCCGTCCGTGAAAATTCGACTACATTCCTTTCCTGGCTCAGATTCTGGCCAGAGCCAGTCCTGAGTGGAGGGAAAGTCGACTTTATATGTTTGTCGCAGCTGGAGTACAGGTGTCCGTGAGTCAGAAGGCATATCCATAAGACTGGGGTCAAGGAAAATGCGATGCGCAAGGTCATCGAAACTCCAGTGCGAGTTGTATCAAAATAAAAATAATAATTACGGCGTTACAGTCCGAGGTGGACCTGGGCCTAGCTTCTTAACCACCACTCGTGTTGTGCGTGCTATTGTTCTCTCATGAGTGGAGGGGACCTACAGTTTAATGCCGACTCCGAACGGCGAGATTGAGAAGTTTTTTCTAGACAGTTATACTCTTTGAGCATTGTCAGTGACTAGAAAAAGGTGGAGCCGTGAAAATTTTTTTTTGAAAATTTGTTTGTCTGAACTTGGATTCGAACCTAGACTGTGAAAGTGGGGCCACTTGGGGGTGGCTCCAGTACAGGTGAAGTTGCCATTCATTTTGAAACATTGTCGCACCCCAACGAGTTATATATCAATCGACAGATCTTTCGAAATGAGGTGGAGGTTTCTTTCAACACTTTTTCATCCAAAGTACCATTTGGAAAATATGGATCTCCAAAGTGTTTAAAAATCTGAAAAAATCACAAAAACTTGGCTTCATTGAGTATTTTCATTTAAAACTATTGCGAGCATTCTGGCCCTAATGGTTTTGGAGATATTGGCCAAAAACGGTCAATCATCGACATGCGAATTTTGAAGATCTGAAAACGCAGTTTTGAAGACATCAATGTAAGCATTAAGAAATTATAAATTTCAAAATATCGATTTATGTTGAAATTTTGAGATATCTAAGATTTAAAAATGAGAACAATTTTCATTTTCACACATAATTTCATGCTGTGTTCGGCCGCTCTATTCGTTGATGAGTGTTATCTTTTCGATCTCACCCCTAAATGCCCAACAGAAATGAACACACACACACCGCAGGCATGAGCAGTGATTAGGTATGTGTATGATGGAAGGGATTTTCTGTGTTGGATAAACTTGGATAGAGATATAGGTATATGTAGGGATGAACATTTGTTTGTTTGGATGTATGAATTTATGAATAAATGGTTGATTTGGGTTGAAGTTAGAAGAAAATTCAACTGAAATAGTTTGGAAACGTCGTTTGATATTCAGAAATCATCCATCAATATTATGCGACGGAACCTTCCCCGTGCGAGTACAACTCGCACTTGGCCAGTTTATTTATTTCTTCTTCCTCTTGGCTGTTTTTCCTGCATCGGCCAATTTCCATATACTGGAGCTACAGGCTTTGCTGGTTGTAGCACCTGTTTTATTTGGATCTTGCGCCCGGGAGGAGTCGCCAACAGGAGTTGGGATACTTCTGTTGGTGGATTTTCCCGCGTCATTCCACCTCCGTCCGCCAGAACTGCGTCCTTTGAGGGTTGCAGCACTAGTTTCATCCGGACGTTGTGTACGGGGAGAGCCATCAGCAGAGGGATCAGGAACGCTTGAGACCTTCTTCCTCTTGATCCTGTTCGAATCAGCAGAAGAGGAGGTAGCGTTGGCTCCAATAAACTGATCGGTTCGGTTTCGGACCTGTTTTTTTTTTGCCGTCGCCATCAAGGGGTGCGACTCTCAGCACTTACGCCTTCAACCTCCTTCGGAGTTTCTTTACCCTTTTTCTCCTTCTTTTGATTCTTAGTCAGGGGCCCTTCAGAGGCTGCCTCGTTTGGAGCTGTTGGTAGTACAATTGTTGGGGCCTCCAGAATCCTTGCCTTAGCCACAGTCGAGAAGACTACGGGTGGATTTTCGCTGTCGCGAGTACCACCTGGAATATTTTTCAATCTTTGTTTGCCTGTCACATTTTTTTTAACTTGTTTATCGTTAAAGTCAAGACGTTTCTGGCTTTTGGTTCGATGTCTCACCTGGGATCTTTGGAACCGTGGATCTTTGACTCTTAAGCCCGCTACGCTACGACAGGGCAACCAGAGAGGTAGAGCTATGTTCACCGACTTGTTTTTATTGAAACTGAGAACATGGATTTGGTGAACCTCTGGGTCATGCAGGATGGCGCACCATGCCACGATCGATCTTTTGCGCACCAAATTCCCAAATCGTTTTATCAGCCGTCTTGGCGATGTCATTTGGCCACCTCGGAATTGCGATTTTACCCCTTTGGACTTTTCTTGTGGGGAACCGTGAAAGACCGATGTTATCTCAACACTCCCGAAACGATTCAAGCACTTTAGGCCAATACCATACAAGCAATCCGTAAGCTACAGCCGGAAACCATCAACATGGTCTTGGCAAATTGAGGTGACAGAATGCGCTATTGATATGTGCGATATTGAGCTGGTGCATGCGCCCTACCAGATCATCTCCAGCTGCTTTAAACATTTCGGCGGGCGGACTATCTGCACCAGCAGCTTTATTAGACTTCAGTCTCGATATCGCTATCTTGACTTCGTCTAGATCGGGGGGACGGTATTCTCTTCTATCATCGTCCGTTGTGTTGAGTGAAGCATTCTGCCTGACAGCGGTATTTGTGTCCTTATGGCCGTTCAACAGTCTGCAGAAATGATTTTTCCAAATTCTCAGTATCGACTGCGAATCTACTACTAGCTGTCCATTTTCGTCCCGGCAAGCTTCTATCCGAACTTTATGCCCATTCGATAAAAGTTTTACCCTTTGGTAAAACTTTCGGACATCATTCCTGCCATAACACCTGTCCATCTCCTCGATAGCACTTCTCGTGTTCTTTCTTTTTCTTCCTGAGAAGCCGGTTCTCTTCCCTTCTCCTCCTCGTTTCGTAGAGCTCACGAACAGCTCTCGGTGTTCGATGCAGCGTTGCCTGGTAGGCTTCTTGCTTTGCTGCATGTGCCTGCCTGCAATCGTTGTCAAACCAGGGGTTTTTTCTTGTTGGCGTTTTAAAACCCAGCACATCAGTAGCGGCTGCTCTGATGGCTCTTTGACGTTTCCATTCTTCGTCTATTGTTAGTGCAGGCGACGTCGAACTTTCGGAGAGTTTCAGGGAGACTCGATCGGCAAAGTTCCTGGCAGTCTGTTGCGATTGTAGCTTTTCGACGTCAAACCGTGGTTGGCTTCCTCGACTCCGTTCTTCTCTCGATATCCGTGTCCTTACCTTGGCTACAACAAGGAAATGGTCCGAGTCGATGTTGGCGCCTCGGAACGTTCGGACATCAAGAATACTGGAGGAGTGTCTGACGTCGATCGCAACGTGATTAATCTGGTTGACGGTTAAATGATCAGGGGACCGCCAGGTCCCTTTATGGGTGTTGAGGTGTGGGAACCACGTGCTAGCTACAGAGAGGATTCGCCCCGTAACAAAGTCCACCAGCCTGACTCCGTTTTCGGACATGTTGTCGTGCAGGCTGTGTTTACCGATTACTCTAGCAAAGATGTCCTCTTTTCCCAGCTTAGCGTTAAAAAGAGGAGTGATGCTACAAATTGATGTTCAGTACTTTTGGCAGTGCTCTACTGAACTGTTTCGATGTATTGTGTTGAACTTGTTGGAGGGCTGCCGGAGTGTCCAGAGTCATTGCAGTGGCAGTTGAAACTTTAAACTCATTATAGTTCTTCAAATTTAAGGCTCCAAAAATCTATTTTCAGTCTAAGCAACTGCGAACCCAGCGAATTCAAACTCATTACAAACACTTTCTGTACAGACTGCACAACACAAATGCACACCACACCACCTCACACTAAATCCATGAAAAGCTGAATACAGTTAAAGCCATATGATCGCCATAATCCCTCACATTGCGACAGGAGATGATGACAAACGCAGCTCATCCATCAAGTGTTTCCCCTCAAATCCATGCAAATCGTGCGTCACACATCTGTCGTCCGTCGTCGATCGATCGCGATGCGAACACATCTCGAAAGTGTGTCAAAACTCCGCCGAAGCATTATTTCATCCACTCGATGCTTGAGTACACCTTCACTGTGCTACAAGCACAGCAATCCACCGGCCCCCAGTTCAATGGCCAAAGTTGATTGACTGACTTTGACTGACATTACACACCGCTTCAGCGACAGAGGCGTTGTTGGCGGCGGTGGAGGTGGCGGCGACACCAACACCGTCAATGATCCAGTATTTAATTGCATTGACAGTCAATATTGACGGTTCGAGTTGCGATCGCCTCGCATTGGGTTGCATAACTTACGCGCGCAATCGAAGTCGCGTTCGCCAAAGGTCACGCCGTGACGTGGCTTACAGTCTGGGATCGTGTCGCATTCCTTGGCACTGCACTCCAGTGCTGAACACTTTCAAATTGAAAAGGCAAACAGTGCGACTGTGTGCGTCGACTGAATTGATTCGGCCTACGTCTACACTTAATCCGATGCCTCACAGCTGTGCCGAAATTCGAAAGTTTCGGCGGACACCGAGAGAGTTGAAGTTCATTCCACCGACCCGTGACGGTTTCCAGAGCCGAACACTGGTGCCTCTGGCATTGACAGTTCACTGAGTGAAGGATTTTGTTTTTAATCGCAGATGGTAGCCGAGCGTCGGATTAGTGGCAAGTGGTTATCGGGCCATTCCATGGCGACGAAATGCTTCTTGTGAAACACACTCGTAGACCATGAGCCATGAGAGATGGGTTTTTTGGCATGACACAGCCGGCCGATGATTGTTTACTCTGCCGGCCTAGGCCAGAGATGCATGTGTGAGTGGTGAGGACCTCATGTTTGCTGGAATTCGTCGAAAATTCATGGATAAACAAGCAAAACACTGGCTGCTCGGACAATCGGTGGACCTGTTTCACTTGAAATTTATTTTCGAATCGAATCAGATCGAACGCAGATACACAGATACATGGGTGCCCGGTTTGGGACGATCTGGTTAGTGTTCGTCTGGGCGGTCGGTGGTGGCGTGTTTTGCACTCAGGGATGCGCGAATTCGTACGCACCACGTCGAAATAGACGTCTGCTTGGTGGGGCGGGTATCGATGTTATTTTCGTTTTCGGGAGGATTTATAGCGAATCAAAGCATCAATTCGATTTCTGATGAAAATTCAATTTCCTTGAAGTTTGGGCATCGGTTGTGTGTGTGCGGGCCGGAGCAGGGGAAAGCTGTTCAACAACAAGAAAGAGATTAACAAGATACTTTACAGTTCGATGGGGTGAAAAGCTCCCATCAAGGCGCACCCAAGGAGGGTCACTGGGGCAGAAATGCTCTGCCTTCAATCGATTCTTTGTTGAATTGCTTCCCAAGGTTCAACCAGTTTACGGAAATTACGCCGAGAAACATATGCGCCTTGGAGAACTTGACAAAGGAGGTGAAAGCATTTGTTGGTCACTGACTGCTGAGAGGAAGTGAAACTCTGTCCTGGGACAGCACAAAGTCCATTGGAAACCATGCATAATTCATTTCCTCCCCATTTCTGATTTATTGCTTGGCCAGAAGTCCGGTTAATTGCTGCCTGACTTTCAATGAACAGTCGCAGTGGTCGTTGATCTAGTGCTTACGCAGTGGGTCAGTCTCTTTGACGCAAAGGTGACGTTTAATCACGTAATCCATCTCCAAGGGCGAGGTCTAGGCACTCGGTCATGGGGAGAATGGGAGTGCTATTTCCGAGCCGGAGTACATTGCATCCTTGTTATTACCCAGTGTAGTCATCAAAATGCATCAATTTCCTGTTGCTGGTTAATGGACTTGTCAATTTCACACACGACGTTGGTCCGCAAAGGCTATTTGCCTTCAGTTGTGTATGTTTATCGAATGGGGTAGCATTAAAATAGTATTGTTGCCATTACAAGACCAACATGAAGACGAGATGGATCTCTTAGAGACTGGGTCGCCGCTGGGTTTCTTGTGTACGAAATATCAACATTATTCGTAAGACCAAATCGTAAGACCTAGTGGAGTATGAAGAGCGGTCGTCGATGTCTTTGTATATATTGGCTCTATATGGAGTCGATTCAGGACTCTTTAAATAGGTCTGTCCATAAACATCCATTGCGAGTCGATGTTTTTAAGCTGGATAGCCTAATGGTCGAGGCCGTTCTATGCCATTCTTCCAACGAAAAGTAGGACTAATCCATGTTTCTTCTTCCTCTATATAGGGCACTATAGTCCGAGATGGAGCTGAGTTTTAGCTAGTAAACCACTCCAACTATCACGATCTGTTGCTAGGCATCTTTAGTTGCAAACACCAAGTTTGGTTAAAGAGTTTGTCAAAAGTGTTGCTGTATAGCTCGTCTCTATGCCGGCTGTCATAGGCGGCCTTGAAGTATACGAACAGGTGGCGCGTGCCGATTTGCATTTCTTGGGTCTTTTCCAGGATCTGCAGTTGTGTAAAGATTTGGTCCATGGTGGACTTTCCTGTCTTAATACCACACTGATAAGGACTTATTAGATTAGTCACGAAAGGTTTCAGGTTTTCAGACAGAAAATATGGTATTCGCGAAATTAAGGAGTCTTAGCTCTTGGTAGTTGGGGCAGTCAAAGGGGTCTCCTTTCTTGTGAATCAAGCAAACTATTTACTCGTTCATTCAACCAACCAGGTCAAAAAAAGCTGCGCTAAAGATTTCAGCAGGCAGACCATCTGCCCTTGTCTTCAGTCCAATATTACTATTTTGACTTCGTCTAGATTAGGCAAAAGGGTATTCTCTTCTATCATCGTCCGTTGTGTTGAGTGGAACATTCTGCCTGACAGCGGTATTGGTGTGCTAATCGCCGTTTAACAGTCTTCAGAAGTGATCTTCTCAGATTCTCAGTATCAACTACGACTCTACAAATTGTCCATTCTCGTCCCGGTAGCGCTTTGTCAAAAGTTTGTATTCCTTGGATAGTTGTTTTATCCTTTGCAGCTTTCGGACATTATTCCTGTTATAACAACTCTACATTTCCTCGAACGCTCGCTTCTCGTGATCTTTCTTATTCCTTCTGCGAAGCCGGTACTTTTCGTTTCTGTTTGTAGAGTTTACGAACAGCTCTCGCAGTTCGATAGAGCCTGCCTGCACTCGTCGTCAAACTAGACTATTTTTCTACGTGGTGCAGTAAAGCCCAGCGCATTAGCAGCGACTTCCCTGATAACTTTGTGACAACGTGTCCATTTTTCGTCTATTGTTAGTGCAGACGGCGTCGAATTTTCGGAGAGCTTCAGAGAGACTCTATTGGCAAACCTTAGCCACCACTTTCGCTGTCTATATGTCGAAGTTTTTCTTATTCCTTCTTCGAAGCTGGTACTTTTCGTTTCTGTTTGTAGAGTTTACGAACAGCTCTCGCAGTTCGATAGAGCCTGCCTGCACTCGTCGTCAAACTAGACTATTTTTCTACGTGGTGCAGTAAAGCCCAGCGCATTAGCAGCGACTTCCCTGTTTTTTTTCGTCTATTGTTTGTGCAGACGGCGTCGAATTTTCGGAGAGCTTCAGAGAGACTCTATTGGCAAACCTTAGCCACCACTTTCGCTGTCTATATGTCGAAGTTTTTCATCATCATTTTGTCCGGCCCATCCCACCGCACCTGAATTGCGGCAATGTGCACCTTTTAGCAGTCAACTCTATTTTATGCAGATCCTACAGCTCATCGAAGAAGTTACTGTATAGTGTTAGCAGTCTCATAGCAGGTGGCGGACAGACTCTATTTCCTAGGGGGAGACCTAACCTCCTGGCATTGGTGCCTATCGAACAATGTCCAGTGAGAACTCTCACCACCGCCAGTATATCCTTGCGACTTAGGCTAATTATTGATAATGATTTCTTCCTGTTCAACATCGGCCATAGGGCTCTCGTCGTTGACCCAATGTCCAGATTCAGTCATCGCTCATTTGCTCTTTCTAAGTCTTCGTCCTCTATTTCTTTCCTTAGCAAACTTAACAGCATGTTGACATAAGGTATTGATAGAAATTTATCAAACACTGAGCCCTCCTTTGCCAACACGTCCGCTTTCTCATTTCCTTTAGCTCATATGTGTCCCGATACCCAGCAGAGAGTCAGCGTGTTTAGCCTGGAGATTTCATTGACGTTCTGTCTGCATAGCTTGAGTAGTTTCGACTTTACAATATCCGACGCAATGGCTCTTATAGCCGCTTGGCTGTCGGAGTATATAGTTATCGTTTTTTCAGTCAAACTCATTAGATCGCAGAAGACCCCTGCCCCACTTCCTGCCTCTTTTTTTGTCAGTATATAGGGAGATCCCCTCGCCACCATATGCTGTTAGCTCTTCCCAACCTCTCATGTCTGGAATTCGGGTAGACAGCTTTCTCGAGATAGTCAGGGTTAGTGGCAGATAATCGTTTTTTTTCGACAATCGACGTTTTGTATCTATATGATGCTGTCCATTTTGAGAGGATTGCCGCATGCCCATATGGCTTGCCTTTCCATATCTTGACTTCCTTGAGTCTCATTGCGGTTATAGCCGCTCTGCTACTACAGTAGATGTCAAGAGGGGTAAGATGGAGTAGGACCTCGAGCGCTACTGTCGGCGTTGTCCTTAGGGCAACCGTGATTCCTATGCAGGCCAATCTTTGGACCTTCGTCAAGCTAGAAAGAAGGTATATCTTCTCCAGTGCTTGCCACCAGACTGATGATCCGTAAGTTAAGATGGGTCTTACTACTGCTGTGTATAGCCAGTATATCACACGTAGCATAAGACCGCAGGCATTGCCGAAAGCTCGCTTATATGCGTAGAAAGCTACACATGCCTTCTTGATGGGCTCCTCGATGTTTTCTTTCCAGTTTGGTTTGGAATTAAGTGTAATACCCAGATACTTACCCGTCCTGGAGAGTTTGAGTTTCACACCGTTAATATGTGGGCTTGTAAACTCCGAGACAGAGGCTAAGGCCAGACGCTTGTTTCTGCAGGGCTCGCAAAGTTTTGGTCCTCCTTGCTGGAGAAGTAAATTTAACCACGAACTGAGCAGCGATAGATGTCTAGCCAGTTGTATTAGGAGCCGGCGTATAAGATAACTGGATCATGTAGTGCACATTGACAACTTATCTCCGGCTAAAGAATCGTCGACTCTGTAACAAAGTGGCAACGCAACAAAGGACGTCCACGTTTGAGATGGGGCACAAAAGTGGAGTGGGGTATTAACCAAGTTCGAGTGCGCAAAAAAAGCTAGCAAAATATCGTGCCAACTGGAGACGTTGAAGCTCAGGTTAACCCCGGACTGTTTTGTCACAAGATAAGAAGAAGAAGAAGAAGAAGTCTCATCGCAGTTGAACGCTTTAAATGCGGTCATCCCGCCTCTACTCCAAGGTAAGGTCGTTTAGATCCTTCCAGACCTGGGTTCTAAATGTGTAGAAACAGTCACATTAGAGTAAGCCCCAGGGGTTACAGGTTCGAATCCCAGTGAAAGCAAAGTTAATACGCTCTTATCCGATTTTTCAAATCTGGTCTAGTCACCATTTGCCGTTGGGATCAAATTAACGGCACTATCACTGGGGGGGTCGATCAGTGGTAGTAGTCTGACTCACAATGTACTAACGTGGTCTAAGTGTACTGGTGAATTCACTAACCTAACCTACCTAACCGAAAGGGAGCACCAGGTAACTGCAGTTGTGTCTGTTTAGTCGATAGGATTAAATCGCGTACTGCCGCGGAGATACCCTCTGGTACGCTGTCACTTTCTTATCTCTAGAGCTTTTTTTTTTTTTTTTCCTCTTGTACAACCCTGCCGTAAAGGCTGCGACACTGCGACCTAAAAAGATCTATTGTATCGACGGGCTGGAGTTAATCCAAAAGATTTACCACTTTCCTTATGAAAGATAGTATATCTTTTGTAGTGGAGTTTTTCAATTCCACTGAAGTCAGTATTTCCCTGTGGAGAATACGTTTCCTTAACCAATGTAGTGCCGGACATTCACATAAGATGTGCTGAGATGTTTCGTCTTCTTCAAGACAGAACCTACATTCCGTGTTTTGACACAAGTTCATTTTGTTAAGGTGGTAATACAATCCGCAGTGACCAGTAAGAAAGCCCGTTAGCTTTCTTATGCTCTCCTTATCTAAGCTAAGGATTTCCTTGTAGGAATAGGGTCTGATTAATCTTTTGGATTGCCTGAGACCTGACCCATTGGTCCAATGATCTAGGCGAAGTTTGTTTTCCCATTCATTAATCAGCGCTGCAGCCGTCGACCAATTGACACTGCAGTATGGTTCAGGGCCTATGAACGCAGTACTTGAACCCGCTCTAGCGAGTTCATCTGCTGATTCGTTACCTGCAATCCCTTTGTGCCCAGGGACCCAACCAAGTTTCACTTTGTTGTGTTTGGCTAGGGATTGCAGAGCATCGTGGCAACATTTGACGGCTTTGGAGTCTATTTGACTGGACGATAAGGCCTTAAGTGCTGCCTGGCTATCAGAAAAGATTTGTATAATTGCGCCCTTGATACCTTTACCAAGATTATGTCTCGCGCAGATCTCAATGGCATGGATTTCGGCTTGGAACACAGTGGGACTAGACCCCATCGGTACAGAGATCCCAGTGTTGGGTCCACAGACACCAGCTCCGACTCCAGAATCCATTTTCGATCCATCTGTGTACCAAACTAGACTTCTGGGGTCTAGTGTTGGGGCACCATTGGACCAGTCTACCCGGTCCAATATTTCAACTTCAAATAACCTGCCGAAACAGTTCTGCCTGACCATAGTGTCCGGCATTGTACAAAACATGTCTCTATTAGGGATTGAGTTGAGTATCCTAAGGTGACCCACTAGGTCACCTGGTTTGAATTGATATTCTAGATGCAGTTTAATGGCATAAGTGGCAGCTATCTTCCTAACGAAGATGGGTAAAGGTGTCAGCCCGATAATAGCTTCGAGAGCTGTTGTGGGGCAGGTGCGCATGGCACCTGTTATGCCAAGACAGGCAACCCTTTGCAGTTTTTGCAGTTTGTTTGCCGATGACTGTTGAAGGGTTTTTGGCCACCATACGATGGCCGCATATGTGATAATGGGTCTCGCCATCATTGTGTAAATTAAGTTTTCTTACACTATTTTGTGTTAAAAAAATAATTTTATTTATTTGACTCTATTTGGGCAGAGTCTTCCCTTACAATGTCGAACTTAAAACTAAACTGAAATGAATCTTACACTACCTTAAGTACTAGTTGGCATCGTCGAGGCGTGCAAACGGTTTCCACAGGTGTCATCGAATTTCCACGCTGGACGCGATGGAATGCACGGGTGTCGTGTGGTCCAGACGTTGTGTCAGCGATGTGCTGGACACGAGGTGATATTTGAGGCCGTTGTTTGTTCGTTCTCGGATTCGGGAGTGCGAATATTTGCTGTGTTAACTCCTCCACCTTCAAATCCGAACGTCCTCGTTCGATGTTCTCAAATGGTGTGGGATGTCTTGTACGCCTATCGTTATGGATGCTGGAAAGTTCCTCATTGGTTCTTCGTTGGTGTCTGTGGTCTTCTTCTGGGTTTTATTTTTTTTATATCTTTGGTGACACAGGAAAACTAGTACTAAACTAATCAGGATCATTACTAAGGCGATATTGGCAATAGAATTTATCTTGTTTTTCGTTTGAAGTAGGCTTAGCTCCTGGGTTCCGTCGACTTGCAATTGTCTCAACATCTCGAGTGACAACATTTCCTCAGTTTTTTCGTGGTCAGATGTTGGTTGTAGTATTGCTGGCAATGGTTTGTATTTTGTGACCTCTTCTTCTCTAAATATTAATTTTCCGTTCACCTGGATGGTAGTATTAAAATGCTTAATGATATAAGTGCCTTCTAGGTTCTGTGTGTAATTATTGATGGTGATTGAACCATTGAATTGGTTCAGGAACAGTATTCCCGGCAGGATTTCTTCAGTGGGTGGAACATGTTGATTATTGATGATGACACAGTTTGAAGCTCTGCTCTTCAGTAGATTAGGGATACAAGTGGATTCACTAATATCTATTACATTATTATCCTTACAAATTACATGTTTATTAAAATTCTTACATTCGTTTTTTATGCCATACAATTTTGTCTTAATTTCTAGAATTTTTTCGAAAGGTATATCATTTATTTTCTCGTTGAATTTGACAGCTTTTACAAAATTCATGCTACACAATTCATCGTTTACAATTGGTATACTTACGATATAGATAATGTCTTTTCCGTTTGTTGCTATTTTCACTTCGGCAAATTCAAGGCCTTCTTCTATGTTAATGAAGGGAATATTTCCCGATTTAAATACTTGTTCAATCGCATTCATTTCTGAGTTACTTAAAATATAAGAATTTACAATATTGGCCTTTGCCCAGTGAATTGAGTACACAATATTTATTATTTCTTCTTTGATTATTTTTAGTTTATACATGATTTCAAATACAATTTCATCTTTATTACCTTTCGTTTCCTTTACAATTTTCGTGAGTTTATTCGTCATTTCTGTTAATTCTTTAATTTTTCCAATTGTTAATTGGTTTATTATAGTTTGTTTATTACTGTTTCTTAGTACATTATTCATTTTTTCAGTTATAATTTCATAATCATGCCTGTCCGGGCTCCCCGCGATCCACTTCCATGCGGAGCCTGTGAAGTCTAGCGACCTTTTATATTTTTTGTTCTTATTCTTTTTATATAATTTTAACCTTGTTAGTTGGCTTTTAATTTGGTAGATCTGGGATAATATAGGATAGAGGGAATGATTGGAGCTTTTATTGATTACTTCCTCGAAATTTTCGACCAATTGCTGATGAGCTTCTAGATCAATGAGATGAATGAGTTTAAACTGTCCGCTCTCCATTCTTGCATTTCCGATATTAATTTTAACAAGTTGAGATTTTGAATAATCCAATATCTGAACCTCTGCACGGGTTGTAGATATCATGAGCAATATTATTGATAACAGCATTGTAACGCCGGCGAAGGGGATGACTCCTTTTCTTCTTGTTGCGGCTACTCTGGATCCCACGTTGCGCACGTTTACACTTATTGTAGTGCGTGGACCACTATCGACTTTATTATCAGTTGCTGGTCTCAGTCCAGATTTTTATAATTTTTTTTCACTTTTATTTCACTTATGCTCTTCTTCACTTATGTCACTTTTGGTTTTTTTTTTTTTTGTGTTTTTTGTGGAACCCGGCTCCAAGGGACACTGTCACTTTTTCCGTACGCGGCGAGCTTTTTGAGGTCGACTTACAACGTTTGTACTTATGAACTACGTGCTTTATTCGCGGCGAACTTTTTGAGGTCGGCTTATGCTTTTTATTACACCTTGAAGCGCGGGTCCCTGCTCGGGCGCCAATTAAGTTTTCTTACACTATTTTGTGTTAAAAAAATAATTTTATTTATTTGACTCTATTTGGGCAGAGTCTTCCCTTACAATGTCGAACTTAAAACTAAACTGAAATGAATCTTACACTACCTTAAGTACTAGTTGGCATCGTCGAGGCGTGCAAACGGTTTCCACAGGTGTCATCGAATTTCCACGCTGGACGCGATGGAATGCACGGGTGTCGTGTGGTCCAGACGTTGTGTCAGCGATGTGCTGGGCACGAGGTGATATTTGAGGCCGTTGTTTGTTCGTTCTCGGATTCGGGAGTGCGAATATTTGCTGTGTTAACTTGTACAACCAATGAATAATTTTGGGAGAGAGACCCCAAGTCCTACCGTAAAGACGTCTACTGGCCCACAGTGCTCTGGTAGCTCGCTCTATGGCGGACTTAATATGTGAATTCCAGTTAAGTCGTCTGTCCAGGATTACTCCGAGATATTTTACCTCGCTGGAATAAACTAGTGTGGTGTTGCCGATTATTATGGGTTCAAGGTTGATACGAGTCCTCCTTGAGAAGGGCACTAGAACGGTCTTGCAGGGATTGATCGATAAACCCTCTGCGTTGCACCATTCCACGATCTCTAGAGCTTAGTCAATTCCAATTCCAATATTGAAGATTCACAGCACAGTGCATCAGTGTCTGATTTGGTAATGATTATTAAGTTGCCCAGACTGATTTCCGTGAGTCATTGCACTTCATTTCGATCATCTGTTGCATCTCAAATTACTGAATTAATTTTATATTGAGTGCACCTAGTTTCACTTCTCATAGCGATGCCTGATAATCCTTATCGGCTTTTGTCTATTTACTGTTTACAAGAGGAGGGAACTTGAGAACAAGGTAGGTCACCAGATGATGCAATCGGCTGTGAGCATTGCCTAGATTGAATATCTCCGACTTTCATTGTCACCTAAGGGCGAACTGATTGATGATATGAGGGTATAAACAATCGCTACTGAAAGTGTGAAGCTATAAAACTGAAAGAAAGTTTGTGCAGTTAAAAATTCAAATCTCACTGGGTGTGGCTGTTCAATGAATTTTTGAGATCAATAGAGACGTCGTTAAGGACTTTAAACTGCAGAACCCCTAGTATAATACTGAACGCAATCAAATCATAAAAACAGGGAGAGAGTATAAGAAAGTCGCAAACGACGAATTGATTATCATTCCATTGTCGAGGTCAGAGCACCAATACCATTAAAAAAAATGAATTCCAACCACAATACCGCTTATGGCCGGTTGGTATGAAGCAGCTAAATTGGGAACAAATTGGAGCAGCTGGTTTCCCCTGGTGAATCATCTAAAAATAACCGAAGCAAACAGTGTCTTGGCCAAAGTGTCGCAATGGGTAGCCACCCATCGAAGTGGACAAGGTCTTTGTCATCTACATGACTTCACAGATAACACTACGAATGATCGAAATAATGCAAAACTAGTATGAACAAGAGTGGTTTATTTGGATTAAACGAAATATAGCATAATATCTCCACTTCAGAGTCATTGGGGGCAAAGAATTTGAATTAAATTAGTTTAGCAACTATTAGCTAACACTATCAGTATTAAGTCAAGTCTTAGGTCATTCAACAAGAGGTGTAATTTTAAATCAATAAAAGAACAGAATTTTTTTTAGTTTTTGTTTTTTATTTTCCGTTATATTAATAATGGTGGCGCTACAGTCCCAGGTGGTCTTGGGCCTAGCTTCAGCAACCACTCGGGTAATGCATGCTATTGTTCTCTTACAAGTGGAGGGGAGATTGAGAACCTTTTTCTATACAGTCATTCTCTTTGAGCATTTTCAGGGACTCGGAAGATGTGGAGCCATGAAATTTATTTTTGAAATTGTTGTCTTAACTTTGTTGACGCACATACCCACAACGCCACTGTGCCCACAAGTCGTGACAATTTTTACATAAATCTTTAGTCTAAGGAGATCATAAATTAAGAAAGTTTGTCTTGCAATAGGGCCATAGTTTCACCAGCTCGCGAGGCGTGTTGCGCTCTACTAATGAAAATAATCGTCACCCACACTCAGAGCATCAAATCAATCAAAAATTCTTCCTCATTCTCTGAAACGATTTTCGAAAAATATATAACCCATTGACACCGCCAATGCAAAAGTCACACTAAACTTTCACTAGTTGTCTATGGAAAGGTTATTTTGGGTTTTTGGGATGCGGCAGTTTTTTTTGTTTACGCATTCAGACAAATGGAAATGAGCCTTATCGCTTAAAATAATTTTGTGTTAAGAATCACGATCTTGTTCATCAATTTCCCGTAAAAAATCAGTTAAAGTAAGGCTTGCGCTGTGCGTTGTCTGCTGGCTTCAATTCTATTGCCGGCTGGAACATACATGCACGGAAGGTCTTGAAAAATGCGTTAAAAATTGTTGCTGTAATCATCTTAAAATAAATGCATATGGGTTTTCAGTCACACCCTAAGCTACGGTCACGATATTTTCAGCTTTTTTAAGGTTCCTTTAGTTTTATAATTTCGGCGTGTCCATCCGTCCGTCCGTCTGTATGTTATACTTTTTTATCTCCGACACTGATGCATTCCCATCCCCTCGAGTGATATATCAAACGAGAGATCGTTTGAAATCAGTTTAGGGTTTGCTTCAACACTTTCTGATACTGGCGATCTGAGAATACCGGCTTTGTCCAGTTCGATGACGACAATATGGCAGATAATGTTGTCGCCAGTGACGAAGGGCAGCCTCCGTTCATATCGAGGATAGAGCTCCAAGCGATCTTTAAATCCCTAAAGAAGAAGACAGGGATCGACGGGATCCCAAACATTGTTCTTCGACACCTTCCTATGGAAGCGGTGAGCACTTACACCGCACTGTTTAACAATGTTCTGAATAATGCTCATTATCCAGAGCATTTATGGTATATTCATTAAAATTAGGAATAAACGTTGTTAAAAATGTTAATCAAGGATGGTCAGAATTTGTAGGAAGACAAAATTTATATAAGCAAATGCCTGAAGCTTCATAGTATGTCATATTCAATACCTTTCTCTATATTCTGGATCTGACCACTTTAAAGCCATACCGGTCTCGTCTTGGTATTCTGATTCTATTTTTGTTCACTAACAACGTATGTTACTTAATTAACAACAGTTAACTATCTATCAATGCTAACGACACTAACGATGTCACGTTTGCAAGACATACCGGTTTTGTTGGTTGTCACATTTTTGTTAAATTTGATTGATTAAGCCATTATACAGTGAATACTTACGCTACCAATTCTGTGAATTCCTTCACTGATTCCGAGAATTCATTCTAACCCATTTCAACTTTTTTTTATAACAATTCCGTCGATGATACACACAGACTGTTCAAATCTGTTGAGCATGGTTTCAACTGAAGATGATTCGATTTGATTCTTTGCTTACCTTCAGGACAATTAAGGGGTGGTTTTTAATAAGAAGTTGTTACGCAAAGTTTCGGGTAGAAACTTGAAGCGGATATGGAAAATCTTGATTCTGAGCATGGTATTTAAGACAACTATAGGGTATTTAAACAGAAGTAAACAAAGTTCGGGATTCAGTTCCTTGCGAATAACTTCTTAAATAGTGGAATGAGGACGACCTGCTGTTTGATAGCTCCCTTATGCGCGAATAATATTTACAATTACAATTTGCAATGTAATGTTACTTAGCATAACCCGAATGCATCTCGTATTGATCATGGTAAAGATCCATTGACTGAGTTCGTTAGCAATCCCCAGTTCCGTCAAAACTTTGATGATTGGTTCTATGAAAACGTCCCTGACGTGAGCACATTGTGATTGCGATAGAGATTCTGGTTCTATGGGGCAAAGGAAGCTACAAGCACTCGTCAACACGTGCGTACGCAAAACATTGCAGGTTTTCTGGACGGTTTCAGAGCACGGCCTAGAAATCAATAGAGACTATCTTTCAAAATCATACATATGAAAGTGGGAAGGTATTGGTCATACATTTCGAAAGGATGACAGATAGTAAATGTCCTATAAAAAATAAACAAAAAATATAGAATTCTGTACAGTGTTCTGTGTGAATACTTCAGCAATTATAAGCTATTGGGTAAGCAAAAGGGAAGCAGAAGACAATGATATCTTTTCCAATTCTTCCGTTTCAACAGCTGTCAAAGATACCAACGACTTTCAGCTGTACAAATATTCAGTATGGTTTACCAACTCATCATACATCGTTTCACGCTTACAGGGGAGCGGAAATTATTTAAAAATATTATCGGAATTCCGACTCAGTTGTAAATACGCAACGTGAATTTCGTCGTTCGTAATCATGGCTTCAGTGCGCAGACAATTCGTCACACCGTGGAAAAGTTTGAGCGTGAGTACACTCTTTTGCACCTTAAGCTGCCAACCAGTTAGCGATTGGTGCGAAATGAAGAAAAACATAACTGATGTGGAGACCAATATCGAGGAAGACCCAGAAATGTCGATTTGCCACCGATTGTCCGAATTTAGCATCGCCCGAGAGTCAACCTGTCGGATTTGAGCCTATAGCCGTACAAGATTGACCCTGTGCAAGAATTGAAGCTTAATATCATAGGCAACGACGTGCGTTCTCTAATTGGAAAATTTTGGCCGAGGATCCGGATTTTGGATAAAAAAAAACATCTTTTCAGACTAGACCCATTTTTGGTTTAGCCGCTATGTTAACAAGCCAAATTCCCATTATTGGAATAAGCACCAATATATTCACAAAGATGGACTGTCGGCATCGTCGGATCTTAATTCTATCGAAATAAGGAAGGAGACACAGTGGTTGGTCCCAGGTATAGAGCAATGTAAATCGACTGTCTGTGGCCAAAACCCAAAAACATCGATATATTCGCCCTGTGGTTCCAACAAGATGGTGCCACATCTCATACAATCGACGCAACGCTCGAAGTTGTGTAGGAGGAATTTGGTGACTGGGTGAAATCAGGACCAGCGTTCATCAATTGGGGGCTGCGATCATTCGACTTGACTCCACTCGATTATTCTCTCTTTATCTGGGGCTACTAAGAACTTAGTGGCTTCGCAGTAACGCATTCTGTCACCCCAATTCTCCAAGACCTTGTTGATGGTATCGGGCTGTACCTCACGGATTGCTTGGATGATATTGGAATTAAGTACTTGAATCGTTTTTCGGATTTTCGTTGGCATAACATCGGTCCTTCACTGTTCTCAACAAAAAAAAGTCCAAAGGGTCAAATCTCAGCTCCGTGGCGACCAATTGACATCGTTGACCGTTGACCGAAACGTTGTTCCCAGCCTCATTTTTTAAGAAAAATGGTGAAATGATGCCACCACTCCACAATCCGCACCAAACTGTCACTTCCTGTGGACGCATTGGCTCCTCGACAATAACGTGTGAGTTTTCCGTTTTTCCGAGCCCCAGATGCGGTCATTTTATTTGTTGCTGCCGTCGGGATGAAAATTCGCCTCGACAGAAAAGATGATTTTCCCCCAAAATCGTTGTTCAATTCAAGCTGCTCTAAGGCCCAAAGTGTGAAGCGATAACGAAAAGGATGGTCGTGCAGCTTTAATTGTTTAGTCAATTGGACCTTGTAAGCGAAGAATTTGAGATTTTTGTGCAGAATTCTGCTAGTTGTGAGCGTGGAATGTTGAGCTGTTGAGATCCGTGGCAAGTTGATGTTTGTGAATTGAGTCTCACACTCTCGGCCACAGCAGCCACTTCTTTGGAGATAAGTTTTCAATATTTCTCAACAGTGTTCAAGCGTAAAGCGTAAAGACTCATTTTGTTTCGCAGAGGTATGATATCGACTTTCTGTCAAGATTTCGAGTGGTAAACGGCTGTCAGTGTGAAAATAACCTATGATTTAAAAAAAAGCTTTAGATGGCCCATCCTTTACAAGCGACGCTATGCTTGAAATTGTGAAGGAGAGATTTGGCGACTGGATCAACTCACCATCCTTCATCAAATGGCGGCTGCGAACATGCTCGATTATTTTCTCTTGGTGCCGTGACATTGTGCTAAAAGACATTGTGCCAAATTAGCATAATAACGCTTTTGAAAGTGTCATTGGGCCGAATATTACCATTTGGCATAATGTCGCTTTCAAAAGCGTCACAAGCCATATGACACTTTGTAGAAGTAACAGTATGCCAAATGGCGCAAGATCATCTAAATTTGCAGCAAACTAATAAACAGTGGAGTACGTATGCAACCCCCTCGCCTGGGTCACTATAGGATTTGGAGTAGGTGCGAGGTTCTGCGCATTCAAACATTCTTTTTATACATGGTTTCCATAGACTTTACCAAAATCTACACGCAGAGAACCTCGCACCTGCTCCGAAACCTATAGTGACCCAGGCAGGGGGGCAGCATGCTCTCCATACCCGTTCCATCTAAAGTGACATAGTGTCAAATTGGCTCTATGATGTTTTAAAAAAAAGCGACATTATAATAATAATAATAATAATAATGGCGGCGCTACAGTCCGAGGTTGACCTGGGCCTAGCTTCTCAGCAACCACTCGCTCGTGTTGTGGGTGCTATTGTCCTCTCACGAGTTGAGGGGACGTACAGTTTAATGCCGACTCCGAACGGCGAGATTGAGACATTTCTAGACAGTTATACTCTTTGTGGAGCCCTGAACAAATTTTTAGGTGATTTTTCGGGAATCGAACCGAGAACATCGAGCGTAGGAATCGACGCACTTACCCATTACGCCACGGCCGCCACAAAAAAAGCGACATTATGCCAAATGGAAAAATTTGGTATAATGACGCTTTTGAAAGTGTCACAATGTCGTTTGGCACAATGTCACGGCACCTTTCTCTTTCTCTGGGGCTACGTCAAGTCCTTAGTCTACGCTAAGAAGCCAACTATGGAGTCATCAACAATTTTAAATTTAAAAATAAAAAAAAAGTATTTAAATTTCTTTCAGTTTTGTTTTTATTTGGTCACTCTGTTTAAATTTCTTGCATTTATTCATGGTGAAATTTCAAATTCATACTCAACGAAAAACTGTCTCTACTCATGAGTACACAGCGACAACTAATAAACTGACTACATAGCAACAGACATCAGAGTCCCATATCGCACCGCGTCTGACACCAAATCACTGTGTGTCTAACCTTACTTTCCATACATCTTTTCTAAAACTTTCAGAAGGCAGTTGGGAAAACTTTTTGTTTCAGTTTTTCTAAAATTCATGAGATACTTGGCCTTCTGATGGATTTTTGACCTTGAAATTCGTGCACCCTTTAGAGGACATGATGAGCATCCCTTCTTTTCACTCTTCATTCTGAAATGTATCTCATACTCGACTGCCGAGATTCCAATTTTTTGCAGTTTTCAAAAATAACTTCCTATATGAAATCCATAAATTAATTTGGAAAAAAAAACACATCACTCAAACCAAATCAAAACAACGTCTTCTTCATCATCGGCAGCTCAAGTAGATCAACAAACGAATCCCGCAGCAAAATCTAATCAATCGAATCCAGTTGCCGTTCGGTAAACATCAATGATTTGGCACTCATATCAGCGAAATCCCGGCAACTCATTAATTCCGTCCGACTTCTCAGTAAAAACTCATTTGATTGCATCCAGGATTAATCCCCCCACCAAACACGACCCGCCCTCCTTGAGTCTATCTCCAAATGAGGGATAGAACCGAGGGAGATTTCTTTCATGTAACCTTGAGAAAATCAATGGCCAGAAGGCATCATATCTCATCAAAACATCCTTTCAACGCAGGCCACAACAAAAACTCCGAAAAAGATACTCCGTCAAATTCGATGGGTGAACAGGAGGCCACTCGCTCTGCGACCGAAAGGCTCGTATTTCAGTTGTCATTATCATGGAAATTATACACATTCAACGCTGCAAGCAGGCAGAGCTTTTGGCGCCACAACCCTTTTCTAAAACCACCTCCCTCCTGCTCCCACAACAACGATGCGCCAGACACACATCGATTCGTCCTCCCATCACCCGTCGTGCGACAATGAGTCTCATGGCAGCCCCGCACCGGGCGTCCTCTGCGTGGAGCTGGTAGCAATTATTTAAATCAATATCCCCGTCCTTGGCATCGGGGGTCCTGGCAGTAGAGTCAAGGTCACGCAAACAGCAACAACAGCAAGCTGGCAAGGAATCCAACACACCCCCACACACACTCAAGCACTTTGCAATATCCTGCAGTCGACGCTGAGAACCCCGGCGCGTGTACGTGCGGCAACTGTGGCTAATGTCTTCGAAATTCGATTGAAAAATTGATGTGCGACCACGTCGTTATGTCCTTGCAAGAAGTTTGCTCAAACGCACACCCTGCTCCGAGGTCTCCACCGCCACCGCCATCCGTTGCCAGACCGTCCGACAGGGCGATCAAATACGAATCGAATGGAAATGAATTTTGACTTATCGAATCAGGAAGTCGTCGGGTGTTATCGCGTGATGGAAGCTATTATGTCCACAAACTCGTTTCCGAAGACGGTTGCTCGCACACACAGACACACAGTCGCTGAGCGCTTGGCTCGACCGGCCACTTGGGGGCATTTGCATACGAATGGGTTTTCGATTGGATCTGGTTTGCTTGGTGGGACAAAGGGTGGGGGCTTATGAGTGCCATTTTGTGCCATTTTGTCGGAAGAAGATTGAAAAATTGACCTATTGGAAGATTAGCATATTAGTCAGTCACAGAACTCGGCTCTAATTTGGTGCTAAATATGGAATATGGTGATCGGCAGATCTCTGGACCACTGCGTGGACACGCGCCGAAGTGTGCTAAAAAGCTGAGGATTTGTGATCGGTCTCAGAATCGTGTCACGGTCAGAACTACACCCGATCGAAGCCTTGAATTGGTTCTATGTTTAGAAATCCGGTTCGACGGATGTAGGTTGGGAGCCGAAATCGAAGATATAAGCTTACGTATTGAGTCTTAAAGGTCTCGTGCTCAATGCCCCGTATATATGACGTAACATCAATGACACAATGATCTGTGAAGGTGAAAGTCTATTTTTCAGTGGCAGTCAGTTAAGGGTTTTGTTTAGCAAGCAACATTTTAGGTCCTTAAGGCTACAACTGGGAATGCGACTTAGAATTAGCATCCATTTGAATAGAGCATTGTCTCAGGCTTAATCAACTAACTACTCTTCAACGACTTCTTCGAATTTTTAAATAATTCCGAAATTTTTGTACTTTTTGAAACATTTTATAGACAAAAATATGGAACGCTTCCAGCCCTACTTTAAAAACCACACACTCCTCTAGATCCCAGCAGTAAGAACAGCAGAGCACAACACATGGCAGAGCCAGCGGAGTATGTTTGTATGGTATACAAAAAAGTCTGGGAAAAGTGATAAGTATCCGCTTTGTAAAAATACTAAATAGAGATCTGATTGAATTGAAATCGAAAAAGCTAAAATTTATATAATTCCAGTTTACATATGTTAACTGCAACAAATGAATGCATGATTTCACGAGGTTATGGTAATTGAAGACTTCAACGGAAGAGTGGGTACAGAACCAATTCTAAATGTGGAGCCGGATCTTGAAATGGGTTCGTTAATTGATATAAGAAAAGCGACAGACAAATATACAGATAGAAATGGGAAGAAACTAATTGAAATGTGAGAAACGATAGGGTTAACACTGCTCAACGGGCGCACCAGATCTGACCAAAAAGGAAATTTTACATTTATAAGAGGCACTGCGTGCTCAACAGTTGATTATTGCTTCGCGCAAGGAAGGTGGCTGGAGCTTACAGCTGATCTCGAAGTCAAAGACTTAACCCATTCACATCACCTTCAAATATCCATCAAAATAGAACTGAATCCCTAAAAAACGTCTCCTCTCAAAAGTCCCTGCTACCAAAACCAGGACTGCGAATGAAAAACGTGGAAAAATATAAAGCAAATCTGAACTTCGAAATAAACCGAATAAAAAATGACGATTTCCAAACTATCAGAGGCACAGATATCCTTTCCACCTGCATATTAAATGCAGCAAATCCCTTGCAAACATATTCAAGAATAAAAAAGGAGCAACCGTGGTATGACTAGGAATGCGAAGCAGCCTACCTTCGACTGCTGAGAAGTATAGGTTCAAACAACGCAAACCGTATGTACCAGGCTGCAAACAGAAGGTTCAAAAACATCTGCGAGCAAAAGCAAAAGGGACATATTCAAAATCTTTCAATAACACTTATGAACGTAAAAGATAGTAAGTCCTTCTGGAAAATTGCCAAAACACCAAACGGTGGGTTGTTCACGTATCGAAGTTGGAGCACTCATATCAGCCGAATATTTCGAAAAGTTGCTGAATTCACCTCCAAATTTAATCCAAATGCAATATGCTCTTCCACTACTCGAAGTTCCTTCATTAGATCAACCCATTAATGGAGAGGAGGTCGCTAGGGCCATAAGGAGTTACTGCGAAAATAAAGCTACGGGGGAAGATCGAATTCCCTACGAACTCTTGAAAAACGCGTCGGATGCTTTTCTCCAAAAACTTACGGAAAATTATAATTTCATACTCTCTATGGAGGAAGTCCCAGAAAGTTTAAAAACAATATTATTTTCCCGATTTTCAAAAAGGGAAACCCAAATGAGCCAAGCAACTACAGAGGAATATCTTTTCTAAATGCGATCTCAAATTTTTTTACAAAAATCATCAACGTTTAACAAACTGGATTCAAGAAAACAAACTGCTTAGCGAGTTTCAAGCTGGTTTTCGCAGAAACTATTCCACAGTTGATAACATTTTCTCACTTACTAGTATAGCCCGAACGTACTTAGACAGGGATAAAAAATTATATGCGTTCTTTGTTGATTTTAAGTCGGCCTTTGATTCCATAGACAGAAGAGCTCTATTTCTCAAGCCAAGCAACCTAGGACTGTCAAACAAAATGCTAAAAGTCATACAGAATACATATATATGAAGACAACAACACAGCTGTCTGGGATGGTAACATCTTATCAGGCTGGTTCCAATCGAAATCCGGTGTAAAGCAAGAATGCCTCTTGAGCCCTCTCCTTTTCTCAATCTTTCTGGATGATCTTGTTGAATTTCTACCGGGAGGAATATAATTTTTGGATCTACCTATGTATAAAGCTGCTACTCTACGCTGACGATATCGTAATACTCGCGGAAAGCCCAGATATGATGGAAATCATGATCAATTAGCTCCAATATCATTGTCACCTATAGAATTTGCAACTAAATACCCACAAATCAAAAATTATGATTTTTCGGAACGGATGGGGTCGATACGCAAGAAATGAAAAGTGGACTTGGCAAAATGAAGAACTAGAAAAGTCAAGCAATACAAGTACCTCGGTGTTCTCATTACTCCCCAGTTATCGTTTAAAAAGCATCTGCAGGAGAAGGTAAAGGAATCGAAACGAGCAATAAACTGCAGCTGGAAAGGTATCCCAAGCAAAAAGAATATTGCGCCGAGTACAAAGTATACAATTTTCGAAGCAGTCATGAGGTCAATAAAGTGCTACGCCGTCCAAGTATGGGGAATTGAGGAGTTTGAAGAGATTGACAAACTTCTAAGATACTTCCTTAAGAAAATGTTTAGACTACCAAAAAACACACCGACATACATGTTGTATCTAGAAACGGGACTTCCTCCAATGTGTATATTCACGCTTAGATTACACTTTCAATACGTCGCAAAAGTAATGTCACAACCAAGTCTCCCTCATAAAATTGCTTTGCACCTTAAAGCAAATAACCTTAACTTCTTTAGTGAATGGGCAAAGCTGAGCCGTGAGCACAATGTACCACTGCATGATAACTTGAAAATGGAACGGACTGGGGAAGTGCACTACAGGAGCTACTTAGTAAGATCGAGGGATCAAGCCGCGAGATATTCAGGATGCAAGCCAAACGAAGTCAAGCAAGGAATACATATGTACAAAATACTTTATCACGATTTCGAGAAAAAAAAAACTACTTTCATGACCGGTATGGCTTGGAGGTAATTTCGACACTATTCAGTGCGAGGGGTAAAATGTTACACTTGAACTACATGCCGCATAAAACTGATAGAAGTGATATCTGTACTCTGTGTAATCATATAACTAGAGAAGACGTCCTGCATTTTATTGGAACCTGTCCCATACTGAACTCAATTAGATCCTACAACCTGGAAAAAAACACTCTCTCTTCCGGTGAAATTCGTCGCTTTTTAAATGGAGAAAACTGGGTTGCTCAAAACACCACCTCCATCACCGGATTTAAAATGCCATCGAGCATTTATGGGATCATCTCGAGCGTCAAATCCGAAAGTGTGACATTAAAATAAGGTTAAGGTTATTATACAGGACGAATGAGAAAAAATAAGTCCGGAAGTAACTCAAAAGCTTGTTGCCTCCATGGCATCGGAAACAAAGGCAGTTATTACTGGTTTAGGATATCCAACTAGGAATACATTTGGGTAATTTGCGATAAATCTGTGTTTTTTAAGGTTCCGTCTACAAAAACGGAACCTTTATAATTTCGGTGTGTCCGTCCGCCCGTCCGTCGTGTCTGCCACACTTTTTTATCTCCGAAGTTTATAAAGATATCGGCATGAAATTTTGGAATTAGGTACTTCAGGCCTAGATGTCATTGCCCATGCACCCAAAAATAAAAAATGGGGCCATTTGGGTGTGGCTCCAGTACAGGTGAAGTTGCCATTAATTCTGAAACATTGTCGCACCCATTCGAGCTATATATCAATCGACAGATCTTTTGAAATGAGGTGGAGGTTCAACAGTTTTTGATCCAAAGTACCGTTTGGAAAATATGGATCTCCAAAATGTTTAAAAATGTGAAAAAATCACAAAAGCTTCGCTTCATTGAGTACTTTCATTTAAAACCATTTCAAGCATTCTGGCTTTAATAGTTTTCGAGATATTGGTCAAAAACGGTCAACCATCGACATGCTAATTTTGAAAACGCAGTTTTGAACACATCAATGTAAGCATTAAGAAATTATAAGTTTCAAAATATCGATTTATGTTGAAATTTTGAGATATCTAAGATTTAAAATGATAACTATTTTCATTTTCACACATAAATTTCATGCTGTATTCGACCACTCTATTCGCTGATGAGTGTTATCTTTTCGATCTCAACTCCTAAATGCTCAACAGAAATCAACACTCACACCGCAAGCATGAGCAGTGATTGGGTATGTGTATGATGGAAGGGATTTTCTGTGTTGGATAACCTTGGATAGAGGTATAGATATGTGTATTATTATTATTATTATTATTATTATTCTTTATTATTCAGAAAATAAGTTTACAATAAAGGTTTTTAAAAAAAAGAAAAAAATTAACATGGCATTTTGCCGTCTGTTTGAGTTAGATTGACATAGCATCAAAAATATATAAATATATAGAAAAAGTGTATGATTCATAATTCTTATAGTTTGCACAAAGTTTATGCGACGTATATGTAAAACAACACCAAAAGAAGCAACTAGTTAAAGCTATTTCGGTAATTCAATGCATGATTGCAAAATCGGTAAAGTACATTCCAGCCCAACCCTCCATTAAGTATGTGCTTGGTTTCATCAAGTGTGAGAGATCCTTTAAAGAAGTAAAGGAAACGTAGTCCTGACAAAATGGGACAAACTGCGATAAAGTGATATATATCTTCAACTTCGTTGCGATTACAAAGGGTGCATACAGAGTGGAGATCATTTCTGTGCGGGATGTAATTAAGTCGTAAAAGTTCTGTCCTCGCTCTAAATATTAAGCCTATTTTACTGGTTGTATAATAATAATAATAATGGCGGCGCTACAGTCCGAGGTGGACCTGGGCCTAGCTTCTCAGCATTACTGGTTGTATGCTTATTATTAAAATAGCTATTGGTACCAAGGAAATGATTTAGGGCTTTATAAACATGTCTCGATGTGGAGAGTAGTGCTCTGATTAAAGATTGTTCGTACATATAATCGTCGTGTTTTCTTATGCACTCATAGAACTTGTCTTTCCATTCACAGGCATTAGACTCTGTGAGACCTAGCACTATGTTATGTGAAGAGGCAAGTTCATTCCATTCTTTGATAGGCGTAAGGTTAAGTTGCAAAGTGATCTTGAGTAACCTCTTTTGAAGGTTATTGTTTGGCCTGTTCATTATCTTCCCTAAGTAATCTGCATTTGCTTTTAAGTTCCGTAGATATATTTGAGGTAGACCTGATTCGAGGTGTATTGCGTAAGTGGGTGTTGATGCAGGAAGTTTGAAGATGCGCTTAAAGAAGTACCGCTGAACCATTTCACATTCCTCAAAGTATTTGCATCCAAAAACTTGGTTCGCATAGCAAAGGCAAGAGTTAATAGTGGCATTGAAGACCTGGAACTTTGATACGCTATCGACTCGTTGATTGATAAAAAATTGTTTCCATAAACGGTTGATAGCTGCTTTTGCAGCAACTGCTTTCTCATGAACATGTGGTTGGATGTCTAGATTTGACGTAATAAGAAAACCTAGGTAATTACATTTTTTAACAACTTCGAGTGTCTCGCCTTCAAAAGTCCAACTTTCTCGTAATGTTCTATTACTTCGGCCAGAGCCGAAAACCATAATTTTTGATTTAGAAGTGTTAACCTTAAGGTTCCAAAGGTCGCAGTAGCATTTTAGTTTGACTATTTGCAACTGGAGAGTAGTCGGGTTATCAGCCAAAATAACTAAATCATCCGCATACATAAGAACCTTGACCTCCAGACATCCCATTCTAACTCCACCTGGTAAAAAGTTTGTTATGTCGTCGATATAAAGGGAAAGTAAGAGCGGACTAAGTACACAACCTTGCGGAACTCCTGTGCTAGTATCAAAAAAATCTGATAAGACACTTCCATTCCACACTGTGGCAGACGTTTGTGTAATGAGTTCTCTATAAATCCTTAAGAACTTGCTTGAAAGACCAATAGTTGATAATTTATACAGTAGTGAGTTCCTGTTTACTGTGTCGAAGGCAGCCCTAAAATCTACAAAAAAAGCATATAGTCTTTTTCCTCTTTCCTTAAATCTATTCACAATGGATGTAAGAGCAAAAATTTGATCCACAGTAGAGAACCCGGATCGGAAACCTGCTTGGAAAATACTGAGTTTATTATTCGTCTCCACCCAAATCGTCAACCTATGGTATAGAATTTGTGTGAAAACTTTCCTAAACGTGCATAGAAGGGAAATGCCTCTGTAATTTTCGGGGAACATGCTATCTCCTTTTTTAAAAAGAGCGACTATCACTGACTTCAAAAAAATCTCTGGTATTAGTTCTTGATCCAAAATTCGGTTATAAAGAAGTAGTAAGATTTCTAGATATATAGATATTGATATGTGTATGGATGAATGATTGTTTGATTGGATCTATGAATGAAGGGTTGATTTGGGTTGAAGTTAGAAGAAAATTCAACTGAAATAGTTTCTTTTGATATTCAGAAATCATCCATCAATATTATGCGACGGAACCTTCCCCGTGCGAGTTCAATTTGCACTTGCCCAGTTTATTAATAGTGTATACTTACTTTTGTGAGATGAAATTTTAACTGTAACTTACTTTGTTTTTTAATATTTTTGTTATTGTTGGTCCCATTTTTTTTTATGTTTGTTTTTTGAAAAGAGCATAAAAATAGCAAAATATATATGTATAACATGTAATTCAAAGTTTTTGCAGTTTCGCTTTTTAGTTAATGTTTCGGTCAGGATTCGTTATTTTGTACGGTGTATACTTACTTTTGTGACTGTCTGTAAATCTATTTTATTCACGCGCTTAAGTCTTACCTTGATGCAGATGTGTTGATGAAGTCTCCACTAATTTACATCGTAAAACAAAAGTGAAGAACACATTTTTTCGAAATCTTATGGATAATAGTGTACCTTGCTTTTGTAGGGAATATCCGATTCTCAGAAGCTCATATGCTTCTTCAGTTCATTGAAAATAGGTCAACATTATTTCCCGATTCAATGAAAATGCTTCGAAGGTGTCAAATGCCGTACGGATTTTATATAAATCCATTCGTGTGAAATTACATGTCTCATACGATAAGAGGTTGCTGGAATAGCTTTTATTTCTTATCACAGAATATTTAAAATAAGACATCCGGATTTGGTAATTCTTAAAAAAGGAAGTGAACAAAACATGCTGACATAGTAGTTATATTTTTACAGATTCGATGTGCAAACTAATTTTGCGTGTTTACATGGAATTAGAAAAAAATGTTTCATGTGAATCACTTAATGACGTCATAATATTTTATAACAAGACAAAGATAAAAGGTTTCACTGGCAGATAACTGATTTGCATTGTCATTTTATGGCTTAGAGACATGAATAAACGTAGACAAGCATTGACAACATCGTGGCGCGCTTGACTACCTTCTAAAATCATCTGCTTGTGAGTTGTTATTTTTATTGAGTTTGGAAAAATTCGTGGCGTCAATTGTCAATTGCAAATATCTCAAAAATCACAGGTCGCAGGGACCACACTCGCCAACTCCCACCCCCAAAGTTAGGTGACACTTCTACCGTTACTTTGAGTGGATAACAATATAAATTGGTACAAAGGTTCAAGAGTCGCTTGCATTTGAAAATGGAAAAAAGTAAAGAAAATTGAGATATTAAAACCATAAAAAATTGTGTGCTGTGTACGGTGAAGGTGCTTCAAAAGCTGTTGCGCGAAAATGTGAATGTGAATGATGTGAAAGACGGTTTACTGGCTCTGGCAGTCCAATTGCTGAAAAAACTGCCCAAATTCTTGAAAAAGTGTCAATATTGACATGGAGCGAAGCATTGGCCACAAAACAGTTTTGAACCATTAACACAAAAAACTCGATGTGTGCGATCGTCATAAGTGAGAAACACGATAAACCGAATTGGCATCTGGAATGCGCTGCTAAAACACAATGGCATCTACTCATTTCTGAAATGTATCATAACTGCGGATAGAAAATGGATCACCCACGACAACGAACAAGGGATGGTTAGCCGTCAAAAGCTTTTACCAAACGGACAAAAGTGACCCTGTGTGTGTGCTGAAACGGAAATGGAATTGTCCACTATGACTTACTTGCGTAGTTGTTCAGACGACTGATTTTGAACTCTACTGTGAATTAGGGAGATTACGCAGGACAATTGAAATACTCGTATATTGAATTCATCGAATCGAGTTGATTAATAGGAAAGAAGTTGTCTTCCATCATGACAACTCAGGGTTGTCTCTCTGGCAGGGTTGTCGGAAGAACCTATAGTTGATGTAACTTTCTAATGTATTTGAGATACTCCATTGATCACAAATATCTTCAAAGTAGAGGCACATCGTCCAATCCAGGCTAGGCAATATTAAAGTCTGTTCATGTGAACATACGAGAATCTCACACTTCTGACCAAAATGATGCATTTAACGGAGCAACCTTTATGGTCTCCGCAAGGCTTGCTCTTCGTAATGTTATTCCGAAGCAACTATCCTTAAGAGCTATTCTAGAGTGCATCATAGCAGTATAGGCCGACTCTGAGGAATCGTGAAAAAAGTATAAGACAATTCTGTGATGTTTAGCAGTTCTCATCCATGGACTGTCCTTGGATGTCCTCAAAAGCGTTAAATCTGTTCCAGGAGTAATGCAGCTCTAATGTCTACCGGACTCCCCTTTCGGTTTTTAAGGTTCCGTCTACAAAAACGGAACGGAATATGGAGCTCCAAAGTTTTTTTTAATGCTTCCCCCCCTGCCATTTTTAAACCAAAAAGTTTACAAATTTGAAAAATCACAAAACCTTCGCTTCTTTGAGTACTTTCATTTAAAATAATTTCGAGCATTCTGGCCTTAATAGTTTTCGAGATATTGGCCAAAAACCTTCAATCATCGACATGCGAATTTTGAAGGTCTGAAAACGCAGTTTTGAAGACCTCAGCGTAAGTATTCAGAAATGATAAATTTTAAAATATCAATCCATGTTGATATCTAAGAATTAAAATGATCACTATTTTAATTTTCACAAATAAATTTCATGCTGTGTTCGACCACTCTATTTGTTGATGAGCGTTGTCTTTTGATCTCTACCCCTAAATGCCCAAAAGAAATGAACACACACACCGCAGGCATGAGCAATGATTAGGTAGGTATGTATGTATGGATGATGGAAGGGATTTTTTGTGTTGGATAGACGTGGATAGAGGTATAGATATGTATATGAATGAATGATTGTTTGATTGGATCTATGAATGTATGAATGAAGGGTTGATTTGGGTTGAAGTTAGAAGAAAATTCAACTGAAATAGTTTGGGAACGTCGTTTGATATTCAGAAATCATCCATCAATATTATGCGACGGACCCTTCCCCGTGCGAGTACAACCGACCCGAACGACCCCAACATCCCAAACAGTTGTTTACACTATGGAGAAGAAGAATGCAGTTATCAAAAAGCTGAAGAAAAATAGAGCCACTTGCTCAGATGACTTGCCAGCAGAGTTCTTCAAGACTGGCGGCGATGTTCTGGTAGGAAGCATCAGAATCAGATCATTTGTAAAATTTGGGAAGCCGAAAGCATACCCGACGACTGGAATATCAGCTCCATATGTACTATTAATTTATTAAATTCTATGCTAAATTAAATTCACCTAATGCCGAGGTGTAAAACAGTCATCGAAGACAATTATTTGCCACTATAAATTGATTTTTAGTAGTTTCCCTGTAATTACAATTAAAAGTTGCAATGTTTTGTCGCGCACCAATTAGAGGTTACATTTTCAAGTCCACGCAACGTAGTCCATTTTTTAAAGGATTTTAAAAATTAATATGATTTTTGTAAACTAGAAGTACAGACTTTTCAGAATATATATAGGATTCTATGCCTTTGAAAAAAAATTTGAAGAAATTTCTTGGTTTCACTTCTTGTTGCCAATGTTTTATTGGCCATAGACGGAAATTAAGAACAAATAATTCATGACGAATTTCGATATGGAGGAACTCTTCGAAATTGTCATGTATACATACAACACGCTTAACTGCACCCCACGTGAAGTGACGAGACGTGGAAGACGTGACATGGCGTGGAATGATGTGATGTGATGTGACAAGAAGTGGCATGACGTGAGGTGGCGTAATATGACGTGACACGGCATGACATAACGTGACGTGACGTGACGTGATGTGACGTGCCGAGACGTGGCGTGTGGGTGGCGTGACGTGGCGTGTGGGTGACGTGACGTGACGTGACGTGAGTGTGACGTGAGGTGGCGTGAGTGTGACGTGAGGTCGCGTGAGGGAGACGTGAGTGTGACGTGAGGTAGCGTGAGTGTGACGTGAGGTGGCGTGAGGGTGACGTGAGAGTGACGTGAGGGTGACGTGAGAGTGACGTGACGTGGCGTGAGGGTGATGTGAGGTGGCGTGAGTGTGACGTGAGGTAGCGTGAGTGTGACGTGAGGTGGCGTGAGGTGGCGTGAGTGTGACCTGAGGTAGCGTGAGTGTGACGTGAGGTGACGTGAGAGTGACGTGACGTTTCGTGAGGGTGACGTGAGGTGGCGTGAGTGTGACGTGAGGTAGCGTGAGTGTGACGTGAGGGTGACGTGAGGTGGCGTGAGGGTGACGTGAGGTGACGAGAGGGTGACGTGAGGTAACGAGAGGTGACGAGATGTGAGATGTGAGGTGACGTGAGGTGCCGATGTGTGATGTGTCGAGATGTGATGTGATTTGATGAGATACACTTGTGCTCATATAATTAAGTCACAAAAAAATTTTCATATCAATGTTTTTAAAATTCGTGTTATATTTACAAAATAAAATTGATAATTCAAAAATGTATTTACATAATTCATAATTAATAAAATCATATAAATAAAAAAAAGAAAAAAAAATAATAGGAAAAAAAAACAGCAAATATAGGACGAATTCATTTAATTGGAGGCAACATATAATTAAGTCATCTGTCATCTGTATTATGTAATTAGGTAAGGTTCTATTTTAAATAACTAATTTTTACCTTTCTTATTTTAGTACTTGGTTGGGTAACCTTTTTGCTTAATAACCTGTGCACATCGATCACTCATTGTCTCGACCAATGCTGCACATTGGGCGGGAGTGATCTAATGCCACTCTTGTTTATAATTTCCCAGAGGGAGCTTTCGTTATGGGGTTTTCTGGCTGAAACTGCCCTTTTTATAATGCCCCATTGATTCTCTATGGGGTTGAGGTCAGGAATTTGAGCAGGCCACTGGAGAACTTTAATTTTCCCGCTCGCCAACCAAGATTTAACGACCCGAGAGCAGTGCTTGGGATCGTTGTCCTGCTGAAATGTCCACGCAAGTGGCAAACTGTCAGCAAAATCGCCATTTAGATGGTCATTTAGAATGGTCTTATAAATTTCACCCGTCATTTTGCCATTTATCTGGACAATTGGACCGACCCCAGATGAGGTGAAACATCCCCAAACCATTACCGACGAGCCTCCATGTTTGACAGTTTTCTTTGTGTATTTTGGGTCCAATTCTTTTAGCGGTGTTCGTCGGACGTGTGGCCTTCCGTCGTTCCCGAAGACGTTGAACTTCGACTCATCACTCCACACTATCATTTTCCAAAATTTTGAGTCCTTACGCCAGTGTTCATAGGCAAATTCTAACCTTTTTTAATATTTTTTTTTGATACGTTAGGTTTTTTTCTGGCAATTCGCCCATTTAAGTTGTTTTCTTTCAAACGCCTTCGGACGGTCTGCGCTGAAATATTAACACCATAGTGGCTGTCCATTTCAGCTCTTATCTCAGTAGAGGTGAGAAATGGATCTGATTTGCTGATCCTGGCCAATATTCGATCCTCACCTTCCGTGGTTTTTCGTGGTCTCTTCCGCGGTAAATCGTTAAAGGTGGCATTTTTTTTATAATATTTAATAGCGTTATAAATTTTACCACGACTAAATGCTCTTTAACATTTCCAACGCTTTTCTTTTTTTGGAAGGTTTCCCATATCAGTTTGCGTTCGGCTGAAGTGGAGCTTTTCTTTTTTCCCATTGCATCAATTTTGTTTTATTTCCTGTTTTATGTATTTAAAGTGGCAAAAATATTAAAATCAAATACATAACGTAGACTTCACACCTCGTATACAGTTGACTTACCCTTTTTAAAATAAATGACTTAATTATATGAGCACTTACGCGTTCCACTTACCGACAATTAATTATCCCTTTTTGATAAAAAAAATAATATTTTTTTCTTCGATGTTCATATAAATGCATAACGGAGTTAACGGAAGATCACAGTCATGCGACAAAAAAAATACACACGCAGAAAAAGAAAATAGCTGCCAATAAAGCAAACCAATTTTCTGTGACTTAATTATATGAGCACAAGTGTATAATGTGATGTGCGATTTGTTTCACTCCAACATAGAAACTGGTGGAAATCTTAGTTCATCTCTATGCCACTCTACTGTGAGCCTCAAAAGAAAGTGTACGCCTATGTGGTGACATATTAAAAGACTAATAAAAAGGGTTCCAGACATCCGATTTTGAAAATTTTTGATGTTTTGAAAAGGTATTTTTAATTTCTAATAACAAAACAGAAAGCCTTGGCAAATAAAACAATAACAAAAATCCAATAAAAAAATAACTAAAGTACTTAATTTTTTTTGCGTCACAATAAAAGTAACACTTAACGAACAAACCTAACAATCTCAAAAATAGTACTTATTCTGTTTCCCTTTCGACTTTAAAACATCTTCTAGTAATCTTGGCATTGACTCTACCAACTTTTAAGTCGTTTCGACAGGAATATTTTGACATTCTTCCTTTAAAATGTACTTCAACGACTCTTTGCTTGATGTGTTCCGTTTTCGGATCTGCGTATCCAAATAATCCCACAAATGCCAGATCGGGTTAAGGTCTGGAGATTGCGGAGGATAAACCAGTTGCACCACCAGAACTTTCTAGATGTCATAACACAGTGAAGAAAAGTTAAGACAAA
This sequence comes from Myathropa florea, assembly GCA_930367185.1. Lineage (NCBI taxonomy): Eukaryota > Metazoa > Arthropoda > Insecta > Diptera > Syrphidae > Myathropa > Myathropa florea. The sequence continues at coordinate 38,212,282 of OV884004.1, read as the reverse complement.
TTTGAGAATTACAAATTCTTCTGCAGTGCTGGGAGTATTGAACCACTTCATCGACTGGAGGTGGGATCTGTCCATTCTTCATAAAAATGTTTCTTTAATACTTTGGTAACGAGATTAGCCTTGGAAATCGGGCATTTAAACTCATTGAATTCAGTTCTTTCTGCTTGTTAAAGAAATGTTTTGTCTAATAGCTACAATCTTCTTCTTCTTAGAATTGAGCAATCGCACAACAGGCTATTATCACGCTTCCTCGTTCATTCTTGCGGCTAAGGTTAACCAATGAAAATTATAGATTTTTGCTCAACTCCCGCTACCATTAGTAATCATGGACGACCTTTCCTCCTGCACTCAGGAGATACACATATTTTTAAGGTTCCATCTACAAAAACGGAACCTTTATAATTTCGGTGTGTCCGTCCGTCCGTCCGTTCGTCCGCTCCTCCGTCCGTCATGTCTGTCACACACAGATCAATAGCACGCACAACACGAACGAGTGGTTGCTGAGAAGTTAGGCCCAGGTCCACTTCGGACTGTAGCGCCGCCATTATTATTATTTTTATCATTGATTTATCAATCGACGACTTTATCAAGGATTGTTTTAAAAATGTACTGAATTTGCGCATTAAGATGAATGTTTATTTTGGCAGTTTTTCTATTACTTTTTCGGTCAAAATGTCGTTGCTTTCTTGTGGTATTCCGGTATTTTGCCAATACTCATCTACTGTCATTTTCTAAATGCATTTTTTCTTTTTTTAGGCGAATTTTTTATTTTTTTCTTCTTAAAAATCTTATATTGTGCAAAAAATACTTAAACTAGATATACAATAAATGGATTCTTATAATGTCTTACTGGCCCATTCTAAGTTAATCTATGAATTTATAATTTTTGTTTATCTTTTGTCTTCTTTTGTGAATACAGTGGACGTCCAGCTTAACGAATACTCGATTTAACGAATTTCCAATATAACGAATGAGAATTTTTTTCCATTGATGGTTCTATATTACGCTCGATTTAACGAATACTTTGTAAATTCTTGCAACATATGTATAATAAACTTATGCGACATACATATGTATGTATGTAGTACAAGTATGTATGTACAGTGCGACCTCAATGAAAGCAACCCTCGATACGTGCAACTCCTCAATAAAAGCAACACCTTAAATCTTACTATTGCTGACTCAGTAATTGCAACTCTTCAAAAAATGGCGACTCAATAAAAGCAACTATTGTTTCATGAACTCATGAATACATATTTTTATAAGGGACCAAATCCTAAAAGAACCCAAAATAATATCATCGATTAACGATTTGTTTCAAGAGTTGACAGTTCCCAGGACATAACTGATTCGATTGCCGAAAATGAGTCCAATTTGAAACCGACTAGTAGTAATCCGGAATCAGAAGTCGAAAGTGATGACGAAAAAGAATTTGAAGCAGAGGCTGCAATTCGAGCACTAAACATTTGTCTACAATGAGCTGAAGAAAATGATGCTTCACATTTTAGATCTGGAAAATACACGACCGTCTGCTGTGGAAAAGAATTCTGCGTCGAAAAAGACATAAAGTGTCCCAATTTAAAAAAAAAACAATTAAAGTTTGAATTTTTTTATTGTTATGAATTAAATTAAATTATCAGTTTTGGTCAAGTTCTTTTTACAAAACTATTCTGACGTTTTTAACTTTTTGTCTCATTTTTGGCACCTACAATTTTTTGATTCGATTATTGCAACAAACTCAATAAAAGCAACTGCCCTAATTTCTATTAGTTGCTTTTATTGAGGTCGCACTGTAGTACAATTTTACTTCTGTTGGATTTTGACTTTTTTCGTCGAATGGAACAGTGTTGACTTCGATGAAAAGTTTGGTCGGGAAGATGATGTCATCGTTAGTGGAAGCGAGGACGAAAGTAACCTTCCTGAGTGCACAAAGCAATAAATTGCTTCAACAAATGCATTGAGTGTTCAGTACAGAACCATACGGACTATTCAAAGACGCTTTGTTTAAAAGAATTGTTCAGAAGAGCTTGGAGTGAACCAAAAAGCAAATACAGATCAAAGACTTTTTATTCGAAATTATAATTTTTAGGTTTATGTAAGACTTCTTTAATTTTTTATAAATACATATGTACATATATTTCAGTGTAAATCTTTCATTACTTGATATTCTTGTATTATTAGATATAAGAAAAGAACGATCGATTTAACGAATTTTTCGATTTAACGAAAGGGTGTGCATTATATAATTCGTTATGCTGGACGTCCACTGTATTCACAAAAGTAAGTTGGCCGAAAGGGACCAAGAGTAAGCTGATTAAGCTGACAACAGTTGGGACGTTTGAGGGGGCTGCAACCACTAGTAGAACCCACAAACCTTGTCACACTCCGATCTGTCGCGAACAAGGATGGATCTACTGAACCGGAGATCATCTGGACTATCTCTTGCGACATCGCCTTCGTAGAGGAGTCGCCTTTCCACTGTTCGTAGCACCACGTGATAGATCACTGGACATCCCTCCGCATACTGGCCATCCGGTCAAGGTACAAGAGCGGCAAAAGGGATCCACTTCGACAAGAGTTCGCATAATATGGTTCATTGGGGTAGTAGCTCCAAATATCACCTGATTTTCCGAGGTCATGGCTCGTGCAACATGTCTTCGAATCAGCTTAATAATACAATTATCCACCTTGTTCACGTGTTTTTTTTTGTCGGAGGTTTTTGCAACATTACACTGGAGTAATCAGACTCAAAACTGGTCCATTGTACTGCCAGGTAGTAACCTACTCCAGTGACGTTACTTTGATCCCAACGGCAAACGGTGACTGGACCAGATTCGATTTCACTGGGATTCGAACCTGGGACCCCTCTAACTTGGGGCTGGCACTTAACTAACTGCGCCATCCAGAGTTCACGTTTGCTTCGTTATACAAGAACTCGTTGGAATAGAATTTCTTGTGCTCAGCTTCTGCGGTTCTGTACTTCTTGAGACAAGCGCGGATACATTGCCTCCCGAACAGCCTCATCTTTTCTATCTGGGAAGGATTCACGTTGAACCACACTGGACAACCGTACGCTATGACTGGCTGGATGAGCGCCATGTAGCAGATTACCTTCACTCTGGTATCAAATTGGCTGCTATAAAACAACACTCTTGCCACAGCAAATGCTTTCCTGACTTTCCTATGTATCGTATGTCGTATGTATATGATCGAGCCAAATGCCTAGGTACCTCGAAAAGTGTATCGCTGCTAACGGCTCCCCCTGAGCGTCAAGTATACCTAAATGTTTTTTTTTCTGAATTCACAACCAGAATCATTACCATTTGCGTCGACAAAGTTTATTCTGAGCTCGGAGAAAAGTCAGATGCAAAGCATATAATCCTTGCAATATAGAAGACAGTTTTGAAATTTTGATCATGCTTATGCTGAGATGAGGGTTAACGTGGACAAATCCGAGGTTGTTGTTATTTCCAGAACCCCTGTTCAATGCACTCTACATATTAGTGGAGTCCTATTGAAACAGGTGGAGCAGTTCAAGTATCTCGGGTCTTCTTCACGAGTGATGGGAGGAATAATGCTGAGCTTTCCTGTAGGATTGGTCAAGTTGGGTCAATTTTGAAACAGCTTGGTCGATCTGTTATCAGGAGAGCCGAGCTTGGTGTCAAAGCCAAGTTAGTGGGTTTTAAGGCACTATTTGTTCCAACTCTCACCTGTGGTCATGAAATTTGACCTGAAATGACCGAAAGAATAAGATCGCTCGATCTCGTGCTGTTGTGGGAATTACTCGCCGGGATAGGGTGAAAAAGACGACAGTGCGGGAGGAACTGAACGTTGGGCAGCTGCTTCTTCGAACGGAAAGGGCTGTACTTCGATGGATTGATCACGTGGCATGAATGTCCCCATCATCACGACTTACAAGGCCTGCCTTGAATGCAATTCCATCAGTTAGGTGACCGCCTGGTTTTGGACCAAGTCCAAAAACTCGTCTGGTTGCGCTTGGGCATAGCTCCTGATAAATTGGAGTCGATGGCGGAGGATCGAGTGGCCTGGAGATCTCTCGTGCGTGCGTTGCCCTCGCGACCCCCTTTAGTGGAACATGCGGTCCACGGAAATGAATGAAATGATGATGAATGTAAGGTGCAAATAATTGGCTAATTATTAGCACTAATTGGCTAATTATTAGCACTAGTGATTTTTGACAGGTGATGCCGCAATAAAAAAATGCTTTATGTTCTTTATATGTCACGAGCAGCATCCGATAGTTTTAATGATTAGGACATTTCTCAAATGATTAGAGTATAAAAAAAACTTCCATATCAATAGAAATACATTCCGAAGCTCAGTTCTAAGATGGACAGAATTAGTTCGTCCTAGCTGTCCTGGATTATATTTCAAGGTAACCCTGTACAATCAAACAAAACCATAAACCTAAGCCAATATAAGTATCGTGCCGCGATGCGATTCATTACTAGCGATAATTTTATGTGCAAATATGGAGGTGTTTATGTCGCAGCGATTTTACGAATAATTACTTCATCGACTGCATGCCACCGTGGGCGGTGAGAATTTGCATTTAAATATTTTAAATCAATTTAGCGTACCGCTCGTGAATAAGTTTATTGAACTTGAATCTACGACAGTCCCATTAGCACAATAGAGTGTTAATTAGGAAACATTGGAAGGAAGTTGAAAGAGAATACGGTTTGGAGATAAAATATTGTCTGCTATGTTGACGACAACAGAAACGGAACCTTTATAATTTTGTCATGTCCGGCGAACCGTCAGTCTGCCATTTTTATTACACATCTACAGTAACTAATTAATTGGTTTCCCAATTGGGACGGGAAGTTGATTAAAACAATCTGTGTGAAAGATATCAACACACTTTTTGTGTTATTTAAAAGGCCTTTAAAAGACATTTTCTTCGGAATATGATATCATTTGCCAACGGGGCTTAGCGGGGTGGCGCATGTCCCGGATATCCAGTTTTCGATGACTCTGGAGTACTGATCAGGCTGGGTTACGTTGACTGTGTGATCACCGATCAATTGGCGTAGACATGCGACTCAAGGAAGTCGCACAAGAAAAAGTCTAACGGAGTCAAATCGCATGATCTCGGTGGCCACTTAACGTCGAATCTGCGTGATACAACCATGCCCTCGTACAAGAGTGTCCATTGTGACATCCGATGTGTGGCACAAAGCATCTTCATGTTGGAATCACATATCGTTCACATCCATATCGTCCAAATTGGGTAAAAGAAATAGGATATCGTCAGTCGGTAACGCACTCTGTCGATGGTAATTGTAATGCCGTCAGCCAACAGATGGCGTTGTCTATGGTTGTCTTCCTTTAGCCCATGGGTCGGTTGGAATTTCTACAGATGCAGGGTCATTAATTTCATATCTCACATCGTTGTTATTATTTTTAAGTTTCTTTTCCTGCCGTTTTTATCTGATCACTGTAAAAGGCTAAAAGTTTGAATAAAATGTTCGTTTACGAGGTGTTATCAATAATCCAGGAGATTCAAGTTTATGGCTAAATTTCACAACTGAAAACTCAGGTTGATATGATCACAGAAATCTGGCCTATCCGCAACCACTTTACTTACTTACTGTTGTCCTCTATCCCCTTGTGAGTCCTGGGGCCTCTACTATGCCTGCGCGCCATCGAGTGCGGTTTCTTTTTCCCAGTTGCCGTGCTTGCTTCTCAACTGTTCTGCGCCACGTACTTCTAGCACCGCCGGACATCCTGCCATCTTGAATAAGCTGAGTAAGTTCCATTGCATCGATGGTTAGCTATGGATCTGTCACCCTTTCGGACAGTGTGACCAATACACTGCCACTTTCATCGTCATATGGTTGTGCCTATAGGTTCATGGTCCATTCTCTGATAAAGCTGTTCATTAGAGATATGGCTCGGCCAGAATATCCTTAAGATGTAGCATAGGCACTTATTGCCAAATGTTTGCAGCTTCCTCGTGATAGTGATGGTCACCCTCCAGGTACTACATCCATTTAGAAGCACGGATTTAACGTTGGAACGAAACAGTCATAGCTTGGTGTTTAAGGTAATTGCATTACTTCGCCAAACTATGGATAGCAGCCCAAACGCCAATTTTGCTTTGCCTATGCCGTTGGCTATATCCAGTTCGGTTCCGCCATCGGTTAAGACAATACTCCCAAGGTATTGGAAACTCTCTACTCTCTCAACGGCCTGTCCAGCAATTCCTCCATTTCCTGTTGACAAGGCCGCATTCGCCACAACTCTAATCACCAATAGAAACAGTATTGCTGAAAGTATGCAGTCTTGCCTAACCTCACTTTGGACTTCGAATTCCTCAGACAGTCTTCCTCTGTGTAAGACGTGACATGTGGACCCATCATATGTAGCCTTGATAATTCTTTTTCTTCTTCTTAGGGCGCTACAGTCCGATGTGGACCTGGGCCTTACTCAACATGCCTCTCCACGCCAGCTGTCTCCAGTTTCGCACAGCAAGCCGGCCGAGGTTCCCCGTGACTTGTGTGCGCCACCCACCTTGTACGTGGACGTCCTCTGTTGCGTTGTCCCACAGGCACAGAGTCGAAGACTCTTCGGGCTGAAGATAAGTTGTCCATACGCTCTACATGGCTTAGCCATCTTAGGCGTTGGATCCGTAGACGTCTGGCTACTCATGTCGCTGAACAGCCCATATAGTTCGTGGTTGAACCTTCTCCTCCAAATGCCATCAACGCAAACAGGACCAAAGATCGCGCGCAGAACTTTTCTCTCGAAAAGACCAAGAGACTCTTCATCCGCTTGGGATATTGTCCATGCCTCTACGCCGTACAGCAGGACTGGGATGATCAAGGTCTTATACAAAGTCAACTTGGTCTTCCGAGAGAGGGCTCTACTACTCAATTGCCTTTTGAGCCCAAAAAAACAGCGGTTGGCGAGAGTTATTCTGCGTTTGATCTCGGTACTGATGTTGTTTGTACTGTTTACAGCGAAGCCGAGGTAGACGAAGTCATTCACTACCTCAAAGTTATAGCTGCCTATGGTGACGTTCTGGCCAAGTCGTCGATGGTGTGCGTCCTTTCTCGATGACAACATAAACTTGGTATTGTCCTCGTTTACCGCCAGACCCATTTTAGCTGCCTCCGTTTCAATACCAGCAAGCGCATCATTGACGGCTCGCTGTGTTCGCCCAATCACGTCAATGTCATCCGCGTAAGCTAGCAGTTGAACGGACTTTTGGAAGATCGTGCCTCTTGTGTTGGCCAGTGAGTTTTGCACGATCTTCTCAAGAACGATGTTAAAGAAATTACATGACAGCGCGTCGCCTTGTCTACAACCGTTTTTAACATTGAAGGTCTCGGTGAGTTCGTTACTGACCTTGATGGAGCAGCGAAAGTTCTCCGTCGTCATTCTGCTCAGTCTGACGAGTTTGGCAGGAATTTCAAATATAGACAAGGCGCTGTATTGCTCCTCTCTATACGCGCTCTCATATGCGGCCTTGAAATCGGCAAATAGGTGGTGTGTGTCGATCTGCATTTTTAGGGTCTTCCCTAGGATCTGCCGCAGTGCGAAGATTTGATTTGATGGACTTCCCCGGCCTGAAACCACACTGATAAGGACCTATTAGTTTGGTGACGAAAGGTTTCAGGCGTTCACACAGAATGGCGGAAAAGATCTTAAAGGCGATGTTATCCCTCGATAGTTAAGATAGAGAAGAGTTTTGTAGAGCATGATATTGTTCCTTCGAGTCAGGTGTTTAGAGGCCAGTTGTTTTGACAAACCGAAGTAGCATCGGTTGCCAAAAGCGATTCTACGTCGGATCTCTACTGTGATGTCGTTCGTGGAGTTCACGTTTGCCCCGAGGTAGACAAACTCCTTCACTGCCTCAAAATTGTGGCTGTCGATTGTGATGTTTCACCCTAGGTGGTGTGAGGTGGATCGTTTCTTGCTCGACAGCATATACTTTGTCTTATCCTCATTGACCTTAAGACCAGCTCGTTTCGCCTGTTCTCGCGAACGCCGTGAAAGCTTCCACTACGGTGCATTGGGAACGCGCAACCATGTCAATGTCACCTGCGTATCCCAACAGTTGGGCTGAGTTGTAGAAGTTAGTGCCTTCCGTTTTTACAGCAGCCCGCCGCACTATCTTCGCATCTTCTTTCCGAAATTCGGTGCAGGTTTCAAACGATTCTGAGGTCCTCGAGCCGAACTGCACGGCGCATCGCATATGTATTAGGGTGGTGCGACACAACCGGATCAGTTTTCCCGGGATCCCGAATTCGGCCATCGCTTCGAATAGTTCCTTGCGACGAATGCTATCGTATGCGGCTTTAAAATCGATGAAAAGATGGTGCGTATCGATTTGAAATTCGCTAGTCTTCTCCAGGATTTGCCTTAGTGCGAAGATCTGGTCTACAGGTGATTTGCCAGACTGGAAACCGCACTAGTACGTGCCGATTAGTGCGGTGCAAAACGGCTTTAGACGTTCACACAGTACGCTGTGTTGCTTTTGTAAGCGACGTTGAGCAGGGATATACCTGTATAGTTGTTGCAAGAGATAGGATCGCCTTTTTTGTGGATGTCTTCGTCTGGTGCATACACCCTACCAGAACAATGTCACTGGCCTTGCAGTGCAGGTGGTAAGCCATCTGGGCCTGCGGCTTTGTTGTTCTTCAGCTTTTTAATGCTTTTTAACGCTGTGCCGACTTCTTCAAAGCTCGGTAGGATGACTACTTCATCGACTGGAGTTGGGATTTCTCCACTCCCTATCACTCTCTCCTGGTCCAGCCCGCTAAGCAGCTGTTGGAAGTTCTGCTTAAACAGTTACTAGATTACCCTCACAATTTCTTTCAATTTGCCTTTCCTAAAACTTTTGGACAGGCTTTTGGTTTCCGTCCGAAGTCTCGATATATTTTATCTGTCCAGAATTGACGCATGATTCCCTTAGTATTATTGCAGTCTTAGCTGCCCAGGTGCTGCAGTGGATATCAAGCGGAAGAAGATTCAATAGGGTTTCCAGAGCTGCTATTGGTGTTGATCTCATCTATCCTGTCACTGTCACCGCCAGACAGCCTGCCCTTTGAATTTTTGTCGTATTTCCAAGGTGGTATTTCTTTTCCAATGCGGAGTTTCGGAGTAATCTCCGTCGCAGGTAAGGGAAAGCCACCACAGGCACAGCACACCGCACTGGAAAAACTAGATCAATTCGGACTGTAGAGCAACCCGGATGACAATCCAGACGACTGGATGGCGCAGTTGGTTAAGTGCATGCCCCAAATTGGGGGGGTTCCAGGTTCGAATCCCAGTGAAATCGAATCTGATCCAGTCACCATTTGCTCTTGGGATCAAATTAACGGCACTAGAGTAGGTTGCTACCTGGCAATACAATGGACCAGTTTTGAGTCTGAGTGCTCCAGTAGTCTCAAAAATCCTCCGAAAAAAAAAAATTAATAAAACGAAAGACAGGAAGAATGAACGCAGCGAACATATGACAGGACAGATGCAATATCTGCAACAATTTTAAATTTACACGTTGCTGCTTTAGTCAACGAAGACTTCCCGTGGTCAACAGTTTCGATGGGTTTAGTGTACTTTTAAGAAATCAACTGACCATGGCCGCCTATTCTGTTCCTTAATGAAAAACCATATTGCGTCTCCCAATTATTTGTTAATCAGAGTAACAAAGGAAAGAAAGGAAAGAAAAAGGAAAGGAAAGAAGAAAGAAAGGAAAGAAGAAACAAAGGAAACCGCACAATTGCATAAAAAATCATAACCAAACAGAGCCACCACACTTACTCCTCTATCCAATTTCAGAGGAATGTTAAATATGTAAGAACTGCGAAAACAGACTTGACAAATCGGTTCGGTTACCTTTGTAGTAACGCCAGAATGCTTTTTCTATGTCAAGGCTGCAGATAAGGCCAAGTTGAAGGTTCTGTTTGTTTAATACCCTCTAAGGCGGTCTAATGACTGAGTAGGGCGACTGCAAGAAGCAGTTAAATTAATGAACTTTTAATCTAACTAAATGCGGGTAAGCCCGTAACCAAATGCATTGATGGGCAATATCGAAATCTCACAATTTTCAAATGACTTGGGGGAAATGGTTTAAGCTGGCGTCTAGTTACTTTTGTTGTGACATTGTTGATAGTGACATTGAGTGTATTTTCTGAGTGGTATTTAAGGCTTTTCAAATTAAGCCATTTATTTAGTTATTAATGATATAGCTCCGTTGTGAATTTTATAATGGTTGCATGCGTCTATGCAAGAAATCAACAGAGGAACAACACTTGAAATCAACGACGGTGTTCACCAGCTTAATATAGGCTGGTTATTTGGAGACCGGAAACTCAGCGGGAAGATAACTTCCAGACCTTGATGCGAGCAGACTCCAGGGAATAAATAATAAATTGGGAAAAAATAGACGGTGCACATGCTAGGCTTTTTAAGTACCAGGTGTGTTTCAGAAGTTTTAAGAAACACTCGACTATTACATTACTAAGCTAATGATAGTGACTTCCAATACATCTAGTGACATGTGAGAAATAGGATAATAAAATGACTCTAAGTCCATAACGATTAAGGTTGCGGCCACGCAACATGCGACGAGCGATAGAGCGACGAGTCTGAGGAATGCGTGTCCATTTACCGAGCATCAAGGAAATTCACTGGTTTGACTCAACTAGTACTAAAAGGTGTCACTATCCGCCTTTCCGATGAAGCAAAATATCTGGGTATCATTCTAGATAGGAAGCTTCTGTGGAAAAACACATCGAAACGAAAATTGCGAAGGCACTGTCGGTTTTCTGGCAGTGCAAGGGAATTTTCGGCAAATCATGGGGTCTGTCACCAAAAAGATCCGTTTGGATCTATACGGCTATGATTAGGCCCCTTCACTTCTATGCATCGGTCGTTTGGTGGAATAGGCTTTCGTGTAAATACGTAACTGCTGCTTTCACCAAGCTTCAAAAAACGGTCTGTCTCGGCTGCATAGGGCATGCATATCCCTAGCACGCCTGGCTCTGCTCTGCTCTGCACTGCTGAATCTCCCCCCTCTAGGATGTCCACATCATGGGGTGTACTCTCAAGGCAATCTTCCGTTTAAAAAGAATTTGTCGACTTTCCCTGCACTCAGGACTGGCTCTGGCCAGAATCTGAGCTAGGAAAGAACTGTAGTCGAATCTTCACGGACGGCTCCAAGAGTAATGAAGGATCTGGTGCTGGTGCCTTCGTGGAGGGCGACAATTTTAGACTGCACACCTCGTTAGGTAAATTTGAGTCGGTTTTCCAAGCGGGAACCTATGCGATCCTAATGGCTACGAGCTATATTGCGAAGAATAGGTGGAAGGGGCGAAGTATTTGTGTATGTAGCGACAGCCAAGCTGTGCTTAAGGCCTTGCTCAACCCTTTGACCACTTCCAGGATAGTTCAGGAATGCAAGCCTTCTCTGAATTTGATCGGTAGCTTGAATTCGCTAAGACTTGTCTGGGTTCCCGGGCACCACGGGATCACGGGAAATGAGATCGCTGATGAACTTGCTAGGCGAGGATCAGATGAGGCATTCTCAGGACCTGAACCTACGCTGGGACTGCCTGCTTCCTTGGTTAGGGCTTCCGTCGATGGTTGGACTTCTCGAGAGCGCAACCGCAGGTGGCATGACTCTCCAGGATGTAGACAGACCAAGCGCATGCTCCCCAACGTCTGTAAGAAATCCACGGCTTTCTTGGTATCTCTTAACAGAAAAGATTGCAGACAACTCACCGGCATACTAACGGGGCACTACACCTTCGCCCAACACCTAAGTGTGCTTGGCCTTAGCGATGAAACCCTCTGCGACGCCTGTGGAGAAGACGATGACACTGCAGAGCTTTTCCTCTGTCCTGCCTTTGCTCGGATCAGGTGGCAGTTATTCGGTGCTGATGAGGTGAGAGCTGATGATGTAGGCTCCTCATCACAGAAGCGCCTGCTGGTCTTCCTTCGGAAGTAGGTTGCAGCCTGGCAGTACAGTGGACCAGTTTTTGAGTCTGAGAGCTCCGGTGTAGTGTGAAAACTACGACAAAAAGGAAAAAAAAAAAACTGAGCTTTTAGTTGAAATCCGCGTTCATATTAATAGAGCTATTATAAGATCGAGAAAACGAAGATTCGGTGTGCACCCTAGAAATCGTGAAAGAGAAAATTATGGTGAATTTCATTATCTACTTATATCCAAACCTTCGCAATAATCGCTCAGCGATGACGCTCAGTAAATGGCCACCCAACGCTCAGACTTGTCGCTCTATCGTGCGTCGCTCCATCGGTCGTCGATCATTGCGTGGCCGCAGCCTAAGACTACGGAGCGGTGAGGGTGAGATAAGATATGCTGTTGTCATAAGCTTTTGACAGGTACAATTCGCGTTAAGATTAATATCGTCAACATCAGCCCTGGTTGTAATCAGTTTCATATAAAGGTCAACATTTGACCCACCAGCACGGCGATCAACTTGAAGAAGAGTTATACGCCAGAATTAGAAAAATAACGAGACCATTATTCGGTGACCAATGTTTCCGAACTAATGTTTCAAAGGAAGTTCATGCAACCGGTAATCAGGCCGATCGATTTTTGTATGTACAGTTGTGTTCAAAATAATAGTGGTGCTTGCCACAAAAATACTTTAATGATTATTTCAGCTTGCTTCCACATAGAAATTTGATTTTCAGCTTTTTTACAGAAACTAACGGAATAAATTACTGGAAAAATAGCAAATATCTTAAAGATCAATCCATGTGAGTCGAGTTTGTGATCTCAGTGAAAAGAGTGCTGTTCAAAAAAATAGTAGTAAGAGTAAGAAAACTATTTATAATCAAAGATTTGACTTTTATTGTATTTGTTTCAAGTAGAAAAGTAAGAAAGTACTGTCTTTGTCCTTTTATAATTCGAAATAAAAAACCAAATGAGAAGCTAGGCCCAGGTTCACCACGGACTGTAGCGCCGCCATTATTATATTATTATTATTATTATCATTCACCTTACATTTTTCATTTTTAACGTAGCACAATGAAAGAAATGGTTAAAGTTCACAAAAAAGGCTAATATATTTGAATTCTATACACTTTTTAAAAACATAACACTTAACAATATTTTCAATATTAACGTTAACAATTTTTTTGAAGATAAAATTGTGTTAGCGCATAAAAATCGTGTGATCAAAAAAATAGATACACTTGAGATTGTAATTAAAATTCAATTAAATCATAATTTTCTTTGTGAGTTTTTTGTCAAAAAAGTTTAACCCGGCGAGAGTGTGGTGACAAAATGTAACATTGAGTATGTAGCTGGGTATGACATACCCACATACAAAATTACCTGTAAATATTGTTATAATAAATATTAACATTTAAAAATCGGTATTTTATTATAAAGGGTATATAATAATTAGTTGCATATGAAACACATGTAACATTTTAAGAATTTTTATATTAATACAGAAAAAAAACGGAATTGTCTCAGTTTGAAGGTAAAGTTTACTGCAATAGTCGGATTCTCTCTCAGAGCTCGACTCGACGGAAGTATCTTCTAGCACTTCTTCCAACATGGACCTAAGACGCCTTTCTCTAGTTTCGAAATGCATTTTTAATCAAAAACTGAAAAAAAAGTAGAACATATACGAAAACAGCGATAGTTTATATTGGCACGAAATGCATACACCAACTTTGTGGCGGGGTATTACGTACCCAACAGATGTTTGAACACGTGTATCTCGACCGGTGACTAACGGGACACTGCGAAAACTCCACTGTCCTCTTCTGCTTCTTTTTAACTCCAGCTACACGAAGCGATAGTGGGCTTGTGTGATCAATTAAAGAAATATAGTTATTTAAATAACAGGGTGGGTATGTCATACTCCGCCACACTCTCGCCGGGTTAAATAATTTTATTGTAATAGCTTGGTATCAAATAAGAAAAAGAAAATAAACATTTTAGGTTTACCATGGCTCGAAATAGTCAATGCACTACAGAAGAGTAAGTTTTGCTTCTTTCGCACATAAAGAAGGAAAATCTCTGCGTGAAATCGCGAAATGTGTGTAACAAACAAGTGTGCACTCCAAAAAGAATTTCATGGCAGATGGAAAAAAAAACGAACCCCGCGGATGATATAATATTGTTATCAAAAAGTTACCCTTTTAAGTCATCAAAAGCTATTTCCGCAGAAATTAACAACATCGTTAGCGCTCCAACAATTCGTGGTGGCTTACAAAAAACCAAACTTCTCGAACGAATAGCTAGGAAAGTTCCCCTAATGAGAAAACAAATTTAAGCATGAGTCTACAGTTTGCCCTGACACATGGAAATAGGACGAGCGATATCGGTGGAAATAAATAAATAAAGAAAACATGCCTCTGCGTTGGGGCTTTCAGCAGGATAACGACCCAAAGCATACTTCCACACTAGTAAAAAAATGCTTTGTTCACAACAAAATCGACCTGCTAGCTTGGCCTATTAGAGTAAATTCAAAGTTTTTATTATTAATGTCAAAGTTGTATAGTACACAAAATAGCTTCTTATTAATTCGTACATAAGTGAAATGTACGTACGTACTGAAATGTCTAAATTTGAATTCGTTTTAATAACCACTTGCATTTCATTTTTAAAGAAGAGAAGTCATAGTTTTTTTTTTTTGAATTCATCATACGAGTTTTTCTTTGTATTCCTTCATTATTTCACTTTGTGTTTTTGTATTTTGTATTTGTTATTTAATAAAACTTAAAAGTTTAACATGGCCAAGTCAATCTCTAGACCTAAACTTTATTGGAAACGTGTGGGCGCATCTAAAGAAGAAATTGTTTAAGCAAATATTTACCAATACAGACTAACAGTGATAATTTGTTCAAAAAACTTGTTATGAAATACCAGTAGAGACATGTCAAGCATTCACCAGCAGTATGCCGCAAAGGATGGCAAGAAATATAATGCAAAAGGGTAACTTCACAGGGTATTAGGGGTAATTGGTTTTGCAACTGAAATAAGTAAGCATTTTAGCTCTTAATTTAAAAATTTTTAAAAAAATTACAATACATCTATTTTTTCATCACACATTTTTATGAACTAACACAATTTAATCTTCATAAAAAAATATTTACGTTAATATTGAAAATATTTGTATGTTTAAAGTTATTAATAAGTATATAAATTACAAATATATTAGCCTATTTTGCGAACTTGAACCATTTCTTTCCCCGTGCAACACTAAAGACGAAAAATGTAAGGTGTATCTATTTTTTTGATCGGGTGTGTACTTGTTTCCAATATCAGCAACTTGGTCCTGTATGCAGTCCTGCCATCCGATAGAGATTAGCAATCGCAAACAAAATACAAGTTAAAGCAAATATACACTCTATTCTCATTCAAAACCAATTGTTTCATTTTGACTGCTTAAGATTTCCTAATCACAAAACCTAAGCTGCTCTAGCACAGAAATACAATACTGAACAGAGGTCAGTGGCATTGGCAAAAAAGAAGGTTTAAACCTTGGTATCAGAATTCTTACCTCTAAGCTCCCTAAGCGGTCGTGCTTAGATTTGTAAACAACTCATGATAGAAAACACGATTTGGCGCCGTTACTTCATCCCATGAGAGGTCATAAGCGTACACAATACGAGTTTCCGATGACTGCTGTAGAAGCTAATCAGGAAAATCATCATGAGCTATTATGGGCTCATTTATATTTGTACTTCTTCTTCCTCTTTAGGTGGTGCTACTGTACGAGGAAATGTTGGGTCTAGCTTCTCCAGCAGCAGTACATAATTTTATCGCATTATTTCATCAACCATTTGGAGTCTGAAAATTATATAGTTATTCACAAGACTAAGCATATATCCGCGTGTTCTCCCTGCAACTCGTTCATTCGCTTGTTCCCATTTTTTACGCCCGATGTAAATCGGTGCCGTGACATTGTGCCAAACGACAATGTGAAAAATGGAAAAATTTGGTATAAAAAATGTATAAAAAGAAACTTTGAATGCACAGAACCTTGCACCTACTCCAAATCCTTTAGTGACCCAGGCAGGGGGGTTGCATATCTAATGCATATCTAATCCACTGTTTATTAGTTTGCTGCAAATTTAGGCGATCTTGCGCCATTTGGCATAATGTCACTTCTACAAAGTATCATAGGGCCAAATTTGGCATAATGCCGCAAACAAATTTGGCCCTATGACACGTTTGAAAGCGACATTATGTCAAATGTTAATATTCGGCTCAATGACGCTTTCAAAAGCGTCATTATGTCAATTTGGCACAATGTCACGGCACCATCTTGATCACTGATCCTGGAAGATCTCAGTCTCTGCAGTCATTTCAAGTTCAGGTCTCGCACAGTCTTTTCTGTCCCTTCGGCATTTCCACACTTTCCTCTCAGACGCCCATTAACACTCGACAAATGCCACCTTCTCGAACAATCTACAACCACATATTCCCACATATTCATTCAATCACATGCCATACACCTACATTCCCACTTTTGGTCATTCCCCACCTTCACCTTCACTTCGTCATGCAACAGCCGGGTGAGCGGGCGCAAAGAAATCCAACCTCGACCGATAAAGTCGGCTTGTGCGCAACTATTGCCCGCTTGTCACATTCCCCAACTCATTAATACCATTCTCACCTTTCGATCTGCTTCAATGTCCATGCCAGCAGAACCCCTGAAGGCCTTTCCCTCTCCAAACATCACCACACCCCGTCTCAAGTCCACTTCGAGCAGAACAAAAAGTATCTAAACAACACCCAAGCGAATTTCATTGAAAATCTAACGAAAAAAAAAACTTCTTTCCATCCTCAATCCATCTTGAACTTCAAAATGTATCCGAAAACAAATTAATTATGATTTAGTTCATCGTCTACCCCCCAACTGCCGCATGTGTGGCTGTGACCTTATGGTTTATCTACGACACACTCCTACAGAGGCGTCCACACACAAGTGCCTATCACTCATCGCGAGCGCTTAGCCGGCGCTTATGCGAGCAGCAGCCCTTCAAGTGAATCCAATCCGACAAACCGTTCTTTCAGTTCTTCCTCACCGTCGAAGCGAATTTGATTAATCACAAGCCCCATCGCGTCATAGCTTCAGCAAAGCGCCCAAACGGTGGCAGAGAGAAGGAAAAGTCCATAAGTCGCTGCAAACCGGTGGAGACCCCAGGGCGCGGCGAAGAGAACTCGATTTTTTACGTCCATTCATCGATTTATGAATATCTTTCGACCGACAATTGATTCAAACGTTCGTCGATTTAAATGAACTTCACTCTACACGAGACTCCCATAGATACGGGCCGCGGATGTGGCTGTGTGTGTGGCGGTGGCTAAAAATAGATTTCTATGGCTGTCCACCGGACAGCGGCGGGGCACTTCTTGTGTTCGTTGCAGGTGTGGTGCTTGTGTGCCTATCTATAGGTGGACGAAACAAAAAAAAAACTAAAACTAGATAAACCAGTTTCGTGAAGCTTCGACTTCTTTTGACGAAACGACAAGACGTTGTTCCAAAGCTCAAATTTCAATTTAGTATCTTTTTTGCTGCTGATTTTTCGCAATGAGAATGGATTAGGGTGATCGCGCTTGATGAGTGCTTCCTGCGGTTAGGCGGCAATCACTTGAGTTAGATACTTTTCAATCTAATGGAATCGTCCACTTGCTTGGAGCCCGCTCGGGTGCTTCAATTAGCTGCCATTGCTCGGTAAGTAGTCTGCATTTGTGCTGGAACGAGATCACACTTGATTAGATCTGAATGTGAACTGGTTTGGCCGTGGTGACGACGACGACCGACCGACGGCGGTGGCGGAGGCAGCTTTGAGGGTGTTGTGGATGAAAATGTTAACTTTATTTTTCGACTGAAGGCTGCACACATTTTGCATAGTTCCTTGTCAGACACACGTTCAGAGTCACTTTGGGACACAAATTGGAAATCTTAAAACTGTATCAAGTCTGATCTCTGAGTGACCTCAGTAAAATCAGTCCAGGGTCCACGTTGTGCAGCGTATCTATGAATTGTATGCTCCAGTTATAAAAGCTATCAAATCAAATATCAAAATCATGTGATCACTTTGACCAGTTTTGGACTATTTTTGGTAAAATCATCTTTTTCACTCAGGGTACAACGAAAATGAGGCTGAAGATCACGAGCTTGAGCCCAGCGTCCCATTTCTCCTCTCCCTTCGTGAAAGGGCATTACTCAGCAAATATCTGCTGAAAATTCTCTCCCAACTCTTATATATTGTCGCTGAGAATGGCAAACTCCAGTATTAGTTCCGCTTACTTTAGATACGACTTGGATTGAAGAGCATTGCGCATTAATTGATATTGACCCGCTGTACTGGGCATAGTACTCCAATATTTTCGTTCGATTGTAAAAGTAAAGCAAATTGTTAATAAACTAAGTGCGCTTGGGCTTCAAGTATCTAAGCGAGCGCCTCATAACAATCCGCATAAAGACCAAATTCGGCAACATCAGCCTTATTTGCGCCCATGCCCTACGGTGGACAAGGATGAGAACGGCAAGGACGACTTCTTTGATCTCCTAGAAATAACATACGATCAATGCTTTATCTATGACACGAAAATCGTTCTTGGATTTTTAACGCTAAGCTGGATAAAGAGACATCTTTGCTAGAGTCATCGGTAAACACAGCCTGCATGACAGCATATCCGGAAACGGACTCAGGCTGGTAGACTTTGTCACGGGGCGGAACCTCTCGGTAGCTAGCACGCGATTCCCACACGCGATTTCCTTGTTGAACAACGGAGTCGAGGAAGACAACCACGGTTTGACGATGGCAACAGACTGCCAGGAACTTTGCCGATCGAGTCTCCCCGAAGCTGTCGGAAAGTACGACGCCGCATGCACTAACAATAGACGAAGAATGGAAACGTTGTCAAAAAGCCATCAGAGAAGCTGCTACTGATGTGCTGGGTTTTAAAACGCCAACAAGAAAAACCCCTGGTTTGACAACGAGTGCAGGCAGGCACATGCAGCAAAGCAAAAAGCCTACCAGGCAACGCTGCATCGAACTACGAGAGTTTCGAAGAAAAATGGTCCAATGATGCCACCACTCCCCAAAGCGCACCAAACTGTCACTCTCTGTGGATGCATTGGCTTCTCAACAATAAAGTGCGAGTTTTCCGTTTTCCGATAAATTTTGTTTGTTGCCGCATCGTAATCGCCGAGATGAAAATCGTTGTCCAATTCAACCTGCTCTAAGGCCCAAACTGCGAAGCGATAACGAAGCGGATGATCAATTGGACCTTGCAAGCGAAGAATTCGAGATCTTTGTGCAGAATTATCCTCAGGCTAGTGCATGGAATGTTGAGCTGTTGAGATCGATGGCGACTTGATGTTCGTGAATTGAGTCTCACACTCTCGGCCACAGCAGCCACATTCTCATCTGTGCGCACCGTACGACGACGTGGACCATGAGTGCATGAGTGTTGTCCACTAGAATACCAGTCTCACGAACTTTTTGCACAGAGTTAGCACTCGCGGTGGGTGCTTCATTTCGGCCAAAACTTATTTTAAAAAACGCACTGTTTGGGCTACACAGCACTCGCTCTGAAAATAGGTTTTCAATATTTCCCAACGTTGTTCAAGCCACTTTCTGTCAAGATTTCGAGCGGGAAACAGCTAAACAGCTAAGCTAGGTAATAAAAGAACCTATGATTTAAAAAAAACACTTGATGACCCACACTGTATATTAAGATAAGCAATAAGCTGAGTAAGACGTTTGCATCAAAAGTTTTGATTAGCTTGGCATAAAGAACTGAAACCTAACATGCCAATCCCTGCAGTAAAACTCTTTACGCTATAAACTCCTCGAACTAGTTGTAGTCAGTAGGTACAACATGACAGACTCCAAAGGAAATGTGCCCTTTTCTGAACTAGTAACCCTCACTTTTCTTGATCAAAACGAGAAGTTCACTAACACAGGCCTTAACAGTTGTCTTCACGAACCATTGCATCATTGGAAGACATGGCAACATATTGTTCCTTCCTGTTATCTTGTCATCTTCCTGTCATCAAGGCTGATTTGCCTTGTATCAGCGATCACTTGATCTTTATATCGGAGGTTAGGTCTTCTTCTCCTCTTTGAACCAGGAGGCCAGGCTCGGATTCGAAGACTGTCTCATCCGTTAAGACGAAGAAAAGGAAGGAGCACCTTCTTTCTCTGCTCGTGTAGTGTTATCTCACACCGCAGAAATGCCAACCAGCGGGCATGATTATAAACAATCTAAGCGAGTTAGGTAACATTAGCATCAATCAGCTCATTCGCTTCATTGTAAGCTCGGAGTAGCTTAATTAGCATTGGGAATCAATTTGATCCGCGTGGTAACACACTCAACTTAGTCTCAGTGTGGCTGTATACACTTACAGCCTGCTACCAGAACGTAACCTTGGCATCGTGCCACACGAGAAGTTTTTACAAAATCTTGCGCGCCAACATTAGATGCACAAGTTTTCAAAGACCAACGTGGATAGAATCAGAAAAATGTCTGTTGGCAGCAAACGGGTGTAAAGCTAAATGAAGACTACAACGGGCGCACGCCACAAAAAGTTGGATGGTCAGGGTGCAGGGATCAAATATGAAAACATAGACTCTGATCATTGAAGTTTTGTTTAAAGACCAGGAGGTTGAACAAAAGCGAACGCGAATGAAGAAGCGTTCATAATTCAAATATTAAAGACTTAAAATAACTGATGTCTCAACTCATATTAAAAAGCACAAGTACTTTGAAAACAAATTATAAAGGGTGGTCCAAACGCACGATGATAATTGTAAATAAAACAAAAAGTTTTCAGAGAATTGTCTTAATATTTTTTATTATGATAGAAGGATCTATGACAATTATGTGTGAAACAAAATATCGGCCAAATGCTCGTCGCGGCTTCGGTGGATTATTATCATCCGAATTATCTCATCCTTTAGCTCTTGAATTGTTCTCGGCTTATTGACGTACAATTTTTCTTTAAATATCTCCAAAGAAAGAAGTCCAACGGTGTCAAATCACATGATCGTGGCGGCCAATTAACATCGCCACGACGTGAGATAACACGGCCCATGAATTTCTCCCGCAAAAGAGCCATTGTTTCGTTGGCTGTGTGGCAAGGGGCACCATCCTGTTGGAATCACATGTCGTCCAGGTCCATATCCTCAATTTCTGCCCAAAGGAAGTCCATTATCATCTCGCGATAGGGAACACCATTTCCGGCAACTGCTTGGCAGACCTCATTTTCGAAGAAGTACGGCCCGATGACGCCGCCAGCCCAACAACGGCAATGTTTTCCGCAGAATGAACTGAGCGAGCATGCACATGTGTTTTCAGATTTCCTACATTCCCGGTTTGCTGAAATTTGCGCACAATTCTACCGATTGTGGACACATTTGGTCGATTATGCTGGCCAAAAAAATCACGAAGTGCACGAAATGCATTTTGATTTGAACGCCCGTTTTCGTAAAAGGCTTCAACAATCTTAACGCACTGCTCAATTGTGTACCTCTCAATGGTTGAATTTGTCAAACACTGAAACAAAGAAATGTCAAATTAAGTTGAACAAAAAAACTTGACGTTAAGGTGTGACTCACAAATGACATCGTGCATTATGGTTGAACCACCCTTCAGTAAGAAAATACAAATATTCGATAAACGACAAGTGGCGCCATTAGAATAATAGCTAGGAAGACTACATATCGGGTTTTCAAATAAGGGCATGACAACTTTTTTCTTTAAATAAAACCCAAACGATTTGAGACATGTATCTCGAAAGTCTTGTTAGTTTAGTTTAGTGGCGTCAATACTCTCATTTATTGCGTTTAATACAAGCTAGGAACTTAAACAATCTAAACTTAAAAACTAATACTTAACTTAGGCAGGGCTAATGAGGGAAATAACGGGTCTGGAGTGGTTTGCGAAGAGATGTTTTGTTCAGGTGAAGTCAAATGAGTACTTCATAGTGATAGTCACACGTAACATTCTGGAAATAAGTGAGTTGGTACGATGTGATCTAACACGGAAGAGTGATGTGGATCTTAGATAGTGGGGATTGGTGCGAAAGGAAACCAATTCGAGTATTGAGGGCCAATTAGTGTGACCGGTAAGTAACTGGTGGAGAAAAAGCAAACCGAAAATATTACGACGGTTTTCAAGGGATTCGAGGCGTTTCCAAGCGACATGGACGGACTTTCGGCAATATTCTTTGAGTCACAAATGCAAGTCATCCTTCAAAATGCGCCGCAAAGTGGTTCTACTGAAGCTAAAATGCGGTGACGATAAAACACATGTAGGTTCTCGGCAACACTCTTGATGAATGGCATATCGATCTCCCACTGTCCCACGCTGAACGAAATTCGACACCAAACGAAGAATAATGTTGTCAGACGGTTGTTGGCCAATATGTTTTCGACGACAACTGAACGGCTATTTTCAATGTACAGCCTAACGGCGCATTGCTTCGGTGTAAAGCGATTCATAGTTAAAATTGCACTGAACTGACGTTTCAAAAGCATGTCAACTCAAGTCCATCGGTTGATAAATGTCAAAGCCTTTTTGTTGACGCCGCATTGCAAGCTTATGTAATTATTACTATCGTTTATGGCTGCTGGTATTGTCTAACTGCGTCGATTTCTGCGCTGAAAGTATGATTGTTTTTTTAATTTGTCGATTCAGCCTCCACCCCGGACTGACAAGAAGAAAAAGAAGGTTAATGATTCGATACAGGACACATAAACTTACATTTTCGCTGCTTCCCTTTTCGCTAGTATAGCTGTCATGCAAAGATTCTCAATCTTCACCATTCCAGTCATCATAAAACTGTAGGTCCCCCAAACTCGTAGGAGAATAATAACCTGCACAAGACAAGTGTAGAAACTAGTCCCAAGCGCACTCCAAGCAGTAGCACAAATCAATAAAGGTAATCGTTCCCCTAGGTTTTGCAGTTCAATTGCTTGTCTCCTGCCAATGGATCTTGAACAGTTTGCTGTCAATAATTTACTTTTACCTACTCCAAAATGAGGGCATAAACAAAAGTTTTGTGTTAGAACTTCCATCGTTGTGAGCAATTTCCTATGTCTGTCACTGTCAGATTTCTTCGCTTTACTGTATAAGGTGGTCGCACCAGTTCAACTGAATATACTTCTGTCAACCATTCCGTATTCAGCGTCTTGCTTAACAATTCGAATAATCATTAATCCTCAATTAAATTTAAATCTCACCCTAAATTGCTGAAGACCGACTGCTACCAAATATAAGGGCGGAGTTGATAAATTTGATTGATTCCGTCTGATAATTTTCGATTCATCTTAGAAATATGGAATCGTAAGTGAAAATTAGCCGCCTGATTAAAGACGAATGCGTTAAAAAATTAGATGAGTTAATTGACATTAACATCAAACAAAATGAGCTCTCATATTCAGCGTTGCGTTTATTTGAATGAATTCATGGTGGAATGGCGTCGTTAATTTTTGCGGCTTGTAAAAAAGCAATGAAACTCTTTTAAGAACCCATGCGGAAGTAAACTTTAATATCTACCATAGTTAAAAATATTTAACACCAAATTCGTCAAGAGAGAGTTGCGTCATATAAACGTGAAAGTGAGGCGCATACTCGTTGAATTCAAATCAACGTCGATTGCCAACGTGATGTATTGCACGCGATGGCTAGAGGTGAAGATTTAAATGCCAAAAGCGGTGATTGGGGGAATCTGCCACTCAATTGGTGGAGTTTATGCATTTAGAAGTACAAACACAGATTTGAAGTATTAGAAAATCTTCTGGAGAATTCTACGGAGAGTAAGTAAATTTGAACCATAAACTGACTGATGACAGCTACTTTTCCATCGAGAATAAATTGAATCCGGGTTGTGTCATCCTTAATGCCACGAAAGTCATACTCTACTAACAAAAAAGTAAATTTCTGTTGAGATTAAAACACTTTTACAAAAGGAACACTGAAGTCCCTAATTAAAAATTTAAAATTACAGACTTGCTGTAAATTTGCTCCGGCAGAAGATTCGGACTGTAAAATTTAGCAATCCGATAACGTTTTTCCAAATTAGTAAAATGTTCAGAAGCAAAACGATCTTCCGCACCATAATATTCCCAAAATCAAGAACAACGAACAAATCCTAATAACAAATCCGTGTAAAACAGCCTTTGATAAGAAATTCTTTGAGATTGAAGGTAAAGCGGCACGATATTTCAGGAAGTGTAGGTCTTTGATCTGAAGAATACAATCCTAGTGAACAACTTCAACAACTAACATGACAATTAATATCATCGCCGACGAAAAGGTTTTTCCAACGTTTATATTGAAGATGGAGCTCCAAACAATCTTGCAGTCACTAAAGAAGAAAAGTTAGTCGGGTTCGGTGGGATCTTTAATTCCCTGAAGAAGTTGTGGAAATGTCCTATTTAACAATTCTTTGAATAATGCACATTATGTACTATGGAAACTCATAACCTCCGGTTAACTGGTTTTCTTCCGAACAGAGTTCTTAAGGCTCTTAACCCGAATCAGCCCAGAATTTTTTTTTTGTTTTTTTGCAAAAATATTTTGTCAGTGTATTCTAAAAACTGTAAGAAAATTAAATATAATTTTTGTTTTTCCGCAAAAACCACCAAATCCAAGATAATGGGTGTGAACATATGGTCACGCTGGGCGCTGTTACGAGAAATAGATTTTGTATGTGAAAAAAATTAAGAGAAAACATTGAAACACTTTTTTGGTTTTTATTGATCGGCTTTTGTATGAAAGCCTAAAAAGCATTTTACACATATCCCAATATCGCACTTCGAACATTCAGTCCTTCTAACAGAAGTGCACTTTTCACCTCCAAATCGCATAAGGACGAACTAAGTGATTACTGCCATCGTACCGTAGAGTTTCTTTGCTTGTTTTTTCCCAATTTCTTTTACGGGGGCGAACAGCCTTTGGTTTCTCTCCAAAATATATATGTATTGCAATATTTCGTCTGAAATCGAACCGTGACAAATCGGGATGAGCTGAGCGGTGTAATTGCCATGCGTTGTGTATCGAGACATCTACTAGCCAAGTGAAAATTATATTCCACAATTTCTTTCCTTTTAATCCAATTCCATATAAGCTCACATTCTGATCCATACGGTCTACAACACACATGTATTTTGTTATATTTCCTATAACGTATAGATCACTTATCTTTTTCTTGTACTCACTGGATTAGCGCTGAATATTTGAAATTGGATATATTCCAAAAGAAAAAGACGCAATGCTAACTACAGCATTATCATACCACTACCTCGATGCTATAGGACAATTTTTGGGTATTCGGTTATCCCTAATTGAGACTACAAATAAGTAACGGAAAGCCAGTTAATAAATAGTCGGCGGAAAAAAAGGAAATAGGCAATTTTTGAATTTCAGGTGAAAAGTCGTCTGTCAAAACGAGTGGTGCTGCGCATTTGCCGAATCTTTCCTCATAAGCTTTTACTGCCTTTGGGTTGTTCCCTTTATATAATTCAAAGTCTATGAGGTAGCCTGAAGGTGTACACAAGGACCAAACTTTGTATCCAAAGCGCAATGGCTTTCCCTTTATAAATTGCTTACAACCATGACGCCCAAAATACGAAATCATGCTCTTATCAAAAGAAAGTTCTGGATGAAAGTGATTCAGCATGCATTTTATTGATAACGATTTGGACAGGTTGGTGATGCAAAAAATCCAACCTGTGTTCGTCTGGAAAGATCAGCTCAAAATATCGCCACCGTAGCAGAGAATGTTACATAAAATCCAAAGTATGTCCAATTCGCGAAGTTCACACGAACTGAGCTTATCCGCAACCACTTTGCACCGCTTTTTGCATAAGGATCTTGGCTTACATGCTTATAAGGTCCAGTTAACACAGTTATAAGGTTCAGTCACAGCCAGAAGATCACGCACAACTCTGTTCTTTTGCTACTGATTCCAAATGATACTCCTTTTTGGATGACTCTATATGTAACCCAGCGTGACCATATGGTCACACCTATAGTTACAGATAATAAAACCAACTAATATGTTCAAAATCGCAGAAACTAAATTCAGCATATAAAACTACAGGTTGTTAACTAATAAAATATAAGCAATTACAATTTTACGAAAAATATTTAACTATAATAAATATACAATTACTTTTTGTAGTAATCAATTTTCTAATTTTTTTCAATTTATTTTTTTTTAATTACTTTGAAACGTACCACTTTCACAAATAGAGAATGACAATAGCATAGGTCGGAACAAAACAAAAGGGTAAACATTCATCGAACTGAAAATAGAGACAATTTTAACAAATCCGTTGTCCGGAAACCGTTTAAAAAATACAAAACCTAAGGTCGTTTAATCCCTAAGAACTAATTCCGCTTCAAAGCAGGGCATGACCCAATTCATGTCACGTCGAAACTTACTGACGTACCAATGGTACCAGAAAAAGAAACAATATGCCAATGTCTGACTGCTTGACCAAAAGAAGGCTTTCGACACCATATGGTCTAAAGCCGAGACAACTTCAGGGTTTTTCAATAGGGACATAACAATTTAGAAATTCACTAAAATAGAGAATAGTTGAAATTTATAGTATGTATACAAGTAAAGTTTAGAACCCGTTTTCAGTGACCAATTCTTCGGAGTTAATTTGTCATCACTCTTCGAACATGGCACGAGAGCAAACTGATCGTAACATTGCGACCATTTTCATTATCCCTCGGTATTATGTCTTGAAGCACACGTGGGTTTGTTGCTGTACAATTACTTTTTGATAAGCCAAAACCGACCTTCATCGCTAGAGATGATTTTTCATTGCATTCTTGCAGAGCCCGAAAAATTGTTCTGGCAAAAGGTCGGATGGGACGAATGCGAGATATACGGCTCTTACATTTTCTTCTCTATATGACAATGTCGGCGCCGTGGCGTACAGGGTAGGTGCGTCGACTCCTACGCTCAGTTCGAATCTCGAAAAAAAACACCTAACGTTTTTTCACGGCTCTACCTCTCGAGTCACTGACAATGCTCAAAGAGTATAACTGTCTAGAAAAATCTCTACGTTTTTTCACGGCTCTACCTCTCGAGTCACTGACAATGCTCAAAGAGTATAACCGTCTAGAAAAATCATCTCAATCTCGCCGTTCGGAGTCGGCATTAAACTGTAGGTCCCCTCCGCTCGTGACAGAACAATAGCACGCACAACACGAGTGGTTGCTGAGAAGCTAGGCCCAGGTCCACCTCGGACTGTAGCGCCGCCATTATTAAAAGTAAGAATTAGGGTTTTTTGCGAACATTGATTAGGCATGAAGATTTTATTTTGTCTAGTTGAGCTAAAGTACAATTCAGCCGGGGTTCGTTGTTGAACTTTGCAGGTGGTGGGTCTCATTATTATATTACAAACTAAGCTGGAAACCCGAAACCCCAATTCAAATCCGAAATCAAATCTGGTCCAGTCACCATTTGCCGTTGTGATCAAATTAACGGAACTGGGGTAGGTTGCTACCTGGGAGTACGATGGACCAGTTTTGAGTCTGAGTGCTCCAGTGTAGAGTTTCAAAAAATCTCCGAAAAGAAAAGCTGGAAACCCAACTTCATACAACGGAGCAGAAAAGCCACCACAGTACTTTACTGGTGTAGGAAGGCTATTTGATGCAAATGGGAACTACAGTCCACGTTCCGCATATTTGTTATTCACGGCAATAGTCAGACCAATAGTATTGTTTGGAACCACAGAGTGGTGGACAGTTCTTGATAAAGCTGTCAATTGCAACCTTCTTAACTGTTCGCAAAGATCGGCAAGTATTTGCATCCGTGGAGTCCTAAGAACAATACTATCCGCTGTATATTATTTTATACTTTCCTCCACTGCATTTATTTGGACATCTGGACATCCAGCACAACGGTTAGTCAGACAATTTGCCATATATGGCATGAATTTCATACCTGCTGTACTTCTATTCTCAATAAATTCGAGTTCCTTCGCCGAAAACTTCTGAGAAAATGTTTTCATACACCACCTTTTCCAGACGGACGGTCATCTGCGGATTTGTGTCCTTGATATCTCTCGTGCATGCAACTTCTCTGAACTGTTGCCTGTAAACATTTTAACCATGGGTGCTGGGACTATCACATTCAAAAAAATTTTAGAGCCGATTAATTCGCCAAACATCACATCTTCTAGAACTTGGAAAAATTAGATTGTCCAAACGCAAAACGTTTCTCAATGCAAAACAAATCTGGTCTAAGCTTAACTTTCAGCTAAGCGCTCATTCTGGCTAATCATAATGAACAGGCTAGCACTCGAAACTGTCATCGGTGACATTACAGGACACACGCAGGACACTTTCGGCACACACACTTTTGGGTTGGGGCGACTTCTGCAGAAGTTGTAGAAACAAAGAGGAGGAGGAGACTGTAATACAATGTAATGCCTTCCCCATCTGTAGCCTACTTCTTTGACGACTTGAATGAGATGAACAGCATCAGCATCAGTCAGCTTAAACACAAGCCCAAATGGGTCTAAGGGTAGGAGATACTCGATCTGCGTGCTGCTACCATGGATGTATTTTTTCTAAGTGAGACTGGCAATCTGCAATCTAGGTGGTGGCTATTAGGTTTGTTCGTCCATTCTGCTAAAACAGCTTTTTCCTACGAATTTTCACTAACAGTCATTAAATCCTGTCCGGGTACACCAACATTTAGTTTTTTTCGCAGAAAAGAGCGCCCGCATGGCAGTTGTATCATCAGGGTTTCAGTATATCAAATTGCGAACTTGTGTTATGAGGGCAATGAACTCAGCCAAAATTCGTTGTTTTTATCCACAATTTGTGTCAGTGATGTATTGAGTTATCGTTTTGAACTTGAAAATATTGGTTCTCCCTTCAGTCATCACTTTCCGAACATCTCACTGATATGTATGCAACTGCAGTTTTTAAACCTTTATACGTTCAAAATTAAAATGAATTTACTTTTGTTTTCTGTCGAATTTATCTTCGTAACACTCAAAAGCTGCATGTGAGATAACATATCCGGTTTAGTCTGTATATTTCCTGCAAAACCGGTCCTATTCTGTTGAGCAACGAGCACGCTGCTAATGACAATGATATCACCATAAATTTAGACGATTTTGACATGACTAAATGCTGTCATTCGACTCTGTTAATATAGTTCTGGGAAGAGTACGGCGAATTTGAATCATCTCTCATTTTTGAGAGCAACACGCGCACTTTCACACCGTTGGCAGTGACATGAAAGAGCACGGCAGGAAACCACTGATGTGCTTCTGACGTAAATTTTGGCAGCGATGAAGATTGATGAAGCCAAAGAAAATACGTGTGATGTCATAGAGGATTAGTACTTAGTTACGCGGCGCTACCTAGAAAGATTTAGCCAATTCACATGTTTCTAACTGAAAGCATTTTTCGGTCCGTGACGACCTCCAGATCAATTTCGACTTCTGGGAGTTGGTCAATGGTAAACACTGGAACTGCCGGCCGACCAATTTGGTTTAGTCAATATTTTCGATCGCCTTGAAATTCGTTAAATTAACGATCATTAAACTCCTTGCCGTTTACTCAGTTGATTTTGTTACTAATTTTTAACACTTTCATCTCCGTAATTATCGCAGGTTTTGAGAAACAACTGATTTACCTAGAAGTGGGTGATTTTTGTCCAGCCTTAATTATGGAATAGAAAATTGTATTTATTAGGAAGTGATGCGATTGGTGGCAACATTGACGAAACCTGGTACTGACAAAGACATTACTAATAAGTCCTCTGAATTGAGTTCAGCGTCATCTGCCTTAACTCCCGACAGTACACATTGGGCAATTATCAAAATTATTAAAACTGCTGATGCACCTCTAGCTCAGAATTTAGACCTGGATCTATTGTAATTAATAAAGTGACATAGTCGTACTATAAATAATACCAACAATGAGCTGTAATCGTTTCCATAAGATAAGGAAGTATTTTCGATTTGTTCGGTTAGGTTGCTGATATGTGCCCTTGCTGACATGAAGAACATGTCAACGGCTCACTTAGACCACTATGAGTCCATTGTGCTCAAAAAACTTTAAAAACCGAGGAAAACCTAAAACGTTGATGTATCAACAGCTAAGTTAAACCACCCAAATAAAGATATGTATCTCAGGAGTTTGCTTGGCTTTATTCTCCCTAGATCATCCAGCTCCGAAAAGAAGAATCTTCCTAGGGTTTCCTTCCTTCTAAAGGCTTGTGCAGGAGAATCAAAACAAAAAAAGTAGATGGTATAGACGCAGCTTGTTTTATTGCAGCAACTTCCGCTTGAAAAACAGTACAACTATCCTCAAGTCTGGAGGACCGATTTGTATTTCGAGACTCACAGTAGACCCCAGCACCAGTACCAACATCCATCTTGGATCCCTCAGTATAGATGGCAAGTTCTTTTTCGGCACGCACCTTCCCCATATCCCATTCTTGCTGGGAATTCTGATAGAGAATCTCCGCTCACAGTTTAAACGTGGTATGATATAGTCCGTTTCCGTCCGGAGTCTCGATATATTCCACCTGTCCAGAATTGAGGCGATTTGTTCACAGGTCGAGGAGTCGAAAAGACGAAAATAAGTTCGCTATAATAGATGATGCGTGACACGAGTTTATTAATGACGAGCGATAAACATGTTTTTACTTCTAAGTGTCCCCGTGCATTCTCTAAGTTCGTTTTCGTTTTTAATGCATTTTTTATTGATTAATTCAATGTGCTTATATAATAGACAAAATGCTCATACATACAGTGTCTTACAAAACAATAGCACCGAATAGTCCGCATAGACATTTTGCTCAATATCTTTCCTTGTACTTGAGATATTTTACAATAATAATTCATAAAATCCCAAAAAAGAAGTGTGGGGGTCTGCTGTCGCCTTCTTTGTCATGGGATCGTTCAAATTTACAACATTTACGACATAATAGAACGTTTTGTATACAGTAATGTACCACAGAACGTGATATTTTCCCGCGTAGAAGAGGGAAAGGAATTTAAATGGATCTTTCAACATAACAACGATCCAAAACACACCTCTTACATTGGAAAAAAGTGTCCCTCTCTGAGAAAAGTTTGCCTATTAAGTGGGACTTTTCAATTCTCTGATCTCAAATCCCATAGATGATCCATTAAAAATTATAGATCCGACAATTGAACGGAATAGCCACCCAAATGCAGCACCCAAATAAGGCACCTTTTGTTAAACCTAAAACGTCGTGGAAAACGATTTCCGTGGCTGTTGTCAGCACTTTTATTGATTCTATGCCTTGAAGATATGTAGCGGTTATCAAAAACAATGAATATAATAATATATAATAATATATATACAAAAACAATGAATACTCACTCAAATATTAACACACGGATTTTAAAAATATTTGCTTTTAAATATGTGCTTTAGTATTGTCGCGGCAATTTTTAAGGCATGTTCACTCTCATACTCTCACACTCTTTTTTAATATTTTTAGTTTGTACGAATCTAGTGGAATTGAGTTCTTGTTTATAAATAAGTGAAACTATTCCTGTTTGAATGAAAAAAATAATTATTAAAATATCTCAAGTACAAGGAAAGATGTTGAGCAAAATGTCTATGCGGACTATTCGGTGCTATTATTTTGTCCGAGACTGTATATGCCTTTTTTGTATTACTTTAATTTTTTTTATTATATTAATTATTTACAAACATAAATTTTACAAACTACCTTAAGACTACCCTAAGCTATGTATATCGGCCATAGGCTTGCGGCTGATCGAGTAATAGTTACCAGGACCAGTACTTCCCGTTCTACCCCGGATCTAAAGGTTTCGACGAGAGAGTTCCTTCGCTTAGCAGACACCAGAACTTTTGATGCTGCTTAGCAGTATCCCGAACATCCCGAGTCGATACCGCTGTAGTGAACCGGAGGAGACCCTTCTCAGCTCGTTGTTTCTTTGCGCCAGTGGTTGCCCGTGTCGTCCAACAACTAAGTACTTTCGCCAATTCTTTTAGTATCCATCGAAGCCTACTGCAACGGCGTTCTGAATAGGATGGTTGCCGACTTCTCGAAGTTGATCTTCAACTTCCAGTCGTCGCGACTTCGCATGAACGAATCGAAATCACCCTGCACGAAAGTGGTGATGTCCTCGATCTGGTCCCTGGTCTGTACACTATGAAATCATCTGCGTACGCAATTGCGTGGGGTAAAGAACTTATGAGATCACTTAAGTAAATGTTGAGCAGAATCGGTAAATTAACAGCATCCTGTTGGAGACTATTTTTGATGTGGAATATTCCCGTAGACGTCACGTAGCCATTCTTGATGACGAACCTTTTGCTGGTACGAGTAAGCATGTTACACAGTAGGTACAGTAGCGTTTGCTGGTGCCTAATTACCACCCTCTCGAATACCTTGCTGATGTTCGGAAGGAGACAAAATACACGGGGGTTGGAGGGATTAGATGAGTCTTTTCCTCGTTTGGATATGGGTTGACAATCGCGGTTTTCCAATGTTCCGGATAATGTGCATTATTCAGAGCATTGTTAAACAGAACTGTGTACATATTAAGAATTTCCAGAGGGAGATGTCTTCGCACAATGTTGGAAATCCCATCAATTCAAACTGACGAATGGGGATCGCAGCCAACTTCGGGCAGATCCTCAATCGTCCAGTCTTTCCTTTTGATTCTTTATTTCTTCTCTCACGGACGCTGAAGCTGGTCGGACGACACAAGGAAAAGAAAACTGTCATTTGTAATGTTGTTTTAAAATAAATAAATTAAGTTTAAATCTTCTAAATTATCAAGTATCAATTGCGACTCTACTACCAGTATACAATTTTCCGGACATCATTCCTTCAGTTGTAAGGACGCCGAAATGTCCATCCTCCAGATCATTGCGAAGCAACCATGTATGTAAGGCGGTAACATTAGTGAAACGCGCCTAAGTGCTTGACAGCTTATGATACACGTACAGTGGTGTTCACATAAATAGCACACCTTTATTTAAATGTTTATTTGTTCGCAATACACATTGCACTTAACAGGTGCACAGGAGTAAAGCCATAATATCGTAAGGTAGTACCTTTATGAATATAAAAACATACGGCAAAGAAGATCCCGTTAGTATTTCGTGCGATCGTGGGAATTGGTGATCATTGCAAATTGTGTTCATATAAATAGCACATATTTGGTTTCTCATTAAAAATTCTTTACTTCCGTGATTTGAATGAAGTTATTATAAATATTTTTAATTATAACCACAATTAGATTAATTTAAAAAAAATTAGCAGGATTTGAGATGGACAGAGGAAAGCATTGCACGGAGGAAAGGCGGGCATTAATTGGTACCGTGATACAGGACGGAAAGACCATTTCAGGGGTGACAAGGACATTAAGTTGCTCCAGGAAGCTTATACAAAATGCAATAAAGGTCATAAGATGCACTCAATCTACCGCATATCAGACAGAATGAGATAAACTTCAGAAGCGACTGAAAGGATTATCCACAGAATTAGCAGCAGTGACCCTTCTCAACCCTGACTAACACGATGTTCGCTTCATTGAATTCCAACTCAATCGGCAGAAAAAAGCCTTTTGTCTCCCAAAGAAACCGCAAGAAATCTTTTCTTTTCTTTTCCATTGAGTTGGAATTCAAGGAGGCGGCGACGCACAGTTACGTCTGATCATTGCAAAGGCTCAGAAGAACAAATCTTTGTCCTTTTGGAAAAATATCTTGTGGAGTAATGAAAATAAGTTCAATAGGTTGGGATCAGATGGAAAAAAGTATGTGACCAGGCCAGGGTAAAAGTACAATCACAGGTACACCAATAAGTCCTTCAAGCATGGCGGTGGCAGCATAATAGTGTGGGTGGCGATGTCATGGCAGGGTGTTGGACCAATAGTAAAAATTAATGTCATTATGGACTAACATTAGTAAAAGCTAATCCTGGAGAACCAAATGGAGCCATATACTGACGACTCGATGCCTGTATCATGGACTTTTATGCTTGATAATGGTGCAAAGCATAGTTCGCGTATAGTGAAGAATTGACTTTCGGAGCGACAAATTTCCGTACTTGAATAAACGGTTCAAAGTCCCGATCTGAATCCTATCGAGAACCTTTAGAATGATATTGACTCGCTTGTTAAGGACTCCAATCTAAACATTTTTTAAGAACTTTTGGCAAACTCTAAACTTCGCTTGGAAAACTATCCCTCTCCAAAGATGTGGAGTGGAGAATTTGCCAAAACTTTGTCAGCAGGTCATAAGGAACAATGGTTATCCTTCCGAATATTAGCAAACATTTTAGTTTTATGTTAGTTTTTGAGTCATTTATTAATTTTTATAAATATTTCGTTGACTGCGCTATTTATGCTAACAACTTTTTACGTTTATCCTTATTTTGAGTTATTATTTTTACGTTTTGAATTAATTTTGTGTTTTTATTTTTTATAAAGTGTACAAACGATTATCTGTTATAAAAAAAGAAAAATTCAGAGTCTCATTTCAAACTTTCGGCGTAACATAATGTACGAGATTTTTACGGTGTACTATTTACGTGAACACCACTGTATCTAAGGAAATAATTCAATACGGATTTTACAACACGAAAAGTATGTTAAGAATTACAAGACTACGAATGGTTTTTTTTTTATGATGAAAGAACTGGAACCAATCATAGCTGTGGTTTACATTCATAGTTGATGCATTCATCATCTGGAGCACAGAATTTAAAGCTGGATGGATTGTGATTAATGAAATGGGGAAGTCCTACTATAATAACAACGATGAGTCGTAACTGCTTTCATGGCATAACGAGGTTTTTTGCGATTTTGACTACAGCAAGAAAATAAGATTGAAATGATTGTTGATGCATGACATTTATTACCAACTAACGATCGATAAACATCTTTTTCATCCTCAGTGCCCCTGTCGATTCACTGATTTATGAACTCTAAATCAGATAAGTAGGGAAAAATATTTTAGATGGCAGAAGATAAATATAAAATTATATGGTAAATGCTTTTCCTTGCTTCCGAAGTGATGAGAATAAGCCTCAGCATGAGCGTATGTGTAAGTGGGTTGTGAAAAAATTTATTGAACAGTATGTCCCATTTCCGATGAGACTGCCCTAGAGACAGGAAGAAAACGCTTCTCAATGTGTTTTTTTTTCCTTCTTTCATCATATTTGTCCACAATAATACGCTTCCGGTGAAATATCAGTGTTGTAAGCGATCATAAGACTTGTCTGGTACTAGTGGGCGAAAATGTCCTTGGCGATGTCGTTTGAAGTCTTCTGGATGAAAGGAATTATACTGTAGGTGTTCCCCTTCAACGCTAGTTTTAGTGAAACAGACAGGAATCGCACGACAATATTCGAAATATTAGCGCATTGGAAATTCCGAAGTTTTCAAAGTTCCAAAGTTTCCCATCTTGCCCAACTTCGTGTTAAAGCCACCAAGGATGCTATTGACGTAGAAGCTAGGACATTCCTTGAAAGTTTTGTTAAGGAGATCCTCGAAGTAGACTTTAGTAGAGTCATCTTTCACCTCTGTAGGGGCTTGTACACACATAAGGCAGATTTTCTTGATTTGGATAGTCACCAAGCCTTCGCTTTCTGCTACTGATAACAAACGTGCATCCAAACGTAGGTTGGACCCGTTCCTTGTCGCAGTGACCATAGTAAATATAATAGGTTTTCATCCTCCTTCTGACAAGCCCATCGGTGCGTA
Source organism: Myathropa florea (assembly GCA_930367185.1). Classification (NCBI taxonomy): domain Eukaryota; kingdom Metazoa; phylum Arthropoda; class Insecta; order Diptera; family Syrphidae; genus Myathropa; species Myathropa florea. The sequence goes on along the minus strand of OV884004.1, from coordinate 38,176,540 downwards.
TTTCATGAATCGGGGCCTCCGCAAGTAATTCTGCTCCACGTCTGTTAAGTTTCCGAACATTTCACCTGCAGATCCGAAGATCGTTGGCCTTTTTATGTTTGTTAGGGTGGTCACGGTCATTTCATCCATACCCGAGTTTCGTCGCGCTCACCAAATGCGTTAGACCAATGGTTGTAATCTTCTTATGATCAATGCCGGGCAAAGGTCTCCCCTTATTGTACCAATATCTTGATTCAATCATGGTTAATTTGCTTATTTCAAGGCAGATAGAGAACAATCTTAGCGTTATACTCGCATTGAATAAAGACAGCGACATTTCCACCTCTGAACCCTTTTAGTGTCCATTCTATCATTTCTCAGATACCTTGTATTTCCTGGTACCCAACATATGGACAGAGGAATGTGTGTTTACAGAGGAGATTTTATTGACATTTATTCTTAATTACTTGAACAGTTTCGATATCGGGATATCCGAAGCTACGGCTCTAATATACGCTTGACTGTCAATTGGTTGGTCTGATGAATGTCTTTTATCGATAGTCTAAATTTGTATTGGACTTTCCATCGTGAAAATATGCGCATGCCTATAGCACTTGTCATTCCAAAACCATACTTCTTTAACATTCAGGGCAGTTGCAATTCCTTTGCAAGTACTAGTAGTTCGTGAAGGAAACCATCCGTACGTGCCTAAGTTTTACCCTACATGAGGTTCCCCTGCTTCAATTGAATATGGCGGATCGAGAGAGGACGACTCGAAAAATCCCGTAACTACGGGTGTTACACAACAGTCCCAGAAGTGAATGGCAGAACGTTAAACTGTCTTCTAACGGTGAACTCTAGACACCGATACGTAGGCCTAGGAACAGGAAGGATTTTGACGTTAGCGACGAAGCTAAACTTCAAAAAGACGTTGATCTCCTAGAGGAGTTGACGTCAAACAGTACGCAGGCTAACTGTGTTGGCGTCACTACAAATGGAAACCATACGGATGAAGCACTGATGCGCCTCACCTGTTACAGGTGGGACAGAAAACGCGGGAGTCAGTTAGCAAAGCGTTAGGTAGTATAGTCGAAGGGGATTGTAAGCCCGTTGAGGAAAATACTCCAGTGGTCGGCAAGGTAGATGCCGTCGAGCCGTGACTTTATGCAAACAAAGCTGACGCTGAGAAATTTCCGCAAGGAGTGTTAAAAGATGCCATAAACACGGTTCTGACAGGAACAGGTCGCACAGCGCCTGAATGACCAAAGGCTGTGGAAGCATCCCTCGAAAGCTCACCGGAGGAAGCGAACTACACTATTGATAGTAGAACGCGGTCATCCAAGCTACGAAAGCTAGGTTGAAGTACGGCGACCCGTTTCAGCAGGGAGTCAACGCCAAAAGAGTCATCAGGAGACTGAATGAGAGACAGAGATCCGGACTCTTTAACAGAAAAACAGAATTGATAGATAACGAAGGCCTTCCGCCCTCTCTGCATCAGCTCCCTTAGTCTTTTCCTTCTACTGCACATTTTACTATCAAAGCCACTACACAGGCATGTGCTGAGCTACGTAGTGCGGGAGAGCAGTAGAAGGAAAAGACTAAGGGAGCTGATGCAGAGAGGGCGGAAGGCCTTCGTCCCCCACCTCGATTGCATCTGCATTGGAAAATCCAACTTTTGGGTTGCACTGGGTGGAAGCACATGCAAACATCGGCCCAAATCCTTCAGATTGCTGCCCAATTTATCAACATGTGATTAAAGTTTACAAAGCTCATAAACCCATATTGTCATTACCTTTTAATGTTCAGTTAATCTCATTGCGGTGTCTCTTAAAGGATAAGGAGGCAGTGTAGCTCCAATGGCATGGCAGTCAAAAAAATAGGCATGGTCTACCTTAGCAATGTATTCGAATGAGGTGTCATATGATGACAACCTTCACGTACTCATATATCCAGAATTTTCGTTTGCAAGACTCTGTTGTAGCCTGAGAATCTTGAGGATGCGGATGTACTCAAGAATTTTGAGTAAAGTTGTGCATTTATGACCACACCACACTTAATTTTTGAGCCCAATTCATTGACCCAATCGAAAAAATTGTGTGCTCATTGAACAAATTGATTTATTTGTTAAACATATTGCAGATCCTCCATATGAACGTCTGCTACATCCGAAAGTTTACAGCCAAACCAATAATTACACGTAACAAAACAGTGACCTCTGTGAATGAAACACTGTCTAATTAAAGAGACGAACAATTATTTTTATTCCACACGCGACAAATTTACTTGCTGACATACTCGTATATTCAACAGAAAATGATTCTCATCGTTGAACAATATTTTGTGAATATGAGTCAAAATCCATCACCGCACGTTTGACGCACAAAACAGTGCACAATGGAAATAGCAAACAGTCTGAACACAAATCAGCTGTCAGCTGTTAAATTAAAAAAAAATCGTTGCCAACTCGAAAAATGAAACTCTTTAAGAAAATATTATTATACTTCAGACCACGCGACTATGGTAAATTTTGAGTAAAATTTGGTTGGACTTGATGGAATAAAATCGGGAAAAGAGCGCTGGTTGGTTATGGGGTTAGGTTTTTCAAGCCACAAGAATGAATGGGAAACTTCCTAAGGATGTTATGCACAAATTGATCATCGGTATTGTTCATTACTTTCACTGATAGTCCAGGGACTAGAGGAATCAACCTTGCGCTGAGTGTTGGGTTATATTCCCCACTACTAGTTCAGAGACAATAACATGTCTCGGACATGGATGGATTTACTGCTAACGCCGACGGCAAACCAAAAAAATGCTCTGCACGTTGAAAGTGAGTTCTTTTAATAGAGCACGTGCTCCCGATGGTGCCGTGAAATAACGCCGAGTGAAATAACGCCGAACTTTGGATTTCCGTCTTATTTCACTTTGCTAAAGTGAAAATCCAAGGTTAGGTTAGGTTTTGGAAGGGGAGTGTGATAGTTAAGGCATCACTTCCACTCGGAGGCCATGGGGCCCATTGTGAATCCCTTCAATTGCGGAGTATGCAATCTAATGACCTATCCTGTCACGTGATGGCTAAAACCACCCCGTGCTCTTTATGAATTTTAGGAGATCCGATACATCTACTCGTACATTCGATAAGTCCGCAGTCTCTGTGAAGAATCTTTGGCCCAGCGAAGCCAGGCGCCGATTCTGGAGAGCTGGGCAGTGGCAAAGCAGATGTTGGATCGTCTCGGTCTCTTCCTCATCTCCGCAACTCCGGCAGAGATTGCTGGACTCCGCATTCCATTTCCGGAGCATTGTTCCGATGGGGCAGTGTCCTGTGATCACTCCAACGAGCATACGGATGATCGTTCCAGAACCTTCTTTGTTTTGCCGTAATTAAGCTTTGGCCACGTTGATCTTGTCGTGTGACAATCATTTCTTGTACGCCAAGTCGAGTTGGCCTCTTTTTGTATTGTTTCGCTTATGATCCGGTACAAAGCACTGATCGGTGGTCGTAGTGACGTATCCGCTTCGCTTCCCTTTCAGACCCTTGTCTGGCCAATTCATCCGCTCTCTCGTTCCCTGCTATTAAGCTGTGGCCCGGGACCCAGCAGAGTTTGACCTTATGGTGGCTGATGGACTTCAGTGAAATGCGGCAATTCATAACAGCCTTTGATCGCGTTGTACAGGATCCTATTGAATTCAGTGCAGCCTGGCTGTCTACAAAAATGGTGATATCCGATGGTGGGATATCGGTTGCTTGTATGTGTTTAGCTGCTTTCTCTATTGCCAGGATCTCTGCTTGTAAGACACTGCACAAGTTCTTCTTCTTCTTCTTCTTAGGGCACTACTGTCTGAGGTGGACCTGGGCCTCACTTAACATGCCTCTCCAGCCAGCACGATCTTTCACCAGCTGTCTCCAGTTTCGCACACCAAGCCCGCCGAGGTCCCCCTCGACTTGTGTGCGCCACCTTGTACGTGGACGTCCTCTGTTGCATTGTCCCACAGGCTCAGAGTCGAAGACTCTTCGGGCCGGAGCTAAGTTGCCCATACGCTCTACATGGCCTAGCCATCTTAGGCGTTGGATCAGTAGACGCCTGGCTAGACTCATGTCGCTGTACAGCCCATACAGTTCGTGGTTGAACCTTCTCCTCCAAATGCCATCAACGCAAACAGGACCAAAGATCGCGCGCAGAACTTTTCTCGCGAAAAGACCAAGATACTGTTCAACCGCTTGGGATATTGTCTATGACTCTGCACCGTACAGCAGGACTGAGATGATCAAGGTCTTATACAAAGTGAATTTAGTCTTTCGAAAGAGGGCTCTACTACTCAATTGCCTTTTGAGCCCAAAAAAACAGCGGTTGGCAAGAGTTATTCTGCATTTCATATCGGTACTGATGTTGTTTGTACTGTTTACCGCGGAGCCGAGGTAGACGAAGTCATTCACTACCTCAAAGTTATAGCTGCCTATGGTGACGTTCTGGCCAAGTCGTCGATGGTGTGCGTCCTTTCTCGATGACAGCATATATTCTGTTTTGCCCTCGTTTACCGCCAGACTCATTTTAGCCGCTTCCGTTTCAATGCCTGCAGACGCATCATTGACGGCTCGCTGTGTTCGCCCAATCACGTCAATGTCATCCGCGTAAGCTAGCAGTTGAACGGACTTTTGGAAGATCGTGCCTCTTGTGTTGGCCAGTGAGTTTTGCACGATCTTCTCAAGAACGATGTTAAAGAAATCACATGACAGCGCGTCGCCTTGTCTAAAACGAAGGATTTCGAAGCATTAATACGCGAACCATGCAGACACAAGCGTCTGCACCTAGCCTCTATTAACGAACTCCTACTCTCACCTCCCCGTGGTGAAATCCGGGAGCCGAGTACCCTCGACAGAAGATGGGGTAACCAACACCCGTGGGACGTCTGGGCGGCTGCAAACGAGAGAGGAGGGAATGTGAGTCTACCAGGGCTCATCACTCTTGTTAGGATGGCGGCGGAGGAGCTGGTCAACTGATTGGCCAACGGCGGCATCCACAACTCCAGTCAGCAGGAGCTACCTGGTTTACATGGTAAGGTCGGGACCCTGGAATAGAGATGGCGGCGGATGAGCCCTTCTTTTAGGGCCAACGGCGGCGCTCAAAGCCTGCAAGAGGCTACCGACACCGGATCCCTCCGGACCCCTTTGTCCGGGGGCTAAACAAATAGACCTGTTCTCCCAGTTGGAGGTTGTGCGTGGGGTTTACTTCCTCACCACGTAAAAAAATATACGAGTTGAGAAGCAACAATATGCCTCGGATACGGACGGATTTACTGTTGACGACCCCAGCAAACGGAATAAGGAAGGAATAAGGAATGACTTTCGGTTCTGCACGTTGAATGTGAGGTCCCTGAACAGACCACGTGCAGCCGATGAACTCGCGGAGGCCGTAGACTGCTATAAAGCAGACGTTACCGCAATCCAGGAAGTGCGATGGGATGGGCCGGGCAAAAAGAGGATGAAAAACTGCGATATCTACTACGGCGATTGTTACAGAGAGCGAAGGCAGCGATTATTTGGATGTGGATTTGTTGTAACGAACTTACCGAGACCTTTAATGTCAAAAAAGGTTTTAGACACTGCACAAGTTAGAAAGTCTAAATGATTCCTGTTTATGCAAGGTGTCCGAGTAGAATCCGGCCCCCGTACCTGTGTCCATTTTTGATCCGTCGGTAAAGAAGGAAATCTCGTGGTCGCTGATAACCGCGTTCGATAGCCGCTTGTCTCTGTAGGGGAATAGAATTGGTATCTTGAGGGAGAAGTCATTATGGGGAGATATATAGTCAGTTATAGCTACGAGGCTAATGGAACCATGTTTCTGTCCCAGATCGTCTATTGTCTTGATTATGGCCGCATGTCCATAGTTGGCTTGTTTCCACAAAAAGGACTCTAGTCTGAGAGCAGAATAAGTCCAGGGAAAGGAAATTAAGTATCATATCCAACCCTACACGACTGGATGGCGCAGTTGGTTAAGTGCCTACCCCAAGTTCGAGGGGTCCCAGGTTCGATTCCGAAATCGGTCCAGTCACCATTTGCCATTGGGATCAAATTAACGGCACTGGAGTAGGTTGCTTCCTGGCAGTACAATGGACCAGTTTTGAGTCTGAGTGCTCCAGTAGTGTTTCTAAAATCCTCCAAAAGAAAAAAAAAATCATATCCAACCCTGCTTGCGGCGTGCTCTTTATCGCTCCCGTTGTACAAACAGCGGCTGAATTTTGTACTTTGTTGAGCATGCTCATATAGCTTTTTGTGTTGCCAGCAGTCCACCAGACTAGGGCCCCATAAGTTAGTTATAATAGGTCTGATGATTGCTGTGTACATCCAGTGAATGATGTACGTTTGCAAGCCCCATCTTTTGCCGAAGGTCGTTTTGCAAGCATAAAAAGCATTTAATCCCTTTTTTATTCTTACCTCCAAGCTCCTCTTCCAGGAAAGTTTTGAGCCGATAATGATGCGTAGATATTTAGCCTCCGCTGTGAGTTTGAGTGGAGTTCGATCCAACTTGGATGGAGCAAATATCGGGATCTTCCTTTTCCTGGTAAACAAAACTAGTTCAGTTTTAAGGGGATTTATCCTTAGACCGTTCTGTCTTGCCCACGAGGAGAGTTCTTTCAATGCAGATTCCATTAGTTCACTGATAGTTGGCAGGAATTTACCTTTTATCAAGATAACTAGATCATCTGCATATGCTGATCTGCACGTGATGATTTTAAGGGTTTTGTTAACTGTAAGAAGCCCCCCCTGTGGTGTGCCACTAGTTGTTACCTTCCTTATAGAGCTGTGTCCAATGTCTGCATTGATAATTCTGCTATTTATCATATTACCAATCCAGTGTACTATGTATTTGTGAAAATCCAAAATTCGGTGTTATTTCACGGTACCGCTCCCGATGAGATCGAGGGCTGATACCGCTATCAAGCAGATGTAAAATGGATGTAATCGTAGAGTCTGTACCCAGCACGCGGTTCCTAAATTTCAATATTGGGAAAAGGGCATTGACAGTCCGTCAACCAGATTGATGATAGCACAAGTACTCTTGATGTCTGGATGTTCCTAGGAGCCAACAATGAATAGGATCCTTTCCTTTTTGTAGGCGATATAAGGACACGGATATCGAGAGAACAACAGATCCGAAGAAGAACACCCCGGTTTGACGTCGGAAAGTTACAATCGCAAAATACTTCTTTGCCGAGCGAGTCTCCGATCGAGCCGCCAGTGCAAACAATTAAAGATGAATGGAAGCGTTGTCTAAAAGCCATGAGAGAAGACGCCGGTCGAGGAGGTGGAGAGAGTGCAACTATTATTGAATGGATATAGGAACCAAAATGGATAACTGATTGAGTGCAGTCGCAGTTGATACTGAAAATTTGGAAGAATGATTTCAGTAGACTGTTGAACGGTGATAAGGGCAAAAATACCGCTGTCAGACAGAATGTTCCACTCAACACAACGGACGATGATAGAAGACAATTCCGACCCCCCCTAAGTTAACATAGAGATATCGAGACTGAAGTTTAACAAAGCTGCTGGCGCAGATGGTCTGCCTGTTTGAATATTTAAAGCAGCTGAAGATTATCTGGTTGGGGGCATGCACACAGGGTCTCAGGGTCTAAGGATCTCAGGGTCTCAAGATCTCACTACATCGGGGTCTCAGGGTCTAGGGATCTCAGGGACTCAGGGTCTCAGGGTCTCATCTGTAAGATATGGTATACCCTTATAACCCTTGCCGTACCCTCGGTCCCTCGTTGTACTGTAGCCGTCCGGATTTCTTTATAAATCTGTAGAGAGTGATGCGATATCTTTTGTTACCTTAGCCGTTTCTATTCCGACACCACTGGTGTGCGCATCAGGGCATGGCCCAATGTCACATACATGAAAGAGCCTACATGATTAAGCTTGGAACTCCTAACTGCAGTCGATATGAGGCTAATCAACTTGTAAGACAAGAATCAATTTGAAATTTGTGGAAATAAAATCTTTGATGTGCCAAGAGCTTCAAAAACAGCGGAATGTGGTGGAATTTTATGCGTTGTTCCATCATCCTAGACCAATAAAATAACGTATCTTTTAAATTTTTAGTAAATATCGCAAGAGGCATGCTGTCGACACGATGTCGTGCCTACAGATTGGGCCCAGTGAGCGATTCACTCGTTAAGTTGCTCCAAAGTTGCAGCAACATAAAAGCAATGACTTCAAAACTCGAAGATTTCGGCAATGTTGCTCAAACCAAGTGTTTTTTCTGCAATACCCCGGCTACCAAACGTCAAATCACAGCAATCTGCGCAACATTTGATCCACTGTTGCCAGTGGATCTTGTTTATTGTTGTTATTTGAATATGATAGATGGCGGTTCGTGTGAAAAGTGAATGAAAAGTCGGCATTCGTCAATTTTAATGTTTTATGTATTTACATAAAATATGCAAGTATTTATGTGCCTATTTTTAATTTTATTATGATGACTGTAGTCTATGGGCTTGGGTTTATAATAAGTTGTTGTTGAAAGTGAAAGAATTTAGTAATAGAGCGTTGCCCAATTGTTGAGATTCAAGTATTCAATCCTCCGGTGGGGAGCGAAATAGCCTACTAGGATTTGAATGTAACACCTTCCAGAGACGTCATCTTCGGCATGTTCCAAAAAGTTTTGATCCGTCTGTATTCCGAATTTTACAAATTGGTTTTATACAAAGTTCTTTCATTGTCAAGACATTTCTTTGATTAACAATGATATTGACAAAATTAGCCTTAGACGCCTACCTACCATTTTTATATTCCGACCCTGACTCTTAACATTTTCTTTAAAACCAACATAATAATAATAATAATAATAATAATAGTGGCGGCACTACAGTCCGAGGTGGGCCTGGGCCTAGCTTCTCAGCAACCACTCGCGTTGTGCGTGCTATTGTTCTCTTACGAGTGGAGGGGACCTACAGTTTAATGCCGACTCCGAACGGCGAGATTGAGAAGCTTTTCTAGACGGTTATATTCTTTTAGTATTGGCAGTGACTCGAAAGAAGTGGAGCCGTGAAAAATGTTAGGTGTTATTTTCTGGAATCGAACCGAGAACATCGAGTGTATGAGTCGACGCACCTACCTACTACGGCGCCACCAACACCTTCTGTCATATTCATCAAGACCGACATTTCTACGGTCAACATGATGTTACTTACAGTCTCTACAGGGGAAGACATTTCCTAATTACAAGATCACCAGATAGGATAGGTTAGGTTGAAGTGGCTGACTGCAGATATCAGTCACACTTAGGCCAATTTAGGCCCATTGTGATACCACGTGGATCTGATGTCACCTATCCAAAAAAAAACATTTGGTGCTTTCTACGAAGCTCTTTAGTTGATGAATGCCGACGTTATGCAATTCGATCAAGTCGTTGAAGAAGTAGTATCCAAGGTGTTTCTTCCTGCTCGAGGAGAGAGCGCTACAAGTGCAGACGAGATGCGTTACGCTTTTCTCTTCTTCTTCGTCTCTGCAACTTCTGAAGAAATCATTGTGGGGGAGTCCCATTCTTGAGGCGTGAGTGCCAATGGCACAGTGTCCTGTGATAACGCAAATGAGAGTCCTTAGGGATGACCGGTTCATTCTAAGAAGATAGAGGGAACGTTTTAGATCAAGTTTAGGACAAATTTACTTTGTGATAAGGCACGTAGTGCCATCTGACCATCCTAAGTTGGTGTTTTTAATAGTATGATTCTTTAAAAGAAGCGAATGGCATTGGCGAAAGATCTCCACTAAGGAGGTTTGTGGAGACCGTTCCGCTCCTGGCGAGATCATCGGCTTCACAATTCCCCGGAATGTTACTGTGTCCCGGCACCCACATGAGGTGAATATTAAAATGCTCAGCCATCTCGTTAAGAGATAGGCGGCAATTTAGGGAGGTCTTAGAGAGGAAAGTGAACGAGCCCAGGGATTTGATTGCTGCCTGGCTGGCTGAACAGATGGTGATGTCCTTCTTGGATATCACGATATTCTTCAGCCAGGACAGGGCTTTTTTTATTGTCATCGTCTCAGCCTGGAATACGCTATAATTTTCTGGAAGGTGAAAGGATATACTAAAATTGAGATCCTTGGAGTAGACACCTAATCTCCAATGTGGAGAAAGACCTAAAAATAAGTGACCACGAAGGCATAGAAATTACAATACCAATGCGTATAAAAGTGAATAAGAAAAGAGAGTTGATAGAAACTGTAAAGTATAACAAGCGAAAATTTAATTTTAATATTATTAGTGTAAGTGATGTAAATGTACAGGCATAAAACCTGTGCCGAGATGCCTAGTGCATAGATAAAGCAGTAAGCATAATAAAGTGTAAGAAATACATAAGTTTTAAAGGGGGTGGTTTAACAACGAACTTAAAACTCTAAAAAATTAAAAAATATATGCATATAGACTAGCAGTATGGTCAAATTCTAAAAATGATTGGGAAAGTTATAGAATAGCTAGGTTAGGTTAGGTTAGGTTAGGTTTTGGAAAGAGAGTGTGATGGTTAAGGCATCACTTCCACTCGGAGGCCATGGGGCCCATTGTGAATCCCTTCAATTGCGGAGTATGCAATCTAATGACCCATCCTGTCACGCAATGGCTGAAACCCCTCGTGCTCTTTATGAATTTTAGCATATCCGATATGTCCGCATTGGCTAAGTCCGCAGTCTCTGTGAAGAATCTCTGGCCCAGCGAAGCCAGGCGCCGATTCTGGAGAGCTGGGCAGTGGCAAACCAGATGTTGGGTCGTCTCGGTCTCTTCCTCGTCACCGCAGCTCCTGCAGAGATCGCTGGACTCCGCATTCCATTTCCGGAGCATTGTTCCGATGGGGCAGTGTCCTGTGATCACTCCGACGAGCATACGGATCGAGTTTCTGTGCAATGCCAAAAGCTTATTTGTTTTGCCGTAATATAGAATAGCTAGGAATAACTTCAAGTGATGTTCTCCCAATTATTGGTCCAAAATTGTGTCATATTATAAATAATTCATTGACATGTGGTATGTTCCCCCAAGTATGGAAAGAATCAAGGGTTATACCGATAGAAAAGATAAAGAACGCGACCAAACCAGCTGACTATCGTCCAATAAATATGTTACAAAATGAAGCAAACATTTTAGAAAAAGTTGTACAACTGCAGTTCCAGAATTATTTGGAATTAATTAATTTAATTTAATTTAATTAATTTAATTATTGATGACTGGAAGACGGCAGTCCAAAATAAAATGAAAATTGTTGCGGTATTTATTGACCTAAGGCGAGCCTTTGAGACAATTGACAGATGAATCTTGTTAGATAAACTTGAAAAATATGGAGTCGAAGGAACGGAGCTGAGATGGTTTAAATCATATTTAGAAGGACGAACTCAAAAAACCAAAGTGGGTAGTGCAATATCCGGTGCAATAGATGTGTCACTAGGTGTACCTCAAGGATCAGTCCTGGGAGCATTATTGTTTATATTGTATGTCAACGAAATGCCAAACGTTGTAAATGTGTTGACTCTGCAGTTATTCGCCGATGATGGTCTCCTTATTGTTTCTTGTAGAGATATTAAAGAATTTGTTAATAAAATTAACCGAAACCTAAAGAAGCTTAGTCAATGGTTTCTAATGAATAAATTTAGTTTAAATATTCAATAGTAAAACCAAATGTATGTTTATAAATGGTCAAACAGATATGAATGTTGTTATTGGAAATGAATACGAAACCTCTCTGTAGTTAGCACGTGGTTCCTGCACCTCAACATACATAAAGGAGCCTGGCGGTTCCCTGATCAATCAACCGTCAACCTGATTGACCACATTGACGTTGCGATCGACGTCAAACACTCCTGCAGTATTATCGAACTTTCCAAGGAGTCAACATAGACTTGGAAAATTTCCTGGCTCAGTTGTAAATACACATCGTGAATTTTGTCTTGAGGTCGATTGTCATCATGGCTTCAGTGTGGAAGCAATTCATCGTGAAAAAGATTGAGCGTGAGCACACTCTTTTGGATCTAGAGGCACCAACCAAACAAAAATTGGTACGAAGTCATGAAACACTGCCGCCGTAGTGGCCAGTATTGAAGAAGATTCAAAAATGTCGATTTGGCGCTGAAAAACTGTAGTGGGCATCGTCAAAAATTCAACCCGGCTTATTTTGCGGTTGGATTTCGAACCATATCCGTACTCAGCGCTGACGCAAGAATTGAAGCCGGTCGACCATACACAACGCCGTCATTTCTCCACAAATGTTCGACCAAACATACAGTGGCCCCCACGACTAATCGGACACAGAAAAGAAAAAAAGTTTGACATATGATTTCGGGGCATTGAAAAAACAAGTTTACAACATATTTCAGGTCTAATTTTGCCCATTCTTCTTGAAGACCAGTCTTTCCATTTTTGACGGGAAAAGCAAATTACAGCGTCGTCGTTACAGTGTCCGATTATACGTGAGAGATTGCATTGTTAAGTTGTTTTGGTTTTGCTCAAATTGTCTTCGATTTTTTAATTAAAAATAAGGTTTTGTTAACAAAAAATGAATGAACGTTCGAAGTTGTGAATGAGAAATTTGGCAACAAGGTTATCTCATGGTGAGCGTTAATAAATTGACCGCTGAGATCATGCGACTTGACAGCACACGGTTATTTTCTCTGGGGAGACGATAACAAGCCAACACTTTAGACGAGCCCGAGGCCAACATTCGAAACGCTATTGCCACAATAACATTTTGGACCCAGCCATCAATATTGGACCGACCGCTTGAAGCACTGCCTGCGAAGCCGAAGTTGAGGCGGCCATCTGAATAATGTGCTATCCCATACATAATGGCTTCAAAATAAAGCCAGATAATTTTTTTTATCCCATGTTTTTATTTAAATTTCTTTCCTATCGCCCTTATCTGGTGATACAGTGACTTCTTGCAGATTATAAGCGTTACCGCTGGCACTAAAAAAAAAACTGCTCATCCGCCACAGTATCCATTTTAGAGACCCTACCTTACCTTTGAAGAGTCCTTTTAGACCTGGGGTCCCAAATATCTTGGAGTAGCTCTAAAGGAAGTAGCAAGACGCAATTCACACCTTTATTATTATTATTATACGTCTTTCGGAAGAATGTCTGCGTACGTGGGGACTATAGTAGACCATCCTGTGTCACAATTATCAGAAGGATATTAAAAATTGAGCAATCTTCTAAGCAACTCATTTTATTCTATTCTCATTTATAACCTTACTATTGTTTATCACCAAACTTGAGCTCTCATTCAACGAAAGCTGATAGCTATTCTCCCTAATTTGCATCTCTCTGGTAAATGAAACGTTTTTTACCACACAGAACCCCGAAAAAGGTTAAGCACACTTCCAATCACAGCTACCACCGAAAAGAAAGGTTGCTTGTCTCCTCAAGGTTCTCCAGATATAACTTCTCGTCAAACAGGTGTCCAATATTATGCCAAAACGTCTTCTTCTCACGCCAGTTAACCACTGGCTGGTTTCGTCCACCGAGCACCCCAAAACCCATCTAGAATGATGAATGCCGAATGAATCGAGTCGTAAAACTCAACCGTATCCATGAATTGAATTGGCCCCCTGCTACGTCACTCCCCAGTGGCAAGCGGCATCCTGTTTATGAAGCCATCAGCCGAATTTCATCACAGCAGCCCAATTGAAAGGCATCACATCCATCTGTCCACACACACGTTGCCAGACAACATCTATTCTTGCGAAAAATATCTCAAAACACCATGAGATTGCGGAAAATTCCCGTTGCGCCGGTATAACTATGTGTACGCCCACCGGCGCGCGGCGGAACAACAGCTCCCCAACGGAATACCTGTTGACTGAGCTCTCCAGGGCTTATCTGCACGCGTGACTAGATGATTTTTTTTCACTCTCTATCTTGAAACACGCCACGCCGTCTCCAAATTTAGACTAATCCCCTGCGATAGAGCGGAGATACACGACAAGCGAATCTGGAGCACACTCAAGTGGGGAGTGAAATACTCCCGTTCATCCGTGAGATTTATTTAAATCCGCACCCGCAGGTGTCACCAGACCGGATTTTGGTTCCAGCGATGTTCGATCGATCGCCGGTGAGTCAACGCTTTGCACGTTTTGTGATGAGACGAGCGTGGCGTCGAGTGGTCTTAGAGCGTCTCGGAGCTCGGTGTGAACCGAAAACCAGATCTTCGATGGCTGGGCTGGGTTTTGCGATTAAACTTTCGATAAAAGTTTCTCCTCAGCGCAGGATCGTAAAAAACGCAGCCGCGGCAAATTGAGGCGCATCGGTGGAGAATAGTCGGGGATTTTTCGGTGCTGGTCAGGTGACCAGCGGGCTTGTTTACTACTCGTTAACGATGACATTTACGAGGTACTCGCGTTGATTGTGACTTGTTTGCGGTTTAGGATGTCGGTCCATTTGCGGGAGGTGATTGCAGCGTTTATGACTTAATAGCTCGCATTTGCCGCTTTTTTTTGCGATTTATTTATTTTGTTAGTTGCTTAGAGGATGGCAGGTACTTGCTGTAGGTCAGTGCTGGCTGAAATTAATCTCTTCCATTGTTAGCCGGCGGGTCAAGAGCTCTAGAGAAGGTCTGATTTTGTTTTCGTTGACCTCGATCGTCATGGGATGATGAGCTCATTGAGCGAGGTACGGGAAACCCTCAAGAAATGGAATACTTTCCCGCCTGAGGGAGTGATTCCCCGTCCGATGTGGTGAGTGCGTGTTTGGTTTCACTGCTCTGATTTGGAAGTAGTTCCAAGATCCTGAGGCATTTGCGTGGCCAAGAAAAATGCGTCATTAATTGCTGCATTTTATCAGCAATTTTCTCTTTAGTGAACTGGATAATTTCATGAGGTTCGCTTAAAGAACAAAGAGAAAAAGAAACACGACTGGATGGCGCAGTTGGTTAAGTGCCTGCCCCAAGTTCGAGGGATCCCAGGTTCGATTCCGAAATCGGTCCAGTCACCATTTGCCGTTGGGATCAAATTAACGTCACTGGAGTAGGTTGTAGGTCTGAGTGCTCCAGTAGTGCTTTTAAAATCCTCCAAAAAAAAAAAAAAAAAGGAGAAGAAGAAGGAACCAAACGCAAAGAGGGATGCCCTCAAAACAGAGGCTCATTTACGGTATATTTGGTATCCAGATTAATAGCATCGCATGGATATAGGTCTGTTTTCAGGGCAACGCTGTTGATTGCTTTCAGTCTGGCGAAATGCCGGACGACCATGCTCAACGAAATAATGACAACAATTTGATTCAGGTTCCTAAGCAGACCACGTGCAGCCAATGAACTTGCAGAGGCCCTAGAATGCTACAAGGCAAAAAGAGAATGAAAATCTGCGACATCTACTACGATGATTGCAACAGAGAACGAAGGCAGCACAAGTCGCAGGTGGTCAGGTGCGGACTCTTAGGGTAAAGTCTATGGACGATCCTTATTGAGAAACCGTTTCAAGAAGACATACTGCCTCCACGGGGCGGCCACCGGGCAACGAATGCTGCAGCGAGACTATAGGTCTGGTATCTCAGGCTCGCACAATGAACAAATTGTTCTTGGCGCCAACCTGCGATGCACGACCTTAATTTCTCAACTGTATACATCCGGCCAAAGTATGCGACGGGAGGAGTAAACCTCCAGGTATCAGGGCCAGTAGACGTCTTTACGGTAGGACTTGGGGTCTCTCTCCCAAAATTATTCATTGGTTGTACACAATGATGGCGAGACCCATTATCACATATGCGGCCATCGTATGGTGGCCAAAAACCCTTCAACAGTCATCGGCAAACAAACTGCAAAAACTGCAAAGGGTTGCCTTTCTTGGCATAACAGGTGCCATGCGCACCTGCCCCACAGCAGCTCTCGAAGCTATTATTGGGCTGACACCTTTACCCATCTTCGTTAGGAAGATAGCTGCCACTTATGCCATTAAACTGCAGCTATGTAGAATATCAGTTTAAGCCAGGAGACCTAGTGGGTCACCTTAGGATACTCAACTCACTCCCTAATAGAGACATGTTTTGTACAATGCCGGACACTATGGTCAGGCAGAACTGTTTCGGCAGGTTATTTGAAGTTGAAATATTGGACCGGGTAGACACTAGACTCCAGAAGTCTAGTTTGGTACACAGATGGATCGAAAATGGATTCTGGAGTCGGAGCTGGTGTCTGTGGACCCAACACTGGGATCTCTGTACCGATGGGGTCTAGTCCCACTGTGTTCCAAGCCGAAATCCATGCCATTGAGACCTGCGCGAGACATAATCTTGGTAAAGGTGTCAAGGGCGCAATTATACAAATCTTTTCAGATAGCCAGGCAGCACTTAAGGCCTTATCGTCCAGTCAAATAGACTCCAAAGCCGTCAAATGTTGCCACGATGCTCTGCAATCCCTAGCCAAACACAACAAAGTGAAACTTGGCTGGGTCCCTGGACACAAAGGGATTGCAGGTAACGAATCAGCAGATGAACTCGCTAGAGCGGGTTCAAGTACTGCGTTCATAGGCCCTGAACCATACTGCAGTGTCAATTGGTCGACGGCTGCAGCGCTGATTAATGAATGGGAAAACAAACTTCGCCTAGATCATTGGACCAATGGGTCAGGTCTCAGGCAATCCAAAAGATTAATCAGACCCTATTCCTACAAGGAAATCCTTAGCTTAGGAGAGCATAAGAAAGCTAACGGGCTTTCTTACTGGTCACTGCGGCTTGTATTACCACCTTAACAAAATGAACTTGTGTCAAAACACGGAATGTAGGTTCTGTCTTGAAGAAGACGAAACATCCCAGTACATTTTATGTGAATGTCCGGCACTACATTGGTTAAGGAAACGTATTCTCCACAGGGAAATACTGACTTCAGTGGAATTGAAAAACTTCACTACAAAAGATATACTATCTTTCATAAGGAAAGTGGTAAATCTTTTGGATTAACTCCAACCCGTCGATACAATAGATCTTTTTAGGTCGCAGTGTCGCTGCCTTTACGGCAGGGTTGTACAAGAGGAAAAAAAAAAAAAAAAAAAAAAAGTCGCACATGAAAGAGGCCAAATCTGTCTACAGATTATGTGCACTGAGAGTTAGCAGTGCATTTCGGACGGTATCCCACGACGCGATATTGATACTATCCTCCATGGTACCCATCGATATCCTAGCTCTAGAAGCTAAAAGACTTTACGACAATCGCGTTCAAATCGGGCCCACTGTGAACCACGTGAAGAAAATAGAAAAAAGTCGCAGTATAGAAATGTGGCAACAACGATGGAACATGTCCCAAAAAGAGGAGATGGACGTACCGACTATTCCCAAGGGTTGAAAATTGGGTAAATCGAAAACACGGCAAGGTTAATTATTATCTTACACAGTTCTTGACTGGTCATGGTGGCTTCCGTGAATACCTATTCAAGTGGAACCTTGATTCAACCCCTTTCTGTTCTCGATGCCTACACGCGAAAGAAAATGTGGGGCATGTTTTCTTTGAGTACGAAAGAGATATTTTGCATGAAAAATTTGGTGAACAGCCGACACCAGATAACATAGTTATGTTATATGTTAAAATGCGAAGATTATTGGGCTGAAGTAAACGAGGCAGCAGTACGAATAATGTGCGATCTTAGGAACGTAGAACGACAGCGGAACGCGAATTCGCTTAACACCTAGTGACGAAACAAATAGCTCGAACCCGTCCTTCGTGAAGTAATACTTAGCGGTAGTTCCGCGAGGGAGTAAACAACGGAAAGATTGATTGGGGGTGATTTTAGCCGGTAAGAATCCGGCACAACCAAAAGGCGTCGGACCATTGGTGCCTATGCAAGGTTTTCACATCCCCTAGCAAAAAAAAAAAAGGCCGCATAAGATAGCGTGCATAAAGCTATACAGCGCCACGTCCAGTTTTGACATTCCTGCCAAACTCGTCCGACTGAGGAGGAGAGCTCTTGTTGCTTCATCAAGATGGGCAATGAACTCACCGGTTCAAAAAGGGTTTTAGACAAGGCGACGTGCTGTCATGTGATTTCTTTAACATCGTTCTTGAAAAAATTGTTTAAAACTCACTGACCATGTTACGGCAGGCTGCAACATGCAGCAGTTTATCTGTAGGGAAAAAGAAAAATATTAGTTGAAATATACATAGATATATGTAACTCACCATGTAAATATGCACACTTCCCAAGTCCCACGAAGATGTCCATCCGTCCAGTTTTCATTGTCCTATAAAATCCAATTTGTGTAGTTTTTATATATAATATGATTTATTTAATGTCTACTTACCTCGTGTTAAGTTTAATTAATATAATAAATGTAATGCAGATCAAAACAAAGTTTGTTTGGATCTGCATTTGATCTTAATTTGATCTGTCATAATGACAAAGACGCATGTATATTAGAACGTAACAAGGACGGACATATATTATAACTTATGTAATGACAAGGACAGACATATGTATACTGGAGAATTCAGCACATAATTAGCCACATAATGGAAGTGTTCACACGATGCATTTTACAGTGTGAACATGGAAAATAGCAAATCAGTGGCTTGGAAGAAAAGCATTTAGACAAGAAAAGGAAAAAAGGCGATTCTTGGTAAGAACGGAAAAGCGATCGGCAGTGTTTTGTAAGAGTGAAAAATACTAAACATTTTCTGGCGGAATCAATTCCATTAATTGAAAGGCGAATAAAAGATACATTAAATGTGAAAAGTGCGTGTGTGATGTTTATTTAAACAAACAATGAAAAGTTAGCCAAATTAAGCTAACATAAGCAATTACATACGTATATATATATATATATACATAATTAGACCAAAAGTAATTCTCAACATAAAAGAAGAAAATTTATAAAACGCGTAAACATCCACAACAAACATTTTACGCATATATACAAGTAACAAACAAAAAATATAATAAAAAAAAAATAAAGATCACAAGTGTATTCGCACCAAGTGCTAGATTCGCCACCAGGACTCGAAACAAACCACATACATATGTTACACTAGTGCCGGTTTCACACTACGCGTTTCTTCGTACGGAACAAAGACGGTACCTGACAACAAAACTGATAACTTTCATCCCAAGGAAGCCGAAGTGGGAACAAATTTTGTGCCGAACTCGAAGTTCCAGTGTGCCACAAGTGCCAGAAGAGTGCAGTGCCCGGAGTCGGAGTTTTTTTTTTTATTTTTTTGATTAATTAAATTTTGTGAATTTACCTCCTTAAAATTAGATTTATCTTTGGTTTAAATTTTAAGTTTTGAATTACGTTTCACTGTAGTTTTTATATTAGTTTAACATTTTAGATATAAAAAATCGTGTTAGGGCTAAGCTAGGTAGTTTTAAGATATGTTAGGTTTAGTTTAGGTACAGCTTTAAGATAGGTAGGTTAGTTTAGGCGTAGATTAGGTAAGTTAGCTTAGCTCCGCGAACTCCCATCCGGTCTCTTTTGGTGGTAAAGGCATACCCCTTGAACACCTTTCTTTTCCTCTTTCCTGTCTCATCTTTCTCTTCACTTTCCTATCTTTAGTTGTCCGTTCGTGGTCTGTTAGGGTGTTAGGCTTTTATCTCTTTCTATCTTTTCTCCTCTTTCTATTTTCTTTTAGCTAGCTATAGGCACGAGATTTTTTTTTGTTTGCAACTGGTGGTGTACGAGTGGGAGGACAAGAACCGCCCTGTCCGATGAGCTAAGCCGTGCAACCGCAAGCGTGCCGCCGTCCTACTCACCGTCACTGTGGCCCAGCCAACCAAGCTTGTAACAACCAACACAAGAGTCACGATCTTCCAAAAGTTCGTCCAACTGCTGGCATACGGGGTTGACATGGACGTGATTGGTCGAACACCGTATAGCGAGTCGCTTGGTCCAAGACCGACAGCCGCTTCCAGCCACACCCCCTATTCTGGCTAGTGATACAAGTTCTGCTATGCTTACGCATCCAGTCAATACATGCTAAAACATGAACCCTCTCCGATTAGTCACCAACCCAGAGTTCCATAGGAGTTCTATACCCAGTCTCCTTGAGGGTTGCTCGATGCTCAGAGTGTTCCAGTTGGATGTTCGGAGTAAGATGTTAGACTAGGAGAGGCTAAGATATAACAAAGTTAGAAAGAAACATCGATGTTTGCAAATATCGATGTATCGTTTGCATCCCTAGGCACAACGTCAACGACTTAGCCAGAACGTCACCAGGCAGCTATAACTTCGAGGTAGGAAAGGACTTCATCCACCTCGGCTCCGCGGTAAACAACATCAGTATCGCGATCAAGCGTACTTTAACTCTTGCCAACTGCTGTTTTTTTTTGGGCTCAAAAGCCAATTTAGTAATAGAAGCTTTCTTTGGAAGAACAAGCTGTTGTATAAGTGCACGATCGTAACAGTCTTGCGCAGATCTAAGAACAATTTCCAGAGCAGATGAAGAAGCTCTTGGTCTTTTCGAAAGAAAAGTTCTACGTGTGATCTATGGTCCTGTTTGCGTTGACGGCATTTGGAGAAGAAGATTAAACCACGAACTGTGTGGGTAGTACGGCGACATGAGTCTAGCCAGGTGTCTACAAGTCCAACGCCTGAGTTGGCTAGCCCATGTAGAGCGCATAGATAACTTGTCTCTGACCCGGGGAAATCTCCGACCCTCACCCTGTGGGACAACGTAACAGAGGATATTTACGTTTAAGGTGGCGCACCCAAGTGGAGATTGAGCTAAGCCAACGTGGCATGCGCATTTGGCGACAGCTTGTCTTGTTGGTTAAGCTCGAGGTTTGCACCAGACCGCAGCGCCACAACAAGAAAGAAAAGAAGAATTTGGTCATAAACTGAACCGAGTAAGTTTCATTTAATGACCAAAAGTTGTTGATCCCAATTCGTAAGGTTTACTACTCGGCCTCATTTCAAACTCTTCTAATGCACATTTCTTCAATTTCCATCAGAGATGAATAGCCTTCCCTCTCGGTCTGTTCCTACCATTGCATCGTTACTTACAGTCCCTGGCCATATTATTAGACGCACTTTAGATTTTATGCGAAAATGCGACTGAAAGAAGTCTGTGCTTCTTTACGCTCTGTTACCATACTTTGACATTATGCATGTGTTATGGAACATATCAAATTAAAAACATAACGAAAATAAAACCACAAACCGAATTTCTCAACTCATCTCATCTTCAGTGACCCGCATGTTCCACTAAAGGGGTCGCGAGGGCAACGCAAGCCAATCGATCTTCCGCCACCGACTCTAACTCATCAGGAGCTATGCCCAAGCGCTTGGACTCGCTTGGTCCAACCATTTCGCCCTGGGTCTGCCAAGCGGTCGCCTACCTGGTGGAATCGCATTCAAGGCACGCCTCGGAGATCGTGATGATGGGGATATTCGTGCCGCATGACCAACCATCAAGGTACAGTTCTTTCCGTTCGCAGAAGCAGCTGCCCAACTCGGCAGCGATCTAAAAATTAAAAATATTGCGTATAATCTAATAATTATAAAAATTCTACGGTGCGTCTAATAATATGGCCAGGGACTGTAAATATACTTCTCACATAGCAATGAAGATGAGCACTCCGGCCAGTCATTCTGCAAACAACGGGGCGCGACTTTTTACTTATCACGCTTCTGAGCATAACTGCGTTAAAGTTCTAGCCGGACCGATGTTCGAAACAGGACAGCACCACAAAATCTCTTCCTTGTATTCTCCGTTTTGCATAACAGTGTGTTTCCCACAAAAGTGATGTCAATGACTGGCCCCCATCGAGATTTCATCTCAAGATCTTATCCGTTTCATTGAAACATCAACAAAACAAACAATAAACTCCAGCAGCTATATCGATAAATTAATGGATATTTAATAGCGACCAAAACTGGGTAAACTACACAGAATCCATAATCGTTAACGATCCCAACTATTCCCAGGGTTTCCCATGTGCTTTGGCAAGCCATTCAATTATCTCTGGATGTAGGCCAATAACAAGTCATGACTGGCAGCAAAACAATTGGGCCACACATTTGTTTCATTGTGCGAAGCACAAAAAATCCAAACACTACCGGTTGCCAGTTCTGTGCCGAAAAAAAACACACCCGGTCCGAAATACACTAGCAGTCTTGGACGATCGAACGAATGAGGAATGTATTGTTGGTCCAGTCATCGATTTTCAATCAATCATCGCACAGAAGGCAGATGCCAATTTGTTAAAAAATCTCGGCATTCGGAGAATTCTTCGCGTGAGATTTCACTTCCCAATCTTAATTTCTCTCAGGCATAGATAGATGAATGGGCGGTTAATAATTTTCTGTTTTTTTTTTTCACTTTCAGTAGAACGGGGGAGTTTTAAAAATAAGTGATGATCTGAAGGAGATACGTTCGAAATTTCAATTTATTTGATATCTTGAATGAACATGTTAATTAAGTGCGAAGGAGGAGCAGAAGATTATCAAAAATCTTCTTCTTCTTCTTCTTCTTAGGGCGCTACAGTCCGAGGTGGACCTGGGCTTCACTCAACATGCCTCTCCAGCCAGCACGATCTTTTGCTAGCTGTCTTCAGTTTCGCACACCAAGCCGGCCGAGGTACCCCTCGACTTGGCGCGCACAAGTACACCTTGTACGTGGACGTCCTCTGTTACGTTGTCCCACAGGCTCAGAGTCGAAGACTCTTCAAGCCGGAGCTAAGTTGTCCATACGCTCTACATGGCCTAGCCATCTTAGGCGTTGGATCCGTAGACGCCTGGCCAGACTCATGTCGCTGTACAGCCCATACAGTTCGCGGTTGAACCTTCTCCTCCAAATGCCCTCAACGCAAACAGGACCAAAGATCGCGCTCAGAACTTTTCTCTCGAAAAGACCAAGAGACTGTTCATCCGCTTGGGATATTGTCCATGCCTCTGCGCTGGACTGGGATGATCAAGGTCTTGTATAGTCAGCTTGGTCTTCCGAGAAAGGGCGCTACTACTCAATTACACTTTGAGTCCAAAAAAAACAGCAGTTAGAAAGATTCTGCGTTTGATCATGGTACTGATGTTGTTTGTACTGTTTACCGCGGAGCCAAGGTAGACGAAGTCCTTAACTGCCTCAAAGTTATAGCTGCCTATGGTACGTTCTGGCCAAGTCGTTGCTGTTGTGCGTCCTCTCTCGATGACAGCATATACTTTGTTTTGCCCTCGTTAACTGCCAGACCCATTTTACCCGCTTCCGTTTCAATGCCAGCAAACGCATGATTGACGGCACGCTGTGTTCACCAATCATGTCAATGTCATCCGCGTAAGTTAACAGTTGAACGGACTTTTAGAAGATCGTGCCTCTTGTGTTGGCCAGTGAGTTTTGTACAATCTTCTCAAGAACAATGTTAAAGAAGTCACAAATTTGATAATGATTTCTTTAATATTGTGGGCGCCGTGGCGTAGTGAGTAGGTGCGTCGACTCCTATGCTCGAGGTCGTCGGTTCGAATCTCGAAAAAAACCATCAAACATTTTTTCACGGCTCCACCTCTTTCCAGTCACTGACAATGCTCAAAGAGTATAACTGTCTAGAAAAAGCTTCTCAATTCCGCCGTTCGGAGTCAGCATTAAACTGTAGGTCCCCTCCACTCGTGAGAGAATAATAGCACGCACAACACGAGTGGTTGCTGAGAAGCTAGGCCCAGGTCCACCTCGGACTGTAGCGCCGCCATTATTATTATTATTTCCAAAGTGAGTGCTGTGTAGCCCAAACAGTGCGTTTTTTGAAAAGAAGTTTTGGCTGCGACTGCTGTACACAAGTTTGTGCAAAAAGTTCGTCAGACTGGTATGCTAGTGGACAACACTCCATGGTCCCCGTCGTCGTACGGTACGCGCAGATGAGAATGAGGCTGCTGCTACTGTGGCCGCGATTTGACCCGTTTGGACTTTTTTTGTTGGGAACCGTAAAGGATCGATGTTATGCCAAGAATCCGGAAACTATTCAAGTACTTAAGGCCAATATCATCCAAGCAATCCGTGAGCTACAGCCTGAATCCATAAACAAGTGGGGTAACAGAATGCGCTACTGCGAAGCCAGCCGAGGCAGCCACTTGAACGTTGTATTTCATAATTAATGGGAATGTTACATAATACATTTGCTGTAGAAGAAGGGTGGACTTGAGCATCCACCCGGATTGTAGCACCACAATATTATAACGAGTATTATTACTATCCGTTGAAGGTATTAATGTGACTAATAAATGGTATACTTCAAGCAATTTAAGCCGCTGCGCCTAATATTTTGACATCGAAACTGATCACGTTATGCAGACAAAGCAACAATGGCATTGCTCATGTGACCGTGCACTGGGCACTAGGGTCTACAGGGTCACCTTTCCAACTGAATGGAAGAGTGGAAGTACTCGCAAAAGCGAGTACAGTGTTGGAACAGTGTTTAGCTTCATCCTCTGCAAGTATGGCCTTTAGCTTTTAAAGTAAGGAGTAAAGAATTCTAGCAATGGAAATGCAGATATTCGATGTTTTTAATCTAGAAATTGGTTCAACGAAGCGAGCTCTTTGCATATGTTGAACGGAAGGAGATCTTTGTCAAGGGTCCACCACTTTCACATTATTGTGGGAATCCTAATTAGACACGTTACAATATGTACCTTAGGCGTCCCCCACGGCTACTACTGCAAAATAGACGGGTAATCATTATCTGAAAAGAGCAAAACTGATCCAGACTCCAAATATACTTAGATTATTCAAAAACTTGACGAAAAGATAATCAAGTAAATTATTAAATAATAACTTGTTGAAAAAAGTGCCGACATTGGCGTAGTGGACAAATGCGTCGACTCTTACACTGAACGTCCGTGGTCCGATATTATACATAACAACTTTCATATTCACAGGTTCACCTCTCTCGAGTCACTGATAATTTTCAAAGAGTATAACTGTTTAGAAAAACCTTTATCTCGACGTTCGGAACCCGACCCGCATGGAACCACAATGGGTTTACGTTGGCCTATCTGAAACTGTAAGACTGTTAGACCAATGTATATGAAACTGTAAGAATATAAAATATGGCAAAAAGTTATTGATTATCCTTGTCAGCAATTTACGCCTAGCAATCCTTATTACAGCAGGTGCAATGGGCGACTATTGAGAACTGGCAAATTTAACTCTACCTCTAATATTGGTCTATTCTATTTCAAAGCTTAACTGATCCAGTCACTTCTCACTCACACTTATCTTTCTCCCTGACTATCGCATCGATTAATGATGTTTTCCTTTCTATTACCTAACCGTTGTTATAGTATCGATACAGGTTATTTTCAGTACGAACTACCTAGTCATTGTGTGCACCGACTCCATTTTTGACAATAAAACAACGCATTTCTATTGAGCAGCATAATTTGACTCCATACCATTTCAAAATTCGCCAATCACGTAGAAAATATAATAATGCTAAATTAGTGAAATTGAGTTTTTTGCACGAACACCGTGCACATAATATAGGCAATAATAGACAAATCAAAATTTTTAACACGTCTCTGAACGAAAAGCTGATGCGAATTCATGGATTTTGTCAATTAGGTTAATCACAAATTGGGTTGTGCTGCGCTGAATCCGCCCGAGGAATCGCAACAACGACTTAATGGCAAAATTTCTCGGAAGAAACTATTTGGAATCGTTGTCGCCATCGTTGGAAAACACTTTTGTGAAAGCTTCACATTTTTGGGACTTTTGGGATTTTGCAGATGAGTCAAAGTTTTACAGTTCTTGCTCCGCCGAAACGAAACATGTCTAGCGGAAGTCTATGCCTGCAGAGCTAAAAACCTCAAGCTAAAGGTAAAGTTTTACAGCGTCAGGGTCTTCATTTGGACGTGTATGTCTACATCTGACTTGGATAACATGGAGTACATTCAGAGTATAACGAACAAAATATGTATTTCCATAAAAAAATAAATGCTTCAATTTGCTGCGAGCCATAAGTCGGTAATTGACGCCATTCTCCTCACCCACACCGTAGGAGTTAGCGTCACACACAATTCCGAAGAGTTTATTTTCTTTTCTTGAGCGCAATGTATAGTTATGGACAAAACAATAGGACCACCGAATATCGTTTTAAATTGTAATAAAAAACTTCAAATATTTCGTTTGAAGGTAAACAAAAGTAATTCATAAAATTTGAAAAAAAAAATTCCGATATAAAAAAAATAATTTTTTCTTCAAAAAACGTGTATTAAAAGGGGACAAAACAATAAGACCACTATACAAAATCTTGGAAATTCATAATTAATATGTGATTTTCTTTAAATATTTTTAGTATTTAGTGGAATACCCTTTATTTTTGATCACTGCACGTACTCTTCTCCGCATGGACTCGACCAGTGTGCGGCAAATGCTCGTCAGTATGGCGTACCAAGCTGTTTGGATTCTGCTCCACAACTCTTCATTTATTCCTAGGCTTTTCGGCACCAAGAGAGTTTTTCACGATTTCCCATAAATTTTCCAGGAGATTCAGGCCTGGAGATTGGGAGGGCCAGATCACAGGATCGACATTATGACCTCCCAGCCACGTTTTTACTTTGCCCGCCGTATGTTTCGGGTCGTTATCGTGCATAAACTGCCACTTTAGTGGCATCTCCCACTCACCATACGGGAGCATGACTTATTCCAATATTTTGGTGTACAAATGCTGGTCCATGGTGCCTTTTATATCAAAATGGTGGACCTACACCATACCACGAAAAACATCCCCAAACCATAATATTTCCGCCTCCATGTTTGGCGCTTTTGCTGGTGTAATGGGGCTGCTGCATTTTTTGGACGACTGACCCACCTCTTACCATCTGATCCCACCAAATTTATCCTGGATTCAGACCAAAGAATATTTCGCCACTTTTTTTCGATTTCTGGATCTATCCATTCCAGATGTTGTTGTGCAAATTGGATACGATTCTTTCTATGTCTTTTGGTAAGAAGTGGTACCTCCCTGGGGCTTCTTCCGAAGAGATGTTGTTCTTCTAGCCTCCTTCGCACTGTTCTAGAACAGACTGACAAGTCCAGTTCACGTTTAATATCTGCAGCTGACTTAAAGGGGTATTTTTTTGCATATGCGTTTTATTTGGGCGTCATCTTTTAGTTTTTCTTGGTCGCCCTGTTGGCATGTGGGATTTTGGAGGCTGTAAGGCATTAAAAACAAATGTCTTCGATCTTCCAATGAGTCTGGACATGAATTTCATTCCTGAGTGAGTTTTCGGATCAAATCCTTTTCGGTTGCGGAGCAGTGCACGCCGTGGCCCATTTTACAGTCAAAAAACAAGAAACAAGTAACCTGGTCTTATTGTTTTGTCCCATATTTATACACGTTTTTGAAGAAAAAAATATTTTTTTTTATATCGGATTTTTTTTTCAAATTTTATGCATTACTCTTATAAAAAAATTTCAAAAGTTACAAAATATTTGAAGTTTTTTATTACAATTTAAAACGACAGTCGGTGGTCCTTTTGTTTTGTGCATAACTGTATGTATGCAAGTCTCGATACTGTCGTTTTGGCACAAAACTGATTACTGTAGTCAAATATCTGTCAACTACACTGGCTTGGTCGCACACTGCGTGTGTAAGCATCAATACTTCGACCAGGTGTGTCTTCAAACGCCATCACTTGTTGAAGGAGTAAATAAATACCCAAACTTTGGTATTTATGCCAACCCCGTGGATGCACGAACACTTCTCTTTTTCTGCTTCGGCTAGCACTACAGACCGGGGTGGATCCGGGCCTCAGTCAACATGCCTCTCCGTTCAGCACGGTCGTGTGCTAGGTGCTTTTAATTACTTACGTTCAGCTCAGTGAGGACCCTTTCACGTTGTATACGCCACCAGGAGTGTGGTCTTCCTTTACTGCGTTGTCTCTCGGGGTCGCTCTACATGAGTTAGCCATCTCAGATGACAGCCTTGAATTCGTTTGACTAGTTCGCTGTCGCTGTACACCTGGTAAAGTTCGCAGTTCAGTCTCCCTCTCTAAGCACAATCAGTGCATACGGGACCGAAGATAGATTAGGTTAGGTTAGGGATGGTGGCTGAGCCTCACATAGACCGATTTTGGTCCATAGTGTTACCACTTACAGAGCTAACCTAAGTGTTGACCTAATAGCCTTTATTGAGACAGAAGGGCTTTGAAGTTATTGCAAATTTGATGAGCAGATGTGGCTTCACGGAAGCCATATCGCTAAGCGATTTGAAGAAAAGCTGTCCTAATGTTTTTTGTCTAGTTTTGGCCAGAGCAGGGCAAAAAGAAAGGAAGTGTTCCAGTGTTGCACTGATCACTGGATCTTTGCAGTTCCTACACATGTCGGTAGAGACTAGGCCAAGTTTGTCAGCATAGTAGCTCAACAGACAGTGGCATGTAACGATACCAATCAGTGTGCTGCAGTGCACTCTAGGTAACGAGATTAAAAGTTTTGTTTTGCGGATGTCGTAGTCTGGCCAGAAGATTTTAGTTATACGGCAGGTATTGCTCCTGTTCCATATGCTGCTAGCCATTTTATATGACTCGGTATCGATTTCGGCTAAGAACATCCGAATTGGCGTTGCAATGGTTATGCAATGGACCGAAGATGATTCGAAGGAATTTCTCGAAACGACTCCTCTCCTCTCCTCGTCCGCTCTGATTTTTTTTTGTGTCTGGAGCACTCAGACTCAAAAACTGATCCATTGCAACCTTCTTTTGCTGGAATTTCTTGGTCATCCGGATGAAGACCAGCAGGCACTTCTTTGATGAAGAGCCTACCTCATCAGCACCGAATAACTGCCACCTAGTCCGAGCAAAGGCGGGACAATGGCAGTGGAAGTGCTCTGCAGTGTCATCGTCTTCTCCACAGACGGCACAGAGGATTTCATCGTTTAGGCCAAGCACACTTAGGTGTTTGGTTGTTGTCTGCAGTCTTTTGTGTCAAGAGATACCGCAGATTTCTTACAGAGCAAGCTCTTGTTCTGTCCACATCGTGGGGAGTTATGCCACCTCCGGTTGTGCTCTTGAGAAGTCCAACCATCGATGGAAGCCCTAAACAAGGACGTAAGCAGTCCCAGCGTAGGTTCAGGTTCTAATCACGTCATTCTTCGGAATGGCCTGTAGTGGTAGCTTTTTGACGCGTGTGTCGAATTGCCTCTATGTAATGCACCTGTCTTTTCCTATCCCTTCTTATACACGGCTTAAACGCAACTTCTTTCTTTTTTGCCAAGCCAACGACCCTTGGAGGTTCTGAGTCTGAGCTAATGCTTGTACGCCGAAAAAAGTTATTCAGACCTAATATTCAAGCATTCAAGCAATGACTCTACCGCAGAAATAAAATGTCCTGCATAGGAAGGACTTCGACTCTGAGCCTGTGGGACAACGCAACAGAGGACGTCCACGATACAAGGTGGCGCACACAAGTCGAGATGGACCTCGGCCGGCTTGATATGCGAAACTGGAGACAGCTGGCGAAAGATCGTGCTGGCTGGAGAGGCATGTTGAATGAGGCCCAGGTTCACCTCGGACTGTAGCGCCCTAAGAAGAAGAAGAAGCTTAGGAAGGACCACTCTTGCCTATCGCCGTGTCTTTGGGCTTAGAATGCAGTTGAGAAAAAAAAACCTCTCTCGAAGAACCGAGATATTTCTATATACATAAGACCCTTAATAGTTCCACTCCGTCCAGAAGCATGGACACTAACCAGATGAAGATAAATAGGTTTTATCCTAGATAGAAAACTTCTTTGGAAAAAAAGTCGAATCGAAAATTGCCAACTTTTCTGGCAGTGCGAGGGAATTTTCTGCAAGTCTTAAGGTCCATATCCAATAAGATCTACACGGCTATGATAATGCCCCTTCTCTCCTGTCCATCGGTCGTTTCGTGGAATAAGCTTCGCGTAAATACGTAACTTCGACTCTGAGCCTGTGGGACAACGCAACAGAGGACGTCCACGAACAAGGTGGCGCACACAAGTCGAGGGGGACCTCAGCCGGCTTGGTGTGCGAAACTGGAGACAGCTGGCGAAAGATCGTGCTGGCTGGAGAGGCATGTTAAGTGAGGCCCAGGTCCACCTCGGACTGTAGCGCCCTAAGAAGAAGAAGAAGAAATACGTAACTGCTGCTTTCACTAAGATTCAAATAGCGGGCTGTCTCGACGGCATAGGGGCCTTACCTAGTACGCCTGGCTCTGCTCTTGGTGCACTACTAAATCTCCCCCCATCGATATCCATGTCATGGGGTGTACTTTAAAGACCATCTTCCGTTTAAAAAGAAGTGGTCTTTGGTACAACTAGCACTGAAGTTTCGATGACCTTGCGCCCCGCATTTCCTCTGGCTGAAGTCTTATAGATATGCTGTCTGAAGCACGGACACCAGTACTCCGGCTGCGACGAACATACAAAGCTGACTTTCCTTGCACTCAGGATTGCCTCCGGCCAGAATCTGAGCCCGGAAAGTACTGTAGTCGAATCTTCACGCACGGCTCCAAGAGTAATGAAAGATCTGGCGGTAGCGCTTTCGTGGAGGGCGACAACACTAGACTGCGCACCGCGTTAGGTAAATTTGCGTCGGTTTTCCAAGCGAAAACCTATACAATCCTAATGGCCCCGAACTATTTTGTGACGAATAGGTGGAAGGGGCGAAGTATTTGTGTCTGTAGTGACAGCCAAGCTGTGCTTAAGGGCTTTCTCAACCCTTTAACCACTTTTTTTTTATATAATTTGCGTGTGCAAAAGAGATTGTGAATACCCTTAAGTGATTAGGTTCAAGACACAGCGCGGGCCGAAGGTATAGAGGGAGAAAGGGAGAGGAGGTACCTGTGCACATTGGCTTTAAATGTCTGTAGACTATAATGTGTGGGAAATATTAGGCTGGGAAGAGCATTCCATATTCGTGTGGTGCGGCTAAAGAACGAGTCCCAAAACTTTACTGTACGTCCGAAAGCAGGCTTAAGGGTGAACTGATGATTCCTGGCCAGACAAGTCTTGTGGGTGAATTCATGGATGAGAGGAATGCAATTGCCTGGCACACTTGAGCATCGTTTGTGAAAATAGCGATAAAACAGAGACGGGGAAAACACATTACAGCGGTGTTCGAGCGAGTCTATTGACTTCGCGATATTACTGTCTCCTATACGTTTTATCGATCGCTGTTGTATTGTACCTAGTAGGCGCAGAGAATTCTTGGGACCACCAGACCAGATATGTGCGTTATACTCAAGCTTGGGGCGAATGAAGGCCTTATAAATTGAAGCCAAATCAGAGGGGGTGAAGTATTTCTTCCATCGTTTTATGAAACCTAGACATTTCGCAGCATTTTTGGCAACCTCGAATATGTGATCGTTCCTACTAAGTGTTGAGTTGATACACATACCGAGGATGGAAAGTTTTTCGGTTTCTTCGATGCAAGTGCCATTCAGGGACAATGGCTGATTATTTTGGGATCTCTTTAGTGACAACAGACACAGCATTGCGTTTTGGGAGCATTAAATTCCACTCTATTGTTTTTACCCCAATTAAATATCCTGTCAAGGTCGGAATTCAATGTGCTTAACATACGCTGCCGTTCCAATTCTACGGCCGAAGAGCAGCGACGTGAGTCTTGGAACGAATATGAGAAGCTGAGTGTACTGTTATCAGCGAAGGAGTGAATTGGATTAGAAGTAGCAGACAAGAGATCATTTATAAAACTGAAAAAGAGTGTCGGAGGCAAAACTGAGCCCTGGGGAACATCAGCATCAATTTGGTGAGAATCAGACTTGAACCCATCCAAAGCAACTTGAATTGAACGGTTCGAAAGGTAATTCCTAATCCATAGAAGCAGAGAGATTAATCGGTACGCATTTTCGACAAGAGAGCCTGATGCCAGACTCTGTCAAATGCCTTAGGAATTTCAGGATAGTTCAAGAATGCAAGTCTTCTCTAAATTTGATCTCCAGATCTCCAGCACCACGGAATCACAGTAAATGAAATCGCCGATGAACTTGCTAGGCGCGGATCAGATAAGGCATTCTCAGGAAACTTTTGCCATAGACAGATGGATTCAGATCAATCTTGGAAGGAATTATACCATCTGCGGTATAGCAATAATGTTGGACAATCGAGTCGCTTTTATGACACTAGACTCCTACATCATCAAATCCAAGCTTGTATGGGAAATGCTTGCTTGAGTTGAGTAGGAGAAACGGAGTAAAACTCTGAAGGATAACGGGACAGTGGCCATACGGGGGTAGAAGGCAATCAAATTGCCGACTCCCTAGCAAGGAAAAGACCATCAGACCCCTTCTTAGACCCTGAACCATTCTGCGGTGTAGGAGACCATCTCCTCGGAGAAGAATTCAGGGAACTAGAAAGAAGGAACCGGATAGAAACCTGGAATAACGCTCGTGGAATGAACCAGACCAAGAAACTCCTAGGGCAATATAACCGAAAGAGGTTCGAGGCATGCATCAAAATGAGTAAGAATAACCTTCGTATCCTAAAAGGCTTCCTAACGGGGCACTGTAGACTCTGGGAGCATCTATCCCACAAAAGAAAAATATGTCTGGGCAACAACCTACTATCAGAAAGAGAAATGCAATCACTAAAACCATCTCTCGTTCTCATATTCCTGAAGGAAACTGGCTTAGAGAGAATACTCTAGAACAGATTTCTTCACCTATGCGCAATAGGTGAATACCCTCAATACAACTCTAAAAAGAACTATATTTGAGGGGAACTCGTAATTGTGCTAAGGTATTAAAAGGGGGCACAATAGATCTTGAAGGTCGCGATGCACTATACCCTCAACAATAATAATAACTTGCTATCGCGCTTTAGTGTGGCGTAGATAGGTGCGTCGACTCCTACCCTCGATGTTGTCGGTTCGATTCCAGAAAAAGATACCTAACAATTTTTCACGGCTCCACCTCTTTCGAGTCACTGACAATGCTCAAAGAGTATAACTGTCTAGGAAAAGCTTCTCAATCTCGCCGTTCGGAGTCGGCATTAAACTGTAGGTCCCCTACACAGTACCACGCACAACACGAGTGTTTGCTGAGAAGTTAGGCCCAGGTCCACCTCGGATTGTAGCGCCGCCATTATTATATCGCGCTGTAGTGGAACCCGCAAAAAATGTCGACATAAGTTCAAGGTCTCCTTGAATTTCATCTCACTGACCTTAAAATTGGTTACAATTCTCAATAAATTCACACAAGGCGTTGGCACATCTTCATGTCACAAAGTCATTAAATGTCAAGCATTGATCCACCTCCTCTCAAATCACCAAGTCCCCAAGGTTTTTCCTCTTCAATCAAGATCTTCACATGAAATCACTTTCTATTTTCTATTTTCCTTACTCAAGAGCTCTTTCGAATGCAGCATGTCGATCAGTAGGTCTCACCCAGTTCCAGCAGCCCGTCGCCACTAGTCTCCAAACCTATTAATCATCTCTGTCTGACCAACCGGCGCAATTAAATCCCAACATCGTCATCCACTTCAAGACTAATTTCAACTATTTGTTCGAAAACGCACGTCAATGCTAAGAAAACACAGCTCCATAGCTGCACGCCGCCGCCGCGTCGAGGCAAAAGAGAAATCTCACTGCAGCGCGGCCTATCGCTCTACCCGAGGGGTCATTAAAAATTCCGTCTATGAAGTGCCCTTATGCATTCAATGCGAGCGGCCCCATGTGATGATAGTTTATTATTTCAGTCACCTGGTCAATTTGGTTGCCAAATTCTTTGGCCGTCCTCCGACCAGTGCCACTGAAAGAGCAAAACAAAATAAAAAACCGCTCAGCGCCACCATCGTACTGTCTTACCACGCCTCCGTGTCGTTGACAAAAGTCAAAACTGACAAGGGGGGCTGGCGAAATGACATGTGCGCGCGGAGCAAAACCATAAATCATCGTGCGCTTCGCGTGACGTCGTCGACGAAGAGGTGGTAGCCTCGAAACAAGGTTTCAACAAAACCGTTTGTCTTGCAGTGGGTCTTTTACCCAATTTTTCTGGTGTCTTGTGTTTGTTTTGATTTTCTCTGTTGGATTACTCTTCTTTTGTTCGGAAAAAGAGAGCGCGAGAACGACAATGGAGAAGAAATGAACATTTTCCACAACTGTCAAACGATGACTTGGCGGTGGTTCGTGATTTGGTTGTTACTTCGGTCGAAGTGGATGACAAACATCAAGAAAGATTGTCTGTTAAATGTCAGTTGGTTGTCAGCAGGAAGTGAGTGTAGCCGAAGGTAGGTTGGTAAGTAGGGTGCCTTTGCGACCGGGTCGCGGCTCTCTGAGACCAATAATATGGTCCATTGTGCCCTGGGTGTGGGGGGTGTACCTCGTGAGACTAATATATTTACTGCTGATTAGAACCACCCAGATTGTTGTATATATCTCAGGAGATACTTCAGCTCTATTTGGTTCAGATCCTACAGCTCATCGAAGAAGTTACTGCCTAGTGTTAGCAGTGTCCTTACCCGTAGGGCTGGACAATCGCATAGCAGGTGGCGGACGGACTCTATTTCCTCCTCGTCCCTACAACTTCCACAGTAGTCGATATGGGGGATACCTAACCTTTTGGCATGGGGCTTATCGGAAAATGCCCGGTGAGAAATCCCACGACCGTCCGTATATCCTTGAGACCTCTATTTCTTTCCTTACGAAACTAAACGGCATGTAGACATAAGGCAGTGCTAGAGATTTATCTTACTCTGAGCCCTTCTTTTTTTTTCGAAGGATTTTTGAAATCAGACTCAAAACGGGTTCATTGTAATCCAGTGCAGTTAATTTGATCCCAGCAGCAAATGGTGACTGGACCAGATTTGATTTCACTGGGATTCGAATATGGGACCTAACTTGGGGCAGGCACCTAAACAACTGCGCCATCCAGCCCTCCTTTGCCAACACGTCCGCTCTCTCGTTTCCTTGAACTCCTGTGCGTCCCGGTAGCTAGAGAGAGTCACCTTATTTACATTGGAGATTTCGTTGACGTTCTGTCTGCATAGCTCGACTAGTTTCGAGTTTACAATATCCGACGCTTTAGCTGTCGGAGTATATAGTTATCATCATTTCAGTCAAACTTTTTGCCAAGATGAGATTTCTTTGTGCTGTTATGGGAATTACTCGCTGGGATAGGGTGAGAAACACGACAGTGCGCGAGGAACTGAAGGTTGGACAGTTGCTTCTTCGAACGGAAAGGGCTGTACTTCGATGGCTTGGTCATCACGACTTCCGAGGCGTGCCTTGAATGCGATTCCATCAGGTAGGCGACCGCTTGGCAGACCTAGGATGAGATGATTGGACCAAGTCTAAACACTCGCCTGGATGCGCTTGGGCATAGCTCCTGATGAGTTAGAATTAATGGCGGAGGATCGAATGGCCTGGAGATCCCTCGTGCATGCATTGCCCTCGCGACCCTTTTAGTGGAACATGCGGGTCACTGGAAATAAGATGAGAGATGAGTGCCGCCTCATTTATTGCTACCACTTCTGCTTGGAAAACGCTACATTCGTCGCTTAAGGATCTTACAAAGAGATCGCAAAAGACCCCTGCCCCATTTCCTGCACCCGTTTTCGAGCCACCAGTATATAGGGAGATCTCTTCGCCACCATTCGCTGACAGCTCTTCTCAACTTCTCCTGTCCGGAATTCGGGTAGAAAACTTCCTCGTGGTAGTCAGTGTTGGTGGCAGATAATCTGACGTTTTGTATCTACGAGTATGTGATGCTGTCAATTTTGAGAGGATGGACGCGTGCCCATATGGCTTGTCTTTCCACATCTTGACTTAGATGAATCTCATTGCCGTTATAGCCGCTCTGCTACTATAGAATATGTCAGGAGTGATGCCGAACCTGCGATCGTATAAAATCGGGAGTTAACTGCCAAGCTTCTGCATATTTGTTTGTCAGCTAAGGGAGTAAGCCTTTCGATCTTTCTACAAGATTGTTGCAAACAAGGGTTATAGGGGCTATTAATGATCCGTCGAAATTGATGTAAGATATCCAGTGAGACAAGGCGAGGAAAAAATGAACTGAACAAGTCATCGCCTTCTGCTTTGAAAAGCTCAGCCGCTAGGCTGTCAGCTCCAGCAGCTTTGTTGGACTTTAGTTTAGATATAGCTATCTTCACTTCATTCAGGTCGTAGGGACGGAATTGTTGAACTACATCGTCCTCTTCATTCGAGTTGAATGGTTCAATCTGCATGACAGCGGAATTCGGTTCTTCATCGCCGTTATAAAGTCTGCAGAAGTGGTTCTTCCATATCCTCAGCATCGACTGTGGTTCTACTACGATGTTCCCTTGATCGTCCTTGCAGGCTTCGGTTCGGGCTTTGTAACCCTGACCGGTGAAGTTTTCTCTTTGGGAAAACGTTCTTACCTCATTCCTCTAGTAGTAGCTCTCTATTCTACCGATCGCGCACTTCTCATGCTCCTTCTTTTTCCTCCTGAGAAGTCGGTGTTCGTCTCTCCTTTTCTGCTCGTAGAGCTCGCGAGTAGCTCTTGTCCTTCTTTGCAGTCCCGCTTTGTAAGCCTCTTACTTAGCTGCATTCGCCCTACACTCGTCGTCAAACCAGGGGTTTCGTTGTGGTGTCCGAGTGAAACCCAGTACATCAAAGGCGGCATCTCTGATAGCTTTTTGGCAATGTTGCCACTGGTCTTCAATACTTGGTGTTGGCGGCAAAGGACTTCTTCTAAGATTAAGGGAGACTCGATCGTAAAAGGATTTGACGATCTCCTGCGATTGTAGCTGTCCGACGTCGAACTTCCTCACAGTATTTTCTTGTCTTGGCGGTGTTCCGCGGGATATCCGCAACCTTACCTTGGCCACAACAAGGTAGTGGTCTGAGTCGATGTTGGCACCTCGAAACGTTAGGACATCCATAATACTAGGGGAGTGCCTAGCGTCGATCGCAATATGATCAATCTGGTTGACGGCTGATTGATCAGGAGATCTCCATGTTCCTTTGTGAATATTGAGATGTGGGAACCGTGTACTGGCTACTACAACATTTCGCCCCGCAGCAAAGTCGATCAGCCTAAATCCGTTATCGGAGGTGGTGTCGTGTAGGTTGTGCTTCCCGACCGTACTACCAAAGACAGTCTCTCATCCCAGCTTTGCATTAAAATCGCCTGAGACAATTTGAATTTCATAGCTAGGGCACTACTCGTATGTCTTATCCAAGAGCTCATAGAAACTGTCTTTGGTGTCGTCGTCTTTCTCCTCTGTGGGGGCATGTGCGCATATTAGGCTTATGTAGGCGAATTTAGTCTTGATGCGAATTGTCGTAAGGCGTTCGTTCACACATCTGAACGATAAGACTTCTTGCCTAAGTCTGCCCCTAACGACGAATCCACATCCAAACAAGCGCTGCTTTTGCTGCCTGTAGCAATCACCGTAGTAGATGTCACAGTTTGTCATCCTCTTTTTGCCCGGCCCATCCCATCGCACTTCTTGGATGGCGGTGATATCTGCTTTGTAGCAGTCCAGGGCTTCCGCTAATTGTTCGGCTGCACGTGGCTTATAAAGGGACCTTACATTCCACGTGCAGATCCGAAGATCGTTGTCCTTAATTCGTTTGCGGGGTTCGTCATCAGTAATTCCGTCCGTTTCCGAGGCTTGTTGTTGCTTCGTAACTTCATATTTTTTAGTGTGGCCGAGCAGTTACCCCGACGGCACAACCCCCAACCTGGAGCACCAGTTCCTTTTTTGTAACCCCTAGGACAAAAGATCGCACTTATAAGTTTAACAGGTTGAGTTCGGGTGAACTACAACCAGTACCCGATGGCTACCACGGCACATTATATCTTAAAGGTCGCGGCGCAATATACCCTCAACCAAAGGCCTTAGCAGTTAGATTGAAAGTCTTGTGCGTAGGAGTCGAAGCACTACGCCCACTACGCTACGGCTCCCAACCGAAAACCATGCTCCACTTAAAAACGTCAAAACTGTCAGTCTTAATGATGCTAAAATCATTTTTGAGAAGTTCGGAAATAGGAACAATGATTGAACGACTTTCAGTGCAGAAACTACGATGCATTCCTTCTCGATAGACTCTGCTTACTCAACCCATCGGACTTCACTCAGATCACCTCAACACCTTGACAGTGAATCATAACGCACACACGATGAGCGATTAGAATATTTTGCAGCAAAGCTGCTGAAAAATGCTTGTCCTGGGAAATTCGCTGAGTAGCTCCACTTGGTCTGTCAGCTCCGCTCCTGACTCATTCGCCAAAGTGTTGAAATTTTTCAAAATTCAGAGGAAACATCTCAGCGCGGCTGTCTTGAGGTGCCTGTCTTCATCATATCGCTTCAACCATCGTTAAGTGGTGAAATTCATTTCGCCCCGAAAGCTTCTCCCAAGACTGACTGCTCTCTGTCGATGCCGATAAACATGTCCCGCATACCTTCACCCTGACCGCGAATTCCTAACAACCGACTCATGGCATAAACAATCTCGAAGAATCTCTCAACAGATTCGCATACGTACATGCCCGAATATGATAGGAGGCATATTTGGCGTGATATGCAAGAAGTTATCGCCCATATTTCACATTTTTTGCATGATCTGCAGGTTTTTCCGCACAGATCACCTCACTTAACATCCGATACAAGCTTGTGCACAGGCACAGATAGTGGATTTGAAAACAAAGTGAACAAATAAACAAACAAATCCTTGGATCATTTGTTTAGTTCTGCGAGAGTGAGATCTAAACTATCAATGTATCCGCTGCCATGTCCCCCTCGATCGGGAGTTCCGCGGCTATGGGAAGTAGACCGCCCTCTGCGGCATCTAAACAGTTATTCGAAAACAAACAAACAAGCACAAAATCGTAATTAAGCGCTATCCAGGCTGGTGACGCATTTGGGGCGCCGCCAATGGAAGTGTATCTTCCGCAAAACGAAACACACATTCCTGCACCCCGTCGCGCGTCCGCTGGAGTCTTTGCAAGGTGAATTCGGCGGGAGTTTTGGTCATAGATACTCGTATCTTAAAATAAAATCACTGATAAGTCCACGCCACAGACACTGCCCGATGGAACTTTAGGCTTGCGTGATAAGACCGTTACCATTGGGGAGATACAAAATGTTGTGTATCCGTTAGGCTATGCTAAGAATTCTCAAAATTTTATCGGCAATGACATGGTCCCCTTGTGTGTGACTCAAGAGGCTTGCCGAGTCTTAGAGTAGCATGACTTGTCGGCGAGATGGAATTCCGATAAGGGGCAGTGGCATTTGGGGGCTTGTACACACTTGTTCATGTCTGAAAATATCCACCGGTGACTCTATCGTATGAATGGGCTTCTGGGGATTGGTAGATTCCCGGTACCGATGAGGAAGGCCGTTTTTACTAATCACTGGGAATTGTGATAAAGTGTGTTGTAATGGGAAACAGCCACATCAACATGACTTTTGCTAATGATGTAAGAGTTCATAAAAAGACTGGGGTGATTTGTTTGCTTACAATGAAAGAAGCATCTAAAAAAAGTCAGTAAATTTTAGTTGACCGTCGATCATCATTGAAACGAGAACTAACGTGCTCTCTTCCTTCCTCTTTCAAAGTCTTCCTCTCGATACCAAAAGCAAACCGATGATAAATAGTTGGGTACCCTTTGGGCCTGAGTGTATTCGACTCTATTATTCATCCAGCGTAGAAAGGGAATGTCTCTATGAATTCAACTATAAAATCTTAAAGATTATCCAATACCGGATTGCTTTGAAGTATGCCAACTAGGTGTTCAAATCATCACGGTCTTTCGAGGGCTGTTTTCGATGAGTTCAGGACAGATATATAAATTTTAGCACTGAAGTGCTAAATTGGCAACTTTTTTCCTTTGAAGACTCTGCAAACAGTCTGCTCATCTAATATTTCGAAATTGTTATAAAGTTTAAGCCGCCATACTTTATTATTATTATGGTTGAGGGTATATTGCACCGCAACCTTTGAGATCTATTGTGCCCCTTTTAAATCCCTTAGCATAATTACGAGTTCCCCTCAAATGCAGTTGTTTTCAGAGTTGTATTGAGGCTAATGGACTCCTATTGCGCATAGGTGAAGAAATCTGTTCTAGAGTATTCTCTCT
Organism: Myathropa florea; assembly: GCA_930367185.1. NCBI lineage: Eukaryota > Metazoa > Arthropoda > Insecta > Diptera > Syrphidae > Myathropa > Myathropa florea. Next base: position 38,136,581 of record OV884004.1, on the reverse strand, counting down.
AAGCCAGTTTCCTTCAGGAATCTGAGAATGAGAGATGGTTCTAATGATTGCATTTCTTCTTCTGATAGTAGGTACTTGCCTAGACATCGTTTTCTTTTGTCTGCTAGTGCCTCACAAAATCCCAGTACATGTTCTGGAATATCATTAAATTCTCCACAAAATCTGCAGAGACCTTCTTCTGATACCCCTAGTTTTCTTAGATGCTCCCTGAGTCTACAGCGCCCCGTTAGGATACGGAGGTTATTCTTGCTCATTTTGATGCATGCCTCGAATCTCTTCCGGTTATATTGCCCTAGGAGTTTCTTGGCCTGCTTCATTCCACGAGCGTTATTCCAGGTTTCTATACGATTCCTTCTTTCCAGTTCCCTGAATTCTTCTCTGAGGAGATGGTCTCCTACAGCGCAGAATGGTTCAGGGCCTATTAAGGGTTCTGATGCTCCTTTCCTTGCTAGGGAGTCGGCCATTTCGTTGCCTTCTATCCCCGTATGGCCAGGTATCCAGCAGAGTTTTACTCGGTTTCTCTTACTCAATTCTTTGAGCTTTTGCAAGCATTCCCATACAAGTTTGGATTTGATGGTGTAGGAGTCCAGTGCTATTATAGCGGCTCGAAAGTCCAACATTATTGCTATGTCGCAGTTGGTATAATTCCTTTCAAGATTGATCTGATCTGATCTGTCTATGGCATAAATTTCCGCTTGAAAGATGCTAGTATATTTGCCCATGGATTCGAAGTATTTTGTCCTGGGTTCAAAAACCCCTGTTCCAGTTCCTTCATCAGTTCTTGATCCGTCTGTATACCATTTTACCGTGTTGCTGCTCAGTCTGTGGACCATGGATTCATTGCTCCAGTCCCTTTTGGTGCTGAGGTTGCTGGTAAATTTCTTTTCGAAATTGAATTTCGTAATCACGTCATTCGGAATGGCCGGGAGTGGTAGCTTTTTGACTAGTGCGTCGAATTGCCTCGATGTAATGCACCTGTCTTTACCTATCCCTTCTTTTGCCATTCTCATGATTGTTTTGTTTGCACACTCTCCAACCACTACATGCAAAGGAGTCAGCTGCAGTAGCACCTCCATGGCCGCAGTTGGGCAAGTTCTCATGGCTCCTGTAGTACAGAGGCATGCCAACCTTTGAACTTTGCTGAGTGTCTCCCTCAGATTGGTGATCTGATCAGATTGGTTCTCTTGGTCCATGCTATTGCACCATAGGTTATTATAGGTCGAACAATAGAAATGTACATCCATCTTAGAATACTTGGACTGCATCCCCAGGATTTGCCCGCCAAGCTTCGACAAATCATCAGAGCACGCGTCGCTTTCCTGGTTATCTCTTCTGTATGTTTTTTCCAGATGAGCTTGCTGTCCAAGATTACTCTCAGATATTTAACTTCCTTTACTGGAGTCAGTATTGTACCCGACAGACTTATTGGTTTTAGTTGTTCCAGTTTTCGTTTTCTTGTAAAAAGTAAAGTGGTGGTTTTTGCCGGATTTAGGCTTAGCCCAGCCGACAGGCACCATTCCTTAGTTAAAGTTATCCCCCATTTGATAATATCGCATAGGGTCTCCTACATTTTTCCTCTGGCTATGATTACTATATCATCGGCATATGCCTGACATCTGATGTCATGGTTAGTTAGTATCTCTAGAAGCTCGTCTACAACTAGGCTCCACATGAGAGGAGATAGAACTCCTCCTTGTGGGCATCCTCTTGTTGTATCGACTTTTATTATGCCTCCTGGTGTGTGAGTCTCCGCTGATCTTGTGCTCAGGAGTTCATACATTCATTTCGATACTGTGTGGTTTACTTCCTTTTTGTCCAGAGCCCGAACAATTGCATCATGCGATGTGTTGTCAAATGCTCCTTCAATATAGACGCCATACTTGCCTAGTACCAGTGGACACCTGCTTATGATCATTCAAAAATTTAAAAATACAGGGAAACGCAAGGCTTTTACGAAAGAGGATGATTTTGATCTGTGTATGAAGCGCTGGGGGAGCGTCTTCCTTTTGAGAAATCAGGAATCGAGAAATTTTTTACTTCGCAGAGCCATTATTTCATCAACTATGTGATAAGTGCCAGTGGGTGCCGTGGGTTAGTGAGTAAGTGCGTCTACTCCTACGCTCGGGGCCTAAGGTTCGAATCTCAAAAAAAAAAAACACCTAACAATGCTCAAAGCGTATAATTGTCTAGAAAAAAAGCTTCTCAATCGTGAGAGAACAATAGCACGCACAACACGAGTGGTTGCTGAGAAGCTAGCCAGGTCCTCCTCCGACTGTAGCGCCGCCATTATTATTATTATTATGTGGTAAGTGGCATTGTTCTGCGTTCATAGCATACATTCCAAGCAATAAAGTTAGTTGGAATTCAGTAGCGCAATCCATTCACTGAAACTCGCGCACCAGTATCTTACTTACTTATTTATCAGACCTGCGACGCCTGGAAGGTGTAAGCTTGAGTAGTTGCGACCTTCCATTGTTGATGGTCCTGGGCACACTGCTTCCAGTCATCAAAACCAAGTTGTCTTGCATCCGCGATCACTTGGTCTTCATACCGGAGGTTCAGTCTTCCTCCCCTTCTCGAACCAGGAGGCTATGATTCGAAGACTCTCTAGACTAGAGCATTGGTGTTCATTCGCTCGATATGGCCGAGCTAGTTTAGTCGCGGATTTTTTCCTTGCGGACTTTGTCCACATCTTTTTTTACCTCGTACAGTTTGCTTGTCTTCTCCATTTGCCTTCCTCACTGATAGGACACAATTATCCGACGCAGAATTCATCTTTCGAAGGCACCAAGAAACAGTTCTCCAGTCCTGCATATCGTCCAGCCTTAAGCTCCATATAGCAAGATTTGGGGTTGTGTACAGCATGTTTTTTAAGGTCCTTCAAGTCAGGAGTTTTGACCGAAGTTGTTTGGACAAACCGAAGTAGCAGCTGTTGCCAAAAGCGTTTCTATCATACATCGGCTATCCAGCAAGATGTCGTTTGTAGAGTTTGTCCTAGATAATGGGCGACAGATCGATTTTTAGTCGACAGCATATATTTTGTCTTCTCGTCTTTTAGCCTACGATTAGCTTGCTTCGCATGATCTTCAATCACCGTGAATGCTTCTACTACGGCATGCAACAACCTCGATGTCATCTGCGAAACCCAGCAGCTAACGATTTGTAGAAGACAGTTCCTTCTGTGTTTCCACTTGCCCATCCCACCATCTTCTCCAGAACCTAATTGAGGAAGTCACACGACAGCGCTTCTCCTTGCCGAAATCCGGTGCAGGTTTTAAACGGTTTCGAACTCCTAGAACCGCACTGTACGATGCATCGTGTATTTTTTAGCGTCGGGCGACACAAAGGGATAAAATTTCCGGAGATCAAATAGTTCCTTGCGATGAATGTCGCAGGCGGGTTGGAAATCGATGAAGGGGTGGTGTGTAACGATTTAAAATTTACTGGTGCTTTCCAGTATTTGACGGAGTGTGAAGATTTGGTCTATGATCGATTTCCCCGGCCGGAAGGGCGCTTCAAAAAGGCTTTAGGCGTTCATATAGGACGACGGACAGAATCTTATAGGCGGCATTGAGTAAGGTCTACCTCTATAGTTTTTGCATGCCTTGGGATCCCCTTTTTGTCGAAAGGGCATAGGAAGCTGACATGTAAGTCGTGGGTCGTGCCGGACCAGAACCCCCTAGTGCGGGCGCCGATTAGTGCGGTGTGGTGGTCTTTAGACGTTCACACAGTACGCTTCTTCTTGTCAAAATAAACTTACTCGTAATTCATGAAAATTCAGTTTCAATACTACGTTTATGATCTCAAAAGCTCATAATGTCGGCCATTTTTAAATTTCTTAGAGTTTATTCAGAATTTTTTAAGGGAAATGGCCTGCCTTGCGTCACTCTACGCAAGTATATCATACGTTGGGATTCCGATAGTCCACATAAGCATTGGTGTAGAAAATATGCCAGTCTATGCAGACTAAGATGACACACCGTGTATCCACTTTGTTGCACTTTCATTCTAGACGCATTGAAGTGAGAGCTCCAACAGACGTACTTGAAAGTTGATACGTTTCCTATCACTGTCTTCAAGGCGAGACGGTGATCTTTTACCGTATGTTTACATTGGAATGCATGCATTTTTGCATTTTAATGTATTTCATGATGAGGGTGGAGGAACGTATACATCTCGTTGCATACAATAAACTATGATTATGACACCATATTGCAACTGGTTTGGATTCGTTTTCCATTATTTTTTTCTGAGTCTATGCATCTCTCTGTGACACAAAATAAGTTTGATGATGTCTTTCTGCACTCGTATATGGACAGGACTATCATTTATTTTAGCAATATATGGACGGAGTCTTAATTTTGATCCTTGTGAAAGACCACTTGTAGATAGGTCCCTAACCCTGGAATGCTATTTGGGGTATACTCGTACCCCAGCCTTTAAAATTCCCACTAATCAGTTTAGCAGGTGAACCTGCAAGCTTGAACTTCCAAGTAATTTAAAGATGCTTTGAATTAGTTCGTATGTGATACTGCTGACCGGCGGAGGGTTTGTCATTGAGCTGATATTCGATATTGGGAAACGGGTGTACCACAATAGTAAGTATAGTAAGTATTGCAAAAAAATGTAGCATTTCAGGGTTAAACTTAGGAAAAATTACCATTACCGTTATGAAGTGTCGTTTTGCTGCTATTCGATGTAATGAATAGGAGCAAAACTCGGCCCAATAAGCCAAATTTAAAAGAAGATCAATTCATTGTGTTAAAGACCTCACAGAAATTGATGAAAAGTATTTTACCGAGAACAGATTACGTTGTCCCCTTTCCTGAGCCGAGCATCACGTTACTATCCATGTAGCTACGACAAATTGTGATTTAGCTGCCTACCTTGACCGTGTTACCCCCAATCGGTCAGTGCCCTGCAACGATAGCACCTGATATTAGCTAGGTTAGGTAAGGTTTGGTTGCCGGGTAGACATCAGGTCATTGTGAAACCACTGTGGTATCCAAGGGGGTATCTCATACCTTCCCTCCACGTCGTTTGCCAAATTAGTCTGTAATATCAGCTCAACTGCCAATAAGAATTGTAATATCAGCCGGTGGTATTTCGAACATTAATATCATTCTGGCATATTCTTTGACTGCCAAGACCTCCAACTTTTTAGAACTTCATAGAAAGTTTCCGTGAAGGTACCCTGCGCCATCTTCGGCCCATCGGTATAAGCCATAATAGGAGGATTTTTTATGGATTCGTGTGCTACCAATTCACTCCTAGTGGGGGAGTAGAATTGCAGGGTCTTTGAATATCATGGATTTGAAGAGTAAAATCACTCTTTACCTATTCTGTTGATATAAAGTGGTGCTGGCAGGGTTGCTTAATGTCACACTTTTTCGATTTTATACATTTTACCGTATAAAGGCGTATAAAAATGTATAAAATTTTATAAAAGTGTATAAAAGTGTAAAAAATTATCTAAAAGTGAATATAATTCTAGAAGTACCTATAATAAGTGCCTATTCTCTTTCTCAGTAATGGCAACAAACAGATACCAGGAAACAGAGTAACTAACCACATCGTGAAGTACCGTAATTTTTACTGGAAAAGCTTTTTTTTTGATTTGTTTTTTCTTTGACTTTTATACATTTGTTTCAGTTTTATATTTATTTTTTGCCTTTATACACTTTTATACACAATTTTATACGCGTAAAAACGTGTATACTCGTATAATACACCAAGCCGAAAGCTGCATAAAGCGGTCTATTGGTAGCATATGAAGTATACACAGCTTCCAGCCCAGATTTTGGAGAATTGACAATCGCACCTGAGCTTTCCAAACAGACGAGCCTTCGTATCTTCGCTAATACCTTTAAGTTAATAAATTTAAGCGCAACCTGCCACTAGACTATGCTGACATACGTAACAATCGCTGTGCACCACAGAATTATTATCGGGTTCGATCACCACTTCTTGTCGAATAATTTTGTAGATAAGTACAGAACGTAGCTTTTTTGACTTGTTCACTGATATTGGGCTTCCAATTTGGTCTCATTGTGAAATAGTTGCTAAGAGCTAGATCCCTCATAGCCAGCTCATCTGTCATTTCATTATTCCCAAAACCACCCGGTAGCCTTAGAATTGACTTTATTGGGAGTAAAGATGTGGTGGATAAGACTGGAATTGTTTCATCAGTGTGTAGATAGAGTAACCAACGGACTAATTAGTTTTGATTGCTGCTTGACGGTTGGTACAATAAGCGATAGAAAGAGTTTGCCCGGATATTTTTAGAATTAATACAACTGCTTCTGGCATCACGAGGAGATCCTGCTGCAGATTACTAAAGAAATTTAGCAGGTCTTCTTGCAAGATGTCTGCGCCAATTCCGCGGTTCCTTTCCGAATCATTTGTACAAAAAAGTGTCGAACTTCATACACACTTTCTTCTTCGCTACAATATTCATCCATGATTTTGACTTTTAACCATTCTCTTTTTGAGCAATCTTTTAGTAACCTGAGAAAGTTCATATGGCTTGGGGCATCGAGAACGTTTCTTTTTGAAATCAATAAATAACCCAATTGGTTTCTAATTTTTCTCCAAGCTAATTATTGGTCTGTTCGTAAAATCTTCAAACAATCTATTTATACGTTGTGTTTCCGGAAAACGAACCGTATACTAGGAGATTAAACATTTCTAGGGATCTACAACATAATTTATACATCACTTCGATAGTTTTATCTAACGAAAAGGGAATGCAAATTAACCATCACACCAGTTTGTTATAAAGAACAGTTTTTTTTGTTTTTCTTCTTGGAATGGCGCTAAAATACGGTGTGGAACTGGTCCTCACCCGAAAGACCTCTCTAGATAAGACAATGTCTTGCTTGCCGTTTCCAGTTAAACGCTCCAATTGTGTAGTACCACAGATTGTTGTTCTTATTCCATACGCTGGTATCGCGAACAGTGGTTCCCTCATTATCTGGGCTATTGCTTGGTACTCAACTACGCTATCTACAAAACTGAACGGACGGGCCCCCTCCTGCAGAAAGTGTCTGGAAAAGTTCAGCAACAGTAGCTTGCCAAATGTCATGAGCACCAAATAATGCTCATCCGCCACCGCCTTCATTTCCCAATTCCAAGTTCTGGACCACACAATTGCTTGACGGGTAGAACGAGGTGTGAAATTGAAAGCTTCTGCTGACTGAATCTGTGAATACCGCCATTGGCCAAACAACCTATCGGGTCCTCTGCTGACATCCTTAATGATAATCGCCCTCTCCCTCTCGTTTGCAGCCGCCAAATGTCTCACAAAGATTGAGATTCTGTAAAATGTACTCCACTCTCAGGTTTCCATGCGAAGAAGTGGGGAAGTAAGAAGATATAGTATTCCTACACCTGTATGCACTCTTTTAGGTAGAAGCTAGGGTAATTTTTTTGCATTTGTGTGCACCAACATGATCTAGTCATTCCCTAATGGAGTTTCGTGTCATTGGCGTGCCGTCGTCACCCAAACTCAAGACTGGACATTTCGCTTTGTTTGCTGCAGCGTATTTATTTTTTATACACTGGAATCTCCCCATACTTTTAACTGAGTTCATTTTAACTCGTTGAGACATAAATGCAGGAGAAATGTTGTAGGCGATATTAAAGAGCTCATTCACCTATGTATAGTTAGCTCAGTGGAAGTTATTTTCTATCATGAATTGAGCAATCAAGTGAAAGATCTTTTTGAAGCGAAGCAACGCGATTTCTACTTTCGAAGGACCACAGAAATTAAAACTGGGACCAATACTGTAAACACTTTTTATACAGATCACTTTCTTTGCAATGGCATATGCTATATGTACTTACCCTGCACTTAAACCTAATAAATCTACACCATCAATTCCAAGCAAAAAAGTATTCTTATAACTTTTAACCATACTTGTTTAGTGTATCCAACCTAAAAATCTGAAAAAAGGATAAATCGGGGACATAAGGATCAGAAATGGGCGGGCAGGACACCGTGCCTTGGTATTTGCGCTGAAAAGGCCTTTAACTGCAAAATTATTAGAAAAACTTTTTAGAGATATGGAGCGTAAATCCTCACTGCGGCAGCTCCTATTCAGTGTCGGAGAAATTGATTGCTTTAATAAAATAATAAATTTTACCTAATTTGTAGACCTTCTTCTTGCTTTGGCCTTACGTAACCCTCTCTCGCCAGCTACCTCCAGTTTCGGATCCCAAGTCGCCTGAGGTCCCCCTCGACTTGTGTCCGCCACCTTGTACGTGGACGTCCTCTGTTGCATTATCCCATAGGCTCAGAATCGAAGACTCTTTGGGCCGCAGCTATGTTGTGCATACGCTCTAATTACATAGCCAAGTTATCGATGGCGTTGAATCCCTAGACGCCTGGCCAGACTCCTGTCGCTGTACAGCCCGTACAGTTCGTGGTTGAACCTTGTCCTCCAAATGTCATCAACGCAAACAGGACCAAAAATCGCGCGCAGAACTTTTCTCTCGAAAAGACCAAGAGACTCTTCATTCGCTTAGGATATTGTCCATGCCTCTGCGCCGTACAGCAGAACTGGGATGATCAAGGTCTTGGTCTTCCGAAAGAGGGCTCTATTACTCAATTGCCTTTTGAATCCAAAAAAACAGCGGTTGGCAAGACTTATTCTGCGTTTGATCTCGGTACTGATGTTGTTTGTACTATTTACCGCGGAGCCAAAGTAGACGAAGTCCTTAACTACATCAAAGTTATAGCTGCCTATTGTGACGTTCTGGTATAGTCGTCGATGTTGTGCGTCCTTTCTAGATGACAGCATATACTTGGTTTTACCCTCGTTAACAGCCAAACCCATTTTAGCCGCTTCCGGTTCAGTGGCAGAAAACGCCTCATTGGCGGTTCCCTGAGTTCGACTAATTACGTCAATGTCATCCGCGTATGCTAGCATTTGTATGTACGGACTTCTAGAAGATCATGTCTCTGATGTTGCCCACTGAGATCTGCATGATCTTCTCAAGAATGATGTTAAAAAAGAGCGCGTCGCCTTATCTAAAACCTTTTTTGGCATTGAAAGCAGCGCTGAGATCGTTACCAACCCTGATGGATCAGCGAGAGTTCTCCATCGTCATTCTGCTCAATCTGACGAGTTTGGCAAAAATGTCAAAACAAGACATGGTTCTTCTCTTTGCAGGCTCTCATTCTCTCGGCCTTAAAATGGACAAAAATGTGGTGAGTGCTAATCTGCTTTACTTGAATCTTTTCCACGATCTACCGTCGTGCTTAAGACGACTGGATGGCGCTGGTTGGTTAAGTGCCTGCCCTAAGTTAGAGAGGTCCCAGGTTCGAATCTCAGTGAAAGCGGAGTTTATACGCTTTTATCCGGTTTTTCAAATCTGGTCCAGTCACCATTTGCCGTTGGGATCAAATTAACGGCACTATCACTGGAGTGGTCGATCAGTGGGAGTAGTCTGATTGTGGGTATCACAATGGACCAACATGGTCTAAGTGTGCTAGTGAATCCACTAGCAGCCCCTTTACCTTACCTTACCTTACTTACCGCCGTGCGAAAACCTGGGCTATCGTTGACTTTCGTGAACGATATGTGAACATGAACGTTTCAGACGTTCACACAGAAGGGCAGATTAGGCATTATGGGTGATGCTTAGGAGACTTATTTCTCGATAGTCGGCGCAATCGAAGTTGTCTCCTTTCTTCTAGATCGAGCGGACGATATTCAGATTTCACTCATCGGGCGTGCTTCCTTCCCTCTGACCATACCCTACAGATGAGCAGATGTATTTGCACAAGATCATCTCTAGCTGCTTTAAATATTTCAGCAGACAATCAGTCGCCCCACCATTTTCGTTAGACTTCAGTCGCGATATTGCTATTTTGATCTCATCTAGATCAGGGGGACGGAGTTCTACTTTTTCATTGTCCGATGTGCTGATTGGTCAAGTTGCCCGTCTTAATTGTTAGTGGTGGCATTTGTTTTTATTTATGGCCATGCTAGGAAGAGAACTGGCTTCTACGAAAGAAAAAGAAATAGTATGAGAAGCGCGCTGTAGAGGAGATGGAGAGGTGTTATGGCAGAAATGAAGTCCAAAAGTTTTACCAAAGGGTGCAACTTTTATCAAATGGGATAAAGTTCGTTTGTCGGCGCCGTGGCGTAGTGGGTAGGTGCGTCGACTCCTACGCTCGGGGTTTAAGGTTCGAATCTCGATAAAAACACCTAACATTTTTCCACGGCTCCATCTCTTCCGAGTCACTGAAAATGTTCAGAGAGTATAACTGGCTAGAAAAAGCTTCTCAATCTCGCCGTTCGGAGTCGGCATTAAACTGTAGGTCCCGTCCACTCGTGAGAGAACAATAGCCAGTGGTTGCTGAGAAGTTAGGCCCAAGTCCACTTCGGACTGTAGCGCCGCCATGCTTTTTAAGCGTGTTTCTCGACTCCGAGCCATCTGCCAGTTGGCTCCTCCAGTGCCCTGAAGAGATGTTGGTTGGGTTTTTTAGTGTCATAGGGGAATCCTCGGGAAAGACAATCTCCTATACTTACCGAGAAATTGGTTGGGGACTCCTCAATTGTCAGGGGATAAGACACAAATTCCTCCCTATTCCCCAGTGACACCGCATTAAAAGCGCGTGCAAACTGCGGATGACCTCTGCTTCGCGGCATACGCAGGACTAGTAAATTCCTCTCTGGATTCTGGCACGGATTTTAATGCTTTTTGGATTCATGCCAATAAACACGATTGCAACCAAACAATTACGGCAACATCTGTCCCAATGTATCTCAATCTCAATCACTCAAAAATAAGAAGAGCAAAAAACAAGATCCACTCCACGAAACAACTTCCCATCATCAGCGAGCACAGAACTCACAAAAAAAAAACCATTTCAATTCGAAAATCAAAGACTTTTTGGTTAAATTTTAAGAAAATATCATTCCTTCTATTTTTCTTTTTATTCTCATCGTAAACCATTCCGTTTTCTTTTCTTTTTTTTGGTTTTTAATTCATTTTCTTTTCCGTTTCTTCACATAAAACTTCATCACATTTCTTTCATTCAATTGATTTCCCATAAATTCCTAGCTCTTGGTATGCTCATATAGATTCAAGCTCATAAATTTAATTACAAGTGAATTATACATTGTGTATATAATATAAAAAAAATGCGTTTTCGGTTCATTTCCTTTTTAAATTAAAAAACAAAAAAATAAAATCTCTAGGGTTAAACAAAAATTTAAATAAATCTAATGAGGTACAAGCGATTTAAAATAATACAAAAAATATGTATAAAAAAAAATTCAACAGATAATAGCCACAATGGTGATTTTCAATATGAAAACCCATCGAAGTACATAATTCGGATGCATCGATACATATTTTTTTTGTTTTTTAAGTTCATTTTTTTTTTGTTTTTTTTTTACAAAAATATTCATTTCTTAAAACTTAAATCTCTCACTCACACTCATCAATTCGCACACACACTTGACTGAATATACATCTATTTAGATAGTTTTGGTTTCTGTGAAAATTTTGTAATTTATTTTGTTTTTTGTATCTTTTTGGTAACTTGTGTGTACGTGAATGTGTTCGATCTTACGGAACCCCTCAACGGATCCATGCTAACGTGTATAAATAAATAAATTTCTATTCTTTTTTTTATGTTTCTGTTTGTTTCATATTTCATTTGTTTGTTTTAAATAAAATTTGTCATGTGTCTTCTTTCGATTCGATTAACAATCTTATAGAATTTTTTGTTTTTCGGATTTTCACATCTACTCTAGGTACAGATACAGCAACAACTATGCAGATACAATGAAATAAATCTAAATTTGAATAAATTCATTCGTTACGTGTTTATCTTTTGGTTTAGTTAACAGTTTTATTTTGTTTTGTTTTAATTTTTTTTAAATATATTTATGTATCTAGTATCTATTAGAATAAAGAATTTGGTAATTGAAACTGTGTAAGTTGTACAAGTAGTTATATTTTCAATAATTTCATTTTTGTTTAGGTACATTTTAGACTTCGGTTGGCTCACTGTCAGCGGTGCAGGATTGTGTCGCACAGCTCAGATTGCGGGAACTCTGACAGAAGAGCTTGAAAATGGAACGTTTCTCATGGACTGGCAACGGTTTGATTGTGATCTCAGTATCCACGGCGATATTCTCCAGTATCGTACTCTTCTGAACGGACGAATTTTGATAGGCCTGACTGTTGGGATTCGTTAGGAATGTTTCCGCATTGATTTTAATGTTATTTGTATCTTTTGCACTATTACTATGTGTTGTATGCCTAAGGATTGGTGTGAGATATTTACATGAATTGATCGAATAGGCTGAGACTTTGCTACTGCTGCGTTTGACGCTAATACTGGCTTTGGTGCCGTAACGTAGGAAACCGCCTTTGCGCTGGAGCTGACGCTCACGGGAACGGGCATCCAAGCCGAAGAGGCGTTTGACGCCACGGCGAACGCGCTTATTCCGATAAGCAAAAATGAATGGTGAACTGAGATTCGCAAGGAGAATCATAAATATCGCCAGCTGCGTGGAGTGGGGGAAGTCCTTGATCACCTTTTCCTGGAGGAGCACCAGGAATCCGTAGGGGAGGTAGGAGACGAGGAACATTATTACGACTAGAATACTGATGCGGGCGGCACGCGACTCCTCGCGGTATTTAAAGAGCGATGAGGCGTTGGAGAGGCGATGCCTGATGGATGTCATGTAACTGAGTGCCTTTGGGGAGGCATGTATGGTGGGTATTTGCAGGGCCTGATGGGGGATGTGACGAAGCGGCGATGTAGCGTCGATCCCTGTCAGCGAGCTGTGCTGCATTGTGGTGTACTTGTGAAGATTCGGTGATGAGTGAACTTGACGGATGCCATGCAACCGATCGGCGGCGATGAGATCTTGTGATGAACGCCCAAGCAGTGGCAGTTGACGCACTGAATAGTTTCGCTTGATCTCACCACTGGCCGTGGACAGTGTGAGCAGGATGTTATTCTGATTCCTGTCGGCTGTTGTGGGCTCATCTGGTTCCGAAAGCGGTGGCAGCGATGGCGGTGGGGTGGATGATGTTCGCCTCTGTGGCTTTTCGGCCGAAGCGGCGATGGTGACTGTTGAGTCCCGGCGGTTTCGTTTGTGGTCGATCTGCATTTGCAGACCTCCGGTGGTTGAGACGCCCGATATCGAGTTCCTCTGCACACACAGGCTATTCGTATGATGATGGCCGTGGGAGAGGTTCAAGGCGCTCTGCAGGAGGGGTGATGAGCCATTCTGACGCATTCTCAGTCCATTTTCCCTGGCCTCCGAGAAAATTCTCCAGTACATGCCGCATACGAATCCAAACGGCAACAGAATGATCACAATGAAGTAGATACACGCAAAGATCATGCTGAAGATCGTATTCGATGTCACGCTGAATATCTCGATCTGCTCCGACAGAGCGTATCTCTTCTGCTTGCCAATCAGTGTGGCAGTCTCGAAGTTGAGTCCCCGAAAAGCTGACATCACTCCGAACAGGATTCCCAGCGCCCATGTCAGCGCTATCAAAACCCACGCTTTCACGCCCGATATGCGGCTGTGATAGCGCAGTGGATCGGTGACCGCGCACCATGTATCCCCGACGACGAGCAGCACTGACAATGCGCCCAATGCCGCCGCGAGATCTATCGACCAACACCTCATCATCGGTGTTGACCTCATCATTCTCGACTTATCCGTACTTCTGGATGCGCCTGCATCCGCGATCACATTGCTATACCCCTCCTCGTCCACCTTTCTTATCACAGTTCTATAGCCCGCCTTCTCGTCAATCAAAATCTCCTGACAGAACGTCGAATTACATGTCGCCGTCTCTATCACACGTTCGCTTTCGTTTCCCCGAATCAACTCATTGATTGTCTCCTCCACGGAACGATCACCATCATGATTTCGGTGTATCGTCAAATGATCGTTTCCCTGCGATATTATATCTAAACTTTCTTCAGTTTGCAACGATGCCGTTTGTGTACTGCTCAGGAACAATGTTGGCGCCAGTATACAACATCCAATCAAATTGATTATTAATAAATTTATAACAAATCGATTAGCCGTTGTTCGTAACCCTGGTGTCACCCAAAATGCACCTAATGCCAGCAGATTTATTGTGAATGATATCAAGAGTAAACCAAAAATTAAAAAGTCTATTGCCATATTTGTACATAATACTACTTTTTAATTGTTTTTAGATACTATATGGCGATTGCGTGCACTTTTTGGTCTCTGAAATCACAAACTTCCGGGGTTTTTTCTGCACTAATTTCTGCACAAGATCACACTTGCCGACGGTTGAACAAAACACAAACGCAAAAACACAAGAGAGAAGCTGTTCACTGTTCAAACACTTGACGTGTATCTATTTCTGTTCAACCGTGTGAATGGATACTTCTTTGCTCAGTGGATTTCATATGTGGCCGCTTGCTGTGTCGAGCTGAGCTTAGGGACATTTTTTTTTTGTTTCTTTTCTCGTTTTATATCTTGTTTCACAATTTTTTTTTGGATTTCAAAATAATCACTAAGAATTGGCACACTGGTTTGATTGGTTTCTTCTTATTATTTAATGATTTCTTTTTTTTTTTGTTGGATACAAAAATTTAATGAGCTGCGATTAATTCTTGCGCGTTTCGATACTAATCACTTCGCCCTCATTGGATTTCACTTCACTTGATATTTGATCCCGAAACTGATCATCTGTCGATCGTGTTTTTTTTTTGGCAATTATCACTTCATTTTTTGTATCTGGGACAACGTCAAAGTTTACATGACGATTTTCAATTTGTGGTTTATTGTTTAGATTGATCAAACATTGTCACTTCACTTCACCGATACCGATCGAGTTTAAGATCTTTAACTTCGTTCCTTCACTTCGCTTGTGGTTGGGGATCTCTTTGTGGGTTTTTTGCAAGAGTTTTTCTTTTGTTTTCTTGCTCTTTCTCTTTTTCGTTTAAAACCGGACACACAGATTTTTCTTTTGCTTTTTTGTAGTGAATTTTCTTCTTTTTTGTTGTTGTTGTGTGTGTGTTTTTTTTCTGCTTTTGCCAAGTAAACGCGCGCGCAAAAAAAAGGAAAGATCTTCACCCGTGAGCGTTGTAGTCACAACTGTTCGTGATCGGTACGATTTCTCTGAAGAAATATATATCGCGAGACCGCGAAAAAAAAATCACAAAATAAAAGTATCTTATAAATAAACATTCGACACGGAGAGTGTGTCGATATTCGTTTTGGTTTCAATGTTGTGTTGGCGAGAGAGTACAGTTGAGCACGCGAGAGAGCAATTGAGAGGAACTGAGAGGTATTTTGTTTTTTCGGTCTGTATCTGTGAGGTGAATTTCGGGATTTTCTTTGTTAAGTAATACAATTGTCTCTTTGATTTGGTTGGTGGTGGTGGTGGTTGTTGAGTCGGTTGAGAGATTGTTGAGTGAATTCAGTTTTGAGTGAAATCGGAGGAACTACAATTGTATCTGTATTTTGCAGGTGGATCTTTTGAGTTTTGTACTTGATCGGTGTGTGTTGTGATTGTTTGCGTGCGTGTATCTTGTTTATGATACGTTAAGATCGTTTTTTATCGATGTCGGCATTTGCAGAATGTCTATCTTTCGCTCGATTTGTGATGCTGTAAATATTTAGAGGCCCTCCTCCAATCTATTCTTAACTTCCCACTGTGTGCTCTGATTTGGTTAATCTCGATCGAATGTGGGTAAGAGACGATCAGCATTGAACTGAATCTCCAAAGGGCTGGTTGGCTTATCGCGTGGCGGCGACTGCAAACAATGACCGGCTGATAGGAGAAATCAATCACGCCAGTGGCATCTGAAGTGCGCTGAGATCAGCTTGGCATTTACATTTCTCATCAGAGTCCGGGTGTAGATGAACTTTAGTCTGACAGGCGGTTGACTCGTGGCTACCGTGTCGGTCTTAGAGTACCCTTAAGATCCTTGCCTCGCTGCGGCTGTTCTGGGGATTCCCATGTGTGTCCAAGTCTTGCACTTGTGTATCTGCGTATTGCAAATTGCCTCGGTGTTGTTGTGTAACTGTGTATCTCTCAGCTTTACAGTTGGTTTTCCCTCAGTCTTTTGGACACGGACTGCTTGCTAGACACACGCTGAGCTGCGTCGGCTCATTCAGCTCGGTTGGTTTGTCGAGATCGGTGCAGAGCGTCTGAGGGGGTATCTGGTTTCACTGTAATGAGACGAAGAGGAAAAATGTAATTAGCTGCGATAATTCAATTTGGTATTGCGGTGGGAATTCCCCCGCGCTTTAGAATATGGTTTCGATGTTAAAAGACCAGTTTATAGCGTTTTGTTCGGTTTGAGATTGACTGGCTTTGAGGCGATACTTAGTGGAAGAATGGCGTAAGTGAATGGTGGATGATGATGGATTGTGAACGAAGTTGGAGTTTTTTGTTTTGGACTTTGAAGCATGATTGGAGGCTTTGGAGTTGACTTTTGGACTGGTTCATGGAATTTTTTGAAATGACTTGATGGTGACATGGATTTGATAAGATCTCGTTTTGCCTTTGAATTGCAAGCATAAGTAAGACTTTTTTTTTGTTCAGTGACTGGCGGTGGTAGACCTAGAGAGGATGACGTAAGTTTCGCGGTGGGACTGTAAATTAGTGCCTATTTGAGGGAACAAACTGAAGAGATTGGAGGCCGTAACGAGATCGGATGTGAAAAATGTAGACATTGGGAAAACGATTCAGAAGGTTCTTTTATTATCCAATGTTTTGTTTCTTCTACGATTAGGAATAATTGGTTATTGTGGAAACGGAAATTGCCATTGTTAGTCAGAGGACTGGAAAAAAAAAAAGTACCAAAGCAGCTAATACCCAGTCTGTGAAGTTTAAGAATTGTTCCAAAAGGCAAACGTGAATGATGCTGATCGAAAGGGAGTCGATCATAAAATGTTTTTCCATTTAATGTAAAGGGTGCTGCTCAAGTAAACCATTTAATGAATTTTCTTAAAGTTTCAGTGTACAGTAGAATATCGAAAAGATGAACAGATATAAAGCAGACTTTTCGAATTGTTCACCAAGCATCGAAATTTGGTTAAAAAAGAACGTTGGGGAAATGAGAGATGTCAACAGAATAACTAGATCGGGTTTGCTCCTTTTCGTGTTATGGTTGTGCTTGAATGTCGAATAAGCTGACAATCGTGAAGGAGGAAAAATTTCAGAGACCATTTTAACCAAATGTTTCTCAACATGCTGGAACCGTCTCCATTTTCTTTCGTAGTCTTCAAAAAGTGAAGTTATAAAACAGAATTTTTTTATAATTTGCCAGCGCAATAGGATTTCTGAATGAGCCTTAAGTGTTCGGAATCAAGACATAATGTGAACCGAAAGTATAGGGGGAGAAAGG
The DNA here is from genome assembly GCA_930367185.1 of Myathropa florea. NCBI lineage: Eukaryota > Metazoa > Arthropoda > Insecta > Diptera > Syrphidae > Myathropa > Myathropa florea. The sequence goes on along the minus strand of OV884004.1, from coordinate 38,119,195 downwards.
AAGAGGAGTTATCTGTGCACACTAGTCTTAAATGCCAGTGAATTGTAGTGAGTGGGAATAATTGTACGTCCGAAAGAAGGCTAAAGGGTCAACTGACAACCATTTCTGGCGAGATGAGTTTTGCGAGTGAATTCATGGAGGAAAGGAATTAGTTTAGAAAGTGGTAAACTTACTTGAGCATCTTTTCTTTAAATAGCGATAAAACAGTGGCAAGGAAGACACATTATGGCGGTTTTCAAACGAGTTTATTGACTTCGCGATATCATTGTCTCCTAATTAATGGGTCAAGGGAGGTATTGGGAGCATCAGGGCAAATATAAGCGTTAAATTTAAGTTTAGTGCAACATTTCTGAACAGACTTAACACGTTGAGTGCCACATGAGACCACTTTGGTCTCACGCGAATTTGGGCTTGCTGTGCCGCGTGAGACCAGAGTGTAATCAAAGTCTCAATAAAAAAAATCCGTGGCCTGTGGGGACAGTTTTTCGAATTGTATGGTGGCACTCAACGTGTTAAACATTCAGAGTCGGCACAATCCTGTTGGTGCCCTCCGCTTTTTTTATTAATTTATATTAGTAGTACTACTTATAAGATGTTCATAAAAAAATTAGCAATTTTGTACCGAAATACAGTAGACGCTCGGTATAGTGAACAATCCAATATAGTGAACACGCAACAATTTATACAGGCTATTCTAAATAGTGAACAAAAAAATCTCGTTATAATGAACCTATGTATGTTTTTTTTCTTTCTTTGAACATGCACGAACACGTCTAAAACTCACTAGTGCTATGCAGTGGGCAGTATCCATACAATCGTCCTAATTTATCATTTGTATATGGTACACTCTTTAAGGTTGTTTGAAACAAATACAAAGTACACGTTGCTTGTACGTGGAATATATTATTTTGTTGCAATTTACATTTTTTACGTATGAGTTGTTTTCGTTGAAAATAAAATATTTTTTCTTTTAAATATTGTCTTGTTTTTTTAGTAATTACGAAGAAAAATGTTAATTATATCCTATTTTTGATAAATTTTACTTCGAAACACACGCATTTTTATGAAATTTGCTCCAAGCAGTCCACGCTTGTTACAATGAACAATCTCGATGCAGTGAACAGGCCCGGTTTTTATTAGTTCACTATATCGAGCATCTACTGTAATAATTTTTTTTTTAAGAAAAAGGATTTCTTTCAGCGTCAAACCAAAAACCACCAACGTACACCAAAAAATTACACGTACACTTATAATAATACTGGCTTACCACCACCTAACGGTTGTGAATTGCCACGAACATTTTCAGTGAAGACTGCAGCAGTCGTTTAATGTACAAATAGCTTAGTGTTCCCAGCAATACATCTTCTATGGTCGCGATAATGGACTTTATTATTAACATTACAATCGACAGCCACAATTTTGAGGTAGTGAAGAAGTTTGTTTGGCGCAGAGACATGGACAATATCCCAAGCGGATGAACAGTCTCTTGGCATTTTCGAGAGAAAAATTCTGCACGCGGTCTTTGGTCCTGCTGTTTGCGTTGATGGCATTTGGAGGAGAAGGTTCAACCACGAACTGTATGGGCTATACAGCGACATGAGTCTAGCCAGGCGTCTACGGATCCAACGCCTAAGATGGCTAGGCCATGTAGAGCGTATGGACAACTTAGCTCCAGCCGGAAGAGTCTTCGACTCTGGGCGTGTGGCACGGCGCAGCAGAGGACGCCCACGTACAAGATGGCGCACACAAGTCCAGGGGGACCTCGGCCGGCTAGGTATGCGAAACTGGATACAGCTGGCGAAAGATCGTGCTGGCTGGAGAGGCATGTTGAGTGCGGCCCAGGTCCACCTCGGACTGTAGCGCCCTAAGAAGTAGAAGAAGGAGTTTGTCTACCTCGGGGCAAACGTGAACTCCACGAACGACATCACAGTGGAGATTTGACGTAGAATTGTCCTTGGCAATCGATGCTACTTCGGATTTTCAAAACAACTGGGCTCTAAACTCCTGACTCGAAGGCCGAAAATCATGCTTTACAAAACTTTTATTCTGCCAGTCCTGCTATATGGAGCCGAAAGCTGGACACTAAGCAGAGCTGATTCTTGGTGCCTTCGAAAGAAATATTCTACGTCGGATATATGGTCCCGTCTGCGAGGAAGGCGAATGGAGGAAAAGACACAACCTCGAACTCTATGAGCTGCACCAGGATGTGGATTTAATCCGGAAGGCAAAAATCCGTTGACTGCACTGGCTAGGCCACATCAACCGCATGGACAACAACCCTCCAGCTAAGAGGGTCTTCGAATCCGAGCCTCCTGGTTCGAGAAGGAGAGGGAGACCGAACCTCCGGTACAAAGACCAAGTCATCGCGGACGTAAGACAGCTTGGTCTTGATGACTGGAAGCAGCGTGCCCAGGACCGTCAACGGTGGAAGGCAGTAATAGCTCAGGCTCAGACTCTCCATGGGTCGTAGGCCTGCTAAGAAAGTAAGTATCAAAACCAACAAAGAATGCAATGCTTTTGCATTACAATTTTCTGATTAATCTCGATAAGATTTTGAACTCAATTTTGTTCTCGTCTCATAGCCCCTAGTCCTGTCTTAGCCATAACTAGAAAATAATTCTCGTCTGTTGTTTTTGTCTGCTTTTTGAGATGTTCAAACATCAAAAATATTGATAAAATGTCTGCTGTCGATTGCAATTTGATAATTCTGGAGAACCACTAGATCCCTTAACGGGCTTTGAGATTTTTTAATAGAATTCAAGTCTTCGTATGTTCGTATGCCCGCGGCAGCCTGATTTCCATGCCAAAAACTATGTATCACTGCTTGGGGCACACATCCATCTACCCCCCTAAGCAATGATAATCAGGCGTGTGTGCATTTTACGATGCGGTCAAGCAAACATAAAAGAGTCGATATTTTTGATGATAACTTGACCTCGACGATGAAAAGTGACTCACCCTCCAACTCCGTGAGCCTTTCTCTGGACAGCCAAAAAAACTGCGCATCTTAGAACCTGTTGGTATGGAAGCAGTGCTTAGATCTGGAATCTTCACGCCTGTGAGTCAGATGACTTCGTTCAAAGATTTTGAACAATAGATTGCCTTAGAGCCGATACCATCTCACATTCACTCGGTGAATTATTGTGTGTTGTTGATGTCCGAGGTGAACACAAACCAGGATTGTTTTGCGAAGATGACATGCCAATAATCTGCGGGTAAGTGATTAACTATCTCGATTTTTTTGTTTTGTGCTTGTTCAAGATTCATGATGAAGATGCAAATTATCAAATTTGTAGAGAATGTATTTGGATACTTTGACGTAGATTCTGAAATTGCGGAGTTAATTTATGAGGGAAAGCAGGCAGAGATAGGTATGACTTAGAGTGAAATGATAGCTACGGATGAAGATAACGTTCTTATGCTTTCTACAATTATAGGAGATAATTGCAGGAGAAAAGGAATTCAATTGCAGACATTGAACAGACTCATATCGGGTTGAGTGGTAATTGGAGTTGAGCAATTGCCTTTTGAGTCCAAAACAAACCGGGGTTTGGCAAGAGTTATTCTGATGTTTACTTTTTACCACTGAGCCGAAGTTGACGAAATACTTAACGATTTCTATGATATAACAGCTTAGATGACAGCATAAACCTTCAATTTAGCCGCTTGAGTTTCAACGCCAGCAAGCGTGCTTGGCACGATCTCCTCAAGAAAGATGTTGAAAAAGTTTGAGCGTGAGTACACTCTTTTGAACCTTAAGCGACCAACCAGACGGAGATTGGTGCGAAAAAATCGAACAACACCCAGAAATGTCGATACCGGTCAATTGAGTTGGACATCGCCAGTGACCCCGGCCTATTTGGGCCTTCATTTGTATAAGATTGTGCTGACGCAAAAATTTAAGGTGGACGACCATAGATAACGCCGTAAGTTGGCTAGACTCATGTCGCTGTACTGCCCATACAGTTCGTGGTTGAACCTTCTCCTACAAATGCTATCAACGCAAACAGGACCAAAGATCGCGCGCAGAACTTTTCTCTCGAAAAGACCAAGAGACTGTTCATCCGCTTGGGATATTGTCCATGTCTCTGCGCCGTACAGCAGGACTGGGATGATCAAGGTCTTATACAAAGTCAACTTGGTCTTCCGAGAGAGGGCTCTACCACTCAATTGCCTTTTGAGCCCAAAAAAAACTGTACTGAAAACGGTACTGATGTTGTTTGTACTGTTTACCGCGGAGCCGAGGTAGACGAAGTCCTTAACTACCTCAAAGTTATAGCTGCCTATGGTGACGTTCTGGCCAAGTCGTCGATGTTGTGCGTCCTTTCTCGATGACAGCATATATTTTGTTTTGCCCTCGTTTCCAGACTCATTTTAGCCGCTTCCGTTTCAATGCCTGCAGACGCATCATTGACGGCTCGCTGTGTTCGCCCAATCACGTCAATGTCATCCGCTTAGGCTAGCAGTTGAACGGACTTTTGGAAGATCGTGCCTCTTGTGTTGGCCAGTGAGTTTTGCACGATCTTCTCAAGAACGATGTTAAAGAAATCACATGACAGCGCGTGGCCTTGAATAAAACCTTTTTTGACTTTAAAGGTCTCGGTGAGTTCGTTACCGACCTTGATGGAGCAGCGAGAGTTCTCCATCGTCATCCTGCTCAGTCTGACGAGTTTTGCAGGAATGTCAAAACTAGACATGGAACTGTATAGCTTGTCTCTATGCACGCTGTCATATGCGGCCTTGAAATCGACAAATAGGTGGTGTGTGTCGATCTGCATTTCCTGGGTCTTTTCTAGGATCTGCAGCAGTGTGAAGATTTTATCGATGGTGGACTTCCCGGGCCTGAAACCACACTGATAAGGACCTATCAGTTTGTTCACAAATGGCTTTAGGTTTTTCACACAAAACAGCGGAGAAGATTTTCTTTGCGGTGTTAAGGAGAAGATCCCTCCGTAATTGATGCAGTCAAAGGGGTCTTTTTTCTTGTGGATCGGGTAAATAATAGAGAGACTCCACTCATCGGATATGCTTGCCTCCGATTATATCTTACAGATGAGCTGGTTCATGCGCCCAACCAAAACATCCCCAGCTGCTTTCAACAGTTCCAGCTTCAGTCTCGATATTGCAGTCTTGACCTCGTCTATGTCGGGGACGGAATTCTTGTCCATCGTCGTCCAAGGTGAGTGATACTGCCTGACAGCGCTATTTGTGTCCTCATCGCTGTTTAGCAGTCTGCAGAAATGATTTTTTCCAAACTCTCAGCACAATCTGCGACTCTACTTCTAGTTGTCCATTCTCATCTCGACAGCCTTCTATCCAGACTTTATACCTATTTGTTAAAATGTGAACCCTTTAGTAAAACCTTGGGACTTCATTCCTGCCATACCACCTCTCCATCTCCTCGACCGCGCGCTTCTCATACTCTTTCTTTTTCTTTCGTAGAAGCCAGTTCTTTTCCCTCACGAACAGCTCTCTTCGTCCGATCCAATATTGCCCTGTAATCTGCCTGCTAGCCTTAGTCAATGACGCTTAAAACTCTGCTTGCTGTTTTACGGTCTCCTGCAAGTATTGTATGTATGTACATATTTCAGAGAACCTCTTAGCAGGTATCTTTGATCAAATGAAGCCCGCCTCATTGGGATTCGCACCAAGTGGTCACGTGAACCATCAAATGCCTTACACTCAGATGTTGAAATCTAAATTGTTCTCAAGCTCCATTCCCCAAGCCACAGACAGGCAGTCTCAGCAGAATATCGAACAGACTTTCACGATCCAATATCGCGATCTCCATAAAACCTTATCGTGTTCTCTTCCCTCGCAAATTATCGTTACTCATCGAGTCATTAGACCTTCAAAGAGCAAAGATAAGATCGCCTTTAACCGCCGAAATTCAGTTCCTTGTGATTGAAAGCTGGTCATCATTTCCACGCCAAATGCCTTTATGATCAATTAACAGACCTTTAGAACCTGTTTGTGGCTTGAGTGGTGACAAAGATAATGTCCCATAAAGGAGGCCATCATTTGCAATTAATTAAGAAGTTCCCTTTCCCTTCCACTCTCACGGTATCGATTCATCAGCCACACGATCTTTTGGACAGACATGTTGTCTGACGGGGATGTGTTTACTTTCTAGACATTCTGTCGCCGCCGCCGTTGCCACGAAACTGTCATAAAATTTCAACCACATCGTGGCTTTTGAATTGAAATAGTGGCTTCGGAGAATTTTGTGTGAGTTGGTTTCTAGATGTGATTTATAGAGATGTTTAGGTCATAAATGGAAGACGGCATTGTTAAAATCTTAGGCCCGATTTTTTGTTCAGAGGCTAGAATATGAATGAAGAAAGCAGCATATAAGACAACTCTGCATACAAGGACGAGAGCGATCCGTGAGCTCTATGAACAGAGAAGAAGGGAAGAGAACCGGCTTCCCAGGAAGAAAAAGAAAGAGCGCGAGAGGCGCGCGATCGAGGAAATGATAAGTTGTGTCGACAGGAATGATGTCCGAAAGTTCTACCAAAGGATAAAACCACTATGTAATGAGTATAAACTTCGGGCAGAGGCCTCTCGGGACGAGAGTACAACTTGCAGACGAATCCCAGTCTGTACTGAGAATCTGGAAAGATAATTTCAGGGCACAAACACCGCTGTCAGGCAGAATATTCCACTGAACCCAACGGACGATGATAGAAGAAAAAAAAAAAAAAAAAGAAGTCATTGGTTCTTTCGAGAACAAATTTCTGTGTTCAATCTTTGATCCTGTTTTCGTTGATGGCATTTGGAGAAAAAGATTCAACCACGAATTGTGTGGGTTTTGCAGCAGTAGGGGACCCCCAGGCAACCGATGGCACACTCAAATGGAGAAGGACCTCAACCAACATGCTGTGCTTAGTTGGAGGCCAATGATGGTGCCAGCTGGAGACGCCTATTGGTTGAAGCCTATTTCCATCCAGACTGTATCGCCGGCAGATGAAGAAGTGATGTACTTTGTGTGATGTGATGTTCTTTGTTCGCCCGGCATGGTAAACTGAAAAAATTGCCGCAGTAGATGTGCAAACAATGTGCGTTCCATAAAGTTACTGCCTATTTATTGAAGCCATCAGGCCTCTGAATGTGCCATACCGCTACAGACAGTTACCGAACTACCTTTTTTTCTTGAATTTTTTTTGACGTGGACGACGTTTATTTTTTAGACGTCGCACAATGGGGCAAAAGGGCCTAAAAACAGGAAACAATTCCTGAGCTGGATTTAGACAAGTGAAACTTTTTGAAATTATTAGATATCACTATTAGTGATAAATAAACTCATTTTCACTTTTACATTTCTTATTTTTTACGTTTTAATTAAGAATTAAAGTATTTATTTAAGAACACACAAATTACACAATTTTATTTACAATTGTTTTACCTTTTTTTTCGAACTTATATAGATATATAAAGACGTAATAAAAAATAAATATAGTGCATAATATTGTTTTTCAATTTGTTTCAATGTTTTTACAGCGAAAGGATTGATCGAATGAAAAATCGTCGTCGCTCTCAAATTTGCCTTCAGATGCATCAACTTCACCTGCACAAATAATCAAATTAAAAATGTCCTAGGGAAATGTTTTTTTAAGTTTTCACAGACTTTTAATTCGTGGATCAGATGTAATCAACATCAAATTAAAAAATCTTGATTAGTCCTCTCCCCGGAACATTTCTCGCCTCCTGAGCTTCTTCAGATAACTGTACGATAGGAAGAAGAGCAGTGGGTATTACATCTGATCCGTGGATTAAGAGTTTGTGCACAGTCGGAGGCAGAAAAAACCACGGATAGATGCTTACAAAGTTTTTGGCGGTATTAATTGCGAATTTTTTTAAGTTTTCAATGTTTGATATGAATCCGCTTGAAATTGTCACCAAAATTTAATGAAATTTTTCAATGAATACTATATCAACACCCAAAATTTAGGAGACGAGATTTGTATTGTTAAAAAATCTCCGAGCAGTGTTGCCATCATTTGTGTTGCCAAATCCTGGTTTTGATTGATCAACATTTTTAAAAAATTATTAAAAAAAAAGGCGAGATGATCTCTTTTGAAGCTATTAGCAAACAAGTTTAACTATAAGAATAATAATAATAATGGCGGCGCTACAGTCCGAGGTGGACCTGGGCCTAGCTTCTCAGCAACCACTCGTGTTTTGCGTGCTATTGTTCTCTCACGAGTGGAGGGGACCTACAGTTTAATGCCGACTCCGAACGGCGTTATTGAGAAGCTTTTTCTAGACAGTTATACTCTTTGAGCATTGTCAGTGACTCGAAAGAGGTGGAGCCGTGAAAAAATATTTGATGTTTTTTTCGAGATTCGAAATGACGACCTCGAGCGTAGGAGTCGACGCACCTACCCACTACGCCACGTGCCCACTATAACAGGTTCAACTATAAATAAATGAAAATATCTCGATGTGGAACCATCTGAAAACCTACTTTAAGCTTAAGGTTTTAGAAAAGACATAAAAAATGTTAGTTTCTGGAACACGCTTCCATTTTTAATTAGAACAACTAAAAACATGCACATACATGGTTTACGGCTGATTAGAATATTAAACTACACATCTGAAAATTTCGATTCCATATCTTGGCAATGTTCTATCTTAATTCCTAACAAAACAGTATTTTGAAACCAACACTTTTTTTACTTTTGCACTTCACTTTCGCAATCGTAATAAAACTGTGACTTCAAATGCTTACCAAAGAGTGGGAGAGCAGGCAATTGACTTAATGAGTGATTATTCTATGCACTGACATGTTATCTAACGGGAAACAAGCAAAACAGGCCGTTTTGCCCCACTGTGCGTCGTCCACGTCTAGGCGAAGCCAGATGCCACATAGGGTGAAACAATCTCGGAAAGATGGCGCCAATAGGTAATCGATCAACTTCCTCTTTCGGTGCAAAGGTAGAGATAAAGTCAACCCCAAACCTTCTCCATCGGTTCATGTATATCAGTGCATTTATTAACGAAATACAGCCGCAATTATGCGGGAACCTGCACTTTTTGTAGAAAGGACCGATACAAGCTTCTGGTAAATATTGCTTTTCAGCATTATTCTCAGGACTTATACTTTAGACAGAAGTTAAACGTTATTACCTTTCATAAAATCGTGGCGTTTTTGATTTAATTTAAGATAACACCTCCTGTAGGATGACCTTTAAGTTAGTTTATAGTACAAAGTTCGTAATGACTGCAAAATTCATATCGAAACTGGTAACATTTTACGGAGATTTTTGCGTCAGGAAAACCATGCTGATGTTTTGTGAACGTTTACGGCTACATTCCATCCAAAAGAAGTCTCACAACCAGTCGCCTAGAAATGAAACAACACAATTGCGTCTTTTTTCTCATGTTCATCCTTAACCTCATTCTAGCGAAATAAATCTATTCTACCATCGTTCCAGCTCATTGAAGCAGGGAAAGATCTGTGTGAGGAAGACGTATAAAGACAACTCTTGTACTTCAAAATTAGATACACAATAACCATGAATCTTGGGTAAAAACTCCTTCAAACAAAACGAGGTTTTGAGTAAAAACTTTTGAAGAACAACAAGAATCTCATGATCAAAAGTCACTTTCCAATTTCAACCTTTGATGGGACTATTGAGGTGCACTCGCTACCAACCAAGAATAGACGAACAAACAACAAACAAATCAACAAAACAATGGGAACAATCTCAAAGCTCTTGAGATACCTTTAACTTCGATAATCCGGCAAAGTCCACGGCCCATTATCAATCAGCTCGCGAGATTACTGATCGATTCTATCTAATCATGGCCGACATCTGCTCTTTTTTTTGTCTGATAAGCAAATTTTGCCACCGATAGATTTTGTGTGGCGCCAATAATTCGCATATTTATTGTTTTATCAGACGGAGCGTGGGCTGCAGTAGATCTTCACACATTTTATTTCTAATCCAACCAAAATAGAGGATCAGCATATCCGGAATGGTGTTACAGGAGAAGACTATTTCCGGATCGAAATTCTGAGATAAACACCCAACAGACAACTGGATACCAATCGAAATAGCCGCGATGAGATGTGTTCACCGCAAATCACCTCAGTGTCATCTTGATAATTCGCATTCCGTCAAACTGATTCGCAAACCATCTCGATGACCCAAGAGAGATGTCGCAATTCACTCATATGTGCACAAGCTTAAGCCGATCCCCACGCATGCCGTCCACTAAACTCTCCCCCAACCAATCGGTCTGTAATCATATTCTGACCATAATCAATGTTTTGATCCGGCAATCGTGGAAGGAAGGACATGCCCTGGATTGATTCATTTCTGTCCTCGAAATTGTTACCCATTCATGCATGTGTATCATGGATTCATGAATGAGACCAAAGAGCAAGAAAAAAACTGTTGACAGTGGCAAATCATTTAGAAACGAATTGTAATGAAGTATTTGGCATTCCGGAAGGAAGACTGGGCTGAAGTGGATATTATGCTGCGAAGGACCCTCCCGTTCGACAGAAGGTCACACGGGAGGGGTATATTTGGTTTTAATGAATTTCCCTGGGAAAGAATGAATCGCCTGCGGGGGTGAATGGAGCTAAATATTTACTGCTGAGGGTGGTGTGGTGCGGTTTTGAGAAGGGTCTTGTGCGCGTTGAAGGCGGAAGAGTGTGGTCCAGTGGAGTGCTTTTTTTTGTGGATGCAAGCGGAATTCAATGAATTTTGTTTGGATTTTGAACGATTTGGAGGCTCCGTGAATTGGTGAGGGACCGATGGAGCGGAGGAGTGGCCAGGGGGGGAATTTCAAGGGCGACAAAGTAAGGAACTTGAGTGGGATTGAATTTCCATAATAGCAGCCAGAAATTTAACTCGGAGATGCCTTCGAGAAGTAGCCCGTGGATCTTAAAACAGTGCCAATGGAACACTGAATATATTAGAGGCAGATGGAGGACTATCGTGCGAAGCTGATTTTGAGAATCTTTTCCATCGAGATACGGGATTTTGAAGAGCACCCTTGATGTTAGGTGTGTAGGTAGGGACGGTGGTCTGCGTGGGCATGGAAGGACCAAATGAGAACAATGGTGTGCGGCAGTGATACCACAAAACTCGTGAACCTCGTTGAAAAATTATTTCAGATGTAACGAATAGGAGCAAGGGTAGATGCCGCCAGTAGAATTTGAATAGAGGGTCAGATCAGTTCGAAGCAAACTCCGCGATACTCCAGAAGCAGAATCAAGTCAAGAGGGCAAGATATGGGTCATTAGGTCGGCTATGGTGAATTATTCAGATGCGTGCAAGAAGCCGAAAAGTTTGAGTATTTTGACAAGAACAAAAGTGACGGAACCATTGTATGGAACAATTTGCTTCGACATATAATAAAAAAATGTGCTTGGAGGAAGAATTAGAATTAGAAGAAGTATTAGTTGAGGGAAGTGATCTTTGAAGCCCTAGCAAGACTTCTTTAAAGTTAAATTGGAGGCTATCACTGTAATGCTGAGTGATTATAACAATTAGAAAGATAAGCAACTCAAGGATGAGAAGGTCACTTGAAAGTGTGTCTGAAAGCAATGTGGCCGTAAAGAAATTGTCTATATTTTTGGCAAGATCCAAAATGCGGAAGGAAGTTGAGAAAACATTAAGTTTGGTATCAGTTTACAAGAATTGGGTTCAAAATTAGTATGAGATGAAACAAATACGTTTGTGTTACTTCTGAAAGAGCATTACTGAGTAGTCTCAGTCGCCGACTGTCTGATACTCCTATGGGGCTCACTAAAGAAGCAACTTCATTAAAGCCTACTATACATCAGGAGGGGTAAATATAAGTTTCTTTTTAAAAATCCTATAAAATGAACAAAATTTAACTTTTTCCATATTCTGTGGCTTTATTATATAAGTACAAACATTCCCATTAATTATGAAATCCAACGTCGTTCAAGTGGGTGCCTAGGCTGGCTTCGCAGTGGCGCATTCTGCCCCCCCCAATTTTCCAAGATCTTGTTGGTGGTTTCGGGCTATAGCTCACGGATTGCTTGTATGATATTGGCCTTAAGTGCTTGAATGGTTTCCGTATTGTTAGTACAACATCGGTACTTCACTATTCCCCACAGAAGAAAGTCCAAAGGGTACAAATCGCAGCTCTGAGGCGGCCAATTGACATTGCCAAGATGGCTGATAACATGATTTCGGTTGTCAATTGTTTCATGGGCTGTGTTCCATGGCGCGGGATCCTGCGTGAACCAGAGCTTGTCCAAATCCATGTCTTAAATTTTTTTTTTTAAAAAGTCGGTTAACATGGATCTGTAACGCCCACCGTTGACCGTAACGTTGTTCCTAGCCTCATTTTCAAAGAAAAGTGGTCCAATGATGCCACCACTCCACAATCCGCACCAAACTTTCACTCGCTGAGCCCCAGATGCAAAATTAGTTTGTGAACGTAGCTGCAGAGAGCCGCATGCGCCTCGTCAGGAAAGATGATTTGTCGCTCAAAATCGTTGTCCAATTCAAGCTGCTCTAACCTCTAAGGCCCAATCTGCGAAGGGATAACGAAGCGGATGGTCGCGCGCCTTCGATTGTTGGGTCAATTGGACCTTGTAAGCGAATAACCGGAGATCTTTGTGCAGAATTCTCCTCAGGCTAGTTGTGAGCGTGAAATGTTGAGCTGTTGAGATCGATGGCGAGTTGATGTTCGTGAATAGTCTCACACCCTCGGGCACAGCAGCCACATTCTCACCTGTGCCCACCATACGGGACCATGAGTGTTGTCCACTAGCATACCAGACTCACGAACTTTTTGCACAAACTTGCGTACAGCGGTCGCGGTGTATGCTTCATTTCGGCCAAAACTTCTTTTTAAAAAACGCACTGTTTGGGCTGCACAGCATTCACTTTGGAAATAAGTTTTCAATGTTTCCAAAACTTGTTTAAGCATAAAGCGACTTATTTCTTACCGCGGATGTATGATACTGACTTTCTGTAAAGATTCATTGTCAGTGTCAAAATAACCTATGATTTAAAAAAAATAACATTAGATGACCCACCCTGTACTCATACTCATACTAAGACATTTTCTCAGTGCAACGAATTGCCTGCACACATGACGACGACCGACCGCACGGCGCAATTCACGCTGCATATTTATATTAACTCTTCCGTTTGCCGTCGTAAACTTTTCTCGAATGCTATCCCCACACGATTTCTATAAAGCTCAGGTCCGCTGAATACGGTATACGAATACGACATCCCAGTAGGTCTACATTTTGGCTCAGAATCCAATATTTTACTGTCTGAACGGTATGAATCAGTGCATTGTCGGGTTGAAAAATCCATCACTGTCGTACAAATATTTCACAAATCTGCGGAAAGGCTCTTTCCAGTATGGAGTTGTAGGTGATCGCCGTCATTTTGGTTGAAAATCTCCGTAGAGCTGGATTAAATGATTGTTACTTCCCATACCATTACAACACCTCCTTGGCTGTGCCGCCTTTGAAGATGTATTTCTCTTTTCCTCATATCGTGGGAATAATTACTGTATCCATCAGGTCAATCCAAATTAATTTTTGTTTAGTCAGTAAAGACGATTTAACCTGATCTGACTTATTGCAAAATCAAGCCGCTGTCTTGTAAGTGCCGCATTCAGTGATGGTTTCCACTTCAATTTTTCGTGTCAAATATGATTGGCTTCCTGTAGCATGTGATCTACCAGTCTTAACTCCAGTTTCTGCTTCAATTTTTAAAAATTTTCAGATTTGAAAAACCGGATAAAAGCGTATTAAATTTGCTTTCACTGAAATTCGAACCTGAGACGCCTCCAACTTAGGGCCGGCACTTAACCAACATGGCGTTGATTTGTTGACTCTTCCTTTGCGGTTTTTCTAAACTTTTCCACGTTTTGAAGATAACTGTGTACAATAGGGCGGCTTTTTCCACACGAAAAAGGCCGAGGTCTAACTGAAACATGGCCTAAGTGATGAAACCCTCTGCGACGCCTGTGGAGAAGACGATGACACTGCAGAGCACTTCCTCTGCCATTGTCCCGCCTTTGCTCGGATCAGGTGGCAGTTATTCGGTGCTGATGAGGTGAGAGTTGATGATGTAGGCTCCTCATCACAGAAGCGCCTGCTGGTCTTCCTTAGGAAGACGATGATGAACGAGGGGCCATTATCTTTAGTCAGTCACTGCTTTCGCCATTTGCGCTGAAGGAATAATTGGATCATTTTTTTCAGGACGGGGCGTGTAAAATTGCCCCTGTGGATGGTGAGAGCTACAGAACAATGATCAATGGATTTTTTCTTGAATAGAATTGAGATTGAAGAACGAGAAATTTCAGCAGGACGGACAATAGCGCATACTGCACGAACCACAACTGAGATTGTGATACAGGCGTTTTCCGGTCGCCTAACATCTCGCCTGAGGGATATGTATTGGCCCACATATCACCCGCCCTAGAATTCTGGGAAGACCCAGATCTTCGAACAAGTGAACAAGTCGAAAAATGAGGTAAACAGGACATCCGTCAAAAAGTGGAAAATCTTGCACGCAACAATGGCGACGGATACTTATCGATCTTTCGTCTCTGATGGCTGGGACATGGAGAATGAACGTGCAACAAAGCTTCGATCCGAAAAGTCTTTAACTTCAAGCCTGAGACGGAAAAAGAATTTCTTGCCTCTACGTATCTGGAATAAGGCTTTAGTCAACAGGTCGTGGGAAATTGGAATAACCCATCAAAAGACCGGCTTTGACGGTGGAAAAGTACGAAGATCTGACTAAGGTGTTTTTCGAAAAACACGTCTCAGGGCTTAATAATAATAATAATGGCAGCGCTACAGTCCGAGGTGGACCTGGGTCTAGCGTCTCAAAAGCTTGCTATAGTCAATGATCAAAGCCAAAGGCCATTAGGTACTTATCGTCACACTCATTCCGCCAAAGGCTTGTTTGCTTTTCTCTGAATCATCCCAGGCAGTTGAAACAGAGCACAACAAGAATGTTTACAACTCTCTTCAGATCACGAGGAAACCCTTCTCATTGTTTATTCCCCAGATTATTCCAAGCCGAAATATGAGTCAATTCCCTGCGGGGATTTGATCTAGTCCCGTGATTTGAAACTCACGCCTCACCCATCTCTTTAAGACGCACCCACCGCTCGTACCTCGTGGCCCACAGTCACGTGCTAGTCTCATAACATTCCCTACCGTCTCGATGAAATTCGAGTTAAACCGGCTACAATTTTAATCCGCAAACCAATTCGTCATCGATAAACCAAGCCGCCAGCTGACCTGAGCCAGCACTTCAAATTTGCCAATCATCGACAGTTTCTTTTTATTTGTATCTTTTGCAAGTCCAAATCGACAACAATCGCTTTGCATACTAATGCCCAATGGAGAGGCACAAATGGCCAACTATCTGCCAGGCAAGAACTTTTCGTGTGTAGTGCCGAGTGCAGAGTTTGTTCAATTAGTGGCTCGCTGTCCGCGGTAATTACTGCAAATCGACAAAAAAAATCCAGAGAAACACAATCGACTGGGCTTCGGTTCAGTCCATTGACGGCGGCACAGGTCGGGTGGTTTGTTAATTTCGTGTTTCTCTTTTGAGCTTACTTCGGACGGTTTTTAAGCTGCAAATAATTTTCATAACGCATGGCAGCACAAAAGACTTGTGGGGTTCCAAACTATTGACCGTGACATTCAAAGTCTGGGGGCGACTAGCGTTTGTGTTTGTATCGTGAGGGCCAAGGACGGGTTGGACTGATGGTTCTGGAACTAGATCAACGCCCCCTGCTTGGTCGATGTGGGGTTCGTGAAATCAGTCGATATTGACGTATTAATTGCGAATTTGACTTTGTAATGAGGCTTTTAAAGTGATTGATGATTACTTTGCGGTGATACTTCCAATCGAAATTGTTTATGAGATGACTTAATTAACTAATTGCGTCTTGGAATGCTGTTAGGCGGCGCGGTGGAGATGAGATAAGGGCCATTAAGTGGTTAGACTGCTGACGAAAGAAGGGGGAATTTTAAATATTTTCTAATAAGATGAACTTTTTATTGGAAAGCTGTGAGATCTAGGCTGAAATGCAAAAGGTGGTGTACTTTTACCATAAATTTAGTCGAGTTCTTAATGGTGAATGTCTAGTTCAAGGCAGACAGGTAAATAGAAAGAAAAAAAATGTCAGACTTGTCGCAGATTTATTTTGATATGGAAGGACATTTTCTCGTCGAACTTAGACTTTCGTGCAAATGACTTCCAATAGCTCACTTTCACGCGACATTTGTGATACCAGATCAAATAAACCATCAATTCTTTGTGGGTAAGATCTCTACGACTCAACGATTGGATGGCGCAGTTGGTGAAGTGCCCGCCCCAAGTTAGAGGGGTCCCACACTAAAAATTTACCAAGAGAGGAAGAAGGTTCTATCCGTGACCAGGCAAGGGAACAGGTTAGCAAAGCGCACAGCCCATGCCGATATCCTTATCAAAGATCTACTTAAGTCGTATGGTGGTAGAGGCCCTTTCCGGATACCGTAAAATAGCCGCCACACAATAAGTCTAAGACGTCACCCACATTGAGTACTGTGGAATTAACAGGGATGAAGAAATAGAGTCTATTCCTAACATGCTATGTGATGCCCCAGTTCTAATGCGAAGAAGATTCCATCGACTTCTGTGATGAACTAGAAGATCTAAATAAGATTGACGAGAAATGCCTCCAGAGATTTATACTTGGACCACAAAGAACAGGTCTCAAATGATTCAATCTTGACCGACAAAGAACGGGTCTCCTTGTGGAACATCTCTTTTACTCCGTTTATAAGGGCACAATGAATTGGAGCTGTGGGCCTTAGATTACTGCGGCTGTATGTCGGAAATCCGCACATTATTCCCAACAAGTTTTACAACGTCTTTGAAAAAACAGTCACCGCAATAATTTTATTTTCCGTATAAAACCTCGAAAGACAACCCCCATCTTGTTTCTTACTTCATTCCTATCTTTCCTTCCTAGCAGCTCTACACATCAAATATAAGGCAGTCTGCCTGAAATCATCACCACCAACTTTACGACATACTTTTCGCCTTGACTGTTCTGCAGCTGACACGTGAGGCCAATTAATAACTAAGATAAAGACGCGTCATCATTCAAGGACTCAAAACGTAATATGTTCAAGGACTGACCCACTTCGAACAAGGTTCTTAAACCTGTCCCCCAGACACTTCCTCCAAGAAAAACGCCCCAATTCCACCCACTTTCCACTGACAGCTAATTAATTCAATTCGCACCTCATAACCGAGCGAAAAATAACACGTTTTCTTCCCCCATCCAACTGGCTTATCGCGAAAAAGTATCCACCGGAGACATTCGCAACATTTTCGGAAAGATTGCGGCTCATGTCAAGTGGAGATTAGCTCCGACGACGACGTCTAGAAATGAAGTATGAGACCGCTCGACACTGGAGTACTGGAAGGAACCCCCTTTACACGGCCAGTCAAGGCCATCAATTACCTAGACAATACACTCTGAGACACATTCAGAGGCGTCGGCTTATGTCTCCAATTTGTCGGTGGAAATTGCCGCTAACGATGCAAAACTATGAAATATACGGCCTGAGGTGAATTTTTATTAGCAATTGACCCCCGTGCGGACGTCATCTGTGCTACCAGTCGTTCATGAACGCGGTGACGATGACATGATATGGAGCAGGTTTCACTGAGGAGAGTTGTCCACTGGTCAAACGGTCCATCCATCCACACCTATTCTAGGAGCGGTGAGGTAGATCTGTGGGAACTGTGAAATTTTTGTTAATTACACCGGCATGCCGGCTTGAACTGGTTGCAGCTGGACTAGGCTGGAAGTCGGTTAGGTGTGACTGGTGGCGTTGGCACCGAGCTCACTTCACACCTAATCTGTGGTTTGATTAAGTGGCTTAGTTTCGAAGAAGTCTGTGCAGAATTTATCAGTGGCACTCTGTGATGGGTGGAGGGCGGAGTGCTCAATCACTTAACGGACGGCTTAAGTTGGAGTTTGCAAGAAAATTTGAAAAAAAATCCCCGCACGTTATCCGGAGTTGTGTGAATGGAGGTCGAGGTAAACAAGGCATCTGTGACGTACAAACATGCAATGACATCATGAGTGATGAAGGCAGGGGACTGAATATCACTCCTGTTAAAACTGGATAGGAATTAAACTGTAGGAACGGTCTATTACTAACGCAAAGACAGAAATTGAAACAATGAGTAACTAAACAGCGGCAGAGAGATTTGAGGTGACAGAAGCCACTAACCAGACACAGAAGTTTGACGGTAACAGTCAACATCCAGCCGGCTTGAAGTAAGTAGCTGGAAGAGGGAGCCTAAGTAATCGCATGGTAGGCAAATTGGCAAGCCAGTAACAAGTGTCCATTACGCTGCCAGCAGCCAGAAGTATTCACCCGGTAACCGAAAGCCATTAGTCAATTCCGTTCGGAGCACAGATTCATCAGCCAACAGCTTAGAAAACACTAGCAAGTATAAAGTACAAGCAATCAGTCGGTAGTTTCAAGAAATAGGACTTACTTACTTAGCGTCCTTGAAACGGAGGTTCGGTCTTCTTTTTCTTCTCGAAACTGTGGGATTCGAAGATCCTCTTTGCTGAAGCGTTGTTGTCCATTCGCTCGAGGTGGCCAAGCCAGTGTAGTCGTTGTTTTTTAGCTTTTTGGACTACATCCACATCTTTGTACAGCTCGTAGAGTTCACGTTTGTATCTTCTCCTCCATTCGCCCTCCTCGCATACGGGACCGAAAATTCGACGAAGAATTTTTCTCTCAAAAGTACCCAAAATTAGCTCTGCTTTCCTGCTTATCGTCCAAAACTCGGCTCCATATAGTACAACTGGCAGGATTAGCGTTTTGTAGAGCATGCATTTTGTCTTTCGAGTTAGGTGTTTTGAACCAATTGGTTTCGCCAAATCGAAGTAGCAGGGGTTTCCTAGGGTAAGTCTTCGTCGAATCTCCTCTAGGGTGTCATTCGTGGGGTTGATATTTACTCCGACGTATGTAAACTCCTTAACCACCTCGAAGTTATTGCTGCCAACAGAGACGTTTTGTTCCAGGCGTTGGACCGATAATTCTTTGATTGTTGACAGCAAATACTTGGTCTTGTCCTCATTTACTTCAAGACCAACTCGTTTCGCCTCTTCTTCAATCTTCTATAACGGCTCGCTGGGAACGACCTATGATGTCAATGTCGTCTGCGTAGCCCAGCAACTGTACGAATTTGTTGAAGATAGTGCCTTCTGTGTTGATGCCTGCCTTGCGCACGATCTGTTTCAGTACAAGGTTGAAGAAGTCACACGACAGCGCATCTCCTTGCCGAAACCCGGTGCATGTTTGGAATAGTTCGGAGGAACTGTTCCCAAATTGCACATTGCACCGCGAGTTTTCCAGCGTGACACGGCACAGTTGGGTCTTTTTTTCCGGGATCCCGAATTCGGCCATCGCCTTGTAGAGCTCAAGACGATGGATGCTGTTGTATCCGGCTTTGAAGTCGATAAATAGGTGATGAGTCTCGACTTGAAACTCGTTGGTCTTTTCCAGGATTTGTTTAAGTGTGAAAATTTGGTCGATTGTCGATCTGCCGGGCCGGAACCCACACTGGTACGTGCCAATTAGTGTGTTGCAGAAAGGTTTCAGACTTTCACACAGTACGTTGAATAGAATCTTTTATGCTACATTCAGCGGGGCTATGCCTCGGTAGTTCTTGCAAGACTTAGGATCGTCTTTCTTGAAGATGGGGCATACAGAGCTGATAGTCCAGTCATCGGGCATGGCTTCATGCATCCATACTTGGTCGATGATTTGGTGCATACTTTGAGATTCTAACAGTCTACAAGAACTTTACTAGGCACGGGGTTTAGAAGGGTTTAAAGAGTCTGAGTTTTTCAGAAGACGATTACTGCCGATTCTGCTGCGAGGAGGAGGAAATTTCTTAACACGTGCTCTGCTACTCGTCCGGTTTTGACAGAAGCAGATTTCTTTATTTTGGCGGTAAATTTCAGCGCCCAACTGCAATTTGTAAATAAGACCCTAAGGAGCTACCAAGGCTCATAAAGTGCGCTAAACTCAACATGACGATAGAATATTCATTCATTAGTTGGTCTCAGTACTTAATATCAAAGCAATAATCAATTTCTTATCGAATTCCCACAAAAAGACCAACAAAAGTATATTTCTCAATTTTTTTAAATCGACCGTAATGCGTGACGTTTGCTAATGACTTAGCACAACGTTCCAAAATCAAACTGTCACAAGTATAAATCCAATAAATCAATAGGGCTTCTGTTAATTGTGCTCCTTCAGGCGCTGACTCACTCAGATAAGGCATCGTTGGGCGATTGGCACTTGGTTGTACTTTGGTCTCGACTGCTAGCCTCTCGATTAATTAGTACCCACTTGCGATGTTATCGCATCAAAATGTAACTCAAAAGTTTGACAACAAGTTGTCACTTGTTGTCACTTGTTGACGCGGATTCACAATTGAAAGCATTTCCGTAGCATATATGTACGTGTTGTGGGAGCGAAACAATTAAAGCGTTCATTGTTCTCGCGAATGAAGCGATTAGATTGTTCTGAAAAACCCTATATAATATATATAATCACATGAAATTGGAGTGCGAATTAGAAAAATAATGTAAAGGTAGGGAAGTGTCTTAAGTAGATGTATGCCAACTGAATTCAGAATTGATTACGAATTTCCCATGTTTTTTTCAGGCGACAAAAGATGAGTCATCAAGAAGTCTAACCGTGAGTTATAGAAGATTTAGTGAACAGGACAAAAAACAGTAGGCAGCAACAGTGTCTTAGAAAGCAGCAGCCATCAGCTAATAGTTTAGAAGATATTAGCCAGTAATCAGTAGACAACAACTGGTAGAAAAGAAATAACAGGCAACGGCCGTTAGCTTGTCGCCACCAGTCAATAACTATCAGCCAGTAGTCAGAAGCCGACAACTGGTAGAAAAGAAACAACAGCCCGCAGCTATCAGTTAGTAGCCAGCAGCCATCAGCTGGTAGCCAGCATCCATCAGCTGTCAGGCAGCAGCCATCAGCTGTTAGCCAGCATCCAACAGCTGGCAGCCAAGAATCGTCAGCCAGTAGTATAGAAGACATTAACCAGAAGTCACTAGCCAACAGGCTGGAGAAAAGAAACGACAGCCAGCATCCATCAGGTGGTATCCATAAGCAGTCAGCAAGTAGAAAGCAAACAATAGCCACCAGCCATCAGCTAGTAGCCAAAAGCTTGTAGCTGGCAGTCATCACCTGGCAGCCGGAAGTCACTAGTGAACAGGCCGGAAAAAAGAAACAACGGCCAGCAGCCATCAGCTGGTAGCCAGCATCCATCAGCTGGCAGCCAGGAGTTGTCGGCAGTAGTTTAGAAGGCATTAGCTTAAAGTCATGGCTGCCAACTGGCAGGAGAAAAGAAACGACAGCCAGAATCCATTAGCTGGCAGCCAGAAGCCGTCAGCCAGTAGTCAGTAGCCGACAACTGGTAGAAAAGAAACAACATTCCGCAGCCATCAGTTAGTAGCCACCAGCCATCAGCTGGCGGCCAGCATCAATCAGCTGAAATAAGCCAGTAGCCAGGAGCCGTCAGTCAGTAGTTTAGAAAACATTAGCTAGAAGTCATTAGCCAACAGGCAGTAGAAAACAAGCAACAGCCATCAGCCAGTCGCCAACAGCTTGTAGCTGACAGCCATCAGCTCGCAGCCAGCAGCCATCAGTTCGCAGCCACGAGTCTTCAGCCAGTAGCTTAGAAGACAGTAGCCAGAAGCCAACAGGAAGGAAAAAAACGACAGCCAGCATCCATCAGGTGGTATCCATTAGCCGTCAGCAAGTATGAATCTGACAATAGCCTCCAGCCATCAGCTAGTAGCCAACAACTTGTACCTGGCAGCCATCAGCTGGCGACCAGAAGTCACTAGCCAACAGGCTGGAGAAAAGAAACAACAGCCAGCAGCCACTAGCTGATAGCCAGGAGCCGTCAGCCAGTAGCTCAGATGACATTAGTCAGAAGTCAATAGCCAACAGCCAGTAGAAAGGAAACAAAACTCAGCAGCCATTAGTTGGTAGTCAGGAGCCTGCAGCCAGAAGTTTAGAAGTCATTAGCCAGTAGCCAACAGCTGGTAGGAAAAAAGTAATAGCCCACAGCCATTAGCTAGTATCCAGCAGCCATCAGTTGGTAGACAGCATCCATCAACTGGCAGCCGGGAGCCGTCAGCCAGTAATTCACAAGACATTAGCCAGTAGTCAGTAGCCAGCAACTGGTAGTCATCAGTCAAAAGCCAATAGTCATTAGCAAACAGGCAGTAGAACAGAAAAGATCAGCTCTCACCGCAGGAGCCTTTCCATCGACAACGGAAAGCATTCGCTCATTTAATCTCAAGTAAAAGTTTCCAGCAGTTAAGAGCCAGAAGTAAATATTCAACTTCAAATCTTGAGTCAGTAGCCGGCAGACGATAGTTATAAACCAGTAGCCTGCAGCTCTTAGCTCTTGACGTAAATTTCTAGTCAGTAGCGAATTGGTGCCAGCCAGTAGCCTGGAGCGATTAGCAGTAAGTAGCCAAAATTTAACTACCATTTGTCTGCACTTATATCTCGATATTTAGCAGTGGGCAAGAGCCACTAGCCAGAATTCGGCTGATAAAGAGACCTGAGTTAATTGAAGGAGTGGAACAGTAGCAGCCGGTCGTACTTATTCGGCTATTACTCAGCAGTAGGGCAGCCAGCCCCCAGTAATCAAAAGTAGTTTTATAGTCCGAGTGGTTCCCCATCATGAAGGCAACAGCAAATAGCCGGAGGCCACCAAACCTCCATCTAGTTTCTAGCAACAGGTGGCCTCTAACGAGTGGTCTATTACTGGCCGTAATCATTACTCATGTCTAATCGATGTCGCATTGCTCACAACTAGCTTCTGACCGACAACTGATGACCGTTGATATCCAATAAATGCCCAGAGCACAGTTATTTAAATATTGATACACACGTTGTAGCCATGCTTGACTAAATCAAGAAGCCATCAAGCCACAATTGACGTACCCGAAAGTGTCAACAAAGGCCCACGCGTCACGTGTTGCCAAACGGCTCATCTCAATGACTTGACAACCATTGACAAGTGCTGTACTTGTGTCTCCACTCCAATCGATTACAAGTATCCTTATCGAACTGCATTCCCCCAAAGACCAGTCTGTCACACATATTATCACCTCCCCACCAAGGAATTCCCTGCTGTCTTGTCTTCTGTCGAACTTGAGGCAATCACTGTGCTCCCTAGAAGTATCACGTTACGTGATGGGAGACAATTAGCACCTGTCAGTTTGTTTATCTGGGAAACACACTCACAGGTACTTGCTATCGACGAACTGTGCGATTATCTGTGTGTATCGACATCGATCAGACTGCGATTGGAGTGGATTCGGCGGGCAGATAGAATCAATTAAGTTCATAGCACTCCATCAGAGCGTGCGATCGCCACCGGTTACATGCCATAATCGGTTCGCAGCTCATCGATAAACGATGACCAATATTTTGGTTTATGAGTTTTGGCCAAAATTGGTGACTTGTGGCATAGAATTTTGCTGAGCAATTAGCCAGTCTGACAACTTGTGGTGGAGTAAAACTGAAAGCTGCGAAAATACGCCGACTTGAGGTGGTTAAGTGTCACAAATCGATTTGACCATATTGAAGCGTCGTGAGACAATCCAATGCGACGAAAATGGGCAGAGGTGTGGTGGGCCGTTGGTCTGCGGTGAGAGTTCTTGTTTTAGTTTGAGAACGTCGTGAAGTGAAAAAGTTTAAGACAGATGTCAAGCGACAGTTGGCAACTGACAACTACACATCAAACGTGTCATGAAACACAGACGTTCCTTGACAAGTTACTGTTTGGTAATCAAAGGTTGTAACCAACTGTTGACAGCTGACATATGATTGATGTGCGACAAATGTAACTGCGGGATGTAACGATTAAATCGATGGAACAAAAAAACACAAAACTGGTTTAATGGCGATACTTTTGATTAACAGTTTGAAGATGTATAGGGAAAAACTGTCTGAAAGGTGGCAGCTAAAAAGATCGTGATTTTGAATGGCGGAAAATGGCGAAGTTTCCTTAATGAGAGAAACACTTTTAATGTCAAGCAAAGGACGACGGATTGCAGAGACAATCGATTATGGACATCAAGTCAACTGTCAACTGGAAAGGTTGACGTTTGACAGAAAAACAAAAGCGTTGTATAGCCCACAAGAATGTGCTAAAGATACTCTATGTTGATTTTAAGAAATTGATAACTTAAGTTTTTATTTATTCCATGTTCAAGTGAAGACCACCAAATAAATTTCACTTTGACAGCCAAAACGTTCTCTCAGTAGCACTCAAACTATAGAAAAACTAAACGAAAGACGAGACAATAGTGATAAAGTTACGTGAAGAAAATCCTTGACGATATAGTTTAGCTCAATCGTCTGGACAACAGCCGTCTGAAAAGTTGCGTGATGAGAGCCCTGCTCTAACAAATAGCTTGATCGCTCAAAACCTCAGTATGACACGGATGACAATGATGACAATCCAGCAGGTATATGGATCTAAGTAGCACTTCAATTATGCAGTTTCGCTTGAAAAAACAAGCCACAGTCATCAAGTTGCATTCAAAAAACAGCAGTCCCCTCTCCAAATATTCGCAGATGATATTCGCAACGGCATGCAATCTTTTATAGCTGTCGATCTGCGTAAGAATTTGTTATAAATTGACTTCTAAGCCTATAGCATATAGGCAGTCAAGTTAAAAATCCATAATCAATCAAGTAAAGTTGGCAGTTCTTGAAAGTTCGGTAAATGCCTAGTTATATTAAAAGATGGCTTTAAAGAAATACAGATGCTCAAAGAACGACTCAGATCTATGGAGAATTACGAGGGATTTAAACAAAACTACTCAAAACTACACAAATCTTGAAAGTTTAAAAAACGCTGTCGAACAGCTTGAGACCTAAGATCTTTCTCTTACGATACGAAAAACTCATACCGCCTATAAAAGGATATCATTCTACATGTCAAAAAGCTCGATACGAAGATAAGGTAACCGACACTGCAAAATGCTATTTCGACCACCTTCTCTACAAAACTTTTAAAAACTCTGATATCAATTAATTATATACGAGTATCTTAAATCTAGCAATTAAAACTCTTAGACTTTGCTAATCTTCTTCACCAATACCTCGTATTGCGCGTAATGTTGTTGTCACAATATCGAGTGGTCGCTATCTATGAATTGAAGTGGATGTACGCAGTAAAGGAATGTGCATATGAAGAGGAAGCGGCGGTGAATTATTTGGATACCGCAAAACTTTAAAACGATTGGATGCAAAATTCCAGATACTTGAAGAGAAGACTATTTTAAGCTTGAGAATTAACAACAAACCCGTGTTCATTCGCTATTCTTCCTCCTAAGTTAAGTTTTAGTTCTTAAGTTTAGTTTATTAAGTTAGATTAAGTTCGCTTGTATTAAGCAGAAATAAATAAATAAATAAATAAATAAATACCGGCCATAATTCCCGTTTACATCAATGGAAACTATTTAAAAAGTAATTGTGACAAAATTATAGATATTTTGTCTAAATTAGGTTCATTGGAAATTATGCTGGCTGGAGATTTTAATGAAAGAATTGAACTCGCTCAAACCAACCTGGCAAGCGGTTCAACAACTTCACTGCAGCTCGATTTTCTAATGATAATATCTGTGACAAAAATGGTAAAAACATTCTTGATCTTGCGGACGCGTTCGAATGTCGAATTTTAAATGGGAGTTGCGAAGGCGACGCTTGAGGAGAATACATGTTTTTAAGAGCAACAGCTTGCTCCGTAATACTATTTTATTGTATTCTTTCAAGTGACTGGAATCATCACATATCGAAATGATGTTATTTTTACATTTATCAAGTTTAACACCTGTTGAACAAAATGCACAAGCACTTACTCTTTTGCCACAACTGCTTTGGAACGTCTAATTCCATGATTCCAGAGAAACCTAAATAAAGCATTTGCGAATCTGAAAGTAGCAAACATACCATTGAATATTGCCAAGCTAATCAAGAAAGCTACACCGCCAATAAAAAGTAATGTTCCAAGTAGGCAAAAGTGGTTTGCCTTTGAAAGTCTGAAAACACAGGACAGGTCTTTTGCACCCCTTGCAATGCTGCGGAAACACAACACAAAAGTTTTTAAAACCATGTATGGCGAAGCGATTAAGGATTTTAAGTAAATTTGAAAAAAATGGCCTTCGAAGAACAGTTCATTGAAGTAATCAACACAACGAAATCCTCAGCAGAGTTTTGAAAGGCTGTTAAATATATGTATATACGAGAAAGCAAATATCATTGGTTCTAAATTGCCTCAGTTGATGGAGCATTTCAAAAGACTCCTAAATACCGTTCAAACTTCGCCAGGTTTTCATTATGCGCCTCCGCTGTTTGGAGATGTCTTTCTCGAAAGCTCATAAAATCTGCACGAGAGAATTCTTTTCAGCACTTACTGCTGAATTCGAAACAGCGAAAGTTTCTTGTAGTTTCAAAAGAGCAATTATTTTTCCGCAAATCCGTACAGTTGCTGGGCTACGCAGACAACATTGGCATCATAGGTCGCTTCCAGCGAGCCGTTATAGAAGTCTTCACGGCCATTGAAGAAGAAACGAGTTGGTCTTGAAGGAAATGAGGAAAAGACCAAGTATTTGCTGTCAACAAACAAAGAATTATCGGTCCACCGCCTAGGACAAAACGTCACTGTTGGCAGCAATAACTTCGAGGTGGTTAAGGAGTTTACATACCTCGGAGTAAACATCAACCCCACGAATGACACCCTAGAAGAGATTCGACGAAGACTTACCCTAGGAAACCCCTGCTACTTCGGTTTGGCGAAACCAATTGGTTCAAAACTCCTAACTCGAAAGACAAAATGCATGCTCTACAAAACGCTAATCCTGCCAGTTGTACTATATGGAGCCGAGGGTTGGACGATAAGCAGGAAAGCAGAGCACATTTTTGGTACTTTTGAGAGAAAAAATCTTCGTCGAATTTTCGGTCCCGTATGCGAGGAGGGCGAATGGAGGAGAAGATACAACCGAACTCTACGAGCTGTACAAAGATGTGGAAGTAGTCCAAAACGCCAAAAAACGACGACTACACTGGCTCGGCCACATCGAGCGAATAGACAACAACGCTCCAGCAAAGACGATCTTCGAATCACAGCCCACAGGTTCGAGAAGAAAAAGAAGACCTAACCTCAGTTTTAGGGACTAAGCTATCGCGGATGCCAGAGCGCTTGGTCTGGACAACTGGAAGCAGCGTGCCTGGGACCGCAGGGCATGGAAGGCTGTCGTGTCTCAGGCAGAGACCCTTTACGGGAGCCCGCTAAGTAAGTAAGTATTATTTTCCCGCTACACAAAAAAGGTGACCCAAGGAATTACCGGGGAATATCATTCTTAAATACACCGGCTAAGCTATTTGTAGCACTTTTGTATTAAAGGCTAATTCATTAAGTCTCAAATAAGAAAATTCTTCGAGAATTCCAAGAATTAGAAAGAAAACTCAGTGTTCGCTTATTAACATCGCTGAAATTTAGAAAAGTCGACGTAAAAAGTTGTATGCCTTCTTTGTCGACTTCCGAGCAGCCTTCAGTTCAATACCACGCGAGGCACTATTTTATAAACTCCACATCATAGGTAAATCTAATAAAGTCATCAACATTTTAAGGGCGATGTATAACAGTAATGTAGCCTACGTCTGGGATGGAATTTATTTCGAATGAGTTTGGAACATTACTTGGGGTGAAGCAAGGTTGCATACTGAGCGCGGTCCTATTTATTTTATTCGTCAATGACATAACCGATTTTGTTAGGGGAGGTAAGCTAAAAAACGTAAAAACGACTGGATGGCGCAGTTGGTGAAGTGCCTGCCCCAAGTTCGAGGGGTCCCAGGTGGCACTGGAGTAGGTTGCTACCTGGCAGTACAATGGACCAGTTTTGAGTCTGAGTGCTCCAGTGCGTTTCAAAAATCCTCCGAAAAAAAGCCAGGTAAAAATCCCTGCACTTTTGTAGACGACATCGTCTTCCTTTTTGATACAATTAATGGAATGCAGTTGATGATTAACAGACTAGCTGATTACTGCAAGCTTTGGAACCTTAGTGTTAATCTTGAAAAATCAAAGATGATCATATTATGACGGAAAGATGAACCGAAAAGAGGAACCTTCAAGGTGAGCGTATTAAAATAGTGAGGGAATACCAAAACCTAGGAATTTTGATAACAGCAAATCTCAACATTTGAAACACCTTAATGCAAAACTCTCATATGCAAAATGCGCAATATCTTCAGTCTGAAATCGTTGTATGGCTAACAAAAGCATAACACAGCTCAAAACAGAACATTTTTTGTGCAACAGCAAAATCGATACTTTTATATTCAGCACAGATGTGGGGTTTTTATCAATTTGAGGAAGTATACAGGTTTCTTCGATACTTCTTGAAACGAATTTTTCGCCTACCTAACAATACCCCTAACTATATGTGGCATTTGGAGACTGGGTTGCCTTCTCTTTACCTGGACGCCCTCTGACTGCATTTTGAATACAAAGTTAAAGTAATCGAGATGGAACAAGGCAGGATACCTAAGCTGGTGCTATCGCAGCTTTAAAAGCGCTTTCTTCAATTTTCGGCCGGAATAATCATTCTCTTCAAGAGACTTAATTGCATCCACAAAATGTGACCGTGTGGTGTGGATTTCATTCCGAAGGTGCGATTGGACCATATTTTTGGTCATGTTACGGTTATCGGAGTGACAAAACTATTTCTCCCAGAATTGGTTGGACTTGATATCAGTGATATGTAGTTCCAACATCTCGGCAAACAATTGATATATTTAAGGAAGAGTTGGGTTAGCGGGCAATGTCGAGAATTCAGATTCAGCAAAGCATCAAAAGCAGAGCCATTCGTACTAGGAATGGAGGAATAAACATTAATAACTTGGTTCCTGCGACATTCATGAACATTTTCATGAAGTTCCCCTCCTAATTTTCTCCACTCATAGTACGAGTATGTTCATTCAGAAGCAATGCCTGAAAACTTGTGATAAGTTATTGTCGTAGTCCCCATTCAACAGTGTGCAAACTTATTCATGGAGGGACCATAAATGGCCTGATTTAAATTGTGACCCCCGCCAGTGAATCACATCTCAAAAGAGGACAAAACACAGTCTTATCTCCAGAATGCGGTGTATTCCTCTTATTTTCCAGTACATTTTTGTGGTTTTTTTCCACGATTTACATTAACCGAGGCACATTCCCACGAACATTCCTGAAAACGTACTCATCGTCCAAAGACATCCATCACCAAGGATTCCTCAAGCCATTATCAGACATCGGAATGTGATCTCTGGCCCTACTGTCGTCTGCCTCACCGAGCCCCATACCAGGCGGTACACATCTGACAGCAAAGACAAACAAATGATGAGCAGCTCGACAGATTTCGCAATTACCCTCAACGCTGTGACTACCAAACAGATGCCTACTCGTATCTTGACGGCGCACGACACATAAAACTCTCATCCAGCAAGCATTCCGATTTCGTCAAAATGCAAAAGATGATGAGATACATTCCCAACCACAAGATACAAAACGCTCTCAATCGAAATCAAGTTCATTTGCGCAACATTCCGCTTATCAAAGCCTTTCCCACAACTCCGTGTATCCACAAGTGCTGTGGGACGCATTGAATTATTCCATTGCTGGCCAACGCCAGTTGCCACTTACAGAGACAATCATCGCGTTGCATGCAATATGACCCTGCATCGTATTGGGTTTTCGGTGGAACCTCACCTCGCTCAACAACACTTCAGCGTGTGTGTGCGTCTGGCTGTCTATCAAACTAGCGCCGTTCGGATACAATCACACACGAGTGAGTATCTCTTGTTGACTTGCGACAAATGTGGGTGACCTTGGGGCTTACTTCAGCTTAATGCCGTGTGTCCCACCATGATTACAGTTGTCTTGTGTCCAAAAGTAACACGAAACACTGAAAATTCCAATAAAAATGATTTTTTTCTGTTTGAGTTTATTTTCGTTTGAATTACATCGACAGCGCTTGCATGTCGGGCCGGCTTGAGAGTCTGGTTTCGGTCGGCTTTGGGCGCTGCTGAGACCAGTCACTGGAAGTTGAATCGAAGACAGACACAGATTCACTGGCAATTAAGTGGGTGATGGAGGGAGGTTTTCGTGGTTTCTTTGTATCGGTGGATAGGTACCTAAATATTAATTGAAAATCCATTTAGTGCACTGGGCATTAGCCGAGATAAGAGAAAACCGCCGAAGACAATGGTCAGCTTGCGCGGGTTTTACACGCTTGGGTGTTAACATATTCAAGGCGTGTGAGTTCGGTGGACGAGTTTGGGGCTGGGGGGAGTGCCTCGGATGAGATTTTATGTTCAATTGATTGGGATTTCGATGTTTGTTGGATATGGGAGCGTTGTGCTTGTACTTAAATCGGTGGCAATGACCCTTGGGGAAGTTCATGGGTAAGCGGTTACATTCATTTTTTTATTTGAAAGGTAAAAGTTGTTTACGGTCGTAAGGGGAGCAGGTGATTTTGTGTGAGTTAGTAGATATGTGGGTGGTGGATACTCGATGATAAGGTATTTCGGGAGTTATGTAAAACATTTTTGAAAGAACTCGGTTGGGTTGTGTTTGTATCATCTAGTGGCATTTTGGTGCAAAATGTTGCTACTTTTTGTCACGAGGGGCTTAAGGGTGTTTGAAAAGGTAGCTTAGTAGGAAGGGATGCGGTTTTGTGCCATTGTTTGATAGGGATGCTCAAAATGTTGTCTGCTTATCCCGGCCTCGTTACAATACTCCGTACGACAAAAATTCCACGCTTTACCTGCATTTTACCCTCGCCACAACACGAGACGTTTGTTGGTAAAATCTGAATTCAATAAATAACATCTGCACATCACCGAAATACAAGGTCTGCTGAAAGCATCGCTGTCGTGTGCGGGAAAACCAGAGGCATTCAATTTGTAGTCATTCCCAAGACCTTGGTAAATTTATGATTTCACCATGCCGAATTTTGCGTCTGGACTAGGGTACCCGTGCAAAACTTTCGGTAAACGACCATGTGTTCGCTGATTAAGTTTCGGAGGAGTAGGAAGCTGACCAATATTTCGACAAAAAACCACCTTTAGCGACATATTTCTTCAAGAATAGCTGGTTGAACAAGTAAAATTGTCGAACGATATCAAACCGCACGAGATACCCCACCACTTGCTAAGACTTTTGATCTGGCAAAATCATCAGTCCATACTTTTTCCAAAGAAACCTGACATTGCCGCAAAAGTCAATGGCGAGATCTACAGATAATGAGAAATTTTCTTTGCCCTAAACTAGATGATATAGATACCGATGACATTTGGTTCCAACAGTATGGCGCCACGTGCCACACATCGCATGACGCGATCGACATTTCGCCCGAGTGATTTGATGGCATCGTTAACTCGCGTGATGATGACTTGAACTATCCACCGGGATGGTACGATTTAATTCCTTTCGCCGAAAAAAAATGATGCCCCCAAATTTAATATAATGTTAGCCATTCAGCAAATTCAACCCGTTTGCCTGAATTTGAACATTGCGTCGCATACTTAAGGACATAAACTGTCCGTTCACGTGAACAAATTTAGCGAATATCCAACTTGTTTTTTTTACATTTAAAAATCAAGCGTCCTCGTTGAAAGACACTAGATGGCGCAATATTTACCAATAGACAAGTCTCGACTGATCAGAAAAAAATCGATAGTGGAAGGAAGAGAGAAAAACTGCCCACGATTTCACTGAACTCGGATACTGAGCCAGCAGTAAGCAACTGAGAAATAGGTTAGTTAAGGTTTCAGTTGGCTTCACACAGCCCATTCTAGGTCATTGGTGATTAGTTTAGTTTATTTCGCTAAATACAAGCTAGGAACTTAAACAATCTAAACTTAAATAATTGGTGGTCCAAAAAACAAAAAAGTTTTCAGAACATTTGATGTTGCTACTGATGCTATAAGTTCTGTTTACCGCAAAGCAGATGTAGACGATGTCCCTGAGTAACTCGAAGTTATAGCTACCTATAGCGCCATTCTGGCTAAGTCTGTGTTATGTTTCTCAACTTCAGCATATTGGTTGAGGGTATATTGCTATTGTATTGTGACCTTCAGCATATACTTCGTTTTATTCTCGTTTATTGTCAGACCCATTTTAACGGCTTCTGTTTCAATGCCAACAAACGCCTCATTGACGCCTCGCTGTGTTCAACCAATCACATTAATGTCACCCGCATATGGTAGTAGTTGCACGGACTTTTGGATGATCGTGCCTCTGGCGTTGGCCACTGAGTTTTACACTTTCATTTCAAGAATGATGTTCTAAAAGTCACATGACAACCCGTCGCC
Source organism: Myathropa florea (assembly GCA_930367185.1). NCBI lineage: Eukaryota > Metazoa > Arthropoda > Insecta > Diptera > Syrphidae > Myathropa > Myathropa florea. Next base: position 38,086,713 of record OV884004.1, on the reverse strand, counting down.
TTGCCTTTTTTACATTGAAGTCTTGGCGAGTTCCTTACTGATCTTGATGGAGCAGCGATATCTTCATTCTGCTTAGTCTGACGAGTTTCGAAGGATTTTAAACGAATTGCGAGCTGAGTTCTTAACTTCCAGTGTAGTTAACGTGAATTTTCTTCCTAATAGTGAGGTGTTTGAAACGCCATCTGATAGTTTTTACATTTGTACAGTTACAGAGCTGGAAAAAAGCTATTGTTACTCCTGTTCCCAAAAATCTCTCTCCGTTGTCTCCTGCTAACTTTCGCCCTATCGGCATTCTACCCTGGTTATCAAACATTTTGGAAAAGCTTATGGCAAAAATTCAGGACGACCTAAGAGAAAATGAGTTAGTATATCCTTTTCAGTCTGGCTTCAGACCGCATCACAGTTGCTCAACTGCAATGGTTAAGGTTCTGGAGAGTCCAGTTTGACCAAGCTACAATTATCATCCTCTGCTTGCTTAACTTCTCTAAAGCTTTTGATAAGGCAAACCATGTAGTCCTGTTTCACAAACTTAAGCTCTATTTTGGTTTCAGCAATTCTTCAGTCTGCCTAATCAAAGATTCTTTGAGTAACAGGAGCCAAAAAATCAAGTTCGGAGAATGCTCATTTAAATTTTTAAATATATTATCAGGAGTACCGCAAGGATCAATATTAGGTCCCATTTTATTTAGTTTATTTATTAATGACCTGCCCAAAATGTGTAACAATGTGTCACTTTACTTATATGCAGACGATGTTCAAAGATATTTTTCCAGGCCCATTGAATTAATGGAAGACCTAATTTGCAGATTGAATGAAAATCTCTCACGTATTCACCACTGGTCTGTTAGCAATAGACTTGATCTCAACCCTAGTAAAACACATTGCATACTAATATCCAAAAAGAATGTATGACACTAATACAATGCCGCCTTTATGTCTTAATGGCGTAACTCTCCCTTATGTCAATTGTGTGGTAAGTCTAGGATTTAGAATAAACCGTTCTCTGTCTGCTACCGATCACGTCAACTATACTGTCCGTCACATTTATGCTGCCCTACGTAAACTCTGGCTATCCGCAGATTTTACTCCAACCAAGATCAAGTTCAAACTTGTCAAAACCTTGCTACTTCCTGTCATTGATAACATCGCAGTAATCTATTGCAAGCTTGATTCGTTGTCGCATAATAAACTGACAGTGGCATTTAACGACATGGTAAGGTACATTTTAGGGCTTCGTAGATTTGACCATATTTCCCAATAACAACGTCTAGTTCTTGGTCGTACACTAAGTGATTTCTTGTCCGCCAGATGTTGCATTTTTATGCACAAAATTATTCATCGACAGCTACCACCTTATCTCTCTGAAAAACTCCAATTTGGGCAATCCACCAGGACCTTATCACCCCGTCTACCAAATATTTAAACTGTTTCCGATTGTTTTACATCCATGTCGTCAGACTTTGGAATTCACCTCCAATAGATTGGAGCGAGGAAGTTTAAAAGAGAAATTTTTAATTTTGTCTGTTAAATTATCATCATCATTATCACATATCATTATCATATCATTTATCATTTGCTCTACAATTTGTTAAACTTCAGTCTTGATATTGCTATTTTGACTTCATCTAGATCAGGGGGCGGAATTGTTTTCACTATACAGTGATCACTTTTGGTTGTAGTCCGCACTTTCGTGTGGTTGCAAACAAGGCATTCTGTGCCCTTTAAGTTCTTTTAGAGTTGGTATCCAGTCACGACAAGGACTTGAGCCTGACTAAAGATTGCACAATCTGATGGTCATAAGTCCCCTAGTGAAAACTACTGTATCAGTTTACTTGAGTTTATATTAATTCCGCGACATGAGAAATGAGACTAGGGGAATGACCGTTGAGTATTGAAGAACCCTGTGGAGGGCCAAAAGAAACATTAAAATTAATCCTGGGTCTTAAATGATTTTGATCGGACTCAATTAAAATGAAGTCAAAGGCTCACCGCCACGGTCAAAGATATATAAAATGTTCAAGAAACTCAAGAAAATTAAAACACTGATGGTATAGAGTTTTATAGCGTCAACTGCCAGGAAAAAAAATGCCGGCTTCTACACAGTACACAAATTCATCGTCGAAAATGACTAAACCACATCAACTGGACTCAACCAGTGTCTTACCAAGAATACCCCCCACAAACTTGTGTCAGTTAAATTCCATAGGATTAGATTGAATCGAAGAACAGATGTGAAATCCAACTTCATCCGCTTTGTTGCTGTTGATTTGAAGATCACCCGCGAATTGATTCACGCGACGATATATTCAAATTATTCCACTCCGAGCAATCACTTGCACTTCAAACTTAATGTTCCAGAACCAACTGTAGATCCAATATCTTTTACCAGACACATGTGTAGATACTCATAATTTGAATAAAATCAAGAGCTTTGATGGATTGGCTGGTGGTGACATTAATTAACGAGACATGGTGCTGATATACATTTGTTCGTTTTTTTGTTGTTGTTGCTTTTCGTGGAAGCATTTTAACTGATTGAGACAAATTAGTGCCTAATTGGTTTAAAGCAAAACACGCAAAGACATGAAACTGCAAGTCAATAAATTTCGAAAATACACAAATCACATGCGGAAGGGGATTTGCGAAAAAATGTGAAATTTCAATTTTGTTTTTCGTGGAATTTAGGGCAACGGAAGTGTTTAAGGACGTGACGGAACTCGGGGTCGGAGAGGGTGATTGAGAGTGTGAAAATGTGCTGATAGGGCTCAGAATGGTAAACAATTATTTTGTGAAATATTCTGTGAGGATTTGCTGTGGAATGAGCTTAGGGGTGGTTTCACGAGAAATTTGGACTGATTTCCGTAGGAAATGAGGAATGAGGAAATTTGGTATTTATTGTTTTAGCAGCGAACTGAATTCAATGTGTATGCTTATCGAGACCATTCATAATTAATGGTTCCGACAGGGGTTCGTGGGCGACGCGGCGTAGTGGGTATTTGTGAAGACTCCTACACACTATCAGTCTGGGTTCAAATCCCAGCATAGAACAATACAACTTTTAAAATTTCATAGCCCCACCTCTGTCTGACTAGAAAATGTTTCTCAATCGCGCTGTTCGGAGTCGACATTAAACTGTGGGTCCCTACTCGTGAGAAGACTGTAGCGTGCACAAAACGAGTGATGCCTGTAGAACCTAGACCCAAGTCCACCTCGGACTGTAGCATCAGCATTATTTTTTGTTATAATGACGGAGGTTCAACTTACTTACTTACTTACTTAAGGTGGCGCTACAGTCCGGGGTGGACCTGGGTCTCAACCAACAAGCGTCTCCAGCCAGCTCGATCTTTAGCTAGCTGCCTCCAGTTTCGCACGCGAAGTTGGTTGAGGTCCCTTTCCACTTGCGTGTGCCACCTAAGTCGCGGTCTTCCTCTACTACGCCGTCCCTCCTGGGTGGATTCGAAGACTTTCCGGGCCGGAGTATTCGTTTCCATTTGCTCTACATGACCTAGCTATCTCAATCGTTGGATCTTCATCCTTCTGGCTAAGTCAATGTCGCTGAACAGCTCGTACAGTTCGTTGTTGTATCTTCTCCTCCAGTCACCCTCTATGCAGACGGGACCGAAAATCTCTCGAAGAATTTTCCTTTCAAAGCGGTCAAGAGCTACCTCATCCGCTTTTGACAAAGTCCATGCTTCAAGAGAGGGCTTTGTTTATCAATTGCTTTCTTAGCCCAAAGAAGCAGCGATTAGCAAGAGTTATTCTTCGTTTGATTTCAGCGCTGGTGTCATTGTCTGAATTAATAGCGGTACCTAGGTAGACAAAGTCCTTAACTACCTCAAAGTTATATCTGTCCGCTGTAACGTTCTGTCCGAGACGTCGGTGTTGGGTGTCCTTCCTGATTGACAGCATATACTTGGTCTTGCCCTCATTTACCGTTAAACTCATCTTAGCGGCCTCCGTCGCAATACTCACAAAAGTGTCATTGACATCACGCTGTGCTCTTCCGATTATGTCAATATCGTCGACATATGCGAATAGTTGGACGGACTTCTGAAAGATTGTGCCTCTGGTATTGGCGTGCAAGTTTTGCACAATTCTTCCAAGAATGATGTTGAAGAAGTCGCATGACAGCGCGTCGCCTTGTCTGCATCCGTTTTTGACATCAAAGGTCTCGGTTAGGTCTTTACCGACCTTGATGGAGCAGCGTGCATTCTCCATGGTCATCCTACACAAACGGACGAGTTTGGTAGGGATGCCAAAACTAGACATTGCTCTGTATAGCTCGTCTCTATAGATGCTGTCATACGCGGCCTTAAAATCGTTGAAAAGGTGGTGGGTATCGATTTGCTGTTTCTGACGAATGTCTTTAAGCGTTCACACAACACGGCAGATAAGATCTTGTAGGCAATGTTCAGAAGACTGATGCCTCTATAGTTGGCGCAGTTTAGAGGGTCTCTTTTTTTGTGGATCGGGCAAGCAATGCAGAGGTTACATTCACCGGGCATGCTTCCTTCCGACCATATTTTACAGATGAGTTAGTGCATGCTAGTTACCAAGTCATCGCCTGCTGCTTTGAAAAGCCGTCAGCTCCAGCAGCTTTGTTGGACTTTAGTTTAGATATAGCTATCTTCACTTCGTCCAGATCAGGGGGACGGAATTGTTGATCTACATCGTCCCTTTCATTCGGGTTGAATGGTTCAATCTGCCTGACAGCGGAATTCGTTTCTTCATCGCCGTTATACAGTTTGCAGAAGTGGTTCTTCCATATCCTCAGCATCGACTGTGATTCTACTACGATATTCCCTTGATCGTCCTTGCAGGCTTCGGTTCGGGCTTTATAGCCCTGACAGGTTGACTTTACCCTTTGGTAAAACTTCCTTACCTCATTCCTGCAGTAGTAACTCTCTATTCTACCGATCGCGCGCTTCTCATGCTCCTTTTTTCTCTCAACAATTCGGATTATTTTGCTAACTTTAAGGATCAAGGGACTCCAAACCGGATAAGTTTCAGACATTTCAAATATGGGAGCAAATTGCTTCTGTCAAATTGCTTCTATCAAGCGAAATCGCAAATCGTAGAATCCTATGCTGGACGGCTTTAATGCGTCTTTTGTGGATAGCGCAGAAAGGAGAACGGACCTGACTGACGTATTCGACGATGGATTTAACAAAGGCGCTGTACAGTTATGTGGAAATAAAAATTCTTTTGACAAGCGTTTAATAAAACCAAGCTCAGAATAGGATCTACTTATTATATTATCGATGTGGGAACGAAAGTTTTGCGCCCGATAGCAGATTATGTCTAGATCGCGCAAAGATGAAGCTGAAGGCACTAATTCGCTGCAGACGAAGTAGTTTCTGTGGGGTTGTGGCAGGCATTTACGGGAGTCCACTTGGATTTTTACTCCAATTGCATAAAAAGTGTTTTTATTTTACTTTACTTTACTTTTTTTTTACTTTCCTGTGTTGAACAGTGAGCCTGATCTGAGACACTTCTGAAGTTGATTCCTGGTCTAACAGTGAACTTTAATCTAAAAAGTTGCTTGTTTATTGAAAATCTGTAACACAAATAGAAGGTGCCATTCGTTCCTAGAGTCAGCGTCAAAACATTCAGTCATCTGCTGAAGGTTTATCCACTAAATTAATATTCACCGGAATGAGGTAAAACAGGCATGGATATATCAAATTAAAGCTCAAAAGTCATACTTTGAAATAAGGCAAATAATATTTAACATAAGTGTATATATACAACAGTTAATTAAATTTCAAAGAGAAAAGTGCGAAAAACAGCATTCAAAAGTGAGTGTATATATGGTTGCGTCAGTGACTGTAAGACATAAAGGCTCGATTCTGTTAAACATTTGTATGAAAATTAAGATCGCCATATAGGTGCCGTGAACGAAGACCATATGAACTAACGCCATAATGGCTTTAATTCACTTTCAAATGCGAATTAACGCCATAATCCACTTATGGCTTTGATTCACTTTAAAATTGGAACTAAAGCCATAAATTAAATTGAACTAACGCCATATGGTGTTAATTCACATTCGAAATTGAACTAATGCCATACAATGTTTTGAGCTCTGAAAAACAGCCAGTGCAATATAATAGTTTTAATAAAATGTTTTTAGACCAATGTCACAACATGATCGGTCAACATTTAGTTTCCAACCGAAATCAAGTAGTAAGAGGTATGCAACTTCTACCTTTCTTGCCCCTTAAACTGGAAGAGATATGCAACATCTACCTTGCCCTTAAACTGGAAGGACAACTGGAATGTATTCATTATTGCGTGTACGTGGCTTTAGAGCAAAATTCGTCAGAATTTGCGATGGACTAGGGACTTTCCACTGGAAGGATGAATATCTCTCTATTTGATTTCTAGCATCCAACTTGATCTGAATCACAGCGAGCTTAAACGATTTAAATAAAAATGAGCGATTCTTTTATAAACGGATTTCGGAAAAACAGCAAATTATTACTCATTCGGGAAGAAAATCAATTGTTTAAATACAAATACCAGAAAAATAGTTCGAAATATTATGTGTGCTATAATAGTAATTGTCCAGTAAATATTGCCGTGGACTTAAACAATAAATACAGAAAAACGAACAAATTTGTTCATAATCACGCAAACCAATAACAGTTAATTAAAAAACTTGAGTTATTAAATGAGATAAAACGCAATTGCGAAAATGTATCACTAAAGAGAAATAACATTCGTGATGTGTTTGATAACACTTGCAAAAAATTTAAAGGTAATCAGTCAGCGGATTTTGGCACAAAAAAAGAAATCTTTATAAAATAAAAAGCAAGATTTTTCCAAAATCACCCTGATCTTTTGGTGGAATAATTGAATTGTTTACTGATGTAAACGTGTTGCAAAAATTTGGAACATCGCGATTTGATGAAACGAAACATTTTTATCGTAACACGGTTTTAGAAAAAAGATTTGCTTACACAATTTTTATGTCAGAAAATATTGTCGACCTTATAAGCAACTTACCAGAAAGTCAGCCTCGTAAATATGTGATAGATGGAACATTTTCAATTTCACCAAAAGGCACTGATTTTAAGCAAGTTCTTATAATACATTATGCATATGCTGAATATGTAAGTAATAAAGTGTAAGTAAATAACTTCACTTAACTAGGATATATACTTTTAAAATGTGAAGCTATTTGTTGAAGATCTGAAGTGTCATACATAGTGCATATACATGAGGTATGTATGGTGGGGCATGCTGCCCCCCTGCAACCCCCCTGCTTGGCCATGTGTGCAATTCGGGGTATGTGCGAGATTGATTGTATTTTCTTTCTTTAAACTCATGCAAATCATGGATAAAAAAACAATGGATACATTCAACCTTGTGCCTACTTCAAATCCTATATGTGGTCCAGCAGTTACTAACCTCACTGTGTATACGCCGTAAACTTTTTTTTTCTCTTCATATTTTTAAGTGTGAACCAAGTTTCCATAACAAAGTGAAGTTCATCCCCACCTTTATAGGTGAGAAATTACTTCACATCTCAAAAGTACATTTATTTACTACTTAAGTGAAGTTATTTCCCTGCATCAGGTATTAAAATATTATACTTCTATTTTAAAGCTGTTCATTAATTATTCTTTTATATTTCAGACATTTCCTTTCATTTACATACTTGAAATATTCGATGCTTTGAAATTCATCAAAACAAATTTATTTGATTTAAAGCCAGATTCGGTTCAAACAGACTTTGAAATAGCTTTAAGAAAAGCAGTAAAAAACGTTTACCCTCAGTTAAAATTGAACCTTGCTGGTTCCATTTCACGCAAGCAGTTAGGAGAAAAGCATTGCAAATTCCTGGTTTTATGCAATTTTTAAATAAAAATGCTTTAGCTAAGAGACATTTTCGAAAGTATCTATATTTGCCACTTTTAAAACCATCGGATTTAACTACTGCATTTAACATGTTGAAGGACTAAAGATTTTGAAAGTCCTTTCAAACGTTTTAGTTTATATTTTCAGAAACAATGAATAAATCAGGTTTGTACTCTTCTTTGTTTTTCTTTCTTCTGAGAATATTTAAAAAAAAGATATTTTGTAATTTCTGGTTTTAGATTATTCCGCAATTCCTATCAGTAAATAAGTTGAGTCGTAGAACAACAAGTGCAATTGAGGGATTCAACAGTCGATTATCCACAAAATCAGCTAAAAATGGAAACTTTTTCAAGTTCTTGGATATTCTCTTAGATGAAGATCTACAAAAAACAATCGATTTGCAAAAACTAATTAATGGCAGTGTTTTCCTTTATGAGCCAAGAAAAAAGTCTATAACAGACAGAGACAAATTAATAAGGGAAACTGTAGACAAGTTAGAGAGGGGAATTATAACCTTATTTGATGTTTTAAATCGATTTACACATGCAAATGTTTTAGAATTCAATGATTCATTTCTTATAGACGACGACAAAGCCTTAGTTGAAAACAAAGACGATTTTGAAGACGTATCAAATTGCAATATCCAAGCAAGTAATTCTAATTCTAATCAAACATCAACACTTCTTTGTGAAATATGTTGCCTAAATTTAAAATCAATTCTTTTATTGTCCTGCAAACATTTAAAATTATGCTCTGATTGTTTTGAAAAAATTAAAACAAATTATGGGAAACGCAATGTTGTAGTACTCTGTCCATTTTGCAGGCAAATTGTTCTTGAGTCAACAACAATCTTTTGTTAAATTTGTGTGAATTCCTTTTTGGTAATTTCCCTTTGAAGTAATTCGATATTTTATTTCATTTAGAAAATTAAATTTATTTATTTATTTTTATTGAATATTGAATTTTATGATCTTGTTTATGACTACAAGGGTATGAATATATATGTAAATTATTTTGAAATATAGTTTGGTTATATTAAAACATGTTTGTGCTACAAGGTGTATGAGTTTGAAATTTATGACTTTAATTCAATTTCAAAAGAGAAGTAAGGCCACCTTCTAAAACGAACTAACGCCATATGGCTTTAGTTCTAATTTGAAAGTGAATTAAAGCCATAAGTGGATTATGGCCTTCGTTCACTGCACCCCGATATACGATAACCGAAAAAGCGGTAAAGGCATACAAAGTACAATTTTTTTCTCAATAAGACACTGTTCTTTAAAGAGATGTGTTCACTCACTTTTGACGCCTGTTTTTGGCCCCTTTTTTCGTTTGATCTAAATCAACATCTTTATGTTTACTGTTATTTTTAATGAAATACAGCTTATTTTGAAGTATGATTTCAGAGCTTTTATGTGACGCATCAATGTCAGACGTGGACCATTCCAGTCAATTTTAACTTAGTGGAATACCTTTCAGCTAATGACTGCTTACTCACTTTTGACCCTAACTGTATATTCAGCTATGCTACCACAGGTTAGGTTAGGTTAGGTTAGGTACAGGTTGCCGACTGCAGGGTGCCAGTCTCATTTAGGCCCATTGTAGTACCACGCTTTGCTGTAGCGAATGGCATGGGCAGTAGAGCTCCACCAGCTAAAATTGTAGAGATCGCGTTATACTCAGCGAGTTCGTCGGCTCGCTGCTTCTTTTATATATATAAGGCTTCTTTTATAGCCATCGTCTCAGCCTGAAATACGCTGCACTTGTCCGGAAGATGTCAGGACATACTAAAGTTGAGATCCTTAGAGTAGACACTTAACCCTACCCCATCATCTGATGCAATACGTCATGGGCCTAATGAATATTTCTTGCAATAATAATTCCTGATATTTCTCGAAGAAGAATGAGCCAAAGATACGGGACGCAGCACCAAAATGGGAAATAAATGCACGTAATCCTGCTTACCCTTTCATAATCCATTTTTCTGTCAAAAAGTTTGACAGTTCAGATCATTTAATGTGAAACACTGCTTGAGGACAGTGCTTTGTAATCAAAACAAATGTCTTGCTCCTTTTTCTAGGTTATTTCCGTCATTGACGTCCTTTCAGCACTCATGTCGTAATAATTTATTGCAGTTTTTCGGTCATAAAAAATAATGTTCGATAGATGACAGCATCTGACATTCTCTCCCCCACTTGTTGACCACTTTGCCCGAAGGACCATTTCGAGAACTTTATTTCGAAGTCAATTCCATCGCGTAAATTCATCGCAATCAATTTGATTGGCAACTAATCAAAACAGAAAGAACCACAAACACCACCGCAAATTGACACACAATATCCCCAATCAATTGTCGAAACAAAACCACTAAAGTGCGCTCTTGGACACGAACAACCCCTGCCACAGTATCCCATTGCGGTCCCCCGCCGCTTCAATTACGTGATTAGAATATCAGTCACAGCTGTCAGAACCATTTTCCCTTGTGTCATTAATTCGTCTGCGCGTGCGTGTATGTGTGTGACATTTGAGACAGAAAAGCAGTTAATTCTCCACTCAATTACAGTTGTAATGCGACTGCCAAAAACAAACGTGACTTCTCATTCGAAAAGCGCACGGCCAATGATCCACTGCACAGTGCACGACGACGTATCCCAAAGTGCACGCTCCCTGTGGATCAATGAGTCATTGAGAGCCATCTAAAAAAAGCAAAGCTTTAGGCTAGGACGATTAGTTTTGACACACAATGAAGGCGACCGATGGACAGAAGATGTCAACAACCACTCAGTGCACATTCTGTGGTGATTGTCTAGACAAACGGGTATGGAGGCACGGAACAGTAGCAATCTTTCCCGAAGTAATTAACTTCTTGGCATCTTGGCCACTCTCGGTTGTAGTTTTCACTGAGATTGACTGAAATTGTTTGGAAACTGCTGGACGGGAACAAAGGAATTACATTTCAATTATGGGAACCGAATCTTGGGTGAGAGACTGATGAGTTGAGGGTTAAGTGGAGTCTAAAATACCCTTTTCTTTCGTAAACAGAATTTCTCAAGTGCTTACGAGAAATGGGCACGAAGTAGAGGATAACAGTTACCTACGGGGCCTGGTTGTATACATTTTTGTTCTCTCATTTTCGGATTTAAAGGAGCAACAAATGATGTGCAATCGACCAGAACACTCTAATGAAGGTAATGATTTGCGAAAGATTATTGAGAAAATGTAGGTTATCTTGCATCTTTTGTCAATAACTCTATTGACGTACATACAGGATCATATTTTGAGGTATCTCTTTGGATTCCTGATATGCTAACTGTAATTAAACTTGACAGTTCGAATGCTACGAGATTGATTTGTTGGTTACCAACCAATGAACTTTAAGCCGAAGTTACCGAGGCGTGAGAAAGACTTCTTAAAATATGTCTAAGTCCAAACAAGGTTTATCTTCTTCTTAGGGCTCTACAGTCCGAGGTGGACTCAACATGTCTCCCCTGCCAGCACGATCTCTCGCCAGCTGTCTCCAGTTTCGCACATCAAGCCGACCGAGGTCTCCCTCGACTTGTGCGCGCCTCCTTGTACGTGGACATCCTCTGTTGCGTTGTCCCACAGGCTCAGAGTCGAAAGACGACAAAGTTTGGTTTACTTTTATGAAAAAAGAAAACTACGGGCTACAGCTCGGGATGGAACTCCAGCAAACACTCGTGTTGGCCGTCCTATTATTCTCTATCTACATGATCTACAGTTTTATGCCGAGCCTGAGCGGTGAGGTTTGGAAAGATCTTCTTGACAATTACAATAATATTCTGAGAGTATTGTCTGTGATCATATAAAGATGCAATAAAAATGAAAAGTTGCAATATACGGGATCGAACCACGGCCGTCTAGCGTAAGTGTCACCACACGAACTCACTACTCCGCTCTGGCCACAAACATTCTGGAATCATATTTGCAACTCGAGTACTGGTTATTGAAAGTGGTGAGACGTGGTTAAAGAACAACATTTCAGACCGTTGTTGGAATCATTACATTTCATGCCAGTTGATAGGTTAGGTTAGGTAAATGGGTGCCCTTGCAGACATAAAACATTTCAGCAGCTCAGTATGAGTCCATTGTGCCCAAAAAGTTTGAACAGAGGAAAACCTTAACTTTTATATATCGACAGCTAAGTTGAACAACCCATATAAAGATATGTATCTTACGTGTTTGTTAAACTCCATCAATGGATCATCCGGCTTCGAAAAGAACAATCTTCCTAGGGTTTTCTTCCTAGTAGGTGCCTAATAGATTCTATTTCTTCTTCTTCTCTACAGCTTCTACAAAAGTCGTTGTGGGGTATTCCCAGCCGTGCTGCGTGATTTCCTATTGCGCTGTGCCCTGTCATGACCCCAATAGTTTTATGAGATCGGTAAATCTCCTCTTGTCGTAGATGGGCCATAAGGATTTAGCTGTAGGACATGTGTCTAATCGACACCACCGTTTATTAGCTCCCTCGTTAGATGAAATGTCTGTTTCCAGGTGCAAGGTGTTAAGCGGTGTGCTGGTCTCAGTTAGGGCCCGCGAAGAGTTTAGATGTGACCAAACCCTGGCCAGCTCATCCACCTTTTCATTACCGGAAATTCCCATGTGGCCAGGCAACCAACAGAGGGTTACCTTATTGGCTACTGAAGTATCTTCCAGCCTTTTGATGCACATTTTTACAAGCTTGGATCTTATCAATGTTGACTGTAACTGTTTGCGAAGCAAACATAATTTTAAGTTACTTATGTTACTATTTTTTAATGTTCCCACATTTCCACATTCCCAGATTCTATATTACCATATTCTCATATTCCCAGATTTCTACATTCCCACAGTCAGACATTCCCACGTTTCTATCCGAACCCACAATTTGACTCCTTCCTGAGCTTATTTGCTTAATAAAGTTCCTCACTTGTTATTTGTACGTGATTGAAGCAAGTCGTGTTTTATTTTATACTGCGATCGGTCATCTCACCGGTTATTATAAAATATTGTATTTGCGAACGGTCAACTCACCGGTTGCGCATTCATTGGTCCTTCGAGCCGGAATAAAGTTCCTCACTTGTTATTTGTACGTGATTGAAGCAAGTCGTGTTTTATTTTATACTGCGATCGGTCATCTCACCGGTTATTATAAAATATTGTATTTGCGAACGGTCAACTCACCGGTTGCGCATTCATTGGTCCTTCGAGCAAAACGATACTATCACGGTTAAAAATCAGTGACTAAAACGTTTTTATAAACTGTGCGAAATTATAAAAAACTTGTGAATATAAACTGTTAACAGTGCCAGTCGGTGTATAAAATCGAGACATTCGGGACATTCGGACATTCGGGTTTCTGATAAACTGTGTAAAAAAACTCCATATACGATTTTGTGAATAATAGTTCAAAAATATTTACAAATACGAAGTGATTCAACCTCATAGATCAAAAATGCTGTTTGAGCCCACAATCCAGGATCAAGTAGAATTGGGTAAGTCTATCCAAACTCTTTTTATAAACTATAAGAAGGATGGGGGTGATAGGAAGACTTTGTCATATCTCACACAAAAGAGAGAATTGCTCGGAGAGAAATGGGAGGCGTTTATATTGAACGATAACTTCCTATCTGGTTACAAAGAGAAATATCCAGAGGAAAATTATTTTACTCAAAAATACCGAGAACAAGTGGAAACCATATACGAGAAAATGATACAAGATATAGACGAACGGATTGAAAGAGAACAAAAAACGGAAGAAGCCGCACCGATTAAATCTAACGACACCTCCATATCAAATGAGCAAAATATCAGATTAAAGAAGCAAATAATAAAAATGAATCTTCTGAAAAAGTATATCACGAATGAGAATGCACATCTGAAAGATAAGAGTAGGTCAGCAACCTACTGCAAATTTAAATTAAATGAAATAAGAGACATGTGGAACAGAATTACTGACCTGCATGAAGAAATTTTACTGCATGCTAGTGAGGCAGACAATCTGTTGGAGTATTTTAGAGACGATTTATATGACTGCTTGGAGAAGTATTACAAAAATTTTACTTCAAAGTTGTATGAATTTGAAGATAGTCAGAATGAGAATCATAACGTAGTCGAAACTCATGATGTCAAACTCCCTCAAATCAACATTCCAATATTTGAGGGAGACTATAAAAATTGGATATCTTTTAGAGAGTTGTATGAAAAAATCATTCATAATAACAATAAAATTCAAAAGATAGAAAAGATGCACTACCTTAAGACAAGTATTAAGGGCGAGGCATTAAGGCTGATACAACATTTAACAATTTCTGAAGAGAACTATGATGCGGCATGGACAATTTTGAATAACAGATACAATAACAAACGTATTCTTTTCTCCGCACATATGGATAAGCTAATTAGACAACCGTGCATTTATAACGCAAATGCGCACATGATCAAGGCTTTGCATGACACAACAACTGAAAGCATGTACGCCATAAAGAACCTTGGTCTGGATACTAATTCATGGGGCCCACTTATAGCTTATCTTTTAATACAAAAAATGGACAAGGAGACGCATAAGTTGTATGAGTACTCACTTGAGGATACCAGAAAAATCCCTGATTTAGATGAAGTGATGAATTTTCTAGAAAACAGGTTCCAATCAATGGAAGCAGTTGGAGAAACAGCAAGAAACATGCCGAATAAAGAAAACCTGTATTCAAATTTTAAAAACAGTAAGTTCAACAGTAATCAATCCTTTCAAAAGTCTTCTTTTAATTTACACGCAAAGAACCTATCAGGGGGTAAACAATTCCTCTGTCGGCTTTGCAATGCTTCTCATGCAATACGGTACTGCAAAAAATTTTTGGATATGGACAACAAAACACGTGCAGAAATGACTAAAAAATATTTCATATGCTTTAATTGCCTTGGGTATGATCATCATTCATCCATGTGTGGTAGCACTAATCGGTGTTTAAAATGTGGATCCAAACATCATACATTACTGCATATCGAAGACCAAAATTCAAGAACCAACTCTAATAATGAACAAAACCAGACACAAAATCGGGGTAGGTCACAATCACAATTTGCTTCCCATTTAGTTCAAAATCCAGCCCATCAATCTCTTATAGCGAACAATGGAGTGGCGAGTGCATCCTGCTCTCATTCTCAAATTGTCAGTGCGCACCTAAAACAGATACGTACTAATGCATTATTAGCAACGGCATTAGTAAAGGTCGTTGGCTTAAATGGTACTCAACAAGTGCTAAGAGCTTTGGTAGATCCAGGTTCAGAAGCTACCTTTATAACTGAAAATGTTGTTCAGTGCCTTAAATTAAAAAGGCGGAGGATATCAGCCAATATTACTGGTTTAGGTCAAAAAACAGCGGGAACATCTAATTACCAAGTCGAATTCAAGCTTTTTTCATTAACTAACTCTGAATTTAATTTAAATGTCAATGCCTTCGTATTCCCCCAACTAACTTCATTATTACCCACACAAAAATTAGATACAAAAAATTGGAGTTATATTACAAGCCTTCCATTGGCAGATCCCTCATTTAACATTCCGGGAAAAATTGATCTTCTTATTGGTGCGGATGTATACTCTTCTATAATTTTAGACGGTGTAATTAGAGCAGGCAGAGAAACACCTCTTGCACAATTTACTGAGCTTGGGTGGATCTTAACCGGAGGCACGAACAGCCATCAAAGTGAAGGCACCGTTGCGGTTAAAGCCCACTACAATTCTTTAGATGCTCAACTAAAGCAATTTTGGGAAATTGAAGAGAATCAAGAAGAGAGAAAACTTACTCTGGAGGAAGAACAGTGTCAACAACACTTTAAAGATACCGTAACTAGAAGGGAGGATGGACGATATGAGGTCCAATTACCATTTAAAGACGGCAGTCGCCCAACTCTTGGTGACTCAAAGAAAGCTGCAATTGCTAGGTTCCTTCAATTGGAGAGAAAATTTAAGTCCAATCGAAACTTGAAAGAAGCGTACTCAAAATGCATAAATGAGTACACAACCCTTGGCCATATGGAAGAAATAAAAGATACAACCAATTACTCCGAACAGCATTATTTTCTGCCCCATCATGCAGTATTCAAGCAATCCAGCACTACTACAAAACTTCGTGTGGTTTTTGATGGATCTTGTAAGACGTCTGATGGTACGTCTCTTAACGATCATTTAATGGTGGGACCTCGATTGCAGGATGATATTATTGATTTAATTGCAAGGTGGAGAAAATTTAAAAATGTATTCGTCGCCGACATAACTAAAATGTATCGCCAAATCTGGGTAGCCGACGCGGATACTCGATATCAACTTATTCTATGGAGGGATTCACCTAATGAAAACATTAAAACATATGGTCTTAAAACTGTTACTTTTGGAACCGCTCCAGCACCATTTCTAGCAGTTCGAACACTGCATCAATTGGCAGAGGATGTGAAAGATAAGAAGCCGCTTGTGGCAGAAGCACTTTTAAAAGGTTTCTATGTTGATGATTTTATTTATGGAGCCGACAGTGAAGAAGAAGCAATCACATTACAGGCGGCAATTCAAGACACTCTTAGATCTGCTGGTTTTCATCTTTGCAAATGGGCTAGTAACTCCGAAAAATTGTTGCAAAGGATTCCAGAAAGTGAAAGAGAAATTAATCTACCATTTAATTTTGAATCAGAAGATGCAATAAAAACCTTAGGGATCCAATGGCACCCAGCAAATGATTTGTTTACCTTCCTAATAAATTTACAAACGACAACAACTTTTACAAAAAGATCTATACTAGCAGATATAGCACGAATATTCGACCCACTAGGATGGATTTCCCCCTGCGTTATAAAAGCAAAACTACTTCTACAGCAAATATGGGTCAAACAATTTTCATGGGATTCACCAATCTCGACTGAACTGCAAGAACAATGGGTTAAATTACGTAATGGGCTTTTCAAACTACGAAACATTAAAATACAACGTTGGATTAATTATAAACAATCTGCAAAGGTACAATTTCACGGATTTAGTGACGCTTCAGAGAAAGCATACGCAGCAGTAGTATATGTTAGAGTCATCATCAACGATCAGGAAAATATTCATTTACTTGTTTCGAAAACAAGAGTAGCACCGACATCAACAAAATGCATATCGTTACCACGCCTAGAACTTTGTGCTGCACTTCTTTTAGCAAAGATTATGCACCGAATGCTAAAAGCTATGCAATTCCACGACCAAGAAGTCTTCGCCTGGACAGATTCTATGATCACTCTAGCTTGGATTAAGGGAAATCCAGCTACTAGAACGACTTTTGTTGCGAATCGAATCACCGAAATTCAAAATTTGATTAAACCTTCTAGATGGTTTCATGTAGGTACAAATGAGAACCCTGCAGATTTTGCCTCCCGAGGGCAATCACCAGAGGACCTTCTCAGAAACCAAATGTGGTGGCATGGACCAAATTTTCTTAAAAATTTTTCATTGGCTCGTAGTTCACCTGAAATCAAAACATTATTAGAAACTAAGAAAGAATATCAACTTGACATTAACAAATCAAACTTCCACCCCACATCAATAGATACAAATTTTTTTATTACAAAATGTTCTACTCTCACCAGGCTTGTAAAATGTGTAGCAATTTGGCAGCGGTATTTTAAGAATTTACAAAGCAATATTAAAAGGAATAGGGACAAAAAATCCTTAATTTTACATCCTATAACATATGAAGAACTCCGAGCAGCGCAAACGTGTATTATTAAGTTAGTACAAGAAGAAATATTCCCCGAGGAGATCAAGGCTTTAAAAAATGCACATCCCATAAGCAAAAGAAGTCACATTCGTAATCTTAATCCTTTTCTAGATGCTGATCACCTATTGCGAGTGGGAGGGCGTTTAGCAAACGCACCACTGTCGTTTAGCCAACAACATCCAATCATACTAAACGAATCTCACTATTTCAGCAAGTTGCTTGTACTCGATGTGCATATGCGCACTTTACATGGTGGACAACAACTAATGATAGCTGAAATAAGAAATAAATATTGGATTACTAATGTAAAGAGATTAGTGAAGAAAACGATTTACCAATGCGTTCGATGCCATCGATATAACGCCAAAATGCAGCAACAACTAATGGGTAACCTGCCTTCCGAACGGGTTGCAATAGCTAGGCCTTTTACTAACACTGGCGTGGATTATGCCGGGCCTATTGAAATAAAACTCTGGAAAGGCAGATGCAACAGATTCTCCAAGGGATATATAGTCATTTTTGTGTGCTTAGCTACAAAGGCAATCCACATTGAAGTAGTAAGCGACCTAAGTACTGCAGCCTTTTTGGCAACATTTAGAAGATTCACTGCGAGACGCGGTCTATGTGCTAATTTATTTAGTGATTGTGGAACTAATTTCAAAGGTGCGAGCAACGAATTAGTCAAAGATAAAACATTCATTTCTTTGGAATGGTCAAGGGAAGTTGCAAAGTCACTCACTGCCCTTGGCACCACTTGGCATTTTAACCCCCCATCATCACCACATTTTGGAGGCTTGTGGGAGGCGGGAGTTAAATCAATTAAACATCATCTGAAGAGGACTATCGGAAATTCTAAGCTAACCTTTGAGGAGTATACAACTGTACTTTCTCAAATTGAAGCCTGCCTTAATTCTCGCCCTTTGTGTCCCATGACCTCAGATGTTGAAGATTTAATGGTGTTAACGCCAGCTCATTTTTTGATTGGCGGTCCCTTACATACGTTACCAGAAAGAAACCTACTGGACAAGAACATTAACAATTTGGATAGATGGAGGTACATTCAGCGTCTAACTCAAGAATTTTGGAAACAATGGAGCACAAAATATATACATCAGCTCCAGCAAAGACCAAAGTGGTTGCAACAACAACCCAACATAGATGTAGGAGATTTAGTTCTCATCAAGGAGGACAACCTTCCGCCTTCATCTTGGTTACTTGGTCGAGTACTTGAACGGCATTCTGGTCCGGATGGACTAACGCGTGTTGTAACTCTAAAAACACAAAACTCTAAATTGAAAAGACCAATCGCAAAATTATCTTTGTTACCAGTGTCTCAACCTCCCAACGATACAAATTCAAATGTTAACATTATCACCAATTTCAACCAGGTTAAATCAACCAAGGGATATTCAAAACCATGTTCCAAAATATATTCAACGTGTCTTCTAATGTTAACGGTCATGTCGTGTTTAACACAAACATATGGACAATATATTATCAAACGCCCACAACCCGGTTTATATGTGGAAAAGGCTGGAGAAGCAAAGATCAGTCTAGGAATGCTCAGGATAGATGTTATTTCAGATTTCAATATAACATTCGAACACGAAAGAATCAACAGCATAGTCGACAATATGGAAAGAGCATGTAAGGTTTCAGCGAACTCTAATGCTATTACGCATTGTTTCACATTGTTGCAACATGTAAAGGAAAAACAAACATTCATCATTCGTGAGCTTGAGATTTTAAAAGCAATGTTTTTACCAGAAATAAGTAAACGTTCGAAACGGGGAGTCTTTGGTAAATTACTAGAGATGATATTTGGTGTAAACGACGAAGTTTATGCAAATATAGAGGATTTAAATCATAACCAGGACTTACTAAAAAGAGCTATTCATGAACAGAAGGTATTAATGATGTCTACTTCAACATCCGTGAACAAACTGTATACCAACTTTAAAGGACGATACGACATATTAGCCAAAAAGCTGAATACAGTAATAACTGAAATAAATAAAATGGATGAATGGTTCCCAAAAATCGATGAGAATAAAATTGGATTACAGATCCTAGCGACATATGAAATCTCAATCGATATATTAAGAGAAATAGAACAACAGTATTTAAAACTAACAACAGCAAAAAACTTCCTTGAATTTATTACTCCCGGACATCTGCATGAGGTCGTAAAGGACATCATGACAAAATTACCACCAAATCTTTTAATCGTAGAGCGTCCTTCTGATCGTGTCAAAATTCAACTGAACGAGACGCACACAATAATAAGCGGATTCCTCCACATGACTGAAATCACCTCGTATGACTTAGTCAAAATAACTCCAGTGCCATATAAGATCAGCAATAATAGTTTTTTGGTACCAGACGTGGCTTCATCTTTCTTGGCAATCGATTACAATAACCAACGTTTTTTCGAGCTAACGGATAGTGAGCTTAATGATTGCACAATATTGAAACGATTTTCATTCTTATGTAATCAAAGAATTGTAATTCAAATCACATCAGAACAAAATTGCGTAATCGACCACCTGTACCGAAGATCCAGTCAAACTGCGTGTAGAATGAAAAAACTCATCATTCACGGTACAATATGGAAGAAGTTGTACCTTAAGAACACATGGTTGTTTGTAACTAATACGGCAACTGAAGCAGCTATAATTTGCAACGGACAACGAGAAGACACTATCTTGGATGGGGTTGGAATCATTCAACTAAATCAAGCGTGTTCTATACAGACACGTGAAAATACATTGCTTGCAGAGCGAAATCCTAAGGTCGACATTGAGGCAACCTTCCTCAAACCATTCAACGTAACCTTGTACAATCCTGTTAATGTAAAATCTGAGGTTTTTCATTCTAGACCCACTCTCAAGGAATTAGTTCTAGCTTCCGAGGACCCTTGGGACGAGTTAAGTGAGAAAGACGATAATCAAAAACTAGCAACTCACTGGCGAACCTTAACACTTCATTCAACAACAGCTGGGGTGACCATTTCTATTCTCCTGCTTTTATTGGCAGCATGGAAATACCGAAGGTGTTGCCATAGACAGACGAAATGTAATGAAGACCTTGAAGACAACTCAACTCCTGCCGTACTTCCAAGAAAACTACCCACAACCAAGATGACGAAGGAAGACTTTTTCTTGGAAAACCCTGATGACACGCCGAGTCTATCTGATGGGGTCGGGAGAATGTTTGCGAAGCAAACATAATTTTAAGTTACTTATGTTACTATTTTTTAATGTTCCCACATTTCCACATTCCCAGATTCTATATTACCATATTCTCATATTCCCAGATTTCTACATTCCCACAGTCAGACATTCCCACGTTTCTATCCGAACCCACAATTTGACTCCTTCCTGAGCTTATTTGCTTAATAAAGTTCCTCACTTGTTATTTGTACGTGATTGAAGCAAGTCGTGTTTTATTTTATACTGCGATCGGTCATCTCACCGGTTATTATAAAATATTGTATTTGCGAACGGTCAACTCACCGGTTGCGCATTCAGTAACGCTTTAATGGCTGCTTGACTACCAACATAGATTCTGATTGTTTGTCCTTAAATATTTTCCTCATCAAGCATATCCGCAGCTTGTTTTATTGCAGCAACTTCCGCTTGAAAAACACTACAATTATCCCCAAGCCTGAAGGATCGATTTGTATTTCGAGGTTCACAGTAGACCCCAGCACCAGCACCAACATCCATCTTGGATCCGTCAGTATAGGTGGCAAGTTTATTTTCGGCACAGACTTTTGCCATATCTCATTCTTCCCTGCTGGGGAGTCTGACAGAGAAGCTCCGCTCTCAGTTTAAATGCGGTATGATATAGTCCGTTTTCATCCGAAGCCTCGATATTTTTTGTCTATTCAAAATTTAGGCATGACCATTGTGATTCCCTGTAATGCAGTCTTAGCTGCCAAGGTGCTGCTGTGGATGATTTTTTTTTGTTTTTCGGAATATTTTTAAAACACTACTGGAGCACTCAGACTCAAAACTGGTCCATTGTACTGCCAGGTAGCAACCTACTCCAGTGCCGTTAATTTGTTCCCAACGGCAAATTGTGACTGGACCAGATTCGATTTCACTGGGATTCGAACCTGGGACCCCTCGAACTTGAGGCAGCCACTTACCCAACTCCGCCATCCAGTCGTATTGGATAACATGCCAGTTGATAACTTTATTGAAGCTATGTAAGGTTATTGGAAAACACAAATAGAACACAAACAAGGGAAGCACCCTCTGCAATTTAAGACTTTAGAATATTTCCGGATGTTTACGTTCCGCCATTTTTGAATTCACATAACTGAACTATAGTCTAAAAGCGTAGGAACATTATCTTCGAATTTGGTTCTTATTTAAATTCAAAACGACTGAATGGCGCAGTTGGTTAAGTGCCTGCACTAAGTTAGACGGGTACCTGGTTCGAATCCCAGTGAAAGCAAAGTTAATGCGTTTTTACCCGATTTTTCAAATCTGGTCCAGTCACCATTTGCCGTTGGGATTATATTAATAGCATTATCACTGGAGCGGTCAATCAGTGATAGTAGTCTGACTGTGGGTGTCACACTGGACTAAGATCGTCGAAGTGTGCTGGTGAATTAAGTAGCAGCCCCCTAACCTAACCTAACCTAAACTATCCTCAAAAAGGGCTTAAAAAGTGTGATCTAAATTAATTAAAGTGAATCTAAATTACCAAAACCATGCAACGAGTACTACCTCCTGTCAAATTTTGATCGTCTTTTGTTTGTATGCCGTACTTAGTTATGGTTGTCTTTTGTTGGATTGTCCTACTGTCTCGGGTTGTAGATACACACTTTGGGCTGGAACATATGCAAGGCATTTTGGGTCTTGCTCGGCCAGGCAGCTACGATAATAAGCCCAGCAGTTGAAGCACGCTATGTAAGCCAGCCTCTTGTATATATGCTGAGTTCCAAGCTAGGCATCGGAGCTAGGCACCGAATATCCATGGTGATCGTCCGAGAATCTAAGGCAACGGAGGCTTGATTCGTATACTACAGATGATCAGATGCTCCTGATCTATATCACTAACGATAATAATAATAATGGCGGCGCTACAATCCGAGATGGACCTGGGCCTAGCGTCTCAGCAACCACTCGTGTTGTGCTGGCTGTAGTTTTCTCACGAGTGGACGGGACCTACTAGGAGTCGACCTAGTTTAATGTCGACTCCGATCGGCGAGATTGAGAAGATTTTTCTGGACAGTTATACTCTTTGAGCATTGTCACTGACTCGAAAGAGGTGGAGTTGTGAAAAAAATGTTTAGGTTGTTTTTTTCGGGAATCGAACCGAGAAAATCAAGCGTAGAAGTCGACGCACCAACCCACTACGCCCACGATCTACATATATATATGACTACGCAAATTATTAATTGCTTTTGAATATCCGAAGCTTGAGAGAGGTGGAGAGCTGGTTCGACCTCCAGACGTTGCCAAGCGAGTAGCGTGGCGGGCCTTGTCTATACGAGACAAGACATTAGTTTCTGCACCTCCATATTTGCACAACGTGCTGCCGAGGTAGCAGCATTTTTTGGCATCCTTGATTGTTTCCCGTCTGGCAGACGAAGTGCCTCGCATTTTGAGCCGATTCTTATCAGCTTTGGCTTACATACTCGTAGACTAGATATTAATGAAATGTGGTTTCAACAAGACGGTGCCATAAGCCACACAGCAGGTGTAGGTGGTAGGTGATAGGATGCCCTTGCGACTGGGTCGCGGCTCACTGAGAGCAACAGTTGGGTCCATTGTGCCCCAAACGGGGTGTCACAATCAACTTATTGAAAACTCGATCCGATAATCGTGTTTTATCGAGAAATGATCCTGTCGTTTGCCCGTCTAGACCGTGTGATTAAACACCTCTAGACTTTTTTTTATGGGCTACGTTAAATCACTGGTCTATACCAATAAGCAGGCGTCATTAGAGGAGCTCAGAGCCAATATTGAGCGAGGTATCTCTCGCCGTTTCCTTCGAAAAGTGTGGCCGAAAATTGGGTTCGATGAATCGATCACTGCCTACGTGCACGTGGTGAACGACGTCGAATGCCAAAGTAGTCCATTTCGAGAGAAGAAGAGCTCATCAAAGATGTCTTTCAATAAATTGATCGTGACGCTCATTGTTTGGCACGTAGCGACGTTCTTCTTGACAGAAGAACTCTTCCACGTTAAGGCCGTTAAATCGGGGAATAAGAAATCATTGATCATTGATCTTTAGCGGCCTCCATTGATCATGAGACTCTAGATTGTCTTACTTCTGAAAATATATCGGCTCATGAATCCACCAGCTCATAAAGCACACAATCAATGACTTTTCGAAGAAACGTGTCTCTGGATGATGTGGATATTGTTCACTATTTTTCACCATTCAACCAGAAGTTGTCGCTAAACAAGTAACACACGATAAGTTTCACTAACTGTACCACGGTTTTCAAAGAAAATCTGTACAATGTGCCGGCATGCTCCGGCTTGAGTGTATTCATGGTAAGTAGCAAAGAATTCTGACAGCAAATCAATTCTCAAATTAGCTGTCACAGCGAATGGTGGTGCCAAGATAAAAATTAAACCTCCAAAGAACCACTCTTTAGAAGGTTTTCCCTTGAAAATATTCTAAAGAGTTCGCAAAATACGAGTACAGCCATCAACTGAAAGATGAATTGAAAGTGCTATTGCCTAAGTGCGACAAATTGGTGTTTTTCCCCCGCTATCCAATGGAACTGACTAAACCTGAAGAGGCCCAACTGCCGTGAGGCCACTGCCTCTCAAAGCCATCTCAGGCAAGGAGCAGTAAGCCACCTTGATCCACTTAAGGACTGAAATTACGTCTTCCTTATTCGAAAATTCACTGAAAATCTTATATAAACTCATTCCTCTTAAGCATTAATTCCCACTATTTTCGAAGTCTCTATCTGCGCGTCGCTTTCCCGCCTCCAATCGTGTTGGCAAAACAGTTAAAAAAAAAACGTCTAATTTTGTCGCAATTAATATTATCAACCATTTGAAGCTCTTCGCTTAGTTCAAGGCCAGTGAACGACCGGACCACACTCGTGTTCGGATTCATTCACAAATAAGATTCCTCGACTAGAACCGCCAAAAAGGGGGTGTGTTCAAACAGCTTTTTCACAAACCACCTCCCCACAGAAGCTGTTTGTTTTCATTCCTACGCCTTATCTGACCCAAATGAGTGTGTCACGGTCTGATTGTCGTCAAATGATACTTTTCGCGTTTATGTTCGTTTCATTTTACGTCAGCGCCTCACAAAATGTACACGCTCGGTGATTAGACATGAAATGTCTTGACAAATAATTCTATTTCAAGTGAAATCCGAAAAAACAAAAATACCACATATTCCGCAGTCAGCACTCTCAAAACTGCGCGTTGTAGCCTCTCCTGACTCGTTACCCGACGCACTCACGTACGTATCGGTGGATGTTTGTGTCTCAGGGTTTCACCCAATTATGGGGCGTACCAGCGTACTCAGCCGGCACGTGTAACCAGATCAGAATCTTTCTTTCATGCAGCGGAATAAATTCAGTCGCATTCAAAATCGAATTCAGCGACACTTATACAGCACCTGAATGCAATTACATTCAGTCTCTGACTGTTGCTCTGGAATGCTTTGTTGTATCGATTAACATTTAATCGACGGAATGCAATCGAATGCAGTTTTAAATCGCACTCAACAATTCATGCACCCGTTGACACTTGAAAAGAACTGTCAGTGTCATTCAGCCGCTTCGATAATGGGCCGTATTCACCACCGACTGGTTTTTTACTCGATTATTCAGCACAATTGCGATTTCGCTTACAATTGAAAAAGAGAATTATTGCCATGCACGGCGTCACTTGTACGTGTCAATGCATTTTTTTTCGTAAAGCCGAAGCCTCTTTGGCCCCACACTCCTCTTCAGTATATCTGAAAATTCATGCACTCTCCCTCCACGCCCCTTTCTTTTGACGCTTTTTACTCTCGATAAATGCTTTTGCAAATAGTTTGCACAAACATATACTGGCAATGTACCACGCACGTTTTTATGCACAAATTCGCGCGAAAACTCCAACAAAACGACAAATGTGAACACGTGACGGTTGGACAGTTGTTCACATTCATGTACCGTTTTCCGTTTGATTGGATTACCGTCATTTTTACAAATCAACCGCTGAATTAAAATGTGTTCGATTAAGCGGCATCCATCGGGGCGAAACGACAGCGCGGCGACGTTTCGTAACGAAAGCAGGGTCCAGTGGTTTTGTTTAAAATTTAATTGCTACTGCTTTAGTCGCGTGCAAGGGGGAGAGCAATTTTTAGTGAAGATTTATTTCAAAATTTAAACTGACGTTGAACGAATGATGATATTAGCTGAACTAAAATAGAACATTCGCTTGATAGGAAAAATTGATAGACCGTACCGGGTCATTAAATGTCAAATGTTTAGCTGGCGGCTTCAGTTCAAACAGTCTAACAGAACCAGCTAACGAAATTGCCGAAAACAGCGAATGACATCTTTTAAAACTAGCTTGCTTATTAGGTTAAGCCTTTTTTTAGTTTAGGCTAGAATTTATGAGAGAGGAGAATCGCTGTCAAATTTTCTCCTGGAAATAGTTTAGGCAACAGAGATATGAGTGCGATGGTAGGTGACAGCCTAATTTTCCATTTCGAATTACTATTCGTCAAAATACAAAACATTTAATGGTTCATATTAAATCTTCCTCTTCTCGAAGTCAGTTTAGGTGTCAATTAAACGCTTTCATTGACAGATGACATTTGTCAAAGGTTGACCCATAAATGAACTATTTTACCCTCGTAAAGGCAGACTCAAAGTAATCTTCAAATTTTTGAACTGTGAATTGATCCATATTTTTGTAATTTTTTCACTCTATTAGAATTTGAATCTATAATCAGGAAGGCCGAGCTTGGTGTCAAAGCCAAGATAGCGGTTTTTAACGCAGTATTTGTTCCAACTCTCACCTATGATCATGAAATTTGGGTAATGACCCAAAGAATAAGATCGCGAATAGAAGCTGCCGAGATGAGATTTCTTCGCACTGTTGTGGGAATTACTCGCCGGAATAGGGTGAATAACACGTCAGTGCGAGAAGAACTCAACGTTGAAAAGTTCGAACGGAAAGGGCTGTACTTCGTTGGTTTGGTCACGTGGCACAAATGTCCCCATCATCACGACTTCCGAGGCGTGCCTTGAATGCGATTCCATCAGCTAGGCGACCGCTTGGCAAACCCAGGACGAAATGGTTGGATTAAGTCCAAAAACTCTCCTGGTTGCGTCTGGGCATAGCTCCCGGTGAGTAAGGAGGATCGAGTGGCCTGGAGATCTCTCGTGCGTGTGTTGCTCCGTGACCCCTTTAGTGGAACATGCAAGTCACTAAAAATTATGATGATGATGAATTTGAATCTATCATACATTTTCTAAAGTGATAGCCACTGTAATTGGGCATATTTCGATCCATATTTTATTCAATTATTTTTAAAATCAATGAACTTCTGGTTTTTGTTGCGATGTAGATCCTTTCCCAATGTATGCTTACACACTTTTCAGACCAACGACTTCTGGAATGTCTGGGACTGAACCACTGTCGTCATCGACCGCCGACGGTCGAACACGCTGCTTTCAGTCATTAAAACCAAGTTGTTTTACATCCGCGAACACTTAGTTTTCTTATCGGAGGTTCGGTCTTCCTCTTCTACTTAGACCCGAAGACTCGGGTTCGAAGACCCCCTTGGCTGTTCATTCACTCGATGTGGCCGCGCCAGTTTTGTGTACGGATATTTGCTTTCCAATGTGGATATCCACATCCTTGTACAGCTCGAAGAATTTACGGTTATATCTTGTCTTCCTGAATTTTTCTTCCGGAGGCACCAAGAATCAGCTCTGCAGTCATACTTTTCGCCCACCTTTCGTCTCTACAAAGCAAGACTGACAGTATAAGAGTTTGGTGGAGGATGATTTGTTTTTACAAATTCAAATAGAAGAGGTTGGAAGTCGTACCTCCACCAAGATGTCGTTTAACGAGTTGGAAGTAAGTCAAAATCTCCATTATATGAAATCCAATACCATAACAAATCATTTATAACGACGACCAAATTCGTTGGTCGCTTGAAGATCGTTATAACCGATTTTGACTGTACATACTTCGTTTTGTCCTAAGACCAAGTTGTTTAAACATAAAAAATAATGATTTTTTAGTCGATCGCTGAGTGACGAAATAAGAACATAGAGAAACTAAACGTAGATAGTTTGATCTCAGCTGTTCAAAATCGCCCAGTTCTGTGGAAGGACAACCACAAGGACTATAAAAATACAAATGTCACCGAAAAGCAGGGTTGTAGACGTATAATACTCGGTGTACTATACACACTTTTTTACGCGTATAAATGTTTGCCAGTGCTGGATGCCGGAGACATAGAAACACTCCTGGTATTCGTTAAGCAAGTGAACTCATCAGACATGGGACCACGGAATTGCAACATGAAAATGTCCTACGTATCTTTTTGTTGTTGCTTCGAAAAGATGCAGCTAATGAACGATTGGCAACACGTGCCACACCATAAGAATGACTACGCCAGCGCTGGATAAAAACTGCTTTTACAAAACTGCTTTCGGTGAACAGATAAAAAATCAGCGCTTAGTAAGTGCCATCACAAGGCACAGCTTGATACGTCCGTGCGCCAAAAGACTGGGCCTCTTTCATAAGGATTTTTATAGAAGTTATTTGGATAAAGGAGGGGGAGGCCGTTCTCCATCTTTGCTTCACCTTGCTCCGAGTAGGCTTCTTACGAACCTAATTCCTCAACAAGCTTTGCGTTGACAAATGACACTTTCATTCGCCATATCACTTACATTGCGTGTGCAATTTTAAGTAATTTAAGTAAACAGTCTCCTTATTCAGGTATTTTCTTACTAAATTGTGAAGATTTCACTCAAACTCTGTACACATAACTCGAATTTCCAAATCAAAATGCATTCGTCTCTTTATTGTCTGATTTTCAGACGAGCGCAGTCCTTTTTACATCTTACGTGAGACACCATCGATGTCCTAGGACTCTCAAGTTTTCCCCGATGGAGTTTCAGAAACCTAACACTTCCTGTGACGATTTTGTGGGCTTAATTTTCCTCCTTCTTTCCTACCAAGACTTCCCTGAGACTTCGTTTGTCGTCTAAACGATCCCAAACTAGCTCTTGGGCTAGCAGAATCTTTTGCTCATAAAGTTGTGCAAAGGGACAGTGAACACAAACATTCCGCGATGAGTAACGATGCAGACATACAGCATCAATGGCAAAATTGTCTTAAAAGTGACAACCCGCCCTCTTTGCAGCAGCAGTACGTAGTTGGTCTCCTTCAAAGTGGATCATTCTTATGGTCACGTAAAAAATCCACATAAAGAGCAACATTTCCTTGAAAATTTAATGTCAAGGCGATTTTGAAAACAACGCACTTAATCATACGAGGCATCAGCAGATGCGAGTGTTGCCTTCTGCGATTTTGGCTGCGTGTCAAAAACCCTCCTTCCACACATTCGCTTCATAAATTCCGTCGAGCACTAGCAAATGCAATCCAACAAAGTGCTCGTAATTACCTCATCCAATGTCCAAGGTCACCCCACACACCACACGTTCACACGCACCACTTGCCTCATGCCCCCTCACTCGCTCCCAAAAAAGCGTTTCTCTCTTTGCCACATTCATTCAATTAAAGCCATTTTCGTTAGATTCCGCACATAAAAGCCGGTAATAAACAGTAAAACGAGGCAACGCAAGCCCTCTTCCCCCGTCTGCCCATCGCACTCGGCCCAACTGGATCGTAACAAAAGAGCGAAATTAATTTATTGTCTCATAAAAGCTCGCCGGCTCTAATGTAGTCGGTTTTGAGACGTAAACTAGGTCCATGCAGCCCAAGACAGGTGGCCAGCGCATGGGGCAATCTATTCGTCCCGAAGGTTCGCCCGTGGTCAACTAAATCGCGATTCATTGCACCCTAATGGCTGGTATTACGTGAGCATCTACTGTCAGCTACTCCCTGCACTTCCCCCTTGGGAGGTGTTGAAAACTTTCCGCTCCCCAATTGCCTTGTTTACATGCCGCCGCCGCCGCTGAATCGATGCATTCTAATGATTAGACTGAAAATGACTTAGATTGGATACCCGCTTGGATACAAACACTGCCGGGTATGCAACTGGGCGGGCGTGACGTTGCCCGCATCACTCACCGCGTCGCTGCACATCGCTGCCGTGCAAATTGCACGAAAGTACCGCCATATCCATGAGTAACACTCGTGCTTGGCCTGACGCTAGCATCCCCGTCAGCAGCGCACAGCCGGCCGGCCAGTGGAAAAATCTGTGCTGATGTCGTATCTTTATGAGAAGCAAATTGCCCAAGTAATTGCTTGATATCGCTGAGAACATAAAAACCGGTACTAGTGATCGTTTTGTTGCATGTTCGTACCTCCACACGCCGGGACCGCGATCTTTTGGCTCATCTACGATCTTGCTCTGTCATTGTCTGTCAAAAAAAAAAAGTGGTTTATGCCAATGACTTGTGAAATGCTG
This sequence comes from Myathropa florea, assembly GCA_930367185.1. Lineage (NCBI taxonomy): Eukaryota > Metazoa > Arthropoda > Insecta > Diptera > Syrphidae > Myathropa > Myathropa florea. Next base: position 38,056,510 of record OV884004.1, on the reverse strand, counting down.
ATGTTATCGACATCGGAGGGGAGAGTGATGGAAGAGCCGCAGAGAGCTATGCTGGGAGGGGTTGTAAACGTTTATCTTCATGTGATTTCACCTCGTGATCGACGAGTGCTGCGAGTGACATGTCAATAACTGTTATGACGAAGTTTTGAGTTAGATGATCTATTTTGCTTTGAGACTCTGTCGAGGGGGTTTTAAAGAGAGAGTTGCTTAAGGATGGATGCAATGTTTCGAAGGGTGAACTTGAGGATGATGAAATGAAATATCTCCTACGAGACCATAATTTATACCATAATCAGTCTATAAATCAAAAAGAAAAACAGAAGTCTTGAAGCAACTGCAAACCATCATGCATATCGAAAGCATGGCAACGACGATGTTCTTCGACTTGAAGCGCTGGTGTGTGGCTGATGTACTGGCAGCAGCTTGTACGTTGAGCCTGTCTTATGCCAGTGTCTTATGTTGAGCCTGTCTTAGAAGTCTTTTGTCTACGAAAAGCTTCTCAAAAATTGCCGTTCGGAGTCGGCATTAAACTGTAGGTCCCCTCCACTCGTGAGAGAACAATAGCACACACAACACGAGTGGTTGCTGAGAAGCTAGGCCCAAGTCCACCACGGACTTACAGCGAAAAAGTGACTATTTTAATGACCTTTTTGGTTACCAAGGCAATGAGTTACCTCAAGGTTCTGTTTTTGGGCCATTTCTTGCTGAGTGTGCAGCAAGGCCCTTTGGTTTTGAATATAAGTGTCAAGCTTCTGTCCTTTGTTTTTAATTAGGCAGATGTGTTCTTGTTCGTGGGCGCCGTGGCGTAGTGGGTAGGTGCGTCGACTCCTACGCTCGAGGTCGTCGGTTCGAATCTCGAAAAAATCATCAAACATTTTTTCACGGCTCCACCTCTTTCGAGTCACTGACAATGCTCAAAGAGTATAACTGTCCAGGAAAAAGCTTCTCAATCTCGCCGTTCGGAGTCGGCATTAAACTGTAGGTCCCCTCCACTCGTGAGAGAACAATAGCACGCACAACACGAGTGGTTGCTGAGAAGCTAGGCCCAGGTCCACCTCGGACTGTAGCGCCGCCATTATTATTATTATTAGATGTGTTCTTTGAATGGACAAAAGATGATTATTTTAAAGAAGTCGAAATTTGAAGAAATTCGTCGCGAAGATCTGAATGGAAAAGGAGGATGAAGGAGGATCAATTGCTGGTCAAAAAGAAAAAAAAACAACTAAAAAGATCTTCTGTACACCATCAAATTAAAAAAAAATCGTCTTTTTTCCGTTGTATAACAACTTTCGGTGGGCTTTCTGAGAAAAATACTCTAAACTCAATTTGGATGACGTCGAACAATGATAACCTTGTAACCTTTTTTTTTTAAATACGTAGGCAATAAAGGAACTCATTGGATTAATTGGATAAGTCACGCTGTCATAATGCCGCCAATAATCCACCAGTTGTTTGAACCAACGTATGAGAGCTCGCATAGTCGTGGCTTGGAATGATTCGTGTTCTGCGGTTGGCTGTTCGCCTTTATCCAAAGACTTCTGGGAAGCAAGTGACTTATAATGCGGAGGCTTTATGACTGTATTTTTTTCGTAGAAACAAGCGACCATTTGCACCTTTTGTTAGTTTGCCTGCCTTGAAAGACTTATAAAGTCGACAGCTGTTTAGGGTCAGGCTTATATGCACAGATCTCTGATTCGATCTCACGATCTTGTAAGACTTTTGAAGCACAGTGATCATATATTTTCAATATTTCTTCAGATATATCAATCATAGATGTTTCTTAAACGATAGCTTATGTGATGGTTGTCACGTGAAGAAATCTGTTTAAGGTATGTGAGTGGGGCAAAACCAAGTATATGCTGTCATTGAGAAAAACGCACAACATCGATCTAATGGTCCTGTTTGCGTTGATGGCATTTGGACATGAGCGACATGAGTCTAGCCAGGCGTCTACGGATCCAACGCCTAAGATGACTAGGCCATGTAGAGCCTATGAGCAACTTAGCTCCGGCCCGAAGTGTCTTCGCCTCTGAGCCTGCGGGACATCGCAACAGAGGACGTTCACATACAAGGCGGCGCACACAAATCGAGGGGGACCCCCGGCGGCTTGGTGTGCGAAACTGGAGACAGCTGGCGAAAGATCGTGCAGGCTGAGGAGTGAGGCCCAGATTCACCTCGGACTGTAGTGCCCTAAGAAGAAGAAGAAGTATGTGAGTGAAAGTAATACCTAAGAATGTTCCAATTCTATGGCAATGTTATATGACAATATCGTATTAATAGTCCGTCCACAGAATTTATATCTGCTGGCATTGACTTCTTCTTGACGTTGACCTGAAACTAACGTCCGATGGAGGGTCTAAGCCTGAGCTATTGCCGCCTTCCATCGCTGGCGGTCCCGGGCACACTGCTTCCAGTCCCCAAGACCAAGTTGTCTTGCGTCCGCGATCACTTGGTATTTACACCGGAGGTTCGGTTTTCCTCTCCTTCTCGAACCAGAAGGCTCGAATTCGACTCTCTTAGCTGGAGCATTGGTGTTCGTTCTATCAATGTGGCCGAGCCATTTTAATATAATAATAGTGGCGGCGCTACAGTCCGAGGTGGACCTGGGCCTAGCTTCTCGGCAACCACTTGTGTTGTTCTCTCAGGAGTGGAGGTCCCCTCCTACTTAAACTACAGTTTAATGCCGTTTAATGAGAAGCTTTTCCTAGACAGTTATACTCTTTGAGCATTGTCAGTGACTCAAAAGAGGTGGAGCCATGAAAAAATGTTAGGTGTTTTTTTTTCGAGATTCGAACCTTAAACCTCAAACGTAGGAGTCGATGCACCTACCCACTACGCCACAGCGCCCATAGCCAAGCCAGTTTAGTTTACGGATTTTTGCCTTCCGGACTTCAAGCAACGATTTTGGACAACGTTTACAAAATTCGTCCAAAATTGAAGAACGATCACTATATGGAATATGGCAAGCCAAAGAAACACGAAGGCGTGTGTTGGAACTTTCTCACCAAAAGTGGAACCATCTCCATCGGCACACTGTGTCTATGTTCCTCGCATCATAACACGAAAGTGTTCATAATTTAATTTAATTTCTGTCTCATCTTTATGTTTTAAGTCTCTGTAAAAAAAACGCACACGCACATGGCATTGGTTTGACGTAATGTACTGAGCACGTGTACCATAAAATATGACACTGCGATGTTGATGTCAGAGTTGACGTGTCTACACTGGTATTGCCATATTTTGAAATTTAAGTAGACAACTTACACTGGATTGTAATTGGTGTTTATCTGATGAGATGATGGATGAGAGAGGACCTGACCCTTCAGAATGACGGCTTTTCAAGCACTGTCGTGACTGCCATTCTTCAGTGTCCTTCTAGCGTCTTGTTCCTTCACATTTTCATCTATCAGTTGCAATAAACGTGGGCGCGTAGTGGGTAGGGGCGGTGACTCCTACGGTCGAGGTCTAAGGCTTGAATCTTGAAAAAACACCTTTCATTTTTTCACGGCTCCACCTCTTTCGAGTCACTGACAATGCTCAAAGAGTATAACTGTTTAGAAAAAGCTTCTCAAAATCGCCGTTCGGAGTCGGCATTGAACTGTAGGTCCCTCCACTCGTGAGAGAACAACACAAGTGGTTGCCGAGAAGCTAGGCCCAGGTCCACATCGGACTGTAGCGCCGCCATTATTATTATTATTATTGTCTTGACCATTTCCAAAGTCCAACGAACGTCAAAATGTTCTCACTTGATGAAATGCAAAATATTGTCAATTCATGTGCCCTTCATATCGGGGCACAGAAAAATACTGTCATCAGAAAAATCTTCCATTTGATTTGAATTCCTCATAAGAAATGAGATTGTGTAAGCATTCTAATCACGCGCTTCATATACTTAAACGTAGTAACACAAACTGTCGTTTAATACAGACCAATTCAAAAACTCTTCAAAACTTTGCAGCTGCCGTCAGTTAAGTATAGAATGGAAAGAAACAGGCAATAAGGCGGCTTTTACACTAGTATGCCTTGGATGCGAGAACTCTTTGGAATTATCTCTGCCGGTTGCCTCTTGCCTTTATTAATTTCAATTCCTCACAAGTACATTAGTTTTCATCTCACTATTCCACACAATTGAAGAAGAACAGGTACACAAAATTGATAGCAACTCATCTGCACGGGCAACTCGGTCTACACCCGCAATCTTCGTTCCGCTTGCGAACAAATTCCGAGACACTGCTTCAGAATTATCAGAAGATCGCAACGAATAAAAATGACCTAATATCATCTTCTTCTTTTGATGGCGCTATCGCCTGGGACTGACCTGGTTCTCAACCATCTAAAAAGAGCCTGACATCGGTAGCGCTAAAATGAATAAGAGTTCCAGACATGGCGATCGAGGTTAAGTAAAAGGACACTGTTGTCAACAAAGTGATTGTAAGTAAATTTGGTGGTCATCAAAGAATCGTTCTCATGCTTGTCCCATGCTTTTTATGGCATTGATAAACTATTAGCTTAAAGGAACTAACTCCAATATACCAAAGCTTACATCTTGGCAATGAATCTGTCAAAAGCGAGTTTCAGATATTTCAGTAAACATCACTTTAGTATTTGATCAACTCAGGCCTATTTTAGATATTACTCTGAATGAGATGTACTTCCCAAGTGCGAAAAGATGGGAAGGGAAGGACCTTTTGTTTCGGAGGGTTTTTTTTAAACACTACTGGAGCATTCAGACTCAAAACTGGTCCATTGTACTGCCAGGCAGCAACCTACTCCAGTGCCGTTTGATTTCAACGGCAAATGGGGACTGGGCCAGATTCGATTTCACTGGGATTCGAACCTGGGACCCTTCGAACTTGGGGCAGGCACTTAACCAACTGCACCATCCAGTCGTCTATCTTAACTGGATCTTAAAAGGATCTTAATTGTAGCTGTAGGTTCGGTGCCCGCCCAGATCAAGGTGTGGAGAAAATTATATAGTGACTGTCTTGGCTGGTACTGAAATAATCGACAAGATATTTCTAGATGACGAAAAGCCTATATACCAAAAGCCCCAGCGATTCGCTCCCGCCGAGAAAAAACTGATTGCGGAACAGGTGGATGACTGGATAAGGGAGGGTATCGTCAGGACAAGCAGTTCGGTATTTGCCAGTCCAGTTGTTCTGGCTAAGAAAAAAGATGGATCAGCAAGATTATGTATCGATTTTCGTCGTCTCAATTCCAAGATCGTAAAGGACAGATACCCATTGCCTGTCATCGAAGAATTGCTGGAAGATCTTGCTGATGCTCGGATATTTACTACATTGGACCTGCGTGCGGAATGGGTTTTTCCATGTGGATATAGCGGAGGAGAGCAAAAATTTCACTGCGTTTATCACCCCCGATGGTCAGTTTGAGTTCAACAAAGTTCCGTTCGGGCTATGCAACTCACCCGCCGTTTTCCAGCGATTCATCAACACAATCCTTCGAAAATTCGTTCAAACAAAGAAAGTTCTCATTTACATCGACGATATCTTCGTACCAACGAAAGGGGTTGAAGAGAATTTACAGATACTCGAAGAAGTGTTATCGGTTGCCAGAGACCATGGCTTACAGATCAAGTGGAGTAAGTGCAATTTTATTCAGCCAAAAGTCAGTTTTTTGGGACACGTATTGGAGCGAGGAGAAACCAGACCATCTTACGAAAAAACACGTTCAATGTCTGGTTTTCCTCGTCCTAAGTCTATAAAGGAGGTGCAGGCCTTCCTCGGGTTAACTGGATTTTTCTGAAAATTCATTGCCGGTTACTCTGTGTTGGCAAAACCTTTGACTGATTTACTCAGAAGAAGCAAAGAATTTCACTGGACTGAAAAGCCGGAAGGATCATTCAACGTCTTGAAAGAGAAGTTGTGCTGTGAACCAGTATTAAAGCTTTTCAATCCGTCGGGGGAGACGCAGTTACACACCGATGCGAGTAAGGATGGACTGAGTGCCGTTCTCCTGCAGAAAAGTGATGATGCCAAGTTCCATTCTGTTTTCTTCGTCAGTTTCAGTACATCAAAGGCCGAGCAACAGTACAGCAGTTACGACCTTGAAGTTTTGGCAATTGCGTTTTACTACAACATGCGAGGAAAAGAGTCTGATCCATTTACTCAGACAAGGAAATTCTTATCTGAATTTTAGAGCGCATCAGATTGATTTAAGTCAGTCCGCGTGAAGACCATTGGATCCCAAATTCGAAAAATACTAAGCAAAGCCTAATTCCCAGCTCCTCTAAACGACATCCAATCTTATCCCAAGTGTTGTCCCTTAAAAACAATTGAAATATGGTAAACAGCTTGAATCGGTCAATAGCACAGTTCTTAAAATTTTTAGCATCGTCTAAACTTTCCCCTTGTTTTCAAATGAAATTCCTTTGCAGACGCCGCGTGCCTACTTAACACTGACTCCCATGCTTCTGTTTAGCAGTTCCAACATATGGAACACTGCGACCACTTGTGACGCAAATCCAACGACTACGTGCCTTATGTCATCATAGTTGACTCCACTTCTAGAGGAAGAGTTTCGGGGTTCTACCTCTCCAGCCCTAGCAACTACCGGCATCTTTGCCACCTTCACGTCAGCTGACCACATCAAACACCGCCGCGACGTCATCAAACTCTTCAACATCTGGCAAAAACCAACTATGATTGATTTCAGTCTGCTGACATTCGTAACGCTGTCTACCGACTATTATTTACGCACCTCGTTCTCACTCACTTGACAGACTCGAGACTCTGTGCACATGTGCCTTCAATCACTTTGTTGTCATGACACTTTGTCACCCTGTCAAACCGGTTCAAGACCAAAAGATAACTAACCCTCTAATGAGTAACAGTTCACCCTTATCACAAAGCAAAACAGAACACACCCTCTTTTATAGGCTCCCAATACGGCTTCAGCCCTCCAATCTGATGAGAGACCAAGAAAAACAGCGTAAACAAAGTGACATTTGTCTTGACATTTGTTCATCTTTTGGGTCGCACACGTTATCTCTTGTTTATAAACTTTTGACTCTTTAATGAGAAAATAAATTTTTAGACTTTAAGCTTAGTCACAGTGACCCCAGCGATTGGACCGCTCAATCAAACAGTTTAGCCTGTGTGCGTTTGACTGTGTGTCTGTTTGCTTTGACACGAGAGTGTATATCAATTCGTGTTATCATCAAATTAGGTCCCGTGGTCGCCTTGATTGGTCGCGCGTAATCAAAGCGAACCACGCGTTATAATTTCGCTTTCAATTTGAATTTTATTTGAATAATGTCTTAACAATGGGAACTTCATGTGTACGTATGTGTGCGGTTACAGTAACGTGCAAAAGTAGAAGAACAGTAGAGATATATTTTTTAAATTTATTTCTTTGTCTGATTTGAAAATGAGTACAGTTTTTTTGAAGATACTAGAATTCTCGACACGAATTGTTTTGATTTCAATGGAATTGAGCTGGACTCTTTCGAAAAAAAGAAGAACGTCTTGAGTAGAGCCCAGTTCTATCAAGCCTCTTCAGGATCGCATCAATTAGAAATGAGTTTAAACAGATCTTTGGGACAAAAAAGCATTCTATTCTTCTTCTTTGGGTGACGCTACAGCTCAAGATAAACTTTGACGTCATACAACTTTTCGCAAAGTATGAGTTTTTAAAACCTGGAAACAGTGCAAAAGACTATTTGATTAGAAAATGTTGTTAGAAGCACACAAAGCAAAAAAATTGTGTCGACTATCCTTAGGTGAGACCTTGTTATGATTTCCGATCATGTACTTTACAAGATGGAGCCTGAGATAAAATCAAGTACTGGGTGGGACAAATAAAAGTTTCTCTTTAAAAATACAATAAAATGAACAAAATTAAGATAATAGTGGTAATTCTGAATAACTATCTGCTAGAGGAATATTTTGATATCATTTAATAGAAGAAGCAAGTTGTATTTTTCCATGTATTATGGCTTTATTAGTAAGAACAAATATTCCCATTAATTATGAAGTACAAAGTCGTTAAAGTGGCTGCCTTGGCTGGCTTTGCAGTGGCGCATTCTGTCACCATAATTTTCCTTGTTCATGGTTTTGGGCTGTAGCCCAGGGACTGCTTGGGTGATATTGGCCTTAAGTGCTTGAATCGTCTTCGCATTGTTGGCATAACATCGATACTTCACGGTTCCCTGTAGGAAAAAGTCCAAAGGGTCAAATCGCAGCTCCGAGCCGGCCAATTAACATCACCAAGACGACTGCTAACGCGATTTGAGAATTTAACATGGGCTGTGTGGCATGGCGCGAAATCCTGCATGGAGCAGACGTCGTTCAAATCCATGTCTTCCATGTCAGTAAGAAAAAAATCGGTTAACATGGCTCTATAAGGCTCCCATTCACCGAAACGTTGTTCCCAGCCTCATTTTCGAAGAAATATGGTTCAATGATGCCACCACTCCACAATCCGCACCAAACTGTCACTCTCTGTGGAGACATTGGCTTTTCGACAATAACGTGCGGGTTTTCCGAGACGAGCCCCAGATGCGGCAATTATGTTTGTAAACGTAGTCGCCGAGATGAAAATGCGCCTCGTCAGAAAAGATTATTTTTCGCCCAAAATCGTTGTCCAATTCAAGCTGCTCTAAGGGAAGGCACAAACTGCTAAGCAATAATGAAGCGGACGGTCGCGCGTCTTCTATTGCTGCGTAAATTGGACTTTGTAAGCGAATAGTCCGAGATCATTGTGCAGAATTCTCCTCAAGCTAGTTGTGAGCGTGAAATGGTGAGCTGTTGAGATCGATGGTGAGTTGATGTTCGTGAATTGAGTGTCACACTCTCGGCCACAGCAGCCACATTCTCATCTACGCGCACCGTACGACGACGGGAACAATGAGCATGAGTGTTGTCCACTAGCATACCAGTCTCACGAACTTTTTGCACAAACTTGCGTACAGCAAAATCGGCCAAATCTTCTTTTCAAAAATCGCACTGTTTGGGCTACACAGCACACACTTTGGAAATAAGTTTTCAATATTTTTCAACGTTGTTCAAGCGTTAAGCGACTCATTTCGTTCCGCGGAGGTATGATACTGACTTTCTGTCAAGATTTCGAGAGGAAAACAGCTGTCAGTATCAAAATAAGCTATGATTAAAAAAAATGATGGCTCACCCTGCACCTGCATAACGCCCTTTCCAACCGTATAGATGCATTTTAATTGCCTACTTTTTTGATGACCCATGTGAGCTGAACGACGTCAGTCATCTCGTACGCTTCATAGCGAGCAACAATTGGTTAAATGGTTAGAAGACCCTCGATCCGCGTGGTACGACAACGGACCTATATCGGCCTTAGTGTGACTGCTTACTTGTAGTCAGTTAGTACAACCTCACATAACCTAAGGAAATTGCCCACCTCGGGGCAAAAGCGGAGTCCACAGATGACATCTTGGTGGAGATTCGACGTAGGATCGCCCTTGGCAGTCACTGGTTTGTACAAACAAGTTGAGTCACAACTTTTGACTGAAAGGACCAAAATCGTGCACTACAAAACCCTAATCCTGAAATTTTTGATTTAAGGTAGCCCTAAACGACGAACACTCTCGCCGTGTCATGTATGGGCTGGTATCGTGTATGGGCTGGTTCGCGAGTCGCTCGCTGTTGTCGAAAAATTTCGATTTTGTCGTGTTCGTTGGCTTTGATGTTCGCCGTGTAGGGCTATGTTCGCGAGCAAACCTCATTTTTGCTGTGAATGTCGCCGAGTGCATATCGCGGATTAAGCACAATGTCTGCAGTCAGCCACGATTTTATCGAGGAATTCACCACTTGCGCTTTCCTATCACACATGTTGACGGTTTGAAGAAACAACACGAAATAAATGTTCTCCAAATGTATTCGCCGTGTAGGGGATAACGCAAACGAGCATGTTCGTCGTTTAGGGCTACCTTTATGGAGCCGAAAGCTGGGCGATAAGCAGAACTACGGAGCTGATTCTTGGTGCCATCGAAGAAAAAGCCTGCTTCGTATATTTGGTCCTGTCTGCGAGGAGGGCAAGTGGCGCAAAAGACAACCAATTTGGGGTTACGAGCTGTTCAAGCAAGTGGATGTATTTCGGAAAGCAAATATTCGTCGATCTGGCCTGGCCACATTGAGCGAATGCTCCGTCTAAAAGGGTCTTCGAATCGGAGCCTCTTGATTCGAGAAAGAGAGGGAAAGGGAACCTACGGTATAAAGATCAAGTGATCGCGGTTGATTGGCAACTTGTTTGTAATGATTGACAGCAGTGCTTATTGCACCTATTGTGCAGTGGCCAGTGAGAAACCCTATTAAGATGTGTATGATTTTCTTATTGTTGGATATGAGGGATTTGGTCTTGTTGATATCGTATTTGGGCCATAGGCAGTGGGATATGACGCTGCCTTGGTGGCTTAGCCACTGTTTGTTTGCTGATGACATAGATACTTATACTTAGGATGGATAGTACTGTCAGCCGATTCTACGCCTGAACTAGAACCTGTCCGTACCAGTTCATCTGCCTCTTCGTTTCCTTCAATGCTGGAGTGTCCAGGAACCCAGTACAGAAGGATTTTGTGGCGGTTCAGGCTTTTAAGCTCTTTAATGCAGTCCTTGACGGATTTGGAGTTTGTCAAGAATAGAAGGGGGCAATATCTAAGGCTAAAACCTTTCATGGGCCTTTGGCCTGATAGATAAGTAAGTAGAGAACGATCTTTTCTGCTGTTCGATCAATTCTTTCGAGTTATTTGTTGTTCTTGCATCGACTGGTGACGATTGTTGAGTGATATTGCACGAGGAACAAAAAGAATGCATTTTCTCAATCGACTCACCGCAACAACTACTCTCTTGAGTGGTAGAGAGAGTGGCAGCGATCGTGTGATCATAGAGGACATGCTTCATCACATTGTACTTTAAATAGCGAAAGGCCGTAAGCGAAGGATCGTACGGTCGTTGGTTTGCTCGGCAGTAGGAATTTACCCCTTAATAAGATGATGTTTAAAGAGATTCAAAACTCAGTCGCATCATTCGTTTCTGCATGATCTTCTCCTTCTGCTTTTTTAGTTTCATCCATGAGGGGTAATGCTCCTTCGCAATGACCTGCTGATATCCATCAATGCTTCTAACCACCACAGAGGGAAAAATATACAAAGAAATAAAAAAATAAAAATATTGCAGTTCTCCTCACATCGTATTTTCTGCCACGAGCCATTATCACTCCTCTCCACTGCCCAAATGTGACGAAAACAAACAATTACTCCAATAAAAGTGCACATCAATTTCACACCGGCTTCCCTTTAGCCCACCAGACTCGGCATCTTCAGTCTGTGGCCCTCGGCAGACGCAAGCAATCACCTCTCGGTCATTCGCAAGAGTCAAAATAAAAGCTGTTGCGCTCACCGCTACAACGGGACCCACGAATGGCAATGACTTTGAACAAACTTGACTCCGCTGTTATCCCGCACGTCGTCAGTCACTTCGAAGAGAGGTCAAAACATGAAACACAGACCGCAGCAATAAATTAGACTCCCCTCTCTGCGACGGCCAGTCCAACTTCCAAGCGAGCACTATTGACGCATCCAACGGCGCTGAGTGGCCACGAATGGGGGTTGAGTAGCGCCTGGCCTCCACAGTGTGGCGTGTGAAACGGAGAACTCGCGGCGGGATCTTAAACGTGCGGTGGGTCCGTGCGCCCATTTGCGCATCCCAGTCCATTAAGTCATCAGCGCCAGGGGCCGGCCCGCTTGATCGGCGCTAGTCGAAAATTTTCCACAAAGAAACTGCCACACAGCCGCCATCAATTAACGCCAATGCTGGTTGATGGCCCTCGTAAGTTTGAACAAAAACTGGTGCATGCTGACGACACATTCGACAGCCCAGTCAAAGTACTCACACCCCGAGCAGTGGATTGAGGTCGCATTAGTAACACGAGATATATCGAAGTGCACACGAGTTGACTTTTGTGCGGTGTCGCATCTCTCTTCTGTGTGCATCTGTCAATGGGGGGAGTACTCCACCACCTCCTTTGAACTGTCAAGGACTTGAAACGCATTCCGAGATGTTTGCGCTCGCCCCTGACCCCGCACAAAGTGCAGTCGCGCTGCTAAGGGATGCTGGTGGTGGCTCCACCGCCATGTGTGCTCTGCGGAGTGACCCTGCAGCTGGCGTCTCCCTGCTCCAACCAGAGATTAATTATATCCCTCATGGAATTTTAATGATAGTAATCAAGGCGAAATCTGGAAGCGGATTTTTAACACCACTGCCGCATGCAGGGCGAGTGCGTGTGTCGTGTGCAAGGAGGAGGTCTTGTAATTAAAGGGATTCCCGGCGAAATTCGTTGTAATTGAGTTGCGGGGCGTCGTCGTCGGTTGCATGGTTGAGGGATTTTTCGCGAGACGTTGCCGGTCTAGAATGCTCTACCCTCTGAAAGCGAAGCGGATTACCATTAGTGCACCGCTGCAAATGGGAGCAATTAATTCTGTTTGTATGGGGTGCTGCGGAGGATCTTTGTTGCAGTGCACGTGTGGAAAAGTGTGCAAGGAAATGATAATGGCAAAGGTGACACCATTGGTGACCTGGGAAAACAAGAAACTTTTCCGCAATGTAAATACTAGGTATTCAGAGGAGAGTAATGTTGTATTTTTCTTCTCTGTCGGTAAAGGAACGTGAAACTGGTGGGTAAACAGGGTCTCAGGTGGCTTCACAAGGATGCGGTGTGGATTCGTAGATCAGTATGTTTGTGGAAATGCACAGTGAACCAAACTTTCAAAAGATGCGAGTTGTGTATGTTTACACGAAGGTATTTTGACAGCTGGGTGTTATTGTTACAATTGGAAAAACTATCATTGCTATCTGGTCACCCTTTAGTTCGGCAAGAGTTCGGAGTCGGCCGAAATTTGTATGTTCTCTCCAGTCGTGAAATAATATAGTCACGCACATGAGTGGTTTTTATAGAAGCCAGGCTCAAGTCCACCCCTACCCCCAGACAGTAGCGCTATACAAAGATTGGACAGATTCAGCAATCAATCTTAAATTTGACGTAATAAACAAGAAATGTTATGAAACAAAATGAAGTTTATGAAGTTTCCAAAACACTCGGTCAATTTATCTGAAAGCTAGACATGATGGCATGATTACATTTCTCCTACCCTGTATACACTAGACATCAATAAAAACTCCGGGTGGAGAAGACCAATAAGCATTGCATTTAATAACAATTACTTCACAATCGTTAAATATGCTGAAGACTTCATTGGAAAAGGTAGACAACAGGCGGCCTTAAAATAACCTGAAAATTATGTGATGACTTTCTATTAATCGAAACTGTGTAATGGAGTAGTACACTTAACATATAAATTTGCGCATTTGCATGTTTTACTTTTAAATACTCGTACACACGCGAAGTTCGACAAGCTTAGCGTTGCCAGTTTTGATTCCCACATTGATCGATCGCAATCTTAATAATTCACTTTAAGTTCGTTATGACGGGATTGAGAATTTAATCAAAATATTTTATCCGGCTTCAAAATTAAACCAAAAGAAGAGTTTTGTTTAGAAGAAGAAAGGGTATGATGAAGACTGCAAAAGGACGAGACGATCATCGTTTAGACAGCTAAATCTTTTTCGAAAATATGGTATTTTAGAAACAAGTATATTCAGTTCAACCGTGGGCGCCGTAGCGTAGTGGGTTGGTGCGTCGACTCCTACGCTCGAGGTCGTCGGTTCGAGGTTCGAATCTCGAAAAAAACATCAAACATTTTTTCACGGCTCCACCTCTTTCGAGTCACTGACAATGCTCAAAGAGTATAACTGTGTAGAAAAAATGCTTCTCAATCTCGCCGTTCGGAGTCGGCATTAAACTGTAGGTCCCCTTCACTCGTGACAGAACAATAGCACGCACAACACGAGTGGTTGCTGAGAAGCTAGGCCCAGGTCCACCTCGGACTGGAGCGCCGCCATTATTATTATTATTATATTATATTCAGTTCAATATGCAGAGAAAAACAAACGCTACTACGAAAAAGTAGCGCTAATAATAATGTCGGTTAACATTGCTCTGTAATGCCCACCGTTAACCAAAACGTTGTTCCCAGCCTCATTTTCGAAGAAAAATGGTCCAATGATGCCACCACTCCACAGCCCGCAACAAACTATCACTCTCTGTGGACACATTGGCTTCTCGACAATAACGTGCGGGTTTTCCGAGCTTCAGGTGCGGCAATTTTGTTTATTAATGTAGCAGTCCGAAAATACGATTTTCACCCAAAATCGTTGTGCAATTCAAGCTGCTGGCCCAAACGAGGCTTCGAATAACGAAGCGGATGGTCGCGCGCCTTCAATTGCTGAGTCAATTGTACAAAATTCTCCTCAGACTAGTTGTGAGAGTTAAATGTTGAGCTTTTGATATCGATGTTCGAGAATTAAGTCTCACACTCTCGGCCACAGCAGCCACATCTGTACTTTGGCTTAGAAGTGGCAGGAGGGGATGCTTTAAAAAAAACTTTGTAGCTCCATTTTTTTCAAATGGTACTTTGGATCAAAAACTGTTGAAGTAAACCTCTATCTCATTTCAAAAGATCTGTTGATTGATATATCACTCGAAGGGGTGCGACAATGTTTCACAGTCAATGGCAACTTCACGTGTACAAGGGCAACCCCGGGAGCAATCTAATTCAAAAATTGCATGCCGATATCTTTATAAACTTCGGAGATAAAAAAGTGTGACAAACACGACGGACGGACGGACACACCGAAATTATAAAGGTTCCGTTTTTGTAGACGTAGAAACAGCTGGTTTTCTGGCTTGGAAGTCCCACCCTGTATGAGATTTTAGTCCAAAAGAGAAAAGGAGGACCAAGAAATCTTTGGATCTAAGTATAGTATTGGGATAAAGGAAGGAATTGTGAGAAAAGGTGCTGCAAACGTTCATATGTGTATAACCCACAAACTTTGAAAATTGCCAGTTCGCCACCAAGTACGAGTATATTACATAATTTACAAAAAGATTTCAATATTCTTCTGCGAGTCAGTCAATGAACCTAGACTTGAAAGTCTAATGCGTATGGGTCGACGAACAAACCCACATGGCCACTGTGCCACTTTTACATACCTTATTTTAATAACTGGAGAGTTAGATACTGGATACAGTTCTAGAACAGTCAGGAAATAATTTGACCTCCAACAAGTGCATGAAATATCATTCAAAAAAACTTAAGGAGTCTTTGGAATTCAACATATCTCAACTTACGAGTATGTTAGGGTGTGTTGCAGTTACTGTCCGCTTTTAAGGCAGTTACCACGTACAAACATATACAGAGGTCGTCACAGCAGACCCGAAGTGGATCTGTGTACCGAGTATATATTATTTCATTACTCCGCTTTATCTTCACTTTAATTGAATAGAGAAAAACTGATTAGACGAAACCTAAATTAAATTCGGTAAGTTAAGGACAGTCAAAAGACTTGAGATTTTTACTTCACCGTATCCGCGGTCAGACGATAGCAGAATGAAAGTAATTGTAAAGAAATTTCTAAGAAGCTTAAGTAAATAAAATTCATGACCAGATAATCGCGTCAAAGAAGCCCTTAGTGAATATTTATCCGACATTAATACTGAAACACAAGTATATTAAGTACATCAGCTTAAAATAATCTTCTTTGGAGTTGATCCATTCTTCTTGCAAACGAATGGACAAAAGCTTAAGTGAAAGAAGAGGATGACTTTTCTGCGGGGAACTACGTTCATTCGAAAAAGTAAATTATCAATTTACAAAGCCTATTCTAACAGAAAAGAGTACTTTTTTGACACATAAAACTTTAATTTCCCTGCAAAGAAGAAAAATATAACCCTAAGACACAAAAGGAAACTTCTATATAACCATTTAAATTAAACATATTTCATATTTCATATTTCATATTTATTTAACCAGTATTGCTTACAATAGGAAGACTATAGAAATCTTATAAAATAATTGCAAGCTTTAAGAAAAGTTACTGCAAAAAAGTTACTGCGTCTTAACATAGCACACATTAGAAGTTTAGAGCGTAAATGAATTCAGAAATTAATAATAATAACAATAACGATAATAACAATCAAAATAATCAAAAAAAGAAAATAACCATTTGTTTGAATTATATGGCCAAGTAAGCAGAGACAGAGGCTTTGAATCTGCTCGCACTAGTGATCCCTCTCAGATGCGCTGGTAGAGAATTCCACTGCCTAGCGGCCTGAACAAACGACGAACGACGTTAGGGACACTATTCCCCGCCAGGACTTACTTACTTACTTAAGGTGGCGCTACAGTCCGGGGTGGACCTGGACCTCAACCAACAAGCGTCTCCAGCCAGCTCGATCTTTAGCTATGGCTAAAGTGTTCCCCGCCAGAACGTCACAATAAAATCTAAGATCTAAGAAAGACGTGATTTCTGCCCGGTCTACCGAATAACCTAGCTATCTACACATCACATCCTATGCGCTGGAGTTTCTGGTTGTTGTTAAAAAGTGTCCTAGGATAACGCCAAACATTTTACTACAGCCCAGTCTGGACTCCTTGGAGTCAAAGATTCTTTTATATTATTCACACGCTCTCCTTGGGTCACCAACTTCATGCAGCTAATTCCTTGCTGTAGGCTGCTGCAATTGGAATCAAGGAAAACGGACTAAATTTTGCATTGGATCTGGTTGATTTGGACTAAATACAGTCCCCTCATGATTCATTGGCTAAGTTCGTCTGACGGGGATGTTCTTGTCCTCTCACTTCTATACCATCTGGTTGCAGCAACATCGACAAGGCGTGTGCAAATCCAACGCCTTAAGTATCTAGGCGATGTAGAGCGAATTTACAATAAAGCACTCGTCCGGAGAGCCTTCGTATCTAAGCCGGCAACGCAGCAACAGACGACCACAAGTTGAAATGTTCTTCGACAAACTTGGACTGCGGTACTAAACGCTGCTGGTAAAATACTGATCTGGTTGGAGAGGCATGTTGGTTGAGGCCTATAAGTCCATAAGAGAAAAGAAGCTAAATAAAGATATTATGTCAAAACCTAATACTTTGACTGTCATCAGACGGATTACCAAAACAAGCACAAAGGAGCTCATCCGAAGTTACGAAATGAATGCTTGCGTAGTTCAGTTAAGCAACATTCCCCAAAAACTGCCGTCTATGTAGAGCACGTTGTGAACAAAATGCCTGAAGCCAAACACATGTCTCATCTAATTAGGGGAAACCATCCCTTCAATCTTCTGACTCGATGTTTACAAGAAAAAATGTAAACCTACGGAATTTAAACGTGTCATCGTTAGAGACAGGTCAGGGATAATCAATTGAATCGAAGGTGTCCACCCACACCCAACAGAACTGTCTCCGTCCATAACAATCGATGATTAATTTTATTTTTGCTCTTACTTAGAAAATCGTAACAAGCATAAGTACGTCCAGTGGGACGTCATCGTAGTCCTTCGACTGAAATCATTAGCACCACCCACGCCCCCAATTCACCGCTACAAACATTCCACCCATCTCCAGATGATATTCTTGATCTTGACACACATCTCGCATAACGTCTCAATCATCTTCTTTCAGTTTTACTGGAACAAACGATAACAAGTTATCTGCTGAAGGAATCCGATTTCAAAAGGGCTCCCTTTCATCCCTTTCGCCGTCACCTGCAGTCGGGGGCAGTTGAAGGAAAAACCTCGTTAAGAACTGTTTCCAGTTGAAGGCGCAAATCCTCGGAACCCTTCCCCGAGGCGAATGACCAGAAACAAAGTATTCATTTCTGACACAGCGTCAACAACATAAATCTGGCACGTGGCCTTTCCACCTGACAAACACCAGCACACACATCGCCTGCTCCTTAAGCGGCCCTTCGTCGCTCCCACTCTAGGGGGAGTGTTTTTTATTCTTTTTGGCTTGCGGATGATCTCTGTGGCTTCCAGGACATTGATTGAGTATCAAATATCGGCTTCGTCGCCAGCGTGTTTAATTGATTGCGTTGTGTGCAAGCCGAGCGCGGTTAAGGACCTTCTTGTGTTTCATACGGATCTCTGTCCCCACACACATGCACAGCACCATGTCATGTCATCGCACCTTAATGCGACTGGAAAATGTACTTCTTACGCTTCGTTTATTTTCGACTGAGTTGAAAGCACACACTCAGGGGTTTCAGTTTAATTTATTCGCCGGCACGGGTCTGGCTGGGTACTTGTTGTGACTGTTGTTGCGGTTGTGGTGGTGAGAGTATTCCTAGTTTTTTGTTGTTGTTCTTCTATTTGTGGGAGCAGCCAGCGTCGCGCGTTTCGTTCGGCTCACTTAGCACCTAGTTAACGCCGAAATTGAAATGACTGTTCCCCTCTCCGTGCCAATTGCGCAAATATTTGTTTACAAACAGCAATGACAGTGGAAGGCAGAAGTTTGACATCACTTGACTCAGTGTTGGCTCCACAGTCGATGGTGGCTTAGAGTTTCCGAGAGTGCGAAGTTTGCGCTTATCAATGTCAGGTCCTTGTTTTGAGTAAATTGGTTTAATACTTCGGAAGCAACTCTGAACAACTAATGGGCCATTATAGAATACGCAAGAAGGTAGCCAGTCATGGAAAGATAATAAAAAAAAATGGCGACAGGCACTGCCTATTAAAAGTTCTAAAGGAGCCGAGGAACATTAGAAAAGATGAGCTTTATGATAAGGACGGTTATACACTATACCTGGTGGAAGAGGAAAATGAGGCATACATACTGGATGCGCCATCTTCTATGTCGGTATAATAACTTTGACATTTAACAGCTGATTCACTTGATATGTTTTTAAAAAGTCAATTCCGTATAGTCGCTTCATATCGAAGCAACGCGCCGAAATAGTGACGCTGTACACTGAAAATAGTCTTTTAGTTGTGTTAACTTGACGTACATATTGTCGACATGCCGCTCATCAACGTCCAAGACGTTCCCATGAACTGGTTAAAGCTGTAAGCGAGAGTGTTGCTGAGAACCTACGTGTATCGTATCGTCACCACGCTCAGCATTTTGGCGTTTGTGAAACCTCACTGAAAATATTATCGACAGACCGTCCAAGCCGCTTCGAATACGGTCAAACACTCGCTCGAATGTTTTCCACTCAACTTGATTTTTCGAAGCAAATTTTGATGACGGGTGAGGCCCATTTTTTTTCTTGTTTTTATATAATTTTCGCCCGCAAAAGGGGTTACGAACATCCTTTAGTGTCCGGAATCAAGACAGCACGGGCCGAAGATAAAGAGGGAGAAAGAGAGAGGAGGTACCTGTGCACATTGGTCTTAAATGCCTGTGGATTGTAGGGAGTGGGAAATATCGGGTTGGGGAGGGCATTCCATATCCGTATAATATAATAATGGCGGCGCTACAGTCCGAGGTGGACCTGGGCCTAGCTTTTCAGCAACCACTCGTGTTGTGCGTGCTATTGTTCTCTCACGAGTGGATGGGACCTACAGTTTAATGCCGACTCCGAACGGCGAGATTGAGAAGCTTTTTTCTAGACAGTTATACTCTTTGAGCATTGTCAGTGACTCGAAAGAGGTGGAGCCGTGAAAAAATGTTTGATGTTTTTTTCCGAGATTCGAACTGACGACCTCGAGCGTAGGAGTCGACGCACCTACCCACTACGCCACGGCGCCCACTCCATATCCGTATAGTGCGGCTAAAAAATGAGTCTCTAAGCTTTACTGTATGTCCGAAAGCAGGCTTAAGGGTGAACTGACGAGCATTCCTGGCGAGACGTGTATTGCGAGTGAATTGATGAATGATGGGGGGAATGCAATTGGCTAGCTCACTTGAGCATCGTTTGTGAAAATAGCTATAAAACAGAGACGAGGAAAACACATTACGGCGGTGTTCGAGCGAGTCTATTGACTTCGCGATTTTGCTGTCTCCTATAAGTTTTATCGCTCGCTGTTGTATTCTATCCAGCAGGTGCGGAGAGGTCTTTAGAGCACCAGACCAGATATGAGCGTTATACTCAAATTTGGGGCGGATGTAGGCCGGTGAAATATTTCTTGCATCGATTTAGGAAACCTATTCATTTTGCAGCGTTTTTGGCGACCTCGAATATGTGATCATTCCAACTAAGGGTTGGATTGATACACATACCGGGGATGGAAAGTCTTTCGGTTTCATCGACACAAGCGTAATTTATGGATAATGGCTGATTATTTAAGATAGCTTAAGTGACAGTAGACAGCATTAAGTTTTGGAAGCATTGAGTTCCACTCTATTATTTTTACCCCAATTGATTGTGCTGTCAAGGTCAGAATTCAATGTGCTTAACATACGCTGCCGTTCCAATTCTACGGCCGACGGACGACAGGGTCGTGAGTCATGGAACGAAAAAGAAAAACTGAGAATACTGTCATCATCACTATGCAGTTTCTGCAATAAAAATTCCCTGGACGTGTGGTGTCTAAAAATAGGGACGTCATACCTTTAACGAGCTCTAGGCGAACATTCTTGCCAAAATCATCACTACACCGCCCCAGATGCCTGGAAAAGTAATGGGAAATGCAGCAAAAAGGACACATTTTGCTTTGGTCAATAGAGGCGGCCACTCGATTGACGTTGTACTCATAAACTTTTCCAAATAAATTGTCAAGAACCAAATTAAATAAGAATAAACTGGGCAAATGGGAGTTGTACTCGCACGGGAAAGGTTCCATCGCATACATATTTTTTTTGAAAGAATCACTTCTGAGTATCAGGCGACGAGTTCAAATTTTAACTGAAATCAATTTTCTTCTTTCTTCAACCCAAATAAACTATTCATTACTACATTTATATAAACAAACAAACACCCATCCATTAATATATCCAAATTTATCTAACACAGAAAATCCTTCCAATCACTGCTCATGCCTGTGGTGTGTGTGCATTTCTGTTGGGCATTTAGGGGTTGAAATGGATCTGAGATACTCATCATTGTATAGAGTAGTCGATCACAGCATGGAATTTATGTGTGAAAATGATAAATGTTGAAACCTTAAATCGCTAATATCTCGAAATGTCCATATAAATCGATATTTTGATATTTTTGGCCAATATCTCCAAAACTACTAAGATCAGAATGCTGGAAAATTTAAATGAAAGTAAAAGCCAAGTTTTTGTAATTTTTCAGAATTTTTAACACTTTGGCTTAGAAATGACAGGGGGACGCATTGAAAAATAACTTTGAAGCTTGATATTTTTCAAAGGGTACTTTGGATCAAAAAGTGTTGAAGCAACCGCCTACCTCATTTCAAAAGATCTGTCGATTGATATATCGCTCAAGGGAGTGTGACAATGTTTCAAAATCAATGGTAACTCCACCTGTACGAGAGCCACCCCCAAATTGCCAAACTTTTTATATTTTGGTACATGGGCAATGACAACAAGGCCTGAAGTAACTAATTCCAAAATTTCATGTCGATATCTTTGTAAACTTCGGAGATAAAAAAGTGTGACAGACACTACGGACAAACGGACAGACGGACATACCGAGATTATGGGCACAATAGATCTTAAAGGTCGCGGTGCAATATACCCTCAACAACAAGAACCGAAATTATAAAGGTTCCGTTTTGTAGGCGGGACCTTAATACATGGTGCACCTAATATTAAATAGATTCTGTTACGTTGCTGGATATTCAGTCGATCAACAAAATGTCCATTAAGCAGATGCTTGCATCAACAAGAATAGAGATCAGAAAAAACCTCTAGATGGAAGAAAATGGAACAAATACGAGTTTTGATTCAGTATTCATTCATTTATTCGGGATGCAAAAAGTAAATGAAACCTAGTCAAGTCGTCTTGGTCTTTTCGAGAGAAAAATTCTGCACGCGATCTTTGGTCCTGTTTGCATTGATGGTATTTGGTTCAACCACGAACTGTATGGGCTGTACAGCGACATGAGTCTAGCCAGGCGTCTACGGATCGAATGAATAAGATGGCTAGGCCATCTAGAGTGTATGGACAACTTAGCTCCGGCCCGAAGAGTCTTCGACTCTGAGCCTGTGGGACAACGCAACGAGGAGGTCCACGAACAAGGTGGAGCACACAAGTCGTGGGGGACCTCGACCGGCTTGGTGTGCTAAACTGGAGACAGCTGGCGAAAGATCATGCTGGCTGGATAGGCATGTTGAGTGAGGCCCAGGTCTACCTCGGACTGTAGCGCCCTAAGAAGAAGAAGAAGAAGTCAAATCGCTGGTTGCAAGAGATTTAAAAAATCCAGATGATAAGAGAAACTATTGGTAGGATATTGACTCTTGGCTCCTCGATCAGTTGCACCGTCCTGGTTCAAGAGCGAAGTATACTAACCTAAA
The DNA here is from genome assembly GCA_930367185.1 of Myathropa florea. NCBI lineage: Eukaryota > Metazoa > Arthropoda > Insecta > Diptera > Syrphidae > Myathropa > Myathropa florea. The sequence continues at coordinate 38,034,198 of OV884004.1, read as the reverse complement.
TCTGGTTCAGTTCTGTTACCAACGGCCACAACAGTTGGAAACAGTGGAAGTCTTGTAGATATAACGCCAATGTGATTTTTATTGGAAACACATTGACTCTTTACAGTGAAATGTCTCTATACGAAAACCCCTCTATAAGGGACACCCCTCTTTACGGACAATTCCTCAAGGTCCCTGCATGAGGATAGGGCTATTCGTGTATTTTGACAACTTTACAACGGATCCCCTCTATATCGGTCACGGACATGAATTTCAACGCAGATTGAGTTGTACCTCTAATAACGGACACTCGAAGCAAAAATGAAGATGGAAGAGACAAAAAAAATAGTGTATGTAAGCATGCATTCCTTTGCTCTAGATGTATACCAATAAATATTTACACGTTTGAGAACACCCAGTCCTTGTAGAGATGAACGCACTCTGCTTATACAAAGGTATTCTGTTTCTACAATACATCACAAAATACCTAAACCGTTAGAAATTGTGAATGTGAGTATTGATAACTGAATTGGCACTGTCTTTGAGTGCTACGCTGTTCAGTTTATTCATTCAATTTTGGTGAACGTTTTTTCCGAAAGAAGTGAATAAGTAGAGTATGCACATATTATTTATAAAAATGTACAGATGTAAGTACAACATTTATATGTGAAATTGAATACGTACGTATAATAAACTTAACTTATTTTTTAAAAATTTGAAAATTTAATTTCCAAAAATAACTTACCTTACCCCTCTAGAACGGACACCCCTACATAACGGTCAATCTTCATGGGGTGTCCGCTATAGGAAACTTTCACTGTATAAGAAGCAGTGCACCAGTGGTGCAAAAGGTTTAGAGTTGGAAAAAATGTAGAATCAATTGGACGCCTTCTCTGTGTTTACCAACCTGCACTGAAAAGGGGATTTCCGGCACTAGGAAAAATTGACTTTTGATAAGTATCAGTAGAAAAATTAGGTAAGGAACCTCTTGAAATTTATTATTATTGAATGTGGGTACTTTTTATCTGTTATGGCAAATAGATGTTGTGGTAGCTTTTTTAAAAGAGGTTGGTCACAGCGAGCCGCTGAAGTACTCAATTACCAACCTATCAAGTTCTGTCGCGGTTTCGATGAAAATAAAGAATTCGGCATGACTAGCATGGTGTTCGAAAAACAAATGTTGCAATTATAATTTTTTAAACAACTTCTGGACGTGGAACAGAGGGTAAGTTTGACCAATCCAGCAGATCAAAGCTTCAAATCTGAATCGACTAGCTTGCGATTTTCTGTCGAAGACTGTCGAAAGGACAACTGTCATGGAAAGCTTCTTAATTTCCAACAATTATAGGCACTTCATACACAACACGAGCGGTTGCTGTAGAAGGTCTTCATGATAAAAATATTAAATATATTAGTTCGTTTCTCAAGTGTGGTGGTCAAGTTAAATTTTCGTGGGCTATAGCCACATCGGTCTGGTCAATCAGTTGCGGACGACCAAGTCAAACTATTCGCTGGAGTTTGTCTCAGAAGAGGACCATTTCTTAGATGACGTATTTATTTAGAAACTAATCCTAAAAATCTTGAAGTACGATACGTGAGACTGCGCGGCAATTGGAAGAATTGAGTCATTTCAACCTTACATTTTAATATGTTCCGCCGCCAACTATGGTAGCCCATCAATCTGAAGGAGATCCTATTATGACTAGAAGGAAAGTCGTTGCTACAAAGGCTTGTGTTAAGTCCTTTTGTCCCTCCATCATGCTAAAGATTTTGATTTATCCCATTATTTGTTATCACAAAATGTAGTCAAATATCCAGTCAATCAATCGTAAGCACCGTCGCTGCTACTCCATCGCTCTAATTACACCTCAAAACTTCAAAATTGTTTTACCACTTCGCAAATATTTGCTATTCCCTTGAAAAATTCCGAAATCCTTCGACACATTGGGACTTCTTAAGATTCCAAAACCGATCCATTTCTGAGTGACAATGGTGTGCTGGGCCACAACAAAAGCCACCAAACCATCATCACACCATAACAAGAGCTTCGCTCACACTTGACAGAGGGAAAAAGACATTCAATCGGAAGTGCTACACGATGCTCGTTCTAGCGACGAAAATTGACACGTAACACCAGCTCCTCGCGTCCCATGTCATCTACGAATGTGTGTACCCATCCATTTGACGACTCATCTGACAACAACGAATCAATCTGCTGCTCTAGAGCCTGAGATGGGGTCTCTTTGTGCTCGGAAGAATGTACACATGTGTGGGGGGGATAGGGTGGCAGAAGATGACGGAGCGGTGGATTGTGGGTAAACATAATTTCCTGCTCTTTAGTGACGACCAAAGCAGCCCCGACTACAAGGGCCCACTTCCACCATCAGCACACAGGAAATGTTTACCGAACACATGCGAGCAGAGCGTACCCATCTGCAAGGATCTGATATCGAACGCACAAAAGAGCGCAAACCACCCCCACATGCGCATACATTTCACAATTAATTGCTGTTTGAAGTTAAACATTTAAGACGGCGTTACAAACAAGTTAGACTCCTCGCAAGGACACTGGGCAAACACGCCCGGGAACCTATTATCGCACCTAAGCCGTGCTCGTTTGTACACAAACGGACGCAAATGAGACCACCGCGATTAATGTGAAGTCGCACAGCGCCGGCACACGATGGAGGATTATCAGGTTTTCGGTTGGATTCAATCGTAAACCGGAGGACACTCAAAATACAGCACTCGTGGGATACGATTTGCCTTTTCATGCTGGGGCCCCTTTGCGTGTGCCTGTTTGGCGTCCTTCAATGGGAATATCCTTTTTTAAATTGTTTACTGTGTGCTTACCTGATAAAATTGCCAATGCATGGCCCACGGTCGTGAAGGGTGCGGGCAAATTGAAATTCGTGCCACGCAAACTTGTGGGTGGGCGAGGGAGCGTGGTGCCAACGGGATAATGTATGCAAGAGTGGCTGTTTACGAGCATCGATTGTTGGGATAGGTACATACATGTGACGTCAACGGTCCGATGGCTTCGATTAGGGACATACCCAAGCGGACGTGCGGACAAAGGAAACACATGCTTCGGGGATTTTTTAAACGGTCAACGGATGTTATTCGATGGTAGCAGGAAGAAGGATACAAATTGGTGGGGTTCCGCAGATGCGAAGGAGGATGATGAATAAAAATTTTTTTGTTCGCCCATGAGAAGCGGCTTCTCCCGTGTGTGTGTGGGAGCATTCGAGTGGGATGATGAAGGCATCATCGTGTGGGAATGGCACAGAGTGTCTCTGGTCGGAGGGAGTCGTTTTCTATTTTGGATGATTGAGAACGATGTGGCGTCTCAACTGAATATGGATTACGATTTGAATCTATTGGGTTCGGGTTTGACATTCATATAGACGAGAGATTTAGAGATTTCTGCACCACCTCAGGAGAGTCAACGCTCTGCATTCAATTGAAGTTCTCATTGAGGATCAATTGGGTTCAATTGTTGGGAGAGAGACTGATGAATAATTATTTTAATCAATTGAAATGTGAGGCAATGATTTATTGGGTGTGTTGAAGGGTAAACAAGTCTTCTGGGGATCAGTGAATTTCATTGCCACTACACTTATGCGTCCTTACATTGTCACGATTTTTTATGTGATGTATCTTTTAGAAAGCCACAGCAGCTTTGTATGAGTTGAAGAAGAAGTCCATAATGATTCTACATGAGATTCCTGATGATTTGGCCGCCTTAAGGCGACACACTGTCATGGGACGTCACCTTTTTAAGGTTCCGTCTACAAAAACGGAACCTTTATAATTTCGGTGTGTCCGTCCGTACGTCTGTCTTGTCTGTCACACTTTTTTATCTCCGAAGTTTTTGAAGATATCGGCATGAAATTTTGGAATTAAGTACTTCAGGCCTAGATGTCACTGCCCATGGACTCAAATTTAAAAAGTGGGGCTATTTGGGGTTGAGAACGATATGATATTAATGTGAGACCATCGTCGTTTACACCGATAGTTAAGCAGCAATCAAAGCAATCACCAATTTTGAGATCTAGATTGGGTTCCTGGACGCAGAGATATTCCAGGAAATTGTGAAGCAGACGAACTAGCCCTGAAGGGTACAATAATTATCAACCCCACCATTGTCAATGTTTCTGTGCCGATAGAAAACCTTGATCAGAGAGAAAACCAAGATCTCAGAGTTAGCAATCAGCAGGGTAAGAGATGGAGAAACCTTAGCACCTGCCTACATGCGAGACAAACTTGGCCAAAAATGGATCTTCGGAAAACCACAGCCATTTTCAGTCTTAGCAGGAATAAATTGTGCAATCTAGTAGGTGCCCTCACAGGACATTGTGCAATAGGAAGACACGCTGCGAGACAAAGCCCGCCATACAATGACTTCTGCAGCAGATGTATGGATGAAGAAGAGTAGGAAACAAGATGGTTTCGAGAGCAGCGGTTGGTAGCCGGGTATCGTTTGTTGAGGTCTACAACGAGTGCGTGTACGACCTCCTCAGCGCCGTCATACACACGGCGACTATCAGAAGGAAGAATCACAAGATCGTAGCGAATGATAGCATAGGTTTTCATCAAGGACCTGACATCGGTTCATGTTAAAATGGCTGCCGATGCCTATAAACTGCTCAAGTTTGGCCTACAGAAAGTGAAGTACGCATCAACGCATCAACGGCAATCAATTCGAATTCCTGTCGGTCTCACATTTTCTTAATTGACGTCATAAAATTCCAGCATCTTGGAATTTTCACCGTCACGTCGTACAAATTCTGTGACCTGGCCGGGTCGGAACGACTAGAAAAGACAGGGAACGTGGGGAGCCGCTTAAAGGAAGCCCAAAGGATAAATACGTCGCTCATGGTGCTCGGTCGCTGTCTTGATACGGCGTATAACTATCAAAAGAAGAAGAATGCCGATGTCATTCCATTCAGAGAGTCGAAGCTCACCATGCTGCTGCAGTCCACGTTGTTGGGCAAGGAGAAGCTAGGCATGATTGTCAACATAACTCCGTCTTATAAGTATTTCGAGGAAAATATGAATGTTCTGAGATTCGCATCGATTGCGAAGAATATCGTCTTTAAGCAACCCGTTCTGAAAACTGATCGCAGTGCACGATACTCTTGGTTTGCGGTTCATGCTACGTAGGATAAGCGGTCGACTGCGGCACAGGATGGCGCGCAATTGAATGCACTTCTTGAGGAGAATTCTCACAGGACATTGTGCAATGGGAAGTCACGCTGTGAGAGTAGGTCTACCATACAATGACTTCTGCAACAGATGTAGGCATAAAGAAGAGTAGGAAACAAGATGGTTTTAAGAGTAGTGGTTGGTAGCCGGCTCAGTGGTATCACAATGAATCCTCTGGGTCTAAGTGAATCCTTCAACTGTGAGGGAAGCCTACCTACCTACCTAACGATTTTGCTTAATCTTTGTTCAGAAGTGAGGTGGTGCAGCAGATGTGCTCTAGACGATTCCAGAAGATCTCCAGACGGACTACGAAGTAATCATGAGTTCTCAACAGCGAAAGTATGGAAGCAAACACCGTAAGTAATTCTCCAAAACCCTTGGTGGAGATCCGACGTAGAGCCACCTTTATCAGTCACTCCTACTTCGGCTTATCGATTCAAATAAAATCCAAACTCCTGCTTCGAAGGACCTATATCTAGATCTACAAAACTTTCGTCTTGTTTGTATGCCGCCGAAAGGTGGACGAGAAGCTGCAGAGCTGATTCTTGGTGCCTTCGAAAAAAAATTCTGCGTCGGTTACTTGGTCCCGTCTACGAGTAAGGTGAAGCAGAAGACACAACCTCAAACTCTACGAGCTGGTAAAAGATGTGAATATAGTTCTCAAGGCAAAAATTCGACTAAACTGGATCAAACACATCGAGCAACTGCACTCCAATACTCCAGCTAAGAGAATCTTCGAATCCGAGCTTCCTGGTTTGAAAAGAAGTGGACGAAAGACAACTTGGTGTTGATAACTGAAAACAGCTTTCGCGGGACTGTCAAAAATGGTGACAATTAGACAATTGCTCAGGCTCATACCTTCAAGGGGTGGTTTTCCAGATATGAAAGTGAGTAGATCTTTACCGGCGTGTCGTTTGTGCGGCTTTTATCAACATACGATGAGGGCGCGCCAACTAAGGAACTGAAAAAATGGAGAAGCCTCTCCTATTCCAATTTCATGAACATAGATGAAGCAGTTTTCATGAACTTAGTCCAATTCATTCCCTTTTCCTTTCAGCAGAATGGTAGAACTAAAAATTTTTCCAACCTGCACTTTTGTATTTCTTTGCTATTCTTGGCGCACTTAACATTCTGTCGGTTCAATTTTCTTGAGTGTATTCTCAACAGACTTCTGACTTCCAGAGCGCCATTGCAATAACAATTCAATTCCATTCGAAGCCAAAGTGGCCACCGACTGACTCAAAAAACAATGAAATTCGATGCGCCCCCCGAGGCTGGATAAAAAAGAAAGAGAATTGAAAAACATCCAGATGCACAGATGCATTTTATGCGAAATCAATTTCCATGCAATTTAGAAGGGAAATTGACTCAATTGCAACTGAGTCCCGGTCGGGGTGGAACCGAACCCAGGGAGCTACTGGGTGCCACCAGGTTATTGACATTTCCAATGCGTTTCGTAGATTCACGTTCCGATACACATACATGTGTGTATCCCTTGGCATGACTGTGAATTGATTGGAGGGACAGCACGAAGTTGAGTCGAGAGAGGGTCGTAACGGTAGTACCACTTTGCATGTCACATCGTTACCATCATTTCAACGAGCGGGTGATGAAATGTATCGATAAAACAAATTTCGAATGCAATTATTCGATTGACGAGGTGAGCGAGAGGATTTTATTGCTCCCATCACCTCGAGCAGGAGCCACGTGGAGCCGACTCTTTCGAAGAACATCGTGCAAAGTGGCACGAAAATAGTCATTCCGGGTGACATCGTGATGGCGCGAGTCCTAAAAATAGCATTTGACTACATTCCCACCCAAGGGATGACACCCCCAGGAACCTATGTGCGGGCACACAGACTAATCATTTTAAATGAAATTTCTAGAACACATCTACGGTAAGCAAATTTCGCAAACACGCCAAATGAGTCAAATGAGCCAGAAGGAATCCATCTTCAGCTGTCATGGCTCCGTGTGTTTACGTTGTGGGGTGGGTATTAGGCACTCATATCGCTTGTTAATTAACGGGAGTGATTGAATGATTAATTACACATTTTCAGGGGCTTAATGGAGTGCTAGTGTCAAAACAGGTAGTCCTCACCGCATTCCATCAAGATGTGTGGGCGATGTATAGAAGTCGATCATCCAGACAGAAACGTATCTTTGGCTGAAGCCAGGTGATGAAATTCAAAGGAAAAATAGCTCTGAATGAGTTCAAGGTGAGAAACAGTAAACAGGGACAATTTGCAGCTCATCTGTTGTCTGTTTAAGGCCATGCGGAAACGTAAACATGCCTTTTATTCAAACGAAGATTGGCATTCAAAGGCATACCAATGATCCCAAAGTTATCGTCATGAAAGTCTGTGTTCATTAAGGTTTTTAAAGTTTTCTTGCGAAATTACAGACGTTGGAGGTAATAGGAGGAATTTCGTTTAGCACAACGCAACATCGCCATATTGTGAGTCTCTGGGCATGATTCCTCCATGTCTACGGAATGAATCAGACGACGAACTAGTTAAGGGAGGACTCGTAATTAAGTACAAACAACCACCGCACATGGTATTGGGTGGCAGTCAATACTGAAAATTGAAAGAATCACTTCTGCAAACCGTTAAACGGCAATGAGAACACAAATATCGCTTATAGGCAGAATGTTCCAGTCACCTTGGACAATGATAGACGAGAATTCTGTATCCCCGTCCATGACGAAGTCAAGCTAGCAACCTTGACTGAAGTCTAGCAAAACTGCTGGGCAGATGGACTACCTGCTGAAGTCCTTAAGGCAGCTAGAGTTAAGCTCGATGGGCTCATCTGTAAAGGACGAAAGACTGCCTGATGAGTAGGATCTCAGTATACAGAAGGGGCCAAGTACAAGTTTCTTTTGTTCAAATGAATAAAATTAAATTTTTTCCATGTATTATCGCATTATTAGTAAGGACAAATATTCCCATTAATTATGAAATAAAACGTCGTCGGCTCGCTTCGCAGTGTAGCGCATTCTGTCACCCAAATTTTCCAAGACCTTGTTGATGGTTTCGGGCTGTAGCTCACGGATTGCTTGGATAATATTGGCCTTAAGTGCTTGAATCGCTTCCGGATTATTGGCATAACATCGGTCCTTCACTGTTCCTCACAAAACAATGTCCAAAGGAGTCAAATCGCAGCTCCGAGGCGTTCAATTGACATCGCCAAGAAGGCTGATAACACGGTTCGGGAATTTGGTGCGCAAAAGATCGATTGTGGCATGGGCTGTGTGGCATGGCGCGCCATCCTGCAGAAACCAGAGGTCGTCCAAATCCATGCCTTTAATTTCAGTGAAAAGAAAGTCGGGTAACATGGCTCTGTAACACCCACCGTTGACCGAAACCTTGTTCCCAGCTTCATTTTAGAAGAAAAATGGTGCAATGGTGCCACCACTCCACAATTCGCACCAAACTGTCACTCTCTGTGGAGCATTGGCTTCTCGACAATAACGTGCGAGTTTTCCGAGCCCCGGATGCATCAATTTTGTTTGTTAACGTAGCCGCCGAGATGAAAATGCACCTCGTCAGAAAAGGTGATTTTTCGCCAAAATCGTTGTCGAATTTAAGCTGCTCTAAGGCCCAAACTGCAAAGCGATAACGAAGCGGATAGTCGCACGCTTTCAAGTGCTGAGTCAATTTGACCTTGTAAGCGAATAATCCGCGAATAATTTGCATGAAATGTTGAGCTGTTGAAATTGATGGCAAGTTGAGTTCGTGAACTGAGTCTCACTCTCAGCCACAGCACAGCAGCCACATTCTCATCAATGCGCTCCGTACGGCGATGGGAACCATGAGTGTTGTCCACTACCAGTCTCATAAACTTTTTGCACAAACTCGCGTACAGCAGTCGCGTCGGGGTGGGTGCTTCATTTTGGCCAAAACTTCATTTCAAAAAACGCACTGTTTGGGCTACACAGCACTCACTTTTGAAATAAGTTTTCAATATTTTCCAACATTGCTCAAGCATAAAGCGACTCATTTCGTTCCGCGGAGGTATGACTAACTTTCTGTGAAGATTTCGAGCATGAAACAGCCGTCAGTGTCAAACTAGTATTTAAAAAAAAACACTCGATGGGTCACTCTATATAGCCACAATTAATTTTATATTTCACACCGTTGTTGTTTTATTAAAATTTTTTTACCAACCATCCTTGTCTGGTCTCCCTGTATTACATCTGTTCTTCATGGACAACTTGACTAATTGCTTTCTTCTAAGCGTAGATTTATAGACGATCGAGTAGGAGCAGTTTTGGCACATCCCTTTGACTAAGAGAGAAGGTCCTCATTCTCCATCTTGTCTGATCCCATAGGAGACTTTCTTTTAATGTTTAATTATTCTAAACGTATGGGATGCTTCTTAATATTAAGTAACGCAACTGTGAGTAAAAAGGTAGGATATCAATTTGAAATTCTATGAATATTAAATGCTTTCACTGGCGAAAGAACTCGACCGAACAAGAGGAAAAGTTGGAAAAGAGGAGTCTTCACGCACAACATGTAGCTCACTTGAAATCACATGTCTAATCCGTCTTAACTCAAACTTCTGTACCCATCTACTACAGATTTTACAGAACTTTGCGAAAGTGATACAATAATTCGGAACTTAAGCTGATTTTTTTAAAGGTATAGAACTTATCAATGAAAGAAAACAGATTAAAATCCTAGCGATGACTTGGTATGGTTTTTCTTCAAAAGATAAGTAGTGGAAAGAATCATAGTGATTTTTGGATTGCAAGTACGCTCTTATCAATCTTACTTACGAGTACTTACTCAATAGGCCCACGACCCATGGAGGGTCTGAGCCTGAGCTATCGCTGCTTTCCATCGTTGACGGTCCTGAGCACGATGCTGCCACTCATCAAGACCAAGCTGTCTTACATCCGAGATGACTTTCTACCGGAGGTTCGGTCTTCCTCTCCTTCTCGAACCAGGAGGCTCGGATTCGAAGACCCTTAGCTGGAGCGAGCCAGTGCAGTCGACGGATTTTTGCCTTCCGGACTACATCCACTCCCTGGTACAGTTCATAGAGTTCGCGGTTGTGTCTTCTCCTCCATTCGCCTTCCTCGCAGACGGGACCATATATCCGACAGCACATAACCAATTGCGCCGTCCAGTCGTTGATCTGATGCATACTCCCTACCAGAACATTGCCACCGGCCTTGAAGAGCTCTGATGGTAAGCCTTCTGAGCCTGCGGCTTTGTTGTTCTTCAGCTTTTTAATGGCTGTGTCCCCAATGGTGGGCTGGGAACTACTTCATCGACTGGAGTTGGGATTTCTTCATTCCCTATCACTCTCTCCTGGTCCGGCCCGGTAAGCAGCTGTTGGAAGTGCTGCTTAAACACATCCACTATTCCCTGCGGAACTAGATTACCATCACAATTTCGAAGAGCCTGGGTGCCTTTCCTAAATCCTTTGGCCAGGCTTTTAGCTTTTTGATAAAAGGCCCGTATTTATTGTTTGTCCCTAAACTCTTCAATATCCTTCAGCTGGGAGGTTGCGAGAGACTTTTTCTTCAGCTTTTTCTTCTCATTATCTTACCTTAAATAATAAATGGTAAAGCACACGAAACAGTGACTAAACTACGAGTGAACAGTGTTGGAGGATCGGAGTTGCGTCAACCCGATAACGATACGCTTAGCCATGCTTTCGAACAAAAATGTCCCTTTCTGGATACAAGCCTGCGGTCACTGACACCATTTTGATATCGATCTATAAGTAAAATGCTGCCAAAGACGACTGGATGGCGCAATTGGTTAAGTGCCTGCCCCAAGTTAGAGGGGTCCCAGGTTCGAATCCCAGTGAAATCGAATATGGTGCAGTCACCATTTGCTGTTGGGATCAAATTAACGGCACTGGAGTAGGTTGCTACCTGACGGTACAATGGATCAGTTTTGAGTCTGAGTGTTCCAGTGTAGAGCTTCAAAAAACCGAAAAAAAGAAGAAAATGCTGCCAAACTCAGCGTAAATGTTGCATTTTGTTGCACCAAAAAGACATGTCCGCGTGAACTCAAATCCAAATTCGCTCAATGTCAGTGAACAATAATCAGGCTCTAAACTGTAGGTATTCTTCCCGCCAAAACTCAGTATCACTTGATTGCAAGGACATTCAAAAAAGGCCGTAATTAAAAACGTCCACCAATTCGGTTTTTCAGAAATTATCCCATCCCTTTTAAATACGAGTAGATCTAAATTTCTAGGGATATAAACTGCTAGGGATCAATTCTCTCCAACGTCATTTTTTCATTTCAATTCCTGCCCGTGGATAATTCCATTCGAGGCGATTCAAGCCGAATCCGTTCCAAGTGCACTAACTAACGTCACTCAAATCATTTAAATTTTTCCACGCGGGTATTTTCTGTTACCTTCAAGTGGCCTACTTTAGCCGTCTCTACCCAGTAAAAGGTTACTCCCAATGGGCACTTGTAAGTTACTTGGCATTTTAAATGAAGACCACAACCCCCTACCCCCATGCGCACACAAACAAACACACGGGAACGAATTCATAAACTTTTGCTGAATAGCTTGCTTTCTGCACGAGCCCCAAGCGGAATCGAGCCATAAGTGATTTATGGACTTTCCGCATGGGAACCTGAAAGGCAATAAGCGACTTTATCCATGTTTATTTATGTTCCCCTGCTTTCGACTGCTTCGGACTGTTTATGAATCGATTCAGCCGTGTCTAATTGGGAGGGGCGTAGTGTTAATTTCATCTTATTTTACATAAACACCGTTATATTCGTCTGTGCGGTACAATTTAGAGAATAAATTGTTGTTTTTAATTCGTAGCAAGTTAGTGAATGCGCACTCGGGGGGAAATAAACATAAATTAGAGTACGTTTGTAGTTTGCTGAATGAATGCTGAATGTAGGAAAAACAAAGTCTATAAATAGATTGATCGATATTTTCCTACAGCAGAGATAAAAGGGAAGTGACTGCTTTAATGGCAGTTTTGATCGTTAACAGATCAGAAGGAGACCGAAGGTCAGAGAGCCCGGATGAGATGTATCGGAATCTTCTGAAATTTATCACTTAAACGGTGATGAGGTGACCCATTTTGGAGTCATTTGTTTTGATCAAAGGAGCTGTCAACACAGAGATGTGGTGTGATAGACCATCTGACCCAGATTCGAAAAGTGACGATCCCGCTCCGTTGGAGTAATTAAATGCGTGCAACGGTGGTGAAGATCAAAGGATCGGTCGCCGCGCTTCAAGTTTGATGGGCCTGTCCGGTGATTATTTCTAGCTGGGTCAGCAGCATGCAATAAAATGGTTGTCACGCAAACGAATGACATCAATACTACTTGATGAGGACGGTCTGTTTGATGTGTCCCAGAATTTGTTCAAGATCTAGATCATTTGTCATGTTCGGGTGTTCGTTTGCAGGTTAACTGCCAGAAATGTTCGGCATGCAAATGTGATGGAAATTAAGGAAATCAGTGCTGAAACTGGACTAACTGTCACAGCATTCTATCCAAATTTTTGACATTTATGAGGTGAATATAGATTTTAAAAATTCAACCGCTGCATAAATGGATGCATAAAATTCACACTCTGGTTTACATTTTGACAGATGCAGCTAGCTAAGGACTACTAAAGCTGAATTGCTGACAATTCTATTTATTTCAAATTTGATTCGTCAATTATACATAAAATAACTGTGCTTTCGTGATTTCGGTCATAGATCGTCCGACTTTACCGCAACTTCCGTTATTTTGTTGATGTGTCGGGCTGTATTTGGCGCGATTCGTATTTAAAACCCATTTGAAAATGAGGTGTCGTAGCGACCAGTTGATTAAGCTTAAAAAAAGTGGTTTGCTTAAGTGATTGAGAAGTAAATTTAGAAAACTTATCTCGTGGCATTATCAGATGTCGAAAAAGAGAAATGTTAGCATTAAAAGAGACGGCGAAATTTCGAGAAGGGTCAATCAAATTCGTCGAGTCAATTGCTCGCGGGCTTAGTAATTATCCGCTCTTCTCGAGCACATGTTTTTTTTTTCTTCCCGATCGCCTCACAGAATCAGAACTGTGTGGATTTTCTTAAAAAATGGGTAATAACGTGGCGTCGAGTCCTACGCTCAATGTTGTCGGTTCGCTTCCAGAAAAATCACCTACGATTTTTTCACGGCTCCACTTTTTTCGAGTCAATGACAATGTTCAAAGAGTATAACTGTCTAGAAAAAAGCTTCTCAGTCTCGCCGTTTGGAGTCGGCACTAAACTGTCGTCTCAACCCTCCGCTTGTGAGAGAACAATAGCATGCACAACACGAGTGGCTGCTGAGAAGCTAGGCCCAGGTGGGGGTGGATTCGAAGACTTTCTGGGCCGGAGCATTGGTTTCCATTCGCTCTATATGACCTATCCATCTCAATCGTTGGATATTCATCCTTCTAGCTAAGTCAATGTCGCTGAACAGCTCGTACAGTTCGTTGTTGTATCTTCTCCTCCACTCACCCTCTATGCAGACGGGACCGAAAATCACCCGCAGAATTTTCCTCTCAAAGCAGCCAAGAGCAACCTCATCCGCTTTTGACAAAGTCCATGCTTCTGCGCCATATAGTAGGACTGGGACGATTAGGGTCTTGTACAGGGTTACTTTGGTTGTTCGAGAGAGGGCTTTGTTTATCAATTGCTTTCTTAGTTCAAAGAAGCAACGATTAGCAAGAGTTATTCTTCGTTTGATTTCAGCGCTGGTGTCATTGTCTGAGTTAATAGCGGTGCCTAGGTAGACAAAGTCCTTGACTACCTCAAAGTTTTATCTGTCTGCTGTGAAGTTCTGTCCGAGACGTCGGTGTTGGGTGTCCTTTCTGGTTGACAGCATATACTTGGTCTTGCCATCATTTACCGTTAAACCCATCTTCGCGGCCTCCCTAGCAATACTCATAAAAGTACCATTGACATCACGCTATGTTCTTCCGATTATGTCAATATCGTCGGCATATGCGAATAGTTGGACGGACTTCTGAAAGATTGTGCCTCTGGTGTTGGAGTGCGAGTTTTGCACAATTCTTCCAAGAATGATGTTGAAGAAGTCGCATGACAGGGGGTCGACTTGTCTGAATCCTTTTTTGACATCAAAGGTCTCGGTTAGGTCTTTACCGACCTTGATGGAGCAGCGTGCATTCTCCATCGTCATCCTACACTAACGGACGAGTTTGATAGAGATGCCAAAACTAGACATTGCTCTGTATAGCTCGTCTCTATAGATGCTGTCACACGCGGCCTTAAAATCGATGAAAAGGTGGTGGGTATCGATTTTCTGTTCCTGGGTTTTTTTCCAAGATCTGCCGCAGTGTGGTTATTTGGTCGATGGTGGATTTTCCTGGCCTAAAGCCACACTGGTATGGACCGACCAGGTTGTTGACGAATGGCTTTAGGCGTTCACACAAGACGGCAGATAAGATCTTGTATGCAATGTTCAGAAGACTGATGCCTCTATAGTTGGCGCAGTTTAGAGGATCTCCTTTTTTGTGGATCGGGCAAACAATGCTGAGGTTTCATTCATCGGGCATGCTTCTTCCGACCATATTTTACATATGAGTTGGTGCATGCTCCTTACCAAGTCATCGCCTGCTGTTTTGAAAAGCTCAGTCGCTAGGCCGTCAGCTCCAGGAGCTTTGTTGGACGTTAGTTTAGATATAGCTATCTTCACTTCATCCAGGTCGGGGGGACGGAATTGTTGATCCGATCATTCGGGTTGAATGGTTCAATTCCATGTTACCATAGCCGCTGAGCCAAAAATATGCTTTTTTCGAGAAGATGATGTTTTAGCCCAAAGTCCGGATCTCCAACCATCATTATCAGCGCCCAATTAGCAAACTCACGGCATTGTCTATGGGCGTTCGGATTCAATTATTGCATCAGCATAATCTAATACGGACGGAGGGCCGAATTCAACCGCAAAACTAGCCGGGTTGACTCCCTGGCGGCTACGATTTCTTATTTTCGCACTAACCTTTGTATGGCTGATGATGGCTTAAGGACCAAAAGAGTGTACTCAAGCTCAAACTTTTCTACGGTGCGACGATTTACCTGCACACTGCAGTCATGCTAACGACCGACTTACGTGGTGTATTTACAACTGAGCCAGAATTTTGATAATATTTTTTTAATAATTTCTACACGTTTGGCAAGCGTTAAACGATGCACGATGAATTGTAAAACCTTACTGAATATTTTGGCAGTTTTTGTCCATTTTGACAGCTGCTGAAACAATTAGAAAATCTGGTCACCCTACATAACATCCGCAATCACATCACATACAGAATCATTCCTTCGATTTACTGTTTCCTGGGGCTCAACGCAGTAATATGTTTTGAATTTACTCGTATATGCGACACTCATCATCCCAGTTCCGCTCAGCGTAGGTATTACAAAAAGCGAATTAAGAGCCCTTTAGTTGTTGGCTTTTATTGCCAAGATAGTTTTTGTTTTTCTTTTTCTGGATGAGAAAGGCCGCTCAGGCCCTAGAATAGTATACGACTAATGTCCCTGCACTTGAATATTCATCTTCAAAGCAAAAGAAACCTAAAAATTTACTTCTGCTTCGAAACAAGCAGGTTTCCTCGCTTTTCCACAATGAAAACAGAACTGGGCTGAGGCGAGGTACTGGAGGTACTATTCAATTACAGCCATGAGCCCAAACAATCAGCGATGGATTACTTTAATGTCCCATGATAAAAACTTGATGCTAAATAGAAAGAGCAGGGGCCAGAGTACAGAACTTGATGGGATCCCATCAAAAATTAATATATCGATTGGAATTGTTTGTTCTGACCCCTATTCATCCCCGGAGGTAACCTTTTCTGTTTTTGTTTTCAACTTTTGCACAACAACTTCTTTTTAAATTCATCACAAATATATTGTCTGCCCGTCTCCAGTGAGAACCATCAACAAAAGTATCGACTGTCTACTTGAACTTGAAAGTCTCTCGTTTTTCCGAAAACATTCCCGTCGTTATACACATGCCATAATTCGTTATTCTCCTTTAGAAAAACAAACGAATTCCCATCGATTCCTGCAGTCGGCATTCAATTTCCTTCGCTCACCGTCATCCTCAGTTTTCCACTTAATTTATCCTAATCCCTCCCACATCCACACAGTTACAGAAAAACAAGCTAACTTTCAACTTTTCGAACCACGCAGAAGTATCTCTTAATCCAGTTGTTGCCATTTCATTTGCCCCACAAACTTACATCACACAGCAGCAAACAACTGAAAGATCCCCTACCAGCAAACCGGATTCTTTCGCAACTTTTGCCATCCAAAAGATACACGACCAATACCCTCGCCGGGAGTTACAAAAACAAGTTCCCACACTCCACTGCGTCCACTGGGTGGGGATGTGGATTCGACCGAAAAATGTGTGCAAACAAACAAAGCCACAATTTCGCGAGTGTTGACCAGCGGATGAAAGAAGGATGTCCGCCAGAGGCACGCTTTCTCCCACCAGCTCCAGTGGGACACATTCAATTTGCAGCATAATCTGGTCGGGATTTAGTTTTTAATTGAAAATACCCGCAGTCGCAGTTTGCGGATGATGACGGGTCCACTGTCAGAGACAAGTACAAGGACACTTGGCACCAACGCGCCAATCCTTGATTCACTCATCATCTTCGACTGTACTTTGCAATTTGGGGCAATGCGAGGTGTTCAGACGGAAATCATTTTCAGCTCGCGAGATACCATCGGGATTTGAGAGTCCATTGTAGTCGTGCTCTCAGTTCGCAATCACTCCGTGGGATTAGGATGAGATTAAATTCAATTAGAATCGGATGAAGATGGCTTAGCGTCTCCGTCGCAGCGGAGTACGGTGCGAGTGGCTCCTCCCCCGCAGATGTCACATGATCGGGTGGTGTTTATTTTTTGGAAATCTGTTTACAATATTTCAGAGGTGTGAAGTTCCTCAGATCGCGATCTGTTAGATGTTTTTTTTTACCCGATACCGATGGAGCTTGACGTGTTTGTTTAAAAAGACAAAAACAAGCGTAATAGTTCGATGGGGCTTGGGTGTTTAGCACTTTATTTTGCGATGTTTCGTGGCTTTCACTTGAACTGGTTCAAGGTTTTAGCATCAATTAGACCGGTTACGGATGCTTTGGACATATTAGATATTCGAATTGTGTGGTTTGACAGAACGAATTCCAGCCGATTATCTGTACGAAACCTCGGATGTGACGTTTTTCTTATGTCACATGGATAAGCGGGGAAATGGGCACATCATACTTTTTCACGGCTGATGATCTCATTAGAGAAAATAACAAATTGATACCGATTAGAAGTTCGAGAAATGAATTGTGAAATGAAAAAGGGAAATAGAGTTCACGACATGTTCAACATTTTAAAAATGACTTTTGTCGAATATTTTATTTGCTAAAAGGGCAGAAGGTTTAACTTTGAACCTGTGGGACAAATCATATGGTGAGAGCTGCGACGATTGAGGATTGAGCGAACGCAAGTGGGGGAAGGACTCAACGGCTGACTGGAGAACTTTGTTTGTTGAGGTCCCGATCTGCCCCTGACGTTAGCGCCATATGAAGAAGAAGAAGGGCTTAAATTTGTATCGATAGTATCTGTACTTTGAGCAGCAGACGGTGCGAATGGTAAATAAGGAGATGTATGATAATGGATTGAATAGTGCCTTATTCAGTGACTTACTAACACAAACGATGTACACACATATGTACACTTTTGTGTTAAATGATCGGGTGAGACCGTGGGCTTGTTAATATAAGTATTATAACATCAGAGCAACTCAAAGAGAAATTCCAACGGCATCCCAAGATGGCGACCAATTTTCATTTTGATTAGATTTTGACCAACGATTCATCCAGTATTTAATATGATTTGTAGTATGTGGCACTGTTTTGTTGTCCGCGAAAAATGATACCAACTACTCACTCTGGAAAGCAGCTACAGGTTTGAGAAAACCCGAACCACATACGGCCCAATTCGAAAAAATCAATGCAAGTGGCCTAAAGAAGATAAGGAGAAAGCGAATCTCTTCGCAGATCGCTTGGAAGCGACGTTTAAATCACACGATGGACAAACACTTCATTTAAACATACACTTTGACAATTTTTCTATAAGAAATGCTACTCTGACAGAGCTTAAAGAAGAATTACATAAGCTCAAACCCAAAAAAGCTCCTGGTTATGACCTAAACACATGAGAAGTTATAAAAGAATTACCTAAGAAAGCGCTTCTGAAGTTTCTCTACCTCATTAATGCCGCCTTTAGATTAGAACATGTCCCTAGTCAGTGGAAAGTGGCGGAAGCAATAATGGTACTCAAGCCGGGTAAACCCCCAACAGAAAAAAAGTCTTACAGACCGATTTCCCTTCTTGCGATAATGTCTAAGGTATTTGAAAGAATTTTACTTAGGCGTTTAAGCCCGATTGTGGAAGAAAGACGATTTAATTTTCACCCTAATCACCAATTTAATTTTAGAAATAAGCATTCGACTATTGACCAAATAGATCGAATAACTGATGTTATAGAAAAATCGTTTGAACAAAAGCAAATCTGCTCGGCTGTATTTCTCGATGTTTCGCAGGCCTTCGACAAGGTTTGGCACGAAGGTTTGAAACACAAACTGCGACAGTTTTTCCCAGGAAAACTTTACTTAACATTATCAAATTATCTTTCTGACAGAATCTTTCGTGTAAAACATGGAAAAGAGTACTCGCTATTTAAATCTATAGAAGCTGGAGTACCCCAAGGAAGTGTTCTTGGTCCTCTTCTCTACTTGCTTTTTAGTAGCGATATGCCACAAAACTTTGGCACTGTACTAGGCATATTTGCTGACGACACCGCCATTTTGGTAACTGCCAAAACGGTCGAAGAGTTAACTAGAAAACTGTAACGTGTTTTAGATCGGGTACACGAATGGACAAACACTTGGCGAATTTAACTCAATGAAGCCAAATCCGTTCATATTAATTTTACATATAACAACCTGAACAATTTGCCCATGTTTATAAATGGTGTTCAAATACCCTTTGGAAATTAAGCCAAATACTTCGGGATGACTCTCGATATAAAGCTTAAGTGGAAAGAACACGTTAAAAAGAAACGTGAAGAGCTCCAAATAAAATATAAAGACATGTACTGGCTTATTGGAAAATATTCCAAACTAAGTACTGAAAGCAAGCAAGCAAGTGCTAAAACCCGTCTGGACATATGGTATACAACTATGGGGTTGTACCAAAGAAAGTAATAAAAATATACTACAAACTTTCCAAAACAAAGTACGCACCGTGGTACATACGGAACGACGATATCCACAGAGGTCTTGGAATTGCATCAATCCAGGATGAAACTAAGAATATTGCTCGTAAGCACAAGCGTCGTCTGGAAGAGCACATAAACCCTGCTGTCCTTCCAAATAAAAATGAGCCACATTCGTGAAAATGGAAGCTCAATAAGAAAACGCGTTGTTCTTTCATTGCCTTAGTTTAGATTAGGTGATAATGACAGAAATCAAAAGTCAATTTTGGTACAACGTTTGACGCTTCACTCCTCCTAAGAGTAGAACTTACTTGTATGCCATTAGCTACAACTTCTTGTTCGTCTTTTCATGCCGCTACAGTCCGGGGTGCACTGGGGGCACAACCAACATGCATCTCTGGAAAGCGCGATCCTAAGCTCCTATTTCGCACTCAAAGTTCGTTCAGGTCCCTTTTCAATTGTGTGTGCTACCTTCAACGTGGACATCCCCTGTTGCACTGTCCATCTGGATCAGAGTCGAAGATTCTCCGGGCCGAAGCAAAATTTTCCATAAGCTCTACATGGCCTGGCTAGACTCGCACCCAGAATTTTTCTCTCGAAAAGGCAGAGAACTTCTTCATCCACTTTTTTAGAGCTGGACTGAAATTATCAGTGCCTTATACAGAGTCGAAGGGTCGAAGTCGAAAATGACTGGATGGCGCAGTTGGTTAAGTGCCTGCCCCAAGTTTGAGGGGTGTAGGTTCGAATCCCAGTGGAAGCAAAGTTAATACGCTTTTATCCGGGTCTCAAATCTGGTCCAGTCACCATTTGCGGTGGGGATGAAATGAACGGCACTATCATTGAAGCGGTCGATCAGTGGCAGTAGTCTGACTGTGGGTATCACATTGGACCAACATGGTCTTATGCTGGTGAATCTATATAGAGTCAACTTGATCTGCCGAGAGAGGGCTCTGCTACTCAATTGCCTTTTCAGCCCAAAAAAGCAGAGGTTGTGAGAGAGTGCCTCTCTTCCATCTCAAGTACCATCGTACTGATTATGTCGCGAATGACTATGTCGCGAATGTTGCGTATATCCAACGAGGCCCCAAAACACGTTTGATTTTAATACAAACAAGAGCTCACTAAGACATGCCCTTTCTTCCTTTCCTTAGAAAATTATATATATCAAGTAGGTTTAAGTAGTCTTAAGCAAAATATTGTAAATAATTTAGTCATAGTTGCCTACGGCTTGTATTAAGTTTGTGAACAAATAAAATAAAATAAATAAAAAATAAAAATAAAAAATATTCTGCGTTTGATATCGGTACTCATGTTGTTACGTTGCCTTGCAGGCTTCTAGCTTTGCTGCATGTGCCTGTCTGCACTCGTCGTCAAACCAGGTGTTTTTCTTGGTGGTATCGTAAAACCCAGCGCATCAATAACAGCTTTTCTGATGGCTTTTTGACAAGGTTTCCGTACATCTATTGTATGCGCAAGTGGCATCGCACTCTCAGAGAGTTTCAGGCAGCGTCGATCGGCAGGATAGCTACAATTAAATACGTAATAAAGCTTAATGTGATGAATGCCACCACTCACAGTCGATCTAAGGGCACAACGCGCCTCACCAAATATATCTGGGTTGTGCTTAGTTTTAAACACTCACTCTGCCTAATCAATTTGGGAATTCTAATATTTAGGACACTCCGAATTGGAAATCATGCACATAAGATGGTCTGATGACTTCTGCAAATGTTGCAGATATCAGGAGGAGGAGGTACAGATATGTCACAACCGCAACCAGGGCCTACACCGAGTTTGATTTATATCATTAACCCGCATCCGAGGAAACTTCAGCCGCTAGATTTCTGATATTAAGCAACTTTCTACTCCTTAAATGCTCTCTATCTTCTTAAACCAGCAAGATTAGGAGCTAATCGAAGTCATAATGTCACACGTCTGAATGGTGCAGTTGGTTAAGTGCCTGCCCCAAGTTCGAGGGGTCCCAGGTTCGAGTCCCAGTGAAATCGAATTTGGTCAAGTCACCATTTGCCGCCGTTGGGATCAAATTAACGGACATGGAGTAGGTTGCTACCTGTCAGTACAATGAACCAGTTTTGAGTCTAAGTGCTCATAATGTCCCACGCACCCGCAGGCTCTATAGGACCTTAAAAGCAGATTATGGATACAATTTTTATTTAAGGATGTGTAATGGTGACCGCGACTCAGGTGGCGCACGCAAGTAGAAAGGGACATCAACCAACTGTGCGTGCGAAACTGGAGGCAGCTAGCTAAAGATCGAGCTGGCTGGAGACGCTTGTTGGTTGAGGCCCAAGTCCACCCCGGACTGTAGCGCCACATTAAGTAAGTATGTAATTAATGGTGTCCACAAATATATAAGGTCAAATGGTCTTAACAAATATGAACTAATTTGTAAAGGAAATTACCCGCAACTGGCACTCCTACTCTTGTAGCAGACGAAATCTTTTGCCCACGACCACTACAATTTTCAAGAGCACGGACGTCACTGAAGTTAAAAAAAAATCACTAGCTTCCACACAATGTTCCTGGAAGTTTAGACCGCTGGAAGCATAGTCCCTCCACCACCTTTCATCATCAATCCACAATGACTCTCTCTTGCTACACCATGTACCTGCGAAAGTCAAACAACGACCCACGGCGGAAGACCATGCACTCACATGTGCCCTACCACCTGTCAGAGGCACAACAGTCAGTCAAAGTCAAGTGAGTACTCGGTCCTGGTGTACGATGTTTCGCCATCGTAACTGGGGGAAAGCACGACTCAATCAATAAGTCTTAATACGGCCCCACCCGGTCGCCGTCGGTCTCTGGACATGTCATCGACGAGTGAAAAGGCTCCGATTCCAGGTTGAAGAAAAGCAATCTTTTGTTCGTCAGGGGTTTCGATTTGGCACGAAGGCAGCGATGTGGGCTGGGAGCGTTACTAATGGAATTCGTAAGCGTAACGTTCAGGTAAAGGATATTCGGTATACGTCTGGCTTTAATTGAAAACATGTTTGTCAATTGCCATGAGGCCGGGGTGACTGATACTCAATTAGGAGTGGCCTTTATCATGAATGGGTAATAATAGGTGTGACGTGTTAGGACGAGATGGGATGGTGTTTGTTGAAGGCCGTTGATAGGTGGTGGGATGATGGTGTTCCCACTCGTTGATTGGAAACATGTCCTCCCAATGGAGTGTCTCGGAATATGTCGAGTGGACTGAATTTCATTTAGTGGCTTGAATGGGTTTTGCTTCCATGAATGACACCTTAACAGAGCCAGGGGACTTTTCGAACGAATGGGATGTGTCAATCAGAAGAAGAAAGCCAATGCTTGCCATTGAAAGCAGTCAAGCGTTCTTGAAAGGATAATAAAACGTCTCCAGTGCCCAGTCCATCAGAGGTCGAGTGGGTTCATTTGAATTCTGAATTCAATATAATGACCCCAAGAAGCCACAAACTATGTTGTGAGTCGAGTCCAATTGGTGACCGAATGGTTGGTCTAACTAAAATCAAAGAGATGAAAACCCAGGTTGAAGGACATTCTCTTTTCCTGTCACAAGATCGATCTGAAACTGAGAGAATGTTTAGGCATGTTGATCCCTTTAAATGCAGCAAAACTTTTCGGTAGAGATGAGGTCTTCAAAGGACAGATATAAACCACATCTAAAAATCACTCATTTGGTGGACAAAGTATGAGGACAGTAACACCAAACGTAGCAGAAGAGAACAATAAGCGAAAGATTTCTGGCAGATTTGAGTGATATGAAAGCAGTTCGCAGAATTCCCCTCTCAGAAAAAAAACCTGATGTGGGATATACTCGTACCTACTCACTTTGTCTCTAGGAAACGGCAACGCCGCGCAGTTATCAGAGAAGCAGAAATTCGAGAAAGTTCCTTATTAAAACTGAAGGGTGACCAGATAACAACGACATTTTTGGCAATTGTTATGTTTCAGCAGCTGTCCAAGTTACCAATGACATGCAGCTGCAAACATTTTCAGTAAGGCTTGCCATTTTATCATCTATCTTTTCACGCTTGCCAAATGTGCGAAAATTATTAAAAAATAATATCGGACGTCCGGCTCAGTTGAAAATACGCAATGTGAGTTTTGTCATAAAGTCGGTCGTCATCATGGCTTCAATGCACTGGGAATTCGTTACACAGTGGGCAAGTTGATACGAAATGAAGAAAACAAAGCTGCCGTAGCAGCCAGTAGTTAGTTCCGTGTCGTTAGTTCGCTAATTGGGGGATGGAGATGATGGACGGTAGGCAGAGAGCATGCACTAGATAATTTGTAGAATTTGTGAAGACGAAAGCATGCCCCACGACTGGAATATCAGCTCCATATGCCCCATCCACAAAAAAGGCGATCCTACCTCAACAACTATAGAGGTATATCCCTGCTCAACGTCGCTTACAAGATCCTGCCCAGCGTACTGTGTGAACGTCTAAAGCCGTTTTGCACCGCACGTACCAGTGTGGCAAATCGACTATAGACCAGATCTTCACACTAAGGCAAATACTGGAGAAGATCAGCGAGTTTCAAATCGGTACGCACCGTTTTTTTATCGATTTGAAAGCCACATACGACAGCATTCATAGCAAGGAACTATTTGAAGCGATGGCCGAATTCGGGATCCCGGGAAAACTGATCCGGTTGTGCCGCACCACGCTAACACATACGCCATGCACCGTGCAGTTCGGCTCGAGAACCTCCGAGCCGCTTGAAACCTGCACCGGATTACTGTCGGGTGATTTCTTCAATTTGGTACTGGTACTGACGGCGGGCTACTGTAAATACGGAAGGCACTATCTTCTACAAGTCAGTCCAATAGCTAGGATACGCAGATGATATCGATATCCCAACGTGCCGTAGTGGAAACTTTCACGGCGATTGAAGAATAGTCGAAACGAGCTGGTCTTAAGGTCAATGAGGATAAGACAAAAAATATGCTGTTGAGCAAGAAACGATCCGTCGCACACCACCTAAGGCAAAACATCACAATCGACAGCTACAATTTTGAGGTAGTGAAGGTGTTTGTCTACCTCGGGTCAAACGTGAACTCCAAGAACGACATCACAGTGGAGATCCGACGTAGAATGGCCCTTGGCAACCGATGCTACTTCGGTTTGTCAAAACAACTGGGCTCTAAACTCCTGACTCGAAGGACCAAAATCATGCTCTACAAAACTCTTATTCTACCAGTCCTGCTATAGGGAGTCAAAAGTTGGACACTAAGCAGAACTGTATAGCTGATTCTTGGTGCCTTCCGTCTGCGAAGAAGGCGAATGAAGGAGAAGACACAACCGCGAACTCTATGAGCTGCACCAGGATGTGGATGTAGTCCGGAAGGCAAAATTCCGTCGACTGCACTGGCTCGGCCACATCGAGCGCATGGACAACAACGCTCCAGCTAAGGGGGTCTTCGAATCCGAGCCCCATGGTTCGAGAAGGAGAGGAATACCGAACCTCCGGTACAAAGACCAAATCATCGACCAAGTCAAGACCAAGGACGTTAGACAGCTTGGTCTTGATGACTAGAAGCAGCGTGCCGAGGACCGTTTACGATGGAAGGCAGCAATAGCTCAGGCTCAAACCCTCCATAGGTCGTAGGCCTGCTAAGTAAATAAGTAGATTTCACTACATGCTTTTTTTTATTGACCTAAAGACCACTTTTTTCGCCTGCTCCTTGATTGCCGTAAATGCTTTTACAACTGCACACTGGAGATGTATGGCAATGCCGATGTCATCTGCGGAACTCAGTAGCTGGAGAGCATTGTGGAAGTTAGTGTCTTCCGTGTTTACACCTACCCGACGCACTATACTAAAATGCGCGCGTTGCATTGCGTATTTTTTAGCGTAGTGCGTCGGAACTGGGATCACGAAATCAGCCATCGCATCAAATAGACCCCCCCACTCTATTGATATCCACATCATGAGGTGTACTCTAAAGGCCATCTTTCGTTTAAAAAGAAGTGGTTGTTGGTAGAACTCGCACTGGAGTTTCGATGACCTTGCGCACCGCATTTCTTTTGACCCCAGTCTTATGGATATGTCGTCTGACGCGCGGACACTTCCAGCTCTAGCTGCGACGAACATACAAAGTCGACTTTCCCTGCACTCAGGACTGGCTCTGGCCAGAATCTGAGCCAGGATAGGAATGTAGTCGAATTTTCACGGACGGCTCCAAGACCAATGAAGGATCTGGTGCTGGTGACTTCGTGGAGAGCGACAACTTTAGACTGCACACCTCGTTAGGTAAATTTGCGTCGATTTTCCAAGCCGAAACCTATGCGATCCTAATGGCCACGAACTATATTTTGAAGAACAGGGGCGAAGTATTTGCGTCTGTAGCGACAGCCAAGCTGTAGTTAAGGCCTTGCTTAACCCTTTAACCACTTCCAGTATAGTTCAGGAATGCAAGTCTTCTCTGAATTTGATCGGCAGTTTAAATTCGCTAAAACTTGTCCGGGTCCCGGGTCACCACGGAATCACAGGAAATGAAATAAGATCGCAGATGAACTTGCCGATAAACTTGCTAGGTGATGATCAGAGGAGGTACTCTCAGGACCTCAACATGCGCGTGGACTGTCTGCGTCCTTGGTTAGGGCTTTCATCTATGGTTGAACCTTTCTAGAGCACAATCGGAGATGGCACGACTCTCCAGGATGTAGACAGACCAAGCGCATGCTACCCAACGTCTGTAATCCTCGGCTCTCTTGTTGTCTCTTAACAGAAAAGACTGCAGACAACTTACCGGCGTACTAACGTGCCACTACCCCTTCGCCAAACACTTAAATGTGCTTGGCCTAAGCGATGAAACTCTCTGCTACGCCTGTGGTGAAGACGATGATACTGCAGAACACTTCCTCTGCCACTGTCCCGCCTTTGCTCGTATCAGATGGCAGTTATTCGGTGCTGATAAGGTGAAAGCTGATGATGAAGGCTTCTCATCACAGAAGCGCCTGCTGGTCTTCCAAAGGAAAGAAATTTTAGCAGAAGTAGGTTGCTGCGTGGCAATACATTAAGCCAGTTTTTGAGTCTGAGTGCTCCAGTGCCGTGTTTTGAAAACCCTCCGACAAAAAAAAAACACATCGAACCTACTCCAAATCGAACAGTAACCCAGGCAAGGAGGTCACAGGGGGCTACTAACTAAGAGCGATGTCAATTCAAGACTTTGTTTTCCATCCATTTTAATTATCTCTTCATTCGACATGATGAAATGTTAAAGGAAACAGAGCACACATTGTGTAAGTCTTTCAAGTTCAGTCACCTTTGCGTCTCCCTACACTTTGGGAGTTCACAGTCACGAGACTCTTGTTAGCACTCTCTCCACGTCTTTCCTCTTAATGGCATTTATCCCTCGACAAGGCATGGGAGTTACGTTCATCCAGACACAGGCACTCAACTTTGACCCACAAAAAACTAGGTGAATTCTAAAAATATCTCCCACCATCGCATCACCATTACATCGTCACAACGACACGAATCCCCAATCGGGACTAAACGATTTATCATATAATTAGCACACACCCTGTTCGGGGAACGACACCAGCAAACGTAGACAAGTGCGATTCCCTTCAGTCAAAGCCGAGCACGCGTTTTCCATTATCACATCTCGTTGGCAAGGCGGCAGTGGCCGGAGAGGGCGCAAAACACAAACACCGCCAGTCGCGAGGAAGATGAAACTTTTTCATCGAATAATCACGTTTTATGGAGCTCCGACGGAAAAGCGTGCAAATACCAAATTGTACTTAGATACACACTGTGATACGGAGACACACTTCCGGAGCTCAGTGTAAACCGCGGCGGGTGTCGGAACTCGGGAATGCTGCAATCAGAGCGGTATCTATGGTTTTCGGTCGCGGCTCGCAAGTTGATGGTTGAGTTTTTAAGTGACTGCGAGAATTAATTTGGCGCCTGACGGCTGTGGGATCGCGGGATGGCGGTCGCAGTCAATATTTATTTGCCTCTGACTAGGCAAATGTTTGTCGGCTCTAATTGGTGATTGAATTCATTTCATATTGTCACGGTTGACAAGACATTCTGGCACCGATTTGAAATGATATGGGTTAGGCTTGGTCGGGAATGTAAATTGCTTTTCATTACGAAACGACAACTGAATGAACATTCAGTCAAAGGCGACCTTCAGTCAAAGATGGGACACTCGATGTGATCAAGTCTAGTTTAACCACTGGGGAGTGTTTCCTGCGACTAGACGATCCAACATCTGCTTTGCCACTGCCCAGCTCTCCAGAAACTTCGCTGTGCCAAAAAATCTTCACGGAGACTGCGGACTTAAAGGTAGCCCTAAACGACCCTAAAAATGCTCGCCAAACTTGCTCGTGCTCGCCGAATTTTCGTCGTGTATGGGCTGGTTCTCGAGCCGCTCGCTGTTGGCGGAAAATTTCGATTTTGTCGTGTTCGTTGGCTTTGATGTTCGCCGTGTAGGGTCATGTTCGCGAGCAAATCTCATTCTTACTGTGAACGTCGCCGAGTGCATATCGCGGATTAAGCACAATGTCAACAGTCAGCCACGATTTTATCGAGGAATTCATTCCCTATCACACAAGTTGAAGGTTTGAAGAAACAACACGAAATAAATGTTCGCCGAACAAGTTTGGCGAATCAATCCACAGAGAGTAACAGTTTGGTGCGGATTGTGGAGTGGTGGCATTGGACCATTTTTCTTCGAAAATGAGGCTGGGCACAACGTTTCGGTCAACGGTGGGCGTTACAGAGCCATGTTAACCTCTGGTTCATGCAGGATGGCGCGCCATGCCACAATCGATATTTTGCGCACCAAATTCTCAAAACGTGTTATCAGCTTTCTTGGCGGTCTCAGTTGACCGCCTCGGCGCTGCGATTTTACCGCTTTGGACTTTTTTTTGTGGAGAATTGTGACCGATGTTATGCCAACAATCCGGAAACGATTCAAGCCCTTAAGGCCAATATCATCAAAGCAATCCGGGAGCTACAGCCCGAAACCATCAACAAGGGGAAAATTGGGGTGACAGAATGCGCCACTGCGGAGCCAGCTGAGGCAGACGCTTGAACGACGTTGTATTTCATAATTAATGGCAATATTTATTCTTACTAATACACAATACAACAATTTAATTTTGTTAATTTTATTGCATTTTTAAAAAGGAACTTGTACTTGGCCCCTCCTGTAGACGGTAAGGCGGCGTGGCGTAGTGGGTAGGTGCGTCGACTCCTACGCTCGATGTTGTCGGTTCGATTCCCGAAAAAAAAACACCAAACATTTTTTCACGGCTCCACCTCTTTCGAGTCAGTGACTGATGCTCAAAGAGTATAACTGTCTAGAAATAGCTTCTCAATCTCGCCCTTCAGAGTCGACATTAAACTGTAGGTCCCCTCCACTCGTGAGAGAACAATAGCACGCACAATACGAGTGACTAGGCCCAGTTTCACTTCGGACTGTAGCGCCGCCATTATTATTATTAGTATCTTGGAAATAATAGAGGACCCTCCCGTATTCGCATAGATTTAGGGATTTACTTTAAATTAGTCATTAGGGCGGGGCTTAGATTGGAGATCTAATGTTTCTACACCAAGAAAACAAGGTCCCATACCGAGGGCGCCCTCAACTTTATGGCGATAGTTATTCCGCAAACAATTGCAGTTCTCACTAACAATCATAAGGCTATTCTGACTAAATTAATAAATTCAAAAGAAAACGTGCCAAGAGGATTTGGCAGTAGATCCATAGGTCACACGCTATGACGTGATATGAAGATAATGCTAGATCAGCACACGCTATGATATAAAACTATTTAACAAAGCTAGAAGACGAAGCCTCCCCTAAGCCGACATGGCGCAGGGCAGTTGAGAAGGTAGCAATGTCTCTGCGAATGAGTTTGAGAGTCGTAAAATTTGTTTCAAACCACATGCAGACATTGCTGGCGCCCTATGCTATGACTCGCCATACCTTCAGTCGAAATGATAAATCTGGCAAATACAGTTCATCAAAGGGCTTTGTGTTGTTTCTTCACCAACCACACGCGTTGTGCTTGTTAGTGTTCTCACACGAATGGAGCCACATTAAATTTTAAGCCCTCCTCAAAGAACGAGGTCTCCACGTCAGCTATAACATCGGCGTGAGTCAAGGAAGGTGGTGGCAGAAAAGCAAACGCGGGGCATTAACACTATCAAAACACGTAAGAGGAGGCCTTCACAAATTCAATAGAAAAATTTTCCGTGCAATCTATGCCCTTTTTTTTCATTGATTAGAGGAGAAGATTCTACTACTAGTACTCTACGGACTGCAAAACGACATTAATCTAGTCAGGAGTCAGCAGATCTGACGACTATAGTGGATGAGCAATGAAGACTGTAGGGGGTTAACGTAAGTGCCGGCGTTCAGGACTATAATGACAGAGACTATTTGAAGCATCGATCAAACTTAGAACGCCTCTGTGGAGACAGGCTTGCAGTTTATGGCCATTTAGTCGCCAAACTTAAGCTTTAACTGACTTACAGGACATTCTTTTCAACTCAAGACGAAGGTTTCTGAACTGCTGAGAGGAGACTCGAAGACGAATGATACTGCACGCTTGATCGTCAGGGACCAGGTCAATAGAGAATAGCATAACCATCTGTAGAAGTGGTTCTAAGCTCACTACCTATAGGGATGCGTACTTGTCTCTGGACCTTCATTTTTGAAACACTACTGGAGCACTCAGACTCAAAACTGGTTCATTGTACTGCCAGGTAGCGACCTACTCCAGTGCCGTTAATTTGATCCCAACGGCAAATTGTGACTGGACCAGATTCGATTTCACTGGGATTCGAACGTGGGACCTTTCGAACTTGGGGCAGGCACTTA
Source organism: Myathropa florea (assembly GCA_930367185.1). Classification (NCBI taxonomy): domain Eukaryota; kingdom Metazoa; phylum Arthropoda; class Insecta; order Diptera; family Syrphidae; genus Myathropa; species Myathropa florea. Next base: position 38,003,911 of record OV884004.1, on the reverse strand, counting down.
ACCAACTGCGTCATCCAGACATATTAAAGCGACCCTATGGGACGTTATCTGATTAGGGATGAAAACATTGTTTGCAGTCAAAGGATCTGACACCTACGATAGGTTCATGCCAAGAATATATTAATCCCTTCCATCGGACACTGTTTGTATCCCCTCCACAATCAATACCTTTGACCTTGAACCGGTTATGAAAAAAGCCTCCCAGTCCAGTCACAACTTCACACACACGTCTCGACCAATTTCGCAGAAAACTGCTCCTAATCGATTCACCCATCTCCTGTGTGCCTTCAATTCATTTTTCTCTGCCGCCCAGTGGGAGTATGCATATCTAAAGAGTCAATTACCAGTCAAGCACACGCAATCCATTCATCAAAATGTCACCCCATTCGCAGGCGACAAGAATTATGAACGAACCCCTTGACAAGTCTATTAACAAAGTCCATTATCGACGACGGAGCACCATCTTGATCCGGCTCTTTAAAAATAAATGACCATCGCTTAGTTAACAACTTCATCAACAGTCCGCGTACAACAGTCTTGTGAGCGCTTAGGCACACATTTTGTGGCTAGCACGTGTAATTTCAACACAACTCTGCCCTCTAAGGGAAGAGGTGAATAAACGATTTAATTCACTTAATTGCTGCTCTCATGTGAGTGGATGTGTGTTTATCGCAACCGCACTGCGGTGGAGACTGTAATTGGCGGTGGAACCGGTGAGCGATTTGCCGGGAAATTAGTAGACTTTGAGACTCTAAGGTGGCCTCAGAGTTGCTAAGTGTGACGATTCCTAAGCAGAAGGTCCATGGTTCGATTCTATAGAAAGCAAAAACTTTCTTTTTCATGGCACTTCATGACTTCTTTCTCGTGTGGCACTAACAGTGCTCAGAGAATTAACTACAAACGAAGGCTTCGCAAAAATAGGCCTCTAGAATCGGAAAAGGGACAAGGCAAGGGACAATTGTATTTGCTCACAAGCTGTTCGGATGAAAAGAAATCTGACTGGGAATTTGCTGTGTTTTCGAGTTTAACGTAACCAGAAGTTATCACTGGTATAAACTTAGTTAAACTCGCGGGTTAAACCAATTCTTCATTTGAGGCAAATCTTTTTCCTGAATCCTTCAGGAGAATGTGTTGAATTGTTGATAAATTGATCATTGTCTAAACTACTTAACTAGAAAACGTCATCAAATGAGTCTTTTTAAATTCAAGTCTAGCGAATGGTTCAGTTGAACAACAAAGCTCGTTGGCTGCTGTGAATGAATGGCACAGGGTGCCATATTTCGTTTAGCTTCGATAGGGGGAGCATGAAGGATATTTAATACGTATTGAATTTTGGAAACGAAAAGTCGTACACAAATGCTTTACAAATTTGCTTTAATAAAGAGAAACAATAAAACACAAAAGTAAAAAGATATTCTTTAGAATAGATATAGAAGAGAAGCGCGGCACTAAATAAAGCTATTTCGGTAATTCAAGCCATGAGTTCAAAAACGAAGAATCATCCCTCTGTTCCATTTAGAATACTCTTTGTTTCTTCAAGTGTGAGAAAATCTTCTACCTCTAAATATAACACTTATTTGCTAAGTTGAATATTCTGTGCTAAAATAGTTAAGGGGCCCTAATGTATGGTTCATGACATAGACATGACGCGAAGAGGAAGATACACTCGTTATAGACATAATCACATAATCATGGTGTTTCTTTATGCATTTATAGAGTTTATCTTCCCATTCATTGACATTTGCCTCTGTGAGACCCAACTCAAAGTTATGTGAATATGCGAGCTCATTCCATTCTTTGAAAGGAGGTAGGTTATATTGAAGCGTCATCTTGAGAAGCCTCTTCTGAAGACTGTTGTTGTTTGGCCTGCGCATCACTTTAATTATATAGTCAGCATTTGCTTTCAAGTTTCTGAGGTAGATTTGAGGAAGACCAGATTCAACGTAAATGGCATATGAGGGAGTAGTTGGCCGGAGTTTGAAGATCCGCTTAAAGAAAAACCGTTAGACCGATTCACACTCTTCAAAGTATTTATAGCCAAACACTTGGTTACCGTAGCAGAGACATGCATTAACAGTGGCATTAAACACTTTGAACTTTGAAGCACAGCCGATACGTTGGTTGCCAAAGAAGCTTCGCCACGTTAGGTTAATGGCAGTTTTAGCAGCTGTTGCTTTTCCATGTATAGTGCCTCACAAAAGTAGGTATTCGGAATTATGTTTTTTTCCTGGATTTTAGTATTGTTAAACAACAAATAATTATTATAATTATAATGAAAAGAAAACTGTTTCAATTCAACATTTATTCTCTGTTAACAAAAATCAGAAAATATAATGCATGTTTTCTGTCTGCAACAACAACAAAATGCAACAAACTAGGGTCCAGGAAAAACGTAATTCCGAATATTTTTGTGAGGCACTGTATATGTGCTTTCACGTCAAGATTCGCCTTTATAAGAAAACCCAGGTAGTTAAACGCCTTGACAATTTCGATCGGCTCGCCCTCCAAAGTCCAGTTTACTTGGGCAGTCCTGCTACCACTACCTGTGCCAAAGACCATAATCTTTGACTTTGAAGTTTTAATCTTTAAGTCCCATATGTCGCAGTAGCTTTTCAATCTATTTATTTGCACCTGAAGAGTATGTGCTCTTTCAATCAAAATAACTAAATCGTCAGCATTCAAGAGAACTTTAACCTCAACTTCACCAAATCTAACTCCTCCCGGTAGATAATTTGCTATGTCATCTATGTAGAGAGCAAATAAAAGTGGACTTAACACACAGCCTTGTGGAACACCTTTGTTTTGATAGTTAATGTTAGAAATTAATTCTACAATTGAACATTTCCCAATTGCAGCACGATTTAGTGCCCGGCTGTCAATGTCAGAATGCCACATCAGCCAACAAAACAGAAGTTTCGACATTGGACGTCTGGGTACAGAGATATGCAGAGCAAATTAGAAAGAGAGACTTCGTGGTATGCCTAAGACAAACACGAACGCCAACAATATGTCGTTCCACTGTCGCAACAGTCATACAGGAAGTAGCTGAAAACATTTTAGGCTGCGTCCCATCACCGACTTGAAACTTGTGGTATGATGGCGAGTGTGAGCAGAAAAAAATGCTACCGACGAGGTATGCCAGAAAGCGCTGCAGCAACAAACCAACAGCGCAAAAGCAGTATCGGGATAAAAGACGGAGGAGAAAAGCTTCTGTGATAAATGAAAAGGTTTCTCGCAACCTCCCAGTTCAAGGATATCGAAGAGACTAGGGGTAGACAGAAAATACGGGCCTTTTATAAAAAAGCAAAAAACTGGGAACAGACTTTAAGAAGGGCACCCAGACTATTCGAAATTTTGAGGATAATCGTAGTACCGACCTGTAAGGAGTAGTGAATATATTTAATCAGTACCTCCAGCAGATACTTAATGAGCACGATCAGGAGAGATGATAGGGAATAAAGAAATCCCACCTCTAGTCGATGTAGTTGTTCTACCGCCCTGTATTGAAGAAGTTAGCACAGCCGTTCAAAAGCTGAAGAATAATAAACCCATTTATTGCTGCAGCTGCGTCTTAAAACAATCTTTGATCAAACATGAATCACAGTCACAAAACGAACACTTGTAGTTACATTTAATAACAGGAGACCACATAGACTACATCATCGACATGACCTCGTCCATGCAGCATTGTACACTTGTTCCTTGATGTTGAGTCCCCAGAGGATGTCTAAGTAATTCCACTTGGGATGTGGCACAATTTAGGCTCGCATTAGAGTAGAAGTGGACAATTTAGAGATCAACCTGTGCGCATCTACCACTGACGCAAAGTTCCATACATAATGGCATGAATGCAGCTTCAAAAATTGCCAGAATCCATAACCATATCTTACAATGTTGTTGTTTTATTTAAATATATTTTTCTATAGTTCTTATATGGCCAGCCAGACTATGCAGACTTTTGTGCAGACTCTGCTACTATAAGTGCAAGAAGGCCATTCTAAAAGAAAATCGCCTACAGCTACATACGTCGCATCTGTTGTGCGGCCTGGTTATCCCGTAGTTTTTTCTGGACACAGCTGTAGACTACAACACCTTAAGGAATGTCCAGACACGTCTGGATGGCGCAGTTGGTTAAGTGCCTGCCCCTAGTTAGAGGAGTCCCAGGTTCGAATCCCAGTGAAATGGAATCTGGTCCAGTCACCATTTGCCGTTGGGATCAAATTAACGGCACTTGAGTAGGTTGCTACTTAGCAGTACAATGGACCAGTTTTGAATCTGAGTGCTCCAGTAGTGTTTCAAAAATCATCCAAAAAAAAAACGGAAGGTCCAGAGACAAGTACGCATCTCTATAGGTAATGGGCTTAGAAGCACTTCTACAGATGAGCATGCTATTCTCTTTTGACCTGGTTCCCCAGGATCAAGCGAGCACTGTCATTCGTCTTCGAGTCTCCTCTCAGCAGTCCAGGATATCTTATAGACTCTTCACAATCATACAACAACATGAATTCCTCCTCTAGAATATCGAACACACCGGTCCCCCAGTCTTCTGACATCGATTTTTGGAGAGGCAGTACCACACTCCTCAAGAACAGATTCAAAACGGAGGAAAGAGTGAGTGATCATATCTTCTCCCATAGAGTAAATATAAATCGCTCTTTTCGCTTCCCAGAACACTGAAGCGTGTTTCAAGCGGAGATTATGATAGTTCGTCGAAAGAACTACTATTGAAAGGTTTCGAAATGAGAAGGCAGGTTTTTGCATTAAATATGCTCGTGTTGTAAAAAAAGACCCAAAATCCTCCATTTATGGGCTACCGCCGGACATATCAGAATCAAAACTGAAACTACTCCTGTTTCCATCAAGCCGCAAAATGTGTCCAACTATTTTCAGATCTGATTGCAGGGACGTGCCAACTGCCCAACAGCAGACCTTGTCCCACTTCGTGTACACGTTTCATTGCGGAATGAGTTCAATGCTGGCAATATGACACCCTCATCCAATGTCCACGTTGATCCTCGATTGTTTACCTCAATACCCGACCTTCACCTCAATACGGTCGGAATTTCACACGGTAACTGAATCCACTTGGCTCACTTTGAGTGCCGCCCTTGACGATTACCCGCAACTAGATTAACCGCCACACCAAAGCAGACTACTCCGAGTTCTCATAATTATATTCCGCCCCCCTTGCCATCATAACCCCTTGTGAAACAACACGAAAAGCACATTCCCGACACAAAGCGAAAGTTTCGAATTACACTCGAAAAAAATTCAAAAACTTTTTCATTTTTCAAAAGCGGCTTCCAGCTCTCGCAAGGCATGTTGTTCAAACAGAAGAAACAACGCCAAAACACCGCGCTGTGTTCGCAACGCAGTCGCCTCACCCTTGCGGCGAATTTGCGGCCTTATGACACACGCCGTTTTCGTGTTCTCTTTAAAAACAGAAATCTTGTTCATATACTCGACTCATGCATGATTCACGACACCCTCTGTGTCGTCGTTTCGCCTGAGATTTATGAATGAAATTAGACGGTTTTTAAATAGAAAATGAGCGATTGTTTCGTATCCTTTCAAGTCCGCGGGGAAAGAGTCAATAAATCGACTTTCAGCAAAAACCTGTCAAGGGGTTTCTGACGGTAAATGTAAAAATATGACAGTTTCACTTAAGGGAAATGTACAACACGTGCCGATAGTTTGTCGGACTGTGGTGGCAGATCCTCCTTAGAGGATTGGGGTAGTTAAATAATTAGAAATACAATAAAAATACAAATAAAATTCATATTTACCTTGTTTTCGTTCTGAGTTTGTGGGCGTGTCTGGAAAGATTAAAAGAAATATGCGATTAGAAAAATTTGAAAAATGTCTTGGTGTCAAGTTGGTTATGATAAATATGCACTCAAAGTTTGGGTAGGTGGGTAGAATTTATGTGATTTTGGAACAGATTTGGGGTAATGCCCGCGAAGACGATTTTCTTAGTCTTTTGGGACACTACGCAAAATCTAGTCTTCCGAGAGGTCTTCAATTCCATGGGGAGTTTTTGTTGCCGTTGTGACAGTTAATTTGACAACAGGGGGTTGATTTGTGGTCAGTTTTTTCCTATTTTACCATGAACAGACATATGCCGGAAACTGTGCGCATTTGCGTTCAGTGACCAGGCTCACTTTTGGTTCAAAGGCCACATAAGTAAACATAAAAAAACTGCACGATCTGAAGTGAAAAAAATTGATAATCTTTATGGTTTAGGTGTCGGTTTTCTTCTTCTTTTTCTGGCGCTACAGTTTGAAGTGGAATCGGACTTAACAAACCACAAGTGCTCACCGTGCTATTGCTCTCTCACGAGTCTAGGGGACTACAGATATAGGCGAGATTTGAAGTTTATATTCTTTGAACATTGCCATTTATTCGAATGGAGTGTTGAGGCAAATTATGAAAGTTGTAATACCCGGAATTGGACCCAGACCTTTAGCGTAGGAGTCAACTCATTTCCTCACTACCCCACAGGCCCATTAAAGTCAGTGTTTGTCTTTTTTTAAGGCCTGATGGAATCATATTTCCCCCCCATCCAGCACGGTATTGTGCCAGCTGCTTTCAGCGACGCACTATCAGCTAAGTGAGGTCCCTAACCAACTGTGCACACCGCCGCTGGCGTGTTGTTAATTAATCGCGTTGTCCTTCGTATAACCAGGTGCATGTCGGTTCTACAGCCCGTAAAGTCCATCATTCAGTCTCCTGCTCCAAACACCATAAGTGCATACAGGACCACAGATAAACCGAAGGACCTTCGCCGCGAAGTTACCAAGAATCTTCTAGTCAGTTTTGATTAGTGTCCATGCTTCTGCGCAGGGTTGGGTCTTTCAAGGTCTTATATAGAGATAATAATAATAATAATAATGGCAGCGCTACAGTCCGAGGTGGACCTGGGCCTAGCTTCTCACCAACCAACTCGTGTTGTGCGTGCTATTGTTCTGTCACGAGTGGAGGGGACCTACAGTTTAATGCCGACTCCGAACGGCGAGATTGAGAAGCTTTTCCTAGACAGTTATACTCTTTGAGCATTGTCAGTGACTCGAAAGAGGTGGGGCCGCGAACAATTTTTTTTTTTTTTGAAAAATTGTTTTGTCTGGACTTGTTTTCGAACCTAGACTGTGAAAGTCTAATGCGCATGGGTCGACGCACGAGCCCACACGGCCACGGCGCCCACCTTATATAGAGATATGGTCATATAAAAAGCCTAAGCGATTTTTTGTCAGCAGATAGTGTTGGTGTCTATATATCTGGAAACACTAATCTGATCGTGTCAAACGAACACGTGTTTGAAAAGTGACATGTCAAGGTACATTTTTTGTGAAGACAGCTGTGTAATTCGTTGACCGTGTTAAAAGTTATATTGATTTGAATATGAGTGAAATATCTGAAGAAATACGCTATGTGATGCTTTTTCCTATAAAAAAGGGAAAACTGCAGTTTATGGTGCGAATGAGTGAACGCCGGACCCAGGAGTGAGTTGTTCGATTCCGCTCCGGAAATTTCGATGTCACTAAAAAAGTCGATGACATTTTGCAACAGATGGAGCAAGAAAAAATTGATTTTGAATAAAGAACTTTTTTTTTTTTCAAAAATGTACCCAAAAACCGGTGAGGCTTTTTATATAACCTGCTTTATTTCTCAATTGCATTCGGAACACAAAAACTCAGCGATTGGAAAGAGCAAACCTTCGGATAAGCATGAGTTTACTTCGGAACCTAGGTAGACAAAGTCTTGCACTACTTTAAAGTTCTAGCTGCATATAGTGACGTTTTGTCTAAGAACCCGGTGTTGGAGGACCTTTCTCGTGGACAACAAATACTTTGTCTTACTCTTATTCACTATCTTATCAGTTTTTTTCTCGATGCTCACAAATGCCTCAATCTTAGCCCATTGTGTCCTTCCGATGTGCCAATGTCATCGGCATATGCGAGCCGTTGCACAGATTTGTGGAAGATCATGTCTCTGGTGTTGACGTTTGAGCTACAAACGATCTTCTCGAGAGCACAATCTGACTAAATTGGCAGAAATGTCGAAAGTAGACATGGCGCTATAGGACAAAATTCGAGACACTATTGCATGAATAAAGCCCTGTATTATAAACCCAGGCATCAACAATTTGACCGACCGCCCGAAGCGCTGCCAGCAAATCCGAGGCGGCCGTTTGAATAACTTGCTATTCACTACATAATGGTATAAATGTAGCTTCAAAATGCAGCTAGAATGAGTTTCATACCTCACAACGTGATTTATTTAAATTTCTTTTGTTTTTATCTGGTCACTTTGGATACATCACAATAAGGCACTATGTTGCGTGCTTTAATTAGGAAACCCACCGCGAGAACGGACAACTCGGAGATGCCTTTCAAAAGTATCTTTCAAAGAAGCATCCAACATCAGGGTCCACGCACGAAAAGAGAATTTCCGCCCACAGAAAAGATTGGATTTCGACCAACAAAAAAATAAAATTAAATCAGTGAAAGTCATCACGTAAAACATTACTCTAATGGACTGAAAAGCTGAGTTTGCACGTTCGATTTCACCGAACCTCAGCATCTCAATCCCTTGAATTCGCCTCCGATCCCAACTGTGACCCAAATTATTTAGATAATAGCTACTTAACCCAGTTGCCTCCTCCTCAACGTCGACCGAACGTTTAGTAATCGGGACTATCATAGCAAAGCATAAACCTGCCTTCGCTCTCGAGAGTTGCCTCAGGTTGACGATGGGTTTGGCGAATTTATCGACCAACCTCATCCCCTCAGAAAAACATAAATGTATCCCCAAGCTGAAGTTATATCGACGGACACACATGCCCTCGTTTCCGTTCTCATTCTGTGCCTGTGCATCGAGTAGGAGGGGGAATTCCGTCAAGGACATCCGACTTAAGGAAACCGACAAGCAGTTCCGTTCTACATCTCCGTCACAGTGTCTCGTGTTCCCTCGGGGTATGGATTCCCTTACAGACTGGACACTAAACTTCCTGCCAACAATTCGTTTCGACTTAAAAACACATGCGAAGGGGTGGGCAATGTGAACTGTGTGCATTGGACGGCGGCTTTTAATTAAATTCATTCCGAAGCACACATGAGTTCGCTGGTGTGTACTGCAGCGCACATTTGGTGTCCTCCTTTCGTTGAATGCACCCTCTTTTCATCATCATTTCCCTCGGGGTTGCATGAGAGTTGCTATCCATTCAGCGAAGACTTCAACTCAGCGGCACTGTCTTCGTTGCTGGCAATGAATGTCCTCCCTCTCACCAGACTCTGTCTGCATCGGACAGCTTGTGTCTTTGTTTATTGCTGAGGGATATTGATGGAGTTCTTCGCAGAAAAGCGATTGACTCGGTGCATCGAGCTCATGGCGAACGACCCACCCACTCGGATGATGTCTTGCAAGACGTCCCATCACCTAGATAAGGACAAATGAGTTTACTCTGTCCGGGGGTGACTGTGTGTTGTTCTCCTTTTAAAGGCGGAGAAGCGCGTCTGTTGTGACAGCACTAATCCGGAATGAAATATGCGATGACTGGAGTCGCAAAAATTGATTAAATCCATTCTTCCTGCTCTCTGGCCAACATGACACGGTTTCCATCCCCCATCCACTGGAAGATAAGTGGAACTTGAGAACCTGTTGAATGCCACTTGAACTCTCGTGTCAACGGACTCGATTGGTTGCTTGATTTGTGTTTCAGTTGTGCCCTCGTTTTTGGACATGAGCCAAACCGACTGACTGCCGTTGTCCAGGAAGAGGGCGAAGGTATTTTTTTCGTCAGAAATCATCCGAGCTTGATATCTGTTGCGTAAGGGAGGATATTCTACGTTGGAATTTGCCTGGAAACCAATCCCAGAACTGACATTTCAAAATCAATCATTTTTCTCATTTGGACCTCCCCGAGTAATTGATATTGATTGTGGATTAGTGCTGAATTGTCCCACTTGAGTGGTGGGGAGGGATATGGGTCAGATCATGAAATATGAGGAATTTGACACTCTGTGGATTTGGCATATTTTTGTGTGACATGGCATTGAAATTAATTGTATCGTAATTTGAAAAGGAGATGGGAAATTTGATGGGATTTGGTGTTAGTTGTTAGATCGAAAGCAGATTTCGAAAATGGATAGCAACTACGTGCAAAAGATGGTGGAATGCATACATTCAACAGCATGTTGTACGAATGGACCCACTTGTGACCACTTCGTTTCCCCGGTTTTTTCAGCAACTGCACAGAATGGAGACATATTTTGTCTTCGACTAGCTTGACTTGACATAGAGAACCTAGGTTTCTGTTAATAGCGCCTCGAATATTGGCAGCGAGCTCATCTAAAGCGGTTGCCTCGTTAGCGAAGACTAAGGACTTGACGCAGCCCTAGAAAAAGTAATCGAATTGAGTCAAGTCGCATGATCACGGTGGCCGAGTGATGAAGATACGTCGTGAGTTGACGCAATCGCCAAATTTCTCCTTCACAACTTCGAGTGTATGTATAGCATGTATAGCATGGACAGCCGCGCCCTCTTTTTGTATCTTTTGGAACAGCTCGAATATCTTGTCGAAGCTCTGTCCACAGAAAGTCGGTTGACGTCGCCTTATACCTGAGATCATTGACGATAACCTTGTCTCATTCCACATTTCGAAGGAAATAAAGATGGCGCCGCCATGCTATAAACCGCACCAGTCAGTCAATCTTTGTGGATTCATTGGTGCTTGGTCGAACTCCTGTGGATTATATTTGGTCCAGTAATGGGTATGGCAATATTGCTTGCTGACAAAGCCGCTGAGCCCAAAACGTATCTCTGGCCATCATTTCCAACTCACGGCGTTATCTACGATCATTTGGCTTCAATTTGCAGTCTTGTACGAATGAAAGACCAAATCCAACCGCAAAATACGAGTAAGCCGGGTTAACTCCCTGGCGATGCCCAATTCAACAGATCGGCGCCGAATCGACATTTCTGGGTCTTCTTTGTTTCTGGCCGCTACGGCGGCTATGTTCTCTTCATTTCGCACCAATCTCTATCCAGTTGGCGGTTGAAGGTCCAAAAGAGTGTACTCACGCTCAAACTTTTCTACGGTGCAATGAATTGCCTGCACACTGATGCCATGATGACGACTGATCTCACGACGAAATTCGCGTTCACGTTGGGTATTTACAACTGAGCCGGAATTTAGATAATATTTTATAATCATTTCTGCACACGTTTGGCAAGCGTGAAATGATGAGTCATTAAGTGGCTTATAACATAACAATTGAATAAACTATCATTGCTATCTGGTCACCCCTTATATGACTATGCTCTCGATATCGATGTATGTACATATGTAACAGTTTTGCCGAAATCAACGAGTTCGAGTTTTTTATCTCAGATGTCTAGGTCATGTAGATCGAAGGGACACTTATGCTACGTGGCGGAAAGTCTTCGACTCTACCTGGAAAGGAACCTAGGTCAGGTGAACATACGTGACTGAAGGCACTTAGCAAAAGACCGTGCTGGATGGAGAGACATGTGAATTGAGGCTCAAGTCTCAAGGACAATTACTTCAGTTTGCAGTTGAATTCAAAAAACAGCACGAAAGATTGAGGTTTGTTATTCAAAAACTTATTTTTTGCTGTTCGTGTCGCTTTCTTGATTTTGACATCACGCTATGCCTGAAATATCCAAGAAGATTCACAAACTAACACATATTGTGGTTGACTGGCTTCGGTGTCACGCGTATTAGGTGAGTCGAAGTCGCCAGTCCATATTGGATTTGAAGTAATTTCGGATTCCATGCGAAATGTACATTAATCCTTGCTCAACGATATTAAGCATTACATTTGTCGGCAGTCTGTACAAGTTGGCACTTAACCTGCACTAGGCATTAAAGCAGCTGGAGTTAAAGCTTTAAGGACTTCTACAAGGTTGTGACAAATTCAATACTATTTGATGCTGTAAAGGCAAGATGACACTCATATATCAAATTTTAAGTCTGGAGGCTCTTAGCTGGCTATTCTTCGCAATTTTGCGGATGTGTGTGAATTATAAGAGCTGTTCAAGAATGAGTACAGAAAGTGGGTTAGTGGGTTACGTCGCTTCAAATGCGTTCTATATAAAATCAATAAAAGTATCTCCTGAAAACTTATCAAAATTTGATCAAATCGAACCTCTAATGATAGACGGTCTCATGCCACAATGTGCCTTTTTTCGAAGCAAATTTGGCCTTAACTTAACTCTTAGCTCCTATTCTGCCTATTCAGAAGGACAAGCCCACATCCAGGACTCTTATCAGTGCCATTACAGATAAGTTGGGACTCCCATATAACGACATTTTCAAAAGTTCTAGGGACAAGGAAGTTGAGAAGACTGTAGAATATCTCCTCTGCACGTGCAGTGTCCTCGGCTTCTTTAGTAAGCTTCTATGACTAGAAGCTACCCGATCCAAGGGCCTATACTAGCCCAAATGAGAGTGTTATACTGCAGTCAATCACCTATGCCCTGAAACGAACATTCCATTTGACTACATGTAAGAAAATAAGGGCGTTTTGAGTGAATGGGATTCAAAACGGCATCAAGTTGTTTCTTAAGTTAGCAGTGCGTAGTTAAAACGTTTCCTGTGATACGTCTCTTTATTTATTTCAAATAACTGGAACTTAGGAAGTTAAGGAAATCCATGAGTAGTGAGTAAATACGTCGGCTCCTACACTTTTCATTTTCACTGCACCACCTTACCCGAATCATTGGCAATACTCAAATGACTGTCATGTAAAGTTCCTTCTCTGAAGCGAAAGAGAATTCTAACGAGTTCTTCAGTTAAGTTACCGGAGTTTTTTGTAAAGAAGAAAGCTCCTAAGTATACACATCCCCTAGTCGTATCGGACATGTACAGACGCTGAAAAAATCGACATAAGTATCCTACATTTTTTGCTGAAATAAATTGGGGCACCCCACAGCTGTTTGTTCAGCTGCGACTGATTTAAAAAAGTCTGTAACTTCCTCCCTTCATATTTCACAGGTCTTTGTCTGAGTGTTATCCTCATCATGTCAGTGGGGTAGTTTCATTCATAGAGCATCTTCCACTCACAGATTTCGGCTCGTTAGCCTTAAATATGTCCAAACATTGTGCAAATTCAGGGTCATCCGCTCAAGGTCATCTAACATCCCAAACCCTCTTGCCAGTGTCACCCACTCCACGTCAAGTCCACTTATCAATTAGTCATCGAGCTAATTCCGAACAACAGCAGCACACAACGACTCAAGTTAATGAATAACCAAAGCCCCACCCTAGAGCTCCTCATCAGAGCTGTGTAAACAATCAGACCTGTCACACACACTCCAAGGACATCGGCGCCAGTTACGCTGCCACCCACCGACTGCGTTGGTGGCGATAATAAAATACAGCACCACTGCTTCCGTTTAACAGTTTATTCCGGCTCCGGTGGTGGAAATGAGATTTGAAACTCTGCAGACATTTTGAATTTCCGACTTTTTACTAACTGCCAGTCGATGGATGGGGCGGGGAGATCCAATCGAATTCCGCTGGTTCGATGCATCCGTCCACGACGTCGTCAAACTCAGCACTTCAAGGTCTTAGCTCGTACCGTTTGGCATGTCAAATGGAACTGGATTTTGAAATGAAATTCCAGAGAATGAGCTGAAGAAGATGGACGAGTGATTCAGAATTGTTCAACCGTTGCAACGATGATTTCCATGTCGTTGCCGCAAATTGAACTAATTGCGAGTGTGCTGTTGTACTTGAGTGAACTGGTTCACGGTCAGTAGGAGAAGCTTCCTCCGTGACGAGCACAGATGCATGTGAAGTGAGGTTAATGGAATTGTGAAGGCGTTGTTGGAGTGCTTTTAAGAGTGTAGTCGTGAGATGTTAGAAGGTCAGCCATTTCAATTGCAGGTCCACTCTGTTTCTACGTGCTATTGCATTGAGTTAACTGAAGCAATGCGATCGAGAATTTGTTTTTGAAATTCCGTGCACAAGAACACAGGGAGCTAACGAGATATCAAGGATCTCCTGTTCAACCGTGCATTAAAAGATAAAAGTTAAAATGGTTGAATTGAAGTCACATGAACCTGAATGACGTTCAGTAAAGTCTTTGATTCTAAATGAATGTGTTCCCATTGCCAAGCAGAAATGGAATGGTATCGAGAGGTTTGAAAACGATTCGGCATTCGGTGCAATGGCTGAGGATTAAGAATCGGAAGGAAATTGTAAGCCCCTGATAACCGAAAGCTTATGAAATGTATTTCTATTCTCTGGATCTAGAAAAACTCATGAGAAATGTCAAGACTATTGTAAAAATGTAAAAACAGGATGGACGATGCTCGTCTGAACCTATCACCTATGGACTTAAAAGTCTAGGGGTTCGTAGGGGTCGATGGACATACCTACACCGCCACGGCGTCCACATTTCATATTCGTGTGGTACAGCTAAAGACCGAGCCTCTGAACTGCACTTCCGAAAACAGGCTAAAGGGTAAAATTATAAGCATTCCTCGCGAGACGAGTATTGCGGATGAATTCATGGAGGGAAGGAATGCAATTAGTTAGCTCAGTTTAGCATCGTTTTTTAAAATAGCGATAAAACAGATAGGAGGGAAACACATTACGGTGGTGTTCAAGCGAGTTTATTGACTTCGCGATATTGCTGTCTCCTATAAGTTTTATCGCTCGCTGTTGTATTCTATCTAGCAGGTGCAGAGAGGTCTTGGGAGCACCAGACCAGATATGAGCGTTTTACTTAAGCTTGGGTCGAATGAAGGCCTTATAAATTGAAGTCCAATCAGAGGGGGTGAAGTATTTCTTGCATCGTCTTAGGAAACCTAATCATTTCGCAGCATTTTTGGTGATCTCGAATATGTGGTCATTCCAACTTAGTGTTGAGTTGATACACGTACTAAGGATGGAAAGTGTTTCGATTTCGTCGATGCAAGTGTCATTCAGGGATAATCGCTGATTATTTTGAGATCGCTTGAGTGACAGTAGACAGCATTGAGTTTTGGAAGCATTAAATTCCACTCTATTGTTTTTACCCCAATTAAATATGCTGTTAAGGTCAGAATTTAATGTGCTTAACATACGCTGCCACTCTAATTATACGGCCGAAGGACACGGACGTAAGTCTTGGAACGAATATGAAAAGCTGAGAGCACTGTCATCTACGAAGGAGTGAATTGGATTAGAAGTAGCAGACAAGAGATCATTTATAAAAATGAGAAAGAGTGTCGGAGGCAAAACAGAGCCTTAAGGAACACCAGCATTTATTTGATGAATATCAAACTTGAACCCATCCAAAACGGCTGGAATTGAACAGTTCGAAAGGTAAATTATAATATAAAGAGATTTGCCGATACCATAAACACAGATTTTCGACAAGAGAGTCTGATGCCAAACTCTGTCAAATGCCTTAGAAATATTAGAACGCAACGATCTTGCTTTTGATCTGAGATCTTGATTTGAGATCTTTGAGAACTCTTGCAACTGTACGAGTGCGAAAGTGAATTTGTCATATTTGAAAATCTACATTCTCAAGTACAGATAGAGACAAAGTCGAATCTGGCAGCGTTGAATTGGCTGCAAAATGTGCAGCAAGTAGATTGGCTTTGTCCAAAGAGCTGACAGCTGAGGCTGAATTCTTAATGTTTTTTTAGAAATGACCAAAAGTTTTTGCTATCCTTGGGACATTGTAGCACTTTTTGAATCAAATTTTGATCATAACATAATTTGACACGTCTAATTAACGCATTGCAGTAATTTCCGGCAAGTGTAAACTCAGAAGGTTTGGCTTTGTAAGTCCGGAAACTCAACTCTTTCATCCTGATAGCCTCTTTACAGCTCATACCACGCATTTGCTTTGAGCTTGATGAAGTAAGGATATGACGCTTTTGCAGTGACTTGTGACGTTATCCAGGGTGGGTGAATGTCACAGGATTGACTGAAGGTGGAAAAGAGTAAACGTTTTTTTTGCAGTTTTTCATACAAAACATTAAACTTTCGTGACTGATTTTGATACATTACAGTGTGCTAATGCTGACAATGCTCAAAAATGTCTAGAAAAGGCTTTTCAACCTTTCCGTTCGAAGTCGGCTTGAAACTGTAGGTTCCCTTCACTCGTGGGAGAACAATAGCAGCAATGGTTGCTGAGAAGCTAGGCCCAGGTCCACCTCGGACCGTAGTGCCGCCAATATTATTATTAATAATTGCAATAAGTTTCCTTACACATATTGTTTGTTAAGTCGCATATTTAACCAAATCGCACTCTACTTTGGAATACTGTGGTTGACACTAATCCATCCAACGCATCTTGTAACCTATCAGAACCCAAATGAGAGTCAAGGTTTTCCAAACAACGTCCCATAAGTCCGTCTTATGTTCCTAGAACGTCATTAACGTCAATATTTCTTTACATCTCTTCTAGAGCGGCAATATGTGATTGAATTGCGTGGAGCTTAGAAGGGGCTTTGTAAAACCCGACCGAATGACTTGAAATATTTCCTTTGTTAAAAAACGCATCCATAGAAGCTCTCTGCTCATGGATTATGTGCTATGGATCCTTCTATGGTTTGAGTTTTGTCCTCTTAAGCTCTGTCTGAAGGCCATTGTCATTTATCTCCTCTCATCGATTCCTTCCTAAGCACTTACCACCACTTGAGCACACGACTCACACTCTAGTAAATTCGAAACGACTCCAGTATTTTCTTGGAAATCCGTTTTCGCTCAATCCCACCACCTGTTGGAATCCTAAGACCCCTGAAATCCCGATCAAAATCCTCTTCACATCCTTGTCAGGGATTCCCCGAAACAGATTCTCGATCTTAAATTCCGTTTGTATTTGCATTTTCCCTTAATTACGCCACAGGTTGGGGGCCCATTCACGGTTTGACGCCCTTAATCCTTGCGTATCCGCACAAGTCATCGACTAGGAACAGTGTGAAGCAGTTCCTTTCCTGTGCCAGGAGTCATCAGCAGTCATGGTGACGCGGTAGTGCGGTGGGGCGGTGTCATTTCAATTACCCCAGGACACAGCTGCCATCGATAGAAATCGAAACAGGACTTCTTCCATCTCCCACTTCAACGGAGTATCAACACCTCAAGGCGACGCACTTTAATTAGAGGCAATTTTGTGTCCTGTAAGCTGAGCAACGCAAGCTCTTAAGCGTGAAAGGCTTGCCTTGGTGAGCTCCAGAAAAGTTTCGCAAATTAATTATTGTTTAAGGAAATTTGTTTGAAAAGGACTCAGCAGAAGTGAATTAGCTGCCATCCAAGGGAAGTGGGTGGCATGTATCTGTTTGGTAAGGCGGAGGAGTTATTCATTTCAAGGACGGTAAACAAGCGCACAGCTGTTGAAGGGGGATGATTAAGTAGCATTACATAATTTCAGCGATGGAAAGGGCACCGAGTGGGGTTGTTGACGAATAGGCTTGATGAATCTAATGGGAGACTTTGGAACAACTTTTGTGCATGTCTCATAGAATCTGGGTGGATGTTCCAGGAACTTCGATGGGGATGAGTATGAAGTCAGGAAAACATGCAATCTAAAGAGAACTTTGTGGAGTTCAGTTCAGACAGAGAATAACCCTTGCTGCTTCAGATTATCGCAATTATTTGGGTCAAAACCTGTGACTTTGAGTAGGAATTACGTCCAGTGCTGTCTGAAAGTCTGTGAAGTCAAATGAAGAAGCAGATTTACATGAGGTGCTGGATTATCTGAATGAGTGCCAAAGGCCATTGCAAGATAACGCAAACGTAAGTTGTCTACGGATTGAAATGAAACTAAACGACTTATACACCAAAACCTTTAAGGCGACTCATGGTCTTAACGATCTAAGTGTAGCTCATTTTCTAGTGTTGTTTTCTCAACTCCTGTGCAGTAATCTAGTTTCAGCCTTAAACACAGTCATCCTCTGCGGCAAAAGTTTGTTTGTAACCCAAAAAGTAAAAAAGTAAATACACTAGACTCGCGATAACGTGAACAATTAAAATCCAAGCCAGTTCACGTTTGTGAAGGTGGAAATTTAATTGAATTGAATTTAAAAAAAGAATAGGACAACCCCATGGTATATACTCATTTAAAAACGTTTTCTTTTTAACAAATTAAAAAAAAATAATAAAACCTAATTACCAAAATGTCTTTTTAGTCCATTTTTTTGATTTTTATGGAAAATTATTATATAAGTTCATAAATAAAAAGTTTTGGTATACAAAATCGGTGCCGTGAACGAAGGCCATATGAACTAACGCCATAATGGTGTTAATTCGCATTTGAAAGTGAATTAACACCATAATCCACTTATGGTTCGCTCAAGTTGTTAAAGAAGTAGGCTCCAAGGTGTTTCTTCCTGCGGGAGGGTAGAGCGCTACAGGTTCAGAGGAGATGCGTTATACTTTTCTCTTCTTGTAGCTTCTGCAGAAGTTGTTATGAGGGAGTCCCATTCTTAAGGCGTATGTACCAATGACAAAGTGTCATGTGATAACGCCGATGAGAGCCCTGTTCATGATGACTTGTTCATTCTAATAACATAGAGTGAACGTTTTAAATAGAGTTTATGCCAAATTTGTTTTGTGATAAGGCACGTTGTGCCTTCTGACCATCTTGAGTTGATGTTTTTAATTGAATGATTCTTTAAAAGAAGTTTAGCTGTAGCGAATGGCATGGGCGGAGGATCTCCACTAGGAAGGTTTGTGGAGACCGTTCCGCTCCTGGCGAGATCATCGGCTTCACAATTTCCTTGAATGTCACTGTGTCCTGGCACCCACATGAGGTGAATGTTAAAATGATCAGTTGTCTCGTAAGAGACAAGCGGAAATTCAGGTAGGTCTTAGAGAGGAAAGTGCCCGAGTTCATGAATTTGATTGCTGCCTGGCTGTCCGAACAAATGGTGATTTCCTTCTTGGATATCAACGTGATATCTTTATCTTTATTTTATTCTTTATCCAAGACAGAGCTTCTTTTATTGCCATCGTCTCAGGATGGCGCAGTTGGTTAGGTGCCTACCCCAAGTTCGAGGGGTCCCAGGTTCGATTCCGAAATCGGTCCAGTCACCATTTGCCGTTGGGATCAAATTAACGGCACTGGAGTAGGTTTTGAGTCTGAGTGCTCCAGTAGTGCTTCTAAAATAGGAATCACAGGTGGCCTAAGCACAACGCCGACAGCAGCGCTCGAGGTCTCACTCAATCATACCCCACTTGACACTTCTGTAGTAGCAGAGCGGCTATAACCGCAATGAAACTCAGGGAAGTCAAAATGTGATAAGACAAGCCATATGGGCACGCGTCCATCCTCTCAAAATGGACAGCATCATACAAATTCAAAACGTTGGATTATCTGCCACTAACCCTGACTACAGTGGAGATCCGACGCAGAATCGCCCTTAGCAACCGATACTACTTCGATTTGTCAAAACCACTGGGCACAAAACTCCTGACTCGAAGGACCAAAATCATGCTCTACAAAACTATTATTCTGCCAGTCCTGCTAAATGGAGCCGAAAGCTGGACACTAAGCAGAATTGCGGAGCTGATTCTCGATGCCTTCGAAAGAAGAATTCTACATCCCACTTGTGAGGAAGGCGAATGGAGGAAAAGACACAACCGCGAACTCTATGAGCTGTACCAAGATGTGGATGTAGTCCGGAAGGCTAAGATCCGTCGACTGCACTGGCTTGGCCACATCGAGCCCATGGACAACAACGCTCCAGCTAAGAGGGTCTTCGAATCCGAGCCTTCTGATTCGAGAAGGAGAGGAAGAGCGAACCTCCGGTACAAAGACTGTAGGATGACCCTGTAATGACTAATAATAATAATGGCGGTGCTACAGTCCGAGGTGGACCTGGGCCTAGCTTCTCAGCAACCACTCGTGTTGTGCGTGCTATTTTTCTCTCATGAGTGGAGGGGACCTACAGTTTAATGCCGACTCCGAACGGCGAGATTGAGAAGCATTTTCTAGACAGTTATACTCTTTGAGCATTGTCAGTGACCGTGGAGCCACCGTGGAGCCGTAAAAAAATGTTTGGTGTTTTTTCGGGAATCGAACCGACAACATCGAGCGTAGGAGTCGACGCACCTACCCACTACGCCACGGCGCCCAGTCTGAAATGACTGCAAAATTCATATCGAAGCTGGTAACATTTTACGGAGATTTTTGCACCAGGCTCAGGCTCAGACACTACATGGCTCGTAGGGATGCTAAGCAAGTAAGTAAGTAATTAACCCTGTCTACTACGAGGAAGTTTCAACTCGAATTCCGGACAGGAGAAGTTGGGAAGAGCTGTCAGCGAATGGCGGCGAAGAGATCTCCCTATACAATGATGGCTCGAAAACTGGGGCCGGGGTGTTCTGCGATGTCTTTGAAAAATCCCTAAACCCAAGCGACGAATGTCGCGTTTTCCAAGCAGAAGTGGTAGCAATAAATGAGGCGGCACTTACGCTTAAAGAGCTTAGTTTGATTGAAAAAACGATAACTATATACTTCGACAGCCAAGCGGCTATAAAAGCCATAGCGTCGGATATTGTAAACTCCAGACTAGTCAAGCTATGCAGACGGAACGTCAACGAAAACTCCAGTGTAAACACGGCAACTCTCTGGGATACACAGGAGTTCAAGGAAACGAGAGAGCGGACGTGCTGGCAAAGGACTACTCAGAGTTAGATTAATCACTAGTACTACCTTATGTCAACATGCCGTTAAGTTTCTTAAGGAAAAAAGTAGGGGACGAAGCCTTGGAAAGAGCAAATGAGCGATGGCTGAATCTGGATATTGGGTCAACGACGAGAGCCCTATGGTCGGTGTTGAACAGGAAGAAATCATCATTAATGATTAGCGTAAGTCGCAAGGATATACGGACGGTGGTGGAAGTTCTCGCCGGACATTGTCCAATAGGCACCTATGCCAGAAGGTTTGGTATCCCCCATCGCGACTACAGTAGAAGTTGCAGGGACGAGGAGGAGAAAGAGCCCGTTCGCTACCTGCTATGCGTTTGTCCAGACCTAAGGGGAAGGAGACTACTTACACTGGGCAGTAACTTCTTCGACGAGCTGAAAGATCTGAATAAAATAGAGCTCAAGCACCTCCTGAGATATATGCAATAATTTGGATGGTTCTAATCAGCAGTAAAAGTGTAGGCCTCACGGGGTACACCTCCTCCGCACCCAGGACACAATGGACCCAACTGTTGGTCTCAGTGAGCCGCGACCCAGTCGCAAGGGCACTCTAAAACCTACCTACCTAGCTACTGCGGCATAAGAATGCCTATGACGTGTAACGCCATCTTCATGCTCAAGCTTGAAGCGTTTTAACTATCCATGAGTCAGTCAATTAATAAGCCTTGATGTAAGTAGATGCGAGTTATATCTATTTTCTTAGGGCTTAACATTAAGATCCAGCTAAATGGGTCATTAAAACCAATCCCCCATGCACTGTCTGTCGCAATTCACAAAATTAGATATCTGTTAAAAGTTATCGAGAATCTCTGACATCATAGGAGGGACATAAACTTCTTAAAGGCCCGAAATATTCACCCAGACGTCAGAGCGCTCCTCTCCCCAAAAACCCGGAATTATTTTTAATGAATCTTTGTCACTTTAACAATCGTTCGCTCTCTTTCCCCCCACCGTTGCTTTTCACTTCGAAACACTTTTCCAAGGCCTGCAATAATTTTAGTTCGTCATTTCGGACAAGAATAACATCTATCGTCATTGAACGATGTTGATAGTCCATCAGGACAGCTCAAATGTCCATTTTCCAGAGCATTACATCGAAAACAAACGCCGGCGTCATCTATTCCTCTTTGATGGCCTACCCCAAGGAAGTCGTTGGTGAAGTTTCGCCTTTTTCCCTTAATTAAACCGCAGTAAACATCAAATGCCTCCCCCGAAGCGATTAAGGGGTCCTTTCGACGCAAGGCAAACCATCATTTTGTTGTCGTTACCTCGAGACCAATGCTCGTTCGCCCATCGACGGCAATCAGCCCCGCAAAGCGAAAGCAGGTGAAGTGAATTAAATTTTTAACATGCCCGCGCCCACAAATTCCTTCAAACCTTCGCGTCTGAATACGTAACGATCTGGTCTTCTTCCTGCCCGTTGGTCGTTTAATTACAAACGACCTCCGGCACAAACGACTGCCTGGGGGCTTATTGATTTTTAAGCTCGCCCCATAACCATTTCCGACCTAATGACGTTTTGTTACTGTCACACAGTGAAACGCATTTGAAGTTGAATTCATCCCTTTGCCAAGTGAAATTGGGTGCGGGCACAGGGTGACGTCGTGTGGTGGGCAAACACAAAAGAGGATGACGGCAGGCGTGAGGTCATCTGCCTCCGTGGCGCAATTGGCTAGCGCGTTCGGCTGTTAACCGAAAGGTTGGTGGTTCGAGCCCACCCGGGGGCGGTTGAATGATCTTTTTTAGACGGATTTTTTTTAATGAAATCGTTGGTCAGTGAACCAAGTGTGGTCGGGCATCTCTGGACAAAAGCCGAACCTTCCAGCAAGACACAGCAACATGGGATGCTTGCCATCTATTTCTCATGTAACATCTAACCTCTCATGTAGCGCCAGAAGGAGAAGTTAAATCCTTCTTCTGGTGGCGCTACAGTCCAGGATGGACCTGGGCCTCAACCTTATAACACAACGTTCCAATCAACTCATCCCTTTGTCCGGCAAATTGCGAGCAAATGAATAATTCAAACAGGACATGTCGCCGTATGCACTTAATCACATTCACACCCACCGCTTCCTACCGCATCCGGTTTAGTATGCGTAGATTAATGCAAAACCCATTTCCTGCACACCAGCCAACACCCACTCGCCCGCTGCAGTTCCTGTTTGTATGCCCGGAGGTTGATTCAAAAACTTATCCATCGGGATAATTAACATATTTGCTGAACTCATTAATATTGGATTAGTGAACTTAAATGACATGCCATCCCTGCACTCCTCAACCGCGCTCGGAATGTACAAGCACATGCCTCAATGAGTACAGGGACGGGCTGCCTGCCTCCGTGTGGTTTGAGGTACGGGGAAATTTACATATCAAACATGACACAGACCCGTCCCCCTGGAGGAGGATCAGAAGAGATAGCTCAGGATGAATTGTTCCCGCAACAAGCTCACTCCTTGGTCGTCCTGTGGCTTGAAAAACAGCTCTCAGTTGCGGATAAATTATGCTCAAATCCTGCTTAGAAACTGCTAAGCGAAAGCCACCTTTGCGCATTTTCTCAGAAAAGGATAAACTTCTTACCCTCTGCCACTCCATGGGATGTTCACTCTCCTTTGTTCCCACGTGATGTCCATTTCACTGCCCTGCTCATGGGTGGGGAGCATTGCAGATGGACCCCATGGCCTCTCTATTCACTGTGTTCACGCTGCCAAGGGATAAGCGATTAAGGGTAAAGGATATTCTTTTCATTTCACAGCAACTCACACACAAGAGGTTATTATGAGCAAGACCATTGTCAACAGATGAGCCATGAAATAGGGTGGTCGTTGTATGAGGTCGAGAATCCTTGCAGTTGCAACACAAAAACTCTTCCCGTCTGGTCTGCATGCCCTTTTTGACTCACCGGAGGACTTTTCATTGAAAATGCGAGTGCAACGTCTTC
Source organism: Myathropa florea (assembly GCA_930367185.1). NCBI lineage: Eukaryota > Metazoa > Arthropoda > Insecta > Diptera > Syrphidae > Myathropa > Myathropa florea. Next base: position 37,980,302 of record OV884004.1, on the reverse strand, counting down.
AGCTTGCGTATGCCACAAAATCCACGTCGACGTTCAAATGGTGCGCGCCATCTGTTGAGCGACTCGCAAAAGGTTTCTTTATTTTTTCTTCGCCAAAGTCGTGTCACATAAGAGCATCTGAAGGGTACTCCTCACACTTTCCGCTTTGACGATGGAAAAGAGGATTTTATCTCGAGAGAAATCTGTTCGAATGAAGCATGTTTGGCGGAACGCTTAGTCCTTAGTGCCATTTTCGTGTGTGTGCGTGTCTTTGCTGAGTTGTAGGAGAGGGCCTTCGGGTGAAGGATTAGTTTAAGTCCCATTAATAGCGTGGGATGAATGTGTTCGAGTGGGAGCGTGCTTTTCGAGTTTATTTGAAGAATCCTTGAACGAGTTAATTCAGGTGGAAAGTGACTGTAAATAATGAATGACTCTTCGAAGTACAAATGAATGTAGTTCATCTAGACTAAGACTCATGGTGAAATGAGGTGCTCTTCAGAATCAACTTGACCTTTTGTGTTGAAGAAACTGAGATTGGATTGGCATCTGACAGAATCGTCTCTTTATCCTTAATCGATCGGTATAAAAATAAAAAAAAACACAGCACCTGGTCATGACATGAGACGCATGTTACTGACAATGCTTCGCGTGTAGAAATATCTTAAATAGCATCTCTTAAATCTAGCAGTCTACAGTCGGTTTTGAATAACCGCTAAGAAGTTCGACTTGCAGCAGGATTGGGTCTAATTTGAGGTTTAACTTAAATAGTTCAAAGACCAACTAAGATAGACCCCTTTTTCTGACCCCCTCCTACATCAGAGAGTCAATGCCAAACTAAGCTCCTTTCCAACCCACAACTGATTTACTTATCAGCCCAATGGCACATGAAGGGTCTGAGCCTGAGATATTGACGTCTTCCATCCCGGGCACGTTTCTTTCAGTCATCAAGGACACGTCTTACATCCGTGATCACTTGGTCTTTGAACCGCAAGTTCGGTCTTCTGTTTCCTTCTCGAGTCAGGATGCTTAGATTCAAAGACTCTCTTAACTGGAGCATTGGTGTTTATGCCCCTGTGGTTATGCCAGTGTAGTCTACGCATATTGTCTTCCGAAATATGTCCACATCTCTTTACAGCTCGTAGAGCTCCCAGGCATGTCTTCTCCTCCATTCGATCTCCTCACGAACAAAACCAAATAAAGGGATGTTTTGGCCGAAATGAAGCACCCACCGCGACTACTGTACGCAAGTTTGTGCAAAAGTTCGTAAGACTGGTATGTTAGTGGATAACACTCATGCACTCACGGTCCCCGTCGTCGTACGGTGCGGTCAGATGAGAATGTGGCTGCCGTGGCTGAGAGTGTGAGACTCAATGCACGAACATCAACCCGCCATCGATCTCCACATTTCACGCCAACAACTCGCCTGAGAAAAATTTTGCACAAAGCTCGGATTATTCGCTTACAAGGTCCAATTGACTCCGCAATTGAAGGCAGCTTCTTTAACAAGCAAAATTGTCGCATCTGGGGTTCAGAAAAGCGACCCGCACGTTATTGTTGAGAAGCCAATGCATCCACAGAGAGTGACAGTTTGTTGCGGGTTGTGGAGTGGTGGCCTCATTGGACCATTTTTCTTCGAAAATGAGGCTGGGAACAACGTTTCGGTCATCGGTGGGTGTGACAGAGCCATGTTAACCGACTTTTTTTTACTGAAATTGAATGAATCGTCATGTCTAGTCTACCAAATTCATTAGACTGCGCATGATGACGATGGAGAACTCTCCCTACTCCATCAAGGTCGATAACGAACTCACCGAGACCTTCAATGTCAAAAAAGGTTTTAGACCAAGCGGCGCGCTGTCATGTGATTTCTTTAACATCGTTCTTGAGAAGATCGTGCAAAAACTCACTGGCCAACACAAGAGGCACGATCTTCCAAAAGTCCGTTCAACTGCTAGCCTACGCGGATGACATTGACGTGATTGGGCGAACTCAGCGAGGCGTCAATGATGCGTTTGCTGGCATTGAAACGGATTGAAAAATGAGTCTGGCTGTGAACGAGAGTAATACCAAGTTTATGTCGTCATCGATAAAGGACGCACAAAATCGACGACTTGGCCAGAACGTCACCATAGGCAGCTATAACTTTGAGGACTTCGTCTACCTAAGCTCCTCGGTATATAGTACACAACATCAGTACCGAGATCAAACGCAGAATAACTCTTGCCAACCGCTGTTTTTTTGGGCTCAAAAGGGAATTGAGTAGTAGAGCCCTCTCTCGGAAGATCAATCTGATTCTATACAAACCTTGATCATCCCAGTCCTGCTGTACGGCACAGAGGCATGGGCTATATCCCAAGTGGATGAAGAGTCCCTTGGTCTTTTTGAGAGAAAAGTTCTGCGCGCGATCTTTGGTCCTGTTTGCGTTGATCGCATTTGGAAGAGAAGGTTCAACCACAAACTGTATGGGCTGAACAGCGACATAAGTCTATCCAGCCTACGGATCCAACGTCTAAGATGGCTAGGCCATGTAGGGCGTATGGACAATTTTTGGCCAAAAAATCATCTTCTTCGACGGAGCCAATTTTTAGCTCAGTGGCTCATATCAGCAAGATTAACTAGGACCCAATTTTTTTTGAAATGAGGAAGAAAACACCGTTGCCGTCAGTGGTCTCAGGCGATGTAAACTGACTTTCTGTGGTCAGAGCTCTACAAGACAAAATGGCACGGTACTGCATGCTGTATAAGCGAACGAGAAATTTGTCAACTGCGTCATCTGACGACTGGACCAGATTCGATTTCACTGGGATTCGAACGTGGGACCCCTCGAACTTGGGGCAGACACCTAACCAACTGCGTCATCCAGTCGTTTAACACTTATTCTCTTAGAGCGTTATAAGTGACTGGTATATTTTCCCAAGAATCAACCTATGGACCTTCTGAATAAGAGTGAACACCATGGGGATCTTGCGCTTTTCAACTGAAGGATACACCGCTACATTACTCAGACGGCCACATGGTACACGGTATTTATAGAATTATTCCATGAGCTCGTAATTTCGCGTCATGGACCTGTGAATGTAAATTGCCCTCGAGGATTGCGTGATGGTGACCTTTAAATTATCTGCTGTAGAAATATGTTGACTTATTCTACGCCCATGAGGTACAAGTTGTTACCCGAATTACTGTTCATTTGCGGAAAATTTGAATTCCAGTCTGTCTTTGATGTGAGTTATCCTCCTGATACCAACTGGCCTTCGAAGCTCTCGATAGTTAAATCAAATGCCATCAAGAGTCGAGGCTGTTTGACATTAAGAATTACGGCCATCAATCACACAATCCAGCAGTAGAAGCGTCGAGCGTCCTTGACCCAACTACAATGGCATCTCAACACAAACCTCTAACCACTTCAATTTGGGCCTCCATCGTGGATTGAGAAAAACTATACAACAGTACAGGCACTTCCATCCAACAGTACAGTCACTTCCCGAACCGGAATATATGTCGGTTCAGTCATGAAAATCAACTTTAGATTATCTCGAGCTCTTGCTGAGGAATCCATCCAAAGGAATGATCAACTTAAATCAACTCATCGTCATAAAAAAGGACGAACTAACCCTTGCTGAGCTCTCGGAACAATGATTTCACTGCATTTCCACTGAGACACCACCGTCAGATAACCCATTCACTTCTACGCACCCCATCTCGAACCTCAGCCCATGATCGATGAGGGAATTTCTGAACAGGCGGCCTTCGATTGTTGTTCGCCGAGGACTCAATTTCCCTTGTGCATTGTAGTCGACTCGTGCTCTAGAGGAAGACCTCTTCTGTCAACGACCCCTCGTAAATGGCAAGCGAAACTAAAAATATTTCCCAAAACCATTTTTTCGTGATAGGTTACGCCTCCTCCTGTTTTCAAGGACACGTCAGGGGGCTGGGGGGGTGGCATTAAGGACAAACAAACGAACGGTTCATCTTCATTCCAGTGGATTGCGTAATATCAATACACTCACATCGTTCATTCTCGTGGCAATCAATTCTTCTCTTCTATTTTCAGATTGAAAGTATCCTGTGTGGGTACCGAGTATTATATTCCCGTTATTTTGTTAGAGAACCCATAAAAATATACATGTACAACATAAAGCTTTCTGTTTCTCAGTCGCTGTTGCTGTTGCTGTTGTTATTGCGTTGCATGTGAGGGGTCTCACACACGACCATTTACGACGAGAATGTGTCGTCCTCGTCCATCCGCTCGTCCGTTGTTCAGCGTCGACGTTGAAGTCGTCCTACATACCGGTGAGTGAGGTTATAAAATGACAGTATACGACAGTTTACGAGTTTGTTATGTTTTCGTTTTCGAGGGCGTCGTTTTTTTCCTTTTTCGGCGAAGATATGGTTCAGAAAAAAAATACAAAAAAAGATATCAGAGCATAACCCAACCGCATGAATGAGTGGCAAAGGGAAGCAGGCGAAGGACCACTCTAAAGGACACCACAGTGCATCACCGAGTCATCCATTTTTGAGGAAAGGGGTCTCCTCAATGAGAGCAAAAATCGCATGACTCTGTAGGACACTCGAGCACCTGTCGATGGTGTGGGGCGGGAGGTGTGACAGTCGTCATTGTTTGAAAATTTAAATTGGATTTTAAATTTTTCAGAAGCGAGTAACTGTAGCTCTTGACTACTCACGGGCATCGTAGCATGGAATGCTTTGGTGGTGTCATTAAGACATAAAGGCCCGGTTTAAGGACTCTTTTCGAACCGTAAATCCTTGATATGGCAGTTATGCAACACACACAGCGCACACAGAGCGCCTGTGGGAAATCAAATGAAACGTTAAAATTCGTTGTTGGGTGCTTAAACACACCAAACGAGGGAACTGTGTGTTTACGAATGTAAGGGCATCCATAAAAGAATGAAGGCTTATCTTTGAGTATGCAGTTCGAGGGAATCTTACTTGTCTTGGGGTCTCCAAGGACTTGGATTATCTGCAACTTTACATGGGCAAATTTTATATATCCTGATGTATCTATGCAGTGGCACATGGTAGGCTTAGATACCGAAAAGTCGGGTTGTCTGTCTTTTGTCAAGTTTTTTTGTGTTGATATGGTTCACTAGGAGCATAGCGGGTCATGTATGGGCATGTGGGGCTTGTCTGCTATAAGTAGTCTTCTGATGTTGGACCATGGAATTATTCATTGTATTTTATTCAATTCTAAGGATATCAGGATTTCGAAGCGTTAACAGGCGAACCATGCAGACACAAACGTCTGCACCTAGCCTCTATTAACGAACTCCTACTCTCACCTCCTCGAGGTGAAATCCGGGAGCTGAGCACCCTCGACAGAAGATGGGGTAACCAACCCTTGTGGGGCATCTGGGCGGCTGCAAACGAGAGAGGGGGAGTGTGAGTCTACCAGGGCTCATCACTCTTTTTAGGATGGCGACGGAGGAGCTGGTCAGCTGATTGGCCAACGGCGGCATCCACAACTCCAGTCAGCAGGAGCTACCTGGTTTCCATGGTAAGATCGGGACTCTGGAATAGAGATGGCGGCGCTCACAGCCTGCAAGAGGCTACCGACACCGGATCATTCCGGACCCCTTTGTCCAGGGGCTAAACAAACGGACCTGTCCTCCCAGTTGGAGGTTGTGCGTGGGGTTAACTTCCTCACCGCCTAAAAAAAACTGAGCAGAAAATACAAACTGCCTCGGATATGGACGGATTTACTGTTGACAACCCCAGCAAAAGGAATAAGGACAATGACTTCCGGTTCTGCACGTGGAATGTGAGGTCCCTGAACAGAGCACGTGCAGCCGATGAACTCGCGGAGGCCCTAGACTGCTATAAAGCAGACGTTACCGCAATCCAGGAAGTGCGATGGGATGGGCCGGGCAAAAAGAGGATGAAAACCTGCGATATCTTCTACGTCGATTGTTACAGAGAGCGAAGGCAGTGATTATTTGGATGTGGATGTGCATCAAGGCTAAATTCGGCAACATCAGCCTAATCTGCGCCCACGGCCCAACGGAGGACAAAGATGACGATAGCAAGGATGACTTCTATGATCTCCTAGAAAGAACGTACGATCAATGCCCCAGCTACGACACCAAGATCGTTCTAGGAGATTTCAACACTAAGCTGGGTAAAGAGAACATCTTTGCTAGAGTCATCGGTAAACACAGCCTGCACGACACCACGTCCGAAAACTGACTCAGGCTGGTGGACTTTGTTACGGGGGGAAACCTCTCTGTAGCTAGCACGCGGTTCCCACACCTCGACATCCATAAAGGGACCTGGCGGTCCCCTGATCATTCAACCGTCAACCAGATTAATCACGTTGCGATCGACGTCAGACACTCCTCCAGTATTCTTGATGTCCGAACGTTCCGAGGCGCCAACATCGACTCGGACCATTTCCTTGTTGTAGCCAAGGTAAATACACGGATATCGAGAGAACAACGGAGTCGAGGAAGACAACCACTGTTAGACGTCGAAAAGCTACAATCGCAACAGACTGCCAGGAACTTTGCCGATCGAGTCTCCCTGAAACTCTCCGAAAGTTCGACGTCGCCTGCACTAACAATAGACGAAGAATGGAAACGTTGTCAAAGAGCCATCAGAGAAGCCGCTACTGATGTGCTGGGTTTTAAAACACCACCTAGGAAAAACTCCTGGTTTGACAACGAGTACAGGCAGGCACATGCAGCAAAGCAAGAAGCCTACCGGGCAACGCTGCATCGAACGAGAGCTGTTCGTGAGCTCTACGAACAGAAACGAAGGGAAGAGAACTGGCTTCTCAGGAAAAAAAGAAAGAGCACGAGAAGCGCGCGATCGAGGAGATGGAGAGGTGTTATGACAGGAATGATGTTCGAAAGTTTTACCAAAGGGTAAAACTTTTATCGAACGGGTATAAAGTTCGGACAGAAGCCTGCCGGGAGGAGAATAGACAACTAGTAGTAGATTCGCAGTCGGTACTGTGAATTTGGAAAATGCATTTCTGCAGAGTGTTAAACGGCGATGAGGAAACAAATAGCGCTGTCAGGCAGAATGTTCCACTCAACACAACGGACGATGATAGACGAGAATTCCATCCCCCCGTCTTAGACGAAGTTAAGAGAGCAATATCGAGACTGAAGTCTAACAAAGCTTCTGGTGCAGATAATCTGCCCGCTGAAATATTTAAAGCAGCTAGATATGATCTGGTAGGGCGCATGCACCAGCTCATCTGTAAGATATGGTCGGACGAAAGCATGCCCGATGAGTGGAATCTCAGTATCGTTTGCCCGATCCACAAGAAAGGAGACCCAGTCAAAGCGTCAACTATCGAGGGATAAGTCTCCTTAACATCGCTTATAAAATCCTTTCTGTCATTCTGTGTGAACGCCTGAAACCAGGGAAGTCAACCATCATCCAGATCTTTATAATACGGCAGATCCTGGAAAAAACCCAAGAAATGCAGATCAACAAACACCACCTATTCAACGATTTCAAGGCTGCATATGGCAGGGACATAGACACGAGCTATGTCTAGTTTTGACAATCCTGCCAATTTTGTCACACTACGCATGATGATAATAGAGAACTCTCGTTGCTTCATCACGGTCGGCAACAATCTCACCGAGACCTTCAATGTCAAGAAAATGTACGGCAAGGCGACGGCATCGTTCTTGAGAAGATTGTGCAAAACCAAAAAAGCAGGACCATAGCTGCACGATCGGATATCGTAAGATCCAACAACTGTTGGCATACGCGGATGATATTGGCGTAAATACAGTGAGCCTTCAATGAGGCATTTGGAGGCATTGAAACGAAAGCGACTAAAATGGATATGAGGTAAAGGTAGCCCTAAACGACGAACATGCTCGCCAAACTTGCTCGTTTGCGTTATCCCTTACACGGCGAACACATTCATTTCGTGTTGTTTCTTCAAACCGTCAACATGTGTGATAGGCAAGCACAAGTGGTGAATTCCTCTATAAAATCGTGGCTGACTGTTGACATTGTGCTTAATCCGCGATATGCACTCAGCGAAGTTCGCAGCAAAAATTATGTTTGCTCGCGAACACGGTCCTACAGGGCGAACATCAAAGCCAACGAACACGACAAAATTGAAATTTTTTGCCAACAGCGAGCGGCTCGCCTACCAAACGAAAATGCGACGAGCACGACCAAGTTCGGCGAGCATATTCGTCGTTTAGGGCTAAGCGACAGTAAGACGATGTATATGCTGCCATCAAGAAAAGAACGCACAACATCGACGGCCTGGCCAGAACGTCACAATGGGCAGCTATAATCTTGAGGAGGTGAAGGACTTCGTGCTCTTTGGCTTTGCGGTAAGCAGTAGAAACAACATCAGTACTGAAATGAAACGCGGAATACCTCCTGGCAACCGCTGATTTTTTGGGCTCAACAGGCAATTGAGTAATAGAGTACCCTTACGAAAGACCAAGCCGACCTTGTATAAGACATTGATCATCTCAGTTTCTAGGGCGTATGGATAATATCTAAAGCGGATGAAGAAGTTCTTGGTCTTTTCTGCAGAAAAGTACGTTCTACGTTCTAAACAGGACCCCTTTTATGTTGATGGCGATTGGAGGAGAAAGTTCAACCACAAAATGTTGTGTGTGTGGCAACATGAGTCTAGCCAGGCATCAACGGATCTAACGCCATGTAGAGCATATGGACTACTTAGCTCTGGCTCGAACAATCATCGACTCTGAGCCTATAGGACAACATAACATGAAAAGTAAAGGTAGCGGACACAAATTAAGAGGTACTTTAACCAACTTGGTGTGCAAAATTCGAGACAGCTAGCGGAAGATTGTGCTATCTGGAGGCATATTGGCTGAGATCCAATCGCGGAATGTAGCGCCATATAGAGAAAAAGATAGCTCGCCACATAAAATAAACATTTTATTTAAATGGTGTTCTGATTAAGACTTCAGATTTCATTTCAACATTCTCACTTGTCTGCATAGTTCATGTCCCACTTCAACACATTACCTTTCCATTCCCACAGTCTGTGCACTTTCCAATTATTGTACTTGTCTCCTCACAGTGCTGACGTACCAATTATTTCACATTTCAATTATTTCATTCACAGACAAAGACTTTCATACACTTCGTCTGGGAGTTTGGTGCAAGAAAAATTGATATTTGGCAGTAAAAATGAATTTAATTTTCCCACACTGCCGACTTGTAAATCAGGAGAAGCCAGACATCTATAGCAGTCTACAACTATAAGGCTGCCATACTTAAACTCCAGGCCGACATAGAGAGTATAGTAACTGATAACTGAAATTGTCATTCCTGCACAAAGGTTAGTAAGCCAACAGAGAATGTGACACTTGACAATTTTCTGTTCAATGTTGAGGGTCAATTGGGAGACCAGTCGAGTGTCTACTATAGGCACAAACTCGCCAGCATCAATGAGCAGTGGTCAACCATAGCCACGCATCATTTAGAAATCCTGGCTTTTCAACTTTCAAGAAGTTTGACATGCTATCCGACATATCAGGTTCGCCTTCAATTTCCACGCTCATTTGCAATGATATCTTGGTCAATTTGGTTGGCGTTTCGATAGTCCGGTGATCGCCAGATCGTTGAGTGAATTTTGGTATAGCACTTATTTTAGTTTCGACATATTTCATACCACACCCGTGTCCTCTTTCTGAAAAAATTATCCGATTCTTAGACAAACAGTAAACCCCACAAGTTCCCAAGTCAGCATCTTGTCGGTCACTGAATAACCAAAGACAACAAAAAAAGTTTAAAATGTGAAATTTTTGGCCAACGATCTTAAAAGTTCATAAGCATCGAAAAACAACCTTCAGTCTCTTTTTCGCGTCCAAGCGGGAGTATTTTAACCCAACAGCCTAGATAACGAGTGGTTGTAACCCGTCTACATCTTTAGCCATCAGCAAATATTTAAGATAACGTCCTTTCTTGGAATGGCAAACTGAAGCATGCAAGTTGATCGCATCGTTAGTCGGCAAAGAAGAAGCAATTAAATTAAGTAGCTACCAGCAAGATTTATGTAAGCGATTTCTTCCCGAAGAACATAATACCCACCAAATCTCGATTTGTAAGTAGAAATTCAACGCAGGCATTAAAAAATTATTCACTGAGTCCATCGAGTTATTACTTTCCTTATCCAGACCGTCGTAAAAACCTTTTTGTCACCCAAAGCTGTTCATAAATCCCCCAAGACTTCCCAGACTCGCCCGCAGCTCTTAAATCATTTCGCTTCACCCAAAATGAGGCACGTGACAAGAAAATCAAAATAAAACTCACCAGTCCCTGAAAGACTGCCGAACAACCGCGTTAACGATCAGATTTAATGTCAAAATTTAATGCCGAATTGTTTAGTTTTAGTCGGTTCTTAACGAGAGTGGAACAACATTTGTGATTCTTTGCAAAACCCAAACCAGATGGTGACACAACGTCTATTAAGCTCGAGATCGTACATCTCAGATGATCTCATGGATGGGTCTCTATGCAATAAGAACTCGTGGGGCGTGTGTGTGGCATATGGGTCCAAAGACGAGATGCAACTTCGTTCGTGACAAGGTGGGTGCCAGCAGGGATGACTAAGTAGGTTGTTGGCGTGTGTTTAATTGAATGCAATGACCCGATGACGGATGTATTGATTGTCTACAGCTCAGATTGTTTGATGAGTCTAGGGGAAGGGGTACGGTTGAGGGGATGACTGTTTTAATGGGGATCGCGTCAATAAAATGATTGATTGCTGGAAATTCGTCAGTATTATGGGATTCGCAACAGAAATTATCTCACAATTGCAGTACTAGAACGATCTCATACACGATTTGAGATTAAGATCTTTTGATGGCGTTATTGAAGTAAGGGAACTATTGCCAACTACTTCCTATTGACTATGTCGGAGATTAATAACCTCCCTGCCGCAAGTAACAACCCTGGATAGGATAATTGCTGGCACTAATTGCGGTTCCTCGTTTCTCCTCCTTTGCTCACACATTTATACTGCCTTGGCCAAATGTATTAGGCACCCTTATGTCTTTGCTGCCAAATCACTTATCGGAAGTAATTAGTTTGAATTTTATGGTTTTCGGCGACACTATCTGAGGTTGTAACCGATTTTTATTTTTTCCTCTCATTTCATTAATTTTTTGCTTTTTGAAGATATAACGAATCTTAAAGGGTGCCTAAGCATTTGGCCAAGACTGTATATCTGTATTTTTCAAAGAGAATAAAGTAACGCTTCAATCGTTTGACTCTACGGTTGTTCATTTATTTAATCCTCTACGAACTACAATAAGAAAATTTAACTTGAAGGCTATAAAATGCTTAAAAAGTTTGTCGTCCAGCTTCGTCTGTTGAGTGTCAATATTCACCAATTTAGTAGTTTTTGTATACAAATTTTCCCCCAGTTTGAAGAAGACAAATGTACTTTCTTTTCAGCACGCGTTCCCTACATTCGGTCAGAACAACTTATGTCGAAGCTGGTTGAACAGCTACTGTGCAAAAGAATAAGTGCCTTATTAAAAATTTTGTAAATCCGAATAAATTGTAGAACAGAAGCAGGGCCTGCCACAGTCTGCTCCCATTCAGACTATAAGACATTGCTCTGTACTACAGCCGACTAATTGAGATGTTCTTTAAAGAGTTTTGTAATGAATTGTTGTCATTGACGATGCCGTGAAGCTCGGTTAGGTAGGTTTGATGTGACTGTTGACAACGGACATTTTTGTAAATTTGTACGTCTTTTCCGTTTTTGTCTTTTGCTGATGACACAAATACTTGCTCAATGAGTCTTTTGGCTGAGCTAATAGGAGGGTGAATAGTATTGTCAGCCGATACTGCACCTGAACTTGAACCTGTCCGTGCCAGTTCATCTGCCTTTTCGTTTGCTTCAATGCTGGAGTGTCCAGAAAGGCACAGCACAGAAGGATTTTGTGGCGGTTCAGACTTTTAAGCTCTTTAATGCAGTCCTTGACGGATTTGGAGTTTACGAGATGGGAATTCAATGCCTTCAAGGCCGCTTGACTATCCGAGTAGAGGGTGATTTCCATGTCAGGAAGGTCCATTTGTACAATCTGCGCAGCTTTCTTAATGGCAAAGATTTCTGATTGAAATACACTAGAAGAGTCAATAAGCATATAGGCATTGTTTATTCTTAGTGTCTCACAGAGGCTCCCCGCTCTCGTAACGCCTTCTGTTTTCGATCCATCAGTGAAAGTGGGTGTGCCTTTGATGAAGTCAGGCTTTTCCCAATCCTGCCTTTATAGGATAAAGATCGTGAAGTTCTTGTCAAAGGCATACTCAGGTTTTTCGTAGTCTGTGGTAGTCCAGATACCCCAGCGACTGAAAGATTCGAGCAGATTTGAATGTCCGTAGCTGTTTGGATGCCAGTTATGACGTTCTCGTAGTCTGAGGGCTGATTTGGCGGCAGAGCTCTTGATGAAGAGAAGCAAAGGTTGAAGGTGAAGCATCGTTTCCAGCTCCATCTGAGGGGTTGATTTTAGTGCACCAGTAACGGCAAGACAGGCTAACCTATGTACCTTGTTTAAGTTGCTCAGGTAGGATTTGGTTTTAACTGCTTCCCACCAAGCAATACTGCCGTAGGTACGGATAGGTCTCACGACGGCCGTGTACAACCAGTAGATTGTAGGCCTCATCTTTTACGCACCAATTTATAAGGGGAGCGGAAAACTGAAGTTGCAGTTGTTGTTTTTGTAAACATAATGGACAAATGGTACTGCATGTTGCAAATTTGTTTTTCGTCTTTTCCTTAAAAGTTTTCAAGAAAAAAATAGTAGTTGCAAAATAAAAGCGAAACTATCCTCTTCAGAACCTCGCTGTCCAAGGCCTCAAGGGACACGAAAGGAAACTGGCGCAAGTTCGGCATAATTGACGCGCAGGGACAACTAATACCTGTGAAAAATTTAGTGCGATATCTTGGTATTTAGTTGAATCAATATTTGTATTGTGACAAGTAGGTTGTTTTACAGCAGCCAACTTGATACCAGGGTGAAGGTGATCTGCTACATGGCCCTTATCTGGCCAATCATGGTGTATGGTTGTCCAGTGTGGTTCAACTTGAGTCCTTCCCAGATGGAAAAGATGAGGTGTCTTCGGGCCTGCCTCCGGTTGTATCGCACACCCGAATCCGAGTACAAGAAATACTATCCCAACGAGGTCTTGTACAACGGGGCAACCTGATTAGGATAGATAATTTTATTATTAAGTTGATTCGGGGTCACATTGCACGAGCTACCAACAGTCTGATCTTTGGGGCTTACTACCTTAACATAATGTACCATGAGAAGGTGGACGGCTTAATTCCGCCCGAAGCGTTCCTTTATTTGGACGAAAAAGGCTTGATATAGGATACGGAAGGATGTCCTAGCATCTTCCATGTCGCACGCCGAACAGTGGATAGGCGACTCCAATACGAGCCGGACGTCGCACGCAGCCACGAGGATCTTCTTCGGTTCAGTCTGGCGATCTCAGAGCAGCCCAGGACAGAGCAGAGTCTGCCAAAGAAAGACATCAGCCTTCGCCGGCGTTAACTTTTTAGGGACAATGACTAGTTAGTTGACGTCATGTGGCCAACTTGCATAGGTTAAGTTAGTTTAAGGGAGTAAAAGAAGAAAAAAAAATTCATAAAATCAAAAGAAAATGTTAAAAAACAATTTAAAAGAAACGGCGTTTAAATTACGAGTATATATGTTAAGCATACAAATACTATATGCGCCCTGGTGCACGTGTCCGTATTTTGTTACGGACAAAGTTTAAGATGTTTTAAGTAGATTATGTAGATGTAAGTTTTAGTTAAGCTTAGTTTAGTTTAGGTTTAGTTAGGTTAAGGATAGAAAAAAAAACAAAAAGTCCAAGTTTTAAAATTTCCTTGGACAAAAAAAAAGAAAAAAAAAGAAATGCATATTTGCATTGTTATAAAATAATTATAGCGTAAGCCGAAGGGCAAATTCATTTATCTAAAGTTAGCTCAGAGTACTCGTGTTGGGTCAGTAAGTTAGATTTAAGAACAAAAGTTAAGATACTTCAGCCAGATTTACGTATTTTTGTCTAGATAGTAAGAATTATGAATTAAACAATAAAAATACAAAAAAAAGGAAAAAACAGTAATGGATAAAAGTTTTCACACAAAGCCTGCAAAAAAAACAAAATTCTCATCTGAGCACGGATTTTCTTATTTAGAACAAAAAGAGGAACAGACTTCACGCTTCAGCTGACCTGAAAGACGCAGGTCTGCACTGACTACCACCAAAATGTCCAAGTTTGGTTCTGTGGCTACGTCAGCAAGCAAAATTGCCCTTATTGAAGCAAGCAGAATTTACACGTGTTCGACCAAGGATCAATGCATCCACAAAGATTTAGTGTTTGGTGTCATTTATGACACGGTGGCACCATCGGACCATATTTCTTTCAAAATGAGGAAGACGATAACGCCACCGTCAATGGTCTCAGGTGTAGAGGGGTGTTAACCGACTTTCTGTAGCCAGAGCTCGACAAGAACGATATATCTGAGTTGTGGTCAAACAGGGCGCCGCTTGAGTGGACAAGCGTGACAACGCGTAAACAAGCGTGACAACGCGTAAACAAGCGTGACAACGCTTAAAGTTGTGAAGTAGAAATTTGGCAGCATTCATCAATTCTCAGTCGATATCATGCGACTTGACATCACTCAGCTACGTCCTTAGTCTACGTTAACCACTTTCGACGAACACGAGCCCAAGCCAACATTCGAAATTTGCCAGAATAACGCCGCACAAATTGGACTGAATCATAAAAAAATGGACTGACCAAAATAGCTTCAAAATAAAGGCAGAATCGATTTTATATCTCACGCCGTTGTTCTTCCTCCTCTTATGATGGCGCTACAGTCCGGGGTGTACCTGGACCTCAACTAACAAGCCTCTACAACTGACACGGTCTTTTGCCAGCTGCCTCACGCAAATTTGGCTGAGTTTGTTCCCCCACGGGCACGAAGTGGGTGTTGTTTTATTTAAATTTATTTTCCTAATTGTTCTTATCTGGTCACCCTGTAGTACACTTTACTCCTACGCTAAAATTCCACAGTTCGATTCCGGACACAATAGCACCACTTATCTGGGGGACTGGTATAAATGTCGTCATTCAGAGTCGGCATAAAACTGTTGGTGCTTCCAATCGAGAGGAAACAATAGTACGAGTGCCATGCCTCTACCTTTTACCTCTCCAACAGCCTCCACCTTAAGCTTCGACAGAACATTCATTTTGATAGCAAATGTTGTCCAAAACGATGCTCTAAAGAGAGTAATTCGACTCGTACAACCCTTCTGTGGATTACGGTCGCAACAAAGCACCCATTTCCAATTTAATACCCGCTTCGCGGACTGTGTCGCTCGTGCAGACCAATGGCGAGCGTCAGGCCTTGGAATAATTCAATTTTTTATCCTCAATTACGTGATCGGATGTCTCCACTGACGGATGCCCTAAAGTCACGTCACCCCAGCCATTCACAGTCGGCCACGAGCAACAAGTTCCGTTGGCAAAGGGGGACGAAGAAGTGGCCAGCATTCAAATGTCAAAAGCACTAATTCGTTAATTTCATCCAAGAAGCGTGTGAATGCCAGTTTAATAGGCTGTCGTGGATATAATTATCCACCAAACGCTTTTCCTTTCTCCTTCGCTTTCACTTCATCTGACCCTTCAAACCACCCCCTGGCCGTTCACCGGAATTGCTGCCTCTAATTAAATAAGTGAATGGAGGCAAAGCCAAAGCCAGAGCTTAAGGCTATTCATTGCATGTAGCCACATATTCCCTTTGGGGGTGGCGGTGGTGTAATGGTACCCGCCACCCATCGCATACCACCGCCGAGACCTACTTAACGGCTTCGCATGATGTTCTAGAAAACCACTTGTTGAACCTTAGTGGTTTGCGGTCAGAACGAGGGCGAGGGTACGCAGCCCTCTCCCTCTCTCTCTCTAGGGAAACGAGGACAATAAACATTTGGTCGGTGAACTCTCGACCCACCTGCCGGTCATCAGTACCGGGGCACCAACGAAACCTCCTTTATATCCTGTCCGCTTGTTCCCCTGAATGTGCGGGCGTGTGCGTGTGCATTTTGTGGATCGAATTGCTTCACGTCTCAGTAGGTCAATGATTTATGGAGCATGGAACACGATATTGATGATGCTCCACGCGTGGAGCAAGTCAATTGTGGCCTAATCGAGTCTCAGGACCAAGCGACCGTGAAGCAGGCGCTTGGTATATGATTTTGGAAGGACACCAGGGACAGGTGGACGGTGGGGGACGTGTCCTTGATCACTGAGTGATGCAGCTATTTGGTCAGAATAAGCTTAGCCTCCACCATTTGCGTGTTAGTTAAAAGAATTCGGAGGAAGTGTGTCGGTGAGGCCCGTGGTGGGGGAGGCGAGTTTTTCTGGGAAATGAATTGAACGTGGACAAAGGAAGAACTGAGGGGAGGCCTAATGATTACTGGATTAAATTTCAACAGATTTTGACGCATAAAAGGCGCTTTGAGTTTGCACAGAAGCCCAGTGGATGTTGTTCAATTCTCGGGAAAGGACAAATTGTATTCAAATTGCCTATTCAATAGAGAAGCAGAATTGTGGTTTAAATCGACACTTCATGCTTGAAATTCATATCAATTCAATGGGAAATAAGTCTACACATGCATACTATTCCTTGAATGAGAGAATTTTTTCCACTAGACCAATAATTGCTTTGCCTCTACAAGCGGGCAAGGAGCGAAGCGGTCAAAAAAAAAGTCGGGATAGGACTAAATTCACCACATTTACGAACGAAAAGACATGGAAAGGTCAAGACCTATTTTGGCTTCTGGGTCAATTGATAAATGGAGAGAAGCTAACAGTTGTGTTCAACTCCAAAGTCACTTTATTGCACTGAATGCCGTAACAGGGTCAAGAGCAGACCTAAATTTGAGGATGCCGCTTCAATGCTTAAAGCCAAGAATTGAATAAGAAAATGGGCACAATCCGTACTATTGTGATACCAGCTCGTAGGAATATATATATGTAAGCATTACTAACCTGGACATATTCTAAGCTGTTATTGAAACTGATCTTTCTGACCATTACGCTGTCTTTTATGCAACGAAAGGATTAAACAGCACACCTTGTGAAATTCAAGTTACAGTGTTAATCAACAAAAAGTTGATGAACTAATAGTGCATACAGACTGGCAACAACTTCTTCAAGAAGATGACGTTGAGGCGAGGAGGAGGAGTTAACCAGAAAATCCAATTAACGAAAGCCAATTACTACAAACAAAAATTCTTTAATGCTAAAAATTTTCCGGGGAAGACTTGGAATATCGTCAATGAGCTTTTTGAAAGAAGGAAACGTTCAATTGACGAAACCATCAAAAGCAATTTTTTAGAAGTTGACGAAAGTTTGAAAGACATTGTGGAGAACCTTGCGGAGCAATTTTCGAATCAAGCAGCAAACATCATAAATGTCTGCGACAAAAAAACTTTTTGGACTTGGAACTTCAACAAAGTATATTCTTAGAGGAAGCAACAGAACTTGAAGCTTATAAGATATTGTGTCAATTAAATAACAAAAAAAGTTCCTGGGGCAGACAATATTAGATCAGTTGACCTCAAATTGAATGCTAAGACGTAGTGTCCATTAATCACTAAAATAATAAATTGTAGTATGTGTCAGTGTTTTGTGCCAAAGCTGATGAAAAAGTCGATAATTCGCCCAATTTACAAGCGAGGGATAAAAAGGAGCACAAAAAACTATAGGCCGATTGCAATTCTGTCAGCTTTCGAAAAATGCCTGGAAGAGGAGAGAACTAGTTAATCGTGTTAATTGTTTTATATCGAAACACAAGTTGCTACACCCAAACCAATATGGTTTTCAAAAAGGCAAGAGTAACCAATCATTACTGGGGGAGTTTAAAAATACGGTTAATGTGGGCATGAACAAAAACCATCGTGTACTTGTGCTATTTATTGATTTCAGTAAAGCGTCCGATACTCTGTCACTTGTGGAAAGTGTCAGTAGAATGGGATTGAGAGAAGTCGTGGCAATCTGGTTCAACAGTTATCTGACTGATAGAACAATTCAAGTTAAAGTATCTGACACCTTGAGCAATGAAAAAGTAAGCAAATACGGTCTGCCACAAGGTTCCAAATTAGGTCCCATTTTATTCATAAGTACCTCGGAGTTACCATTGACGAGCATTTTCTATGGCATGAGCACATCAATGTCCTGCGTCTTCAACTTAAGAGCACTATTTTTGCAATGGAGTACCTTAAGCTTTACTCAGAACTAGAAGTGCAAAAGCAGGTGTATTACTCGTTGGCAGAGTCGCGTATCAGATACGGAATTCTGGCCTGGGGAAACGCAGTAAAATCTCACTTGGATAAGATATCTAACCTTCAACATCGTCTTGTAAAGATTGTTATACCTTATAAATCCAATTTTTGTGTCTTAGATGTCAAAGCAATCTACCAGATGACAACATTACTACATCACATGAATGATCAACGGTTCAGCAACCCATAAGCCACACACTAAATACAAGAAGACGAGCCCAAGGGATGCTTGAAGTTCCGGAAGCTTCAACATGTATGGAGATTGGGAATTACGATGTACTGTTCCTAAATTAATAAATTCGCTGCCACAGTTTTTAAAAGTCATTCCAAATTGTAAAAAAAGGAAAAAAGAGTTAAGGAAACCTTTAATGCAATTTCATTGTGTATATTAGAGTTTTTCAACTCGTAAATACCTGTTCCACCGAGAGTATCTTAAAATTAAAATTAAATCAAAAACTTAAATTACTGAAAATAAAATCCATTTAATGTCACTTCAATAAAAACATTGTAAATGAATAACTTATGAACAAATAAAAGTCTTCAATCTTCAATCAAAGTTGCCCAAAAGTTTCTAAAATATGTGGTAAATACGCCCCATGTCAGCCCCATTCAGCTTAAATTGTTTGAACAGCCGCTTTGAGTAAACTCTTGTCAATCCTTTTGATTTGTAATTCTACAGCGTAGGCCAAATACATGTTTCATTTTAAAAATGCAATAAAATGAACAAAATTAAGAACAAATATCTCCATTAATTATAAAATATACAATCGTTTAAATGGTTGCCTCGGCTGGCTTCGCAGTAGCGCATTCTGTCACCACAATTTTCCAAGACCTTGTTGATGGTTTCGGGCTGTAGATCACGGATTACTTTGATGATATTGGCCTTAAGTGCTTGAATCATTTCTGGATTGTTGGCATCACATCGGTCCTTTACGGTTCCCCACAAAAAAAGTCCGAAAGGGGCAAATCGCAGCCCCGAGGCGGCCAATTTACATCGCCAATACGGTTAATAACACGATTTGGCAATAAGGTGCGATTTTGTAATCGATTGTGGCATGGGCTGTGTGGCATGACGCGCCATCCCGCATGAGCCAGAGATCGTCCACATCCATGTCTTCAATTTCATTAAAAAAAAAAAGTAGGTTAACATGGCTCTCTAACGTCAACCGTTGACCGAAACGTTGTTCCCATTTTCGAGAAAAAATGGTCCAATAATGCCACCACTCCACAATCCGCATCAAACTGTCACTCTCTGTGGATGCATCGGCTTCTCGACAATAACGTGCGGCTGCGGGTTTTCCAAGCCCCAGTTGCGGCAATTTTGTTTGTTAATGTAGCCGCCTAGATGAAAATATGAATCGTCAGAAAAGATTATTTTTAGTCCAAAATCGTTGTCTAATTCTGCTACGCCGCAGCACGGTTAAAATGCAATAATTTAAGTAAGAGTCAATGCCCTTGTTTAAGCTCTCAACTATAATTCTAATCTACTTTAACCCACTTACTCTCTGAAAACCGTGTCATTAACCTCAAGATCTTTTTTGAAGCACTTCTTGAAATCATCTGCGGAATCAGTGTTATTCCCACATTTTACGACTCTCTACCCACATTTAAACATTCCTTAAATCAAACACAAATTTGCTTCCCATGTGTTCACGTCACCACAACGTACACAAGGAATATCCACAAAATCCAGCTCGTTACTCCCCGAAAAATGTATCTGAGTGAAATCTGTGTGTTTGCACAGATAATCCGTGCTAAAGGTACACAAGATAACAAGGAAATGTGTTGTCGACCAAATACGGAGGAACGGCCCCGACTCTGCCACAGCCCTTCCGATTAATGTCCTGCAGCTATATCGGTCCATGCGTTCCACATCGTATTACGGAAAACTGTGTTCGGGGACCTGCCTTGCATGGCAGTCAGCTAATTATGCTGCAACGCGAACAACGACACGAGATAATACCACAGCTAGGATAACTGAAACCTTTGTTGAACCGGAGGGGTGGGGATTTATGGGTGGATGCGAATGAAACATCAGACATCGTTGTCCCATCGCAGACCACCACGCCATTTGTCTCCCTCTTTGGGGGTTAAGTGTAATTAATTCTGCGAACAGGATGAATGGCTTAATGGCTGTGTAGGCGGTGGGTGCTGTTTGGCTTAGTTGTTGAAGAGGGGACATTTGTTTGTTTTTGGTGCCGAATACCACAGGGTGGATGAACAGGGCATTTTCTTTTGTGCCAAAAAAATATATTATGCACAAGATTGACAGGGTTGTATGGAATTATTTGTTTGTGCCGATCCGAGAAAGAGTCAAATTTTGCTGGTCGGTGACCAAGTGGCTAGACACTTTCAATACACATTTCTGATGGCGCGCTTGACATTGTGATTTTGACGACAACACAGGTGATTCTGTAAATTGTCGTGGTATCATTTATAATAATAATAATAATGGCTCAAAATAGGTGGAGCCGTGAAAAAATGTTTGGTCTTTTATCGGGAATCGAACCGACAACATCGAGCGTAGTAGTCGACGCACCTACCCACTACGCCATGGCGCCCACGAGGTTAAATTTAATAGATTATATTTGACGCTCATAGAAAACAGTACGTTTTTGTGGGAATCGAACCTAGACTTCGAGCATAGGAGTCGACGCATCTACCCACTACGCCATGGTGCCCAACAAGAATAGATAGTTGTCAGCAAATAGAGATTCGGTAGGGCTGCCAAGTGGGATAAGTCCAGTCAGACGCTCGAATGACAGTCTTAGCGAATGGACAACAACCTCTTGCCCAAGAGCTATTCAACTGAAGGACTGTGGTACAAAAAGCGACGTCTAAGGTAGTTAAGTGGAACATTAACACGACTGGATGGCGCAGTTGTTTAAGTACCTGCCCTAAGTTGGAGAGGTCCCAGCGTCGAATCCCAGTGAAAGCAAATTTAATACACTCTTATCCAGTTTTTCAAATCTGGTCCAGTCACCATTTGCCATTGGGATCAAATTAACGGAACTATCACTGGAGCGGTCGATCGGTGGTAGTAGTCTGGCTGTGGGTATCACAATGGACCAACATGGAATTCACCATGCAGCCCCCTTACCTAACCTAACCTAACCTAACTCAACTTGTGGTGCGACACTTTAGTAGATAAAGATCATGATAGTTTGAGGTGGATTGCTTTTTGTAGCTCGATTCTACCATTACATGTGAAGAAAAATGTACTTATCAAACCCGTAGCTTGAAGTCGAGAAGCATTTTCTCTGAGTTTTTTCAACTTTTTGTTTTTATGAAACCAACAGGGCGAGCCGGTCAACAAAATTTAATTCGGTGATTCAGAAAAAATACTGAAATGTAAAACTACACAAAACAGTTGCACTTATTCAGTTATTTACATTTTTTTATCTCGCAACTTGTAGTGCTTTTAATAGTCTGTCTAGACATTGGTCTCACAGGGCCTTTTTTATATACAAAAATTACCGACTTTTTAATAGTTCTGCATTCACATAAACGATGAACACATTTTAATTTACGTTTTATGGGCCATTCTTATACAGAAATGTTATAAAGGGTGACCAGAGAACAATGATTTTGGACAAAAAATTATTTTCTCGAAGGAGAGCCATTTTTGACTATGTCAACAAGCAGAATTTCCGTTATTAGAACGAAAACAATCCACAAGTGTTCAACCAAGTATCAATACATCCACAAAAATCTACTGTTTGGTGCGGTATATGGACCTTATTTCGTTCGAAATGAAAAGGAGACACCTCAGGAATAGAGCGATGTTAACCGACTTCAAGAGCTCAACAACTATAAATACAAGAAGATGAGCTAATGAAATGCTTAAAATTCCGGAAATATACAACTTGTATGGAGGTCCTGAGCTCCGATGCACTGTTAGGTAGGTAGATAGGTACTCGTAATTGGGTAGACGGGCACAAGCCACGCCTCACTTAGGTTCTTAAGGACCCATTGTGATGCCCATTTGGGGATTAGTGTCCCCTTATAACCCTTGTCGCACTCATGGTCCTCCGTTGTGCCGGAGCCATCCCGATTTCCTTATGAACCTGCAAAGAGATCTTATAGGTTTATTTGCAATTTCATGTAAGTCTTGGAAAAGAAAAATTCTCCCAGTGTTCTATGACGCAACTGACAAGGAATAGGGCAGTGACAGAGGTAGTGAAAAGTGTTCTCTCGTTCCCCCTCGTCACCGCAACCTCGTGGGGAGTCCCATTTTCATGGCGTGGTTTCTAAGATGATTATGGCCAGTGATAGCTCCAACCACCATCGTTAGCAACTCTTTGTCGCACTGAAGGATTTTGTCGGTTTTTGCTCGATCGTATCTGGGCCATAATGCTTTAGTAGTCACACATGTAGACAGACCGCGCCATCTACTGCTTGCCATTTCAATGATCTTTGTATCCACCTTTTTCCTCAGTTCTGAGAGGAGCGGTTTGATTCCATGAATTGCTTGTGACACGTCGGTCACTGGCCCTGTTCTGGCAAGTTCATCAGCTATCATATTGCCGGCTATGTCCCTATGTCCTGGGACCCAGCACAGATTGATCGAGTGCTGTGAGCCAAGAGCCTTCAGATCTTCACGACAGCTTGCGAATAGCTTGGACTTGATTTATATTGCGGATATAGCTTTCATGGCCGCCTGACTGTCAATGAGAATGGTAATATCAGCTGGTGGTACTGCCATCATTGATATCGTTTTGGCCGCTTCTTTGACCGCCAGGACCTCCGCTTGAAACACACAATCATAATTCGCTTCCACAGTTTATAAAAAAACAAGTTTAAAAAAAGGAAAAAAGTGTTAAAAAAGTATTTAATTCAATATCAGTCTATATACAGGGTAGACCAAATATAATTTTGTTATTAAAAATGCAATAAAATGAACAAAATTAATTTTTTTCCTTGTATTATGACTTCATTTGTAAGAAAATGCATTCCCATTAATGATGCAATACAACGTCATTCAAGTTGCTCTAATCTCCAAGGCCCAAACTGCGAAGCGATAACGAAACGGATAGTCGCGCTGAGTCAATTGGACCTTGTAAGTGAAGAATTGGAGACCTTTGTGCAGAATTCTCCTCAGGTTAGTTGTGAGCGTAAAATATTGAACTGTTGAGATCGATGGGGAGATGATGCTCGTGAATTTAGTCTCGCACTCTCGGCTACAGCAGCAGCAGCCACTTTTTCATCTCTGCGAACCATACTACGACAGGGACCATGAGTGTTGTCCACTAGCATACCAGTCTCACGAACTTTTTGCACAAACTTGCGTACAGCAGTCGTGGTGTGTACTTCATTTCAGCCAAAACTTCTTTTCAAAAATGGCGCTGTTTGGGCTACACACTTTCACTTATTCACTTTGGAAATAAGTTTTCTATATTTCCCAACGTTGTTCAAGCGTAAAGCGACTCATTTCGTACCGCGGACTTTCTTTCAAGATTTCGAGCGGGAAACAGCTGTCAGTGTCAAAATAACCTATAATTAGAAAAAAAACACTAGATGACCCACCCTGTGTAACTCTCAAGAAAAAGCTGTTCAAACTTGGAGCTTAAACTGCAGGTCCCCTCCACACGTGTATGTACAACAGGACTGGTTGCTGTAGAAGCTAGGCTCAAGTTCACCTTGACGACTGCGGAGCCACAACATGACACTTCTAGATTCTCGTCTTTATGCTTGCACACTTTGGGCCACATATGCTTACCACGGTTTCATTACCTGTTGTTAGAACTTTCGAACATCATTCCCGCAGTAACATCTCTCAATTTCCTCAATCCATCTCATGCTGCATAGCACGCCTTCAACCCTTAATCATCTAGGGAAATGCTAAGATCGCATGCATTGTATTAGTCGTGTAACTTGGGGAACAAGACCACACGGGTCAAAATTGTTTTGCAAAACACATTCTTCACAACACCGTCTTGACCCAATTTTGTAAGCTCACAAGTCGTAGGTTACGTCGCCCTTCATAAACCAACTGTCAGCCTAAAAATATAACCGAAGCTCATTTGTCAATCACACCACATTTTTCATGATTTATGTCCCGCAAAATGCCATATGGACCAGAGGAGATGGAATTAATTTCTGGTCCTTCGCCCCAAAACGCTGGATGATAATGAACAGTCACTGGCTCAAATCAAAAGCAGAAGTAGGTATTTTTTGGTTAAAATGCTCGAAACTAGGTCAGCAACATATATCACACTTTAATCGGGAATGGAGCAGATTTTCACGACACCCAAGGGACTTTCCTTTCTCTGACCAGTGATAAATGACTTGGCACACTAATCCCCGCCCATAACTCCGAGTTCGTCTGAACGCAGAGAGCATCCTTCAAAGTGAGCAGTGGGTCAGTGAACTGCGATGGAATTTCAAGGATTACACAGAAAATTCCATTAAGACCGTAATGTACGGTCTTCGATACGCCCCCAACCCCACGTTCCACGGATGACAGCATGCCGTTGACAAGCATTCATCCATAAATCGTAAGACGATCAATGAATAGAGCCCCGATGGCAGAAAATGCGGAAGAAGTGAAGGAGAAAATGATACATGACACTTCCCAGGCTGATTGGCAAGGCATTGTGTCGAAGGTGAGTGGAGAGTCCTCCAGGACACAGAAATGATTCTTATTGCCGCTGCACGACGTTGGCAAATGTACTTGTGCGTCTAATCTAATTGTTTCGGGATTGAGTTATGAAGTGGCGCCCAACAGAGGGACACAACAGAGAGCAACACACACGCTGCGAGTTAATTAACTTAATGTACATTTGTCCGTCCACCTTGCACTGATTTGTGGGAAATAAGTTTAGATACCAATCAGAGAACCACTCCCTAAGTCTGACGTCTGCAGTGTAGCACCCTTTTTCGCTTCTTTACATACCACGTGCACTCGTATCGATCGGTCAAGGGCAGGGACTCTGGGGGCGGACTCACCTTGGACTCTTGAATCGACACGCAAACTTTGCTCCTCAGACATCCGGTCAGTCCGAAACTCCAAAAACATCCTCACCGTCTTGCATAATCATTGACGTAGCCCAGCACACAGCAGGGGTGTGCAGGTTGACCTTGATTGCGGCATTTCTTGAACGGATTTAAACGGTAAATCAACTACTGGATAAAAGGTGCCGTCTTTCGGAAGACACGCTCCACACCCGGGGGCATTAAGTAAATCCTCAAGCAAAAGTATCCTTCCATTGGGAGGGAAGGGGAAAACATTTCTTCGGGGAAAAGCAGATGCGTGTACCAAGTCGCCTACGCAATTAGGACTAGAGTTTGAAAACGTAATTAAAACAACTGCGGTGACACTTAATTTATGTCCTTGTCGGTGTTCTTGTGCGAGTGTTTTTTTCGTTGTACATAAGTCATTTATACTTCGCAGAGCTGGCGATGTATACGACAGAGAGAGAGGCACGTCGTGATGGGTGACCTTACCCATTAAGGAAATGGAAACAAATTGTTTTTCTGTCAAGCAAGAGGGTGTGACTGTCATGTAGCGCATTTGAAGGCGCCGATGAGGACATGATGGATTATCTACGAGAAGTTGTCCTTCTTTCAAGATGACCTCTGCTCCCCTGCATGTTAAGTGGGAGGCAGTAATCAATTTTTCCTTTTTTTTTCTCCTCTTAGACATTTATGGTCCTTCGAGCCGGATACAGGAGACCATAACTCCCTTTAATAGCCTCCATTTGTCACCAATCGTCGATTAAAGCACCATCAATGTGCGTCTCAGGTTTCAGCTCCTATCTCCGACTGTAGTATCTCCGAATCTCGTGGACTTCACTCAAATTCAGAGAATGTCTGCCAAATTATACAACAAAGTCAAAAATCTCTTGCAACACAAATTGCCCGCCCAATTCCCTGGGACTAGACTTATTATGCAACGGAAACGTTTCGAATTAGAACTGCCCGTGCATGTCCCTGCCCATTCTTAGCCAATTAAGGTGGTCCTCTCCATCACATGCGCACGTGACAATCCCCAAAACTGTCCGTTTTTGGAAAAGTTAATTACCCAGAGGGGCGCAATCATCTACTTTTCTCTCTGATTACCCGATTACCCCCATCAGGAGAGCACGGTCTCCTTTAAGGACATTCCAATTATGCCATCCAAGAACAGGCAAGAACAACAGACACCACATTCGATGCCATCCCAAGCGTCACTCCAATGCCATACCAAACCAATGCCCTTATCAAGCAATTTGCTTCAATTTCGTTACGTCTTTTCATTCTTTCGTATATTCCATCCTCAAGATACGTGATAACCTTGAAGAGAGACCTGAACCTGGCTGGGAGCAACAATTGTTTCGCAACTTGAATACGAGACGAGATTGTCATTCCTGGTGCCCCTCAGTCGAAAGTTGGTTATAAATGTTTACGTGGTTTGCTTATCAAAAGTTTCCCCAACCATCGCTCCCTCAGTGAATTCGATGCCCACGGCCCATGGTGCGTAGCTGATGGCGCCTCTGGGTACGCAATGCTATCGGTTTCAAATTCAATCACGGAATTCGGTAAATAATGCATTATTTTTCGAGGTTTCTTCTCTCGTTGATTCCGCATCCAGTTCTTTCGTTTCGAGTCGATCGATTGAATTACTCGTCGACGGCTGGTTGAGGTGGGTCTTGAAAAGACGAGCTCATTCAGTCGAAAGAAAATTAACTAAATTTTGGGTTATCGATGGATGAGTGAAGATTGGGTAAGCCTTCAACTTGACATCATTTGGTGGTTAGTCATTTGTTAAAGCGATAGTCCTTTCCGGCCAAATTGATTTCCTTATCAAGTCAATTGAACACGTTTTTTTTCAGTCGAGTGCATTGTTTCGCTTGGTTGTCATCTGTAGAACT
The DNA here is from genome assembly GCA_930367185.1 of Myathropa florea. Lineage (NCBI taxonomy): Eukaryota > Metazoa > Arthropoda > Insecta > Diptera > Syrphidae > Myathropa > Myathropa florea. Next base: position 37,953,121 of record OV884004.1, on the reverse strand, counting down.
TAATTTTTGTGTTTGTACAAGTACATCATAAGATAAGGTTCCTTATCTTTGTCCTTCTTTACGAACGTTCAAGCGGCTTTTAATCTGCGACACACGTTGAAGAGAGGTTTAGGTTTATATTTGGAACAAACAGCCCTAAACGGTAAACGGCAAGAGTTGTCACTGATTTGAATGAGAAGAGTCATAAAGGAAATTTCGTGTTAACCTGATTTGAGTGTTCACAATACTCCTTATTTTCGATTAGGACATCAATGGATAAATCGTAGGTTAAGAGTTATGAAACCTTTGATAGTTTTGTTAGGTCAGTAGGCAGACGTGCAATAGGCATGTCACGTTTGGGGATAAGAAACGCTCCTGAAATATTTTAAGCACATGCACAGAAATCTGAAGTAAAAATGTAATAATTGACACCAGAATAGAGTCGATTTTTTACCAAAAGCTAACTGAGTACAAGTTCTTGGAATATAGTAGTGATCTTTAGTCAAAAACCACGCGTAATCACCTGAAAGTCACTGTTCTCTGAGGCGTTTTATTGTGCCACAAGATCTATAGAAGATCAGAAAAACATCAAAAAAACTCCACCAAAACGGAGAACTCTTTGACTGTGCCAACTATCGCGGAACAAGTCTCCTAAGCAACTCCTATAAGATCTTCTCTGGAGTTTTGTCTAAGCGCCCGAAACTATTCGTCACCAATCTGATAGGTCCTTACCATTGTGGTTTCAGGCCAGCGAAGTCCACCATCGGTCAAATCTTCACGCTGCGGCAGTTTATGCAGAAGACCCAAGGAAACCAAATTGACACACGTCACCTATTTGTCGATTTCAAGGCTGCAAATGACAACGGGTATAAAGACGAGCTATACAGCGCCATATCTTGTTTTGACATCCCTCCCAAATACGTCAGACTGAGCAAGTTGACGACTGACGAACTCACCGAGACCATTAATGTCAAAAAAGGATCTAGACAGGGCGACAGGCCTTCATGCGATTTCTTTAACATCGTTTTTGACAAGATTGTGCAGAACTCAATGGCCAACACTAGAGGCCGAAGATTTTGCCGAAGCCGAATGTTGAGATTTCTGTTTTCTGTAAAAATAGAAGTTGCGAGGAACCTAATTGAAAAGCAACATCTTCACATGCTTTTTGAAACTTCAAGAAAACGTCATTGATCTGATAAATAAAGGAAGTCTGTTGACGGCACGCAGAAACCGAATAAAAATTTCGAAATGCAAAGGTCCGGAATTGCGGTACAGAAACCACAGAAGAAGAGTTAGTACGACAATAATTAGAAATTAGCCTAAAATGTCGGTTACCTGATCTCGAGAAAAAACGTTTAGTGCTTTGAAGCAAGATAAATGTTTAACTGGAAGAATTTGAAATCTTGAAACAATGGAAGACTGGGATGTCGATGATGTTTATTCAATGTTTTCCTTAGAACCCTTTTTTGCAAAATTAGTAAAGGCTAAAGTTTCTTCCCAACATGTTTTTTTTTAGAACACTACGTTCTCTAATTCTTAACTCTCAGTATCGCTTTACACAACAGATGTTTACTGCGCGAATAAGGATCATCTACAGGATCTACAGGACTACATGTTATACCATATTGAAGTCTCGAGTTAAAAATACCGAAGTAAATTATTTTAAGAAGCTCCTTGGAGCAAAACTTTCTAAGATAAAAGAAACTTCGAAAAGTACAACGAAAAAATGTACTTATGTAGGTAGTCAGCATGACTAGAAAATGTAAATTTCATGTCAATAATAAGTCCCAAATACTTAATCTCTTACTTGCTCAATCAAAAAGCAATTTTCACAGCAGTTGAGATCGGTACTGAAAGTAATTGAAGATTAGCTTGTAGCGCAATTACAACAGACAACTTTATACTCCTGACATTCCGGTTGCAGAAGGACCTCGTTGCAACTGTAGAGGCTTATTGGAGGATGCCCGATACCTCCCCGGATTGTAGTGCCATTAAATGATGATGAACTTAATATCGAATTAAAAAAGTGGCTATAGTTTACTGAAAGCACAAACAACAGATTCCATTCATGTCAATATGGTCAAACTGTGATGCACAATTTCAAACCAACCGAAGAGACTAGCAAAACGTCAAAAGCTTAGGAGTTCTGAAAGTTACTAGCAAAACTCTGAGTCAGAAAATAAACTTTTGGCTGTTAATGCTTTGATAAGTTACGTTGGAACTTAAATTACTATAATTGCTCTGGATAAAACCTACCAGAAACCATCCCTAAGTCGAAAATGAATTAATTAGAGAATAATTTGTCTGACTACTCGTACGCTCTAAAAATCAAAAAAAGGTTAAGTAAAGTTGCCCATTTTTCCTTCTTTAACATCTTATCACAAAGATCTTCTAACTCACATTGCCCAGTATTAAAGGCAAGATTTTTCAAAAGTACGGACAATTGTTTGAATACGCTGTTGACATGATTGGTCCATCATAGCCAGTTATGAATGAAGTTATGAAAGAGAAATTTGAAAACTGGGTCATCTCATAGCGAGCGTTCATTAATTGGCCGCCGCAATCATGCGGTTTGATAGCTCCTGATTATTTTCTGCAAGACTACGTCAAGTCCTTAATCTAAGCTAACAAGCCAACCACTTTGGATGAGATTGAGTTCGAGGCCAACATTCGAGACGCTATTGTCGGAATAATGTCGCACATTTTGGACCGAGTCAACAAAAATTGGACTGACTGCTTGAAACATTGCCAGCTAAGCTGAGGTGGCTATATGAATGATGTGCTATTCCCCTTATAATGGCATAAATGTAGCTTCAAAATAAAGCTCAGAAATAATTTCATACCTCACACCGTTGTTGCTTTATTTAAATTACGTTTCCTATCGTTCATATCTGGTCACCCTGTAGCTTAGGTGGGTTAAGGTGGCTGTTCCCAACAATGGTAGAGGTTCACCTCAACTAAGAAAAGTCTATTGTGCAACCAATTAGGATGACCATAAGATATTTGGGATATCACATATCACTGAGGTCGCTAGGCTTCTTCTACAGACATCTCATAAGAGCCCGACGGATTCTGAGAAGGAGGACTATATTCTTTCCCTCCTGTTCCTCTCGATAGGCTCTATGTAAGTCATTAGAGAAGGGACCGAGTCTCGCTCTGTGCGTACCAATAGGGTAGTGTTCTGTGATGATAACCATAATGCCAGTTTGTGATTTCTTAAGGGACATCAAACGTTTAGAGCATTTGAAAGTCAAACTCAAGCCTATCAGCTTTGATTCTATAAATCATTTTCAAAGAAAAACGCCACAGAAAAGCCGTGAGGAAAAAAATATGTCTTTTGTGAAAAATAAAAACCGAAGGTTCGCTAAAAAAACATTTGCTTTGTCTGAGATATGCCATTCAAAGACACCAAACCTGGTGAACCCAAAACAAGTCCGTAAGGCTACCTTATCGTTATCATTCGTCGCCCATCTTGAAAGAGTGCTGAAGCTGATAACACCACTCATGCTCTCAGAAGAAGAGAGAAAATATGGCAAACCGCGTTGAAGCTTTTGAAAAAAAGGAAATCATATCCGGAACGTGACTTGCATTATTTTCGCGTCCCTTTTTGGTCCTTTAAACGACCACAGAGATACAAAATAAATTCCATAGTCCCGCACCACAAGGGCACATCAATTTTCACGGTCAACGAACTCGCTCTCCCTCAAAAGACAGCGACATAAAAAGCGTACATCCCTTATCACGGGCAACATTTTATTGTGACAACGGAAGTCATTCGTTGGGAACGTTCAAAGACATCAGGGCACAGCACAAAAACACGCAGAAAAATAGGAGAAGGACGTTTAATTAAATGTGTGTGTGTGGCTTTCGGACGAGGTTTCAACAAAGTAGCTCCTAGTGGATCCTAAATTGTTTACGACTCGTCAGCCGGAAACAAATCATCCTCCATTTGCTGCCAGCCATCACCCGCACACAGGAGCCCGAGTCCATTGCTCCACCAACATCCGCTTGACATCAATGGGATTACCTCATGGGCTCGTATCCTTTTGATCTCCAATTATGTAATTCCTCAAATCTAACTCCTGCTGGAGCACTCACATCCACACTTTCAGTCGCAGGACCACCTTCATTTGAATACAAAACCGTCTGTGTTCCATCACCTAACCAAGCCCAGGCGACAATGCCGAGGAGAACGGCGTCAGCGGCGGCGTCGACATCGTCAGGAGGATCCTAAGCAGAGCCGGAGCAGATGGCAAGGGAGGTTTTCAATTTAACTCGGTGTGAGATCTAAAATTGAATCACTTGACACCCGAGGGCACATATATATTGCAAATCTTTTCGTCATCCAAAGGGGATTCCTTTGCATCGTGGCCCCTGCCGCTCGGTAGCAGCCTGAGAAAGCGACTGTGTGCGGGGGCGCTTGGTGTGTTTGCTCGTAAAACGCCACAGGTAACACAGAATGTGATTAAAATTTTGCGCTGCATGCCACATCAGGCGGAGTTTTATGTGAAAGTCCTCTACCGGGCAGAATGCGGCGACAGGATTGGTTGGGATGGCCTTAGATGTGAAATTGCGTTTCACTTTTGTAATTACATGTTCAACTAACGATAACACACTACAGGTCCATAAAATATCCTATTTACCCGCAGTACGTGCCTTGGGCTACTTTAGGCGCCTTTCACCAGGGACGACGTGATACAGGATGCGTGTGAATATTTGAATAATTACTGACCAAATGCCCAGCATGGGTCGGTGATGATTCGAAATTGATGTTCCTTTGATTGATCCTGTGAACAGTGTGACAGTGGATTTCGCAGAATGCCAGACTTAACGTGTCCCTGGGAGGGTTTTGTTTGTCAAAATTACATAATCGATGAGAGATGAAAGGCACCAAGGTCGTTGGGAGCAAATGCGAGTGATGTATGACAGATATCGTCGGCTATTCAAAGACAGACCAATGAAATTCAGGGAAATTATTTGCTGTGGGATCTGATTTGGACAGAGGAGGATGAGTGGACAATCTGCTGAAATCTTTTCTAGGAATAAGGGAAAAGGAAGTAGCCTTGTAAGTTCGTTACTCTTATCTTTGTTTTTGGCACAAACACCCTTGACATTCGATGATTCAGTTGATTCAGACGAAACTGCTTATGATATCTGGTATGTAAGTTGGTTTGACAAGTTAAACGACAATGATTTGGGAGGGGGGTTTGGTTCGATTAAGAAAGTTTCTCTTAATTTAGCCCCTGGATAATGTGACTCCCTGACATGGAAATAAATCTTGAATCTATGCACGTATGAGTACAATAAGCATTCAATAAAAAATAGCATTGGAAACAGTGATGAGAGAAAATTCTTAGGAACTTTAGATGCCATCGCCGGCGCCATGCAAATTCGAAGCATTTGCTGACGGTACAATGTCTTATTTTATAGATTTGAAGCACGATTTAATAAGTGGTTGAAGCTATTGGTTTTTTCAGGAGAAAAATTCATATTTGGTCCTGTTTTCGTTGATGGCGTTTGGAGAAGAAGGTTCAACCACGAACTGTATTGGCTGTACAGCGACATGACTCTAGCCAAGCGTCTACAGATCCAAAGCCAAAGATGGTTAGGCCATGTAGTGCGCATGGAAAATACCGGTCCGGTCTGAGAAATAGTCAACCCCACGCTGGGACAACTCCATAGAGGATCCCCACGATATCGATGCCGAACCCAAGTGGAGAAGGATCTTAGAGAACTCGGTGTGCAACATTCGCGACGGCTAGCGAAGGATTCGGTCTAGCTAGTGAGGCATATTGGTTGAGATCCAGGTCCACTCCGGAAGTAAGAAGAAAGGATTAAGGTCCCTTATTAGGTTCAAGAATCCAGCCAATCTTGCTAGGTTAGGTCAGACTATTTTGCGTTATATTGTTCTCTAACGGGTGCAGGGGACCTACAGTTTAATGTTGACTCCGAACAACGAGATTGAAAAGCTTTTTCTAGACAGTTATACTCTTTGAGCATTATCAGTGACTCGAAAGAGGTGGAGCCGTGAAAAAATGTTAGGTCTTTTTTTCGGGAATCGAACCGAGAACATCGGGCGTAGGAGTAAACGCACCTACCCACTACGCCACCGCGCCCAAATAGATGCCCTTGCTGACATAAAAATGTCAGCAGCTCACTTAGACCGCAATGAATCCATTGTGCTCAAATATTTTGAACCGTGGAAAACCAAAACTTCTATATATCGACAACTCAGATAAACCACCCAGATATAGGTATATATTCCAAGAGTTTGTTAAGCTCTATTTTCCCTAGATCCTCCAGCTCCGAAAAGAAGAACTTCTTACGGTTCCCTTCCTCCTAACGGCTAGTGCATGACAATCACACAGTAGGTGCCGAATAGATTATATTTCTTCTTCGTCTCTGCAACTTCTACAAAAGTCGTTCTGGGGTATTCCCAGCCGTTTCCAGTCTTGCCAGTCTTGCTAGTCTTGCTATATGGAACCGAACGCTTAATGATAAGCAGGACTGCAAAGTTAATTGCTGGTGCCTACGAAAGAAAAATTTTACGTCGGGTATTTTGTCACACAAGCTGTTCATCGATGTGGACATAGTCAAAAATCAATCAACCAAGTAGGACTTCGAATTTAATCCTTCTCGTTCAAGGAGCAGAGAACGACCGAACCTCCGGTATAAAGACCAAGTGATCACGAATGCAATCAACTGGTCTTGATGAGTGGAAGCAGCGTGCCTTGGACTGTCGAAGATAAAAGACGGCAATAGTTCAGGCTCAGACTCTGCAGGGGTCTCAGGCCTAATATGAAAGTAAGTATTAAGTTCAAGATCTTACAGTCTATGCTCAAATCTATTTGAGATTTAAAGACTTTGAGGAGCGTTAACAATAAGTTTCGTCGTCTTTGGCATGACAGAGGTGTAGGTAGGAAAAAGATTATACATGGTGGGCCATCTAGTGGTTTTTTTTTAAATCATAGGTTATTCTGACACGGACAGCTGTTTCCCGCTCGAAATCTTCACAGAATCTCAGTATCATACCTCCTGAGTTGCTTAACGCTTAACAACTTTGGGAAATATTGAAAACTTATTTCCAAAGCGAGTGCTGCGTAGCCCAGTGTACAGTGCGTTTTTTAAAAATAAATTTTGGCCGAAATGAAATACACCACGATTGCTGTACGCAAGTTTGTGCAAAAAGGTTCGTGAAACTAGTAGTAGCTAGTGGACAACACTCGTGGTCCCCGTCGTCGTACGGTGCGCACAGATGAGAATGTGGCTGCTGTGGCCGAGGGTGTGAGACTCAATTTACCAACATCAACTCGCCATCGATCTCTCGCTTATAAGGTCCAATTGACTCAGCAATTGAAGGTTCGCGACCATCCGCTTCGTTATGGCTTCGCAGTTTGGGCCTTAGAGCAGCTTCAATTGGACAACGATTTTGGGTGAAAAATAATCTTTTCTGACAAGGCTCATTTTCAACCCGGCGGCTACGTTAACAAAGAAAATTGCCACATCTGGGGCTTGGAAAACAAGCACGTTATTGTCCAGAAACCAATGCATCTACAGAGAGTCACAGTTTGGAGCGGATTGTGGAGTGGTGCCATCACTGGACCATTTTTCTTCGAAAATGGGGCTGGGAACAACGTTTCAATCAACGGTAGGCGTTACAGAGCCATGTTAACGTGGCACAGCCCATGCCACAAGCGGCCTTTTGCGCACCTAATTCCCAAATCGTGTTGTTAGCCGTCTTGGAGATGCCAATGGGCCGCCTCGGAGCTGCGATTTGACCCCTTTGGACCTTTGTTTGTGGGGAATCATGAAGGACCGATGTTACGCCAACAATCCGGAAACGATTCAAGCACTTAAGTATCACTATTAATATCATCCAAGCAATCCGTGAGCTACAGCCCGAAACCACCAACAAAGTCTTGGAATGGAAAATTGGAGTGACAGAATGCGCTACTGCGAAGCCAGCCCAGGTAGCCACTTGAACGACGTTGTATTTCATAAGTAATGTGAATGTTTGTTCTTACTAATAAAATGTATTTTGCTAGTTTTATTGCACTTTTAAAAAGAAGCCCACCCTGTATAATCTACTAAGTAATCTTAAACCAACTTCCTACTGAGATTCTTAAAACTGAAGCATTGTTAACATAGCTCTATATCATTCAAGGCAAACATTTTAGTTGAATAAGGATTAACGAAAATTATTTATAGCGTCTACTAGCACTTAATTGTAAATTTATTTCAAAGACCGAACAGTTAACTGTTAAAACTACTTAAAAGCAGAGTGTTAAAATGGGTGACATTTTTTAAAACCTTTGTAATGTCCATACATTTATGAAGAATATGCAGTGCCTACTTTATTGACGCAGTGAGATAATACAATAATAAAAAAATGTTCTGTTATTTGTCTTAACCATAAAATATTACAATATTAAAATTTAATATAATGATAGTCAAAAAGTAGAAACAAATTAGTAATAAGCACTAAGAGAAAGCAAAACTCTCGCGCTTTGACTGGTTTTTTGACTAAAATTTAACAGATTTGGAAGAGACTTTAAATTGTTTCATTTGTTGTGGATATTAAAGAATTAAAAATACCCTAAATTTTGTCAAAATTAGAGACCGCCTAGCATACTGTGCGACAGATATGTCAGGTAATTTCCATATGCCTTGCAGTAAACTGGCCGAGCATTTTCAACAATGTCCATGTCTGTGGTCCGTAGAGACATAACTGCCTCTTCAGCTTCTTGGTTGACTACAGCGTATGTCAAGCCCTTTACCACTGTACTTTCAAATTTAATATAATGTAATTTATAATAATAATTTACCACTGTACCTTCAAATTTTATCTGACAATTGTGACAGATAAAAGATGTGTACCCTTTCTTAATGCGACACTAATTTCAGCTGCACTTTATTGCACGAACGGACAGGGATGTACTTCGATGGTTTGACCACGTGGTACGAATGTCCTCAGCATCACGACTTTCGAGGCGTGCCTTGAATGCGATTTCATCAGGTAGGCGACCGGTTGGCAGACCCAGGATAAGATGAGGATGAGGACCCAGGTTGGATCAATTCGAAAAACTCGCCTGGTTGCGCTTGGGCATATGTCCTGATGATTTGGAGTCAATGGCGGAGGATCGAGTGGCCTGGAAGCTGAAGATCTCCCGTGCGTGCGTTACCCCCGCTACCCCTTTAGTGGAACATGCGGGTCACTGAAGATGATGATGATGATGACTTTATTGGAAACCCTTGAAGGCTTGAAAACAATTGCTGTGAAAGGAATGTTTGTGCTTTCCTCCATTACTAGTAGAACCTTGATTTTTTATATTTCCGTGCACTAATGTAAGCGATTTATTGTAATCAATTCAAAAACGTTTACCATTTTATTCTAGGCAGTATCAAAGCCATTGGCTCGTTTAACTTCTGAAAGCAATTCCCACATTTGGAATGCAGTATTATTTCGCCCACTAAATTTGTTCCTGAGCGAGACAACTTTCATCAGACACCTTTACCCAGACTATATCCTTCAACCCTTAAGGTGACTGCTACCATATACGAAAATATAATTCTCACCCTCAACCATTTAGTCCATAAGATCGAGAAGAGTTTGGAGAACGATCTAACATCAGTTTAAAACTTTGCCCATTTTAACCCTACATCGACCTTTGAATGTTGTCCCAAATAAACATCCTTCTATATCTTGAAGCGCATTACATACTGTCCACAAAACTCTCATGTTCCCAACCGTAACATTCCTTATCTCCGAAGACACCGTCTCCGTGAGGGGAAGGTTTCCGTGAAAGGTACCTCTTAAAAAACCACCAAATACCGATAAGACAATCGCAGAGTTTCGCAGAAGGAAACAAAAGTCCCATTGTTGACTCAGGAACGATTTTGTGACTCCCAAACTCCCCACGCATTCTCAACTCGAAAATAGAATTTAATTTTAAACTGATTGCCCTTCGGCTACGTTGGTGTCCTTTCAGTTTCTTCCAATTATACAAGGCTTACGGCGCTACCGATGCAGGAGTATTGAACAATAACATTGGAAACAGTTAAGGAGATAAAAAATGTTTTGATTCCATTTAATTGCGGAATGAGTCTGCGGTGGGCCAGTGTCCTTTTTAATTGACAGAGCGTAGCAGGCTGCTGTCTGTTTTCGATTTGAAGGAAATGTCACGTAGTGTGTGCATGGATTTATGTGAGAGCTGGGATTAAACGATTCGCACTTGACATGCAGTTGAAGATGGTCAGCACACAAGCAACTGGACTTTGAGAGGGATTTAAGACGTTGTCATAGAAGTTATCTCGAACGTTAGCCTGGAGTGCAAAGGCCTCGGGAGGTGCATGGTTATATTGACAAAATTTATGGTTCGTCAACAACAAAGTGTGCTCAGCTTATTAGCAGAAATGGAGAAATGGTATGAATGTTCTTTGTGTGAGATGTTGTTGTTCATTTTGGAATGACATTTTTTTAGAAATTTACCGAATAGATCGAGTTAAATGTCTTCCGGTTTACAATATAATCGTACTCGTACAATATACTCGTACCAAGCAAAATCGATGCAAAAACATGCCGACAAATTTGTGCAGCTTACGCTAAGAATGCTGTGAGTGATCGCCGAACCCGGGAGTGGTTCATTCGATTCCGTTCGGGAAATTTCCATGTAAAAGATGTACCTCGCACTGGTCGGCCTGTCACTGAAAAACTCGATGAAATTTTCCAACTGAGGAGGCAAGACTAGCAAGGAAGCTATCAGGAGATAGTGGAGCCACTAATCATCAACCGTATGAGAGTTTGGAGTCATCTAAAATTAGCAGGCTACTCAACGTGTTGTGTTTGCGGTTGCACCGTCTTGTTGAAGCCACATGTTCACCAAGCACCGCTTGTCTAATTCTGACAGTAAGAAGTCGTTTCTCATGGCCCGGTAGCGTTCGTCAGTAACAGTGACCGTATTGCCGATGGCGTCCTCAAAAAAATACGGCGCAATCACTCCACCCGCGTGAGCGCTGAACCACACAGTGGCTGTGAGCTCGATGTTTGGGTGCCACATGAATTAACGCAAAGAAGTTTAATTGACGCAATAACCATCAATGAAACGCTGCTGAAACGTTGTGAAATGCAACCATTTTTGAAGCAATTCATTACGGGCGATGAAAAATGGTTTAAATATGTACGAGAATATCCAACGCAAGCGATCACGGTCAAAGGCTAGCGACCACAAACGACTTCACAGTCTGGATTGACGGCAAACAAGGTTATGTTGAGTGTTTGGTTGGATTGGAAGGGAATAGTCTATTATGAGCTGCTAGAACGTGGCGAAACGGTCAATTCGATTCTCTGCTGTGCACAACTCGACCGTTTGAATAAAGCAATCAAGAAAGAGTGACCAGAATTGGCCAACAGAAAGGGAGTTGTCTTCCATCATGACAATGCTAGGCCACACACATCTTTGATGACCCGGAACATATTGACGGAGCTTGGTTGGGAAGTTTTGATGCATCCACCGTATAGCCCGGCCTTCGCACCCTCTGATTACCATTTGTACAGGTCTCTACAAAACTCTCTTGATGGTAAAAAATTGGTCGACCGAAGAGTCGTTGAAAATCACTTGGCCAAGTTTTTCGCTGATAAACATCAGAAGTTCTACGCCAATGGAATTAGGAAGCTGCCCGGAAATTGGAAAAAACAGTCATAGATAATAAGGCCAATATGTACTTTTTTTCGAGGATTTATTGAAACGCGATTGGAGCACTGAGGCTCAAAACTGATCCATTGCACTGCCAGGTAGCAACCTACTCCAGTGCCGTTAATTTGATCCCAACGGCAAGTGGTGACTGGACCAGATTCGATTTCACTGGGCTTCGAACCTGGGACCCCTCGAACTTGGGGCAGGTACTTAACCAATTGTGCCATCCAGTCGTATATGTACTAGATTGAAATTGATTTTGAAGGAAGGCATTTTTTTTTTCAAAAATGTATTAAAAGACCGTGGAAGCTTTTAATATGACCTGATTATGAAAAAATTACTTTTACAGCGTCTCAGATTCGCAATCTTCAGTTTCTATTTTACGACACACTTCTCGCGATTTAGCGACAATGCTCCACAAGAACAAGTGTTACGGAAAGAGGTCAGTCATATACGTAATCATTGCTTATTTTGTGCACGGTAATACAGCATGCTACCAGCAGTGTTCCAGATGTTCGGTACTACTCTTCTTCATTATAAAATGAAGGACAACAGATAAGACAACGGTATTTTCTTAGAATAAGTGTGGAAATTTTGTGGATAACATTTTTATAATTCTGTTTATTTTCAGGTTTTGTTCCCTTTTTTAATATCTAACAATAAATTATCCTTAAAAAATCAATGAGTACCAAAATCGGAACCAATAAAACCAAATACACCAAAAACCAAAACCGTGACACAGTGGTATTTTCTTTCTTTCGACGGTAAATGTATACTCAATGTGCTGTCGCTATTGACAGTTACCTAACCTCTTTATTTGTCCGAAAAATGTAATCACAAAAATGCTGACAATGAGAAGCGATTCATGAATTATGTTATGATTTCAATTAACTCAAATCCTTAATATACTCTAATTCTAATAACTCAACTGCATTAAATGAATTTAGCCCGAAATAATATTTTCTATCCTGTATTCTGGATCAGCTTCTAATAAATCCTGCCTCTGATTCTTTCATTTAATTTCCAAATTGTGATATTTCAGCTTTTCATAAATTTTAGAAGTTCTCCGATTAAATTCTGGTAAAATTGATAATTGCTTGCCTCCCTCTGCTTAAGCTAAAGCACTTTTCTCATCTGAACTATTCGCTCTACAAAACCTATTTGTGTTGTTGGAAAGCTTAGTTATGGTTGTACGGTTATACAGGATGGGTCATCTAGTGTTTTTTTTTAAATCATAGGTTATTTTGACACTGACATCTGTTTCTCCCTCGAAATCTTGACAGAAAGTCAGTCAGCGAAATGAGAAGCTTTTCGTTTGAACAACTTTGGGAAATATTAAAAATTATTTTCAAAGTGAGTGCGTTTTTTTCCCAAACAGTGCGTTGTTCGAAAAGAAGTTTTAGCCGAAATGAAGTACCCACCGCGACTGCAGTACGAATAATGAACCTGGGCCTAGTTTCTCAGCAACCACTCATGTTATGCGTTCTATTGTTTTTTCACGAATGGAGGGGACTTACAGTTTAATGCCAACTCCGAACGGCGATTTTAAGAAGCTTTTTCTAGACAGTTACACTTTTTGAGCATTGTCAGTGACTCGAAAGATGTGGAACCGTGAAAAAATGTTAGGTGTTTTTTGAGATTCGAACCGAGAACATCGAGCGTAGGAGTCGACGCACCTACCCACTACGCAACGGCGCTACAGAGACTTGGGGCAACATTATTTTTTTGGTCAGTTGCATGGCCGTTGTTAGATTCCGTTATTCGATGTCCAAGTTTGTTGTTTATTCAATTGTTAATGTCCTTGTGGTCTTCGAAAAGATACTTTGTTGTAGAGAAGTTTTATAGTCAATTTGGTAGAACATCCGATGTGATCAATTTTGTGAGTTTTCATGTACTTGTGATTGAAGGATAAATAATTTATTGGATTGCACAAATTAATTAGTAATTTCAACTAAAATAATAAAATACAACATCTGTTAGCGTAGTTTTATTGAATAGATTCCAGTTCTTTAAACTTTTTATAAGGAAGCAAAAAGGAGAACATACAAAATGAAGGCTATACCACCCGGCGAGAGTGTGGCTGGGTATGACATACCCACCCTTTTATTTACATAACTGTATTTTTTTAACTGATCACAGAAACGCATTGTCGTTTCGTGTAGCTGGAGTTAAAGAGTAGCAGGAGGGGATAGTGGTGTGTTCGCAGCGTCACGCTAGTCATCGCCACATAGTTGGTGTATGCCTTTCGTGCCGAAATTAACTATTGCTGTTTTCGATTTCTTTGCTTATGTTCTCCTTTTTTTTAGTTTTAGATAAAAAAGTATTTCGAAACTAGAGAAAGGCGACTTAGGCCCATGTTGGTAGAAGTGCTAAAAGATACTTCGGTCGAGTTGAGCTCTGACAAAAATTCCGAGCATTGCAGTGAACACTACCTTCAAACTGAGGCAATTCCGTTTTTTCAGTATTAGTATGAAAATTCTTAAAATAATATATGTGTTTCATTTGCAACTAATTATACACCCTTTATAATAAAATACAATTTTTTAAATGTTAATATTTATTACAAAAATATTTACTCTATGTTACATTTTGTCACCACACTCTCGCCGGGTTAAGTCATCGAGAAATAGCCAGGAAATCGGAGTGATCTGTGGGTTTCATCAGCAAATTACGAAAAGCACTGAACTTGGAGATTCCAACAAATGGATCTGGTAGAAAACAAATTTTATCCCAGGTTTGTCAAATTAAAGTCGTGCGAAGTGTTGTTACTAAAGAGTGTAATAATGCTCATTATTAACAAACGATAACATTGCTGTCAGTGTTGAAACGGTTAGAAGAGTGCTCCGAAAAGTTGGCCTGTGGGGTAGAACAAAAGTCTATTCTAACAAAATGGCACATGGCTCTGCGGAAAGCGTTTGCTAAAAAATATAAATCGTACACAGAACAAGACCGGGCTGAAGTGATTTGGTCAGATGAGATCAAAATAAACTGATTTGGATCTCAGACGGTCGCGAATGGGTTTGGAAAAAGAAGTGGCAACAGCTATCACAGAGGCTGGTTAACGAAACGGTTAAGTTCGTTGGAGGTAACTTTCTGCTTTGGGGGTACATGTCTTCTAATGGTGTTGGCATGAGCAAGAGAATCAAAGGACGCATGACAGCTCTGATATATGTGGACATTTTGATATCTTGTCTAGAGCCAAGCTTTCAAAAATGGGCTTAATCGATTTCGGACGTTATATTCCAACACGATAACGATCCGAAGAACACAGCCGAAGCGACAAAAGATTGGCTAGAAAATATAGGGTTTGAAGTTCTGGAGTGGCCTCCCCAATCTCCAGACTTAAACCCAATCGAACACCTTTGGAGTCATATTAAAAGGCAACTATGCAAGTATGATGCTATAACAAAGACACTGGACGAATTGTGGTCAAGAGTTCAGCATGAGTGGAATAATATTCCACCAGAAGTGTGCTTAAGAAAGTAAAGAATGATGCTGTCGACTGACCACCTAGATCGTGTGATTTAACACGTCTAGACTTGTTTTTATGGGGTTACGTTGAATCATTGGTCTATGCCAACAAGCCGACTGCGTCGTTAGAAAAGCTCAGAGCCTATACTGAGCGATAGATTGTGACTATTTCGGTGGAAATGTGTGACCGAGTCATCGAAAATCAGGTTCAACGAGTCGTCCGCCGCAGACGTGCTCGTGGTGGTCGTATGAAAGGCGTCAAATCCCGTACATAAATGTTTTGATTGTACTTTTTAAAATGTTCAAGATATTTCAAATGGTTTTGCGTTTTTTTTAAAAGAAAGTTGCCAAGTGCTTATGGGCATGTTGCACTGTCCCAAGAAATCACTAAATCACTAAAAATTAATAACAATGTCGAAACACGACTGGATGGCGCAGTTGATTGCCTGCCCCAAATTCGAGGGGTCCCTGGTTCGAATCCCAGTGAAATCGAATCTGGTCAAATTAACGGCACTGGAGTAGGTTGCTACCTGGCAGTACAATGGACCAGTTTTGAGTCTGACTGCTCCAGTAGTGTTTCAAAAATCTTCCGAAGAAAAGAAAAAATAAACACTGTAGGCAAATAGCGACAATTTAGCAATGAATTCCCAGACATAGAGAGGATTTAAGCTCAGGAACTAAGGGTTGTACTACAAAAGATTTATATCTTACTTGTACACCGAATAAACTGAATTGAATTGAATTGAATTGAATTGAAACTAAGGGCTAAAGGAGAGAAGAGGAATGTTAAGAAGACTCTTGAGCTTGTTGTCTTAAGACGCCCGCTCTTAAAAAAGAATTCCAGCGTTACTCTGCAAATGTTGTCATAAAACAACTTCAAACTTTACTTTGCAGTTCAACAAATTTCCAAATTCCTTACCTTCAGGATCGTCTCAATAAAGATTCCAAAACCCAAAGCAAATAAAACCTCCCGACCTATTTTCTTCAGGGCTGTTACCAGTCATTGGCCATCGGCATTCAGAAAATGAAATACCCGCAAAAATCCCTAAGGTCAACCATAATGAGAATGAGCAGACTAAATTCCTTATAAATCGTTACCCATCTCTCACTCATCGCACGAAAATAAAGCAAAACGATTCCAAAACATCAATTAAAGCCGCAAAAAAGCACGAAAACGCCTAATACCACCACATTAACCTCCCAAGTAAATGCAAACAGAGTCTAAATTCACAGCCTATCTGTAACCCAATTCCATCAGTCGGTTCCACGAAATCCGACCTAACTCTCACTAAGCCCCACCGCGCAGCGCGACTCATGCTTTCACCCCTTTTTTCCGTGTTTTCCGCTACTAGCGTCGTGAATAATTGCTTTTCATGCCGTAATCGATGACAAACTATCCTCACCCACCCAGACACAGCAGCCGCCGCTGCCATTGCCGGTGTCGTTGTCGAGCCGGCGGAAAGCCCAAGAGTCAATATTTGTCCCGAGAATGACATATGGCCCGCACTTACCTGTTAAACTTCGTAAATCAAACAATGTATCCCTGGACGTGTGTCGGCGAATTCCCTCATCACCAAGTGGAGGGGCCGCAGGCGGTTGGCAGGAACGCACACAAAATTCACTTAAAATTCGATAAATGCCTACAGGCCCGATCAAACCCGATTGTTTGCGATTAAATTCGTTCAAAATTCGATAAACTTCGACGGAGATCCGCGGGCCGTTTCTTTTTGATTTAATTTTTCAAATCTTTTTCTTCGCACACGAAAAACTTAAAGAAAAAGTCGCACTCTTTGGGGCGTCATTTCAACACTTGCACTCACTTAACACTCTGCGATTGGGAATATCCTTTGACCGGGTATTTATGTTATTGTGGCGAAGGATGTGCATCGCCTTCTTCGACAAGAAGTCGACGACTGATGGCTGGTCTCTGAGGAGGGCCACTACGTCAGTTCTTGTGTGTGGACTGCGTGTCCTCGACTGTGGCAGCCGTCCTTGTGCGGATATCTGAATGGCAAAAGAAGTCCTTTCCCTAAGTTGCCTTCCGTTGTGCTGGCTATGTACCAATGTTGCGTCGAACCTTGCACAATTGCCAAGTGTGCTGGTGGCACATCAAGCAGCAACCGCTAGCAGAGCAGCTGATTCAATGTGAATGAGTTCGACTGAGCGACTGTCACGTGCAGAGTGCCGAAAGGACGTGTGAAGGAGAATCGAATACGTTCCACAGACGATCCACATGTAGGGAGCATGCTCCAACGAAGGACAAGCCAAAGCGAGAACGACAAAAACAACCCCCTGCCACTGAGTGGCGAGCGAATACTTGGGGTGACGAGCCTGTTTGCTTGGGGATGGGAGACAACTTGTTTTAGTATGAGAAGGAACAGCATTTGAAGACGCATTCGGTATGAAGCACGTTCTGTTGAAATTCGGCTCAGGACATGCCGCCCTTCGTGAGGTTTTGCATTGGAGTTCGCCTGCACGGCTCTGAAGTACAGTCGCACAGATGTTTGGAGATGCATTGAGGCGAGTTGGAGGGAGTGATGAGATGGATAGGCAGACAGGAAGTCAGACGTACTTCATCACTTCAACAGCCTCTCAACTGTAGACATGTATTCATGACTGAATTAACCACTGAAATAAGCCACAAATTGAATTCTTCTTCGTGGTTCGCGGATCTGTCCTGATTTTTTTGATTGGCGGTTTTGGTTGCAGTCAAGAACTCCTTTTCGACTTGACAGAGCGAAATTCTAGCGAAGGATTGCGAAACTCATAAGACGTTCCTTAAGTTAGGTTTGACGATTTGAAAAATGTTTTGGACTACACAAAAGTGGACCTCATCCGGAGTATGGTTCGGGTTCCTTCAATAGTAGGTAGGTAGGTAGGTAAGGTGGCTTCCCTCACAGGTGAAGGATTCACTTAGACCCAAGGGGGTCCATTGTGATGCCACTGAGTCGGCTTCCAACCGCAACTCTTGAAACCATCTTGATTTCTGGATGAACATCCAGATTCTCTTGACACCTATTTCAGCTATGTCCGTTAGTTCATTTAAGTAGAAAACTCCTACGGTTTTTTTTCCTTGTGGAGGCGATTGCAGGACAGTTGCAGAGAAAATGCGTGGATGTTTCGTTCTCTTCTTCATCCATGCATCTGCTGCAGAAGTCGTTGTAAGGCAGGCCTAGTCTCGCGGCGTGTCTTCCCATAGCGCAATATCCTGTGAGGACTCCTACCAGGTTACCCAATTTATGCCTGTTAAAGCTGAGGATGGCTGCGGTTTTGCGAAGATTAATCTATGCCCATGTTTGTCTTGCATGTAGGCAGGTATAAAGATTTCTCCATCTCTCAAAAGCCCTGCTGATTACTAGCTCTGAGATCTTAGGGTTTCTATTGACACAGAAACATTGATAATAGTATGGTTAATAATTATTGTGCCCTTCCTAGCTAGTTCGTCAGCTTCACAGTTTCCCGGAATATCTCTATGTCCAGGTACCCAGCACACCATAAGGCTGCATTGTCTCCATATATCATTGAGAGACATACGGCAGACTCTTACCAATCTAGATCTTATAATTGGTGATTCGAGTGCTTTGATTGCTGCTTGACTAACGGTGTAAACGACGATGCTCTCTCGATATCGTTCTCATCGATAGCCATTCAGCGGCTTAACGAATAGCCGTAATTTCCACCTGGAAAACACTACAATGATCCGATAGTCTAAAAGATTGGCTGATTTGGAGATGTTCCGAGTAAATACCCGCGCCAACTCCACTACTAGTCTTAGATCCGTCGGAGTAGATTTCCTTGGCGTTGTTACTGCTTAGAACCATGTTCGTTTCCCATTGTTGTCTGTTTGAGATAATAGTTCTATATGTTGAAGTCTAAGATCGGGGTTAGATAGTCTGAAGATTCCTCTAGAAAGTTATATGTGTTTAGAATACTGGCGTGACCTATATTTTGTTTTCTCCATTCTGAGAGTTCCTTTAGTCTTAACGCCGATTTAGGTGCAAATTCCTTGCCACAGATGTCCACAGGGACGTTGTCTCTACCGCTGCG